>OU015665.1:0-2500000 GCA_907165275.2 Zygaena filipendulae | reverse complement strand
GGCTTATTGTTTTTAGCCAATGGCAGTTTCACCTCTACTTGAGTTTCTGCTCGTCCAGGTATGACAACTTTGTTTAGGCAAGTCACTTTTCCAGTGGGACCCCCAAGTATCAATATCTCCTCGTTGCCGCACTTGAAAACACTGTTAGTGATGTCAATTCTGCAGTTATGTTTCTTCATGAAGTCCAGGCCCAAAATGCACTCGTCGATAATTTCAGCCACGATGACGTTGTGAGTGTACGGTACTTCTCCCACATACATTGTGACTGATATTTCCCCCAGGACGGGTATTGGCTGACCGGAGGCGGAAAGAAGTCGACAATCGACATTCTTGCGTCCCAACGCACCTTCCACCATGTCCGGCTGAACTATCGTCCTAGAGGCTCCGGTGTCTATCGTCATCTTGCAGTCTTTTCCATTAACCGTGCCGCATATCGATAGACTGTTCCCATTGCACGCCTGTGAGATGACCATTGCTGGGGCTTCTTTCACGCCAGCCAGTACCCGCCCCTTAGTCCTGGCTGTTACTCGTTTCCCTGACTCCCGATAGAGGACGGAGTCTCCTGCCTCTTTGTCAGTTCATCAAGTTGTTTCTGCAGCTTGATGATTTTTTCTGTCACCTCATCCTTCTTCGGGCAGGAAAACTGCAGGTGGCCTCGTTCACCGCATTTGTAGCACAAGGATCCATTCTTCTTTAGGGGTGCCTTAATTACCTTAATCTCTTCAGTGACTTCCCGCAGCTTATGCGCACGCACATCTCGCCGCACTGCTTCAACTTCCAGGGCATGTGCCAGGGCATCCTTCAGCGAGGCATGATGACGAAGCCCCACTGCAGCCCTTATCTCCATGTCCCGGATGCCATCGACGAAGGCTTGCAAAATGTTTGCGTCCACCATCTTGGTGTCAGCCGTCGGGTGCGCTTTGCGGACAAGCTTCTCAACCTCCAGTGCCCACTGTTGTAGTCCTTCTCCTGGATGCTGGACTCGATCTCGTAACTGGGCCCGGAACACGTGTTCAAGATGACGCTCCCCATATCTGGATTCAAGGGCCTCCATCAGTTCCTTGAAGCCACTTCCTGAGCTAGGCAGTGCCTCTAAGACAGACAAAGCCGAGCCCCTGAGCGCCACAGTGAGAGCTGTCAGGCTCTGCTCATCCGTCCACCCATTAGCAGTAGCGACGGTCTGGAACTGCTGCCGGTACGCGGGCCAAGACGTAGTTCCGTCGTAAGGTGGCACCTTCACTCTTGGTCCCTGGACTACGGTGACGGCTCCACTTGATGTGATTCCTACAGTTTTAAGTCGCAACACTTCTTTTTGTAGTCCAGAGAAGCCAGTCTCCAATCCCGTGACTCGCTCCTCTACTACATTTTTCAGTCCATTAAGACCGGTTTCCAACACTGTGACACGCCCTTCTACTGAATCTACGTCTTCACGGAGTTGCTTCACCACATTGCTGACCTTATCAACGGCAGTCAAAACTGATTGGAGATGTAAAGGGTCTTTCAATAAGGACGGGTCGATTTTGACATGAAATAAAAAAGGCCGTGTGTGAGATTTTAACGATTTTTTTTTTTAATTTGAAAGAGCTATATATGCCATTATGTGTGGAAAATCACATCGTTTAAATGTCCGCCGCGGCTTCTCACGGTGGCACGAATTCGAGTTGTCCAATGTTCAACAACTCTGCCGCATAGTTCGGGTTGAATTTCAGCGATAGCCTGAGCTATGTTGACTTTAAGGGCATCGGTCGATTGTGGCTTATTGGTATAGACCTGCGACTTAAGAAAACCCCACAAAAAAAAGTCTAAAGGTGATAAGTCGAATTTGGCCACCAAACGTTGGAGAGTCGACTTTGAAGGACCACCTCGTCTGCCGTAAAATGGGCGCAATGCACGTAACGTTTGCACTAACGAACACTCATTTTGGTAATACATTTTTAACATTTGGACGTGTTGCTCAACCGTGTAACTTGCCATGGTGATTTGGCATTACTAACTGAATAAAAAAATATAGGTTAGAAAGACGACGTTAAAACAACATGGCCGCCACAGGCTGCCAACATCGACCCGTCCCTATTGAAAGACCCTTTAGTTCAGCGCGCTTCATTTGATCTTCATGCATAACGCGTAGATTTCGTTGTTGTTCTTCACGCATGACGTGCAGATTTCGTTCTTGTTCTTTACGTATGAGGTTCAGATTTTCGGCGCGCTCCTTTTGCTCTTCACGCATCTGTTGCATTCCCTTATTAATGCTTGCCATCATTTCCACCAAGCTACATATATCTAAAGCGGGTGCATCCGCTGCTCGCATAGTTGTAGCCTGGACGTGGCTGGTGGGCGTGGCCAGGTGGGCGGAGCTAGTGGGCGGGGCTTCGACAGTGGGCGTAGTCTGGTGGGCGGGGATAGTGGTAGGCGTGACCAAGTGGGCGGGGCCGGGGGGCGTGGCCTGTGACCCGGTGGGCGGAGCCTCAGTGATGGGCGGGGCCAAGTGGGCGTGGTCTGTGGGCGTGGTCAGGTTGGTGGGCGTGGCATCGGTAGTGGGCGGGGCCTGGTGGGTGGGGCCAGTAGGTGGAGCCCGATGGCCAGTCAGCGTGGCCTGGCGGGCTGCAGGCGTAGCCCCCGCAGTACGTTGTGCCCTCGTCCTGACACCTTCCTCAGCGATGTCTTCTCTCGGAGTTAGTGGCATCTCCAAATTTCACTTCTGACACCAAATTGTTACGTGCTAGGGTTCTTTATTCGGAGTTTAACACTAACTTTACAAAAACACTAGGTCTAGGGTTCCTAGGTCTAGGTATCGCAACACTGAAACACTAAACGACAGATCTCGAAGTCCAATAGTTTCGCCAAGGTCGCAGGTAGTCGCAGGTATCGCTCAAGATTCACTCGTAGTTATCGCTTCGAAAGCTCAAACTGAACTGCCCGTCCGGTTCGGTTGCGCCGTTTATATACCCAACCGAACGGGGCTCTAGAATGTTCGAGTCCGATGTGTTTTACTAGAAACTCGGCCGAACGTTTCTAGAATAGAACTTCTATCGAATTCGCTACTCCAATGTGTTCGCTTTACATTGCGTGTTTTGTATGCATTGCGCGTTTTGCATACATTGCGCGCTATTAATCTAGCTCGACCGCGACAATATTAATGACAATTTTCATATTTATACTATGACAACCTCGTACCTACAGGTAGTGTTCAAGAAGGAAGTGAAGACCCACGAGCCGCAGCAGCGCAACACGTTCAGCAAGCGCACGGGGCAGTTCCAGCTGACGCGGGCGGGGGCGGGGGCGGGGGCGGCGGCGGCGGCGGGGGCGGCGCCCGAGCTGGACGCGGACGGGCGGCCGCACCACAAGGTGGCGCTGCTGTGCGGCCCGCCCGGCGCCGGGAAGACCACGCTCGCGCACCTGCTCGCCAAGCTGGCCGGTGAGCGTGCAGATAGGGCGACACGTAGATCAATAGATATACGTTCCATTTACTAGGGCCTAGACATTCCCTGCGTTTTCAGCTTTTTTAAATCTATGGTTGAATAAAAAAAAATTGATTACCATGATTATATTGTATTTGAAACGAAGAGCCCAAACTAATTTCCATGATACTGTATGTGTGTGCGTGTACTTGCGTGTGCGTATATACGCACATACAAAATACGCATACACAAAATAGCTATAAATTTTTTGAAACTAAGAGTGTTTCACTTCTGACGTGTAGTCCTATGACTTACTTTTTTTAAAAATGGTTTTATGATCCAAATTAAAATACCTGTGCGTCACATTTCAATACTCAGCGCAAGTTCAGGAGCTTTGAGAAGTATGAGGTTTGTCGGTTTAATGTTCCAGGCTACAGGCCGGTGGAGGTGAACGCGTCGGACGAGCGCAGCGTGGACGCGTTCCGAAGCGCGCTGCACAACGCCACCCTCATGCGGCCGCTGCTGGACGCCGACCGCCGCCCTAACTGCCTCATACTGGGTATTCTATGCATATCAATAAAGTTGAAGTGTCTGTTTGTAATTTCAAAATATTAAATAACTAAATGTATGAAAATACTTCTATGTGTTTAAAGAAATATCTCAACAATGCTAATCGTTTACAAACTTACGATGGGTATGTTAAGTTATTACGGATAGCACTGGGCCAGTGCTCGCAGTGATGAGAAATTCGTTCCGTTATAGCAGCGGACAGTATACTGCCGCAGTATCCGCAGTACGCAGTATAATGTCATTATCGTCGCCATTTTTGTACTGTGAGCACTGGCGTTTTCGAGGTTAGGTGCTCTTAGCGGTTTGATCAACCTCGGATCAATGATAGGTCGGTCGTCAATGATTGGTCAACAGCGTGACCTGACAATGCCATGGACGACAGTTTACTGGACTGCGTTCCGTTTTAAACAGTAGCCACTATAGCTAACTAAAAAGGAACGGCTTCGCATACTAAACTGACGTCATACTTTACAGTGCTATCCGTAATAACGGAACACACCCGATGTAAAGAGATAAAAATAGTTATTGGATTTCTTGAATTCACGCCATTCGGTACGATTTTAGATGAAATCGACGGTGCCCCGTTGGCATCGGTCGAGTTGCTGGTCAAGTGGTGCACGGCCGGGGCGGGGGCGGGGGCGGGAGCGGGGGTGGGCGGGGCGGAGGGCGGCAAGAAGAAAGGCAAGACGCAGCCGCTGCGGCGCCCCGTCATCGCGATATGCAACGACCTCTACGCCAACTCGTTGAGGCCTTTGAGGTTAGTCCAGTGGATATCACTACATAGTATAAAACAAAGTCGCTTCTCGCGTCGTTGTTTATCCCTATGTATAATAAAATATTTAAAATTGCGCAACAGATTTTCATGCGGTTTTCACCAATAGATAGAGTGATTCATAAGGAAGGTTTCGATTTTGGAGATCCCGCAAGAATTTTGTGATATAAAGTACTATATCTCCTTTTCTGTACCCCTAACAACGTGTTTGCAAAATTGTATGAGATTTCATCGGCGTTAATAATTTCGGGAGTTCCTGCGGAAATTCCGGAAAAAAGTACCCTATGTCCTACACTGTAGCTCTGACAAGGTGTGATTGTGTACGAAATTTCATGATGATCGGTTGAGCCGTTAAGGCGTAAAAGCGTAACAGACAGACAGAGTTACTTTCACATTTATAATATTAGTAGGGAAGTAGGCATCTATCTCTACAACGTGTTAATGAATTAACTGAAAAATAGAAAGTAGTTTGCTCAGAATCGACTTCCGAATCGATCACACAATTTTTTAATATAGGTTATATTTCTTCATTTGTACTTGCCCATGTCTAAATAATTTATAACACAATATTTGGCGCGTACGCCGGCGTGCCGCCCGCAGCAAACAAATGGAATCGGTCATTGACACGTAGGTGCGGGCGTGGCGCTTGAAATTTCGTAGATAGGTCACCTCCAAACTAATGTTGAAAAACTTTTAAACTATTAATTTTTTCGACAAAATTTATATTTTAGTCACATTGTTGTTTATTTTTTTTAATGGGGTGTATCAGGTTTTTGGTTAATTCATTAACACGTTGTATAGGTACAATATGTGTATCGTGAAAAAAGTTTCACTTCGGCTGTGCGGTCTGTAGCGCGCTCACTGTTTCTGTGGTGGGCAGGGCGGTGTCGCTGATAGTGCGCGTGGGCGGCGTGGGCGCGGCGCGGCTGGGCGCGCGGCTGGCGCGGCTCGCGGCCGCCGAGCGGCTGCAGCTGGCGCCGCGCGTGGCCGCCGCGCTCGCTGCCCGGGCGCGCGGCGACGTGCGCGCCGCCATACAAGTGCTCAGCTTCGTCAAGGCGAAGGGCAAGACGCTGGTGAGCGCACACAGCAGAACCTCCCCTATATAGATGGGCAATAGGGATGTTGACGACTTTTGAAAATCAAAATTTGTAATTGGTCCGTCAGTTAGAAAAAACAATAGACACGTATTTTTTGCTTTTTCAAATAAATGAAAATATACAGAGATAAAGCGCATTAAAGTTTAGGGTGAGAGCTCGATCTCTTGATCTACTGAACCGATTTTGAGAATTCCTTTACCAGTAAAATGTTACGTTATCCCTGCGTCACATAGGCTATATTGTAACCGGGAATTCCCGCGGGCGAGGTCACGGGGTACAGCTAGTGTAATATACATACGTCTCTCGATTAACACTGTACTGTGTATTTTGATACCTGTGCAGGTGAGCATGGAGGATGTAGAGAACGCCGCCATCGGCGCGAAGGACTGCGCCAAGAGTTTGATGGACGCGCTGCGGGCCGTGTTCGCCGTCGGCGACTCGCCGCCCGACCTGCTGCGGACCATATACTCGGCGGGGGACTATGACAGGTATACGATACGGTATCTAGGCTATTCGACTATTTTTTTTTCTTTTATATAATAAAAAAAAATAATAGACACGTGTATTTTGCTTTTTCAAATTAATGTAAACATCTAAATATACATAGATATAGCGCATTAACGTTTAGGGTGGCGTCACGCCAAATTTCAACTCAATGTGTACTATGTGTGTGTGTAACTATGTGTGCATGTATTTTATTCTGTCGGTATATGTAGGATATGCTTGTGTTATAGTATGTATTGTGAGTAAATTGCATCTTTATGTTATAGTTATTAATTATTAATGTCTAGTATTAAGTATATTAATTATTATTCTGTTTGCACACCCCATCTTCTATATCTCTCTGTCTACCCAATGGTTAACTGGTAGAGAATGCCGCAAGGCATAAAGTTCGCCATTTGTACACACTGTGCAATAAAGAATAAATAAATAAATGTGTCGCCGTTATTATTTGATTACGTAAAAAAAAAGAAAAAATACGTGTTCAGTATTTTTTATTAATCTACAAACCGGACTAAAAAAAAAATTTAGTCAACTAGCCCATTATCGCGGGTCGAACAGCTAGCGAGTATATGAACCATATTTGACAATCAAAAGCTTCCCCACCGCAGGCTGGCGGAGGGCATATTCGAGAACTACCTGAGCGCGCGGGTGGACGCGCGGCTGCGCGCGGCGTGCGGCGCGCTCGCGTGGCTGCGGCTGCACGACGCGCTGGCCGCGTGGACGGCGCGCCGCCAGGACTACTCGCTGTACGGCGCGCTGCCGCTGTGCCTGGCCGCGTGCCACGCCGCCCTCGCCACCAGGGCGCCGCCCGCGCTCAAGTACCCGATGCAAGCGCAGGAGGTACCTACCTACGCGCGCTCTCGATTTATATTTATATAAGGTGTTCGAAAATTTGCAGCAAATATTTACAGGGTCGAAAATGTATGCGTTTATAAACATTCTAAGATAAAAAGACTTAAAGAAATAGCAAAAAAAAAATCTAAAAAAAAACAACCTGTGAAGGCGCTCGCTGCTCAATCGCTTGTACACAAACATATCTTAAGATCAGTGACCTCGATCGAGCTGACCAGCTGGTGCATCGCTCGCTGTGTGCGTGGCGCGTGCCTTGTATACGTTTTAATGAGTTACGTGTATTTTCCTCATATTCCGAAAAACTACCGAACTTATAATATAATTTTTTCGCTTATCCTGTTTGTTATAACGTATATTTTCAGCCCTGTAGCTATTTGTAGCAAATTTTACCACACCTTATAAACATACTATACCTAAAAACAAAAAGTTACTGAATGAAAGTACGTAAATAACAACTTTTTAATAACATATTTGTAACGCAAAAGCCAATCGAGTTCTCTAAATCTCCAAATCTTTTGTTTTCCCCCGTACCCGACCTAACATCCTTTATCGTAAAATTTAAAATTTGATGTAAATAAATACATTATTTACTCAAAACTGCTCTTTTTTTCTTCTCTGAAAGCAGTTCTTCCTGTACCTACTTTTATGTCTTTTGCGAATAGGCTATAGTTTCCTGGGTAAAAAAATCAAAATTCTATTTAGTCCGTCAGTTAGATAATAAAAAAATAAAAGACTCGTATTTTTTGCTTTTTTAAAATAATGGAAATATGCATAGATAAAGCGCATTAAAGTTTAGGGTGGGGGACTCGTGATGTCACAGCTCGCTATAACGTGCGAACAAACTGTAGCGAGGCGTGACGTCATGTGAAATTTCGACTTGATATATCTCCGTTATTTTTTGGTTACATAAAAAACAAAAAAATACGTGTCCAATATTTTTTAATAATCTACAAAACGGACTAAAAAAGAAAATTTAGGAAACTAGCCTATTGTCGTTAATAGTTTGGTTCTTGTCTGTTTTCGCCATCAGATGTCCCGCCGCCGGGCGGAGCTCGCCAGCGTGGTGTGGTCGGTGTGGCGCGGCAGCTGCCCGGCCGCGAGCCGCCCGCGCGCCGTGCTGCTGCTGGACGTGCTGCCGCTGCTGCCCTACGTGCTCGCGCCCGCGCTGCGCGTCGCCAACGTGCAGGTGGGGCGGCGGACGTAGAAGCGGCGTAGCACTCGTAGCCCGGCCTACGGCTACACCGCGCTACGCATCTCAGTGTTTATACTTGGACATAGATAAGCAATAGTGTGTTAACCCACAGTGGAGAAATTTTGAGTAAATTAAAGTTTTTAAATTATAGTGCCATTTTGTGTCAAATTTTTTATGTTCAATATTTAGTGAAATATTTACCGCCGCACTCAGAGTCGACTTTAATGATTACTTAGTTAAGTATAGATTTTTAAAACAAAACTGCCGCAATCAGAGACTTTCAGTAAATTAATGTTAATTGGCATTTAATGAGATGTAACTTAATTAGTTAAATGCCAATTAATATTAATTTATTAAAATTGTCTGATAGCGGCAGTTTTGTTTTAAAAATCTATACTTAACTAAGTAATCATTAAAGTCGACTCTGAGTGCGGCGGTTAAACAATGTAATAAGATAAACACATAATTGGACGCAGATAAGCAATAACATGTTAACCCACAAAATTAAGTTATCTATTCAGAACAATTTATTGAGAGTTAGGGAACGTTTTTTAATTATGTGTTTACCTTATCACATTGTTTAAGTATGTAACTAAATATTGAACATAAAAAATGTTGGCAGAAAATGGCGCTATAATTTCCAGTAGTTGTCGTCTTTTATCTGATATGATGATGATGTTTAGTGCGGCCTGCGACTATTCATGCTATCTGACAATGTGAAACAAAGTGCCGTTGCATACGTAGCACTATCTACTACATCACTAACTACTCCATGGTACGTGATCAAAATTAGGGTGCATACGTAGTACGACCTACATCTGCTACCTGTACCAAAGTGTTGAGTGGACACGTAGCACGGCCGACGGCTACTCCATGCTACGTATACAATACATACCGCCGCACTCAGAGTCAACTTTAATGATTACTTAGTTAAGTATAGATTTCTAAAACAAAACTGCCGCAACAGACAAGTTTAATAAATTAATGTTAATTGGCATTTAACTAATTAAGTTACATCTCATTAAATGCCAACTAACATTAATTTACTGAACGTCTCTGATTGCGGCGGTTTTGTTTTAAAAATCTATACTTAACTAAGTAATCATTAAAGTCGACTCTGAGTGCGGCCGTAGTCTACTAAAGTGTCGTAGCACTCGTAGCACGGCCTACGGCTACGCCGTGCTACGTGACCCAAAGCGTCGTAGCAGTGGTAACGCTGACTACGACGCGGCGGGCGTGCGCGTAGCTGTGCAGCGAGGCGGAGCTGGCGGCGCTGCGGGCGTGCGCGCGCGCGCAGCTGGACCACGGGCTGCAGTACGTGCAGCAGCGCGGCGCCGACGGGCTGTACGCGCACGTGCTCGAGCCGGACGTCAACAGGGTCGCCTTCTTCGGTACGCACTAAGCCGCCGACTGTAGAATAGAATAGAAAAAAGTTTATTTGATACCATAAAGATAAAATAAGTACAATCGTGAGACTTAAACTAGAATAGTTGGTACCAAAATGGCTACCACTCAGCATTATGCCGTGGCACTAAGTTCCACGACGCTGATTTTCAGTGGCGACCGTAGAAGGGAGATGGCTTCACACTACAAATAAGACCGCTGTACGCTTTAAGCGATGTGACACGAGTGATACGCGACAGCGATAGCTCGACGATTCGACGCGACGGCAGGCTGCGGCCTACAATCCTACTAATATTATAAACGCGAAAGTTTGTATGTATGGATGGATGGATGGATGGTTGGATGTTTGTTACTGTTTCACGCAAAAACTATTGAATGGATTTAAATGAAACTTTACAATAATATAGCTTATACATCAGATTAACACATAGGGTACTTTTTATCCGGAATTCCCGCGGGAACTCTGAAACTAACGCGGGTGGAACCGCAGGGCACAACTAGTTTTCATATATTTTGTTCAAAGCTCGTTCTCGCTCAAAGAGGCGGAGCGCGCTCGTTACTTGAGACCCAGAGCTGTCGCTTGCGTCGACGACAAGTCGTTACGATAATACGCAACGACGAGTCGCATAGTATGCGCAGGCGCGGAACGTTAAAACGTTTTTTTTATGTTATAGAAAGAAAGAAAGAAGAGAGAAAATACATTTACATAGTAAATACATTTGTCATAGGGGGCAAACGGGCAGGTGGCACACCTGGAACACACCGTTAGGTGCTTCGTGACAGATTTCCAACTTGAAGATGGTAGCTAGTCAGTCAGGCATTGTAAATTGCCTGCCATCATGCTATGGTTTCTTAGCGATGTTTTCCTTCACCGACAGCCCAGGCTCATTGTTAGGGTTTGAACCTGTGATCGCTGCGTTTGATCCGAATCACCAACCACTGAGCTATCATCGCTGTATATTACAACTGAATGTAAATGACAGAGCTAGTGAAAACGTTTTGGCACCAGCCACCTTTAGCCAAGTTGACAATCTTTAATCATTAGCGATATAAAAACGAAAGAATAAATTATAGAAGATTGTCAACTTGGCTAAGAGGGCAAGTATATGTCGGGAACTCAATACTGAATTAATTTATTAGTACTTAGTAAGTTGTTCTTGTCTGTTTTTAGCAATGTTAATTTATAAAAAGGAGTGCTGTTTCGACCTAAACGCTGACCCGACTCTTTCTACAGTAAAATAGAATTTCGAAAAGTATACCTATTAAGTTAAATTTAAGAAAATTTGTAAAAACTTTTTTTTTGTTTGGTGTACAATAAAACTAAAAGTTGCATAATTTCGTTGACAAATGTAATGTAAACATATCGTATCCGTAATGTAATGTAATCGTGTCGTAGGCAACGTAGACCGACTGCGACCGACGCCGGCGGTGCGGCAAGCCATCTCCAGGGAGCAGCAGCTGGAGGTCATCAGGAGAAGCGAAGAGATGGTAAATTAACACAACAAAATATAAACGAAACGGGCCCTTGTCAAGGACACTAAGTACAGTGTGTCAGCAACAGAAATATGTAACCACTTTTGACAGTTGTTAAATCTTACTGCAATAGTGGTGAAGTTCAACATTCGCGCCTAAAAGACAGTAAATCATCATCAAATCATCAATATTTTTGATGCTGACTGTACACACGTAAAGTTTAAAACTTATAAAGGTTGTCTGGAAGAGATCGCTAGTAAAGCGATAAGACCGCCTTTTGTATGCCCTTAGTTATAAGTTTCTGTAAACACACTGTAAAATTATTTTGGTGTACAATAAAGTGTATTCTATTCTCTATTCTATTCTATAAAAGGAATAGAAATCGGTCAAGCGGTCATTAATTGCCATGTATAACGATTTGACCACAACTGCTTTATATAATATTTCATCAGCCTTCTCCCGCGGTTTCACCCGCGTTTATTTCGATATTCACTCGGGTATATTTGTATCAGAATGAAAACTAGCCTGTGTAGTGTGTACTATTCTAAGTTCTAATTAATCGTAACTAGAATTCTTTGTTCTGAGATAAAAATATCTAATGTTACTCAGATTCTACAAGCTTTTTATGAGTTGGAAGATTTTAGAATTAGTTTAGTAGTTACATACTAACTTTACTAAAAAAGTTCATGTCAAAAAGAAAAACCGCATTCCAACATAATAGGAAACCTCGTTTGTATCAAGATATTCTGCTTTTCACGCTTTAGAATATTTTTTTTGCATAGGCAAATAGAGTGATAAGCCGGACCGGGCAAAGGAAAACCACAATGGCCAAGCCGTCAGAGAGCAAAGACACCGCGACGATAGCGGCGCCGTTGCCTAATCACATGCAGAGGCTGAAACCAGTGGAAATTGAGAAGCCTGCACCTCAGGTATGTTCCTTCCATGGTTTCTTTTTCTCTTCTTTACCGTTAATCTAGTGACCAGTATAGGGAACCTGACTGCTACGTAAGTTGTGGATTCAGGCCTATGTCGGGATTAATATTTATAAAATTTTCAAAAAATATGATGTTTTTCTCTCGTCCTAACTGCATAGTGGTTTAAATAAGTATAAAAAATAAGTGTATTTTTTTATTTGAATATTTTTATTAGTTGTGAAAAGTAAAAGTATGAATTGTCGAGAGGTTGAACATGTAGCTCATTTAAAATTATACAGTGTATAATTCCGTTCATAAGAATGGTACTTGAGTATTTTTTGTACTAAAAACTATACTAAAAATAGTATAATTTCGTGGTAATTTCGGAGTTCCTGCGGGAACTTCGTGTTACAATATATGACACACAAATAACGTGACTTTCTATTGGTAAAAGAATTTTCAAAATCGGTTCAGTAGATCCAGATCCAGATCCATCTACAATGTCACAAACTTAATTCCCTCTTTATAATATTAGTAAAGATAAAGTAAACTGTAAAATAGATTACTCCACTTAAAAACTCACCCAAGCAGTTACGTAATATTCTATCCTCGATTTTGTTTTCAAATGAATAACTTTTTGTAGCGCTCGTCTCTATTTTGAACCTTGTAAGGGTCTTAAACGGTCGGCGCACACAAAACAACGTAATACATTACCTAACACGGTTGGCTCGTAGCGGCGTAGCACGTAGCAATGTTCTCGTAGCTCGTTACCGCTTGAATGGGTGTTCGCCGCGCGGTTTACTCGCCTGATGGAATATATTAGCGGACTCCGCAGTACGGGGCCCTTATTCACTATGACCATAACACGCCGCGCTAAGATAAGACCCCGCAAAAACTGTCTTTCCCACGTAATGAAAGAAGTTTTACTGCAAAAAAATACATTAATTACAACGTTTCTTATGACATAAAGAATAATAATTTCCAATATCTTGGCATCTAGAACGATTGGAAATGCGTTTTTGGGATGCGCGTTATGGGCAAGGAGTGTTGCTGGTCATTGTGAATAAGGGCCCTGTCTTCTGTTTGCGTTAGATTATATATGTACGTGCTACGCGGTACACTGTTCGACGAGAGCCGACTCGAATGCAACAGCGTTTTATACAAAAACTACCTGGTACTCGTGGAATTTTAGATTTCCATCGGGAACTATGAGCTTTGGTGAAAACACAAAAGTATCCCATATGTTAGTAAATTTTTATTTTTTGTACCCTTTTCGAGCAAGGCAAAGGAATCCAATTACATACAGTCAAGTCAGACGTTTTTCTTTTCTGAAGTTATCTACATTGAAATGCAATGATTGAAATGAGATGCATTTTGATATAATATGTGTGCCAAAATGGTTTTTATTTTTTTTTAACCACAGACAAATAGTTTATGAAGTTTGATCTGTTATAATTAATAGATTTTCTTTTACCTTCTTCTTCGTCGGTATATCACTCTTGACAGAGTGGTCGTGGTCATCACTTTAGGTGTTGGTGGCAAGCTTCACAACACGCCGCCACTCCTCCCTAAAGGCCGCCTTCCTCGTGCATTCGTGTACTGATGATGAGCCGTTTACTGCCGCTTTTATTTGGTCAGTCCACCTCATAGGCGATCTTCCTCGTGGCCTGGTACCCTCAACCTTTCCCTGGACCACAAGTCGCTCAATAGTCACCTCTATTCTATTAACTAGCCGCTTCTATTAACTATCCAAACATAAAATCCATAGTAAAACTGCCACGGTCGGGTCGCTGTCCTGTCGTGTCTGTATTAATTACATTATGCTATTTTTTTAACCATTTTGCTATCTATTGTTGTGTGTATTGATTCCGTTATCCGTTTGTAAGTTCACGCGGAAACTGCCTGACAGATTTTAACGTAAATTTAGTAGGTATGCAATTAGTAGCTCATTTCTCGAACCGACAGCTACAATAGTTACATTTCAGTTCAGTCACATGCAGCACTGGTTGCGCCGCTAGTTCCCCGCGAATCTCCCGCTAATTAAAACTGTGTTTGCTGAATCCACCATCCGTTTTGTGCGGGCGTGAAAGCGCTCTTTATCATTCTCGACGTAGAGCAGCATTCGGATAAAAGGGTTAAAATAGGGCAGAGCTCGACTGTTGATTTATACATACACAGCTATGTCTGCGTCTGTTTGCTCATAGGTCAAAGGTTTTATACGAGGTTTAAGGTTATATTATGTAGTGTACGGGTAGGATAGAATAGTTTCCGGGGTATAAAAACAAAAATTATGTTTAGTCGGTTAGTTAGATAATAAAAAATAATAGACACGTATTTTTTGCTTTTTCAAATTATTAAAAAATACAAATAAAACGCATTAAAGTTTAGGAGTCTCTTGACGTCATAACGTGCTATAAACTGTAGCACCGCATGACGTCACGCAACATTTCTTCTTAATGTACCTCCGTTATTTTTTCATTACGTAAAAAAATAAAAAAATACATGTCCAATATTTTTTATTAATCTATTATATTAGACGGACTAAAAAGTAAACTAATGGTTGACAAGCCCATTTTTCAAGTGGGCCAAATCGGAAACTACGAGGAATAACTAAAACCACTTTTTGGGTTAATTTCGTCTATTTGTGACGTTTACTTAGCTTCCTTATTGATTTCGTATTTTTGGAATGAAATAAATATTAAATGCTTGTTATGACAATTTTTTTTAAAAGCTTTCCTTCTAAGGTGCTGTATGTAGTACCTACTCGTGAAATCGATTGTTTTAGTTACTTAATTTCGGTTTTTTACTATTTAAATTTTTGAAAAAATTTTAAACATGGGAGTTTGTTGTCTAGTCAAGCTCACGTGGATCGAGCCGTAGCAGGTTGGTAAAAGCCAAAAAATCACTAAAAATAGCTGGCGACAAACAGCTAATGGAAAAATGAGTAAAAGCCAAAGACTTAAACATTTATCAATAAATAAATTCTTGTAGCGTACATAACTTTTCTATTACGTTAATTACTGTGCAAATATATTTTTGCCCACCAGGAATATTATCTTCTATACTTGTAATATTAATTCATGAATATACCTATAAATTATCTTTACTGTTGGTGTGTCTGTTGGTGATTTTTTGAATTTCCGAAGGATCCCCAAAATTCACGTGGGTGTAATGGTGGTTCACCATACGTATAATGTATATAGTTAAACTTATTTGTCGATTCGTTTGTTTAACACGCATTACTCAAAAATTACTGAATGGGTTTGAATACAATTTGGCATGTCATGCATAAAATGTTATGCATCTACTTTTTATTCCGATAGGTGCATCAAAAAGTTTCCGAATAATAGTTAAATACGCGACTGAAGCCGCAGGTAAAAGCTGGTTTTAAATAAAAACATCAGCGGAATCTCTTCAAATAAGTTATCATCTTTAAAATTTGAAAATGTCAAAACAAGACAATTTTGGTTTTTTAATTTCCATTAGCGATGCAGAGACGTTCGAGGGGGAGTTTTCCGACATTGTGGAGACTATTTTGAATGTGTTTCGTACAAAACGAAACGTACTTCTATATGCGACTCGATTCTTTCTTATTCTTCCTCAGCTCCGGAAGATCAGGAATAAGACCTCCTCCGTAGTTTTAATGTGTTTGCGATTTTTGTAAAAGTCATATCATGTTGTAATTGTGTGAAAATATAACCTCCTCCTTTTTTGAAGTCGGTTAAAACGAGTGTTATAATTTGATTGTTGTGTTGTTTGATTGGCGTATAAAGCAAAAACATTACACACACAACACTTATACGTGGATACCTACTTTTACCCTCTTATATTAAACATAAAATTATAGTTATGTCTTAAAAACAAGTTGCGCAAGTTACCCACGCGCTAACGGATCATACCCATAAAGGTCGTTCAACATCCCTTTCCCCTGTACTGCATCTGATGCACCGCCAAATGAAATGTAACAGTCATTTATTTAAAAAAAACCTACGGTTTTATTTTATTTTTTATAATGTGATTTACCAATGTTTTTCATTGCATTTTTTTAGTCGTATCTAATTTAAATATCGAGGGCTCAAACAAGTCTCAAATCTTTTATAAATAATATTGTCTACTTATTTAATTTAATTATTTAACGCATTTTTTTACCCAGCTCGTTCTCTGGTTCCTCCATGATGTCGTTGTAATGTTAATACGCGTATTATTTATTTATGAATAAATAATAAGTACTACGAAAATGTTGTTTCGTTGCGAACGAACGCGTTCGAATAACCCATCATCCGCCAACGCGTCTGCAGCGTCCCCTCTTATCACAATAAAAGGGTTGCGGCCGGCGTCTCTATTAAAAACTCGGCAGGAATTGGAGGGTCGAGCAAGCGTCCGGTTATTCAATGTTTATTACTTGGTAATTTCACGTTCTTTCTAAGGTGTCTTATACAAAAAAAGCGTTTTTCACGTTTTCTTTCCAATAAGTTCATTCAATGTTGTTAAATAACCTTTGCGAGTATCTTTACAACTCTAATAATGCAAAATTTTAAAGTAGATTGAATTAATAACGCACCTAAACTGTTTTTAGACGTTTTTCATTTGTCTTCTCGCTAAAATATTGCAACATTTAACAAATTACTTTTGAAACAACTGAGCAAAATTTTTAAATTATTTGTATTAACACGTTAAAAATACATAAATTAATTACCTATTATTCGCTTTTGTGTTTTCACATGCGTTAAAATTTGGTACTTGCTCAACAGAAATTGTATTTTTAGTTTATTTATTTTTGCACATAATAAAAAAAGTTTTTACTTGTTTTCGCATGCACCATAACCTACACGTTGTTTTTTATATTAAATCACTGCACTCAGTTGAAAGTTAAAATAAATTTGCTTTGTCACACAATCCCTCTTTCAACGAATCTTATCAACATTTTATGGTATTTCCTTGCCACAATAAAAATAACCCTCGATAGCCGACCATGAATCTGAACCGGCCACTTATAGCCCCAAAACTTGAAGTCCACCGGACCATCCCACAAAAACTATAGGTACACTTGGGGGTCGAGCGCGCGCCCGCGGCGGGCGACGGGTTAGCGCGGAGTTAAATTTATTACATGGGCGTGAAACCCATTTTTGCTCATTGCTCGCAAGTGTAATGGACCTAGTGTAGAACTCGCTAATAGACCATATTAAACTGACTATTCCTACATGTACTCACACATATAAACATTAAATAATAAATATATTGAGTTATATTTTCGATCTTTTTTCGTGTGCATCACATAGATTGATACTTAGTAGGAAAAAAAAAATATTTCGGGAAATGTCGATGCTTCAAACTTACAAATTTCAACGATATCCTCAACGTGTATCATACTTAATTATCATAGCGATCTCAATTACAAAACATTGAAATAGAAATCTTGATAAAATTTGACATCTAAACAACTCTGTCGTCTCCTGTACTAGTACATTCTGTAACATTAAATAAATTTTTAACCAAAAAATTAAAACCGACTTCAAACAGACAATAAATTACAAACCGACTCACTAAAAAGCAAGAAATAAACAAATTTTTAACAAAAAAATTAAAACCGACTTCCAAAAAAGCTAAAAAGAAAAAGCTAAAAATAACAAAATACCGATTTAATCCAAAAGACAAAAACACACGTAATATTATTATTGGTTTGTGCTACCACTGATCGGTTTGAATTCGGTGACAAGCCCGCTGGTGTCTGCCCACTTGAGTTGTTCTGCTCACGAAGAGCTGGTGGCAGGAGTCGACTTAGCCCATCTACCCCCTCCATATTTGGCTTGTCACCGACTTCATACCAATCAGTGGTAGCACAAACCAATAATAATATTACGTGTGTTTTTGTCTTTTGGATTAAATCGGTATTTTGTTATTTTTAGCTTTTTCTTTTTAGCTTTTTTGGAAGTCGGTTTTAATTTTTTTGTTAAAAATTTGTTTATTTCTTGCTTTTTAGTGAGTCGGTTTGTAATTTATCTAAGTTACAATAGCCTACTGTCAACTGCTCATAACCTTTTACAAAATATTGCTTTTTCCGATGCAGGAACGTTAATTTTTGAGGAGTTCTGCTGATACACCATCATCAGTTCCACTTTACCATATACATTATGACGAACATAAATTGTTTAGAAACCACATTAAAGTTAATGAATCGGAATCTGTGAAATGCCTATTATTTAGTAGTTTCGATGACCATCTGCGGTCTTCATCATCAGTTCCACTTCTTCAAATTTTACTTTCCAAAAGCAAATAAACGATTTACTATCAAAAATACCCAAATCGCCATGGGTGTGCCTATAAATTTTGAAGAGTTCCCTCGAATTCACCAAGATCCCACCATCAGATCTGGTTTTGGTGGCAATGGGACCTAATTGGGAGTATACCCTTTCAAACAAAAAAAGAATTTTTCAAATCGGTCCAACCGTCTTCGAGTAATCGGTGAACATACATAAAAAAAAAAAAAAAAAAAAAACATACATACAATCGAACATAGAACCTCCTCCTTTTTGGAAGTCGGTTAAAAATGCACTTACACTAATCGCGTAACAAACAAACAAAAACAAAACAACATACAGTCAAATTAAGAACCTGCCCCTTTTTTGGAATTCGGTTGAAAATAATAATAATAACAACACACAGATCTACTTCGTCCCACACTAAGCTAGCTAGCTTTACGTGGCGTCGTGGAAACCGAGCAAACGTGGTAAATAAATACATTGACGTGCCTACTGCCTAGGTCCCGGTATATTTTATTTCTCGTTCGCCCAACGTAGGTACCGGGCATTAAAGTAAATAATTGCCGCGGTTACACCCATTAAACATGTGTACATGTGTACTTGTGTAACATTACCTACGGGCAAGTGGCGGCGATAAATAGCCGGCTACATTAGGCGCCGCCGTGGCTAAGTGGTCGGAGCGCCGTCGCCCTGTGATTGCTACACGCTATTGTGCTAGTTTTGTGCGAGTCCAGCTCTGCTGCGTCCTTGTTCACTGTGACCAACAAGATTCCTTGCCCATCTTAAACAATGGGGTGGGCAAGCAAAGTCTCGGCACTTCGACCCTTGGGATCTTTTGTACCATTTCCTTGCCCATACCACGCTCACAAAAACACAATCCCAAGTGCTCTATAGATGTCAAAAAAAAAAAAAAAAAAGTCAAATCCTGTATTCAAATTTGGCCCATAATGTGGCTCTTTTTGACGTCAATATAACTACAGCTACCATGACAGCACCCATAAAATATCCACCCCTCACAGCTTCCTAGTGCTATGGCTGAAGAGAAGAAGCTGCGCAACAAACTCTTCAGCAGCACGCTGTCAGTTTAAAGTTACAATATAGATATATCTATAATATAATTAGTGGTAACTCAACTTGCAATTAATTATGTGAGAACAATGAGCCGTACCCAGCAATAAACTACCGTACAGATACAGATACATTAGGAGTTAAACTAGGATTATCTATAATAGTAGACCAGACATGACCAGCACCAACTGACGGCACCCGATGCTTTTTTTTATTTTATTTTATTTTCGTTTTATTTTCGTCTATTCAGTTTTTTCTAGCTATCGCCAACATGATCGGCGCCTGTCTCTACACAATCCTTTCATATCAGTTCTCGCTTTTATGCCTCTCGTACTTTCATTCTGCATACTATATCTTTTTTTCATCCGTCATCTTTTGTGCTTCCATCGGTTCTTGGCCGATGCTATCTCTAATCTAATCTTTCAAGCTATATTTGTATTTACTCTACTTTTTATTTTCTAATTTTCTTTCTCTATCTTGTATACCCTGATTGCTACACGCTATTGTGCTTCGCTATTGCTATTGCTGCATATAAAATGTTAATTTCTAATATTTTGGCGTCTGGACAAGAAATTTGTTGATCATAGTGAATAAGGACCGTGGTATCGCTGATAACGATTATAACATTCAAATAGATTAACAGCTCGAGCGCTTTTCGCGTCGTGTTTCGTGCCGGTTAGATTAAAATACTATGTTACAAACGAGAATTCGCGCGGGCTGCTGGAAAAAATATACACGTTTTGAAAATAAAACTTAAATTTTAGTTTAAAAACAAAAAAGTTGTAATGTGTAAAATGGCGTAACATTCTCCTGAATAAATTGTTACAAAAAAGGTTTTGTTTATTAACGTATGTATAAAAGCTATTAAAGCTCTAAGGGTTTCTGAAGTGTGAGATCTTAGATAGCCCGTTAACTTCCAAAATACCATACCTGAGATTTTAGACATCTCAACTGCTTGATATGTACTCCTCCCACAAGATGGATCGAAATCCGTGCTGGAAATCCTTAAGAATCTAATATCAGCATCTTTAAGATTCTAGACAGCAGCGTCACGTCGTTGCGGTAATTCAGCGCTGAATCATTTGTGTTTGTCATTTGTGTTACTCAACACTAAATTGCTGTGATCCGAGTGTGGTAGTCGCAGTGGTAGCATCGGTCCGCTTTGTCTCGTAACGAATTCCCAACATTAAGCACTCGGCGCTCATAATAGTCGCAATAACACTCAGAGTCGGAAGGAGCGGCCCCTATAATACGTCGGGTAAACGAATATGCGAGGAAATTGCCGTACAGCCAGCGCAGATGTGATTGCGAGCGGGCCGGATACTGGCAATCATCAATCTACGCCCCCCTCGGCCCCCGCCCCCGCCGCCACCGCCGCCCGCTCGTAAATCACGCGCACAATGGCCGGAGGAAGTTCTTAAGAAGAAAAACTATAGGTCATATCCTTCCGGGGAGGCGGCCAATCGGAAGCCTGGCCCGGCGGCCCCCTCGCCCCACGCTCTGAAGGGTTATTCGGTTAGGGCGAGATTTTTCCATGTCCACCCGGCGGCCGGGTGCCGTGGCTCATCCGCGAGGATTACGGCTGAGCCGGTGGTATTGATGGCGAATAGATCGTGATGCGTCGGTTTCTTGGGTCTGAATTTTTTATTTTGATAAGTTTGCATCGCCGCGCGGGGAAATTGCTTTGCCGTTAGGGTTATCTCGTTTATATTTCCTCCAATATCTACTAACGTAATAGGTACCTATAGCAGATATGGAAAATTCACGTGTATTTGTTTTGGGGATTCATAAAATATATTTATAGCTATTATTATATCAACGTCTCCAAATATTAGACTATATAGCGACCACGCTTTCAGTCGCGCTCGTTTCGGGGTTCCCTTGGGATCTCTTAACATCGAGCCGAATATTGTGTTAATATGACCTCAATCGGTCAAGTCTTTCAGTAGTTACACGATCATAAAAAACACACCAACGATTTATAACTGTTTTCTACCTGTATGTTTCGTATTTTTTCACTTTTACGTATATAAAATCAGTCGGCGGTTAGCCTTTGATACGATTCCGCAGTAGAGTTTATGTGATGGAATATATTCTTTTTCGAACGAACTCGCCTTCGAAACACGGTGTAATTTGAATTTAGAACGCGTTCCCCGACGGCCGCGGCCGCGGTAAATTGTAGATTAGAGTGCCGACGCCGCGGGCGCGCGCGCCGCGCCGCTCCGGTCGGTGCAGGTTGGCTCGTTTTTACGATACGGCAACCCCTTTGTGCGAGGGAAATTGCATCAATGCACGCCGCACTTCGCGGTTATTTGCACCCGCTTGTTGTTACAGATTTTCTTGTAAGATTAAGTTAGAAATTTAGGTAGGTATATATTAACAAGAATATCACAAATAGGTAATTAAATGTGTTAATTGTTGATCATTACAGTTAGATATTATGAATTTTGATAGCTAGGTACATTTGATTCATATAACTTTTACTCCAAGACCTAAATTACTCGTAACTAAAATTATAGTTTGATGTAGGTACCTATACCTACTAAATAGCCGTTTTTTGATAATATTTCTTTTTTGACGAATTTCAAATGGCTTATGTTTAACTAATCACCTGATTTAGTGAAATATCACAGGCAATAATAGTAAATGATCACCAGAATTAAAACCGCATTTTAATTTAAAACTATAACCAAATTTTGTACATTTTGCTGTCCTATGACTCCAAATAAATCATAGTTGACCCAAAAATAGTAAATGATCACCAAAATTGAAACCACAGTTTAATATGAAATTTTAACCAAAGTTTGAACATCTTGCTATCCTATTAAAGCAAATGACTCCAAACAAATGATTGTTGACCCAAAAATAGCTAATGAATACCAAACTATTAACCATATTTCAATTTAAAATGACATGCAAAATATTTAACATCATTTTCCTATTAAAGTGAATGACGCTTTTTAAATATTTTTTTTACTCAAAAAGAAAATAAAGTCCTAGTTTGAACCTTACTAAGCTCTGATCTTATTATGTATCTAAATTCTAAATTAAAACAAATAAAAGTCATACAATTTTAATAAGCCTTTTATTAAAATTAAAAGAAACATAAAAGTCAGTATCCTTCTTAAACTGGTGCGGGGTTACGGGAGGGGCTTGTAAGCCGAAGACATAACCTAATATGGTATCATTTTACATTATTTGGTAATGCGAAAACATTTTATTGCAATCATAGTGATTTAATTGGGCAAAAATAACGCATTAATATTCTCGTTGAAATTTGGTGGTAATTTACTATATTTGGTCTTTGAATACAATTTAAAGTGCAGTCGTGACGAAAACAGCTGGAGCTATTGTTATTTTAGACTTTATTTTTTGGTGTTAAGTATATGTTTTTGGTAAAACAACTTAGGGTATCAAAGTATTTTCTGGTGGTCATAATATTTAATCCCATTTCAAATTATAATTATTTATTGTTACCTAATTTAAAGAATTTTTAAACATTACAAATTATAACATTACCAATCACCTATTACCAGATTTTTATTTTTTTTTATACCTATTATAATTCCTTTGCTTTTAATAATGTAAAGAGTTATCGCTAACATTTCCTTGAACCGTACTTTACAAGCGTAAAATAATAGCGGCCATAAATTCAACATACGAGTCAGAATAGCCCTCGGGGTGGACAATATGGGCCGTTCGTTGTCCAAATTCAAATAATGTAGTAATGAGCGCGCCGCGAGAGGGCGCTATAAAGCAACATTAGAGGGCGGCGTGGCGAGTCGTAGCAATCATGTTGTTAGCCTGGAGAACGCTCCAGCATGATCGTGGAGGGGTAACACAGAATAGAGATGTAAACTGTTAATGATATCGGGTAGGGTTGCATTTTTGTCATGAATAACAAGTTGTTGATTTTATTTTCGCTATTGCTGGTCGTTGAAAGAACGAGAAAATAATTATTTTTTTATGGTTTTTACTTTTTACACATACTTGATTCGTACGAATCTAATTAAATACTTGAGTACTAACCTAACTACATACAACTATAAGCTGCATAAGTACGCGAAATTAAAAAGATTCAAACAAAATTTGTTATTTTTATTTAATTATCGAAATGGCTTAATAGTTAAAGAGGTGCCGAGAAATAATTCAACATAATATTAATCAAGTAAATGATCACAAAGATATTACGTCTCGCACATTGTAATTTTCATTTCAATCCGCATTACGGGGATTACAATCACAATTTCTCAACCCCTCACTCTATTGTTGTAACTAATCTTGTCATTAATCCCTAGTCCGATTACCGAACGGTGCGGTACCAAATTCAAATAGGCTCAAATAATGTGGTTCTAAATTTAAACACGCGTATAATTTTCAAAATTGGAACTCTACGCGCGCCATATGCGGTGCCCGAGGCTTTTTACTTTTTATTTTTGGCGCCGTGATGTCGTGTTCGTTCGGAAACCGTAGCAGTGCGACCTGCTAAACGAGCGTTAAGAACGCAAATGTATTCACCAAGGGGCGGGTTGAAAAGATAATAAACGCTTTTATTGGTTTTATCCCGTTGTGTTTGAGCACGAGCCAACAATATAATGGTTAATAGCTTTCTTTTAGCATAAAATATTTACTTACCTACCTATTCAAACATGCTTCCACAAATTGTCTATGAAAAAAAAAAGAAAAAGAATATTTATGTTGCTAAACTAGATTTACACTTTATTTTATAAATAAAGTCCTCCGCCGCATCTTTCTGTCTGTCTATCTGTCTGTTCGCGATAAACGCAAAAACTACTGAACGGATTTTCATGTGGTTTCACCAATAGATAGAGTGATTCATGAGGATGATTTAAGTAAGTATATAAAATTTTGTCATGGTTTTTTTTTTGTAAATTGATATTTAACCAATGGTGTTGGAAACAACCTTGTCAGAGGTACAGAGGACATGCGCGGGTGAAACCGCGGGGAAAAACAGCGAGTTTTTAAAATAAGTTTAAATTGGTTATCTCATCAATATTAATTGATGGTATCGCGTGTTCTTTTGAAACTCTGTCATAAATTTACAATTATGTTTGAAGAACTAACAGATTTTCTCCCCTTTATACAGCATAAAACAGACATTTGCGGTCGTTGCCTGTGGTAATAATCTTTTGTGCTTTGCCCTGTACAAACACGCCTTGCCATATTGCAACTAACCCTATCTGATTAACGCAAACAGTTTTAATAGTCGTCAACCCTCTTTGGTCTATGGTTATGACTGTGATGGACTGCAATGAGTAACTGTGGCCAGACTTTGCGCTCCGGGCTAATGAATGCACAGAAAATAAAGTTTTTAATTTTTCAAATTGATTCCAAATCCATGACCTGAATATGAGATGATTAAATCTGTTCACCCAAACACGAGATAATCGTACACCAATATACTTGCATGTCAAACTGAGAACCTACTTTTTTGAAGTCGGTTATAAATGTTAACTTCTTTTGCATAAGGTTTCATTATTTTGATTGTTACTTTGATCAATACCTACCTATTACTATATAGTAAAAAAAAAGTTCTATATAAGGCAGTGTTTTATTCAATTACTTCGCTTGTTTAAGAATTGATCGGAAGCTCAGAAATTGGTTTAAAACAAATTTTATTTTTATTGAAGTTGATGAGCGATCGATCATCCGTTCAAATGTTCGCTCGGGGAACGAGCCCGTTCTCGAATTTCACTCGCGCCACAAATCGTTGCGGCTGACTGTCGATAATTTTTTAATTTACTTGAAAGCTTAAATTATAAGCTAAATACAATCCGGTTTATATTTTGAAATGTTATAGAAAATTGTTTGAGTATACACATGTTTTGTTTTTATTGCCCTTTTTTTCACTATGCGACGAAGCAAGCTAAAGTCTTTTAACAGTCGATTTATAACTATATTTATGACTAGCTGTCCCGCGCGGTTTCACCCGCGATAATTTCGGAGTTGTCGCGGAATGGTGCCATACCAACTTTGCAACCCCTTTGCGCCTCCTTAGGGGTAGAATTTCGGAAAATCCTTTCTTATCGGATGCCTACGTCATACGAAAAACACACCCTCCAGGTTTCAGCGGTTTAGGCTGTGCGTTGAGCCGTCGGTCAGTTATTCAGGACAGCATTTGATATGTACACAACGTGTTAATGAAACGAAATTTCAAGCGTTACGCCCGCGTGCGAGTCAATGACCGATTCGATTTTTTCGCCACGGACAGCGTACGCGCTAAATATTGTCTGATAAATCATTTCTTAGACATGGGCTAGTAATAATAAACAAATATAACTTATATTAAAACATGGTGCGATCGATTCGGAAGTCGATTCTGAGCAAACTTCTTTCTAGTTTTCAGTATAATTCATTAACACATTGCAGATTTTTATGACATTCTTATGCATTTATTTATTTATTTTAATATAATCATGTTAAATTACTCCGACGCCACTATCAATATGAAAATTGTACCTAACAACGTTTTCGCTTGCGTATATTGTAAAAACATAATATCTTTGTGGAGTGTGGACCACTGGAGAGGCTTATACAGGCTTCGCTTAGTTCAACCTCCAGTATCCTAATTGATAAGTATTGTTATTATTGTATAATGTATGTCCGCCGCACTCAGAGTTGACTTTAATGATTACTTAGTTAAGTATAAATTTTTAAAACAAAACTGCCGCAATCAGACAAGTTTAATAAATTAATGTTAATTGGCATTTAACTAATTAAGTTACATCTCATTAAATTCCAATTAACATTACTTTTTTGAACGTCTTAGATTGCGGCAGTTTTGTTTTAAAAATCCATACTTAACTAAGTAATCATTAAAGCCGACTCTGAGTGCGGCGGTTAGATTTGAAAAAATAGAATCACTGTACCTACTGGTATAAGAGATGACCATATTATTATACCCAAGCACACACGGTCACGCAACAGCACCGTCGGTCTAATGATTAGCGAACCTGACTGCTGCGCCATGTGTCGCGGGTTCGAACCCCGCATCGGGGTAAACATTTATGCGGTGAACATTTGTGTTTACCCTCAAGGCTGGAGATACTGTGTATCATATGTAAGATTACCAAAAAAAAGTAAAGCATTAGCTATAGTCAGCTGTACCTGCCGTACGTAGTTTATTGCTGGTTACGGCTCATTATTCTCACATAATTAAAGTTGGGTTACCACTAATATTATATATATTATAATTTTAAACTGACAGCGTGCTGCTGTAGAGTTTGTTGCGCAGCTTCTTCTCTTCAGCCATAGCATTAGGAAGCTGTGAATGGTGGATATTTTATGGGCGCTGTCTACTGTAAACTGTAATTTTATTGATGTCAAAAAGAGCCACATTATGGGCCTAATTTGAATAAATGATTTGACTATTCACTATTATATCTTGTCTGGTACCCATGGTATAAGTTCTGCTTAGTTTGGAACCAAGTCTCTGTCGCATTATATTATCAAATACATGTAGTTCTGTTTGAACAACTGATAGTAAATTACAAATATTTACAGAGCATTTTCACATTTTTTCTAAACGTTCGTTCACAAAGGTTGCTGTTGTGTTAAACAAGCTATTAAGTGGATATCTAAAATTGTCCTATCGAGGGGAGAGAATGTACAGTCAATAGCAAATATATAGGAGCACACTATGTATAAGACTATACACTCGGTCTTCACCATAAAACCTTACACGTACTATCTGCATAATAATGGTATTCAAATATTATTTTCAATTAATTTTTTTTTACCTAAACATTTTTCGAATAGGTGTCTAAACAAACAAATTTTCACAATATATGTACCTTATCAGCTTTGGTTTTCAATGATGACGACTTTGCAGTTTGTTACGAATGTTGCTACAACGTGTGTGCTCAGTTATAAATGAATGGGTTCTCACACAAACCAGATTTTTTTTGTTTTTGGTCACTATGTAGGACTTGTATTGTATGTGTAGCACCATGTGGACACCTGGGGGGCTAAGATGCGCAACACGATAAAATTTTATCGAGCCATTGTATCGATTCTCGTCGACATATTGTATGGTTTTGTCGACGAGAATCGATAAAATGGCTCGATATAATTTTATCGTGTTGCGCATCTTAGCCCCGCTGGATTGCTTAGCTACTTTTGATGCTGACTGTACTCTCGGCGGCGACTAACATTAATAACTCCGTATGAACAGGCAATTTGCGCTAAACTGCGCGTATTGTTGGCGATATCGCCATTGGTAGTTATTTGTTTAGTCCTCGAGAATATATTGGGCAAGTTATCTTCTTTGTTTATGTGTTATTGTTATTTGGTTGTGTAGATGGATTTCTATAAACGACTCCGGAAAATGGAGGATAATTGTTTTTATTTGTATGTAAAAGATAGCTATATAAAAGACTAGCTGTTCCCCGCGGTTTCACCCGCATTAATTTCGGAGTTCCCGCGGGAATTTCGGATTACAATATAGCCTATATTACTCACTACTCTGGGATAATGTAGCTTTCTAATGGTGAAAGAATTTTTGAAATCGGTTTAGTAGTTTTTGAGTTAAACTCAACAAACAAAAAAAGAAATAATTCCTCTTTATAATATGAGTTAAGTATAGAAATAGCTAAGTTTTACCTGATGCTGGATTCTACATTATCACTGTTGGCTTTGACCTCAAACTATATTATCTATGTATATGCACGTATAGATAGACAAACTCTTATAACTACATATTACACTCGGCGAACTTCTTATTTACGAGTAGGCACGGGTCGCGAGTAAGTATTGAATAGGGCCACAAAGCCTCGGGGCCTCGGAGCCAAGTGGGAACAATGAGTTACGCGCGCGGAAAGATTGCCTGGATTCGCAACTCGCGACAACTTGGGACGAGATACGAATTGCGAGGAAAACGCGTCACTGGGACGAATTTTGGGCATCGAGTTGTTTTAATTTTTTTATTTAGGTCAGACGCATAAAGTCCCAAGTGACGTTTGAGAAAATAATATACTCGGGTCAATTTGTTTCTAATGTTGTTTAGAATATGATGTACCGTAATGAAATTGAAATTCAATGTTACAAAATAAAAATACAACAGCCCTCAAAAGTTTTTAATCACGTACCTATTGTATAATATTATAAAAAGTTACCACTGTGATGAAAGCATGTTTTTCTTTTTCAATTAATCTTCCACTGATTTATATATTTCAAAGACCTTGCAATAATTGCTTATTCAATTTATATATATAAATTCTTCTAATTTTCACATTGTTTTAAGTAATTTCCTATTTTTAAAGCATGTTAAAAATATATCTATCGCCACAATACTCCATCAAATCCGTTTCGAACTAGGTATCTATTTCTAAGCTCAGATCTTTCCATAAGTAAGTAGTGACTGGCGTTGCAGCTATATTTATTTCAATTTAAAGAAGATAACTGAACAATAATAGCGTATCAAGCCTCACTCGGCCCCGCCGCGCCGCCTCGCCCGAGGCGGCCCTGTGTCGTCGCGCACTCTATTTTCCTATTTGCGCGGCAGATTGGCTCTGATTGCATTGTTTGCGGCGGGGCGGGGCGAATTGATACCTAGTGCCTCAACCTCCCCCCTCGCCTCACCCCCCCTCACCCCCGCAGGCACCCCCGGGGTACCCCGGCGTGCACCCACTCGGAAAAATGCCTGTATCTACCCACTGAAAGATGTTTGTGATAAATATTTGAGAGCAGAATGAATGTTTCAATTGATTCTCGAAGTTATGGCAGTGGTCTAGTAATATACTTATTAATTGTGTTTATACTTTTCAGTAGACTTTAACACTTGGGGCTATTTAATTAAAAATAGATTTAATTTGAGGCGATCAGTCGTGGCCTGTGAATGATCTTAACTTGGTTTTATTAATTTATAAATTATCGGAAAAATCAGGACTCGCTTGTTCGATTATAATTATCTTATTTGACTCAAAACCACATGGTGCTGGACTAAAAATATCCTGAACTAGCTGTTCCACGCGATTTCACCCGCGTTAATTTCGTAGTTCCCGCGGGAATTCCGGGACAAAAAGTACCCTATGTCCTCTGTACCCCTGACAATGTGTGTGTAGAATTTCATGATAATCCGTATAGGCGTGGAAGCGTAACAGACAGACAGACAGACAGTGTTACTTTCGCATTTATAATAGGCAACACTCATTCTATTGTTTTTTTAATATGAACAATGAATATTGAATATTCCAAACCCCAAATTGACAGTTTATTTATTTATTTATTGGCACACTAATAGTTTTATTATAATACGTACAGATTAGTGTAATAAATGCATTCGCTTCTTATTTATTGTTCTCAATCAGAATTCTGTAATAACCTCGTAAACCGACGCAGAAAATTTATGAGGAAGGAATAACGAAATCACTTGTCTTCATGTACCCATCAATCGCTTGCCCATTGACGATATCAACGATATCAACGCGTCCCCCACGTCGATGGTGAAGATGGCGAACCGGTGTTACCAGCTATAACTTTTATGAGTGCGAAATTGTGTTTACGCGGTGTACGTATCCATGTGTCACAATTTACCGGCTCTAGCGGCGTCGGAAATATGGCGAGTGGATGACGTCATGCGTTAAGGTTAAAGCGGCAGCGGGACGGCGTCATCTGTTTTGTGTTTTTAAAAGTATAGCAGACTATTAATATTGTAGTAAGGTCAAGTCCGTAGCCATTGCCTACCTATTTGTAGACAGGCGTAAGCGATATGAAATTATTTAAGCTGAAATTATTAACTTATTTAATTTCAGTTGTAGATTCTGAAGTAAATCCAAAAAAAAATGTAAATATTTTATGTTCCCCGGCTTTTTTCCGTTAGGTGAATATGTCTGTCACAGGTGTTACTCACCAATTCTTACTTTTATATTTTTCATGAGTAGAATTTAATTTAGAGCTTAGAGTTGAAGAGAGAAATAAAATTTTAATCTGAGAGGCTATTAATAGATATGCGACTTTTGTTTCTATCATTTTTCGGTTGCAATAAAAACATGGCGGTTTTGCGATTCCAATATGCACGTTTTGTCACCTATAATATCTAGCAATCAATCAAAATAAACACACTTCAAAAGTTGAAGCTGCTTAAACATGATTAATTAGTCACAAAATCGTTATTTTTCAAATTGAAACTGAAATATGACAGCAACAAAAGTTACATCATTGCCTTGCTTATTTTTATTTCAAAATAAATATTTTATAAATAATACCAGTAGTAGAGGTTTGTCATACATGTCCTACGAAATGCTACAAAACGCCGTCGTAGCACCATGCTAAATAGCCAGCGTAGTTAGAGAAGATAATAAATAAGATAACGAAAAAATATCTTTAGTTCTGTTGATTTATTTGCTTAATATTCTAAATTATTATATGTAATGTGTATAAATGTTACAGGTAATTTGTGTAATTTGTCCGTTTATAGTCGGCATTTTGTATGAAGACAGAAAACATGCGGGTGCGCGAAAATCAAATTGTGCTATTATTTAGCTCTGTTGTGGGCTATAGCCACAGTTAAAACCATACCTAACCTAGTATACGTATGTCAAGATACTCGAAAAATACAGCGGGCGTTTGTATACGAACGAATTATACAAATGATTTTACTAATGTAATAAAATATATTAAATCCATCAGTTAAATGGTAAATGAAATTTTTGAATTATTGAAAAAATACCTAGATAAAACGCATTAAAGTTTAGGAGTGGAAGGTCGCGACGTCATTACTAAGTATAAAGTGTACTTAGGTGTGACGTCACACGGAATTCGAACTCAACGTATCGCCGTTATTTTTTGATTACGTAAAAAAAAATACGTGTCCAATATTTTTATTACTCTACAAGACGGCCTAAAAAATTCAAATTTAGTCATTATGCCCATTGCTAATAAGGTATCTTTTGACTGTAATTGAAAACGATTTTTTTAATATTATGAACTCATCTCTTGGCTATATCGTTTGTTAACTTCATGTGTACAATAAATGCTAATTATTGTTTATATAACCGTTTCTAATGTCTTATCTGAATAAAAAAAAACCACGTGCAAACTTAATTGTTATACGAATGGTTAAATGTATAACGGGCTGACCTTAGTGCGCTATCTAATGACGGCTGCAACTTCTTACTTGAGTCCGTGTGAAGTGTCGAGGAGTCACTCTGCGCTCGTCACTATCTCGTCACGTTCACTCGACGCGTTCACTCGACGTTCGCTCCACGTAATGATCGTGCGGTGTGTTACCGCCGCTAGCGATGTCTTCTAATACAACACACAACTAAAGTCGATGAAAGAATAATACGAGATTTTCATTCGATTTTCCACTAGACACTAGCTGGTCAAAGTCAAATCCTTTATTCAAATTTGGCTCAATTTGGCTCTTTTTGACGTCAATATGATTACAGTTATTATGACAGCACCCATAAAATATCCACCATTCACAGCTTCCTAGTGCTATGGCTGAAAAGAAGAAGCTGCGCAACAAACTCTTCAGCAGCACGCTGTCAGTTTAAAGTTACAATATAGATATGTTGCCTGCGGCTCCGCCCCCGTGTGGTGTTTGAAAGTGCACTGACGTCACTCACGGATATCGCTCATACCTAGTACTTAAACTTTAATTTCGAATTTCAAAATTTCGTAGCTTCTCTTTCCCTGAACCGATTGAGATTAACAGAGAATGAAGAATTAACATATTTTAAGAAGCTGAGTGAGTCGCTTCATCACTTTTGCCGTGACGCAATCTGAACTCTACTTGCTGTGAGCGATAGGCCTAAAAAACTTTTGGAAACAGCATTATAATTGCGTTTCTCATAGTAGTTTAATATTTATATTCCGTTTTTCTCGCTGATTGTACAGCTAGTGCTGTGCCTGTGAGGTTGTTTCTTCGCTTAGCTCACTAATTAGAGACGCCCCGTGACCGCCAGCGGGCGCGCAGTGCGTTAGTGTCGCGGAAATACTGGGCTAGACTGAGAGGGGTGGTGAAACTGAAAGAGAATCAAAATGTCCATCACGATTCAGGACGGACAACCTTTGATCAAGTCTACCGTGGGACTGCGACATTGATTTTTATACAAACATACTATTAACTTTGTGCATCGTGATTTATAGATTAATAAAAAGAATATTACAAATAAATAACATTTTGTTAGTGTAGTGCATTTATGTGTGTTTTGAAGTCGGTATTAATTTTTTGTTAAAATTTTATTTATTTTTCGCTTTTAAGTGGGTTGGTTTATAATTTATAAAGTGATTTATTTATCTAAATCGCTATAGGTGTGCCTTTAATAATAATCGAAGAGTTTCCTCGATTTCTCCATGATCTCCTTTTTTGGAAGTCGATTAAAAAGGTGTTCGTATCTGAGGAGAGTGAAACATTTTGTCTTACAATGGAACCATAACTATCTGACGCATGAATTTAATAGACATTTAACTAATATTCTCAATGTGATACAACGATACTTGTTACAAACCAAACGTGTTAATTTACTGAACAAGTCGTGAAAATCGTAAATAGGTTAACTCAACGCACAATTTATATATATTTTTTTTGACACAGGTACACAAGGATTTCTTCGGCAGAATTGTGCCTGTAACAAAGATGCAACGTAGCGGTGAGTACTTAAATACAAACTGTTAATTATTAAGGCATATTCAAACAAATAAGTTAGGTAATTGAGATGAGGTGAAGGTTTCTAGCATGTTAATGCACCATGATCATTTCTTACCCATTACGCGCGCGCCACTTATCTCAATACCAAATTATACAGCAATGTTAGCTCGGAGATTGGTGGATTCGGATCAAAAGCCGCATGGCGTAGGTTCAAACTCTCATAATGACCTTGAGCAGTCGGTAAAGGAAAAGAATCGCGAAGTAACCATAGCGTTTTCTTGTTCAGCTTTACCTTTAAGTTGAAAATCTGTTGCCAAACATCTATTAACGGTGTGTTCCAGCAGTTTTAATTGAAAGCCAGTTCCCATTACAGACTTTTTTAATATTTTGTATGTATCTATAAACTACTAGCTGTTACCACGCGGTTTCACCCGCGTCACTTTTGAAATTCCCTCGGGAACTCTTTGTATAGGGTCAAAAAGGGTCCTACCTATATATCACTCAAGGATAATGTACTCGTAGCTAGTTTTAGAGATAATCCCCTACATCTGCACTTACAGACTTTTTGTAATATTACTGTAGATTTTAATTTTTTTTGTCAGAATACCAGAAAGAATAAATAAATATAATAATATCATCAGTTAAACTTGTAACTGTAAGAAACAGCCAGTAATAAGTAACCAAACTACATATTGTTATCGTTTGCGTTTCCGGCAGTTTTACCCGCGATACACATCGGACTTTCTGCGGGGATTCCGAGATAAAAACTTCCCTAAGTTCAGTCTAACTAGTTGGAATAAACCCTTAAATCTATAAAAAACACGATTGTAATAAGTCCATAGACCGTTCGCTGCGGCGCGGCGGCGGCGGCGGCGCGGCACGCGTTATCACATAAACTTAATTTCACAAGCTCGCATCGTATCGCGTTACATCCGTGGCTATTATTTTCAATTACGCACCGAGCGCGGCGCGCCAAAGGGTTGTTAATATTCATTTGCACCCGGCCGGGGGGGCGCGAACACCTGATGCCGACTCTAAGGTAATAACCGCTTACCGCGCCGAACGGGGGAGGACAGTTCTACGAACACAATCGTGGTAACTGTTGCAATTCAAACGCAATGGAGACAGCTTTCGACAACTTTTTTTTAAAGTGTAAACTCTTCGGATGCCGCGTTGAGAGTAAAATTTCAAGATCGAATTTGAGTGTTAGGATGGAGAATAGGTACTTGGCCGGAGAGAAAAAGAAAAGAATATTCTATATCAGTCTATGAAAACCTGGTTCAATTCCGTACAGTTTATTTTGCATAATATTCGCGCACAAGCATATTGATAGTTCATACTTCTGTCAGACGTGAAAATTAAACTTAATATCCAGAGTACATTATGAAAATTATCATATCGTTGAAAGCACCCAAATTGGCCAACAACAACCAATACATATTATGAATGTGTAGTAATTGGGTATTCTCCAAGGTATGAATATCAAAATTCTAATTAGTCCGTCAGTTAGAAAACAAAAAAATAATAGACATGTATTTTTTGCTTTTTCAATTTAATGAAAATGAACATAGATAAAGCGCATTAAAGTTTAGGGTGGGGGGCTCGTGACGTCAATATTCATTATAAGCGCCATACAAACCGCACCGAATTGTGACGTCACGCGAAATTTCAACTCAATGTATCTCTGTTATTTTTTAAGTACGTAAAAAAAGAAAAAATACGTGTCCAATATTTTTTACTAATCTACACGACGGACTAAAAAAATTTTTTTTGTCAAGTAGCCAATTTGTCGTTCTGTCAGGCTGTTTGCGGCTAAATGTGCCATCAGTAATGGTAAAAAATACTATGTTTTTGAATATTGCAGAAAAATCAACTTTATTCCATGCAGTTAATCTTATAAATAAACTGTAAATAGAATTCGGCTTCCAAAATTTTCCAGTCCTAAACCCCTCATTTCTCAATCTCCCAATCTACCGTTCTCAAAATTAAGACAACTTATTTAAAGGTGATTGTAATAATATCAACGAGGGTTGTGATGCCTTGTTATACGAGTATACATATAATTATTTGGAGTAATTTGTCATGAAGTACCACTTGCTAAGTTGGCTACGACCACGCCAGTCTCGTAGCTATGGTCTACGACGGCTACGTGGTGCTACGATTTGCTACACAGGTACTATAAATATGTAGCAATAAGCGGCAGTTAATAATACTGATACTGGGATTATTTTGACACTATTTTTGGAAAGTCGTCTTCGACGCAACTAGCAGTTTCCATACGAAAATATACGTATTTTATTTTAGAAACAAAATTATTATCATACTAGACAAAATTATCACCCCATGATGCCTTCTGCCTTTAAGTAAAATCGAAGTTCAAACGGTACGTGGTAGTGGTGGCGGATAACACCAAGTAGAAGTTATAATGAGGGCCGCTATATAAATTAATTGTTCTCGGATCTGTGTGTACCCTGCCAGCACCAGGTACAGTCGTTGACTCAATAAACATGAACAAATGTTGTGACCATGTACATATTATTATTAAGTTTTCCTTTATACAAATTTCTTTCTTTTATGTTGCCCTTGTGTGCATTAATGATTGTTAAATAAGTAAATAAATAAGTATAATATACATAATATTATCGTGGTTAAAAACAAGTGATATTCTTATCCTATTACTATAATAAAAGAGTAAAATCCCCGATTCTGCACATTGAATATTGTGTGTTGTTGATGTCCCTTCTATCTGTTATTTTCTGTTCTGTGGGTATACGACTATACTTCCTTTTCCGGTAACCTTTTCAATAACATCGTTCACTCGCTTTGTACTCTCCTCTCATAGTTATTTCAAATAACTATACTTACAATAATATAATATTTTTAGCGTTCCTCTCTGTAATTTCAGTCACTGCATTATTACGACTAAATAATACATGTTAATTAATCATTATGGACCGACAAACAGTAATAATCAAAAGTACATTAAAACACAAATTAAAACGCTTTAAAACACAACAATTAGTGACGTGATTTCCAAATTAGGTAAATAATTATAGGTAAATATTATAATCGGAAAATCACATTATAAAAAATAGGTAGCAATTTTAACAGGTTTGAGCTTCAAATTAACCTAATACTAGAAAAATATTAATGCTGTTGTATTTCGTGCGTGTAAATACTCCATATGCGGCCTTTAGGATCTTAGCTAAATCATATGTTTTTTAAATTATTTTCATTGTAATTCAATGTAATAGGCTAGTTTCCTAAATTTTCTTTTTTAGTCCGTTTTGTAGATTATTAAAAAATATTGGACACGTATTTTTTTATTTTTTATGTAACCAAAAAATAAAAGAGATATATCAAGTCGAAATTTCACATGACGTCACGCCTCGCTACAGTTTGTTCGCACGTTATAGCGAGCTGTGACATCATGAGTCCCCCACCCTAAACTTTAATGCGCTTTATCTATGCATATTTCCATTATTTTAAAAAAGCAAAAAATACGTGTCTTTTATTTTTTTATTATCTAACTGACGGACTAAATAGAATTTTCATTTTTTTACCCAGGAAACTAGCCTATTCAAGTAATTGTAAATGTAATATGGGGTTTTTATGCTATGGGGTGTATGGGGTACGTTTTATGGGGTGCTATGGGTTCTTGTGGCCTGAAATAAATGTTATTATTATTATTTCCTAAGTAGGCACCAGGTAAATAAATTAAATACAAGCCATAGCTAGCGGTAAAGTATATAAATAAGTAGGCATCCGACTGTACACTCGTCGCTCTACGCTTCGAGCGCGCCAATCTACTTTGCCCGTATTGTTTGAATTCGCCGGCGCTAATTATAATTCGTAATAGACTTTGATATTATTTGATTGATTGTTTCGTTACGATTGTATTGTTGGCTTGCTATTTATATCGAAATTTGTATTTAAACTCGACGTTGGATTTGGCTACGTGTATACGGGGAGGGAAAAAATAAGGTTAGTTGAAAGAGTAACTTTAATACGGGCAAAAATATATAGATATACCTTTTTCAATAATAAGTAGTATAACTAAATTCTTATCTTTTAAACACCCTCGCATCAGGCATGGGTCTTACTGACAAGAATGCCAAACGCGTAGTCAGCTAATCTACTACACTGGGGGGTCGCAGGTTCGACCTCCACGTCAGCGTTAAATTTTCTGTGAAGAACATTTGTGTTTTCGCTGTGTTAAGCACAAAAATTTAGTATTTAATCAGTTTTCTGGCAACGGTCAGTCGTTTATCAGTGATTTAGTTCAGGGAAAGATGAAAATATGACCATATTTAAAAATTTTAAAGCGTGATTAATTATGGGCGCCATTACCAACAGCACGACAATATGCTATTTGACTAAGTTTTAGTTTTTAACCCGTCATTGCTTTGTAAAAATGAATGAATAAATAAATAATAAAAAAAAAATAATGTAGATTAATAAAAAAGGTACTTACTTTTTTGACGTACTAATCAAAAAATGACGGCGATACATTGAGTCGAATTGTCGCGTGATGTCACGATATCGTACAGTTTATACGGGTTTATGACGTCACGAGCCAAAAGTTGAATGCACTTGATCTATACTTCTATACTAATATTATAAAGAGGTAAAGTTTGTGAATTGCATGTGACTTTGTGAATTGTGAGATTGTGACGTTGTAGGGGGTAATCTCCGAATTTACTGAACCGATTTTGAAAATTCTTGCACTTATAGGATGCTACGGTAGTCCTGAGTGATATAGGGTAATTTTTATCCCGAAATTCCCACGGGAACTCCGAAATTACCGCGGCGGACAGCTAGTCTTAAGTATATTTTCATTAATTTGAAAAGGAAAAATATGCGTGTCTATTATTATTTTATTATCTCACTGACAGACTCAGTAGAATTTTGATTTTCTTGCCTATTAGACATTTAAAGCTTGAAAAGCGATATGCGCCATTACAAAAAGTACGATAGTTCAAACAAAATGCTATCTATCTTAAAACAAACGGACCTAATTATCAGAGATGATCTAAGCTGGAGAGTGGCAGGCAGCACGCGTTTGCGCCATGTACCGTAAACTTTGCATACAAGTGTACCTATGTAGCTACCTATTTATACGGACAGTCTGCAGCATCAATATGTATACACTGGTCAGTGTTTCAATCTTATTACCAGCCCGGTGACAATCCATACAAATAAACTGATTCAAGTAGTTTCCCACGAGTAAAGACGGCCGGCTTGTATTTGTATCCAGAGGCGCGGCGTATCGTAAGGTTGACAGTAAGCTGACAGTAACTGTCAGCTGTCAATGTATAACTGTCAAACTTTTTTTGGTCGTTACCTAGGTCATTTTCGCAGGGTATGAGGAATCATGAAATTGTTGGGAGCCGCCAGGCGGAGAGTGTCGTTTCTTTATATAACTATTGCAGTGAGCTTCAATGGCTGCCAAAAGTGTTAACATGTTTCTGCTGCAGACTGTATACGTATATATAACGGCGTGACGGCGGTGCGCGTTTGTTTGCGCTAGTTAATTGCTCTCCATTGTACGCCCCGCCCTCCCCGGGCGATGAGCAAATGATGTTACATTTATACATTATTATGTGCTCGCTCGTTGGCAACACTGCGCGAAGACGGTAATGTAACACGAGTTCCGTGAAATAATCTACAATGTTGTGTCTATTTAAAAAGTAATCAACATAATATGTTAACTAAGAATGTACTTAATGTAACATAAGTAGGTATTTACAACAAAAAGTATATTTAAAAATATGATATCATGAACGATGACGCGTTGAGTAGCTAAGCCGTAAAAGCTTAACAAACCGAAAATCAATAAACTCACTTTCGCATTTATAAATACTAAGGATTAATGTATGTTTCGTGGTCACATCAAATAATTGGTCATTTCATGAAATGGCCAGCTACATCATAATATTACCTACCACTACAGCATCATACTGGGTTAGGTTAGGCTCGTACTGCCTGACCAAGCGCACGAGCCGAGCGAGCGCAGCGAACATAGATATCACCATATGCTTTCATACTTCATGATTTGGCCAATTATTTGATGTGGCCACGACATATGTATCTGTATTAAATGCAAAAAAATTTTGCACTCGCAGATGCTGTTGCAGACGCGGTGTCGAGCGGCGTCTTCTACCAGTACCGGGAAGGATTCAACAACGCGGTGCGACGGAGCGTGCGCACGCGCGACCTCTTATAGTAGCAATAATGGCATCGTATTTTAACATAAGTATCATTAAAACCCAAGTGAACTTAACTAAAAGTCAGCGCAGATCAGCCGGAGCACTGCTCGAACGCTTTTGATGCCACTGTTCTCCACTCGATTTGACCCTTAAACTGCACAAATGCAGGTGAATACAATAAACCTTGCTGAGGATGCGAGGTAATGTGAAAAATGTTTTTTCTTTCTTCTTCAAAGTTTTTTAATCGGTATCCTGGTTTAGTACTATCTCGTAGTTTAGTTTGGAATCAGTGCTTTGTGCACACAGAGTGATCCCTATTTTAAAATACTGGTAACACAAAATATTCGTGTCAAGTTTGTAAATGTATTTTTATCATTAAGCATATTGTTTTTTTTGTTTTATACTAATCCTGTTTTTAAATATTTTGATATCATGTTAACCTACTCGTTAGTGCCAAGTAGGTATGTGTTTAATATTAGTCTTATTTATATGAGAAGTTTACGCTATGTACCTATATAATAAATTATGATTAGATAATATCAAGTAAATAAAGATTATCTTTTCTTTTATCTAATTGTTGTTATTTTACCTTAGGAACCTAAAATACTAGTACATTCATAAAAATATTTTCTGCATTGCTAAACCAAGTATTTAGTTGTGCCAAGGTGTTTCAGTAGCGCATAATTATCATCAAAAATAGGTTCTACCTTATTTAACATATTCTGCTACATATTTTTTTAAGATTAAATGTGGCGCTACCGCTAGTACTGTAGACTGTACCAGGCCTTAAGTTCCTTATTTGTACTTGAATTTGTGTCTATAATGACTTATTCCAAGATTTAAATAACTCTAAATTATACCAAATACATACATATTGTAATCAATGGACATTGAACACCGACTCAGCGCATGCAGAGAAATACACTCTCAAGGGTGGTGGAACCACGCAGTCATCGATTGTTTTTGTGCTTCAACTTCGAACGGAATTTTGAATGAAACTATATATATGATATATCTCTTTGACCAAATACCTATTGGTTATCCCGGGTCCGTGCAGTTCCGCTTAAGTGAATTTAATTGAGAATTTAGAAAACAATTGCCAATAATTGCCTAGGTATACTATTTTAATATCACAAGTTTTGTTTCATTGCAATCGGTTCACGGACAGAAGTGTTGTGATAATTTGAAACACAAATAGAAAAGTACTTAATGTCAAAGTAGCACCAACAAACTTCCAAACATCAGACAGCCGGAGCCGCAGGCTACACCTTGTTCATAAACCAGGGCCCCTATTCTCAATGACCAAAAACATTCCTTGCCCATAACGCGCGTCTTAAAACAAAATTCCGACCGCTCCAGATTACAAAATAAAAGAAATTAATTTTCTGAATACCATAACACTAGTTGTAAATGTATTTTTTTTAAGTGAAGCTTCTTTGATTTCGAGGGAAAAACCGTTTTTGCGGCATCTTATTATTAACGCGGCGTGTTATGGTCATAGCGAATAAGGGCCCAGAAAACTTACCACAACGTGTCCACATCCCCGCCATACAAGTTCTACACTTTCGAATATAAATTTCCATTACACTTTTCGTATTAATGAATTCGTGAAACATTAGCAGCTGTTAAGCGAAGACTGTTTTGTTCCGAACTTAATACATAAATACATCAGCTCCAGTATTTACGAGCTCGTCCCTCGACAGATTTGCCAGCAAATGTAAATGATTTAAAGACAAACTTTGTACACGAGATGTACGATTGTTATTTACTTTTGCATAAAGAATGCTTATAATAAATTACTTGAGATTGCTTTGGTGTTTTATTTGTGTGGGAGACCGTAGCGTTCTGTGAATTATGTGGACGCTTTTAGAGTAAGTATGTATGTAAGTATGTATTGCCCTTTCTATGTTTCACAAGTTACTCTAATAATAACGCCGCAACGGTAATCATTTATATCCGAACTAGGAAGACGTCCTGTGGTCTGGGAGGGATGTAAGGGTTGAACACCTGCGGAGGTAACCTCCTTGTGCAGTGTGCATACCTACTGCTTAGTGCCTGGAAATATAAAAAGAATGACTTTATTTAATTATAAGTGCGGGAAAACTGTTGTTACGACGGGTTCGGACGGAAAAAGAATTGGAACGAAAGTCCCGCACGTATTGACTGACTTTGTATTGACTATTGAGTAGGTACCAATGTGGGCCTCCAAGCAAAAGTGCCAGTTCTCGGCATTTAGTTTCCGAGATATAAGAATTTTTGTAAAGTTGGGTGAAAAATTGCGCTCGCGATTTTAATTGATTATTATTAATAGATGCTTAATTTTATATACATAGTCTGTGGCAACGGTTGATTTTTAACACTCTTAATAACTATGCAGCTATGGCATCGCTGCTCCCCGCGTTTTTACCCGCGGGAACTACGCAATGAATTGCGTCGTTCCCGCGGGAATTCCGGGATAAAGTATCAGTATTCTTTTCTGTACCTCTGACAGTGTGTATTGTGTAGTATTCAATAATTAATTCAATTTTAGCCACGTTAATTTTAGAGTTACCGCAGGAATTCCGGGATAAAAAGTACTTTTACCTAATACCTATGGCCTATGGGTTATTCTGATGTACCCATAAGTTACATTATTGTAAAGTTTGAAACCCATTCATTAGTTTTTGCGTGAAAGAGTAACAAACATCCATAGTACCTACATACAACTACATACAAACTTTCGCGTTTATAATCTTAGGATACTAGCTGTGCCCCGCAGTTTCACCCGCGGTAATTTCGAAGTTCCCGCAGGAATTCCGGGATAAAAAGTACCCTATGTCCTTCTCTGTACCGCTGACAACGTGCATGCCAAATTCCATCCAAATCCGTTCAGCCGTTTTTGCGTGATTGAGTAACAAACATCCAAACATCTAAACATCCAAATATCCACACTTTCACATTTATAATATTAGTAGGATTAGTAAGGATCTTACTCGTAGAAGTCAACATTAACGTATAGGTACCTAAGTACTTCTTATTGTCGTATTGAAATGATATGGTCTGACGATGCAGCCGGCAGATGGCCAGGAGAACGCGGCCCCATCGAGTTGCATCTCGTTTGATTATTGTTGACAAGGACTCTGGCTCTATATCTATAATAAATTTTTAGTTTAATTTAGTCTTGTTAGTTTTTTAAATATTTGAACTTATTTAATCGACCCATGTATAGGTACAGTTAACTCGAAAACGTTTCTGAAGAACCGAGTACGAAAGAAATCGTTTAAAGTGTCTAGAGCTCTGCAACTTACTTCGTACTCCTCGTAACGTGTCCAAGTCCAAACTGAGCCCTAATTAATGCCGAGCCCTAGTTAATTTGTAATATTTTTGCACTTGGAGCGTTTGGGATTTTGTTTTTGGGATACGCGTTATGGGCAAGGAATGTTGGTCATAGTGAATAAGAGCCTGGTGCCCGCGGCTTTGTTCGCGATTATAAATGTAGATTTTGTGAAGCAATTTTCTATCTCTCGGGAACAGTGCTTTTCTTGATGAAAAGAGGGTACCTACCTACCCTATGTTCCTTTATGTACTTACCCTTACCCAGACTATCTGTGTGTTTCGAAAATCCATGATCATTTCGATTGCGTAACTATACCATGAAAACGTGACAAACAAACAAACTTACTTTCGCATTTATAGCAATATTAATTAAGAATTAGGATTACTATCTGATCCCCGCGTAAAATTAAGGGCTCGCTCTTCCTTTTTCCGACTTCCGGAATAAAACTTCCCTATATGTTACTGGAAGAGTTTATCGAATCGGTTCTGTGAAATAAACAAAATTTAACGCTTTTTTATAATATACCTACTACAGTAGATAGTTAAAATAACTGAACCAGTATCTTGCGTGTGGGAAATTTAGGTAGTAGGTATAGAAATAAAATCAATATTCTCTTGTGTTAAGATATATATTTATTGCTTAGGTAATATTACAACAACTAATCACGTGTGTCTAGGGTACTTAATAAATAATGTGTCGTCATTACCATAATTTGCTATTTACTCTTATTTAGATATTATTTTACATAAACTCACTCGTCTCCCAAAAGAGTCAGCCAAACAATAGACCTCTATGCATCCTCTTTCCACGTTTACGAACGGTTCCTATGATAACATAAAAATATTTGTTTTTAATGCCTATGTTTTATTTATACTATATTACATGCGCCCGCGCCTGCAATTCCACATCACGTGCATCGTGCAGTGGCTGTATACCTCTCTTTTTCGCACATATTTACAAATATATAGCGCGGGCTTGGTTTAAGTAGGTACACAATGGAATAAAGGAAGAAAGTACATTAGGTAGATATAATACTTATTTTCTACTTGTTATGGTTGAAAAAAAAAACATTTCATAACAATTATTTATCTTAATTTCTTATGTCGTGAGATTAGAAATGTACTATTGAAAATGCTGACTATATTTACAAACAATGCTAAAACTACAGACAACGTACAAACATCGAGTAATATAACTAAAATATTTTAGTTTTATTGTAATTACTTATTAGATTTATTATGTACAGACGTAATTTCTATTTAATGTTCGTATATTTTTAAATATGTCGTTGGCTGAAATATTAGATTTATATTATATTTAGTGAAACAAATAGGCCTGTTTATCATAATATCAATATCACAATAAAATGTGAACAAATAACGTGTCTTTGGCTCTATAAAAACAGAATCGTTCAAAATGAGTAGCAATTGTTATTTTATCGAATTCTTTTTTTTTACTTTTTCATTATGATCTACAGTAGTTAAAATAAATATATAGATTGATATAACAGATTTATGAATTGCTGACAATATCTTTATAATAATTGTGTTGTTGGCACAAATAACTTGGCACAAACGTTTAAAAATTATGGCACATATTTTAATTCACGATGTTGAGTTACTCCGAAGAGGAGAAAGATTTATAATTTCAACCTTTTTACAAAGTTAATAACTAATATTTACCTACATAGTTATAATTGCAGGTACAACATAATGGGCATGTTGACTTATTTTTATTTTTTAATCCGTCTTGTAGATTATTAAAAAATATTGGACACATATTTTTTATTTTTTTACTTAATCAAAAAATAACGGTGATATATTGAGTTGCAATTTCGCGTGATGTCACTATTCTAATAGTTTGTATGGCGGTTTTATCGGTTAGTGACGTCACGGCCCCCTCACCCTAAACTTTAATGCGCTTTATCTCTGTATATTTTAATTTATTTGAAAAAGCAAAAAATACGTGTCTATCTATTGTTTTTTTATTTTCTAAATGACGGACTAGTTAGAATTTTGATTTTCAAAAGTAGTCCACATCCCTATTATGGAAATGCGAAATGAAATGGATGTGAAAAGGCAGTTTATGGGAATCGAATTTTTAGTCTGAAAACCAACAAGCACTTGTTTCGGCAACAAATAAAAAATTTGTTGCAAAAATTTAACACACTTCGCTAAAGAAACGGCCAACATTCCAGCGGACCCTTTAGAAAATGGATTGTTACTGTTCTCTTCAATTTTACGAAAAGTTATCATAAGCAATCTATTTGTTCTTCTACCTCGTTTCTCGCGATGGGCCTTAATTTACTAACTGTAACCCGTAATGTTAACAATCGCCTCAACGACAGAGAAAATAATATATTAATTAGAGAAGCCATGTGGACGGGGCAGGCGCGCTAAGGAAGTTAGAGCAAATGCTTTAACTTTCCCAAAACTTTGCTGGCATTGCAAGTATATTTTCTACAATAATCCCAAAACTGTGAATTTTGAAAACAGTGACTAGGTAGGTATAAGACAAGTAAAAACGTACGCAACGAATTTAATGAATATTTTTGTGCGTGATGAGTACGAAAATCGTAGGGAGACTTGATGACGATTCGTTCCTTAATTTTTTATGCGTAAAACTTACGCCGTAATTATTTCAATTGCTGAAACATACATAGGTATATTGACAAAATTAAGTGCGATAAATCGCGATAGATGCCATAATTGAAAACGAACGAAGAATATGAATTGTCAACTTGGGCAAAGGGGGTGAGTTGATGTCCCTTCTAGATAGAGCATGTTCTGTGGCCTCAGCGATTCACTCGAGATGCTTAGCGTCCGCGGCGGCGGCGGGCGGGGCGGGCGGCTCGTGCAGCAGCGGCAGGTGCAGCGGCGGCAGGTGCAGGGGCAGCGGCAGCAGCGCGCGCGACTGGAAGCTGGCCAGCGAGTGCAGCAGCGCGGCCGAGTGCTCGTGCGCCTTGCGCCGGAGCTCCGCCACGCTCGTCGAGCGCGCCTCCTCCTTGGGGCAGCACGGGCAAGGGGCGCCCCAGCCTAATGGACAGAGGTAAAGTTGGTTACTTTAGAAATGTATAAGCAAGAAAAAGATGCCCCAACAATGGACATTGGGCAAGATGACAAGGTATAGAAATCAAAATCCATCAGTTATATAGTAGAAAAAATAGACTATTATTTATTGCTTTTCGAATTATTGAAAAAATATTTACGGCCGCACTCAGAGTCGACTTTAATGATTACTTAGTTAAGTATAGATTTTTAAAACAAAACTGCCGCAATCAGAGACGTTCAGTAAATTAATGTCAATTGGCATTTAATGAGATGTAACTTAATTAGTTAAATGCCAATTAACATTAATTTATTAAACTTGTCTGATAGCGGCGGTTTTGTTTTAAAAATCTATACTGAACTAAGTAATAATTAAAGTCGACTCTGAGTGCGGCCGTAAATATTTTTTGCGGCGGTTGGATAAAACGAATTAAAGTTTAGGAGTGAGAGGTCCCCGACGTCATAATTAAGTCTAGCTAGTGTACCTACCTAGGTGTGACGTCACACAGACTTTCAACTCATTTTATCGCCGTTACGTGAAACAATAAGGAAAATACATGTCCAATATTCTTTATCAATCTACAGCAAGACGGACTAAAAATTTGGTTGCACAGCAAAAATTTCTTTTTACCTCGAGCTCTAAAAACGCATCTTTGTTTCGTAAAACAACATCAAAACTAGTTTATGCTGACTCCATTATTTTATGTGCGAAACGAATTGTAGCGATCGTTTTATGTCTTGAATTTGAGGTGAATAAGAATTGAGGAGAATTGTAAGTCCCATGAACGCGAAAAATAGTTTTTGTGCCTTTCATTCCCTCACTACGCTCAGGATTTTACTTTAGAATCAATACACAATTTTGGGATGTCACTAAATACAGACATTCACTTGTTTTCCATGCAGGGCAATGCACATACAAAAGTTCCTGCTTCCACATTCGTTTCTAACATAGGTAATGTAGTTTAATCATTAAGTGTAAGAATTTAACTATGTATACTTGCCTTTTAATGGGAAGAAAGGCTGTGACAAATGGTTGAGATGCTGTGACAGGTGAGACAGGTGCGGGGGCAGGAAGAGAGGCGGCGGCGGTGCGGGGGAGGCGTCGCTCGCCCCGCCACCTGGCGACGAGCGGTATGCACTAGAACTGCAACAATTAGATATTACATACATTAATATAACGTAACATGGAGTAGGTATTCTAGGTAGGTCTACTGCAAAATCCATGATGGTGTAAGGTCTATACTAAATACTAGCTGTTCCCCGCGGTTTCACCCGCGGTAATTTCGAAGTTCCCGCGAGAATTCCGCGCGGGTTACAATATAGCCTATGACATAAATAACGTGGTTTTCTGTTGGTAAAAGAATTTTCAAAATCGGTTCAGTAGATCCAGAGATTACCTACAACGCCACAAACTCACAAAATTTACCTTTTTATAGTATTAATATACCTATCCATAATAGATAAAGAAGAAACTATCAGGTCCTATTATTTATTCCATTAACTACAATTCTGTGTTCGAGAGAAAAAATCGAAGACGTCATAGTTGATCGCTCTAATTATTGCCTTTTTTTGTAACACGATATTAAATGCCCAATAAACTAAATACTTCCCCTCAAAGCCCCTCACTAGGTTTCACTGAATTTTATAACACTTGTTATAATAAACTTTATTCACTAAGAGCATGTTTAGTATACGAGTCCTATCTTTGGATGGATTACGAACCCTCCCTAGAGATCGCGAGCACGGGTAGAGAAACAATGATTTATGGAAATTGATTTATGTTGAATTTCGTTGCATCGGTGACAATGACATCATAAAGTACCCAATAGTGTGTGATGATGACATCATACAGTCATTTACGACCGAATCAGGACGCTAGCTGCAAATGTAGCGCGATGCGTAGACCTGATATAGGTATAACTTGATTACACATTGCTCGACTATATACCTATTATTTTCAAATACTGTTGGAATGTTGTGCACCAGAAGATTGGTCAATCTTCGTTCATTGTAATAGAACTTGTATATTTTGTTAAAACTGTCGCCTACCGACTCGAATCATCTAGTGTGAGGAGAAACTTGTGAAAGTTTATTCACACTATAGTAAATTATTTGGTTTGTAAAAATGAATGAATAAATAAATAAAATAAATATCTAGAATCATTCGTTTTAGTGCAATCAAGAAATTCATTCTGGCAATGCCATAACTTCCTTAATTCTTCATCAAAATTAATGGTTTCGACATCATTCTAAACCTTATGTTCCTCATCATTAAGGAAGTAGACAAATACTTAGTTGTGTTTTCGTTAAAAAAATAGTTTTTGTATTTTTTTATTCATCCAGTTGATAGATATACAAGTGTTTAAAAACAAGCAGTAGGCTCATGAATAGATTGATAAAGTAATAATTAGAATTTTGACCTTCAATAATTCGAATTACCTACCTACTTATTCGTCCGAGCCTATGGTATTGAAAAGATGCAAATATAAATAAAGTTTATTTAAAATAAATTTCTGTATACAAATAGGGGTTATATCACAACTTGTATTACTTTTACTTATACTAACTATCAGGTGTACCACTTGCCCATTTTCCCCCTATGACATAAAAAAAAAACTCGTAAATTAGAGTAAAGAGTAGCTAGATGACAAAAATATTTTACTCAAGTGAATTTTTGTATAGTAAAGTGAGGGTATAGATCGTTACAGACACCCGCTTTGATCTGTACAAACTCTATTTGCGACCAACCAACCGTCACCGGTAACGACTGCTCTATCTAAGCAAGTATTGAGATTTGAAACGCCTCCTTTCATTCAATTCGTACACGATAGACACGAATATCTTCAGAAATATTGTGTTGAGTTACCTAAAATACTTTTTGTGGAGTAAATACAAAGGTGGCGTTTTTCGTGTTAATATTATGCAATAGCTTAAAATCAGCTTAAATTTTTTATCGAACCCTTTAAAACTGATACTACCTTTTGTTGTATTACAATACAAACAGTATATGGTTTATTGTATAAGGCTGTTTAATAAATATTTAACACAGATTTTTATTTTATTACATGTATTTGGTGACTGAAGAAAATTTGATTTTTTGATTTGAATTTTTAGCTAAGTTACCTATAAGCTTAATTTAGGTTTTACGTACAATAATTCAGATTATTTTTTATGTTGAATAGATAGATTATGAGTGATTTTGGTCTTGCAATATGAAATAATACAACAAAGAGTTCTTGAGAAAATTTAGAAATTTATGCAGGTAAAACCGAAGGAGTAAAAGCTAGTGAGTATACCTAATTACAATTTTATAGCGACATTGCAATTTGCAATCACTTTCTTGTTCAAATATAGGTACGCGACTGTCTGTAGTAGAGTGTAATGTATAAGAGAAGGGAGACAATGAAATGAACTGCGGCGCGAGGTGTCGCCTCTCCGGCATTCCCTCAGTGCATACTTGATGTGGCGCGATTGCAGACGACTAATTCATAAGCGGAAGCGGGAGCTTCGCGCGAGACCCCTTCGTTTTTCAGATTATCATAATTATAATTAGGTCGTGAAAAAAATTCAAGAAAATTTTCCAGAAATTTAAATATCATTCAGAATACATTTCCAATATTTTTCCTTAAATTCTATAATGAATTAAAATTCATGTTAAGAGTTAAAAACTTAGTAAATCCGACAAAAAATGGGTGCTTATCTAATACCTATGTATAGGTTTATAGACTTAATTTTGGTTTTCCTAATTTGTTTGATCGTATATACGTCCAATTTAACTTTGTTGGTCGTTCTACTGAATAAATAAATAAATAATAGAAACATCTAATTTTTTTTTTTAAATTGATATCTATAATATTTTATTTTGCAATAAAATGTTTAAAAATTTTACACGAGTTATTTAATTTTATTTTTCCATTTATAGATATTTTTTTTCTGAAAAATATTTTTTACTTTCCTATTTCGATATTGCAAATTTTCAAATACAAAACTATCAGCTCTCTAAGTTAACCCGCTACCGCTTGTATTTTAACTTCGATTCCCTCCGGCTTTCGTTCAATGGAATCAAAGGATTTGCCTTCATTACAGACGGTAATAAATGATGGGGGCGCAGGCATGCATCGCGGGTGACTGTGGCTATAGGCTGCTGGCTCGCAGACATACTGTGGATAGTTTTAATGACGCGGACGCGGTCACGTCGTCAAATTGGTAGCAAGTAAGTACAGACATCAATAACTACTGATGGTCAGGAAGTGTGAATAAAAAAAATATTAAGTATATCAAAGGTTTTTAATTTTCTACATCCGGGTGCCTTAAACAATCATATTTTTTATATGATTTTTTTTTCTTCAATTAATTTTGCAGTAGGTATTACAAAAAATATAAAAGTTAAATTAAAAATAGCCAAAAGTGACTGTTTTTGGCAAATTCATAAACTTTTTGATACCAAGTTTAAATGCTGCAGAATTTTAGCTTATTGTAGATATAGGTAGATACTTTTTTTGCATATTTCATTTAAATTTGAAAGGCATATAAATAATTAATTGGTTATGTACTAATTATAGGCTTATTTCAGACGCTATGCCAAACAAATTCAATAGTCGGAAAAGGTCAAATCAAGCCCAGTTTCAGCTAACGAAGCGTGCTTCTATTAATTGGTTTGTGAGTGGAGAGGCGGGGGTGGGCCAGCACGGGACACTTGGTAAAATGTCCGCCTTGAGGAGACTCGACTAATATGAATATTCAACTAGCGAGTTGAATACAAGAAGGCTTACTGTAACAAAGGGAATTAATTTGTAGGTCTAATGCCGTTAATTACTGTTTTGATTACGCCTGTCTGAGCTAAGAGTCTATTTAGTAGTGTTATTATACTTGGAATTAATACATTATAAAGGTTTCTTATGAAAAAACAATTATTACCACAGTTGATAATCACAAAAAACGGGTGATCGGATCGAGTGATCACGGCAATATAAGGCGTGTATTTTTTTAATGTTATTCCTCCGGTCATCCTGTATATAAATGTACGTAAGAGATGCTCATGAACCGGTACATTCATTTTCATGTATAGACCCGTAGGTTGTACCGCCTCTATTCAATTATTCATGCAATTAACTGATTATAGCGACACGTTAGCCTACCGAGATACCCTGTTAGGATGAACGTGTGTTATATGTGTTAGGTAAATAGGTACGCAGGCCTAACAGAACCGGACATAAGTATAATATATGCTAATTGTACTTATAAAGTAGGTACTAGCTGTTCCTCCGCGGTAATTTCGGAGTTCCCACGGGAATTCCAAGATAAACTGTAGGTAGATGTAAACCTTCCTTATGAATCACTCTATCTACCTATATTGGTGAAAACCGCAGGGAAATGTGTTCATTAACTTTTGAGTTTATTGTGAACAAACAGCGGAAGATACTTCATTTTTTACTATATAAACATTATATAGGTTGCATAATTTAATTGTCACTAGCGACGGCAAGTGTATATTCGGTTATCTGCGATACGACAGACAACTGTTATTTGATCATTTATTCAGGGGCACATGTCAAGCGGTGTAAGTTCTATATAGGATGGAAATTAAAGGCCGTGGTTTGAGGGGGAACTATTCTATATATTAAAGAAAGAGGCACGCCTTTGATTAAAAAAATAAGTTGAACTATAAGTAGATACTAAAAATATTTAAGATTCAGGAAATTACGTATGTAGGTACGTACCTACATCCCCCTAACCGGCCTTTAATTTTCACCCGGTATACTTATCTGACTGTCAAAGGCAGATTTTAAAAGCTTGAGTAAATTAAATAAATTAAAAAATATATGTAATAGGTGTTTACAATTTCGTTTTATTCGCCGTACGCTTGTACGACTTACACTAGGCACTTACCGCTGTACAAAATATGAAAAATAAAGCAACTTTGGGAGGAAACAACTCAAAGAAAAAAAGTTAAGACGTCTTAACACTCACTTTATGTATTAAAGCAACAAATTCAATTCTAAGTAAAAGGCACGAATACCATCGTAACGGTGGGGCGGGCGGGGCCTAATTGCCAATTTTCTTTTTACGCCATTTTTTCTGCAGCTTTTAAGAAGAAAAATTCGTTACTGCATATTTAATAGGCAGTAATCGTCCCGCCGCCGCGCCGCCCGCCCCCGCGCCACCCCGCCCGCCTTCCGCCGAGTTTTGTTCGAAGATTTTAATGTAATACCAATTTTATTTTACACCTACTTATAAAGAAAGTTACTATAGCTGTTTCTTACAGTTCTAGTTACGTGGTTTTTTTTTCTACTTCTAAATTTTCTTCCCATTTCACAACCCCACCCCACCACTACTGTCTCAATAGATTACCAGATTATCAGATTTCTTGTTTATAGACTCCGTAGTAAGTTATTACATTGACAGTTTTATACTTCAAGTTACAACTGTGTCAAAAAAAAATCCTCTTTCGTAATAGGAAAATTTGATTACCAAAACGGACCAAACCTAGATTAGACTAAGTTAGAGGTAAGATTATAAATAATAGTTTCAATCCCTACTAATATTATAAATGCGAAAGTAACTCTGTCCGTCTGTCGGTCTGTCTGTCTGTTACGCTTTCACGCCTTAACGGCTCAACCGATCATCATGAAATTTTGTATACACGTTGTCAGGGGTTCAGAGATGGACATAAGATAGTTTTTATCCCAAAATTCTCGCGGGAACTCCCAACTTATCGTGGGTGAAACTGTGGGGATCAGCTATTGCTAATAATAATAATACTTGCACGTTATGATAAAAAAAATGTGAATCGAATAGGGTACAGTGACTAAGTGAAAACGTAACCAAATGGCATTTAATTAATACATTTTGTTACGGTATAGTGAATGTTTTTGTGCGTGCGTGCGTGTCTTAATGTGTATGAAAATCAACCGACGACACTGATGCCTCTTCTTCCTGTTCTGTGGCCATTATTCATCGACTACTGCGTCAGTGGGCTCCTGCACTATCCCCTCTCTGGGGTGCGCGGGTCCGCGATCGTTTTCTTTGGCTCCACCGTAATCCCACCTCATGTATAATGCGCGCATATAAATTTCAATTTTAAACCTACCCGGGTCGAGTTACACCCATTTGTGGAATTACGGTACGGGATGAAGTATAGTATAGTGGGTATGTAACTACATATAGCCAGGGTACAGTAAGTAGGTTGTGTGTAATCTTGTAATGCGTTCGCGACGTTTCTGTATCCACGTACATATAAATAAGAAAGTGGCCACTTTAAGTCGCTTAGATGAATGTGTTTTATGTTTAACTAGCTGTTCCCCGCGGTTTCACCCGCGGTAATTTCGGAGTTGCCGCGGGAATTCCGGAATAGAAAGTATGTCCTCCTCTGTACCCCTGACAACGTCCATGCAAAATTTCGTGACGATTGGTTGAGCCGTTAAGCGTGAAAGCGTAACAAACAAACAAACAAACTCACTTTCGCACCTAGTAAAGATTCATTTATTTGCTGTTACCAGAGTTTCTGCGTTTCCTTTTCTGAACCCTCCACAACTTTTTTGAATTCGATTTGTTACTATCTAAAATAATATTCGGTACATAACATCGCTCTGACCAAACTACGATAGAATAAATAATTCATCGTCAACTATCTATCGTTTATAGAAACGTAAGCTTCAAATTCAACAGCTCAATAGAGCAGGTGATATCAAAATTCGATAAGACAAAACATTAACTAAAGAGGGGGATGTGTCGACGAAAAAAAAATGCCGCAGCTCAAGCGGGCCCGGCGAGTCGTCAATCTGGGCGGTAATCCCAACGAAGGAAATAATAACATTTGCTCAATCCCGCGCTAGCTAATGTACTGCGGCTCCCAGTGGAGTTTAAACTGCTTACAGTGGTTGAAAAATCCCACCGAGCTCGGCTTATGAGCCACCCGTAAAGAGGTTTGTAAGTAAATACAATAAATGCGTTAACAGATCGAAATTGGCATGTCTATTATTTTTACTTCGATATCAAACTTAGCATTTCAAAGGGAGATGGAGAGCGGCCATGATATTACGTAGCCATAGAAAATCATTGTGATTAGTCTTAGGTACTTATATTCTTTTTGTTAAATGTATGTTAAAATGGAAAATTGAATTGGGTTTTCAAAGTTGCTTTGTGTCTAACAATAAATAAAATAAGTGAAGGAATACATGCAGGCGCGACAAGAAAACCTAAGTATACGCTTTTAGTTTTTTTACGCATTTCTAAATACCGCAACCAGAGCCCTTGGCGACATTATTGAAAAATCGCTATGCACGTCTGTCTGTACCCGCTTTGTCAATATCATTTACAGGAGTTCTTTTTATTATAATTTATATCTATGTTGTTGTTGTTGTTCTGTATAGTGTAGGTATATGTAAGATGGAATTGCCGAGATAGTTTTGAAATTTACGTCAGTTTAACAGTGGAGAACAGCTATAATAAAAGAATGATATTATGATAAAATATAAAAAAAAGTCATAAATTTTCTGGTTTTTATAGTGAGACCTATCATACAAGTGGCTTTATGTAGATTATATATACATATACCTATTAATTTATTTATCACGACAAAAAGAAGAAGGTATTTATATCAATAACATGACCTTTTTATGAAGATAAAGCAGTTTATTCTAAGTATGTAAGTACCGAAATCAAAAGATAAAGTAGATACCTAATTGAAAAGGTTATTTCCCATTTAAATAAATAGTCTTGAGATAGTTTTGATAACTGTAATCGAAACACATTTGTTCGAATTATACATTTAAATTGAGACGACACAACTCGCGCGGTGGATCATAAATTTTAATAAAACACCGTGCGACTTATCAAATTAGAAAAATTAAAAGTGATAAATAAAGTCCAATTAAACGTTATTGCGTAAAAAAGGCATAAATTAATGCACAGAGACGGGACGGGGGGAAAAAACTCGATGTGATGAGTGAACGCGGCAATTCGTGTAATTGTCGTTCACATAAGGGATGGGATGAGTTAGCGAATAGGTTATGTCGATACTCGATATACCTAGGTAACTTGATATTTTTCTGAATTTTGTCAAGCAGCTACCCTTTAGCAAGTAGATACCTATCAAACTAGTGAAGATAGAAGACAGATTGCGCTAGTACGAGGTTTTCTTTTACCGACAGCATCAGCTCATCATGTATTTCAAACCTACCTATCATAGCTATGATAATATTACCAACGTTAGCCGACGACGATTAACCTGTCCTACACCACCCTTATATAACCGACCTTCAGCAGATTATCAGTCAATTTAGTGGGAGGTCTGCTAATTTCTCATCTGCTGAACACCACTCAAGAGCTTTTCTATCCGAACGGCCGTCCAAATTAATTCGACTTGTCATTATTCCATCTGTGGTATTGAAAACAACTCACTACGTAAGTGACGTACTATCATCACATCACTAGTTCTCGTCACACGTGTCGTCTAATTACGCGCCTAAATTGCATTAATTAGAGCGCGACTCGTGGAAGGGTTCCGGCACAAATTAAACGGCATTTTAAATGCCTACTGGTGCCTACTCCATAAGTCATGGAGTGAATACAGTCATAAGTGGTTTGCGAGAACTATAGGGGTCATTATTATTATGAGTAATTGTGTTTATTAGCCTTTTAAACGTCTTGTAAGTACAGCACTGCGCATATTATGAGTTAAGAACGTAATATTTCTCAAAACTTTGCATTTGAAGTCACTGTATTTTATTCGAGAAATGTCTATTTTATGTAGATGTTTCTTAAATTCATCAGTCCCACATAATGCAAAAAGGTACTTACATAATAAATAATATATCAATAAAAAAATTGTTTCTCGTCATTTACCTACCTCTTACGCAGAGGAAAGATAAAAACTAAACTGCATAAAAAATAAAAGGTAAATATCGGGCAATAGAGGCAATACTATCTAAAGTGATACCAGTATAACATCAAAAAGGTACTATTATGAAAAATCCTAACGCATTTACTTCGCGGACTCTACTGAATTATTCATAAAAGAAATTGCTCCTCGCGCAGCGGATACCTGTTCCGCTGGAACCTATTATTTATACGCGTTCCGTGTAATAACTGTTATGTATCGGGGGTGGAAGCGGTCCCGCCCTACTTGGACTGAATAAAAAGTTGGGTAGATTACGTTACGATCTTTACATTGTTGATTTATAGTTTCGTTTTATGTAGTAGATACATACCTAGTTATGTACCTACCTAGTGCATATAGGGGGTGTTGGACTTACCTATCCATTTCTATAGTAGGAATATAAAGTTAAGGATGTATAGTCACATTCAGAATTACATTCATACGCGGTGTAATTTTCTTATTGAAATTTACATGGTAGCATTTTAGAGCCCGTCTTTGATGCACTATTGAGAATTTTACTTTTTCATATCAAAATTGTCAATATTAGTAAAGACGGCTCTAAAATGTGTCCACAGTAAATTTCAATACGAAAATTTAAGCGTGCAGCTTTAAGTCTTTCAAGGTTTAAAAAATTTGCTAAGCTCATCCATACAAGCAAGCACATGCCACCTTTTTAACAACCTCTATATACAGGTGTTATGCGTTTTTTTAAATATGTAGTATTTTATAAACCTACTTACTTTGAAGTATAAAAAATCTTCGACACATTTAAAATAGATTTCGAATAGCAACAAAGAAGGTATATTGTTTGTTTGTACTGGATAAACTCCAAAACTACTGGACCGATTTAAAAAATTCTTTCATTTATAGGAAGGTGCAGTGTCCTTGAATGACCTAAGGTACTTATTATCCCGCAATTCTCATCTTCTCTGTCTCAACGTCCCATAAATTTGCCTTATGGATCAGCATTGTTTAAGGGTATTTAATTAGTTTAAGTGCATGTCAAACTGTAATTGTGTATTGTCCTATCAATGTTAATGTTGAAATTAAGAAAATAAAATAAAATTAATCCCTCAGGTACATCCTCGACTAGTAATAAATAATATAAAATAAACTAAAATAACTATGTATATTACTATACTTCTAGTACGTATACATATGGCTAAGAGCCATGTCTGTAGGCTAGACGTATAGTGGGTTTGATTCCCACTCTCGGTCTGTTCTTTACGAAAGTGGAGGAGTAGAAGGGACGCGATAAGCAAGCAAGTCACGAGCGCCCGTCGGGCGTCGCGCCGCCCATAGCGAGTGTCGCGTATAACGAATAACGAATTTACGACGCAAACAACTGATTGTTAACGACCGGCGCAGCGGGCCCCCCTAAAGGAAATCGCATTCCGTTACACCTCATTCTGTAGGAATTCTTATGAGATTGCAGACTGTTATTGTACCTCTCTCCTCCTATCTTGTTAAATCAAAAAAAGAAAGCCTAACGTTTAAGAAGATCATCTATCTATACCTACTTATATTTTAACCTTTTTACCACCATCTCTGTAATAATACGATCTACGAAAGATGTGCTCTAGGGGTCAGAAACGTAATATTAAGTACTTTACTAACAAACGACTGCACTGACTTTTATATTTATTAGATCAAATGATGCCTAGATATTAAGCATTCTCAACATTAGGAGAAATCATGCCTGTGCGTGTGGTCTGGAGGTAGGTAGAAAATATCCATGTTTTTGTAGCCTTAACTTATTAAGGCTACAAAAACGTAGTGGTGAAAGGGTTAAATGTGAAAATTTTGATGTTACCCGATCACGCCAGAACGGTTAAACGCAATTAGATGGAATTTGGCATAGATATAGATTACAATACACATATACAAGGCACGCGCCACGCACACAGCGAGCGTTGCATCCGCTGGTCAGCTCGATCAAGGTCATTGACCTTAAATACCAGAGCGCGGCGATGTGTGTGCAAAGTGATTAAGCGGCGATTGCCTTCACAGGTTATTTTCTTTTATGATTATGATATATTATTATATGATAAAAAACTTGACTTTTTTATTTTATGAACATCTTTATAACGGTGTATATTTTCAACCATGTAAAATATTTGCAGTTAATTTTACCACATCTTATATAACGTAAGTATTAAGTCCGCTAAGTAACGAGTTTTCTTTCATCCTTAATCATAGGTAATAGGTATCTTCCCTAGTTGTTTTAGCGTAACGGTTACATTAGGAGCAATAAGTAGGTAGGTATAGCACAAACTTGCAAATCAATGGGTGAAGTCAAACAGAATTACTTATTTATCAAGCATCATCAGCCGACGGTAACGCGGTTACCGCAGTAACACAGCGATACCGTCTGCCTCGGCGTAAACAAGAATTCAATTATCATAAATTTTATACCTCATAATACTTATGAGAGAGAGATATTAAATTATATAATTTTTCCCTCTGAAAAGAGAATCCCTTTTCATTTCTCATTTGGATTTTTCTCTTAAGCAATTACCGAGCAGCTCGCCTCGGGCGGCGGGAGATTGGATCCGTGAATACATTTCTGAGTTGCGACGCGTATTTTCTAATTTATCTTTTTTTAACAAGAAAACGAACGTTATGTTTTAACTTACGCACGGATCGCGTCAGCTATGTTTGCGTTTAATGAAACTGTTCTATGTGGATTATGCCCGATTCCCCCGCGAGATGAAAGTCTGTTTGGTTTTGGGGCAATTGGGGCAAATCTATTCTGATAGACATAGCTATATACATCGCACTCTCAGAATAAAACTGACCTAACTCAATAATAAATTAATATGTTGTGAGAAATGAGCAAGAAAGTCTCATTAACATCCCATGCATAGGTGAATAGCGGAAAAAAAACGAAAGCTTGACCGATGTTATACTAGGCTGTCCCGTTATCTACATACTAATACTAGCTGTCCCCCGCGATTTCATCAGCCGCAATTTCGGAGTTCCCGCGGGAATTGCGGGAAAAAAGTAGTCCTGTTTTGTACCCCTGACAGTAGTTTACGGTGATTAGCTGTTCAACGCATTAGTGCCGGAGTTCCCGGGGAATTGCGGGATAAAAACTACCCTATCTTTTAAGTTGGGCCAAATTACAACATACCTAGTGATCAAATTTCATCATGATCGATTCAGTAGTTTAGGAGTCAACGTGGACAAACAACGTGACGCGTAATAAGATGGTAGTTTGTGAAATATGAGTTTGTGAATTTGTAGGGGGTACCTAATCTCTGGATCACTGAACCGATTCGGAAAATTCTTTCACTTATAGGAAGCTACGGTAGTTCTGAGTGACATAGGCTGCCTACTTTTTATCCCAATCCACGGGGACTCTGAAATTACTGCGGGTGAAACCGCGGGGGACAGCTCTCATAATTCGGGTTCTTTTTGATAGGGTTTTCACATTATTAGGGTTAATTTAAAGCAAATCAAAAGTTACAGGCAAATGTATTAATTCCAAAACTCTCTTTAGTGCTGCAAGTGCTTTGCTTAGTAAGTACCTAACCGATAATAATAATCGTAAGTATACGTACACAGCGGTGACATCAAACCACTCGCTTCCGTACCTAACCTATTCCAATTTGAGCAAGTCATTCAAGTTTAGTTCCTGTATGATCCCGTCGAAATTATATAATTCAAAACAAATGAAGTTCTTGGCGGCAACTCGATCCGCTCAAGCGGTTCGTTCGCAATTCGATTCTGGAAACTGTCGGATCGGATTCCGGGGAACTCGCGTAATCGCATCGCGCGGCCGGCAACACAAATTATTCGAGCGCCGAAACTTGGTAACTTCGTCAACCCTATAAAAGAGGTAAAGAACAAAGCGCAACCACAATTGGCCGCCGCCGCCGCCATCGATCCTCTACCTGACTCGATGCTGGAAGTTTTAAAAATGGCGGCTCTTTGAGAGCAAACTCAATAAAGCTTCGCCCGCGGGACGCGTAAATGCAATTCGCAAGGAATCGCTCGTGCCTTTGACGTCGACTCCGCGACTGTCTCGTTTGATGATCAGCTTGTTTGCTCCACTCCGACATCTACGGCTCGTTATGAATGGTGACTTTATGTATGTACGATAACATACCTATTTGAAAATAAATAAATACTTTAATACGTAAATAGCAAATATCTAATAATATAATAAGGATACTAAAGGGAAGGTTTGTCTATGAAATATGCATAAGAAGTATAAAAAAACAAATGAAGAGAGACGAAGAAAAAGAAATTACAATCACTCGATTTGCATTCCATATCCTTACCTATAGTCGTCCAGCAAAAGAAATACCTATAGTGTCGAAAATGAGCAAATGGGTAAAGAAGCTCAGGCATGCGGCACCAACTGTGTGAGCCGAGGAAATGATGGAAGTTAGTAAGTGGATCAGCATAATTCGTATTAGGTGAATCATTCTCCCAGGGAGTTATTTCAACATAGCGAGTTTTCAGAAGTTAAAAGTTTGACTGCGGTGTTTTGCCATCCGTTGTTAGTTTAACGGTTCACCACTATAGGTAGGTAATCCTAATTTTATAAATGCAAATGTTTGTTTGTTTGTCGCCTTAACTACTATTACCGATCATCATGAAATTTTGTATATATGTTTTCGCAGAAACTCCTAAATTAACGTGAGTGAAACCACGAGGACAGGTAGTACATAATTATAATACATAATTATTACATAATCATTATTAGTTAATACATAATTATAATATTTTTTCTATATCAATTAGACATAGATATATTCAGCATGACAGAAATACTTAGAAATAAAAATATGCAACAAAATTTAACAATTAAAAATTATAATCGCCTAGGAATAGGATGTTGACGACTTTTCAAAATCAAAATTCTAATTAGTCCGTCATTTAGAAAATAAAAAAACAATAGACAGGTATTTGTTTTTTTTCAAACAAATGAAAATATACAGAAATAAAGAGCATTAAAGTTTAGGGTGGGGGCTCGTGACGTCACTAACCGCTATAAGCCCCAAACAAACTGCACTGGTTAGTGACGTCACGCGAAATTTCAACTCAATGTATGGCCGTTATATTTTGATTATGTAAAAAAATAAAAAATACTTGTCCAATATTTTTATTAATCTACAAGACGGACAAAAAAAAACTTTAGTGCTGTGATGCCATAATGGACACCAACTCAGCATATGCTGTGGCGCAATTTGGTGTTCTTTTGTGCCAACGTTTACAAGTAAGGTGTGAAATAAAATCACCAACCGCACCGCCGCGCTGTTGCCAGACATAGTAAAAAAAGGATAAATAAATAAAAGAAAAAAGAACCCTTGAAGCTTCAACACATGTCAGAAGTAACTCTTTAACCTTGAAATTTTACTCTCATCGCGCCAGAAAAAAATTTCATCTTCAAAACGTAGTAAATATACTAGTTTTGTTATCTATCAAATATGTCCTGTGACTTTATCGGTTGACCCAATGCAATCCTCAATGTGGCTTGAACCTTGACTACCTACATCTAGGTTAGACCGATAATACCACCTCAGATTTTTTGACTCTAATAGGTATTTGACTTTTATTTGTTAACACCTATTTTTCAATTTATAAGCCAACGATGCAATACTTCTGAGATTATTATTTATTTTCTCTATTTCTATAAAGTCCTAATCTCATAACATAAGTTCTGTGTTTATTTTCCCAACCAATTCTGTGAATAATGCTCACCCTATAGCAGCAGCATTGCGATGCAAATTGTAGGGAATGACAGAACTCCCTGCACAAATTAGTTGGCGAAATTTTAATTTGTTATTTGGATCCGGCGCCATTAGCCGCCCACTCCACACCTCCCCGCCTCACTTATAATCTCGTAACGCTCAACTATGACCAAACTATGACACAACAGATTTATACGTGTTTAGATTATTATTTTGCACTAGCTTTTCCCCGCGGTTTCGCCCGTGTTATTTTCGGAATACTAAGTACCGTATGTCCTTTACACATCAAGGACGACGTGTATGCAAAATGATGATCCCTTGAGAAGTTATTTTCGCATTTTAAATATTATACTATAAGTATGAATTTTGTCGTTATTGAAGGGAAGGGGTAATGAATTGACAACATTTCAATTTTATATAGGTACTTTTAATCGAAAACCATTTCGAGATATTTGTTTAAATATCACCGTACACATTTTTTAGACCTTTTTTATTACCTACTTATTTAACGAAATATTCAACAAAAACTTCGTGAGGTTCAAAGTTAGGATGTACACCGTAAATACCTTTGCGCTCGCCGTATATAGGTACCTACCCAAATTAAAAATTGAAGTGTCAATGTTATTCTGTCAGACAAAGTTATTCTCGATTTTTTTAGTGGGGCAAAGGAAATGTATATGTTCATCCTGACATGAACTTTTTAAATTTTCAATATTTCAAATAAATTTTTGAATAACTTAGAATGAAAATTTCGGGAAAAGAAAAAATACGTGTCTTCTGGTTTTCTAAATAATATTTATTTAGCGTGAAAAAACATAAGGAAAAAAAATTAAAATGTTGTCAATTCATGCTAATCATGACATTTTAAATAACCTTTTGAGTTTTTGTATTCAACTAATCATATGAGTGAGTCTACGACCCCGTAAAAACTTCCCGACGATTCGTACGATTCGGCAAGTTCAGGAATTTGTACAGAATAATATATTGGACTAGCTGTCCCACGCGGTTTCACCCGTGATAATTTCGAAGTCCCCGCGGAGTTGTTCCATACAAACTTTGCAACCCCTTTTTATCCCCTTAGGGATTGAATTTTCAAAAATCCTTTCTTCTCGGATGCTTACGTCATACAAAGAACACACCCTCCAAGTTTCAGGTCTCTACAATCAGCGGTTTAGGCTGTACGTTGATCCATCAGTCATTCAGGACAAATCATTTTATATGTATAGATATAACAGGAATAATTCGTAACTTATATGTTTGTAAGTTTGGACATAGAGAGTAATCTCGGAACTAAGTACCGAACTGGTTCCAAAAATTCTTTTACGGATAGGAACCTTTATCTTTTACTTAAATACTTTGTGAGATTTTGTTATTAGCACTCTTTATAATATGCTATAGTTAACTGATTTAAATGTACTGTAAAGTTACTTTGCAATAAATAAATAATCCCTGAGTATCATGGGATACTTTTTAAATTTCTAGAGGGAGCACCGAAATGAACATATTGTGTAAAACCGCGGGGAAAAGCCATATTTATTTTAACAATAACGATACCAGGTTGCTAACTGGCTATACTTGCACCAAGTATAAAGCCTAGTATTCACTTGTTTACTAGACCTTGTCTTCAAATTGATTACCGTTAGTTCCAAACTCGGTTTCACAACTTCGCTAACGAGCGCAGAACTCAATCGAGTGAGCTCATCTCACTTACCTACATTCATTTGGTAGTTTTGTTAGATAGATACTTACGGTTTGGAACACATTTAGTTATTTGCTGAGATGAATTGTTTTAGGAATTCTAATACAATAAATGCTATTATTTAGATTGTTTTTTTATTAACTAATCAACCAGCATCGCATACCTACATGTTGTCAGGGGTACATCTGGAAAGGGGTACATCTAACTTTTATCTAGAAAAAAGTACCCACTGTACTCCACGCTTCGAAAAAGATATATTCATTTAACTCCATATTTGCAATAACTGATAGATTTTCTCATTGTTTTTTGACTGACTTCACAAAATTGTTCCCGCTTCCCCAGTAACTTGGTAGTAGAAAATTGGTACAACTAGAATTGAACATTACAAATTTTCGAAAAGTTAAATTAGATTAAAAAAGTTAAATATGATAAACTGATTAAATAGGAAATAAAAAAATATAAGTAGTGAAAGGGCCAAATGTTGTTTAGCGTTGACGACCCACAACGCCCGCATAGCGGTCACTGAAGGGTTAACAAATAAAAAGGTCACATCACCACTCAATCTTTCCGCGCCGGCGATCACTGCACGTTTGATTTATTTTTTATGACCGCTTCCATCCAGTCTCATGCTGGCGTTGCTAATCTCACTCGGATAGTTACGGGTCAATTTGTATGGATAGTTTTGATTTTAAAGTATAACCACGCCTCCGAAAAAATATTTTTAAACTTTTCTGAGATGTTTTCTAATACAACCTGTTAAAATGAATTGAATTAAAACTAGAAAGTATGTTTGTTCAGAATCGACTTTCGAATCGATCGCACCATGTTTTAAGGTTATATTTTTTTCATTTTTACTAACCCATGTCTAAATTATTTATAAAATACAATACTTGGTGCGTACGCCGCCCGTAGCAAACAAATCGAATCATTGACACGTAGGCGCGGGCGTAGCGCTTGAAATTTCGTAGATATAGGTCACCTCAAAACTAGTGTTGAATAACTTTTAGACTATTTATTTTTTATCTTAATATTATTGTTTATTTTTTTAAATGGGGTGTATCAGGTTTTGGTCAATTCATTAACACGTTGTATATTTTGAATTTAATTCGAATTATTTATTACTTTCACAATGTAGGTATACTTAATACTTATAACTAAATAAATGACTGGAGCCTCCTTTTAAGCATAAATATATATTATACTAGCTGTCCCCCGCGATTTCATCCCCGGTAATTTCGGAGTTCCCGCGGGAATTTCGGGATAAAAACTATCCTATCTCCTAAGTTGGACCAAATACAACATAGTGACCAAATTTCATCACGATCGATCCAGTAGTTTCGGAGTCCATCGCGGACAAACAACGTGACACGTGATTTATATATATTAAGACTAGCTGTCCCCCCGCGATTTTATCCGCGGTAATTTCGGAGTTCCCGCGGTAATTCCGGGAAAAAAGTGCTGCAGTTTACGGTGATACCTAAGCAGTTCCCCGCATTAATTCCGGAGTTCCCGCAGGAATTCCAGGATAAAAACTATCCTATCTTTTAAGTTGGACCATATTATAAATGGTTACAAAATTTTATCAAAATCCGTTTAGTAGTTTCGGAGTCCATCGCGGACAAACAACGTGACACGTGATTTATATATATTAAGATAAGATAATATGGAAGTACGATAAACTTGCCAGTCATTGAAAAACATTAAACAAGTAGGTACTTATTACAAATAATAACGTCAATACGTTTAAGTGTATCTAATTTTTACAAACTGATGCCCGCGGATTCTCCTGTATGATTTTAAGAATTTCCTCGGGAGCCCTTCTTATCGGCATTAAAATTATTATATGTACCAAGTAATTCCATAAAATAAGTAATAGCTGTGTCTTAAATTTTATCCAAATCCATCCAACCGTATATTATGCTTTATTGAATCACAATTATGTCCATCCAGACATAGAAATAATAGCCCTTGAACAGTAGGTATTCAGCGCACGTAGAGAAATCAAATTATGCACATTCAATTGTTTTTGTGCTTTTCGAACAAAATTTTGAATGAAACTGTCACTGTAACTGTATGAAAGTGTGCATGTAAATTTTAACATTTATAAATACCAGAAATTACTATTATTATCTTTATTTATTGATTTAGAAAGCATGACAGCATAAGCCATAGCGCTTAATAAATAATTAATTTACAAACTAAACATATTTCTAAAATTTAAAATAGAACAAATTTTTAAATTTTTAAATTAAAAACAATTTTAAAATTTGAATTAAAACAAAAACATAACACTAACAAAAACTTACTTATTATTTACATATTTACACAGGAACTTATAACAGGCATTCTTTCCTCTAACATTCGCTTGCACTCGATCATCAATCTACCAAGCCCTGTCACAAACATATCACACTCCCGATTACACATTATCACATTACGATCATACCCTTCAGTTTTGAAGTACATTTCACAAGTCGTGCTCATGATTTTAATCGAGTTTATTTCGGAATTCCTTCAGCGGCTAGATTTACCCAAACAAAATTAACAACCTGTACCTATACACTATCTCTACGCAAATAATAGTCTCTTCAATGATTGCTTAACTGACATTTAATAGCTAGACAAACAAACAAGCTTTCTAATTTGTTAAGGAAGATAAATATTTAACCACTTTAAGAACAAAAAAAATTACACCATTATCTAACCACAGCCATAATTACTTATCAATAAGTGACTCTCATATTAACATTATTTACGAGTGTAAACAGTAGTTCTCAGTCAGTCTTCTGTGGGCCGTCAAAGTTATAACTGCATGTGAGAGAACATTTAACTATATTTCAAACCAAAATGTTGTTTTATATATTAGTGATACTGTGTTTAACATTATACTACATTCTGAAGTATTTCAAGAAAAATAAAAACTATTGGAAGAAAAGAAATGTTGTGCAAGCGGATGACAGTCTCCGAAAATTCATCATAGGTAATCGTTCTCTAGCGGAAATTTATAAAGAAATATACGATGATCATCCCAATGAACCATTCGTTGGCACATTTATTGGGTCAAAACCAGCTTTGCTTCTAAGAAATTTGGAAAATATAAAGACGGTATTAGCCGGAGACTTTGAAAGTTTCCACAGCCGCGGAATAGTGACGAATCCAAAAGACATACTAGCTGATAACTTACTTTTTATGGACGACTATAAAAAATGGAAGCTTCTAAGGCAGAAATTCTCTCCAGTGTTCACTAGCGCGAGACTCAAAACGATGTTTCATTTGATAGAGAGATGCGCGCGAGATTTTCAAGAAATGGTCAAAGATAATCCCGAGATGAGACAAACTCCTTTCAATGCATTATACACGTACACGACGGCATCGCTAGGAGCATCTGTTTTCGGAATCGATGCAAATTCAAGCAGCACAATGCAGTCGCCCTTCCTGCACATGACTCGCAAAGCAGTGTTACCATCGCTAAACGCAAATATAAGATTTTTCCTCTCAAACAGTTTTCCTACACTGTTTCGTTTCTTCAATATGAAAGCGTTCGGTGAATTCGAACAATTTTTCGTTGGTGTCGTGAAGAATGTTTTGAATTTTAGGAGAACTACTAATCAGAGACCCAATGATTTCATAGATGTTTGCCTAAATTTGCAAGATTCGGGCGTTTTGCGCGATTCCAGCACTGGTTATTCAATAATTTTGTCAGACGAATTGGTCTCCGCTCAAGCGTTCTTCTTTTTCTTAGCGGGAGTGGACACTTCGGCTAACGCAATGCACTTCACTTTGATAGAACTAGCTCACAACCCAGACATATTAAGAGCTGTCCACGCGGAAATCGATGAAGTATTTCAAGAATGCAACGAAGAAGTGACATTTGATGTTTTGGAAAAATTGAAATATTTAGACAAAGTACTCGATGAATCGTTAAGAATCTATCCGCCTATAGGTAGCTTGCAAAGAAAATGTGTGAGAGACACAATATTACCGGTTGGAAATATAAAGATTGAGAGAGACACGTTGGTAATAATTCCAGTGTACGCGTTACATACAGACAAGAGATACTACGCTGACCCCGAGCTGTTTGACCCTAATCGGTTCGATTCCATCGATGTCAAGTCTAAGCAAAACAAAATGACGTATATGCCGTTCGGTGAAGGAAACAGAATTTGTTTGGGTAAGTTATTTCTAAGCATTTTAGGCGAATGACGATTAGTGCTTTTCTAAATTACTTCGTACGGTCAGTACGGTGAAGTTTTCTTCTGAAACTAAACCACGTTAGTTGTTAGTCTTGTTACTTACATACTGTCCCTGTTTCACTACCCAAGCACTATATTTTGACCGATTTCACTAGGTGCTTAACTACCATTAAGAGATCATGTATCCGTGCCTGTTTACATCCTCCATCCAACGATCAGTAAAATAAATCCCACCAAAAACATATTCATGTAAAATGATGGCAAGACGAGTCCAAATGACGGGCACTGTCAAAAAGTTAAAAGATCTCATGTAGAGCCAAGCTTATAACTCTACACACCCTAACTCTACAAGGCCTAACTTTTCAAACTCTACACCTTAGTCAGAATATGTGGCTTGGCCATTTCGCTCCATTCACAGGAGGTGAAAAAGTAAAGTAAGGTGAAAAATTTATCCACTGTAAATTACTTTTCTGTTATACAAAGGTTATTGCAGTAACGAAACCGGATTGCCCCTAGATTTGAACTTTTCTTATGTAAAGCAGAAAACGCTTTAGTTATTAGTTTTAAAATCTCAGTGTTATAGTGGGTAAATCATTATGTTATATTATGATTTATGTTCAATTTTATCTCTTTTACGAATACAGGAGCAAGATACGCCCGCCTCCAAGTCAAGGCCGGCCTGGGCTGGCTCCTCCGTCAGTTTACGCTCGCACCACTCTCTCCGCCGCCCAAACGCTTCGAGAAAAGCTTTTTCAGTATTCGATCAACGGAAATTCAGTACTACAAATTGGTGCCAAGAAATTAAGATCGTTTATTTTTTTCTGATTAGTTATAATGAATACATTTTAAGAATGATTCACAGTAGGTATCTATGTAATTGAATTATTCATATTTATAGTTAAAACACAACAAACAGTTACTTTTAATTTGCATTAAATGAACTAGATGAATAGAATACTTACATAGTAGGTAACTCATATTATTGTATTTGCATATAATTTTTTTTTTGTTTATTAATAACCTAATAGGAAATATTATGTTTACCTATATTTAAAAATATTCAAAAACTTTATTTTACTGTAAAAAGGTCCTGTCCGTCTGAGTTTTGATTCCTTGTGATGAATGTATAAAGAAAAAAATTAAGTGAAATTTAGCCGCTAGGTACCTACTAAAAACGCCCATTTTAGGACATATTTATTTTCTTTTTTTTTTTGGATCAGACAGGGTTTTTTTGATTTTATAATTTGTTCTTTTTTACAATAAATATACATAGTACTATCGCAGTATGTCAATAAATACGTAGTAAAATAGAGATAAAGCTATGTTTACAATTTAGTACGGCTCGCAGCGGCACGTGGGGTGAGCGCGTGCAATCGTACAATATTGTCGATCGCCCGCGGTGAAGCTACCGCGTGCGCAGCTTGCTCAATTGCGATGTTATAAAACATATTGTAATAAAATATGAAACTGAATAGTTAGTTTCAACGGTAGATATAATATACCTTCTCTTGCAATAAATAAATGAAAAAAACTTGGATTACTACTTGGATTTATTATATTTTTTTACGGTGTGCATTATGTACCTAATTTTTTTACATAGATTGAGTAAATTGGCCAAGAATCTTTTTGGGACATTGTAATATTCGTTGCTCAGCCGTTTTAATTGACATATCAATGGATTAGTGCAAACAAGGAAATAAAAATCCAATTACGGTACATTTAACATGAATACCCACACTTGAGCTCACACGCTCCGCCGGTCGCGTGTCATTCGCTCGCGTTTTGTTTATTCACCAGATTCGAGTCAATTTAGCGTTAAGTGATCATTTATTATTGCAACCATGGGGCGGCACACCCCTGCGGCTATTAATGGCTGACTTTCCGCTTTTTTAAACGCACGGCGGGTCGGCGCGATTTACTTACGGCCAGTGTAGACGCGCCCTATTGTCTGGACCGTATTTTGGTTGTTGATTGGAATCAGTTGCGCCATTAAACTATTGTACGGGTGACGTTTTTATTCTCTTTTTATAGACTCGAGGATTAATGATTATTGGGAGCCAGTAGAGCATTGATTGAAACATTTCATATTTACATAGATGTGTTATACTATTATATAAAATAGGTACATAGGTATAACACATACATATATTTATTTATTTATTTATTTATTTTATTGGCACACCAACTGCTTACAGGCAAAGCATTATATCAATAACTAATTATAGGTAAACTAAGACAAGCCTATTCGCTAATAATAGGTGTAAAACAACATTCGCAATTTAGTAGGTAAGAATGTGATTTGCAACATACTTTTTCCTTTACCGTTTTTTTTTTTAATATTACATACATATGTATATTATATACATTGTAGATAACAAAGTTTTTGATGTGGATGAGTTGAAACTGATTTATTTGTTTATAATGTAATTTGTCTAATGACATAAACCAAATCGATTTGTTATAGAATAGGTATATTAGTAATAAATACCTAAACCTGCTTGGACATTAATACACCACGCCACCTGGTAGAGCTAAGTAGAGCTTGTATTGGAATCTCGTATTGAACCTAGATGGTATAATAATTTTACTTTTTATTGTAAAACTAGCTGTGTAACTATTTTTTTCTAAAGTAAAAGTAGGTAGCCTAAGTTACTCCTTATAACATCAGCTATCTGCCAGTGAAAGTCCCGTTATAATCGGTCCAGCCGTTTCAGAGATTAGCCGGAACAAACAGGCGGACAGACAGAAAAAAACTAAAAATTGATTTTTTATGTAAGTATATACTTTTATATGCATTATGTGAAAAGCTGTTAATTTTGAATTACAAACAGACACTTCAATTTTATTTATATGTATGTATATAGATATAGAGATACATAACAAACATCGAGACCCAAATGATCATCACAAATATCATCAGCCTATTATTATTTATTTGTTTCTTATTATAATTATTTGTTATATTTTTGTATGAAATTATATTTAAGCCTCACTATGTATTTTTATTCTTATTTTATGGTAGCGATAAAGAATATTTGATTTGATTTGAATATAACCACTAGCACTTAAAAAATATATTTTTACAATGCCTCTTCAACAATAGCAAGCAATGATTACCATAAAAGCAAAACTGAGCGACGTGTGTTTGTTTGTATCGGTGTCAGTGTGCGTGGAACAATAGAGCGGCTCAGTGTTCATTAGTGGCATTAATTAATGTTTAATTGAGCCAAATAGAGTATCAATTTAGCGGACGACAATTGGATCACGTATGTATCCCGAGTCCCGGCCGCCGCGCTATAGCATATAAAATACCTACCTACATACATTAAAGGGTATGTTCCGTTATTACGGATTGCTGTAAGATACGAGTATGACGTCAATTTAGTATACTGCGAAACCGTTCCTTTATAGTTAGCTATACTGGTTACTGTTTTAAACGGAACGGCAGCGAGTACCTATACTGTCATCCATGTCATTGTCATGTCAAGTTATCCACCATCACTCATCACTCATTGACGATCAACCAACGCGGTTAGCCAATTATTGGTTCGAGGTTGATCACGTGATCAAATCAACTGAGAGCACCTTAGCTCGAATACACCAGTGCTCACAGTACAAAAGTGGCAACGATTATGACGTTATACTGCCGACCATAGGATACTGCGGCAGTATACTTTAACAAGGGTGCGAATTTCTTCTCACTGCGAGCACTGGGCCAGTGCTATCAGTAATAACGGAACATACCCAAAGTGATATTATGTAGTACCATAATGTTTTAGGCTGGTACCATAATATTAAGCTCTTTTGTTCTTAAGGAGCATCTATATTATTCTATTCCAATATTATACAGAGGATATATTTGTTTGTTTGTATTGAGATAATCCACGAAACTACAGAACGCTTTTAAAAATCACCCACTGATATAATATATAAATATTTAAATAAATTAATTATGAAAAGCTACATTATCGCTGAGTAAAATGGGACACTTTTATCCTATACCAAAAAGGTCGCCAAGGAATATTAAAATTCACAATTACGAAACTGCGGGAAAACAGCTAGTCTATCGATATATTAAAAAAATCACGATTGTTACGTTCTTAATCCTAACTATCCTAATACATATTCTAAATGCGAATGTGATTTTGTTTGTTTGTAACGCCTTTAAATTGACTTGGGGTAGATACTTTTAATCTCGGTACCTATTCACGCGGGAACTCCGAAATTAACGCTGGTAAAACCGCAGGGAACAGCTGGTGCAGGTTCGTGTAAGCGGATGGAGATCGCAACGGAGTGCGTCGGAGTCTCGTCTGTTTTATCAACATTAATTACGACGGAATTGAGTCGGGCAGACGGACAATTAGTTTACGACAATCAACGCAGCGCTAACTCCGTGTAGCCGTAGAGGTCACGTGGAGCAACCGCGTCATCTCACCCTTAGAAGTATAGTGAACTCAATAGATAATATCTTACTCTTAGAATTGGCTACTCGACAATTTTTTTTTATCCGTCGTATACATTAATAAAAAATATTGGACACGTATTTTTTTTCTTTTATTACGTAGGTCATTTACCCGCGTGAATCCACGTTTTTTTAAGACTAGCTGTTCCCCGCGGTTTCACTAACGATAATTTCGAAGTTCCCAGCGGGAATTCCGGGTTGCAATATAGTTTTGTTACTCAGGGATACTGTAGCATTCTAATGGTGAGATAATTTTTGGAATCGGTTGAGTAGTTTTTGGGTTAAATAGTAACAAACAAACAAACAAAATTCAAATCTTTAGTTTAGATTTAGAACCTACCACGGCGACAAGGTATCAAAGTATCCTCGATGATAAATATCTATAAGTTAATGCATATAATATAAACATTGCTATTAGGTATACCTAAACTTCAGGAATATAAAAAAATCATTAATGATAAAAAACACTTTTTCGCCTTGATTCGTTAGGTAATAATTTAATACTGACGCTATCAAAGTCTTTTAGAAGCCTCTATACCTATCGCGGTTAGTAAATTAAAAACAAAAACAATTTTTTATCGCGGAAAAATAAACATTTTAGTGAATAAACATTACTATACCTAATCTTTATTAATGGTTATCAGTGGTTATTGACAATCACCGTTGTCAAAGTTGAAATGTGAATATTACCTAAATGTTATTTACCTACTTACTAAACGGCCACACTCAAGTAAAGATTTTAAAAACAAAACCCTCGCACTCAGAAACGTTCATTAGTTAATGTTAATTGGCATTTATCTAATTAAGTTAAGTTTAGTTAAATGTCAATTAAAATTAATTTAGTTAACTCTGAAGTCTGAGTGCGGCAGTTTTATTTTTTAAATCTTTACTTAAAATTAAGTAAGTAATCATTTAAACGACTCTGCGTGCGGCCTTTAGATTTGTAGACAACTAATGTATTTTCTTTCTTTCTTTCTTTCTTTCTAATGTTCCCAAAAGTTTCACCCGTGTTAGTTTTTGGCTAATTACTCAGTGAAATCCGTTCTTAGCGACGTCTTCTAATAGCTAAGTATAAACTTGCGTTTCAAGTTTATAGGGCATCGTATAGTTTTCGAGATTTCGTATTTAGTTATAGTGTGTCAGTGACCTTCGCTTTTATATTATATACCAGACTAACATTTGATGCTTGCGTAGCTATGTACGAGTATATAAAACAAAATTGAATTTGTCTCTCGATATAGGATTAGCTGATTATTGGGAGTTAGCGAACGCGTAGCGGCCGCGCCAGTAAATGGTAGGCTAACGAACTTATCCCGGACATCGGTCGGCTGGCCGTCCACATGTGCACCGTGCTTGAGTTATCGTATTTATAAATACATACATGTATATGTTATACTTAGATCCGTATATATAATATAAACACTACACAAACTGATTACGTCATCTTAATTTTCCAACGTCATGAGTGTGTGTCTCCTTATTTTTTGACCTCCGATGTCAAAATGTAAACAGGCACAAATCATTGGGTTAAATAATACAATACTTACACTGAAAGTTTTAAATATCTACGTGTTTCCTTATTTGAAAACATAAGCTCAAAAACCTATTTCCATGGCTCTTCAAATGGATTAATTTTAAAAATCCTTTCTTAAAACAACATTATAAAAAGAAGTACAATTTTTCGTGACTTATATAATATACATATATGTAACATGACGATTAGTTTTCTATAGCGATAACAATTGGACGCAGATAAGCAATAACATGTTAACCCACAAAATTAAGTTATTGATACAGAACGATTTATTGAGAGTTAGAGAACGTTTTTAATTATGTGTTTACTTCATTACATTGTATAAATATGTAACAATATGTTGAACATAAAAAAATGTTGACACAGAATGGCACTATGGTTTTAAAACACGATTTACTCAAAATTTCTCCCGTTTGGGTTAACACACTATTGCTAATCTATGTCCAATTATAGATTGTCAACTCGTCTAAGGGGGCTGGTATACCTACCTCGGTATAATTCGTGTAGTGTCGCTCGCAGCGAAATAATCCGATGTAAATTTATTTGTCATATTAATGTGGGCAATTAGAGGGGCATGCACAATGCACATACGGGCGACGCGACGCAAGCGACCGGCGCGCTCGCGGCTCGACGCGCGGGAAGGGTTGTCGCGAACCCATCGCGCGGGTCATTACACCCACAAAGAAAATGATAAATTTACTAGAAAGGCTATTTATTTATATATATTTCCATTTATTTAATAGCTGTTCGCCGCGGGTTCATTCTCGTTAATTTCGAAATTCCTACGGGAATTCCGGCGTAAAAAGTATGTTTGTTTGTTTGTTTGTTTGTATACTTTATTGAGCATAAAAAAAGTTTTTACAAGTTGATAAAATCAAAACAAATAGGCAATTTATGCTCAAAGGCGGACTTATCCCGCGAGGGGATTTCTTCCAGTCAACCTTTGAAAAATCGAATGGAATTGAAGAAAACATTGGCGGGAGAAGAGATAAATAGAAAGGAGGTTGACAAACATAAAAATAATGGTTTGATAGAATCAAGACGGGATAAAAAAGGAAAGGAAATAAAAGAAAAGTTGTAAAATAAATAGATAAGAAAAAATAAGGAAGGCATAATATATAAGAATATAAATAAAATACATATTTATATATAATTATATAAATATGTATTTATATAAATATGTATTTTATATATAATTAACTTCTCAAATTAAATTAATTAAAGAGACAAATATTTGGCTAAGCATCTCCGGAAAAATAAGTATACCTACCTATAGTTTTCAGAGCAAATGCTCTAACTTCCCCGAAACTTCCTTTGCTGGAAACTGTATATTTTTCACAAAATTCTCAAAAATGTGAATTTTGAAAACAGTGACTAACTAAAAAGATCAAATGACGTTTAGTACATTTCGTTCTGATCTAGAATGTTTTTGTGCGTCATGAATTATTTTGCATACGAAAATCACCGGCGACACTAGTTTTCATTAATTTTAATACTAGATGATACTTGATGTTAATGCCCCTTCTATCTGTCTCTGTTCTGTGATTACATCATTGTGTACGCGCCTTTGCCACAGTAATATTGTTTTAATTGAACCATTTTAATTAAATTTTAACGATATACCCAGTTTTTAAATTAAACACAACCAACACTTACGAGTGCTCTTTGTTAATTAAAGTTTCGACATAATTAACTGAAGTTTATTTAACTACATATTTGAGTATTTCCGTTTGTTAGCAATTTTTTTATCATTAGATTTCTCAAAAAAGTAGTAAATTGTGTATCTGTATAATTTGAGTAAATCTTAAGGGGTTTCCTCCAATTCCTAGATGTAAACTCGTGTGATGAATTTAATTTAAAACTAAATTTATGTGGTAAATATATAATAAAAACACAAACTAATACCATGAGGCTTTATTTAATAATTGACAAATTAAAAACTGATAATTAATTATGTAATCAATTATGTGATAATTTTACATTGTATGATACAACATAAAAGATATCGGAATAAGTTTATCTTATGCCTACCTATTACCTACCTAATCAGTCGTAGTTCGTAGTTAATTTTAAAAATAAGAATCTGCGTATAATTTATGTGATGAGTTTATGAGTTCATCTATATAGGTAAAATGAGTTGCAAGTGCAACGCTTTGCAGAGAAAGCGAGAGAGAAGAGACAAATAAATAAAGTTTAACTACTAAATTTCGAAGTGGTTTAATAGTCACCCAAATTGCCTACACATGTTACAGGAATTTACAAGCTGTAGCCCATGGCGTAGCTCGTCGTGTTCCACTAATACACTCAACTTTAATTTCTTTACTTTAATTTCTAAACGCTACTCAAGAGTCGGTCATGAGATATTTTGCGCCGGAAAATCAAGACAAACCAAAGTTTTATTGAGGCCATATTTGTATATTAAAATGAGCCTAAAACCTTTACTTATAAACGCTACTCAAACTTGATATGCTCTCAAGATTTGCAAATCGTCAATTTACAATTTATTGTATTTGTCACCTAATCCTAACGGATACATATTATATACAATTAAAAAGAGTTGTGACAGTATTCTAAACGTCAAAACGTAATGCAATACAATGAGCACAACACGAGACGCGCGCGACTATAACGTGAGTAATTCACTTAACATGATAATTCATCGCGTGTGGAACGAAATGAATACGCTTGTGTGCCTAATTGAAGATATTGTTATATCGCGCGACGCGTCGCCGCGAGCGCAGCGCGCGTGTACAAGTGCCTTTACACAACTGTACTACAAACATGAAGGAATCCACTCAGCACTATACTCAATTATGCAATATTCTGTTACACCGACGCTTTCGGGTGATCTATTTTGACGTTTAGGTAGGTACCTACTCCTGAATTCTCCTTTGTTATGTTAGTGTTAGGTTTATTTTCTTTATTTGTTACTAGTCGATCCCACACGGTTTCGCGTTAACTTCAGAGTTCGCGTTAACTCAGGAACGCTAACTTCCAATATGTGAAAAAAAATCATTTAAGTAGGTAGCTTTTGATTTTATACATGACAAACATACAAAACACTACTTGATCATTGTAAGCAATATGTGATTGAATATAACGTAGGTATATTCTTACATTAAAATAAGTTAAATTAAGTTAAAATAAGTCTAAATGAATGGGCATGTTGACTAATTTTTATTTTTTAGTCCGTCTTGTAGATTATAAAAAAATATTGGACACGTATTTTTTCTTTTTTTACGTAATCAAAAAATAACGGCGATATATTGAGTTTAAATTTCGCGTGACGTCACTATTCTGACAGTTTGTATGGCGGTTTTTCGATTAGAGACGTCACGACCTCCTCATCCTAAACTTTAATGCGCTTTATCTCTGTATATTTTAATTTATTTAAAAAAGCAAAAAATACGTGTCTATTGTTTTTTTATTTTCTAACTGACGGACTAATTAGAATTTTGATATTCAATAGTAGTCAATATCCCTATTCACAAAAATAACTTTGCTTGTGTTAACTTGTAAGCCAAATAAAGTCGTCATATAATCGCATTAGGTTAGCCTGTAAGGATTATGTGGTTTTTGAAATAAATAAATAAATAAATAAAAAGTTGTCTTTTGCATATTACAACAAAAATATTTTGCAAAACGTTCAATCACGTTTCCGTGTGATATTCGCCGTTCATACACAATGCTATTCTACCCTTAGTTGCTCGATAGTACGAGCACAAAAGATGTGAACTCAATTGATATGCGCATGCGTCTCATTTCGCTGCGACATTTGAATGGCAGTTCTGAGTTATCTCGAGTAGTACTGGCACTTACCAGTCACGTTTTTTTCTTCTTCTAAATTTAGCGCAATTTTATTATTTGTTCTGAAAATACATTATAGTACTAAATCGTAGACGTTCGGAAAACCTTAAAGAAAAAAGAAAAGTCTAAAAAGAAAATATCTAGAGAACAATTTGCCTAGTGTTAAAGGAAAAAAAAGAAATATTTAGAATCACATTTCCTTACAAATTTTATTTAAAAAAGGGGCTTCGAAATTTAAAAAGAAGAAACACTAATTCATATTAAAGCCTAAAGCTGTTTTATTAACTGTAACTATTGAAAAATACTTCACTGATTTCATTTTTGTTTTATTGTGTTTTTTTTTGTGAGGATGGTTTTGGATAATTACTCGATCTTTGCAGTGCAGGTGCAGTATCTTGGGTACTTAGTAGGTATATGCCTAAGTTCATTAGTACAGTTTTTTTCACGATGTCTTTGGTTTGGACCGCTACCTTACTGTAAACGCTTGAAACAAGCTTCGAGAGTCAAGACGAAACTCGCGCTCGGCGTAGGTATAGTCAAGAGTGACAGCGGAATTCATTGTTATTAGGGCCAATAGAATGAAAGGTCGCTTATAAATTCACTGTAACATATCCAATTTGTTTAATAAAGCTTTGAAACTAAGTAAGACAAATTGTACGCGTGTCATGTTCAAATTCTTTCTATAGTAGAGTATAAAATGAAACTGAAATATTTTTTAATACAGTTGCTCAAAAAGTGGTGTATTGCAGGGACGTTTAGCGTTCGGGATGTGGGCTATTACATACTCGAGCTTTTTGTTTACCTTTCCCGAACTCGTGCGTTCTCTTTGCCAACTGTCAAAAATGGCGACACGACTTTGACACACTTTTTGCATTGCGAAACGTAGGTTTCGCATTACTAATACGACTAGCGCCATCTCTTGATCACAGTTGGAACTTAGTTGAGTTTGTTGTGTTTTTGATATTTTATTAAATTGCTTAATTTTTTCGTAACTGTATTAAAAATAGTTGTTCAGTACACGTGCGGAACCGTCATTGCAACTAGTTCCGACTGTCAACCCTCACCTTCGGCTGCGCCTCGGCTCGGGTAGACATTTGTCGGAACTCTTTGCAATGACAGGCTTTCCACACTTATAATGAAATATACTATTTTAGTATTCCTTTTTCAAATTTTTAGTTGCAACTGTTTTTTTTTTCACTAGTAGTTAATTTTTCAGCGTCCAATTAAGCTGAACTACACAAACATTTGTGTAGTTTGAATGACAAGTACCCAGGTTGTCACGGTCATCCGATGACGGTATTTTTTTTTTGTAAATCTTTGTACGGAAACATCGCCTATTTTATTCGCTTTGTGGATAAAAATGAAACCTCGCTCGTAACGCCATCTGTTGTTAAGCAGCAAAACAGCACTCATTTTTCATTACCTAAAAACACGGATAAAACAACGTTTTCTAAAAATGAAACCTAGCCAGATCGATTAATCGCCCCCGAAACCCCCTGCATACAAAATTTCATGAAAATCGTTGGAGCCGTTTCCAAGATTCGGATTATATATGTATATATAGATATATACAAGAATTGGTCGTTTAAAGATAGTAGATAGATACTAGACAATACAGTTAAACAAACAGACGGACATAACTTATCACCAACTATGTCTGAGGTGTTATTATTCCAAAATATAATGCATGAAGAGATGTTCACACGATAACGCGAAGGCGCTCTAAGCTCGGCTTGGATCGCATTAACGGCACTTCCGGTCAGACCGGACGCGCCGCCATGTTGTTTGCAACGGCACCCCGAGTTCCGACATTGTAATTTTTTGTTTTTGTAAAGATCAGCCAGTTCGGAAAATGAATGGTAAGTTCCAATCGTATTTTTGTGATATTTGGGGATCATTAATTTAATTAAAGTATTTGATAGTTGTACTTAATTAATTAAACCTTTGTGCCTGAAGAGAAAACTTAAGTCATATGGAATAAGCAGAGAGGATAAACACCACTGTCAGTTTGATCATTGCGTTGGTCTATTCCTCCATTGCTGCATTGTGAACTCAAGTGGCCTAAAATGCATATTATAGGCTTAGCTATAAGTTTTAATTAAAGTATACGTAGTTTTTTTTTCTTCAACGCATTTACAAAATAACACTCGAAGATTAATGAAACCAAATTATGAATTCGATGTTTAAATACGAATTTAGTTTATTGACAATTTTGTAATACTTATTTAAATCATAAACTAAGTACTTAAACGAATAAAGTCATTTGAGCCTGCGAAGGAAATTTGTTTACTGTGTATCAATAAAAGCTTTAATAAGTTAATTTCTCAAATTGATCGGAGTTAACCCGCCTTCATTATTATTGACAATTAAGCTCCCCTCGATTTGATTATGTCTCGAGAGTAAAGTTAGATTTGAGTAAGACTCGAGGTCTCGCTTCAATCGAATAATCATGGAGATAAGATAGATAATTACGATCAATTAAGATTTGAGATTTTCCTTAAAACTACGTCAAATTAAGGAAAATACAATTATGTAGATAGAGGCTTGCAAGTAGGTAATGAGAATATGACACATTCCCCGCTTCGTTCCCGCTATATAGAGTCTAGGTCAATGAACTCGGATAAAACTAAAATTAAATTATAATTGCAATCCGTACTTTTATGCAATAACTAATAATATGTACGTCTACAAATCGTCGGCATTTTGTATATTTATTTATTTATTTATTTATTTATTCTTTATTGCACAGTGTGTACAAATGGCGAACTTAATGCCTTGCGGCATTCTCTACCAGTTAACCATTGGGTTAAGTTATGTGCTCATAAACCGGAATTCATCCCCATTTCACTCTGTTGTTGTCATTGTCCTTATAGCATTTCCGGTTACTGCAATACCTGCTAGCGTCTTGCTTTCCTCTACAATGTACAACATGTGAACCGATTTTTAAAAGCCGTACCGAACACACGCGCGTCACGTGAAGTCTTCGTTATTTCAGTCACTTCTCAGCATCTATTTTGGACCCCGAGCAGGAAACTGGCTTTGAAGAGAGCCATGTTTTAACTTGGGGAACAATCTAACATTGTCATTGGCGTTTCGCCATAATTGAAGAAGAAGATGAAGAAATTTTTATTACTAAGAAGAAGAATGGGATATCTAGGTACCTACCTCTTATTTTATATCATCGTGTTATATTGTATTGTATTCACTTTGTGGCCAAGTAACTATAGTTATATCTTACGTACATCCTGCAAACGTTAGGTAGGTAACGTCTCTTAGTGCGCGCGCAATATAATTACCGTTCATGAAGCTTAATTAACAGCGGTCGTAACACCGGCCACCGTCACACACGCCATTAACTATGACATCGCCGCGCCGAGTTGCGCATGATTCACTTTGTACGTTGTAATTAAATTGAATTGATCCCGCGCATTTGTGCGAGTCAAATACATAAAGTGATGTTTGTGCGCTTTAAAATCTGTTGAACGTAATCCGAATGAGGCGAAATGTAGATTTTCGGTACATCTTGCTAAACCTCGTCGACCGACCATATATATTTGTATATAGGTAGAGGACAGAATAGTGTCCGTTCGTATGCCAATCGAACGAAGCAAAATCGATTTAGTCAACGACAAAACTATCTCTATCTCATTAAAGAGCTCTACACGAGCTGGTTGGTCACTCACTAAACAAATAAAAAAGAATCATGACTTCTAAGAAATTATGAAACTCTCATTCCAAACTTAGGTTGTAGACCGTATTTAAAATCTTCCACCACACCGCGTTTTTTAACATCAGGTGGACTGTCAAATGTCAATCAATTATTATCTTTGGCTTACTTGAAGGTTGTTGACGAGTGAAAGCCGTATCGAAAACACGCGTGTCACGTTTTTCGTTATTTCAGTCACTTTTCAGCATCTATTTTGGACCCTGAGCAGGAAACTGGCTTTCAAGAGAGCCATGTTTTAACTTGGGGAACAATCTAACATTGTCATTGGCGTTTCGCCATAATTGAAGATGTAGATGAAGAGATTTTTATATTAAGAAACATTGTCATTGGCAAATTATAATTATAGACGCCATTATTAAAGAAGAAGAAGAAGAAGAAGGCTTACTTGAACTATTACAAAATCTGTGTACTCACTGGTCGAAGGGTGAAAAGATGTGGTGGGGTGGTCGCTGCTCTGTAGGCGCGTCTCGCGAGCCGACGCTTCCGACAGAGGGCGCTGGCGAAGCGCAGCTCGCTTCCGACCTATTGGTGATTAAAATACTGTTATCATTTTTATGGGATCCTTAGATAAAGGATTACCTTCAATTAAGTTTAAAAATGGAAACAAAAACGCTGTTTCGAGCGCCTCAGGGCCTATCCGCAAACGCTAGCAAGCAGCTGCTTACTTTTTTAGTCTTGATCCCGACAAAAGCAAGACTCTGCTAACTGAGGTAGGTATAGGAGAGACGATCTGGTAGAACGGCACTAATTTGGATGAAACTTCTGACACCAACCTCTCCGGCCTCGGCGAGCGGGTGGGTGATCTGCGTGGCGAGTGGAGCGGCGAGCGGAGCGGCGAGCGGAGCGGAGAGCGATGCGGCGAGCCAGGCGTAACGGCGGGGGACCCGTGAGGCGAGGTCGGGGACACGTCGCCCGAGCCGCGAGACATGCCGCACTCTGATGAGCCCTGCAAGGTGCGGCATTTAAAAGAGTGGTAGGTAAGGTATGGTAAGAACTAAGGGCAAGACGATTTTACACTTTCAGCGTTGGCGCACCGCGCACGTGCAACACGATGCAGTGTTACTCTCTACTAAGTAAGACATACGTATTTCTTACCAAACAAATAAGTTTTTTATTTATTTATGTAGAGTGACAAATCGACTAGAAAGGTAAATAAAAAATTCTGATTGACAATACTCAATGAATATTTTACCTTAATTGCATAATCATCAAGGATCCACGGCAAAGATCGTATTTGGTTCTTCAATAATAATTGCACAATATTTTTACAATTAAGGAATTAATAAAGACTACATCAAGCTTAGTGCCTCATAGCATAGAGTAAAAAACAACACACACAAAAATCATTGTAAGTATTATCTTACTTTATCATCCGCGGGGCTCTTGCCGAGCCCCTCAGCTCCTTCCCGTTTCCGCTGTTCTTCTTTCAAACGCTCCGCTTTCCGCCACTTCGCTCGCCGGTTTTGAAACCACACCTACCGGCAATGGAGAAAAAAAGTAAAAAAGCTGTCATAAACAAATAAATCTCAGTGCAAAAATCCGAGTCGATTAAACGTATACAATTTGGCCATGAAATGTCAATCATGATGTTAATAATGTTTCATGTACAGATATATGGCCTCTTTACAGCTTTAGTATAGAAAAAAACAGTTATAAACGAAGAAATTGAATGATTGACTGCACACAGCCAAACCACAATTTTAAAAACTAGTGCACATTATCATTTACCAGCTGTTCCCCGCGGTTTCACCCGCGGTAATTTCGGGGTTCCCCCGGAAATTCCGAGACCAAAAGTACCCTATGTCCTGATAACGTGAATACAAAATGTCGTGGTAATCCGCTGAGCCGCTAAGGCGTGAAAGCGTTACAAGCAAACAAACAAACTCACTTTCGCATTTATAATATTAGTAAGGATCATGTAGACAAACACTAAGGAAGGATTTTTATAAATTGCAACATAAAAACCACAGAGAACAACTAGTAAAATACCTTAAAGATCAATATGACCTTAACAAACATAATCCTCAAATACCCTTGCTGTCAACATAACAAAACTCACAGCGAAAAAACAGACCGTTATCACCCCATTTTGTTGCTCGTTATAATTCTAAGCTCTGATCATTTGTTATACTGGTGCACATGGGCGCAAAACACATGACCAACCATCAAGTCCCCTATCTACAAACACAGTGAGAGAGTTAACAGGTCAAGATATACCAGTCCATACAAATTAGCCGCCCAATAAAAACGAATCTCCGTTTTGAAGGAAAGTTATAAAACGGACAGGTCCAGTTATGTTAGTTGTGCGAGGTTATTAGTCAGCAGGGTGCGGGGTAGGGCCGAATTTGCACTGCAATTTCGCCAATTTACTTTTAATAAGCTCTCTGATGGGTGAAGAGTGTTCTGAAATCTCGTTGTTGAGCTCCATAGAATATCATGTAGAAGGGAAACTACTTATTACATGTGTTCATAAATATCAATTTTATGAAGTAGAGTAAGGGCATCACTTAACCATTCCAATTCTGCATCAGCAGTAAAGTAAAGGTGGCACATTGCATGCGCGGTCACTGCGTACTTCATGTGCTCTGTGAAATCGCTGCAGTGCGAGTATCTTCCCAATAATCGCCTACGCTGAGCATTCTCAGTGTGCCAAGACTCTACCATTGGCAGTACATATAAAATTATTTCCAATGAATTTAACTTTACATGTTTTTCAAGTCTAGTTTGGAATACACGAAGCTCGCACTTCGTGCTAGAAAATGATCCAACATAAACGAAATATATTTGATATATTTAAACGAAATTAGTACCTACATCTGAATCTAAATGAAAAAAACAAATTAAAATATATTCCTTTGAACAATTTTTTTGTCTATTCAATTTTCGGGTCAAAATGACGCGGGTAGTTTTTTTTTCTTACAATACAAAATTTCCATATTCTCTTCGTTCACTGTTATTTGCATAATTTATACGTTTCTAGAGTTCGTCTCCCATTAATTTAATCTATGACACGACCCGAGAACCGAATCCCTTAACTATAAGTAAGGTAATTTCGTTAAAATGATAATCCGCCCATAATCCGACGGCCGCCCTAATAGTTTTTATCTCTACGAGGGTAGTATTAATATTTCAACGCGCTGAGAGATGAGGGACCCGAACTTCAGGCACCCTCTGCGCCGGCGAGGCCCTCAAGTACATTGTAAATATGATTTTTTTTTCTTTATTATTCTCGAGAGCTCTTTGTTCATGTCACACTTTATGATGATGAGAATTATATATTTATTTTATTACCTGCGTCTAAATAAATCTGCTAAATTACGTAGGTATTACTGGATGTTAATTTGCATTGCCGGTAAATTTGCGGATAAAACCGACAGTGACTTTAAATAAATGACTAAAAGAAGGTCGTATAATGTTTGTGGAACTATTACGTAACATAACATTTAAAGTCTATAAGGAATAGTTTGTGTGACAAACTGAAACCGCCACCTTTGTACGAAAATGTAGAGTTTGTAATTTTTAGGTCAGGGCGGGCTTATGGGTAGAGTTATTTGTTATTTATTGTTATGAATATGGTATAGTCAAGATCACTTAGAGCTATATATTTTGGATTTGGAGCAGGCCCCGTGGGCTATGATGCGCAGCATAAATTGAAGCTCAGCTAGAGACTTGGTTTAACTAAAGACCTCATAACTTTTTTCAAATTCAACCCCTTAGAGGATGAAAAAGTGAGTGAAAGTTTGTTTGAAAATGCCATCAGTTTTAACGATACAGCATAGAAAAATCGGTATGAGAGCTTTCCTTTTCAATTATAGAGACAAGAATTCCAGGATTTTCAGTAAATCTGTTGAAAATAGTGCAACAGTGGAGATCAGCTAAACTTTATACAAAAAATTTTGGTACTTGCGTTTCATTGAAATCAATTGAATAGTTTCCACGTGATGCGATGCGTAGACAGATCACTTGCAGTAAATGTGTATGTTGAAGTAAAATTGTAAAAACCGTTAGTAAACTGTAAATTTAAGGTAATATTGTAAAATGCTGAACACAAAAAATGCGTTATACCTACCTACTCGATGCTCGCACATTGGTATTATTTGACTCGTAACACTAACCTAACCTAGAGTGTCCGGGTGTACGCAAATACTTCGATAATGCCAACCGTTTTTACAATTTTACGGTGATGACACGGAAAAATAATTTCTTAAACATGCGCGGAAATATTGTCATTACTTTTGAATAAAGAACACGCGAAGTATCATAATATTTACGTAGACTGAAAAACCAAAATCACTTCCCGGTGCGTTCTTTGAATTTGGAACGAAGAGCGCGCCGGCAATGTTGTATGAAACGGTGTGCTGTTTGAATTTGGAACTCTTTCATCTATCGTGCACATTGCGTTCTCGTGGCTGTATAGCCACAGATGCGTTTATCTTTCATCACAAACTGTAAAATAAAATAAAAAATTGGCGGTAAAGCGGAGTTCGTTGTTTTTTTTTTTTATAAATTAAATTTATTATGTAAAAGGCCCTTTTTTATTTCCTTGCATTTTTTTAAGAAAAGCACTATATATGCCTCGACCGAAATGGCAATTGCCTGCATGTCTCGTATCATTGAAGTCCTCACCTGCGGCTCGGCCTTCAAACTCATACTCGACTTGCAATTGCCTATTTCGCTGCCTTTGCAATAATGTACTATTAAAACAATATCTAAACAAATAAACAATATACATTAATATTATAATTCATTAGCTACGTAAGATAAGATGAGATCTGTAACAAAATCTATAGACATAATTTATACAGAGAGAACTTGTTCACATTTCTATACACACCTATTCAACACCAAAACACAACAATCACTAGCTAAGCGGTAACAAATTCACCCCGAACAATCAAAACGACAAAGTTGTATCTCACTCAAAACACATGTTAACATACGACCATGTCACTATCAAAACTAACCAACGACAGATTAGCAAAGACCTGCCACAACCCTTAGGCTTCATACAAAATAACAACGTAAAGCCGCGGGTGTTACAGCTATTGTAGGTCACGTTGCAGTGGTGGTATTAAATAAGGGGTGGTGTATAACAGTAGGGGTTCGGTAATTACCTACTGTTCGCTAAACAGCGATTGTTTGCGTTTGTTACACAGAGCATTGAGTGTGCACTAGCTTTAAACAAATACGTTTACATTGTTTCGTGCGGTGTGAAGTAGGTAATGGCTCTTTAGCGGGTGGTCGACTAATTAGTCCTTTTGTTACATGCGATTCTTACCGATATTATACATAGAGGCTACTATTTGAAATGATTGCTTATTATTCATTATCCACACTGGTTGAGTTTTTATCGTTGTAGGTGTTTTATTTGTGTGGAGAAATTTTATATTCATGATTAATTTCACATAAGTAAGTGCAAAATATGCGTGTATGTTTTTTCCTTGCACGAGCTCTCTGAAAACTGGTTTGTCTGCACTTCAAATCCATTAAGTAGATTACGTTTTCAAATTTCATTTTGAAAATAAATGATATGAATGCTCCGCTTCATGCATTAGCGATACAAAGTAAGAACATCCTTTCACCTGCTCAAAAGTTTAACTCGCATTTAATTACGTCAGCGTGCGGTTAATGTTTTAAAACACTTCATATGGGGAGTTAACGGGGGAGTTAACGTTAATGACAGATGAAAATACGTTAAGAAAACTGCCAGGGAACTTTTTAAGTAGCTGGGAATGTTTTCGCGACTTACGCCAGCTAAGTGACGGCGCGTGCGTCAGCGGCGGGGGCTTTTCCACATTTAAATTTGTTTTGATGCATCGAAATTGCGAAATGTCGGCTTACGTGTTCACAGTGAACGATTTTTACAAGCTTTTATTGTAAAACATGTGACTTTTATGTTTTTTTTTTTTGCTTTATGTTTCAATAAGTACCTACTTGTGATTAATTGTCGTCTACTGTAATTTTACGACCTCTTTGGTTTATATCGATAAAATATAGCTCTTGGTTTTTTAATACCAAATCTGTTTACATCCTTTATTCAATACTAGCTGCCCTCCGTGGTTTCACCCGCGGTAGATTCGGAGTTCCCGCGGGAATTCCAGAATAAAATATAAATTTAAACCTTCCTCATGAATCACTGTATATATTGGTGAAAACCGAATGAAAATCCGTTGCGTAGTTTTTAAGATCTAAACATACATAAGGACAGACAGACAGTGAAAAGCGACTATGTAGTGTACTTTCAATGAAATCGAAAGTACCTATTAAAAGAAAAATAGGTCGATGACCTATTTTATATTATTTTCACCATTTCATCAGGTTGCCTGGAAGACATTGCTTTTAAGCAATAAGGCCGCCCTTTGTTTCCTGTAATCCCCGCCATGTATTTTATTTTATGTTTTTGGTGACAATAAAGAATATTTGATTTGATTCAATTTACTATAGACATCTACAGGTATGTAGCTAAAAGTTTTATTTAAGGACTTTATTAAGAAGCATACATTTTTAACTTAATCATGTTCTCTAGCCAACTATAAACAATAACTGGGATCACAGCTTAAGAAACTTTATATTAGTCTCTTATATATTACACTAACGCCCACACCAGTAAGTATTATATAGAAGTTTTGACGTTAAGTTTTTCATCACGTGATTAGGAGTAAATTAACCTCCCTCCTGGATGCTCCTCACATCCAAGCCACCCCCTGCTCCTGAGAGGCGCTAAATCCTCGGTTATCCCGACATGCCTTGCTAAAATCCATAGAGTCTTTATACGTAGATGCTAGAACCGCTTTGTATATTGGACAAGGCATAAATAGCACTAGTAAAATAATCAATATTACTACTAATCATACAATATGATTTCAGTCTTTCTTTATATGTCATATCCAATGTCATAAATTAATTTCATAATATAATGTTTTGTCAATCTTCGATACCTGTCCATACAGATCTTCAGATTTTCACCCATCATCGAACCTGTTTTAGTAGATCTCCAGTAATTTATTAAAGTAGTCGGGTAAGATCGCTTCATTAACAAAAACGACAGGATGATGCAACAATCTGCTTCTTAGGAGTTTTCGGCGGTTTAGAGTAGTAAAATCGAAACTTTAGTAAAAGAAATACAATTATCTCTTTAAATACAAGATCAACAACATTTTTTAATTTTTTTTTAATTTGCAAAGCGACGAGGTTCCACCAACCCACCACCAACTTATTTTTAATTACAACAAAAATAGAACATTCGTAACTGCATTAGCTTAAAAGCCATAAGAGGTTTACATAATATACCAAATTAATAGCCGACGCGGGGAAAGTAATACCATATCCAAAGGAGTAATTTCCAAGTAGGCTAGGGGCAAAATAATTAGATTGCCCGATGAGAGTGGTGTAATTCGCGTAAAATATGAGACATATCAAACGTGTTTACTGAGGAAATTACGTTACGGATAATATCGACTTAACTCTCTCTAGAGGCTGAAGCCTTCCTTCAAGCCATGTAAATTAAGACCGACTCTAGTGCAACGGATCCACCTGCTTTACCGTCATTAATATAATGTAAAATACGTATATTTCTAGTATTTCTGGTTACCACGTATTTTTATTAACTATAACTGACTTTTATTTATTTTAGTACTAGCTGTGCCCCGCGGTTTCACCCGCGTGAGTTTTGGGATCAAGAACCTTTGCAGACGCAGGCAGAACAACCTACCAAAGTTTCATCACAATCGGACCGATGGTTTGGAAACGCACAGAGGACAGACATAGAAACATTCATTTTTATTTATAAAGAAAGAAGATATTAGCACGTTTCACTACAACCGGGTATATTTTGTACTAAAATTAAGTAAAACTCGGAATCAAAACGTATTTTAATTATTCCAAAACTTCAATCTCAGTTGGGCCGACATTGGAAAATTGAGTTGACTCAACATTATCCGATCCGAGATGAGTTTCTATTTCACTCGATTGAAACTCAATTTGCAGAAATTTATTTCGAAGTTAAAGATAATATTAACATTGTTATTGGAACGAAATCATTTGAATTTTCTTTTGTGTATAAATAATTCTACTTAATTTGAACCGCTTAATCATGACAATCCACCAGTTTTTTATTAACCGACTTCAAAAAAAGGAGGTTCTCAGTTTGACCTTTAAGTATGTTTGTATGTTTATCTTTTTAAAATCGTAATATAAAGATTGATCAAAATAAATAAAAATGCCTTTCTGGTAAGAAAATAGTACATAGGGGTGAAAGTAACTAGGACTAAATAAGTCTTTCTCCCGAGGGTAACACTGTGCTTTTCATTACGAATGCAAGAAAAGTCAAAATAAAAATAGGAATTAGCTAAAGAAAAAAATGAGTGAATTTTATTTTACATAAATCAACCATTAGGTGTGCTACTGGCCAGTAAGTATGCCCCCTATGACATAAAAAAAACTTGAGTTTCTGCAGTATCCAGCTGTCAGTTGAAAGCGATTCTCCCTAGAGCTGAAAAGGGTTACTTTCAACCCGCTTCTCAGGCAACTTCAGACCTACTTTCCGAGTATGAGTAATGAAATAGTACATTGTTATCCTAGGGGTGAAAGTAACTTATTTAGTCCCGAGACGGGGTTTGGCGCCCGAGCGTAGCGAGGGCGCCAATAGATCGAGGGACTAAATAGGGTAACACTGTGCTTTTCATTACGAATGCAAGGAAAGTCAAAATAAAAATAGGAATTAGCTAAAGAAAAAATGAGTGAAGATCGGATAGTCGCTTGACACTTTCCCACTTATTTCTTTTTCTTTGGCCGGCTAGCTATTCAGCCAGTATTTTTTATTTACATTGTGGCGACCTAAAAAAATATTTTCTTTAATTATTAAGTATTAATTAAAGAAAATAAAAAAATATAAATAGGAATTAGCTTAAGAAAAAGTGAGTGAATTTTATTTTAATTAATACCTACTTAAACTTTACGTTATTTCAATTTTACATCGCGCTGGCTGTATAGAAAGTTGAAACATGGTTCAATAGAAATGTGAAAATAGACCTAGTTTTTTTTTAATAATTTGACAGTTGTCAGTTGAAAGCGATTCTCCCTAGGGCTGAAAAGGGTTACTTTCAACCCGCTTCTCAGGCAACTTCAGACCTACTTTCCGAGTATGAGTAATGAAAAAATTATTTCGCGTCGCTTCAGGAACTCAACCTTCCCCAGCCAGTTTCCTCTTTTTAAAGAATAAGGCTTTGAGGCGAGGATTAATTATATCACAAACATCTCGTTTAAGTTTAAATTGGGTAGATATATGCCTTGTGCTAAAGAGATAATTTTGAATTTTTTGCATATCGTTCTTCCTTGTTTGTCTATACTACATATGTAGTTAGATAAGTCACGATAGAAAAAACTTTTTTAGAATTTTTTTTTCATAAAACAAGCTTTTATTCAAATGCCCTAAAAAGAATAAACCTTGCATTGTCATCCAAACTAAACACGTATAACAAATTTTGACTCAATCGATTAAAGACATCTGCTTCAAAATTGAGTTGTAAGGCCCGTAAAAACATAGTTACATACATGCATTACAAGTTAAATAAAAGCTTTTAATATAATATAAATACAAATATTCTTTATTGTGATCAAAAACAAAAAATATAAAATACATGGTGGGAAATACAGGCAACAATGGGCGGCCTTATTGCTTAAAAGCAATTTCTATTAATATAAAAACATTTTCAGTAAATAGTATATTTTTCAATCGAACTAATTCAAGAGATACAAATATTTTTTTCATCATCCCCCCCAGTGGGCTAGATCCTTATTAGAGTATACTTGACAAAGGGAATGCGTACGCACCTAGAGTGTTCGGGACTTGGGACGCGACAGGGGAACTCGGACGACAAGTGGCAAAAAGCAAAAATTAAATGAGACGGGTGGAAACATACGGAATTATTTCACACGAGCTATTTGAACGTTTTAACTTTACATTTAGTTTTTTTTAATAAGAAAATAAACAATATTGATACACCTATATAATATTGCACTCTTGACTTAAATGTCCCATTTAGTTCAAAGTTATGAAACATGAAAGATAAAAACAAGAGAAACATTGTGTTATGTTGCTGGATCTGTGCATTATACTCATATATTGCGTACTTTTATGTAAGTACATGACTTTATTTTAATCTAAATATATTTTTATGAAATAACCATAACAATAAGTCCTTACAATCTACTCCAGTTAACGGTTGTACGTTATCGTTTTAAAAATACATTTTTCTCGGCATTTATATCGTAGCTCGCTACGTCGTAGCATGGGTGCTACGAAATCGTAACGTTCGTTATCACCTATTTTATTTATAATAAGGCAAGGAGGGTTGTTCTCTTCCTTATGTACTAAAATATGATTACACCCTTGGAAGGTGGAACGTAAACGTAAATGTAAGCTGAAATACAAGAACCAGTAGCTTGCGCAGAGTAAACAAAATGGTGACTGCATGAATAGCCACCTGGGGACTGCAGCGACCAACGCGTGTACTCTTCGCGACCTTCACCCCATCTTCTAACCGGCACCAGTGATAACAACCGTAGCAGATACGCCAGCAATAGTACCCCGTATGTTCATGGTTCGGTTTTCATAACAAAATAGGAGTTCGATAGGACGCGAGAGTGACGGGTCGTTACTCGTTAGCAATTCACACGGCGGTAGGGTTACCAGAGTTGGCAGTGTTGCCACTCGCCGCACTGTTGGGAATTGGGATTTATTACGTGATCCCATTCCTTTTTGATCCCTTCATTTCGATTAAATTACGTTAATATACTTTTCTAATCAAATTTTATGTATTCTGTGTGCAAGTGTCGTATTTCATAGCACTGTAAAATATTACAAGTACTATTCATTTTCCAAAATACTTAAAATAAGAAATATAATATATAATAATAAATAATAAGAAATATATAATAATAATATAATAATAATAATAAATAATAATAATAATAAGAAATATAGTATATATATTTTAGAGAAATGTAAACTTATTCCTCAAAAAGTTTTATTCTTTTTTACTCGAAGTTTGTGTGAAGACGAAGAGTAATCGAAGAAGGTACGATAATAAATAAAATAGATAAACTACAATAGTATAGAAAAAAATAAAGTATTCTCCAAATAATAAATTAATATATACGTATTAATTTATTGCAAAATTTTTACCTATGCTATCAATTTTTTTAGAGCTATTTCTCAAAAACCATTTTATTCGATATTTTTTTTCTTTTTTTATCTAGAAATCATAATAGCTATAGATACATACTTTGTTTTGAACCAAGTGCTTTATCGGACTAATAGGCGATAGTTAATTATTAAGTTTCTCCCAACAAAAGAAACTGAGGAAGAGATTTACGCAAACACTACAGTTGCAGCCCTGCCCGTTCGATATCGCGTCCTATTGCCGACGCGACTCGAGTGCCGCGACTCCCGAGTCTGTTGTTATTGTATTGTTTTCGTAATGCGCCATGTTGTTTGTTGTCGCTCGTCGACGTCATTGTTTTAACGCTCTCGTGTCGAGAGCGCTGCGTCGACGTCGCTCGAGGGCCGCGAATTAATTTGTCCTCAGAAACATTTTTCGGGCGATGGGCTGCATGTTGACTAAATTTTTATTTTAGTCCGTCTTGTAAATTAATAAAAAATATTGGCCATGTTTTTTTTTTCTTTTTTTACTTAATCAAAAAATAACGGCCATACATTGGATTGAAATTTCACGTGACGTCACTAACCGGTGCAGTTTGTATGCATTTTATAGCGGTTAGTGACGTCACGAGCCCCAACCTGAAGCCCCAGACTAACTTTTTATGTTTAGAGGTAATTTTAATTTATAAAACTATTTAATGCAATTTTTTAGTTAATCCAGCAAGCATTAAAAAGTGTAGGTTCATCAATGTAACACGCTATTGTCGTAATTTTTTGTTTCTACCATGCCCGATAAGGATTTTCCAATTCAAGCGCTTAAACTCAAATGGTGGAGGTACATATATCCAAAAGCTACAGCTGTCAAACATTGAGGTCTGAGTACTAGTTGATTCCATTTATGCAAAAAGAGCTTCGAAAAAGATTTGGCACCGTCAATTACAGATTCATATCATACAACACGACTCCACTAAATTAAATCTATACTAATATTATAAAGCTGTAGAGTTTGTTTGTTTATTTGCTAGAACGCGCTAATCTCAGGAACTACTGGTCCGATTGGAAAAATTCTTTGAGTTTTAGATAGCCCATTTATCAAGGAAGGCTATTATTACGCTAAAACCAATAGAAGCGGAACAACAGCAGCAAAAATGTTGCTAAAACGGTAAAAAATATTCCTTTTGAGAGCTTCCATTGCATATGCTGCATTAATGCGGTTAACGGGTAACGGAGGGTAACGGTTAGCTGTGGAATGTATTTTAGTTAGTTTTTTTCTCAAATTAACACGGGTGAAATAGCGGGGCACAGCTAGTTTAGCATAAAGATCTCTCAATTTTGGTCGAATACACTACTATGATACTATTATTGTGATTATGGCGATCCATTTTTGAAAGAAAAAAAAACTGTATTTAACGGCGCGTCCCACACTGACCCACGCACTCCTCGCGCCCGCGCCCGCCTCGTCGCTGGTAATCCAATATGTCGGACGGCTGCTCCCGAAGCATCCTTTTTATATTTTTCGGGCGAATTATCACCGACACTCGCGCCCGACGAGGATGCGAATCAAATTGATAGCCGACTCAATTATATTACCCAGCTCTTTAGGGTTACTACGCAACAAACGTAACCGCAACACCAGGCTACGCGAAGGTATTTTAAAAACGAACTTACTTTCTAAAAAGAAATTAAAACACTTACCGCCGCACTCAGAGTCGACTTTAATGATTACTTAGTTAAGTATGGATTTTTAAAACAAAACTGCCGCAATCAGACAAGTTTAATAAATTAATGTTAATTGGCATTTAACTAATTAAGTTACATCTCATTAAATGCCAATTAACATTAATTTACTGAACGTCTCTGATTGCGGCAGTTTTGTTTCAAAAATCTATACTTAACTAAGTCATCATTAAAGTCGACTCTGAGTGCGGCCGTTAGGGTTTTCGACATTCTACTTACCTAAATACTTACGTATTTCGTTTGTAACCATTAAAACAAATAATGTTTGGACATTATGCCCCAGGTCCCAAACTTAGCAGAGTTCCTCTGATATTATAAGTAAATCTATACAATTAAATAAAATTGAAGTGTCTGTTTGTAATTTCAAATTAACAGCTTTTCACTAAATGCGTACGAAAGTAGGTATGCACGGGACTCTGGAACGGGTGGACCGAATTTGACGGGACTTTCACTCGCAGATAGCTAATGTTATAAGGATTAACTTAGGATATTTTCATCCCGGAATTCCCGCGGGAACTCCAAAATTAACGCGGGTGAAACCGCGGGGAACAGCTAGTCTTGTATTTAATTGTTAAATACTAAATATCAAGGGAAATAGGGATTTATTTTTATATATATAGATTATTATTATTAGATTATTATGTATTTATTATACACGTCGAGAATCAAATCAAATAAAGGCTTATAATTTATTTAAGTAACTTTATTCAATTTTATTTTTATCCGTCAAGTTACATATCTTACAGGAGCCGATCTCTCAATTTTTTTATTTTTTTTTTCTTGGCACTAACGAGTGCCAACCCTTAATCCTAGCTCGGCTAGGGTTGCCAGCGGTGCCTTCCGAGGGCAGCGCGGCAGCGAGGCAACGAGGCAACCACCTCATACGTTAATACCATTCCGAGATGAGCGACTTAAACGAGTTAGTTACTAGCCACTAGTACAGTGTGACCTGTCCTTCACCCCGCGCCGCCTACAATCTGACAGATATTCGGGGGAATCCAATGAACGAGCGAGGACCTACTGAATTTGGTCACGCAGCCGTTCAGTTCGACTGTTTTGGTGGTTTTGACAACTATCTACGGTGGAATTCGACAACGTTGGGCAGTTAACTAATGGAAGTGGCTCGTTCGAGATCGCCTCGCCTCGCATGTGTACCGAGTTAGGTAGGTAGGCATCTATCTGTTACGAAAATAGGAACAAGCTGACCGAAACGTGACAGTTATTATGATGATTGACAGCAAAATACGGTAGGACAGTCAGATGTTTTTTGTCATTTATCTAGAATGACGCTTGTTGAGGCCGAATGAAAAATAACAAGACCAAAACTTCGAGCACGAAATTTTGGTTATATATTTTTATTAAAATAATTAAAATTTCGTGACCACAAAAAATTAATTATCAATTAATAATGAAAATGCTATTCCATATTCTTTAAACAATTCATTTCCTAGAAAATTACTTATTAAAATTTTTTTTACCTTACATAAAGAGCTTTCCCTCTCTCTTCTTATTGTTCGCTTCTCTTTGGATAGAGCTTTTATTAATAGTTATTTTATCAAGATATTAAATTGAAAAAGCAATCGAGTTTTGGATATTATTATCTTAAACAGTGTACATAAATAAAATCTAATTTTCTATTCTATTTTACATATCCAACAAACATTTTTCTACTTATTGCTGTAGTGTATAAGTCACTGTGATTGGAAATAAATGGTTTATTATTATTATTTTTCAAGTGAAACTTCTTTGGGCGCGAAGAGAGTAGTTTCAGGTCGAACTTGACCGTAGCGCTTTGGCGTAAAGAGGTTTTCTTTTCTGTCACTTGTTGTACTAAGTTGAAAACGTTCTTTTCTTTTTTAGCAAAGAGAATATAAAGAGTGCGTTTTATGTCTTATCTAAGGATGGAAATATAAAATAAGGTATCTATCATTTCACATAATTATTATGTCGGTTTTTGTTTTGAATTTCAAATCCTACAAAAGTTTCGATAGGTATAACCTATCGAACCTATTTATACCTATGGAAAAATATTTTCTTTTTTATGTATCTTTTCTACATTTATCGACATCATTTTCTTTTTAAATGGAATATGTACTTAGAAAATAATGTTTTTAGCTACCACTACTGTAAAAGGATGGAGCCCCTTAATGGTGACTCCAGAAACTCTGCCATTTAAACTCAGTTAAACCACGCCAAAATCCCAACGCCGAGCGAACAAAATTTCCCAACCATAATCTTGCAATATCTTTACGCTGTTAACGATATAAATACAGCGATCGAACCGATTTCCGATATCACTTACGATAACCATAAAACCTATTCACGTGGGCTCCGAGCGAGCGACAGAGTTGCGCTCGTACATAAATTGCGTCCGCGGCGTGTTCAGACGGTGGAATTGAGAAATTTTTTATCCGGGCATAAATAAAACACGCCCGGTTGCGCGGCGCAATTTGCTTAAAACCGGGCGGCGCGATGACTACACGGCTCACGGCGTCTGTACATAACATAATATAACCGGATATGTGCGCGGGTGGGTACTTTTAAACATATTGAACGCGTCAAGTTAACATCCGGTTCCCGAATTGAGGAAGTCGGCTAAGTTACACTCAAATTATGACAAAATTTACTTTCAAGTGTTTTATATATTTGAAGAGGTAGAAGAAACAACCAAAACCTTGATATAACTTAGAATATGATTTAATAAATTCAAACAGTTCTATTTATATTCGTAAAAATTAAACATTAAGCACCTTCATTTAAATATAGGGCGGTTTTATTGCATGAATGCAATTTATTTCGGCAAAAACCAGCAATTTTTTTTCTATACCTGACCCTCTTTATGTTTTGGATAAATAATAACTTTAATCTATACTAACTAATATTAGTTTGTGAGTTGGTGAGGTTATAGGGGGTAATCTCTGGATCTACTGAACTAATTTTGAAAATTATTTTACCAATAAAATGCTACATTGTTCCTGAGTGTTAAAAAGGGTACTTGTTATTCCGGAATTCCCGCGGTATCTCCGAAATTACCGCGGGTAAAACAACAGGCGAACAGCTAGTAAAAGGCAAACTTTTCATTACTATCATGCTTAAGAATAATGTTCACATCATGTTCTGCAGTAAGATTTCATGCAGTTTTCGTTTGACGATTTATTGAAAGTGTTACGGCAAATTATCAAGAGACTTTCTTAAAAAGACAGACGAGTATAGTGTGGTGATCAAATAACAGTAATGAACATTTTGTGTTAAGAATTATCAATAACTTTCTAATACCTTCTACATTGAAGATCAAATACTTAATGTGAAGTGTCACAAGGTGTGACCGTGTCCCCAGCCCACCCGCCACAACCAATAGGTATAAAGGCGACGCAAGCATGTCGACGGCAGACGGTCGTAAATCATAACTTTATAGCCCTGAATGTCAAATATACTCGCTTAGCTTAAATTTTCATGTCGCTTACAGGTTACATTACTTTTATTGCACGAAATTGCGACGTGAAATATGTGCGCCTCAATAAACATGATTACGTATTTTTTGTGTTAGATTTTTTCGATCCCATATTTTTTCTTCTATGTCTTTTTTCTAAAGTTTTCTATTTATTTCTTTGTTAACCGACCGGACCCGTATATAATATATATCTATATGTTTGTATGTTCATGCATGAGTTTGTCAGAAAAACATAACCAAGATAATCTGTATTAGTAAGGTAGGTAGTACCTACCTAAGGTATAGATAAGTTTTAGTTAGGTAAAGTAAGGTTTTATTTTGTAAAATACTAATTGTTTTCAACTGCTGTACATGTGAATTTCGGATTTCTTTCGAAAATTATGTTTTCTCTCCGCAAAGTTCTTTAATTAATTTTTTGAAAAGGCTATCCCCCTAGGGTTATACAATTTGGTTAATCTGTGTATAAAAATCAATGTTGGTTTTTCCGTATTTTATTTTATTTATTTACGATAAAACTTTGTCAACTTATTGCTTGCAATTGCGCGAAGGTTATAATATGTAGGGTAAAACCAGGATAGTTGCCCTGGGGGTATAGTTGCCCCGATCGTAATTACTCTAGTTTCGCAGATGAATCGCGTGCTATTTTATTTATCTATCAAAAGACTTTCCAACTACTATTAAGTGGACCGCGTCTCATGTCTCTGTGCGATTGCACGGGAACGCAAGGTGCGATTAAAGATTTTTCGGGATAGATGCCTTGTTTCCCGGCGGGTCATCTATCCTAAATGTAATTTATATGGACTAGACAACTATCCCATATATGGGATAGATGTCACAAAAAGTAGAGGTCCGTAGAAATCGCTAATACTCTGGAAATTTCAAAGATAATGTCTTTTACATTTAATGAATTTGTAGATAAAGAACCAAAGTACTTGCCAGTTTAAAAAATAAAATATTTTGTTTTATGTACTGGGAGACATAAAATGATTTCGAAAAGTGTGGCAACTATCCGGGTTTTACCCTATGTGTATACGTGAATTAGGAGTTTCTACGGGAATTCCGTAACTCAAACCTATACCTACCACACCTGGTATCTGATAAAAACTTGGGTTTTACTTTTTTGCCAGAACCAAAAATTATAGGATTATAATAATAAACCCTCACTAAAGGGAATAGGCTATTTCACTGTTGCTGAAATGTGATATCCAATAATTACACTCGAAAATATCATGGATAAGCATAACATAAGCGACAAAATCAATAGATTTGATTAAAAATTAAAATAGTTACAAACTGTTTAATTTTGACTATGTCTGTCTCTTTCTAAAACGGAATTTTGTATGGCGGTTATAGGGCGTTACAAGCCGAGTACTATAGGACTAACGCTTTCCTTGTCTAACTTGAACTTTTAAAGCACAAAAGATATTTGTAGAAGAATAATGCTATTATACTACTAATACATAAAGGTTTATAAAATAATAGTAAAAAATAAACACTACAAATCCCTATTGGGTAAACCCAATTTATTTTAGCACTCACCTGTACCCTGGCTTCGGTGAGGTTGATCTTGAGCGCGAGATCCTCCCTCGTGAACACGTCGGGGTAGTGGGTCTGCGCGAACGCCGTCTCCAGCTCCTCCAACTGACAAGTTATTTTACTCTTTAAAATTAGACGTAGATAACCATCGATCTCATATAAAAAGTAGATACACCATCAGCGTTAAAAAATGTCCTCATTAAATGAGCGCCCACTTGATCATTTGGGTGCGCTTTCAAATGACACATTCAGTTGCTACAGCCGTAAACATGCCGCAGTGGGGGGACCTTAAAAAAGGACGGAATTTCATATTTTCGGTGAGTACTATTGTAGGTAATTATTATAACTGTATTGTTAATACCTATACGACGACTGTGGACAGTTTTTAAATGAACTTTCGTAAGGGACTGTGTATCTATTTTTTATATGAGATCGATCTAGATAACGCCAGAATTGCTTATACGTTATAAATTCATATGTAGATCATACTCATACTCGGAAAGTAGGTCTGAAGTTGCCTGAGAAGCGGGTTGAAAGTAACCCTTTTCAGCCCTAGGGAGAATCGCTTTCAACTGACAACTGTCAAACTATTAAAAAAAAACTAGGTCTATTTTCACATTTCTATTGAACCATGTTTCAACTTTCTATACAGCCAGCGCGATGTAAAATTGAAATAACGTAAAGTTTAAGTAGGTATTAATTAAAATAAAATTCACTCACTTTTTCTTAAGCTAATTGCTATTTATATTTTTTTATTTTCTTTAGTTAATACTTAATAATTAAAGATAATATTTTTTTTAGGTCGCCACAATGTAAATAAAAAATACTGGCTGAATAGCTAGCCGGCCAAAGAAAAAGAAATAGGTGGGAAAGTGTCAAGCGACTATCCGATCTTCACTCATTTTTTCTTTAGCTAATTCCTATTTTTATTTTGACTTTCCTTGCATTCGTAATGAAAAGCACAGTGTTACCCTCGGGAGAAAGACTTATTTAGTCCCGAGACGGGGTTTGGCGCCCGAGCGTAGCGAGTTACTTTCACCCCTTGGATAACAATGTGCAATGGCATTCGAAGTGCCTATAGTCGTCCACTAAACTACATAAATTCACAAAAGAAGTTGTCAATATTGTAAGTATATCATCGTAAAATTGTAAATATTTATATGTATGTTGTAAATGGATTATTTATATTATTAATAATATACCGTTACATTATAATATGTCTCGCGAGATTGTAAACTGTCAAAAGATTGTGAACCGTAACATACTGCTTACAATTTCAGCATATTAAGTATAATTATGGTTAGGTTAGGTTTGTTGCTGACCGAAGCGCCAAAAACAGTGTTACTTACGGTTTGTGATCTTTTTACAATTTTAAATTTTGCAAGATAGGTTACAATCTAACGGTATTTACAATTTTACAATGACAAACTTTTTTTTTAGACAGAAATTGTATATCATATAGGCACAAAGGTTTTTCTATAGGCGACCAAATCTCGTAACAAAAAAAAAACTTTATGGAAGATAAATACATTTTTCGTTTGGCGGACGATTATTATTATTCGTCCGTTCAGTGGACGACTAGCAACAGCCTTTGTAATTTGAAATTAACAAAATACCTGTTGTAATGTGAAAGTGGTCCGGTTACGCCTCTGTTTTCTGCGCACGAACGTGTCATCGTGTATCGCTGGATGATACGAGTAGCTCGCGTCTGCAATCATGGAGGTGTTATCACCAGTCTGCCTCAGAAGCAGCATCAAATTTTTATTCTAAACTAGCTGGCCGAATTTCGGAATTACCGCAGGAACTTCCAATTTTCTTACTGAACTCAAATATTTCAAGATCCAAAATCAAATCGGTTTATAATAAACATAAATAAAAATTAATTTCTGTTCGTTTGTATTGCTAAACTCGACAATGGCTTGACCGATTTGGTTAATTTTGATCTTGAAAAAATATTTGAGGAAGGCGGGGTAGGTTTGTATCTATTAAAGAAAATCGGAAGTTCCTGCGGAATATTTTCAGAACATAATCTTCTTTCAGTGCGTTCAGGGTAAAATTTTAACATGCAACGGAAGTGACGCACTCACCTAACGAAAACAACAGTAGGTATGAATTTAGAATAGAATAGAAAAAAGTTTATTTGATACCATAAAGATAAAATAAGTACAACCGTGAGTCTTAAACTAGAATAGTTGGTACCAAAATGGCTACCACTCAGCATTTGGCGCGTTCCAATTTCAAATTCACGCTAAAGAAGCATAATTACTGCCGTGCGTAGGTAAATACCTAAGTACACACAGGGTTTTTTTCAAATTACTTGGGGGGACATAGATGATAGTGTTAGAGTACCCTTACATTAAATAGAGATCCCCTTAGTTCTTAGTTCTGACCTTTTTACCAATTAGTTTACATATTAAAAGGTTATGGACACTGAATAAGGAGCTTTCATAATAAAAAGGAGCGCCATCGAGCCCAGAGTCTATAGAGATACGGAGAGTAGCAGCCGGAAGCAGCACCCCATTAGGCAGAGAGTGCTAAATCGCCACCCCAGCCGTTTATTACAGCTTCGAGTCCGGAATCCACGCGTCTATGGGAATTGATGAGGTGGAGACACTATATTTTTGTAGGGTGACCACCATACAATTTTTTATATTAATTTAGCTAGCTCGAAAGATAAAAAATTTAGCAAACCTGACTCTTATCAACATTGACAAATAAAACCGTCGTAACAAATACTAAAATATATTTTAAACGTATTCCTTAAGGCACAGATTTTTATTATCATTGTTAGGGTAACTGCTGACTATTCTACTACTTACTAAGAAAACAACAAACAAAAAACAACTTACCTAATTTCGTTTGTAGGTTTTGTTTTAACTATATCGTTCCGAAAATCATTCGGATATATTCAATTCCCACATCAGGATAAATATTTATGTGATAATTTTTTATTTACCCTTAATCTGGATTTTAATTTGGTAAGTAGGTATGTATTTTAAAAATGTATTTAAACAACAAAATATGATATACGTATTTTATCAGTAGTCTGGTAAGCATAGTACATTCTCAGCTTAGTATGAGAATATAGGTGGCGTGATTATACAAGCATTATTATATAATTAAAATATTAATTAGGTACTTATTAGCAATCATTTTCGGAGAAAATTGATTAATGTCCCGAATCTGGCCCTAAACATTCAGTAGAGTCAGGAAACACACCCTATTCGAGATTTTTCTATTATTTCTAGAGATAATCTTGTTGCCTCCATCGTCGGGAGAAAATTACCCTTAATAGCCAGTGTCGCTTCTGTTCTCCCCACACGAGTCCTCGAGGGGTTTACCGTCACCCTTGGCTACCAATGATTGGACAAGTTTATTCGTTACAAGTGTAATTATTAACATTTTTATTCGAGCTGCAAATTATGAGATCACGTGACCTGATAAAAGTTATATATACACATATATATATCTTTATTAAAGGTATAAGTGTCATTGATCCCAGAAAGTTCTATTGGTTCTATCTAAGCCTTAAGTACCTATTCGCAACCTATATCTATGCATCTATACATATAAATAAAATTGAAGTGTCTGTTTGTAATTCCTAATAAACAGCTTTTTACTAAACGCATATGAAAGTATATACGTAGGTACTTACATAAAAAAATAAATTTTTAAATTATTTTCTGTCTGTCAGGTCTGAAATAAATCTATTATTATTATTAACTACTTAGACGATAATAATGAAATTTTGCATAAGAACACGTTACAGCTAGTACAGAAAAGGCCATAAGTGGGTTTTAACCGCGGTATTTAGGAATTCCCGCGGGAATCCCAGGATGAATAATACTCTATGTCGTTTTTGTACCCCTGAAAACGTGTCAGTTTGCAAAACTTCATGATGATCGCTTGGTAAAAATCAAACCCATATTCCATTTATTTTATAATATTACCTAGGTCTACCTAATTAGGATTATATAAGTAGGTAGGTATAGCAAAGATAAAACATTAAAATAAAACAACTTGAAAGTCATTATTTTTCACCAACTAAGTAGGTAGGCAATGAGAAATTACCTAATTATTTCAACTTAAAATTACGCAACAAAAATGAACGAGTAGGTACCCAAAATATTATTTTCATTAATTGAATGTTAATAATTGAGCCCTCATCAACTTGGGGGCTCTATAGAAAAATCCCTTGCCCGCGCGGTGCGGCGGAAATTAAAAAGTAGGTATGCCGCATCCGTATCCGGCTGGAAACGCGCGGCCGCGGCGCCGATCCGATCCGCCCCGGACCGTGATGGCGCAGTCCCGAGTGCTCAACACGAAAAAGTTTTAAAACTAACTCATTTTTAATGCAAACGACATAATAAATGTGCATAGCGCTATACATTTAGTACCTAATTAGGTATATTCAAATAATCTCTTCTATATCTTAGGAAAAACCTAATACAATTTTATTTTATCACCTGACGTGTGACGTGAAAAGCACTTATAGCGATTGACCTTGATTTTTTCGAAAAAAAAATAAATATCTATACGTGCCCCTTGCGTAAATTCTATGATTTTTTTGTATCTTTGTATGAAACAGATTATAAATTGTTACTGATTTGAAAACAATGAAATATTTCCTAATTAAAAGTAGTCAAAATTAAAAACTTTTTACAATTCTATAAAAGTCAATAAAAGTATTGTAATGACTAATTGTAAAATATTTGAATGAAAAATATATTATTAAAAGTATATTATTTATGCCATTCGAATAAAAAAGAAAAAGCACTTCGAGGAAGAAAAGGAAAGTTTTATTGTTTTCTTTTATTTTTTTCAAAAATCCTTTTTTTCTATTTATCATTCTATAAAAAATATTTATGGGCATATACAAGGGTTCTTTAAACATTTATAACTATTCCCCTTGGTTTGGGATTTAGCCATCCATGTCCGCTTGTATATTTATGTAGGTAGGTAAGTTAAGTACTATAATTAAAAAACTTAACAGCTCTACCGGTGGAGCCTGGTTCAAATCAATGTCGAACTTATCTGGTTGATTGATGAAAATTAAGTTAAACCTATCTATATAGGAGGAGGCGACTTGTCCGGCAGGCTCTATATTCAAACTTTCAAAATGTGATTATTTAGGTACAACTTATTTGTCACAAATTATTTTTAGCGCGTTGTTTACACTCAACGCGCTAAAAGAAGTTTAACTTTAAAATAAGAACATATTTAGGAATTACTATCACGTTGGTATTACGATGCGATTGAGTACTAATGAGCCCGCAGACGGAGCGGAGCATGCCGGGCGCAGCGCTGTGCGGCCGAGGCGCAGCGCTCTAAATTGCTTTATGCATTTTTAATAGATTCGTTTAAGCCGCTTTTTTATCCACTAGCCACCGACCGCTTACTGGCAGCGCTTTTAAAAAACTTACCCCCCTTTCACGGTGGGGGCCCCCCACACCCACCCACTCCGGGGCCACAGCTCTAGCAATTCGTTAATAGATTTTAAAAATTAAAACATTTACGCAATTACGCAGCCGGAGCGTCCGCCCTGTCATTTTCGACGGGCCCAAATGAAATAAGGCCACTCACTAACGTCGTTACGCAGCGCACTTTGATGTGCTCACTTGTTTGTATCTGTTAAATTTTGTAAGTAAAAAAGCGGTACACTCGGGGACTAATCAAAAGTGACACGATCCTTATTAAGTTAGAGTGTAACCGAGTTAAAGCGACCGGCGGCGCGACTCAAAAACTATTTTATGAATAATAGATGGCGCCGGCGGCGACCAATCCCCGGGGAGCCCCGCCCACCGGTGCCCTCCGCGCCCTCGCCGCCCCCCGCCCTGGTGCCGGCTGCCTCACACCCGCCTGCCTTCTCTATTCATTAGCACATTACCACCCCTCGGCCACGCGAGACTGTTGGCATAACACGAAAGAAACTGATTTCGAAGAGCACTTCTTCACGTCTCTTTTCTAGCGCTCCGTTTAAAACGGCGTTTTGTATGAAATATTTTTCGGGGTCAATTTACACAAGACGGAGAGCGTAACGCTGATCATTAACGAAATTTATACTTAGAAATATGATTTGAATAGCGATGTTCGGAGGTGAAATTGAGTTTGAGTCTATCAGCAATAATTTCATTCGATTACGAAGTTGGTTCTCGAAGTGAGTTCGTCTAATGATATCAACGGACTGCAGTACAGAGAGTATAGTCACAGATAATATAGATATAGTATTAAAGTAACGAACGAGGCAAGAGGTTTAACGACAGTAATGATATTAGTCCGCACCCGTGGTCTAATAAACTCGGTTACAAGTTTGCGAACCGATCGCTGAGCCAATCGACGCGGCTGTCCTCTCTATAAGGCCACAATCCATCAGCGATGGGTTTAAAGCTGGTTAATGCTACGAAAAAAAACGCCAAGAAGATATTTAATATTTATCTATACTTATATGTGGGCGTCCAAGCTAAAAGATACCAGTTCTCGGCATTTAGTTTCCGAGATATAAGCAAAACTTCTTATATTATCTCGTGTATAAAGTTCGGTGAAAAAATTTCCGTCCGCGATTTTAATTGATTATTATTAATAAATGCTCAATTTTCTTCAATTTCATATATCTTAATCTACAATAATATATAAAACATTTATACAAAATATAGAAATATAATATATATAAAATCTACAATAATATATATGTAACAAGCTAGAAGAAGTGTGTTTTTTTATTTAACACAAACTTTTAAAATGCTTTTTCTCAAATCAAGTTTTTTCAAAGTTTCAACTTCATATGTCTGTAAATAAAAACTGTGCTGGTTTTAGTGGTTTTTGAATATTTTTTCAATCCTTACTATAAATTCTAGATACCATACCATACCATATTCTATCCATATTCTAGATACCGAATCCAGTCTTAACTCAATTCCCCACTACCTGTACTGGTTGGTACCTTTTTACTTTATATATACTTTTTTACTCATAACGGTTTACCTACTGACTGGAAATAGGTAAATAGTCGAATACTGAGGCGAAATATAGGAAACGTGTTATGTATATGGAAAGTGGAAACAACACTGGTCATACTTATACTACAAAGTTCCTGTATAAACCAAAAGAAAAATGCTAATAATATGAAGTTTGAAAAAATATATAGAGCGTCCTCATTTACGGCATAACGTGTCTATTCTGACGAATGACGATTTATCGTGCAACGAATAAGCCCCTGTGGATATAGAGGTAATATAATATGTCTCACAAAATAATAATATACCTACAAATCGTTTATTTATGGACATAGATAAGCAATAGTGTGTTAACCCACACTGAAGATATTTTGATTAAATCATGTTTTAAAATTATAGAGCCATTTTATGTTAACATTTTTTTATGTTCAACATTTTTTTACATATTTAAGCAATGTAATAAGGTAAACACATAATTAAAAAACGTTCTCTAACTCTCAATAAAGCGTTCTGTATTAATAACTTAATTTTGTGGGTTAACATATTATTGCTTATCTGTGTCCTTATAATATTTACCAACAAGGATCATTATCACAAACATTACCTACTATTACCCATATACATTTATTGAATCATTACCAATTTTGGACCTAAATTATTTTGTTTCATTCAAGAGAGTGGAAGTTAAAAACTGAACAGATATACTTATTACTTACATGGATGTGAGGCAGAGAAGGGGTAGTCGAGGGTGGGCAGGCGGTGCTGGTGCGGCGGCAGGCTGGGCGGGCAGTGGTAGCAGAACAGGCTGCGGCCGCCGCCGCCGCCGCTCGCCAGCTGAACGCGCAAAACAATCCAAAATAACCAAACAGAAGCTTGCAGAGCAATTATATAACAACTAGCTGTTCCCTGTGGTTTCACCCGCCTTAGTTTCGAAGTTCCCGAGGGAATTCCGGGATAAAAGTACCCTATGTCCTTTGTTGCACCCCTGGCAAAATTGCAAAATTTCGTGATGATCGGTTGAGATGTTAAAGCGTAAGAGATAGACAGACAGACAGACAGACAGACCGACAGACAGACAGATTTATTTTCATATTTATAATATTAGTAGAGATTTGTTGCAATTATTTTTTTTTGGATCGAAAACATAGGGTTATAGTTAAAACTTTTGAAGTATGTTGTTTTCGATAACATAATGCAAAACTGCTGTTATTCCGATTGTACCTAATCGAAAAATTATAACAATAAAAGTTCCCTGTACTCTACATAGAGCCCTACTTAATCCGTAAAACGATTCTACACTGGCAGAGTCTGATGAAGTGTTTTGTTATTTTTTTACAATTCAAAACACACCACAGTGTTTAAGTTTCTAAAACACATGTTAAGATATCCTCATGACGTTTTCCTTCGAAGCCTACTATGCATGTGTAATTAAACATTATGTTTTGTACATAGATCATAATCGAATATCCAGGAAATTTTACTTATTGCAACACGCCTAAATTACTCAACCAATCAAAATGAAATTTTGCATACAAGTTGTCTGAAAAAGACATATTATGTAGAGTACTTTTTATATCCTGAAATTCAGCGAGTGACAGCCAAGCCATAAGTTTTATTGCAAGGTCGATGAGAACAAAACGATGGATGAACGGGTTAGGTTACAGAAAACGGCTGTCGAGCAATCATTGCGACAATCGTACCGCATTAGTACTTAGCTATCTCACATTATCATAGAAATCGCACCGCATTTAATAACACGATGCGGCGCGGCGCGGCGCGAGATCGCGAGCCTTGGGCTGCGCGCGCGCAGGGAATCTATAACAACTTGACAGCGCAAGCGCACAATAGATCCACCGGCCCGACCGTGTGATCATCGATCGCATTGTAATCGATGTGTACCTAATCGTAATCGAGCTTAATATTTTGTAATAATAGGTCACAGTATAGTTTAATTCATAGTCTTATTGTATAACAGCTGTGCCCCGTGGTTTTATCTGTGTGTTTCGGAATTCCCGCAGGAACAATATTTTTCTAAAATAAAAATGGCTTCAGTTACTCCTTATAGCATCAGCTATCTCAAAAGTCCCGTTAAAATTGGCCCAGCCGTTTTAGAGATTAGCCAGAACAAAGTATCGTACATACTATCATAATGTGCATTTAGTAGAAAGCTGTTAATTTGGAATTACATTTAGACACAATAGTCCACAAAAGCGCGGAGGTAAGGCTAAACACTAAATAGACTTGGAATCTAATTATCTTTTTAAAGTGATTTTGATGAATAAACATTAAAAAATTAGGGTCTTTAGATAAATAAAGAATTTTTGCATGTTATATTTTGAAATTTTGTAATTTAAAAAACCTTTTAACCTATTGTATTTGATGTTGGTGAACTTGGCATATCATTTGCCAGCAGATCAATTTTTTTTTAGAGTTCTGTTCGCATGCAGCTGAGTTCTAGAGTTCCTGATACTTTTTAGAAATAGTTCCGGCGTTTAAACCTGAAAAAAACGCTGTTGAAAAAATGATCTGCTAACTTCCCGTAGCAGATCATTTTCCGGAAAATCGAAAATAAAAGCGATTTTCTTTTGCGTTAAGGTTAGTTGTGGAGTTCCTGATACTTTTCAGAAATAGTTCTGGCGGTCTTACCCTAAAAAAATCAATCCGTAAATATGGGTCTAGAAGTAAAAATAATTAGGTTTTAATCGTAATAAAAGGGTTTTAAAGCTGTTTTGAGGCAAGAAACCTTTTGTTTCTTAATGTTCGATATCAGCACTCTAGAATAGAACTAGAATTAGGTGCAGAACTCCCGTTAAAGAGCCAGCAGATCATAGTACAAAAGTAAAAAACTATAAAGATAAATTTTAAGTGCTTTCACCAATGCGTGGACTAGCATGTGGAAGCCGGAACTACTTCGTTTCTCACAGATAAGTATCAGAACTTCGATACAGAAGTGGATCGCAAACCAGAACTCCCGTTTAAAATCCAGCAGATCATGGTAGAGTAGTAAAAAAATTAAAAAATATATTATTTTAACAGTTCCAATAGTACGTGGAGGCTGGAACTCCTTTGTTTCTCACAGATCAGCATCAGAACTCCGATACAGAAGTAGATCCGAGACCAGGATTCCCGTTTAAAGTCCAGCAGATCATGGTAGAGTAGTTAAAAAGTTAAAGAATATTTATTTAACAGTTCCACTAGCACGTGGAGGCCGGAACTCCTTTGTTCCTCACAGATCAGTATCAGAACTTCGATACAGAAGTGGATCGTGAACCAGAACTCCCGTTTAAAATCCAGCAGATCATGGTAGAGCAGGTAAAAAGTTAAAGAATTTTAATTTAACAGTTGCACTACCATGTGGAGGCCGGAACTCCATTGTTTCTTACAGATCAGCATCAGCACTCCGATACGGAAGTGGATCCGAGACCAGAACTCCCGTTTAAAATCCAGCAGATCATAGTAGAGTAGTAAAAAAAATAAAAATAAAAATTTTAACAGTTCCAATAGCACGTGGAAGCCGGAACTCCTTTGTTTCTCACATATCAGTATCAGAACTTCGATACAGAAGTAGATCCAAAACCAGAACTCCTGTTTAAAATCCGGCAGATCATAGTAGAGTAGGAAAAAAAATAAAAAATAAAAATTTAACAGTTCCACTAGGACGTGGAGGTCGGAACTCCATTGTATTTCACAGATCAGTATAAGAACTTCGATACAGAAGTGGATCGCAAACCAGAACTCGTGTTTAAAATCCAGCAGATCATGGTAGAGTAGTAAAAAAATTAAAAAATATATTATTTTAACAGTTCCAATTGCACGTGGAGGCCGGAACTCCTTTGTTTCTCAAATATCAGTAACAGAACTTTGATACAGAAGTGGATCCAAAACCAGAACTCCCGTTTAAAATCCAGCAGATCATGGTAGAGTAGTTAAAAAATTAAAAAAATATTATTTTAACAGTTCCAATAGCACGTGAAGGCCGGAACTCCTTTGTTTCTCACATATTAGTACCAGAACTTTGATACAAAAGTGGATCCAAAAACAGAACTCCCGTTTAAAATCCAGCAGATCATAGTAGAGTTTAAAAAAGGTAAAGAATATTAATTTAACAGTTCCACTAGCACGTGAAGGCCGAAACTCCTTTGCTTCTCACATATCAGTACCAGAACTTTGATACAAAAGTGGATCCAAAACCAGAACTCCAGTTTAAAATCCAGCAGATCATGGTTTCGAAAATGTTAAAAGTTAAAAATATTATTTTGATAGTTTGACGTATCACACTTATATGTCTGAGATTAAAAAATTCATATTTAATTATAGGATATAGCCAGAGATGAGAACTCTTTTCTATAGAGTGCAAGGCCACTAATTCTCTCGATCGAACCTTCTGCTGTGACCAGAACTTACATAAAAATATCAGCATATCACACTTATATGTTTGGGATTTGAAAAATTCATATTTAATTATAGGATACAGTCAGAGATGGGAACTCTTTTCGATAGGGTGTAAGACCACTAATTCTCTCGATTACACCTCCCAATGAGACCGGAACTCATATAAAAATATCAGCATATCACACTTTTATGTTTGAGATTAAAAAAATCATATTTAATTATAGGATACAGCCAGAGATGGGAACTCTTTTCGATAGGGTGCAAGACCACTAATTGTCTCGACTACACCTCCCAATGAGACCGGAACTCACATAAAAATATCAGCATATCACACTATTATGTTTGAGATTAAAAAAATCATATTTAATTAAAGGATACAGCCAGAGATGGGAACTCTTTTCGATAGGGTGTAAGACCACTAATTCTCTCAACTACACCTCCCACTGAGACCGGAACTCACATAAAAATATCAGCATATCACACTTATATTTTTGGGATTTGAAAAATTCATATTTAATTATGGGATACAGCCAGAGATGGGAACTCTTTTCGATAGGATGTGAGACCACTAATTCTCTCGACTACATCTCCCAATGAGACCGGAACTCACATAAAAATATCAGCATATCACACTTTTATGTTTGAGATTAAAAAAATCATATTTAATTATAGGATACAGCCAGAGATGGGAACTCTTTTCGATAGGGTGTGAGACCACTAATTCTCTCGACTACATCTCCCAATGAGACCGGAACTCACATAAAAATATCAGCATATCACACTTATATGTCTGGGATTTGAAAAATTCATATTTAATTATAGGATACAGCCAGAGATGGGAACTCTTTTCGATAGTGTGTAAGACCACTAGTTCTCTCGACTACACCTCCCACTGAGACCGGAACTCACATAAAAATATCAGCATATCACACTTATATGTTTGGGATTTGAAAAATTCATATTTAATTATAGGATACAGCCAGAGACGGGAACTCTTTTCGATAGGGTGTAAGACCACTAGTTTTCTCGACTACACTTCCCAATGAGACCGGAACTCACATAAAAATATCAGCATATCACACTTTTATGTTTGAGATTAAAAAAATCATATTTAATTATAGGATACAGCCAGAGATGGGAACTCTTTTCAGGGTGTAAGACCACTAATTCTCTCAAATACACCTCCCACTGAGACCGGAACTCACATAAAAATATCAGCATATCACACTTATATGTTTGGGATTTGAAAAAATCATATTTAATTATAGGATACAGCCAGAGATGGGAACTCTTTTTGATAGGGTGTGAGACCACTAATTCTCTCGACTACATCTCCCAATGAGACCGGAACTCACATAAAAATATCAGCATATCACACTTTTATGTTTGAGATTAAAAAAATCATATTTAATTATAGGATACAGCCAGAGATGGGAACTCTTTTCGATAGGGTGTGAGACCACTAATTCTCTCGACTACATCTCCCAATGAGACCGGAACTCACATAAAAATATCAGCATATCACACTTATATGTTTGGGATTTGAAAAATTCATATTTAATTATAGGATACAGTCAGAGATGGGAACTCTTTTCGATAGGGTGTAAGACCACTAGTTCTCTCAACTACACCTCCCAATGAGACCGGAACTCATATAAAAATATCAGCATATCACACTTTTATGTTTGAGATTAAAAAAATCATATTTAATTATAGGATACAGCCAGAGATGGGAACTCTTTTCGATAGGGTGCAAGACCACTAATTGTCTCGACTACACCTCCCAATGAGACCGGAACTCACATAAAAATATCAGCATATCACACTTTTATGTTTGAGATTAAAAAAATCATATTTAATTATAGGATACAGCCAGAGATGGGAACTCTTTTTGATAGGGTGTAAGACCACTAATTCTCTCAACTACACCTCCCACTGAGACCGGAACTCACATAAAAATATCAGCATATCACACTTATATTTTTGGGATTTGAAAAATTCATATTTAATTATGGGATACAGCCAGAGATGGGAACTCTTTTCGATAGGGTGTGAGACCACTAATTCTCTCGACTACATCTCCCAATGAGACCAGAATTCACATAAAAATATCAGCATATCACACTTTTATGTTTGAGATTAAAAAAATCATATTCAATTATAGGATACAGCCAGAGATGGGAACTCTTTTCGATAGGGTGTGAGACCACTAATTCTCTCGACTACATCTCCCAATGAGACCGGAACTCACATAAAAATATCAGCATATCACACTTTTATGTTTGAGATTAAAAAAATCATATTTAATTATAGGATACAGCCAGAGATAGGAACTCTTTTCGATAGGGTGTAAGACCACTAATTCTCTCAACTACACCTCCCACTGAGACCGGAACTCACACAAAAATATCAGCATATCACACTTATATGTTTGGGATTTGAAAAATTCATATTTAATTATAGGATATAGCCAGAGATGGGAACTCTTTTCGATAGGGTGTAAGACCACTAGTTCTCTCGACTACATCTCCCAATGAGACCGGAACTCACATAAAAATATCAGCATATCACACTTTTATGTTTGAGATTAAAAAAATCATATTTAATTATAGGATACAGCCAGAGATGGGAACTCTTTTCGATAGGGTGTGAGACCACTAATTCTCTCGACTACATCTCCCAATGAGACCGGAACTCACATAAAAATATCAGCATATCACACTTATATGTTTGGGATTTGAAAAATTCATATTTAATTATAGGATACAGCCAGAGATGGGAACTCTTTTCAATAGGGTGTAAGACCACTAGTTCTCTCAACTACACCTCCCAATGAGACCGGAACTCACATAAAAATATCAGCATATCACACTTTTATGTTTGAGATTAAAAAAATCATATTTAATTATAGGATACAGGCAGAGATGGGAACTCTTTTCGATAGGGTGCAAGACCACTAATTGTCTCGACTACACCTCCCAATGAGACCGGAACTCACATAAAAATATCAGCATATCACACTTTTATGTTTGAGATTAAAAAAATCATATTTAATTATAGGATACAGCCAGAGATGGGAACTCTTTTTGATAGGGTGTAAGACCACTAATTCTCTCAACTACACCTCCCACTGAGACCGAAACTCACATAAAAATATCAGCATATCACACTTTTATGTTTGAGATTAAAAAAATCATATTTAATTATAGGATACAGCCAGAGATGGGAACTCTTTTCGATAGGGTGTAAGACCACTAATTCTCTCAACTACACCTCCCACTGAGACCGGAACTCACATAAAAACTCCAAATATACGTCAAACTATCAAAATAATATTTTTACATTTAAAATGCTGGAAACCATGATCTGCTAAATTTTAAACAGGAGTTCTGGTCTCGGATCCACTTCCGTATAGGAGTTTTGATGCTGATCTGTAAGAAACAATGGAGTTCCGGCCTCCACATGGTAGTGCAACTGTTAAATTAAAATTGTTTAACTTTTTACTTGCTCTACCATGATCTGCTGGATTTTAACCGGGAGTTCTGGTTTCGGATCCACTTCTGTATCGAAGTTCTGGTACTGATCTGTGAGAAACAAAGGAGTTCCGACCTCCACGTGCTAGTGGAACTGTTAAAATTTTATTTTTTAATTTTTTTTACTACTCTACTATGATCTGCTGGATTTTAAACAGGAGTTCTGGTTTTGGATCTACTTCTGTATCGAAGTTCTGATACTGATATGTGAGAAACAAAGGAGTTCCGGCTTCCACGTGCTAGTGGAACTGTAAAATTTTTTTTATTTTTATTTTTTTTACTACTCTACTATGATCTGCTGGATTTTAAACGGGAGTTCTGGTCTTGGATCCACTTCCGTATCGGAGTGCTGATGCTGATCTGTAAGAAACAAAGGAGTTCCGGCCTCCATATGGTAGTGCAACTGTTAAATTAAAATTCTTTAACTTTTTACCTGCTCTACCATGATCTGCTGGATTTTAAACGGGAATCCTGGTCTCGGATCTACTTCTGTATCGGAGTTCTGATGCTGATCTGTGAGAAACAAAGGAGTTCCGGCTTCCACGTATTATTGGAACTGTTAAATAAATATTCTTTAACTTTTTAACTACTCTACCATGATCTGCTGGACTTTAAACGGGAATCCTGGTCTCGGATCCACTTCTGTATCGGAGTTCTGATGATGATCTGTGAGAAACAAAGGAGATCCGGCCTCCACGTACTATTGGAACTGTTAAAATAATATATTTTTTAATTTTTTTACTACTCTACCATGATCTGCTGGATTTTAAACGGGAGTTCTGGTTTGCGATCCACTTCTGTATCGAAGTTCTGATACTTATCTGTGAGAAACGAGGTAGTTCCGGCCTCCACGTCCAGTCCACGCATTGGTGAAAGCACTTAAAATTTATCTTTATACTTTTTTACTTTTGTACTATGATCTGCTGGCTCTTTAACGGGAGTTCTGCACCTAATTCTAGTTTTATTCTAGAGTGCTGATATCGAACATTAAGAAACAAAAGGTTTCTTGCCTCAAAACAGCTTTAAAATCCTTTTATTACGATTAAAAGCTAATTATTTTTACTTCTAGACCCATATTTACGGATTGATTTTTTTAGGGTAAGACCGCCAGAACTATTTCTGAAAAGTATCAGGAACTCCACAACTAACCTTAACGTAAAAGAAAATCGCTTTTATTTTTGATTTTCCGGAAAATGATCTGCTACGGGAAGTTAGCAGATCATTTTTTCAACAGCGTTTTTTTCAGGTTTAAACGCCGGAACTATTTCTAAAAAGTATCAGGAACTCTAGAACTCAGCTGCATGCGAACAGAACTCTAAAAAAAAATTGATCTGCTGGCAAATGATATGCCAAGTTCACGCAGACTTGTATTTGCCCTGTGAAAATGTAGAGCTCCCCGACATGCTTGCAAACAACTTTCTATATTATGTCATGATCGTTTTAAATTTCGACATTAGCCTGAATTATTGAAATCTACGTCAAAAAGGTCTAACAAAACATTAAATTTTTCATATCTATTAGAAATAATATATTTAAATATAGATTGAAACAAGTGTTCAGTTAAAACACTTACCAGAAACGATTCCCAGCTGACATACCTAATAGCCACATACGTAACGACCTGCAATAATTTTATTAGTGACGCCGAGGGAAATGGCAATGATATACAAATTGCACCTAACACAACTAGCGCGACCCACGTGCGGACTCGAAACACGTCCCGACTTACGACCGAGTTAGAAACAGCTAGGATGCGCGGGCGCGTTACACTACACGCTGACGCTAGTTCCCCGCGCCAGACACGAGAGATCAGAGCTATCAGACAGAGATATGAAAATTATATTTATTTAATTTCATATTTATGCTTAAGGACCCGATTGGCGCAATGGTCACCATGCCTGTCCGCTAATCAAGAGGTTCCGGGTTCGATTCCCAGTGGGGGTGGACTTTGTGTGATGAACACAGGGTTCCATTTTCCAGTCTGGATGTGTATATATATATATATATCTATAGTATAATATATATGTAATAATATATGTAGTATATACCACGTTTGCTTGGTTTCCACGACACAAGCTTATAGCTTAGTGTGGGATCAAGTAGATATGTGTGTTGTGAAATGGATTATTATTATTATTCATGCGTGTGATTTTCGGAATTCCCGCAGAAACTCTCTATATCAGGTACCTTCACAGGAAGACGCGGAGCTACTTCTCAAAGATTTATCACAGTTGGATCCACTGAGCAAATAATCACTACGTTTTAAGAGTAGGCACTTCCATACTAATCGCTGATCTGATCTATGTCTGATCTATGAAAGCATTTTGTGCCAACCATACCAATTGGCAATGTATGACGCAGTCATAGAAATTCGGTTAAGTATTCCAAAGTTGGTAAAAAAGTTCGCGCATAAATGCATAGTAACTTTTGGTTCAATCGAGTGTCGCTGGCCTGGTTGGATCAATGGTTTAGGAACGCATAGAGGACAAACATACAAACATTAAATGATTGTTGATGATAGTAATTGAGTTGAGATGATTTATATTTATTGAAAAAAGTAATAATTTTGGTACGTCTAGCATAAATTATATTAAAAACAGTATTTGAATTTTAAATAATTAACACTAAATAAAATAGACGCTTTCAGTTCAAAACGCATTGATTATTATATCTTTGGTTAGTTTTATTACGTGCATGGATTTCTTCGCCGGCGGCCTCGCACCGCGCCCCTGTGCCGCACCGCGCCGCGCGTGTATTAGCTCGTCCTGTCTGCGCGCGTGGGGATCTCCTCTCGACTAATCCTATTTATTATTATCGTGTCATTACCACATTACCGCTGTGTAAGTACACTGTACTGGCGGTGCATCGCGACCTTGACATGTGTAGCTAATGCTTTTTGTTATACTAGCATTGATTTCGGAAGATATCATATTTTTGTCTAGGTATTGAGACAAAAAGAATCTATCATAAATAGGTAATGATTGGTATGATTGGTATTGGCGGACGCATCCCCGCGCCGTAGTGCTCCGCTGAAAACTAGCGCTGCCGCGCTTTATGCGACAGCATATGCTGAGACGGTGTCCATTTTGGCATCACGGAAACTATATACGATTCATTTTAAATTTGATGCATGTATAAATTTTGAAATCTCTTGAAATCTCTTGAAATTTTGAAATCTTTTGAAATCTTGAAATTTTGTGATGCCAAATAAAGTTATGTCTATGTCTATGTATAGTACAGAAGAGGATAACAAAAATGATAAAACCTTCGACATATAATTTGCTCACAGCGTAGAAAACTATTTTGTAAACTTTTTGGTCTAAAACATGTTAACTTTTGTGAAAATTTAAACAAAAAAGAGCGCTTGCAATCCAGAACCTAAACGTGACGAAGTAAAATCTCTTTGCTTCAGCGTTAGTTTAAATAGATCGATCAGACCTTGAAATTTTACTCACATTGCGCCCAAAGTAGTTGTTTTTGAGTTCCGTCCCACATAAGTCACAATGGATAACCATTTAATCATATCGACATTCAAGTTTAAATAATAAGTTTAAATAAGTTTATTCAATAGGTAACTTTAAAGTAAACTAGAACATGACTGGGGTCTCCTTTTAAGTATAACAATACCTGTGTTAGGAGACCCCGCTCTTCTATAGCTAATTACAATTATATTTTTAACAGTAGGTATTCTCTTTTTTCAATTAAACTTATTACCTAAGAATAAGAGACAGTTTTATACATTTAAAATAAAGAAGTTTAAAATAAAAATACATATATAAATCGTACATGTTTGTATGGCTGTGTGTGTTTGTGTGTGTGTGTTAGTATGTGTGTGTGTGTGTGTGTGTGTGTGTGAGAGAGAGAGAGTATGTATGCGTGTGTGTTTGCGCACGTGCATGTGCGAATGTGCGTGGGAGTGTGTGTAAGAATGTATGTTTGTGATCGTGGTAGCAAATAATTATACTACAAATTATTATAATACACCACCAAGAAAACAGTTAAGTAAGTAAGTTAGTTAAGTAAGTAACTACGTTTTAATGAATAAATTTATTCCGTTGGGGTTTGTTTGGTACTTTTATAAATATGGACTAGGTATTTACGTACCTTAACTTAGTAAAAACTACATTAGGTAGGTACCTACTCTTTATCTCATTATTATCTTCGCTCTACATCCGGATAAATACGACTGTTCTCTACTCAAACTAAAGTATGGCAATGGTTCAGGATCATTATATTCTATTATAGTGAGTTCAAATAAAACGCTCATAGTTTAAAAAAAAACTTGCATCCTCAAAACCATACTGCCTAAATCTAATATTCGTCCATCAAGTGGTTTTTTATATGTCGTACTTTAACACTATATGCGACATGAGAAAAAACGTACCAAAAACCTTTAAAGCTAAGATTAAGATCTCATTCAGCCACTTATATTATTATGAAAAGTTTTCGACGTCTTACGCATTGTAAAATGAAGGATATTTTTTTTTTTTTTGAGAATTTGAGCTTCTATTTTGCAAACCTTAATGGCTATAATGAATGAATGTCGTGCAAAGGCGAGACTATTGACGCCGGGCACAACACTCCACGGACAAGAGTTCGGGACCTCTACAGTCGATGCCGACGAGTTAGTGTGCGATGGGAACAGATTATTATCTCTTTCAGATATTTATTAGTACATAACTGCCTTTAACCAAATTGAACGTACATCACCGTCGGTTTTTATTGGCATTAACTAAAAATTCATCTGCTTCCTCATCCAAGTTGACATCGTGAAACTGAAGTTTTGTTTTGGTGATTTTACGTGACATGGCGATTCGTTTATTTATTTATTTAACTATTACTGCACCAAGGACTACATAATAGAAATTTGTATAAAAATAACCATGTAGGTACAAGTTGTTTCTTAGTTTTCTATGCGTTAACGATTATTGTCCACTTGACCAAGGGGCTGCAATCTGCATGGTAACTTTAGTAGAACAACAAATCTGTTTTCCATACATAAAAAGAGAGCTTGCAATTCAATGCACTTGATGGAGGTGACCACTGAGCAAATAATCATTACGTTGAGGTGAAACAGTAAATTAGAGTCGTTACTTTTAAAACGTTGGCGCGTTCGAATTTCAAACTCACGTGAGAGGTACGTTTTTTTTTTAAACTGAAACTTCTTTGAGTATTTTAGGAAAATACATAAATCTCAACTGAGAATCTAATACTATTCAAGTGTAAAAAAAAATAATAATATAATAGTAATATAGGTAGGTACATATTATATTGTATTATTACAATATGTTAGTGTGTGGATTGTGGTGTACAAATAAATCAATTAATTTATTACAGAATTAAAATCCAAAATCAGATCGGATCTGATACACACTGTAAACATATCGAAAATTAATTCATTTTCAACCGCAAATACAATTTTCACTAATTGTATTTACATTTTCATATTTACTTACGTATCTATAACTATAATATGTTTCTGCTGCGGCCTTTGTGCTGGCTGAACTTCACTTAATTGATTACAAATTTTATTTTTACCCTTTTATTCCTTTTGATTTACGTTTAATTACATGACAAATAGGTACCGTTAATTATCCTATTTCAGATTCAAAATACAGTCATGCGCAAAATTTAGTATATATGTAGAACAAACAAAAAATAGGAATTTACCTACCAAATTCTTATTTGGAGTCAATAAAGAAATAATTTACTGAGATAATGAATAAAGATAATTTGAACATATGGACACATGAAGACCTATGGACGATAACTACATACAAACCTAAAGAGTTTATGAAACTGTCTGATTTATAAAACAGACATAAGATATTGTAAGACATAAAACATTAGCTACCCTGAGCATCATAGAGACTTTAAGCCTGACGACCTACTTATTTTTGAACGTCGACTGTATACTAATATAGTGAGCAAAAAAAAAACAGGCACGGAAATTGTTGTTACGGATTTACTGGCCGCACTCAGAGCCGTTTTAATGATTACTTAATTTTAAGTAAAGATTTACAAAGAAAACTGTGCTCTCAGATACTTTCATTAAATGAATTTTATTTGGCATTTCACTTAATTTAAATCAATAAGTTAAATGCCAAATAACATTAATTTAATGAAGATCGTCAGCTCAAATTACCTGAACAATTTATTAAAATTATTATCATTCAATATAATTAGGTAGGTACGCCCAAAATTTGACATTTAATGGGTGTTAATTATTGCGATTCGCGAATACATTTCGAAATCGCAATCCAATATTGAATTCGTTGGAATTTGTTCGAGAGCTGCCCCGGAGGATTCACAAATTCAATTTTCTGTTATACTTATATTAACCTTTAAGTAAATAACGTTATGGGTTGTGCGGGTTGAGCCACTTGCAATCATCTTTGTGACTCATCTATGTACTTGACTCTAAGAAGAGTTACCGACAGCAGAATTAAATTCACAATTGAATATCATCAGTTTTTAGGAATCAATTTTTCGGCTTTCGCCTTTCGTTACCTTTCGTTCGTATACAACGTGTTAATGAATTAACTGAAAATCTGATACAGCCCATTTAAAAAAATAAACAATAATATGATAAAAATATATTTTATGTCGAAAAAATGTATATACTGTAAAAGTTATTCAACATTAGTTTGGAGACAGATAATATAATACTGGTTTGGAGGTGACCGATCCGACGAAATTCCAAGCGCTATACGCCCGCGCCTATTTATTTAAGTTTGTGAATACAGCAAATAATAAGGTGTTAATGTTAGAATTGCACATCTGCATGCCTACCAGTTCGAATTTTTTTTTTGCGGACGGCATACGCGCCAAATATCCTATTAATATTATAAACGCAAAAGTTTGTAAGAATGTATGGATGGAGGGCTGGATGGATGGATGTTTGTTACTCTTTCACGCAAAAACTACTGGATGGATTTAAATGAAACTTTACAATAATATAGCTTATACATCAGATTGACACATAGGGTACTTTTTATCCCGGAATTCCCACGGGAACTCTGAAATTAACGCGGGTGAAACCACGGGGAACAACTAGTTCAATTCAGACATGGGCTATTAAAAACGAAAAATCCCAAACGCACTGTTCTGCCGGAAAAACGTAATCAGGAACTACCCTCACACTACAATGACGCTGACGCGATAAATGACCACTTTTTGAATTTGCCCGGTAAGACTGACGTTTCCATTTCTGATTTGACGTATTTCGAATTTAATCGACATGACAAGGCTACTACATTTACACTTAGAACTTTAACTCCCTTTGCAATTGCAAAAATACTGACAACAATAAAAACTAATGCTAAAGGAGTTGACCTGATTGACATTGACATGATCTTACTGACATTACCGAGGACTTTGCCTATTTTAACTGAGATGGTTAATCGAAGCATACTGACAAACACTTTTCCGACCGACTGGAAGACGGCGAAAGTTACTCCTCTTCCCAAGAAACCTAACCCTGTCCACATGTCTGACCTCCGTCCTATCAGTATACTTCCTTGCATGTCTAAGATAGTGGAGAGGGCTGTGTATGGTCAGGTGTCGGAGTACCTGGAGACAAATGGTATACTACCTGACTTACAGTCAGGTTTTAGGAGGGGTCGAGGTACGGCGACTGCTCTGCTTGACGTCGTAGATAATGTGTTGTCAGAGCTTGACAAGGGAAGGAGCACAATTCTGGTGTTGCTAGATTTCTCCAGGGCCTTCGATTGCCTGAGTATCCCCCTCTTGCTATCGAAGATGTCGTATTATGGATTTGATAATGCTACGATTCGGTGGTTTGACAGTTACCTGTCGGCTCGCGCGCAATTAGTAGGTCTGCATAAAAATAATGGCACTATGGTATACTCTGCAGCAAAACAGTTAACTAGAGGTGTACCGCAGGGATCCATATTAGGGCCCCTGCTGTTCATTCTTTATAGTGCCGATGTCGTTAACGAAATTGAGAGTAGCAAATTCCATCTTTATGCTGATGATACACAGTTGTATATTTCCACATTACCATCCAAAGCAGGTGAGGCTGCCAATCTGATCAACAGGGATCTCAATCACATTGCTGCGTGGTCTGATAGGGGGTGTTTGGCTCTGAATCCTAGCAAGTCTAAATACATGGTACTTGGCACTAAAAATCAAATCCATAATACGGTGCAAGCTCTTGCGGTCAATAATATAGCTATCATGAATAAACAAATTTTTAACAAAAAAATTAAAACCGACTTCCAAAAACATAAAACTAAAAATCTCAAAATAAAAAGCTAAAAATAACAACATACCGATTTAATCCAAAAGACAAAACACACGTAATATTATTATTGGTTTGTGCTACCACTAATCGGTTTGAATTCGGTGACAAGCCTCTGCCCACTTGGGTTGTCCTGTTCACAAAAAACTGGTAGCGGGAGTCGATTTAGCCCATCTACCCCCTCCATATTTGGCTTGTCACCGACTTCATATCGATTAGTGGTAGCACAAACCAATAATAATATTACGTGTGTTTTGTCTTTTGGATTAAATCGGTATGTTGTTATTTTTAGCTTTTTATTTTGAGATTTTTAGTTTTATGTTTTTGGAAGTCGGTTTTAATTTTTTTGTTAAAAATTTGTTTATTTCTCGCTTTTAAGTGACTCGTAATTTCTCTAAGTTACAATAGCCTAATGTCAACTGCTCATCACCTTTTACAAAATATTGCTTTTCCCGACGCAGGGACGTTAATTGTTGAGGAGTTCTCCTGGTACATCATCATCAGTTCCACATCACCATATACATTGTGACGAACATAAATTGTTTAGAAACCATATTAAAGTTAACGAATCGAAATCTGTGAAATACCTATTATTTAGCAGTTCTGATGACCATCTGTGGTCTTCATCATCAGTTCCACTTCTTCAAATTTTACTTCCCAAAAGCAAATAAACGATTTACTATAAAAAATCCAGAAATCGCTATAGGTGTACCTATAATTTTTGAAGAGTTCCCTCGATTACTCCAAGATCCCATCATCAGATCTCAACTTGGTGACAGTGGAATCAATTTGGGAGTATACTCTTTCAAACAAAAAAACAATTTTCGAAATCGCTCCAATCGGAATCCGTGAAATACGTATTATTGTTGAGTAGTTCCGATGACCATCTGTGGTCTTCATCATCAGTTCCACTTCTTCAAATTTTGCTTTTCATAAGCAAATGAACGATTTACTATAAAAAATACCCAAATCGCTATAGGTGTGCCTATAATTTTTGAAGAGTTCCCTCGATTTCTCCAAGATCCCATCATCAGATCTGGACTTGGTGGCAATGGGACCTAATTGGGAGTATACCCTTTCAAACAAAAAAAGAATTTTTCAAATCGGTCCAACCGTCTTCGAGTAATCGGTGAACATACATAAAAAAAAAAAAAAAAAAAAAAAAAAAAAAAAAAAAAAAAAAAAAAAAAAAAAACATACATACAATCGAACATAGAACCTCCTCCTTTTTGGAAGTCGGTTAACAAACCGGTAGAAAGGGTGATAGAAGCAAAAAATCTCGGTGTGACTATGGATGGTGAACTACATTTTGAAAGCCACATCAAAAACGTGGTCAGCAACTGCTTTTATCGTCTCAAAGTTCTGTATGGTATACGCGATTACCTCAGCACTGATTTGCGTGTTAGGCTGAGTGAGTCGTTGATACTGTCTAGATTAAACTACTGTGATGTTGTCTATGGTGGCTGTATACTTGGCCGGACAAGAAAATTAATACAACGAGTACAAAACGCATGTGCTCGTTTCTGTTTTAAAATTCCTTTCAGATCCCATGTCACGCCTTACTTGAGCGCTGCAAAGCTCCTGAATATGGAATCCCGTAGGCGCCTCCATCTGGCCTCGCTAATGTTTGGTGTGGTACGCAATAAGGCTCCCGAGTACCTATATAAAAAGCTGGAGTGGTCATCCCGGCAGCGCTCCATACACAGAGACAAAATTCTCACTCCGTCACATCGAACGGCAGCTTTTCGTGGTAGCTTCAAGTTTGCGGCGTCCAAGTGTTGGAATGACATTCCACCTCCAGTCCGAGACGCATCTAGTAGATATGTTTTTGGGCGCAAGCTCAAGGCATACCTGCTGGAACAGCAGAGTCTCTCCTTACCTGTCCAAACTTCTCGCCGTAACTGACTATGACCCTTTGACCCCGTGGTTGCATCGGGAATGTCCGTTTTCGGCTATCTCGTGTTTGCGTCGTATGCGTGTACATGTGTGTATGTGTGTGTGTGTGTGTATATATGCATATTATGTATTGATATGATGTGTATGTGTATATTACATATGTATGTATTGAGTTATTATAAAATGATTGTATATAATTTATGATATTGTGTATTTATCTAATTTGTATTCTATTTACGTATGTATGGTATCTATTATTTAATTATACTGTTAACTAATTATCATGTATCTATGTATCTATTTTTCTGCTTCGCTGCGCCGCACTCTGGGACGCTCGTGGGACTGCTGGCGCTGACTGAAAACCAGCGCTGAGGGTTCCCATCCTCAGCATATGCTGAGTCAGCTGCCATTTGCAGCAGCAGAGACACACCGCGACCAAAACCAGCCAACCAATATCTTTTTTCTTTTTAAGTTTAGTTTGTAATGAATTTGTTTGTGTTTTTGTTATTAAGTTTTGTGTGTGTGTGTCTGTTGCGCAATAAAAAATATTCTATTCTATTCTATTCTATTCTATTCTATTCTATTCTATTCTAAAAAATATAATCTATGTTAAAACATAGTGCGATCGATTCGCTTGTCGATTCTGAGCAAACTACTTTCTAGTTTTCAGTTAATTCATTAACACGTTGTATAATACGTTCTTGCGGTTTCACCATCGCGCATTTCAGGATTCTCTCGGAAACTTCAGGATGGAAATCCTTCTATAGGTATCTGACGTCTACTCCTATATTATAAAATTTTCTCTAGTCTACTAACTAACTAAACCTACCTGCCTTTTAGCTTCAAGTTATGTATTATATACCTACTTTAAAAGTTCTTTCGTGATTTGTCAGTTAATCATTTTTAAACATGTATAAATAATGTAGGTATTTATGTGAATCGTTGCCCCATACAATAATACACATATGTACATAACATACATGTTCAAAAACTCACAAAGAAAAATCAAGCAAGCCATCATTAGTTGCTAAACCAAAGACTTATTTACTCTATGTCTACTTTATTACTTCCTGCTACTGCTGACAAAAATAATAGATATCTAATGACTAAGTAATTAAAAACGGATTTTTTAAATTGATGTAAATTCATTCAATTCAATTGAAACAAATCATTTTACGATTCCAACAATACGACTCAACCCGCTCGAGATCGTGTCCAACAATCAATAATATTTAATAACAACGCCAACGCCGGCTCGTTCATTCAATATCGGACTTTTATAAAGTGTAATGGAGATCAATTGAACATTTTAAATTAACTATTAATATACCAACAATGGATCAATCGGGGCGCGACAATCGGATCTGGACTACTGGAAAATATTTAGACATCGAAATTGATACCCACTTATCTTACAAAACATTAAGTAATTTGTACTTTACTAGTTGGTATTCTGCCGAACGATTATAATCGAAATAGATTATATGACGTCAATGTTGACGTATAAATTCAATCGTAAGTTAAAAATCCTCTTTATATCAGGATGGATCCCTATATCTTTTCCAAGACTATAATATAATTATTAATAACTATACAAAAACAGTACACCAAATAGCTGTTAGTCACGGTTTCGTACTAGTTTAGGAGTTTCTGCGGGAATTCCGGGATAAAAATAACCTAGGTATCTCCTTTATCTGTACCCCCGATAACATGTATACCTACCTATATGATATTTTCATGATGAAACAATATATAAAAAGTATAGTGATTTTATATGTCTAAGTATTGTGTAGTTTATGTATGTTATAATTATATGGATCGCTTTGCCCAACCACCCGTTTCCATATTGTGTTTTCGGTCTTCCTTTCGCATCATTAGTTGTCTGGAAGAGATGTCAGCTATGCGGTAAGACCGCCATTCGCATACCCCTTTTCTTTAGGTACTGTAATATTGTTATTTGATGTGCAATAAAGGATTAAATAAATAAATAAATAAACAGAGTTGACGCGCAGCAGGAAAATGGACTAGAATCGGCTGACTTAACTAGGGATTTGAACAAAATCCGGCACACAGATTGTTTATTACCTGAATTAACACATCTAGGATACTTTTTACTCCGAAATTATTGCGGCTAAAACCGCGGGGGACAGGTAGTATGTATATTTTTGTCGAGACGGCAGAGTATGGAAATAAAAAAATTAACTATATCCCTCTTAAGAAACGGCCATTTCTCAAGTACTTTGTCTCATTGTCACGAAAGCTTGACAGAATGACATCAGTTAGCAACCTCACATTATTAACATGGCGGCATCACACACTTGAAGCCATATTCCTTGGATTATAATTTGGTCTAGACACCCGCGGTAATTACAAAGTGATGCCGTGTTTCAATTTAGAGACAACCCCTCCCCTTCGCCGTTCACTACCCCGCCGCTGCCTACCCCCGCGCATATTAACGAGCAAACAACTCAATTTGCGAAACTACTAAAGTATTCACAAAAGCGAGGCCAAATAATACTCAACCCCTGAAACTGGTGAGTGCTAATTTCACTACATAGTTATGTAGGTATAGTGAGTGCTAGGTACAGTAGATAGTAAGGCTGTACGCACATATCTACTGTATGTTAATAGTCATATTGTCGTTTTGTTCTCGATTCCAAGACCTTCATTAATTTTATATATCCCCCGCAGTTTCACCCGGGGTAATTTCGGAGTTCATGCGGGAATTCCGTAATAAACTATACGTATAAACCTTTCTTTTGTATATAACCCTATCTATTGTTACTCGTAAAAACCACATGAAAATCCGTTCAGTAGTTTTTGAGTTAATCGCTAACAGACACACAGACAGGCAGACATACGCAGTGGAGGACTTTTTATTTCATAAAGTTGATTTAAATTTTACAATAATTAAACAGTTTAATAAGGTTAATTATGTATTTTTTATTTAAAATTAATTAATTGATTTAAGCATCACATAGGTAAAAAACAGAGACAACAGAAAGATGTGTTGAGTTTTAGAAACTCAACAATCAAAATTAAATAGAGACGACGACGTAGCATATGCGTAGTACTTTCGTAGCACTTTCGTAGCCGTAGATATTCGCTTCATATTAATTATAGTATATAGATATGAGATAAAGTTTTTGCTGAATAATATCTCCTGACCTTTTGATTATAAAATATAAATGATATTCCGCTACCTTATTGTGAACCATCTCATATCTGACAGACAACTTCGTGAAAAGATTTTTTCCGTGTCAATAATCACAATCTGTTGGTATCTGTCTATCAAGTCACACATAGTCATTGGCACAATTACTTAAAAGTTGCCATTTAATAAAAAAGAAGAAGAAGAACCCGTAATCTGTTGTTTTAGAAATAAGTGTGTTTTTTGTAATAGAGTCGTAGAGTTTCCGATGCGACGCCGTGTGTATTTTTTTTCTCTACATCGCCCAAAACCAAAACCAAAACCAAAGTGTTTTTGCACTGTGAGGAATAATAGACGATTGCATAAAAATATTCAGTATCATATATTCAAAAAATGAAGATAAATCTTTAGTAATATTATAAAGAGGAAAGATTTGATTTTCTGTTTGTTGCTACTTGCTTGTTTGTTACGATTCAACTCAAAAGCTACTGGACCGATTTCAAAAATTTTTTCACCATTAAAAAGCTACACTATCCCTGAGTAACATAGGCTATATTGTGATCCGGAATACCCGCGAGAACTCTCAAATTACCGCGGGTGAATATTATATGATACCCTTAAAAAAAGAAATTCACTTAAAGGTTTGGGACGGAGCTCATATATTACGGCTCAATCTCCTTTTACATACTAAGTACACGTTGTCAGTGATACAGAGGAGAGCATAGGGTACTTTTTGTTTCGGATTTACCGCAGGAACTCCGAAATTAACGCTAGTGAAACCACAGGTAACAGCTAGTTAATAATAAAACAAGAGGGCTTGCTACAGAACGCCAGAAGTTAGAAATTTTTATGTCAGAATCGTTTCGTTTAATGCGTTGCAAATCTGACCTCGAAATTTTACCTTAAATGCACTCAAAGAAGTTTATTTCAACAAATAAAATAAAAAAATAAGTCACTAAACCGATAGGTACCAAACAAGCATTGATATCAAATACGCAATATAGTCAGTAGCTAATATAAGTGTGAGCAGGCGCCGTCTGCAATTGCATATCAATATTTAAAGGTAATTGAACAGATTGGAGGCGATTTTATTGGCCTTTATTATATTACAGCGTCGACGGTCTGCGCCTGACTTGATTGAGACGAACTCCCAACGATGTGACGTTGGAGCGCCTAAGGTCAAACTAAAAATTGTATCTTTTAGATAATTCATTAAAAAGAATGCGATCGTTTAATATAAAATGGATAAAGATAAATCAATAGTGTATTACCCATACTGCAGAAATTTTTAAGTATATCGTGTTTTAAAATTATAGCGCGATTTCGTGTCAATATTTATATTAGGTAGGTATCTACGTATAATATTATAATTCTGTATGTTATAATGTATATTATAATTCAGCAGTATTTAATCTTAGAATAAAGAAAAGTTTAAACCAAATGTGAAAAAATACTACCAATTTTAGCGGTACCTACATACCTACCTATTAATTTGTAATACCCACTGTCGAAAGTTTGTATTTAGTTATTCAATTTCACATAGATACTTACTAGCTGTGCCCCGCGGTTTCACCTGCGTAATTTGAGGAAAGAATTTTTCTAAAATATAATCCATTACCTATGAAGATGATTACTTAGCACATTACTATTTTGAGTACATTACGCTTTAAAGATACGCAACGGAAGCTCCGAAAAAGGGATTTTTTTCTCCGTTTTTGCAAAATCTTTGATTGATGCTCCGCTCCTATTGGTCGTAGCGTGATGTTATGTAGCCTATAGCCTTAATCGTTTTCCGTTAAAATGAAATATCTTAGAGGATAATATCATGATTTTATCTTTACAGGCCACTTAAGATATGTACTACTTTTAAGTTCCTAATATAGGTACCTACTCATAATACAATTGGTTGGCGTGTGCGCAGATCTTAATTGGTTGGTTTTCGTACTGATTTCCAATAGATAACCTCGTCATTTTCCACTAACAATAGGTACTTTTTATTTATAAAAAAATATATCTACTCGGGATGTTTTCCAATACAATTTTTTTTTAATCCCACAAATACCAAAATTGACACAGATTTTCTTTAAAAATTAAATAAAAGTTTTACCTGTTTTAACTTGTTTGTTTTTAGATTTCGAAAAGTAATTTTTATAACAATCTTTAAGATTACCTATAAAAATCTAAATTTTGTTAAATATTGTAGTTTACAACTACTATATGTAATACACCTATATATATGTAATACTGTATGTAATATACCTACCTAGCTATACTTTACTATCGCCTTTTTTCGTGAAAGATTTAGTTTCAACGAAATTTTAAAATAGATTGTTTATTTTAAAACCTCATTAGTGTAGTTGTATAAATAGAAGGTATAAATATCGATGCAGGTTTAAAAAAAAAGTTTTTAAGGTCCATTCGGATAACACGTAATTTAATACAGATCTCTACCTAAAAATAAATGTGTAGGTATAATCAAATATGTTACTTTACGGTCTTCAGTATTATTAAATGATTTATTTGTCCCGAATAGTGCTCATTAAGGAAAAAATAAATTGACCAGTTATAAAAGATAGGTGCTCACTGTAAACTTTTTCAAAACAAGCAGAATGAACATTGTGCCGAAAGTTAAACAGTAAAAAACTCTTATTACCTTATTAGCGTCTGAAAATATGTTGTAGTTGTGTGGGCGGGAACTTTTCCCGCCTAACTCCGCGTGCGAAACAGCGCGGTCACCGCGACATTGCCATCCGGTCCGAATCACACGCGACGCGCTCTCCCCGCGGCGCCCAACGTCTCACTGGCGCGCTCGAGGCTCGAGCACGGATCCCGCGCGACAGCCCAACGGCGAGGAACGTTCGGAAACCGCCCTCGCCAAACAAAACCCCACCCGCCGTAAAGAGCATTTTAGCACGCGCGCCTCCCCCGCACCCGCGCCCTGATTTAATAGCGAGCGCGGGCACTGATTCACTTAGCCGAACGCAACTACCGACTCTTTCTCTCTCGCTCCCGCTGCCGTCGGTCGCCCGTCCCTCCCGTTCAGGCGTGCTCGAAAAAAGTAAGGCGAAAAGAGACGGGCGCGCGTCAGGCGCGGACACTTCGTTCCTCGCAACTCGATTTGCATGCGAGCGGCGCGGGGGTTGCTCCGCAAACTTTATGTCCTCGTTTCGTAAATTATTTATACGTTTGGAAATACTTTTAACGGTGAGCCCGGCCCGCCAAAAAGATTGCTTTAAAGCGAGCCGTATTAAGTGACCGGTCACGGGTAGATTACGCGTCAGGATGCGATGACACTGATCAAATTTGGACTCGTGCTTATCTTACTCCTGTAGTTAATTAAGAACACGGTTATTTAAAAATCGGGAACCTTCATTTTAAAATCACCGTTCATCTTTCAAAATTTTATTTTTAATTGAAAATTAAGTCAGTTAGTTACTTCAAAAAGGACAACGAGAGGCGGCACCTGATTGTGGTCTAAAATTTAGAGCAGGAATTAATTAGGTAACCATTATATAGGTATGTAGATATTATAGGTGCGTTACATTATTTCGTTGACAATAATGTAACGCACCTATAATATATTAAGGGAATGACCCTAATGATTAGTTTTTAATTATGACAAATGTATAGATATACTTACTTTTTAACGAATAATATTAAACGATCGATGTAACTTTGTAGGTCGAAAAAGTTCGATGGCTAAAAATAGCTTTGTATAAACGACTCTACATGATTTGTATGGACTGTAATTCATGATACTATTACGGATTGAAATATTTTAGGTACTTAATTAGGTACTTACATTTTTTTTTTCGAGAAAAATTAAGCTTAAGTTGCCCGAAAATAATTCATAAACTTCTCACTAAAAATAAATAAGAATAAGATAATATACATTCCTACTTACTTTATTGTACCACAAAGTAGCCACATTATAAATCTGAATAGACGGTAAAATGCAGCCTTATCGCTAAGAGTAATCTTTCAGCCAGTGATATAGATAGGTAAGTATATACGTAGGTAGGTACCTACTACCTACGTATTAGATAAAATTAATCCTTTTTGCTTTTTTGTGACGGCACAAACTTTTGCATTCAGCTCAGGACGCTTGATCTCGGGTAAATGACCCGTACCAGTGGTTTGAAGTAATTTCGACTGATTTGTATTAAATTTGTGTATGGTGTTTTATTTTTCAGCAATTTGCAAAAGATTTGCCTTGTCTATGTTATATTTGATCTCACTCCATAAATATTAAAATTCGAGAAATAAAGGTATTGATACTGAAACTGATTGAAGAGGTAAATTAAGTTTGTGAATGGTGAGTTTGTTACGTTGTAGGGGGTAATCTCTGGATCTACTGAATCGATTTTGAAAATTCTTTCACTTATAGGAAATTACGGCAGTCCTGAGTGATAAAGAGTACATTTATCCTGAAATCCGAACAGAAACTCCGAAATTACCGCGGGTCAAACCGCGGGGGACAGATAGTATCTACTTTTATAAACACTGCGTCACAATTGTTGAAACTCTACATAACTACTTTTCCGTTTCTAAACACATCTGTCACGTGATTTTGGTATTGTATTACCTCTAGATGGGCAATCAACAGAGTGTAAATCCAGTGCTTGGGTATTCAAACCCGACAAACATATTGCTGGGTGTTTAACGCAAGCACTGGATAAACCCATCCGTGGAAACTCTACAAATATTTTTATTTACAAAATCACAATATTTAAATGTTAATAAATTGCTGTTGTTGTCCTAAAACAACTAAAAAAAGAGAGAAATTAAATTCTCATTGGTTTAAGTCTTGAAAGGGCGAGATGTCTGGAGATCGATTTTTGAATCGCTCGAATTGCTATTCACACACGGAATCGCAAGATTCGCATGCGTATGCGTGAAATTGTATTTTTGAAATTTCATTGCACGTGAATTCTGCAACGAGTGGGTCGGACCACTCTTATTTGAATTCATCGATCGAAAGTTTGACGTTTAGTGGCATAATGTCATTTTCATAATTTGACATGATTGAGTTTGACAACATCACAAAAGTTTCGTTTTAAGTCCGATTAAGTATTTACCGTTTTATGAAAATATATGAAAGTTACCTTCCGGTTTTTAAATATTCTGCGTCAAATGAAACAAATCTAAAGGAGTTCCAGAAAACAGCAACACCGTATTCGAATGATTCAAAAATATGACAAAAAGGGATTCAGTGAATTGAATTTCACATGTGAATTGATTTCACTTAAGGTATTCGAGCGATTCAAAAATGGATCTCCTGTTTTTTGCAACTTGGTTACTTCTGCTACAGAACACTACAATATCTAATTAGGTTAGGACAGGAGCGTGGGCAGTGGACGTATCTAAGTCTCCATGCATTTGAAAAGGGACTTTTAAACCTATACCTACAAGTCCCGGGCAATACTCCGACTTCCTTGCTCTAAAGTAAGATATATATTATATGCATACTTTTATTCCTCTACACTAGATAGCTATAGTAAGTACCAAAACAAGTGGCCTAACTTCAAAATACTACTCATGCCGATCTGTTGGAAGGTATAGAGACATTAAATAATTACATATATTACCTATCTATAGTCACCTATCTATACCTACAGTCAGCATATTGTGTAATTCGCACTTTTATACAATTAATGTCCGGAACTTTACGTAATACCGAGAAAAATAAATGTTTTGTGGTGGGTGCTCACTGCTCATGCATCGGAAAACGGTAATCTTGTGTCTCATGTTGTGGTCACTTTTCCAACCAAATCTATGCACGTCGGGATGCTTGTAAATACATATAAAAACAGCGGCGTTTTCTGTTCTTGGCATTAAGTATACCAAATGCCGTATTAGAAATAATTCGTTGCGAAATCTTTACGAAAACGTCTATATTGGTTTTTGAAGCGAAACGAAGTGGCAGTCGACTCGATCGCATCTCGCCTTGTGAGCTCGTGGTTGTGGAATCCCCATTAATCAACTTATCGGCAATTCACTAATTCACCTCGATATTGGTTACGGCGGAATGCAATTAATGTTTCACAAGATACACCTCGCTTATTTGATGATAGGTGTAATGTTGTTTGTAACACAAACTTCAGTAATTAGGTAACTCGATACCCAATACTCTTCAGGAATATGTATAGATAGATAGATATTTTATTCTCTCTTTAAAAATTACATTTACATTTTACGTTTTTCATACATAGATATTAATTGTGGTTATTTTTATACGTAAACTTTTCATATCATTAAATATTTGCCTTTATGTTGAAAATGATGACCACTTTCTTGGAATGGCCACTTTTATGAAAACGGCACTGAATTTTTTTTTACAAATTTCAATAATTGGTAAGTAGGTAAATACTATTATGGTTGGTCGTTAGGTACTTTGACTAATATAATATTCAATACTTACTAAAAATATTTGTTCCTTGATTTAATATAACTTAAATATAATTATAGAATTATTACTTAGAAACTAATAAAAAAATTCAGTTAACAAAAAAAATAGGTGGATACTAATATCTAGACCATTGTAATCAGAAGATTTTCAGTTTCTAAAAGGGGTAATAGGGAAGCACATAAATAAGTTATTTTTGGAATGAAAAGACGGAGATTTCAAACTGAGGAAGTCTAAAGGTGTCAACGAGTTTTCTAACGGGGAATGAAATATTTTACACAATATAGTGTGCCTACCTCATCTACATTATCTCTCGGTCTGATGGTAACGAGTCTATTTAAATACTTTATAAGAAATCGTTTCAGCGTCTGATTCCATAACCACAGCGTTGATTTCAAATTGGCTCGCCTTCCATAATGCTCGCAGCGCGATCACTCCAACTGATTACATACAAATAAACCAGTCTCCCATTAAGAACCTTATTTTGTGCACAATAGCTCGTACAATTTAGCCGGTTTAGAGGTTTCAGTTGTAAATAAATCTTGGTCGGGGTGTAAGTGACAATAAAACGGGAGCTTAGCTCTCGGGGCCGTCTTCAAGTGGAACGGCGGGGCTCGCGGGGGAGGCGGCGGGAGGGCTGCGCGGGGGGCGACCGCCGCCGTGGGGAGGAGCGTGCCACCGGATCAGTGCGTCCCTGTCTCGCGGACCGCGAGCAGCGCTCATCCGTTTTATTTCTTGTTTGTCCGTCGCCTTCTTCCCCATTCGGTAACTACATAATTTATTTTGAGCGGGTACACTTAAAAAATTGGCCGGCGCGCACGAGTTTACGCGACAGAAATGGAGTTTGCGGGCGCGCGGGTGGCGGGGGGGTGGTGGAAAATGAAAATAATATGTTAAATGATTTCATTTGAATTGCGTTTTTCGCGTGCTCGTTGGGAGTCGGGGGGCGGGTAATGGCGCGTGGCGAGCGACGCCGCTCTATTGTCCGTGCCGTTTTCATTTACGCGCCGAATTTATTTTGCCGGCCTTTATTGCCGCACTTGACTTTTATCGCCGTTTATGGAGACCCCATACATATTCAATGGGCTCGCAGCATCCTGTAACGCTCCCAACACTATTTCGCTATTATGTTTGTGACACTCCAAGACACAGCAATGTATTATTTATCCATACTAATGTTTTACCATTATATACGAAAGTAAATCTCTCTATCTATTTGTCTATTTTTCAAGTACATTTTCACGTCTTATCTACTCAACCGGTCATCATGAAATTTTGCATACACGTTGTCAGGAGGTAATTTTTATACTGAAATTCTCGCGGGAAATCCGAAATGAACGCGAGTGAATCCGCGGGGAATAACTAGTTAGTATTATATCTACTATATATATTTTCGTCATGAAATCCTAAAGCTTGGGCCCTAGATAATTCTATTACTTAACATAATATAGTTACACCCGTATTTATAAACAAGTAATTACTTGTTGCTAAGTAGTTACTTAGTGAAGTCATTACTTGGGGCTAGAATTGTAGGGCATTGTAGGGCAAAAACAAAAGATTAAGAAATCCATAGTTACACAGAGTGTTACAGATAAGTGTAGGTAGTAATATTTGAAGATCGTATTCTCTTAATCGTCCACAATCATTTGACATTAGTAACGGAACGAGCACAATGAAATAAACAATTTCGAAATACTTGTATTTACTATATTTACATAAGTAAGATGTGTCAAAATTAGCCGCAAATATTTAAAGAGCTGAAAGTATACGTTACAACCAACAGGGTAAGAGAAAAAGTAAGTTCGGTAGTTTTTCAGAATATGAGGAAAATAGATTCATTGAAAAACATTACAACTATATTCACAAGGTACAAAATACACGTAGCCACAAATAATTTATATAATACTACCAGCTGTCCCCCGCGATTTCATCCGCGGTAATTTCGGAGTTCGCTCGGAGGTTGCGGGAAAAAGTACTCTATATCCTTCTTTGTACCCCGACAGTAGTTTACGGTGATTAGCTGTTCCCCGCATTAGTTCCCGCGGGAATTCCGGGATAAAAACTATCCTATCTTTTAAGGTGGACCATATTATAAATGGTTAAAAATTTTATCAAAATCCGTTCAGAAGTTTAGGAGTCCATCGCGAACAAACAACGCGACACGTGATTTATATATATTAGAAGAAGATATACTAACGTAGCTCACAAATATGTATACAAGGCACGTACCACGCATACAGCAAGTGATGCATCAGCTGGTCAGCTCGATCGAGGTCATTGATCTTAAAGATACCGGCGTGCTGCGATGTGCGTGTTAAGCGCTAATAGCGGCAATCTTCTTCACAGGTTTTCTTTTTGATTGATTTTTTTTGTTTGATTTTCTTTTCTTTTCTTTATAATCATGTTTATAACGGTGTAAGTATACCTACTTTCAACCCTGTAAATATTTGAAAATAACTTTGCCACACCGTATATACTTTCATCACATTGTTTATATATGACTTAATTTTTTCTGTAACATCCTGTATGTAGAACCATCCACTATCAGATGACCAGACCAACGATGCTATCGAACTATAAATGTAATGAGTGTAAATTTGAGCTAAATTATGGACTGATAACAATTATTTTTATTCGTCCTATAAATGGAGGAATAACGCCCCATTAAAATATAAGGTAGGTATATTTAAATAACCGTTTAAATAGCAACAGCCTAAATAAAAATAAATTGTTTCTTTGTAAATGTCTGAGGTAAATACATAAAGATACCTTAGATTTAAGTATAGGTACCATTAGATATTAATTATATCAAACCTACTTTACAAAGAAGGCTACCAATCCAGCCGTGCACTAAAGTTAAATGATTAAATTTAAGGGTGGCAAACTGAAACAGGCTTTTCACCGAAAATTTGGAGCAGCCTTAATGCCATCAGTTAATTAAAATTTAACATTAAATGGGCTTACACCATTACTAAATAGAACCACGCGTAAGCCAGGGATCAGCCAAGTCCCGTTTATAATTTCGTATGCCGTTCAATGTTATCTTCACCTTAACAAACTCCTGAGCCGTCTCACTAATTAATATTTATAGGTAAGTGAATATACAGGGTTAGTCGAAAAGGGGTTCCTTTTTACTTATTTTTTACTCCTTTCGGGGAAAACAAAAAAAAGGAAGTTAAGAAAGAAGAAAAAAAGAAAAATTAATGTCCATACAGTCTTTTTTATATTTTCTAACGTTATTAACATTCAAATGCACTCTGGACTTGAAAAGCATAGATATCTATTGGTCGGATCTCAACATTCGACGAAAATCCTTAAAAAGTATCTATGTCGTATGGTCTGTAACACTAAAACAACTTTTAACCATCTCCTTTTTAACACGTATTAAAAAGTAGTTTGATCGGATGTTGAGATCCGACCATATGCTTTTCATGTCCCAGCATTTCTTCTGAGGTCCCAGCATTGTTAACATGGGATTCGGGCGAATGCCACTCTTATTTTACTGTTTCCACACACAGTTCTTTACTAATGGATTGCAGATATTACGAGATGCCCACAACATCAACTACGAAAAACTAATTTGCAAACAAAGAAATAAAATTGACATCCTTCATTTCTGCCACCGCCTGACCATATTAGTGATAACTCTGAGAAAGTAATCTGTTGCCAAGCACCTACTAGGACATATCACTGTGACAGCCTCTCTTAAAATCCAGTTCTCATCTCAGGCTAGGTATCTGTACAGTTTTCGACGATATCTTTAGCAAATAGCATTAAGTGCGAGCTGCGGTCAAACGACGTCTAGATTTCCTTCTTAAAATTCTTGCTGGGTCTCTACTATGGAAGGTAGAGGTTAATATCTACGTATCTACCTACACTGGAAATATCTCAGAAAATTTTATGTGTTGAAAGCAATGTAAAAAAGTATTTTTAACGAATTTAAGTAGGTAGGTACCTAAAAGATAAGATGTAGGTAGGTATCCTATAGGTAAGTTGATATATAAACTACCCCAGATCTGGGGGCACGGTAGTGCCCCCGCCAAGACGAGCCACGCGAAGCGCACGGGCACTACCTACCTTTTCTCGAAGCGCTTCGTCGTTTTTTTGAACCCTCATAACTTGGGTTTGGATTATGCTAGATCAACAAAATTTTCGGGATATATTGTCAATAGCGGACTTATTGAACATATTAAGTTTTAATTACATTAGCTTTTATACTTCAGATTTTATTTATATCTAAAAAACGCTAATTTCGTCACTGACTCACTGATGATCATCAAAATTCTTAGGGTATTTGCGAATGTCCTAGAAACCTGAAATTTGGTATGTAAGCTAGTATTAGTACACAAACAACAAAAAAATTATAAAACTTGTAACTTTTATCCCCCAACCCCTTGAATTAGGGGATGGAAGTTTGTATGAGACTTCCGCAATTTTAACTTACAAAAAGAAATGAAATCCCAACAAAAACATTTTCATGTAAAATGTTGCCAAGACGAGACCATATACCAGTACTTTCAAAAAGTTATCAGATCTTATGTAGAGCCAAGCTTCTAACTCTACACGCCCTAACTCTACAAAGTCTAACTTCACAAACTCTACACCTTAGCCAAAATATGTGGCTTGGCCGTTTCGTTACTACAAAGAATTATTTATTATATAACAGAAAAGTAATGAACTATGGAAAAAAATTTCACCTTAGGCCCGTGTGAATGTAGCGAAATGGCCAAGCCACATATTTTGACTAAGGTGTAGAGTTTGTGAAGTTACCGCCGCACTCAGAGTCGTTCATTAAAATAACGTTAATCGGCCCATAACTAATGCTACTTAAAACCTCTAGTGACAATTAAATCGCCGTAGCTCCCAGAGACAAAAATTTAATGTTGATTAGTAGATTGACAACTATATGTAAGCATAGGGCGGTACACCCTATCGAAATGCGTATCGATAAAGTGCGACATTGCCACATGCATAAACTCATGGAAATGATACTTTTGTTTTTGTAGTTTTTATGAGGTGAAGTTATTATTTTTCTTTAGAAATAATTAATTGCGTTAATTTACTATTACTTTAATCGGAAATAATAATTGATTTCAATAAAATTAAATCGTGAATGCCATGACTTTTGTGATATGACAACATTGAACGCCGCCATTTTCATTTTTCAACTATCTACGTCAAATCAATCCGCGAAATTTTTCAAATTGGAATAGCCGCCATTAATAAAGGCCTCTCCACATTCGCGCGCGAACCGCGCGCGAAGCCGCGAAACACCCGCGAACCATGATTCTACACTTATAGTTCGCGGGTGTTTCGCGGCTTCGCGCGCGAACCACGCGCGAATGTGGAGAGCGCTTAAAGAAGAAGAAGGAGAATTCGTCTTTAGTACTAATATAATAATAATTTGAAATTATTGTATAAAAATGGTGAGTATTAAGTAATTATTATTGGTTTCATATTGTTAAAAGACAAAAATATGTTAGGCATGTTTTTATATGGTTTTCTTTATATTTCAGGAGCAAAATAAAACACCACGCAAATGAGTTGCAAACTTTACCCTGGACGAAAAATTTTTACTTGCACATTAATTAAAAATCGATAATTGAATCAAAACTGATCGACGGAAAGTCGGTTTTAAAGAAAAAATGGCCCGGATTTCAGTCACTGACGAGTTCAATAGTAATGCACTTGTATACAAGGTATTGTATTACTTGTATATACTTGTATTCTAGTTATTGCTTGTATACACTTTTTGTTAATATAACTAGAACTAATTATATTTTTTTTACTTGCAGTGTGATGTAACTACATTAAAAAGAGCATGGGATAATCTTAAGGCTATAGCCCGTAAAAGCAAGGCTATCTTTTAAAAACTGAAGATGAACCATCAAATCCACCACCTCAACCGAAACAGGGAGCTATAATAAGCATTATAGAAAAGGTAACATACAATAACAACTCAACAGGGCTGTGCAAAATACCAAGTTATAATTAAAATCCTTATATTATAAATGTGAAACTGAGTTTGTTCATTTGTTAAGCTTTCACACCTTAACCGATCAACATGAAATTTTGCATACACATTTTCACCGTTACAGAGAAAAACATGGGTACTTTTATCTGGGAATTCCTGCGGGATCTCTGAGATTTCCACAGGTGAATCTCTGAAACAGATGAATCTATTTGAACGGGACTTTCTCTGCCAATTAAATGATATTATAAGGTGTAAATTATGCTTCTTTGGAGTTCTTGCGGGAATTCAGAAACTCAAGCGGGTGGAATCGCAAGGCACTCCTAATGTGTATTATAATATGTATTCTAGAATTTAGTTCTAATCAGTGTATTTTTTTAGTTGGAGACATTAAAAACAAGCTGCTGAGAGAGCTGCTGAGTTGGAGGAAGAAAAAAATTAAGCTATTGTAGATGGCGAAACTAGAGCTAGCTGAATTAAAAAAAAAACTAGAATTACAATAATAAAATTATTTATTTTAAATGAACTAGTTTTATTTTATTTATTTATAATTCAGACAGGTAGTTGAAGCAGCTGATAGGTGCCTGTATCCAGTTATACATTACTATTTTTCATCTTTTGTTTCAAATATTTGTCCAATCTGTTTTCAAATAATAATTGTTAGGTGCCAAGACTTCTTCCGGTAGCCCATTCCAAGGTGCAACCACTCTGTTAGCAAAAATTGTTATTACACCTTAAAAAAACAAATAACAAACAAAATCTGAGTTTAACCAATTCTTTTTTATTATTTTATGGTTTTTAATCTATACATTTATACATAAATAAAATTGTAGTGTCTGTAATTCCAAATTAACAGTTTTTCACTAACTGCATATGAAAGTATAATAATGATACATAAACATTTTTTTTTTATTTTTTTATGTCTGTCTGTTTGTTCCGTCTAAACACTGAAACAGCTAGACCGATTTTAACTGGACTTTTAGGCAGGTAACTGATGTTATAACGAGGAATAAAACAATTTTAAAAGAAAATCGTTCCTGCGTGGATTCCGAAACTCATGTGGGGTAAAACCGAGGGGCACAGCTAGTTATTCATAAAAAGTTATCTATACCTACTAGTTATCACTAAAAAATCTCAACTATGGATTGTCTAAACAAGAAACCATTACTATTGGGATTTTCTCGACTATATTTGCTTATCACTTATGTTAGGTAGATACCGGAGGAAGGAGCATAAGCAGGAGTTCATCTAATGCTAATGAGATATTGTATAATGTAGCACACACACACACTACAGCTACAACTGTGTCTAATTTGATACTCATACCCACTTGAAGATATGGAAACTTCCTTTTCCAAATACCAAAAACTCAAAAGTATTTTTCTTTTTGATATGGCTTTTATTGTACTTTTCTTGACTGTTTGAATTAGGACAAGAATGGTGTTAAACGCACATCATTTACCTACTGCATAATCACTCACCAAGCAGTATACCCACAGTATACCTTGCAACTCACCTGAGTCCTGAATCAAGGCGTCCTGTTTCAGTGCACTACTATAATTTGAATAAAACTATCATGAGTTCCGCCAGGCCATCGAGCTACAACTTTAAAAAATCCAAATTCGGGTCTGTTTACTGCCTGAACATTAAAAGAAAACCATTCTCTTCTATGATATTCCACCAGGACTTCTTATTTTAATATGTGTACCACATGACTCCTGGAAGTCCAGCAATTCGTAAACTCAATAAAATCTTCTAGGTCAGACATGCTTTGCTAAATACTGTGACGTGATCGACGCCCTAAAAGTTTAAAAAATCCAACTTTGGTTTTGAAATTTTAATAACAAAAACAAACATAACCTTACTTTTAAATGTCAAAAATCTCCAATTAACTCTTAAGTAAGGGTCAGCCGTCACTTAAAGTTAATCATCATTAAACGTGATTAATCGAGGATTAACTGTCTCTGAGAGTGAATTTTTTTTAATCCTTACTTAAAATCCGTTAAGTAACCATTAAATCGACTCTGAGTGCGGCGGTTAGACCTTGTAGAGTTAGGGCGTGTAGAGTTAGAAGCTTGGCTCTACATAAGATCTGATAACTTTTTGAAAGTACTGGTATATGGTCTCGTCTTGGCAACATTTTACATGAAAATGTTTTTGTTGGGATATTAAATATCCGGAAAAGGCCTCTACTTAAACTACGTCATGTTTTTTCTTATTATTTTCTTTAAGATATTTTATTTAAAGAAGAAACTATTAGGTACTATTAGGTACTACTTTTCCATAATTATGTTAAATAGAGTCAATTTTAGGTACCTACTAATTTTGAATAATAATTCTGCAGTAGGTACTCATCACATCCTCGCACTATCTACCGAAATTTGATAAAAAACAATTAGTTACAATTGGCCAACCGATAAGTATAATACGCACGTTTTATTACTGTAGGCAGAGTTGGTGGAAAAACTTATAAGTTAGGTAGATTAACTTCAGTCATTTGCCAAAAAAAAAATGAAAGCAAAAATGACTGGCGAAAACACTTAATAGCACCATAATAACAACATCAATGGTTGCGTAATTGTATCTATCTTTTGTGGAGTGGGAACCAACCCTCTTAATGCTCGAGGGTTTTTTCGACCCCTCCGCCCTCCGCAAGTGATTTATTGAAGAAAGCTTTTAAACCCTTGCGGTCTCGCTCTATATTGTCAGACATTATGAATCATTACCGATTTGTTGTATTAATTCTCTCGTTTTATTTTATCATTGCAAGTAAGACTTTTTCTTTATTTATTAGCATCTACTCGTATACAAAGCAGCAAAATTTTGCTGCGTAATACACCATGAGAATTTTGTGCAATAGTTACCTACGTATACCTATATTACGTATTCAAATTTTACGTTATAAGTCCTTTGCAGAAAGATCTTGTTTTGAAAAAAATCGAGCCGCATTTCGTTTTTAACCAACTTCCAAAAAGGAGGAGGTTCTATGTTCGATTGTATGTATGTTTTTTTTTAATTATTATTGTTCACCGATTATGGTTTGACCGATTTCGAAAATTCTTTTTTTGTTTGAAAGGGTTTACTCCCAATTAGATCCCATTGCCACCAAGTCGGGATCTAATGATGGGATCTTGGAGAAATCGAGGGAACTCTTCAAAAATTATAGGCACACCTATAGCGATTTGGGTACTGTTTATAGTAAATCGTTCATTTGCTTTTGGAAAGCAAAATTTGAAGAAGTGGAACTGATAATGAAGACCAGAGATGGTCATCGGAACTACTCAACAATAATAAGTATTTCACGGGTTCCGATTGGAACGATTTCGAAAATTGTTTTTGTTTGAAGACAAAAGCACACGTAATATTATTATTGGTTTGTGCTACCACTGATCGGTATGAAGTCGGTGACAAGCCAAATATGGAGGGGGTAGATGGGCTAAGTCGACTCCTGCCACCAGCTCTTTGTGAGCAGAACAACCCAAGTGGGCAGACACCAGCGGGCTTGTCACCGAATTCAAACCGATCAGTGGTAGCACAAACCAATTTAATAATATTACGTGTGCTTTTGTCTTTTGGATTAAATCGGTATTTTATTATTTTTAGCTTTTTAGTTTTGTGTTTTTGAAAGTCGGTTTTTACGTAGCATTTTTTATATGCCTAGCAAGATAATAATATTTATGATAGTATAGTCAGGTAAGTAGGTACCAAGGTACCAAATTGGCGCGTAGAAACAAGTTTTTCAAAACACTTGCTCGTATAGTTGATTTTATTACACCGCTTTTAGCTTTATAAAACAGCTTATTAAACACATAAGCTTTTTACCTTACATTACCGCACTAGTGCAGCACTCCTTACTAATATTATAAATGCGAAAGTGAGTTTTTAATACAGTTGCTCAAAAAGTGGCATATTGCAGGGACGTATAGCGTTCGGGAAGTGGGCTATTACATACTCGAGCTTTTTCTTTACCTTTTCCGAACTCGTGCGTTCTCTTTCCCAACTGTCAAAAATGGCGAAACGACTTTGACACACTTTTTGTATTACGCAACGTAGGTTTCGTATTACTAATACGACTAGCGCCATCTCTTGATCACAGTTGGAACTTAGTTGAGTTTGTGTTTTTATTATTTTACTAAATTTCTTCATTTTTTCGCAACTGTATTAAAAATAGTTGTTCAGTACATGTGCGGAACCGTCATTGCAAAGAGTTCCGACTGTCAACCCTCACCTTCGGCTGCGCTTCGACATTTGTCGGAACTCTTTGCAATGACAGCCTTTCCGCACTTGTAATGAAATATACTATTGTTTGTTTGTTACGCTTTCACGACTAAACGGCACAACCGATCACCACACAATAGGGTACTTGCATATTTTTTTTCAGTCTACTTAAACAAAGCAAGAAAAAAATATGCATAAATTAATTAAATTTAAATTAATTAATGCAAAGTTCTTACTTTTGACTTTACCGCCGAAACGCGGAATGACGTCAGTATTTAAAAATTACCCCTTAATAATCTGTGATAGAGATGTCACTGTCGTATTGACAGGGTCATGTGACACTGACAGACAGATAACTCAATATTCGAAAGCGAAATTAAGGTTGAACTGTGTCAGGTTACTTCCAAAAGTTCCAGTAAAGAATCGAAATGCCGAGGCACTTTAGAAAAAGGAAAACATGTGTTGACTGTATGCTTTTAGTTTCTTTTGCCTTCCCTGAAAGAGGTAAATGTTTCCTAAAAAAATTAAAGTGACGTAACATGTTAAGCTTGGCTTTGATTGGTGTTTCGTTGCAACGCTCCGTTTCACAAAATTAAAAGTTGAACATTTTGGAAACTTTTGATACCTAATTGTTTTAGTAAATCTTTCACGATAATGCTTTTCTGGGGCTCTATTTTTGAAATATTGACACAATTTCTTAATAAAGGTAAATTTCATGCAAGTACCCTATTTTGCATACCTACACGTTGTCAGGGGTAGGCATAGGCTACCTTTTATCCCACGGGAACTCCGAAATTAACGTGAAAGAAACTTCATTAATTTTGCATACAACCTAGACGTTGTCAAGGGTGCCTACAGAAAAAATATAGGATAGTAAGTATACCTACTTTTATTTCGCAATACCCGCGGGATCTCCGAAACTAACGCGAGTCAAACCGCGCCGTGGAGTACTATAATAAAGTTACCAGTAATAAAGTAGGTAGGTTTATTCATGGACCAATAAAGCTAGACTGGACTCTTGTTTAATCGGTTAGATTCCTGTTTAATTGGTCCATGGTTTATTATAGCATCATGCTATGAGCTTTGATGCTTGTAGATTTTTTTAATTTTCTCACTTTTTAGGATTTTATCTACCTATTGCCGACTAACAATAAGCACCTAAGTTTATTCAAAAGTGCCTTCGTATCATTTTGATTGACTATAACGCCATCTACTTAATTATTGAACTAGTGTTTGTGAATATCTAAAAAAAATAAAAAAACGCTGTAACTATTTAACTTAATTGTTAATTTTTAATTTAATAAATATTTGTCGATCTTTAATTAACTAAACGAATGAGAAGGCGCTGCCATCTATTGACAAAGAAATTAACTATAATTTTCCACAAATAAGTTGATCAACTTCCGGTGTTTGTTACGCGAATTGGGAGTCTATCTAGTATTAACTATCGAAAAAATTTATTGTACTATATATTTAATTTATTTTCAGAAATATCTTATAAATTTATTTTCCGAATTAAAGGAATTAATCAAATAATTCTTAATTACCGCCACTTACTGCACTACCAAAAAGTTGAAACAGTGAATCCATAGGCAATATTACAAAAGTACAGTCCACTCCGAATCGATATGTGAATGAATGATTCCAAGCGACTAATCTGTTCGAGTAAGTAGAAATATATTATTTGAATAAAAAAAATAAAATTATCTGAAATATATTTGATTGAAATAAATAAATACGGCCTAAATCCTAACGTCAATTGCTGTAGAATTTATCTCTTTGTAAATTAATTACCAAACAACATATTTGTATCGAGTAGTCTAAACTCTAAACAGTTTTAATCGAATAGTTGAACGAGTCATTCGTTTCGGCCACCTCTGTTTGACGGCGGCGTTTCGTCCATTTTGAGAACCCCGCTACAGGAAGTGAGTATAGAAGGTGCTACGCAGGCGCAAATAGACCTTTCGGTTGAAGAACCCGTCGGTCACATGTGAGTGTCGATAAATATCATATTTTTATTGTGAATCCTTTCTAAATAATTGTGATTATTGTTTTCGTAAGTATTTTTCATAGTGCTGGCATTTATGTGAAAATATGCTCTCAGGATTGTGTGGATATTGTGTAAATAATGAGTATCAGAAGTGTCCGCGGCGCCGGCACATTTGTCAAACCACTTCTTTTTATCGTTATCTCATAGAAATGTAACAAAGATCAAGTTCAGCTCTTTCTGTTGCAAATTTTATGCGACTAGAAGTGTGGTTGTTTACTATTTGTGGGTGATTATATTTGTGTTTGTCAGACTCGCGTTGAAGACATGCCCAAGATGTCTTACTGAAGCCACATGTTCGGATATTCTCGCCACACGCTTCACTTTCTTTCTCCGTATTATGTGGGTTTTACGCTGGATATTTTATTTATTTTCAAAATCTAGATTATGGCACTTAAAGAAATAGTTTACATGTGTTCAATTGAATGAAGGATGTTTCGAGTCATCTTCTTTTACGGATGGGGTTATGTCGCTAACGTCGATAAAAGTAGTCCGTATGTTGCGCTAAATTTTCGCTTTGGCACCGAATAACTTTTATCTGATGACCAATGTGTTATAATTACTGAATGACTTGACAAATTTTGTTTCTGAATCACGCTTGGACATCATTTATCTTCACTATCATCGCATCTGACGTTAATCACTTTATTTCTCAATAACCACATAAATTTTTCACTAATACTTATTCCTTTAAACATATTCTAGGTTATGTAAGAGAATTTCTTTGTTTCCAAGATCCGTAATCTTTGTGGAACAGTTCAAAACCAGCATATGGTTGACTTTTCACCAAGAGTGTTTGTTGTCCATATGTGATAGGAAGATAGAGTCACACCACAAATTGAAAAGACCTTGATTAATTGCTAAATTTAATTGCAGTTCCAACGTCAGTTCCTACATTCCTACATTTTTTAATTCTATGTAATTTTTGTCAATATTGTTGTTTTTAGGCTAGTTTGTGATAAATGACTACCGTTGACTGGGAATAGGACCACATATTGTCAGGGATAGCGTAAAATCGTGAATCTACCACAGGTAGGGAGTGTGTATCTGTACTACAGATAAGTTTACAAGAGAAGGTTAAAACTTTGTATTTTTCTTTTTTAACAGATCTTGGGCTCATTTTTACATAGAGAGTAATAATTTATCTGTTCTGTGTATTGTTGACAATTTAATATTATGTTACGGTACTAAAATTAGTTACATTTGTCACATATGTGGATGCAGATTTTTTTTTATTTTTTATTTTGCACTATCCCCAACAATATGATGATTACTATCGATAGAATATGAGGTTCAAGCATTAGATAATATTGTTCCATGCTTCATGTTTAAACTCCCACATATCTATTGAAAATTTACTTGAAAAGTTATTTATATGGACATACCTCACTACAGATGTGGCTTTTATCCACATATGTTCTCTAGTTTTGGGTGTTTATTAATATTGTCCTTGGTGTTTTCATTTCAAAAAATACTTTTCTAGTCGCAGTGGAAGTACACATGGGATTTTATAGCTCATCAGTCATGTGCTGGCAATAAATCAGTTTAACATTAAATTTCCCACTAAAAGCTATTTGTCAATTTCCCATATAGTTAGTTGATTATTTTGTAATATTGTCTGAAATCAATGTTTATAATGAAATGATTGGTTGTTATTTTACTGCCTTTCGTTTATTCCTAAAATTACTTTCAAAGTAAATTTGGCTTCTGTAGTCAAAGTTCAGTGGCTCCAAGTTCAATGAACTATTGTTTGCTTTTTTTCATTCTGTATGATTCATGCCCACATCTAGGTACTATGATTTAGTACATAGTAATCTAAAAGGTTTTGTGAAAAAATACTTTTCTGTACAATCACTTAGTTAGATTAACACTTTGCAGGGTTAAGTGTATCTATGTGGAATGTTTGTCATTCAGCATTAAGAGTTATGATATCAGTTTTATTATTGTACTAAATATTGTTTAATTTTTATTTTGTACAGATCACTCCTGACCATAGTTAATAACCTCAAAACAACACAATGGGTGATATTGAAGACACACACTTCGAGACCGGGGACTCCGGTGCCTCGGCCACCTTCCCCATGCAGTGCTCGGCCCTGCGCAAGAACGGTTTCGTCATGCTTAAAGGTCGCCCCTGCAAGATTGTTGAAATGTCAACCTCTAAAACTGGCAAACACGGCCACGCCAAAGTTCATTTGGTCGGAATTGATATTTTTAATGGAAAGAAGTGAGTACTACAAAAATCAAACTTGATTGTTATTGCATTAAAAACTAATTGATAATGTGAATGTGTCAATATAGTTTCAAAGCACTTAAATGTCTATTGTAGAATTTTATCTAGTCTGTTCCTAAAATTCACCAACTGAGCACTTTGACAGACTGCATAATATATTCGGCTAGCCACCCAGTGTGATTAAGCATATTAATATTATTATAAGGTTAGGGAACCTTAACAGACCAAAATAATGATTTCCTAGAATTTATAATTTTTATTAGAAAAGTCTTATCTTATATTTTAGTGTTCAATAGCAGTTAAAAAAAGCTTTATCTGTACATAATATAAATTATATCAGCATCCTTTTGCCACCCGGAATTTGAATACTGAGTATCAATTGGTGTTTGCATTCCCAAATTTCAGCTCTTCATGAAATTGACATTGCGTCACTACTATGAGCAAGCTGACTTGGCTTTGTCATTTAACCGAGCCCATAGAGTCGCGAGGGCAGTTTTCATGTTGCTTTCGTGCTGAGGTTACTCGGACATTAACCACCAGGCCCGACTATGCGTCTCATTACACAACTGTGTAGTGGGATCACCGTACAGGGCTACAAAATAACTTACTAGGATATAAAAATTGACATAGTCTTCAACTAGTATACCAAGTGTGCTGGGCTTAAATACGAACATATATGAATATTTCTACTTTGAGACTGTCTAAGTCTAAATAAATTATGCTGCCAAGCTCTGAAATGTACCATTGTTAAGTGGGTACAATCATTATTAACTTCCTCGCGGTTTCACCCGTGTTAATTTCGTAGGACGCCAGGGCGCCGTAATTCCGGGACATGACCTTATGTACTTTTTCTATAAAAAAAACTCACTAACCAAGCATTGTTTCTCTTTTATAGATACGAAGATATCTGCCCATCCACTCACAACATGGATGTGCCCCACGTAAAGCGCGAGGACTACCAGCTGACCGACATATCTGACGACGGATACCTCACTCTCATGGCTGACAACGGTGACCTGCGCGAGGACCTCAAGATTCCGGACGGCGACCTAGGCACCCAGCTGCGTTCAGACTTCGATGTCGGCAAAGAATTGCTGGTGAGTACAGAATATCAGTCACGGCCGTATCCAACATCCTGTTATTTTATTTATATTATTATGACGTAATACATAGTATCCTCATAAGACACATTGTCCTACAACCAATGAAGAATAAATAATTATTTTATATATTTACTTTGCAAAGGTTTCCTGGGCAGTTGCCATCTCATGACAAAGAGTAAAAGAGTGAAATTGCTCAAACTGACCACTAGATCATGTTTTACACCGTCACTAAATGGCATCACAAAGGAATGGCATGAATAAATATTTATTTCCTACAAACTTTACAACGTAAAATAGCTCAGTTTGAAGCTGCGGAAACCAGCCAACCAGTCTATAAATACAAAAACCGGAAGCAAAAAGACATCCTGAGTAATTCGAAAGCCAACCTTATTTTCTATTAAATCGAAGGAAATAAATTTGTTTTTCTACTTTTTTAAATATGAAATTATAGAAGTTATGGTTTATCTTTGAACTCTATATAGGCAGGTAATGTTAGGTATTGTAATGGTATGGTATTTTGGACAAAATAAAATAGACAAAATTGCCTCTGTCTGCAGTTTCACCTACGTACAGTAGAATCTCGAATTATCATACAAATTATAACGGAATTTCTTTTTTTGCTTTTGCTGTTAGATTTTTTATTATTACCTACGGGCTACGATATCGAGTATAGAGTCTCTAACACATTTCTCTAGTGTGTTGGTGCTAAATCTACTCGAAGAATATCTTCTCTGCCGCTACCCTGGGCTAGTGATTATCACAAGCTATATGGAACAATGGCTTTGAGTACATTTATAAAATAATATTGTAACTAAAAATTGATTGCTATTACAATGAATTTATTCCAAATCTTTTAACAATTAATTCCAACCCTCATATGGCTGAGGCTAATAAGGCTTATAGATCACAGAATAAGTTAAAACAGCATTCAGCAACAAGTTTTACAAATAAGCAATCTGTTTATCAGCCGATTAAAATTTGCCATTATTAATTGGATTTCGTGCGATAGTTATCACTAAGTTCATGGTAGACTGAATTTGTAAAAGTTTTGTTTGAACAATCAGTCAGTGGGCTAAATCACAAATAGATATGATAAAACTAGTAGAATATTGATAATGAAAACTTAATTAAATCCAGCAGATAACTAATCCGTTGTCATATCTTATTATGCAACAACTTTTCTGGTATTCTGTTGCGATTTTGTGTTTTATACCATGGATGATTATAAAGGTTATTTTTTTCTCTATGACTATTGTGTCAAAGGACAACAATACGTTATTGTTAATACCGCCTTTAAGAATTTCAATGTTGTGTGGGATTTAGATTAAGTATCAGATTAAATTTTGAAACAATTTATTTGCTAACAAACTTGATGTTAACTTGTTTCAGTGCACCGTGCTCAAGTCCTGCGGCGAGGAGTGTGTGATCGCAGTGAAGGCAAACACAGCTCTTGACAAATAAATAAACACAGCATTTATAGGGATGTAACAAGCGTATATTTTTTTTTTTACAATCAAAAAACTTACATAAATTTAAACATAATAATGTTATGTATAATTTAACGTAAAATATTGTGGTAAAATATAGGGGGCGCGGGGCTCGCGCGACACGCACGCGCCTGCGGCTCGACGCAACCGATTCTACTGAATCAATACGTTGCGTTAGGTTCGTTCATACTAAGGACTGATTATACTACTTGCGTGGCGACTGTTCAATACTCAAACAGAATTTTGTGATTATGGAAATTACACTTCTCAAGTTAAAACCGCGACGACAATTCGTCATCATTCGGTATCTGCCTAGTCTGACATCACCCTCGAGAAATGGCGCTGTCAGAGTAGGAAGTGTAACTTGCGTGCGTACAAAAGTACATAGGTACACGCATTTTTGTGTCAGAAGTGGGATACGCGTAGTTTTCGTTCTTAGTACAATACCGACCGCCGCTGGCGCCGCACGGAGGTGTGAACGGGAGGATGCATTATCTTTGTGTAGAGCGTCGATGTTCTTAATTTATTTAAATGTATAACGCGCGGTGTCGCGCGCGCGCCGCGTCGCCGCCCGCCGGGAAACTTCACGTTTGTTATGTTTTGTTTGTTCTCTTTTCGCTTAAATAACGTCTCGATAACGTTCATGCTACGTTGCGCTCTGCGAGCCGCCCCCCGATAGTTAATATGACATCAGTGATGAAATTCTGTGTGGTGATTATTGTAAATGTTTTATAACGGTTTATAATTCTGTGGAAAAGATGGACGCAAACTTGAAGTTATTACCATATTTTAATGCTAAATTAAAAAAAAAATACTTATAAAAAAACTCGATAAAATCATTAAAAAAAAATAGAAATAAAGGAAAATTCTTTGATTGTGGTGTGTGATTGATTAGTCCTTTTTATGATGTGGCGCGGCGAGCGACGGGAGAGCTCCGGGACCTCGGTACCTTCAATTTGAGAGGGGGACAGGACTATGTGAACATCATAAGCCGATCCCTCTCTGATTGGAAGAGCTCTGGTTTTAGAGTTCGCAGGGAGAAGGCCAGCTCGCTCGCTCCACCGCCGCGTCGCTCGCGTTGCATACCCTGTAACACTTGCCATCTGTTCAAATAAAATGTCCCTACAACCGAAATAGGTGTAACCATAGTCTTCGTTTCTATAAGCAAGTTCTGAACGGCTTGGCACCGAAGACCGACTGCAATGCCTCGTGATAAAACGTTCAGTCAAGACTGAAAAATGCATTTTTAAATAGCTGAAAATAGTGTCGTTTTTCAAATGATAAACAACAATTAGTACTACTTAGCCTTATCGCGCTCTCTTACGCAATTTGAACATATGAGTTGTTACGTGTGGATAATTTGTGGCTTAGGATTGGATCAATTTGTGATGTGTAAGAAGCCACGGTAACATGCAAGTGTTGCCACCCAAGGCAGGGTGCACTGGCCTGTGTGCGTCGGACTATAAGTGTTTTAATAAACATCAAATTGTCATAGACGGTTATATGATATACGAAATTAATGTAAGAATGTATGGTAAGGGCCCTATATTAAGAGATATTTTTTTATGCATTCAAAATTCGTACTACGCAGGTTGTAGATATTATTCAGCTGTTGTGTTAATAGCAAGCCGGTATGGTTTAAATTTTAACTGTACATTCTTTAATTTCGGAGTTTCATAAACAATCGTTATTGTTGGCACAGATTTCACTTATGTTTACCCAACATATACCTACTTATATTTAGCAGGTTGTAATCAGGTTTTTATTTTTTATAAAAGCCCACGACGGTGTTATGATATTTGTAAAGACAACGGGAAGTGTAAAATAAAAGAATTTAGTAAAAAGAAATTAACGCTTATCTTTCTATTTTAGTAACGGTTCTGAGAGGATTGATCATAAATATATTATGATCGTATAGGACTCCTATAATTACGTACAAGTGAACACTTCGTTTCTTGTATAAAACTGTAACCTAAGTTAGTATTTCCTAACTGAATTCAATGTGGCGCAAATGCAATATTTTATTCGTAACCTTTATCTTCATAGAGGAATTGATATTCTTGTTAAGGTAATGGTATGTTACCAGTTTTTCGAACAAAATCTAGTGAACTCTTTGTAAATGGGCTGTTACATTGGAATTTAGTACTAAAATACGCATTGAATTGCCTACCTATTTAAAAGACTATCAAACGGTACAGTGCTAATTTCCATGTACAGCTTGTGAAGTAATCTGAGAATAATAATCATAAATTAACATTGATGGTCTTTTTAATATTAAACAATAAATACGTAGGAAGTTATTTTTTATATAAACGCTAAAGCATATAGAACGGGTAACCATGAATTACTTGTAAATATCTATTCGTAAAAGGGTAGTTTACGGTTCCGGAATAATAAAAGTATCTTATTTCACAATAACAATAATATGAACTGCGACTTTTCAATGTGGATGTTATGTAATAGATTATAATTTTGTCAATGTTAACCGACTCGTTCCGAATTGAAGAAATAGCAGCGACCTATTCAAATAAATGTAAATGCAGTGTTTAACGTGTTTAACAGTCTGTCGAATTAAATCTGTACAAAACTATTGACTTGATTGTAATTATCCTAGTTGTTTGTTTTGCACCAATATTTTCCATTTTTGTTTTTACTTTTCTATTGAAGTTTTACCCGCCTTATCGGGATTCGCCCTCGAACAATGTACCAAATTAAATTAACCAATGGGCATTTCTCGGCCTTCTATGTAGGCAAATATGTTGACAACACGCCCGGCCGCTAAGCTTTCCCCTTGAAGCACGCAGCGGTCAAATGATCTCATGCTAACAAAATGCCGTTGGCTAGCAGTGAGACTAGCAGAGACTATTGTCTATAGATGCCACTTGACCGAAAGCGATGTGAATGGCTATTTGAAATGTAATTTGTGTTGAATGGTATTTGCGTCGCAACGATGTGATTTTTGATCATTCTCCCCTCAAAAATTGGTTGACATGGATTGCATAGTAAAAGTTTATATTGTTCGTCTATTCTCTTATAATGTCTTTGTATGTAGGTATATGCAAAAAAACGTTATTTTAGTCCTCTCTGCGACATGGAAGTCCGATGAATGAACACATTTCCGCATTATTAGAAGATGCTGATGCTTCCTTTTTGAGGTTCCGTAGCCAATTAGAAAAAAAATACAACACATTTACTCTCTCAAAACATAATATAGGTCCGTACGTAAAATAGATTAGGATCTTCCCACTTATCGTTATTAGCATCGATCGACCGTCATGATGAAGGTATGTAAAGGGAGATCCTTATAGACGCTGAGCAGTGAACAGAATTGACCCTCAGTCTATAACATAAAATGCAAAATGCAAGTTTGGTTTTAAGCTCAAAAATAAGCGGTCAAAGCCCTAAATCCAAACGAAAATTAGCACCCCACATAATCTCCAAGTAGGCCTATCTCTTTTACTTCAATAGATGGGACAGCACTACGACCGGAGAGAAGCTGCTGCGCAACCAACTCCTCAGCTGTTTCATCCTAATAAAACTAGTGTGAGTTTTGTTTGTTACACTTTCACACCATAAATACTTTACTCAACCGATCATAATGAAATTTTGCATTCACGTCAGGGGTACAAAAAAGTACATAGCCCGAAAAAATAGATACTAATACCCTAGGGATTGAAAATTGATTAAATCTAGATCAACGCGAACGAAGCCGCGGATTCTAGGTAGTTTAATAAAGATAACCAGAACCAAACTAGTGTTAGACAATAGTAGACAATTAATTTTTCGATCTTTTTTATGGTTAAGTAATTAAAAATGTATGTCAGTGATAACATGACGTGTACGTACGTAAGTTTAAACCCATGTGCTTAGGTTAAAACCGAGTTGATTGCCCATCTAAAGGTATTTCTTGACCACATTAAATAATTAACCAATTCATGAAATGGTCGGGCACATCATCATTCTAGGTTATGTTTGTATTGGTGACAAAATCGCGCGAGCCGAGCAGAGATATAACCATATTTTGCTTTCATAGTTCATGATGTGACCAATTCATGAATTGGTCAATTATTTGATGTGGCCACGACATAATAATTATGGAACACAAAAAAACACAAACTAATTATTTAACCAATTTATTAAATTTCTCAAGGCTTTATTTCTAAACAAAACTATTCTCTTTCAAAAACTATTAATAACTTAGATAAGTAGGTACAGACGTAAAACTAATAAAAATATGACTTATGATTTTTATAATATAATAGCAAAACGTCGCTTATACAACAATACCGCGCAAGTCACATTTGCTTAGTTTTCAGGAGAGACAAAAAAACTGAATTAAACTATTCATTTTATACAATACATGCATGATAAAAATATTCATATTTATAATTGAACAACCACGCTTTAATTTGGATGGTATTGCCTCCAGTGGAGCCCATTGGATGCACGGAAAAATAATCTACAAAATGGTATATAAACATGGTCAAATTGTTACTTATGCGGTTTTGTTGTATAAGCGACGTAAAATCAAAATACCTGAATATTTGATGTTGGATTATTTATGGATGTGTTCTAGCAGGGGAATGTACTATGCAAGCTAACTCACTCCATAGTCCGATTATATATTATACAGGAATATTTTTTAAAAAGTGCGAAAAAATTTTGGTGGTTCAGTATCAGTAATAGAAGACATTTCCATTATTTGTTCAAAACTTTTTTATATTTTTTTATCCGGCTTTAAATAAGCAAAATATGGACACTATCTATTCGTAATAATATCAATGGGCGCGCGCGCCGTGCGGCGTACGCACGCGGCGGTGTTGCAGCGGGGGTGAACGACCTCGATCAGCTGTCGATACATTGTAACCCACGTAAATACCTAGCCGAACGAGCGCTTCGCGCGCAGCGGTGGCGGCGGCGAATAGAGTAGCCAATAAATCAATTACAAAGTATACATCTTTCGTTCACGATAACTTTATTTTTTCGTACTAAACTTATCAAAATAAAAAAATGGCATTTATTAAAACTCCTTTAACTTTAATTTGTAAAAGTATGCACACTGAATAAAAAATATTCCTGTATAGTATGCATATCCGATTTTATATGCATAATTTTAATTTTGCTATATAATTTTAATGCGGATTGCGGTGAATAACACTGATAAGTGATGACTGATAACATTTTTTTTAATTCCCATTTGTCCCTGCCGATCTCCAACGTGAAGATCTGCAGCAAGAACAATTGGGTCATTAAAACCCGTTGTCCAGCAATGGGTACCAAGAAGACGGTGAAAACTGATACTAATCGACATTAGTAGTCATAGGTACTAAAAGAACAGAGAACGCAACATAAAGCTGATTTTGTTCTGTGACTAGTTTTAAACATATCCGAATTATGTTAAAATATATCACACATTTCCATTAATAAATTTTTTGGTTTTGGTTACCTCATAAAATGTAAATGTATAAAAAAATTTACAACTCTTTTTACAAAACCTTACACAGGTGTAAGATTTGCCGAAGAGCAAAACAGAGAATATAGAAACCTACCTACATATGGAACGAAAATTTAACCCAATTCTTCTTCCTCATCGCTTGAACTACTCTCAGACGAGATTTCGATCACTAAGAAAGGATCCTCAATGTCTAATATTTCGATTGTAAAATTATCACCAAACTGTTCAAATTCTTGCATTAGTTTTTCGACAGGTTCCTCTTTGATTTTAATATTTGGGACCGTTTCAATTTCACACATCCTTAGTGACACTTCATTGGTATTACTTGCATCTAGAATAACACTTGAACCTCGAATAACTGCTTTTTGTGTATCTTCGATCGAAATAACTGGTTCAGAGTTTAATGTGACCGAATTATCTTGGAGTTTGCCTTTAAGTTCTGTGACTTGTGACACTTTACTGCTATTGTCTACATCTGAGACGATACTTGAATCTCGGATAATGGCTTTTTCTGTATCTTTGATCGAAATAACTGGTTCACAGTTCAATGTGACCGATTTATCTTGAAGTTTGCCTTTAAGTTCTGGGACTTGTGCCACTTTACTGCTATTTTCTACATCTGGGATGACACTTGAATCTCGAATAATGATTTTTTCTGTATCTTCGATCGTAATAAATAGTTCACTGTTCACATCCAAGTTGCCCGAATTATCTGGGAGTTTGCCTTTAAGTTCTGTGGCTTGTGACACTTCACTGCTATTGTCTACATCTGGGATAACACTTGTATCTCGAATAATGATGTTTTCTGTATCTTCAATCGAAATAACTAGTCCACTTTTCACATCTAATGTGACCGAATTATCTTGGAGTTTGCCTTTAAGTTCTGTAACTTGTGACACTTCACTGCTATTTTCTACATCTGGGATGACAACTGTATCTAGAGTAATGTTTTCTGTAACTTCGATCGAAATAAATGGTTCACTGTTCACATCTAATGTGACCAAATTATCTTGGAGTTTGCCTTTAAGTTCTGGTGACACTTTACTGCTATTTACATCTGGGATGACCCTTGTATCTAGAATATTTTTTTTTTCTGTATCTTCGATCGAAATAACTGGGACTGTTTCAATTTCACGCATCAGTGACACTTCATTGGTATTGCCTGCGTCTAGAATAACACTTGATTCTCGAATAATGCATTTTTCTTTAACTTCAATAGAATTAATTGGTTCATCTAATGTGACCAAATTATCTTGGAGTTTGCCTTTAAGTTCTGTGACTTGTGACACTTTACTTCTATTGGCTGCACGTGGCAGGACACTTGAATCTTGCACACTTAATTTTTTATCTGACAAAACAGGTGATTTACTATTCGCACATAATGTATCCAATTTAACAGGAACTTCTCTTCCAGGTTTTGTGAATACTGACATTTTGTTGCAATCAGCTGTATCTGAGATGACACTTGGTTCTTTGAAACTACTACCCTCTAGTTTTGTGGATTGTATCATTGAATACCTGGAAATACGAAAAAATTAAGATTTATTTATGAGTATTTACAATTGAATTCTTGTAACTTCTAAACAGTTATTCACAGAAATCCTAGAATCACATTTAATTCAATTTATATTTTCTGAATACAGACAAAGTTTTCATCACATTCTTTCGCATGCAGTCATATTGCCTTTTACACACGAAATCACACCACTCCTCAATGTCTCCCCGCATCAGTGGCGGACTAAGTCCGTCAGAGGCCCGGGGCCATAAAGCTAAATGAGGCCTCCCAATGATAAGCTAAATGAGGCCCCCGTTTAAGAAGTTGATATAATTTTACAAGCTTTGTGTTCAGTTCACATTTAATTAAAATTGAATAAAATAGGTAATTAAATACTGCTAAATAAATAATTGCTGGGTACGGCTCACTGTTCTCTTATAATTAATTGCAAGTTGAGTTAGCACTAATTATATTATAGATATATCTATATTGTAACTTTAAACTGACATTACAAGCTTTGTGTTCAGTTCACATTTAATTAAAATTGAATAAAATAGGTAATTAAATACTGCTAAATAAATAATTGCTGGGTACGGCTCACTGTTCTCTTATAATTAATTGCAAGTTGAGTTACCACTAATTATATTATAGATATATCTATATTGTAACTTTAAACTGACAGTGTGCTGCTGAAGAGTTTGTTGCGCAGCTTCTCTTCAGCCATAACACTAGGAAGCTGTGAAGGGTGACTATTTATGGGTGCTGTCATAATAACTGTAATTATATTGACGTCAAAGAGCCACATCATGGGTCAAATTTAAATAAAGGACTTTGACTTTGAATTTTTTTTTACTCAACCGAATTACCGCCAAATTAGCTCCATAAATTGTCCCAAAATACCTACTATCAGAAAAGTGCGTAATTCGTAAATAAACTGAATCAACAATGGATGACCTGGTGAGTTGTGACCTTTGAGGTGTGTCCAAATAATCAACGAAGGCTATGTAAAATCTTTTTGTCAAGAGACGGTGGAGGTGTTTGGAGGCCCCCCGGCTTGGAGGCCCGGGCCGGCCCATTCCCCCCTCCATATACCCTTGTTGCAACGCCCGATCAACTTAACGCGAATATGGCAGTATCGACATACGTGGGGGAGACAATCGATGCAGGAGCGTTGCGAATTAGCCTAAGAAGAATTGGCCCTCTGACTACGCACGTACCGTCTGATCAGTTCAGCCTCGTTCTTCTTCCCGATCTTCCTGTTGGCCTCCAAGCGCGCCCTCAACGCCGGGTCCTGGTCGGCCGGATCCGCGTCCGCCTCCTCAGACTTGACCCAACGCATCAGGTAGCGCCACTCGCGGTGCTGCCGCTTTTTCTGCAGCGCCTCGCCGCACTGTACGAACAGCCTCCTAGCTGCACAACATAATGGGCATGTTGACTAATTTTTATGTTTTAGTCCGTCTTGTAGATTATTAAAAAATATTGGACACGTATTTTTTCTTTTTTTACGTAATCAAAAAATAACGGCGATATATTGAGTTGAAATTTCGCGTGACGTCACTATTCTGACAGTTTGTATGGCGGTTTTAGAGGTTAGTGACGTCACGAGCCCCTCACCCTAAACTTTAATGCGCTTTATCTCTGTGTATTTTAATTTATTTAAAAAGCAAAAAATACGTGTCTATTGTTTTTTTATTTTCTAACTGACGGACTATCTAGAATTTTGATTTACAAAAGTAGTCCACATCCCTATTATCGTCAAAAAACCAACCCAAAATGCACTGTCGACAGAAAAATTAAAATAACTTAAAATAAGTTGTCTTAAATTAATTATTTATATGTTTCTTTTTTCATCCTTCTCATGCTTATTCCTAAAGATAACTAGGCATAATAAACAGTGAGTACAACTGCACAATATAATTTAGTTATTTATTTGTTTTACTCACTGCTTGTTTTTACAGTCTATCATACTACAAATGAGAGATTATGAGGAAATGCAGATTGCATTTCTAGTATATGTACTAAATACTATTATTATAAAGAGGTAAAGTTTGTGAGTTGGTGAATTGTGATGTTGTAGGGGGTAATCTCTGGATGGATCTACTGAACCGATTTTGAAAATTCTTTTACCAATAGAAAGAATAGAATAGAACACCTACTCTTTATTGTACGCCAAAATAATGCTACAGTGAGTTTAAAAAAAAACTTATAAATAAGGGCATAAAAAGGCGGTCTTATCGCTTTACTAGCGATCTCTTCCAGACAACCTTTAGGTGGACAGGACAAAAACAAAAGATTTATTTATATTATGATTTGGTATATAAGTATAAGAGAAATCATAAAATATAAAAAGATTTATAACGTAATATACAATTTATTACCTATAGTAATAAAAGATAATAAATAATCTATCTCTAATACACAACAGTATACACGCAAAGGATGAAAGATACATACACGCGTAGATATAAAATAGACATAAAAATATGTATATACATACAATATAACCATACTAATGTTATAAATGCGATAAAACATAAGTCACGTTATTTGTGAGTGTCATATTAAGGTATACCTATTGTTACCCGGAATTCGCGTGGGAACTCCGAAATTACGGCGGATGAACAGCTAGTCCTACTAATATGTATAATAAACGCGAAAGTATGTGAGTATGGATGGATGTTTGTTACTCTTTCACGCAAGAACTACTGGATGGATTTAAATGAAACTTTACAATAATATAGCTTATACATCAGATTAACACATAGGGTACTTTTTATCCCGGAATTCCCGCGGGAACTCTGAAATTTACGCGGGTGAAACAACTAATATTATATAAAAATAATATTATAAAGAGGTAAAGTTTGTGAGGTTGTAAGATCTACTGAACCAATTTTGAAAATTCTTTTACCAATAGAAAGACACGTTACTTTGAGTGTCACAGGCGCGGGTGATACCGCGGGGGCCAGCTAGTATTGTCCCATTCATGATACAAAAAACGTAAAACTACATACCTTCTTCCTGTACCTGCACCGGATTCCACCCGAGGTTATCCTTAATGTTAGCATCTTTAACACATTTGACAACATCCAAAAAGTCTGGGAAGGTAATGTATCCATTCTCTCCAATGTTGTTATTAAGGAACTCCTGTAGCAAGCTCACAGGTCCCGGAGGGTGCCCATCTAATACTTTGAGGCGAACCTGGCGTCGCTTGACTGTTGCTGATCCGGTCATCAAACATATCTCCTTGTAAAGGCTGACAATTTTTTCCTTCAACCTGCACATTAAATTGTGTAGTCAAAGTGGTGCAGAACACAGTACACAAACAGATAACCCAGATAAACCTTGGTGTAAGTGTAACTATAATAGCAAAGTGTATTGAATAAAATTACCATAATATAAGTATCATCATCATGTTAAATTAAATATTGTTTATGTTGGTGCCAGCAAAATCGCGCAAATCTCAATATAGTATCAGGCAGCTGTGTTTTTTAGCCTCGCCCATCCGAATGCAATGGCTTAGCAAAATAATGTTAATTTTCAACTTACTTCTCACATTTAATATAAGGTGATTCAAATGTATCATCATCAACTTCTTGTTTTTCCAACTCTTCTATCATATTTCTATATGTAACTATTTCCATTTCTTTCATTTTAATTATTTCTGCATTAGTCAGGACATCCACAGCATTATTACGCAAATTGTTGTCCACAACATGCTTCTCCACAACATGCTCTGTAGGCTTTGGTATTAGAAGGATGTCATCGCCATTTTTATTTATGTTATTTGTTTCAATGCAATCTAAATCAATAACTTCAGTTTTGTTTTCTTTCCCTTGGTGTTTTGAGATATTGTTATTTATATTGTTATTTACAATAGCAACATCAAATTTATAGTCATCTAAGTTTATAACAGTACTGGTATTCTCTTCTCTATCTAAATCAATCAAAACAGTTTTCTGTTTCTTAGGACTGCTTTGTACATCATTTAAATGTGTTCGCTTTTTGTTAAAATTTGAAATATTATCTGTAAAAAGTTGGGTTGGGTTTATTATTAAATAGACAGGACAGGGCACCCTTTGGGTGTTGAGCTAGGCTATCTCACATCCTAAGGTGTACACGAGAACTGCAACAGCTCTCTCTTAAGGCATTCTCAATTAGGTGTGGAATAGGTAGTAACGAACATTATACACAGAATATTTTATTAAAAATTTCACTGCTTTCAACATAATTTCAAATCTCGGATACAAACCATTTGAGCTGGTTGCTAAAGTCACAAGTTGTACTTCGTTTTTCTTTGACATACATAACTTGAGGTTATCACACAAAATCATCATGTAAGAATATTTACACTGTGGGTTACTTTTCAAGCACTTTTTTGTATTCATTAACATCCTGTGGAATCGCTTTGATTTCCTATACTCTATGTTTGCTTGTTGATACCACTTCAACACTTTATTTTTTAAAAACCTCATCATAAAGGGTGAGTTTTCTAATTGTAAGCATAGTTCTATTACTTCACGTAGTAATGTATTATCTATATTTAATGTATCAATTCTAAGTGTTTTACTATCACAGCTATGACAGGACTTTTTTTTTACGGAGGAACCAGCCATATTGGTCAATTTCAGTTTAATGTTGACATTTATATCAATGTTATCTTCTTCATCCAAAACCACAGTGTCAATCACTGTTGTTCCACTGGGCTGTACTGTAGAGTTATCTTTACTTAGATCTACTGTTTCTGGACACTGAAAGTAACCAATTACATCATTAGGCAGCTAGCATTATAAAGTTTTTATTGATAAAACATAATCATTAAAAAACTGCTACACAAGTTGTGTATCAGTTTTTAATGATTATGTTTTAATGATTGTGTTTGTGTAACACAACATAAATGTAAAACATAATATTATGTACCAGCAATTCCATGCACCTTGTTATCACGATTACTGTCCAAAACATTTTAATAGACTAATATAAACAAACTGTATTTTATGTTGGTCCAGGGCAAAATATTAATTTTTGTGTGATAATGGACCCACAAGAATTTATTCTTAGGAAGTAATCTTTGGAAATAAAACTAATTCCCATGGAAGTCACCAAAACCCACTAGACTGGAACTGCGTTGAGCAGTTATTTGGTAAATAGTTATGAGTAGGTTGTGGAATAGAACACAGAGTACAAGTCCGTCACGTTATAAAAAAAATCCGTGGGATTTCCGAAGATGACGAGGGTAGGTTTAACAGAAGTGTTACATAAACTAAATAAATATAAATGCAAAAAAATTGTAACTGAATGGCTCCTTTCACTAAATTACGAGCAAACAGAGAATTTCCTACATATAATCGGGTGATATTAATTTGATCTATTGTATTATAAATATTTACATACGATATATATGTTATGAGATTGGTAATGCAATGGATATTTTATAATAAGTGTATGTATAATTTCTTTTTTACCTAACCAGTGCTATCGGAAGGTTGCTGGTGTTTATGGCACGGGTATTCCCAGTATAAGTACCAGCTTTAAAACTTTAAAATTTAAGTAAAAACCAGTATAAAAGTGGTATATATTAAGTGGGTTTCAGTGTAAAAAAATTTAAGCGAAATAAAGATTATTATTATTATTATTATTATCTTCGAGAGGAGAGATTGGTAGTACTTGTTTTTATTTGAACTGAGATATTAAGTACCTAGGTAATACCGCACTAGGTAACTATATTAATAATGTCATTTATCAAAGAGTACTTTTAACTAAGTACTAGATTGTTAGATGGTTAAACTTCAGATAAATTAATTTTAAAGCTATTTTTTTTAATTAGTAAGAATCTGATGGTAAAATAAAGTTATCACTTACTTCAATAGAACACTCATCATCATCTGATAGTATATTTACCACTTCTTTATCATTATTAACTGTAGAAGACATCTTCGTTCAAACAATTCTGATTAGAGAACGATCACGATTTATAAAACATGTAGGCGTTAATATTTTAAACATAGCTTTAAAGTTTTTCCTTTCTATTATGTTTTTACTTTTTCTTCTTTTTCTTTAATAATGGCGTGTTATGTGTTCACAGACGAATAAGAGAACATACGTGTTTTACTTTGAGAGTCCCTGTATTGTACAGCACCGGAAAAGGCGACACCGGAATGCACGACACGAGATTGTACGACACCGGAATGTACAGCACCGGAATTGGCGACACCGGATTTCATGGCCTAGCCGACTTCGTGCTCCGTTTAGTAGTATTCAATACAATACCTGCATTGCGGTAGTTAGTAGTTACTGTCTCAAAATCTGATGGAAATTCAATTGACAAGTCCAAGTGTAATATTTAGTAACGTAATTATTATTTTTCACTTTAATGAATTGTTACAACTTGTTATATTATTTTTTTTGCATAATATATCGAAACTTCGTGGTCACACCTAAGAATTAATCGAATAAATGTCACCTTATTTTGTCTTTAGACCTGGTCATCAGTAAGAACCTAACCTAATAAAGAATGTCGGGTATACTACTTTGAAATCTGTTCATGATGTGGCCTTGATAGTAATGTTCTCATTACTTTTTACTTATTTCAATAAACAGCTTATATTGACATCATCGCCACACTAGTACCTACTATAGGATAGGAAAGGTGACGTAAATCAGGCGAAGCTAACCGCTCGCCAGTCGCTTCCCGTTCGCCAGTTAATACAGTTTTGGTTCCTTTCTTTTCGTAACTTTTATAATCTGTACAATCTGTATAGGGCACATAGCTCGTGGAAATAATAATTATAAGGTGTAAACTAACTGGACCAGATTTAGTGTATTGTACTCTAAGTCTATACAGTAAAATATATAGAGTGGTCCGTTGTTTGATTATCCTGCCTATAGACTGTAACATAATAACGTAATGGGCATAAACACTAACATGAAACCTAATAATCATCACCAAAAAATCTAACATAAAATATATGTGCCGTATTTGACAATAACTTGACCCAGTATTTAGGTAAGTAACGTAAACGAGCACAAAGAAAGGAGGCGTGATTTCATCGACCAATAGGAGCGGTGTCACCAATTCCGGTGCTGTACATTCCGGTGTCGTACAATCCAGCGTCGCGCATTCCAGTGCTGTACATTCCAGTGTCGTACATTATCGTGTTGTGAATTCCTGGTTCCCTTACTTTGAAGCACAGCGACCACAAACTACTTTTTTTTTTTTTGGTAAAGTTTACCCCTCTCGGGGAAGGCAGAAGGAAATTTATTATTAGTATTTTATTAGTTTTTTTATTAGTTTTATTAGCCAATTTATTAGTATTTTTCTTCTTCTGAAGTTATTTACATCGAAATGCATTGGTGAGATGCATTTCGATGCTTTACCGGAACTTTTGGCAGCAAATCTTCACAGTTGAACATTAATAGGACGCTCTGTGGGAAGTTGTATAGTAAAACGAAAACCTCTCGATAAACGCCCTATTTCATTTTATTTCACTGTTTCCGCACATTATTCATCACTAATGGATCACTATTATGCAAAATCCACCATATTCACACAATTTTAATCACGATAAACTAATTTGCAAAACAAAGAAATAAAACTGTCGTCCACTCTGCTAGAAATCCCGCCAAAAGTCCCACAAACTTTTTTTTTTTTCGTTTATTTATCCTATATAGGAAAGGCTAAGAGTACAGGGCCCATACTGCCAATTCTGATGTGTATCCCACAAACTACTTAAAGACAGCGACAGACAGCAGATTTTCGATAGAGATGGACGATATACATCGATGTTTTAAAAACACTCGATGTATTGTATCGATGCATCGAATCAAACCGATGTATCGTTAATACTTCAGCATCGAATATATATCGATGTTTTTCATTCGATACATCGAATACGCAAATTATGAGATGAGTGTACTAACAGAGATGTGCAAAATAGGTTATAAAATGTATTTAAATGCAAAATGCAAATACTTTTTGTATATTGTTATTTCAAATACAAAATACAAAATAGTTTTTCATTTTATATTTAAAATACTAAATGCAAAATACGTATTTACAAAATGCTTTATTAAAATAAAATACTTTTAGTTTTAAATTATCTTTATTTTGTTGAAAAGTTTATTTATTTTTTGGTTTCGTTATTATTTTATCGGAAAGCAAGATAACTTTATTAAAAGTGTAAAAAGAGATAATTCGTTCGTTCGGTTCAACACATTTGGCAACCTAAGTGGCTTGCACAGATTACTACTAAGTACTATTAGCGTTTTCGGGAACGAAAACTCACCGCACGGTAAGGTGACCGAATAATCCCGAATTCATACGAAAAGAGTCGATAATAAACGAAGCTGATCAGACCAAGTTACATTACATAGTGTTTTATTTACAGTGCTCTTTTATTGTAACAAGATTTTAATTGAAGATTGTAACACATTAATTATTAATTCTTCGATGTTTACAAAACTTAGCAAAAAGTATTTTGCATTTTGCAAATACAAAATATGTCCTAAAAGGTATTTCAAATAAAATATAAAATGCTTTTCTAAAAAAAGTATTTAAATACAAAATGGAAATAGGTATTTTGTATTTTGCATTTCAAATACTGTTATTTTTAAAATGTCACATCTCTGTGTACTAAGAGTATGACCTAAGATTAACTAGACATTATACTGACTGATGACTGCAGACTTCGCGACGTTTCGTGAAACGAAACGTTATAATCAGTGCTACCAATATAGCACGCCTACCTATTTATTTATCGGTTTGGCTGAAATGGTTAGGTTTTCTTTGTTGCGGAACCGGCATACCAAAATTAAAAATAAAACAACAATTATATTATAATGGCCGACCGAGGGACTTTTGGCGGGATTTTTAATGCATTCCTGAGATGCATTTCGATGCTTTACCAGGAATCTTCACAGCAACCAACGCTTCACAGTTAAACCTTGCTGGGACGCTCTGTGGGAAGTTGTGTAAAACGACCTCCCGAGTCCCGACGAACGTCCCATTTCATCTTTTCACCGTTTCCGCACACTTGATACTATTCATCACTAATAGATTATGCAAAAAAGATATAGATAGAAAAAAGTTCGCATCAAAGATACTTACTAAGGGTGGTATTACATTTATCAAATATTATGTTTGTCCATTATACAGTTGCCATAATATTTAATATCGGTGTGTTTGATGAAGTCGTCCAATTAATCTTATACACTACATTGGACAAAGATACCTATTTGATAAATGGAATACCACCGTAACTTAGGGACAGTAGTGCAAAATAGCTCGGTGTCCTAAAGCTAATTGAATTAAATAATACTTATATAAATATAATAAAACCTCAAAACACGTAGTTTGAGATAAATAATTCTTTATTTAGAGAGGCCACATTTAACATTACGCGCTTGGCTTCTTTCATATAAAATAATAATTACTGTAACATACCGAATCTCTTAAAATAATGTTCTTATATTAAAATACAATCATCTATAATTTACAATTAAAATGACAAAAAAATGCAACTGCAAGATAACAATATAAGATGGACGATATTTGGGCAACAAAGGAGTAAGAATTGTAAGTAGGTGCAGTTAATATTAATATATATCAAATTAGGAATCATAATATAGGTACTTAATGAGCCAATTAGGCGTTTATACATAAATGCATACTATATAGAAAGGCACAATCTACACAGAACGAACTGAATTAGCAAAAAAAAAATTATTCATTGTTTGGAAAGTGTTGATAATGCTAATGTTGTAGCTAATGTTTAGAGACACACTTTAATAAATAGTATATTTCATTACAAGTGCGGAAAGGCTGTCATTGAAAAGAGTTCCGACAAATGTCGACCCGAGCCGAGGCGCAGCCGAAGCTGATCCAATTGTGATCAAGAGATGGCGCTAGTCGTATTAGTAATACGAAACCTACGTTGCGCAATACAAAAAGTGTGTCAAAGTCGTTTCGCCATTTTTGACAGTTGGGAAAGAGAACGCACGAGTTCGGAAAAGGTAAAGAAAAAGCTCGAGTATGTAATAGCCCACTTCCCGAACGCTATACGTCCCTGCAATATGCCACTTTTTGAGCAACTGTATTAAAATAGTAGATTATACACCAAGGGGATAAAGCACTGTTTTATGTCACGGGCGCTACATTGAATCCTGAACATAACGAAGGACTCCAAATTGAACTCCCGAGCGCAGCGAGGGTGTTATAAGTTAATTCCCGACCAAAGGGAGGGAATTAAGATTGAGTCCTGAGTGCAGTGAGGGATTCAAGCGCCCAAGAAAAAAACAGTTTTATCCCTGTGGTGTATACTCTACTTTTCTCACATAATGCGAGACAATAAAAAACCAGGCTTAGTAGATCCTATATAGCCACTTCTTTCAGCTGGCGTGGCCTACTCGATTTGACAAACAAATGAGCCACGGTTTCGGTCTTCGAAAATCGAGTTGGCCGCGCCCGCTGAGAACACATTCTGTTTAGCGAAATGAGACGTTATGGACATAGCAATAAGAATTATGAAAGTGAAAATCACATTATTGACCAGCGGGTTATAATGAAATTCAATAGAACATTATAACCCGGCTAAAGCCAAGAGATATAATGTCTTGCTTTCGGTAAGGTTTACATGACATATAATTCGGCATTGTCGAGAATGTGGTGTGAAAAGTTATTTTTGTAACCGTGTCTTTTAGGGTATATACTAAAGCGAAAGTTATTCATTTGTCAATTGGGTATTTTCCGGGGTATGAAAATCAGAATTCTAATTAGTCTGTCAGTTAGTAAATAAAAAAATAATAGATACGTATTTTTTGATTTTTCACATTATTGAAAATAAACATAGATAAAGGGCATTAAAGTTTAGGGTGGGACCATGGGGGACTCGCTCCGTCAATATTCGGTTTAAGCACCGTAGAAACTGCACCTGGTTGTGACGTCACGCGTAATTTCAACTCAATGTATCGCCGTTATTTTTTGATTACGTAAAAAAAAAAGAAAAAATACGTGTCCAATATTTTTTATTAATCTACACCACTGATTCCCAGAGTGGTCCAGGTGGACCCCCAGGGGCCCGACAGGGGTCTACACTTGCGTGGAAAAAAAATAGGGGTCCACAACTCGTTAACGGGGGTCTATAAAAATGTATTAGGTGACAGAGGCGTCTCTAGCCCATGTAGCGCCCGTGTGCAAACATTACCTAGGGCTCCCTAGTAAGTCAATATAAGAAGAGCTCCAGACGCTATACAAAATGTATGCACAGCGGAGTTCTTTTTACGTTGGTCGTTGAAAGTGCCGCGGCTGAGTGCGGCCCCGCAGCGAGCGGCGCTCGGCGCCCCCTAGGAGCGCTGCGCCCGCGTGCAGCGCACACCCTGCACCATAGGTAAAGACGCCTCTGTTAGGTGACCCGACTTGACTTCTCCTATGAATATAGGCAGACAATATTATAAGACGCTTGACTTCTCTTATGAATATAGGCAGACAATATTATAAGAAGCTCAGCAACTGTTTTTGTTGATTGAAAAATAGCCACAACACAGATTGCCATATACATACTTTTTCTGGGTTTCGGAAGTAAGTTAGTAAATGTAATAGATGCAGGGGGTCCACCAGATCCAGCAAAATGTTTAAAGTGGTCTATGAGAAAAAAAAGTATGGGAACCTCTGATCTACACGAATTACTTAAAAAAATTTAGTCAAGCAGCCAGGCTCTTTCTACACGTGATGCTATGCCTTAGCATTATTTATAATTGCTCTTTGAACTAAATACGTCCTTGACATTCTGTGGCTGTCTCGTAGCGTGGGAAAACGGGAGAAACAAACTAGGATTTGAGAGCGTATGCCGTATCAAGTTCGAGTAGTTCATAAATAAGGGCCTATCCTATATATCTACCGATGAGATGCAATAATTTACTAACATCTTGCGTAATAGGCATCTTAATTGTATAAATAATACGAGCACCACGATGGTTGCAATTACATTTACCTATATTTATGCAAATATTATATTTTAAAAAGAAAAAATTGTAGAGGTAATCTCATAAACTGTAGAATTTTAAAATAATTTAAAAATTAATTGAAACAAAGGACCTATAGTTTCAACTTAATTTCACCATGATAACATCGGTTGGACAAACATCGGTCGGTGCAAATTGTCGACTATTATTAAAAGTCATGTATTCATAATTATAATTTATAATTAATATTGTATACATATAAAATAAGATGTATTTGTGAACTAAATAACATCAATTCAAAGAAGTTTACTGTATATCTTTATATTTATACCTACATAGTAGAGCAATTAGGGGACATATTCAAGCTCTCGCTAAGTCATACTTTCATGTAACCAACATAAATAATATACAGCACTGATAGGTCACAGTCTATTTTTTGTGACCTTAGTTTTTATACATAATGTATTTTATTTGGTTATCATACTATATATACCGTGTTCCTGGGGTTATACACTAACTTTAAAGGAGGCTTCTATAGCCTTTCCTGTACATATTTTACAATGGAACTAACACTCAAAAACTGATTTATTTGAGACTTAATTTTAATGACTGATACTATGAAATAGTCTTTATATGGGCTACGTTGCCGATTTTACTAAAAAAAACAAAACACAAAACTAAAAAAGCTAAAAATAAAAAGCTAAAAATAACAAAATACCGATTTAATCCAAAAGACAAAAACACACGTAATACGTAATATTATTATTGGTTTGTGCTACCACTGATCGGTTTGAATTCGGTGACAAGCCTGCTGGTGTCTGCCCACTTGGGTTGTTCTGCTCACGAAGAGCTGGTGGCGGGAGTCGACTTTGCCCATCTACCCCCTCCATATTTGGCTTGTCACCGACTTCATACCGATCAGTGGTAAAACTCTAAAAATCACCCAGCGACACTGGTTTTCATCTGTTTTCATACTAAACAAGTTGACGTACCTTCTATTTGTTATTTTCTGTTCGGTGGTCTGAATGTGTGTCTGCTGCAGTTAATGTATAACGTCTGGAACACGGTGTATAATTATGCGAAAATTTTACGCGCCGTATTAATTTGATATTTGGGAAGAGAATGGAATACTGAATACTCTCATTTTACATGTAACTCGTTTAACTTTTAACCATGATAAATAAAGGCGAACGTCATTAAACTAAAACTTTGTACACGATCCCAAGAATTTCATAATGCATGATGTATACCGTATTTACTTCACTTACATCGTTGTTATTCAACTAATACTAATCACACCCAATAATCTCCATCTCATCTGAAATCAAAACCATATCACAATACAATTAACAAATTTTTCTTTTTTTTATGTCATAGGGGGTAAACAGGCAAGTGGTACACCAGACCTGATAGTCAGCGATTACCACCGCCCATGGACATCTGCAACACCAGCAGGGCAATTATGTAACTTTTGTTGCTATCATATTTCAGTTTCAATCAGAAAAATAGCGATTTTGTGACTTCAACTTTTAAAGTGTTTGTTTTGGTTGATTGCTAGATATTGTAGGTGTCAAAAAGTGCATATTGTAATCGCAAAACCGCCATGTTTTTCATTGCAGCCGAAAAATGATAGAAACAAAAGTTACATAATAGCCCCTCAAAAGGCATGCAGGTGCGCTGCCGACGGAATGGAGATGGGAATGGCTTTCAAGTGGGGCTGCCGGAACACACCGTTAGGTGCTCGGCGACACATTTGCAACTTGCCGACAGATTGACATCTAAAGACTTTGTGCACACATCACGGTTAAACTTCTGAACAAAATTCAAAGAATTTGCTTTCTTTTTAACTAGCTGTCCCCGCGGTTTCACCCGCAGTAATTTCGGAGTTCCCGCTGGATTCCTGGATAAACCATAGATATAAACCTTCCTCATGATTCACTCTATCTATTGGTGAAAGACGCATGAAAATCAGTTCAGTAAGTTTTGAGTTTACCGCGAACACAGAGCGGAAGCGACTTCATTTTATACTATGTAAAGACTTATGTATGTCATTTTTTACTTGATATTTTAACTAGTCTTAGTTTTACTGTCTTTTTGGGCAATCCTACTAATATTATAAACGTGAAAGTTTGTATTGTAAGTATGTATGTGGACATAGATAAGCAATAGTGTGTTAACCCACACTGGAGAAATTTTGAGTAAATCATGTTTTAAAAGTAGGAGCGCCATTTGTGTCAACATTTTTTATGTTCAATATTTAGTTACATATTTATGCAATGTAATAAGGTAAACACATAATTAAAAAACATTCCCTAACTCTCAATAAATCATTCTGAATCAATAACTTGAATTTGTGGGTTAACATGTTATTGCTTATCTGCGTCCATGGATGGATGGATGTATGGATGTTTGTTTGTTACTCTTTCACGCAAAAACTACTGGATGGATTTAAATGAAACTTTACTATAATATAGCTTATACATCAGATTAACACATAGGGTACTTTTTATCCCGGGATTCCCGCGGGAACTCTGAAACTAACGCGGGTGAAACCGTGGCGCACAACTAGTGAAGCATATATGAATTTGAATTTTTTACCTTGAATCTTTATTATCCAGTCAGTTTTTTCAGTTCTTAAGTCAAGTTGACAATCTACAATCTTTAACGCAGAGAAAACTATAAAGAGCGAATCGTCATGTCACTTGGTCACGTAAAATTTACGGGGGTAAATTGACGGGAGGGGTCCCGACCTTGTAACGCATTGTAACGTTTGACAAGACCCGGCCCCCTCCCTCTAAATTCGCTAATACTTGAAATCCAATTGAGTTCCAATACTTGAACGCTTCCTAACACATCTCTTCTGCCACCACCTCCGACTCCGGCTCAGTCTTCGGTTGCGATAAACTACCTCCGTAACATCCCTGTTAGTGAGTGTGTACATACATACATAGGTACTTGCAGAGTTCGCGAGGCGGCGGCGGCGGCGGCGGCAGCGGCGCGGCGGCCACTCAGTCGGAGCGCGCGTGCCGGCGCTGCAGCTCCTTGGCGAGGTCCTCCTGCAGCATCTTGGTGCGGCGCGACATCTCCGCCGGCGTTACTGATCGCAACCCGTTCACTATGTCCTTTGTCTTGCCTGGAATGTGAGGTGCAATTGGCATGATGAGTGATGACAAAAACTTCAATTTTTAGTCCGTCTTGTAGATTAATAAAAAATATTGGACACGTATTTTTCCTTTTTTTACGTAATCAAAAAATAACGGCGATACATTGAGTTCAAATTCCGTGTGACGTCACACCTTGGTACACATTTTACTTAGTTATGACGTAACGAGCTCCCCAAATTTAATGCATTTGATCTAAGTATTTTTTCAGTAATTTGAAAAAGCAAAAAACCGTGTCTAATATTTTGAATTTTATACCTTGTCATCATGGCCATCAGTGGCGAAGGTACCATAGAAGCCGATTCCCACCGGCTTCCCTTCAGAAGTTTGGAACACAACCACTCTCTCTACCGTAATTTAGAAATGGCACAATCAGTAATTTTTGTAGGAAGTATTTCAGTAGAATCTACTGAAATAAAGTATTTCAGTAGAATCTACTGAAATACTACAAAAATTATCTCTACTGAGTAGGAAACATTACAAAACGCTTAAACTATCAACAAAATTTGCTCTTCAACAACAAATTGTCATAAAATAAGCCGCTGGCGCGATCGGCTTTTCGACGGTTAAACTTCCATACAAAATAATGCCGTGACGTCACATCAAGGTCGCAGGCAGCCGGCTAAAGTAGCAACTATGGCAAGCCGCTGCAAATCGAGTTACTCCCTCCATCTTGCTCACGCGCACGCATTTTCTATTGCTGTCTCATCAAATATCCTGATTGGTCCTAGAAATTCGAAACGAAGCGGACATTCTGTGTTGACTGTTGACAGACAACTTGAATTTATGACGAAAAAAATTAAAATTTATAGGTATTTGAATTTATTAGTTAGTGTCAAGTAATAGAATTTATTACTTGGTATTAAATAGTGATTGTGATTAGTATTATAATTGGATTGTTTTTGTTGTGTGTAGTGATAGTGAAAGCAGTTACGCAGACGTACGTTGAAATTAGGTGTTTGCGGTAAGTAAATAGTTTAATAAGTTGAAATTTCTTTAAATTAATATTTATAGTAGGTACCAAATAGATTTCCGGGTTGCCTCTCTCAATATTTCACCCTTCGCCACTGATGGCCATTATCCCTTGCCCCCAAAGGCGAGACAATTTTTTACCCACTTTTGCACTGCTACCTACATACATAATATACAGGATGGAAGTTTTAGACGGGTCAGTACGGACAGCTACTTTAAAGGTTGAAGCTACGCGATTATGGTCTTAGGAGATAATCTCTCATTTTTTGAGTTATTGCCATCAGCATTTACAGATTTTCAAAAATAAAAAATTACAGTCAGCGTATTTCCACTCTATATATAACATGTGGTATAAATTAGCTGCAAATATTGACAGAGTTGAAAACAAAATACCTAAAATATCTTTGGTTGAAAGTGTACATCGTTGTAAATTCATAAAGTAAAAAAGATTAAAAAAAAAATCAAACAAAATAAATCAATCAAAAAGAAAACAACCTGTGAAGGCGCTCACCGCTCAATTGCTTTACACACACATCGCCACGCGCTGGTATCTTAAGGTCAATTACCCCGATGAAGCTGAACAGTTGATCCATCGGTCGCGGTGCGCGTGGCGCGTGCTTTTTTATGGAATAGGGGGCAAACGAGCAGGTGGCACACCTGATGATAAGTGGTTACCGCCGCCCATAGACATCTGCAACACCAGAAGGCATGCAGGTGCGTTGCCGGCCTTTAAGAAAGGAGAAGGCTCGTTTTTTGAAGGTTCCCAGGTCGTATCCGTTCGGAAAAACTGCCGGCGTAAGCTGATTCCACAGAGTGGTTGTGCGGGGCAGAAAGTGTCTGAGAAATCGCGCAGTTGTGGATTTCCAGACGTCAAGATGGTATGCGTGGTATTTTTGACGCGATGTCCGGTGACGAAACTCAGCAGCCGGGATTAATCCGAACAGTTCCTATGCTTTGTATACGTATTACGTACCTATAAGTGAGCAACGTGTATGTAATTAATTGTGAATGTAATTGTAATGATTTTTCGATGAATTAATTTTCCTCATATTCTGAAAAACTACCGAATTTATAATATTATTTTTACGCTTATCCTGTTTGTTATAGCGTATACTTTCAGCCCTGTAAATATTTGCAGTTAATTTTAACACATGTTATATATGTCACAGTTACAACCCGTTTTTAGATAGAACGCGTTTTCCCTAGTTAAAACTAGTTTAACTAAATGTCTTTGTTAAAACTAGAATTTACCACTGATACATTTGATTTACAGATAAAACTAGTTGTCACTCCCAGCTTTAGTTAAAACTAGCAGTAGAGAAATTCTGTCCGATCTTCTTGAGTTTGCATCTGGTAACGACTGTTAATTTCAAAATGTAGTATGGCTTTTGAAACAAGCCGACATTCTTGAAAAGGTTAGGTTTGCACCAAGGACCAAATCGCCAAATACAAATGGTCAATCATTATTATGGTTGTCACCATTTGTCTATGGCTTGGCATGGCTTAGTCTGCAGTACAAACCTAACCTAACCAAGAATACCGGAAATCTCTACGCCCTGCTTATGGTAATTTTAGGAAAAAGTTGTCATTTTGGGAAAGTGGTGGGAACAAATTTTAATTGACTTGCTTTGGGGAAAATGTGTTTTATCTAGTTAGAACTAAGTTTTACCTGATATTCAATTTAGAGCATTAGTTAATTCTAGTTTTCTCAAAGGCATTTAGTAAAACTATCTAGTTCTAATTAGGGAAAATGTGTTTTATCTGAAAACTGGTTTAAACTGTAACATAATACATAATGTTATAAAGGTACTATATTAAACAACAATAATGAAACATTTTATTTACCAAAGTAAATGTCATTAAGCGTGTTTCTGATCTTGTTTTCCATATCTTCTACCATGCGACCGATGTTGGCTATATGAGGAGTCACTTCGCTCACCGGTGAATCCTGCTCAGCCTGCAAAAAAAAAACAACTTATGCCTCGTTAATTGACATTTCTAATTGACTAACTGTCGTTCAAATTAGACAATTTTCATCACAGTCTAATAAGATTGTAAAAATCTGAATGTTTTTATGAAGCAAATCTGGGCATGAAAAGAATAATATTATGCTCGGATCTCAACATGTAAAGATAGTTCTTTAAATGAGCAATTCTTGTATATATATCTAAATATATATATTCCGAGACATGGCTCGAATGATTTTCATGAAATTTGATATGCAGGGGGTTTTGGGGGCGATTAATCGATCTAGCTAGGTTCCATTTTTAGAAAACGTCGTTTTATCCATGTTTTCAGGCAATGAAAAATGAGTGTTTGTTTTTCTATGTAAGAACAGATGGCGCTATACATAACGAGCAAAGTTTGGTGACCCAGATATTGGTCTTTAACACTAAAACTACTTTTTAACACACTCTTTTTTAACACTAAAATACTAAATATTATAGTACTTTAGTGTTAAAAAGTAGTTAGGTCGGAAGTTGAGATCCAGCCATATGCTTTTCATGTCCAGAAATAGCATTGTCTTTTTTATATTCGTATGTATTTCATGTAAAAATTTAAACAGACAGCCTTCGATTAATAGACATCACACACTTTAAACTGAAACAAATATAACAGTTTAACAAACTCGCGCCTGCAATGCATTGTTTTGACAGTATAAGCACTACCAAAGTAATTTAGAAAACAGACCTACAGTATGGGCGAAAGGGTATTATTATATTATACCTATGTGACTGTTATGATTATTATTAATTTTAGCACCACATACAATATCTATTGGTCAGTTTATGACAACACTCCTATTGAATATATATCCATAATTCTTTACCCACAAGAGGAGCTTATGTAAAAAGAATAAATTTTATATAAAATGTTTGAATGAGAAAAAGTTGCAAAATTGCACGTTTTTTCTAACAATTTGTTTAGTACCTAGTGCTTGATGTTTGGTTTGTTTTTAATATTTTACAATCTTTGTGAATCACAACTGAATAAATGTCACCTGTCTAGTAAGACTGCCACCAAGATTCATTGTACCACTTCCCTCCTTGTTTGTCTGCAGCCATAACATAGCTGTTGACGTCAATTTGTAGTGAGCATTGCGTCCTGAGCTTTTCTCTACAACTTCCACCACATGGATGGAGTCCCAGCATCCTTTGATTTTCTGTGACCCATCACCTGCTTTCTTTATCAATATTACACCTATAAGATAAAATTAGATTTTTTCTATAATTACAGTAATAACAGTACCATTTGTTATTGCTGTAAAATATAATGAGAAATGATGATCATTTATTTTTACTTGTCTTTATATTTCATTTTTAATTTTTAATTTTAACAGTACCCACATTAGTTTAAGTCTCATATTAATGGAGTACCAACTTTTTTAAACCACCTTTTGCATACTATGCTGTGCCCACTTGTCTGTAGTAAAAGTCAAGCTATACTATACCTGTTTGAAGAGCCTAATAAATTAATTAAATAAATTATTAATTAATACATTATTTTTGTTACAAATAATAATAACCTAAATCACGATTCAGTTATATTTTTAATCATATTTCATTCAAAAAAATGTGTCTATTAAAAGTATGAGGTTAATTCAAATATAAACATTAGTTCAAACATAAACTATTTTTAAGACAACACATAGTTCTATCTTGAAATTATACCTTGCTAATAAAATTGGTTACTGCTTTGTAAACTCATATATCACTTGTATGCTTCTTAACATTATAATTCACATTTTTACAGAAATAAAATTAATCATACTTTAAAGAAATTAACAACACACCTAATTATCAAAAGAAATTTAGAGAGTTGATACTGAAAGATAGGCATGAAATTTTTATTCATATATTCCTACTGCAATGATTTCTAATTTGTAATATTATTTTCAATTCAACTAACCTGCGAACCCATGGTCCATGTCCCACAAATACACAGAGCTGACACCACCTTCAAAGTACATCTCTCTGTACTGGTCGAAAGCGTGATTTGCGTCTACCTCCAGTTTCCTTAGCCTCTCAGAGGGCATGGATCCGTCCTCCAGTGGCGGGTCGTAGGTGTTCGACCATGGAGACCGGTACGAGTCACCATCTCGATTGTAATCGCATAACAAATAATCTTTTCCGTTACTGCGGTCTTTAGCAATCTTCAATGGTTGGTCGACCGATGACAACAAGTCCTCACACAAACTCGGGACCAGATCAATTAAATCCGTTAAATTCTTCTCTATTTGTTGAGGAGGTAGCCTTCGCATTAAGTCCAAAGCACAATCCATTTGCTGTTCGGTCTGTAATAAACATTGATAACCAAATTAGAGGAAATTCTCATAGCGATTACGAGCATTAGTCACCATAACAATACGTCGACTATACGACATTTATTCAATCGTGCCGTAGATACTTATATATTCGACAGTTGAATCTTGAAGCTTACCATGGTATTAGGGTTTTAAATAAATATAAAGAAATCAAACAAATTTGTATTTTCGTTGAATTTTACAACTAAATTCGAAATCGAGCCCACAATTCACAAATGACAAAATTTGTTTTTTCAAGTCTTGGATGGCTTTATTATCTATGGCTTTATTATTTTTTTTATTTTTTTTACCCAAATGGGAAAAGCAAAAGAAGCTAAGTCCATACAGTCAATTCAGTTGTATTTTTCTTCTTCTGAAGATATTTACCTTCATCATCACCAATGCATTTCGATGTTTTACCGGATTTTTTGGCAACAACTCTTCTCAGTTGAACCTCAAGAGGATGCTCTGTGGGAAGTTGTATAGTAAAACGAAAACCTTCCGATGAACGCCCCATTTCATCTTATTTCACAGTTTCCACACACTGTTCATCACTAAAAGATCACTATGCGAAATCCACCACATTCACACAATATTAATCACGTTATACTAATTTGCAAAACAAAGAAATAAAACTGATGTCGTCACTGTTAAAATCCGCCAAAAGCCACCTTGAAAATTCATTCTCCGTCTACGATTTATGACATAAACATAACAGTTAGGTACACCGGGTATACCCTCATTATTCTTCCGAGGGTATACCAGTGTAATGTTACCATCTCTATAAAATATTTACCCCTAAAGGTCGAAAACCCCTAAATCTCCATAAGTAAAATAATTTACGTAAAAAGTTTATGAACGATAAATAACGCCAACATTTTTGCGAAACAACTTAGCTAAATTGGTCTAGTCATTCACGCGTGATGTCGTGACTAAGGTAAATAAGGATTAATTTTTATATTTAGGTATAGATTCATAAATGTATAGTAAAACGACAACCTTGGTTGAAGGCCCCGTTTCATCTTATTCCACTATTTTCACATACTGTTTATCACTAATGGAGTGCTAATATGGAATGGTCATTGGAAACACCACATTTACTCAATAACAATATTTTATTAAACACGATAAACTATACGGGCCCGTCAACCACAAACTATTTAGAGATAGGAACTACCGTATCCCGTCCCGTCAACAACCTTTGTTACACGCTTTACATGTGTAAAGCGCGTTTCCTTGATTCTTCTTCTTCTTCTTTAATAATGGCGTCTACAATTATAATTTGCCAATGACAATGTTTCTTAATAATAAAAATATCTTCATCTACTTCTTCAATTATGGTGAAACGCCAATAATGTTAGATTGTTCCCCAAGCACAAATTAATCCCCAAGTCAAAACAGGGCTCTCTTGAAAGCGTTTAGTTAAACAGAAAATAGTATATTTCATTACAAGTGCGGAAAGGCTGTCGTTGCAAAGAGTTCCGACAAATGTCGACCCGAGCCGAGGCGCAGCCGAAGGTGAGGGTTGACAGTCGGAACTCTTTGCAATGACGGTTCCGCACGTGTACTGAACAACTATTTTTAATACAGTTGCGAAAAAAATGAAGAAATTTAGTAAAATAATAAAAACACAAACTCAACTAAGTTCCAACTGTGATCAAGAGATGGCGCTAGTCGTATTAGTAATACGAAACCTACGTTGCGCAATACAAAAAGTGTGTCAAAGTCGTTTCGCCTTTTTTGACAGTTGGGAAAGAGAACGCACCAGTTCGGAAAAGGTAAAGAAAAGGCTCGAGTATGTAATAGCCCACTTCCCGAACGCTATAGGTCCCTGCAATATGCCACTTTTTGAGCAACTGTATTAAAATAGTATATTTCATTATAAGTGCGGAAAGCCTGTCATTGCAAAGAGTTCCGACAAATGTCCGCAGTTGGAACTAGTTGCAATGACGGTTCCGCACGTGTACTGAACCACTATTTTTAATACAGTTACGAAAAAATTAAATAATTTAATAAGATATCAAAAACACAACAAACTCAACTAAGTTCCAACTATGATCAAGAGATGGCGCTAGTCGTATTAGTAATGCGAAACCTACGTTTCGCAATGCAAAAAATGTGTCAAAGTCGTGTCGCCATTTTTGACAGTTGGCAAAGAGAACGCACGAGTTCGGGAAAGGTAAACAAAAAGCTCGAGTATGTAATAGCCCACATCCCGAACGCTAAACGTCCCTGCAATACGCCACTTTTTGAGCAACTGTATTAAAATAGTATATTTCATTATAAGTGCGGAAAGCCTGTCATTGCAAAGAGTTCCGACAAATGTCTACCTGAGCCGAGGCGCAGCCGAAGGTGAGGGTTGACAGTCGGAACTAGTTGCAATGACGGTTCCGCACGTGTACTGAACAACTATTTTTAATACAGTTACGAAAAAATTAAGCAATTAACTCAACTAATTTCCAACTGTGATCAAGAGATGGCGCTAGTCGTATTAGTAATGCGAAACCTACGTTTCGCAATGCAAAAAGTGTGTCAAAGTCGTGTCGCCATTTTTGACAGTTGGCAAAGAGAACGCACGAGTTCGGGAAAGGTAAACAAAAAGCTCGAGTATGTAATAGCCCACATCCCGAACGCTAAACGTCCCTGCAATACGCCACTTTTTGAGCAACTGTATTAAAAAATATATTAAAATGTTATTGGACAGTCAGTGGTGTGTCACTGTCAAATTGCCATAGATAATACATTAAGGTGGCGCGCCACCATATTATGCAGCCTCTCAGCCGATAGAGGCCGCGGGCGGCGCCATAAAAGTGTTTTCTCAATTTACAGAGAATCGCAAGCTAAAAGATAGATTTTGATGATAAATGCGACAGGATGAGTGTTTAATACATCTTTCATTTAAAATTTTTATATGGTCTTACGCGCATTATTATCCTTTAACTACAAGAAAATTAGGAATAACCGCCCGAAACGTAGTCACACACACATGCAAATCGATTAGTATTAGCCGAATCTGATTCTGAATTTGACTTATTATGTTTGAGTCTCGTTGGCGCTGTGGTGTAATACGTCTCTTTTTGTAAATAATGAATCGTGAAAATCTCGTGTTCAAATCTAAGATTGCGATTCCACTTTTTGTAACTAATTTTCTCAAATTTGTTTATATATACTTATTTATAGATCTACAAACGATTTATTTTTCGTTCGTTCGTTTTTGGAATTTTATTTTAATTCCAAAAAAGAAAATTTAAAGGATATAGAACTAGAATCTAAGAAAATGTAAAGATGGATAAAGCTAAATAAAAATATTGGCTAAATAAAATACAACCTTTCCCTGCAGGTTACACACGTACCTATTGGCGTAAATATTGGGACTGAAAATAATTTTGGGTATAAAAAGAACTCTAGGTCCTAATCTAAATTTCAAGATTTCGGGATTTACTTGGTGATAAAAAAATTGAAATCTTATAATATCTCCGACACTATGACCACAATACCATCATCTTTATATTTCAGCAGTCTATGTGATTTACGTCATCAACTAGGATGTTTTTAATTTTAGAAAAAATCAATCATAGAAAATCCAAAACTAAATAGAATCGCAGTTCAACTCAAAACCTGAATGATTCGTGATAACTTTACAAAAAAAGTACATAATTCCACAAAGACACTGACATTACAATCCCTACTAAATACTGATAATATATATTATAAATGCGAAAGTAACACTGTCTATCTGCCTGTCTGTTACGTCAATGGCTCAACGGATCATCACGAAATTTTGCATACACGTTGTCAGGGGTACAGAAAAGGACATAGGGTACTTTATATGCTGGAATTCCCACGGGAACTCCAAAATTAACACCGGTGAAATCTAATGAGATTTTGCATATACGTTGTCAGGGGTACAGAGAAGGTACCCTATATGCATAGGGTACTTTGTATCCCGGAATTCCTGCGGGATCTCCGAAATTGCCACGGGTGAAACCGCGGGGAACAGCTAGTACTCATATAAACCGAGATTTGAATCGTAATTCTAAAAGGATTAGAGCCAGACATTAGTACGCATAGTGGTTATATACTCTTTGGTCTAGCCACTCAACCTATATACCGCTTGGTGTTATTACACGAAAAAAAAACATAAACGCATTCTGCCGTTGTTCCATTTCAAAATTTCAATTTTGTCATCTCGTGATAATAATATTTTATATTTTATTGAGTTTCATCAGTAGGTACGTTGAGTTTGTAAAGTATTTTATATTCTACTAGCTGTGTCCCGCGGTTACACCCGCGTGAAACATTTTTATAAAATTAACAACTGATACTGGAGGATACTGTAGTTTCTTTTGAGTGAAGTATTTAAAAAAACTGGTTCTTTACTTTTTTATAATAACACTAGCTATTTTTCATAATATACCTAGAAATTAGCGCGGTTTCACCCACGCTAATTTCAGAGTTTCTGCGGGAATTCCGGGATAAAAACTACCGTGTCCTTCTCTGTGCCCCTACTAATAAAGTGTATGCAAAATTTCTAGATAATCGGTTGAGTAATAAACCGTAACATACAAACAAACAAACTCATATTCGCATTTCTAATAATAAGTTTATCTAGAAGTGTGCATAATGTATATTATGAAAAAGCAGTTTAGATTTGAAATCGTAAACAAAAGAATAAAAAATGACAGATAATAAAAAAAATTATCTATACTTCTAAACTATAATAAAAGAGTAGAATCCGCGATTCTGTACATTGAATATTTTTACCTAAAATGGAGAGGGGTGATAAAAGAAGAGTAACCAAGCACAAAAAAAAGTTTTTGAAATTCTTTTCTGTCTGTCTGTCTGTTTGTTCGCCATAATCTCCAAATCAACTGAACAGATTGTCATGCGGTTTTCACAAGTAGATTAAGCTTAGCCTGTAGCTACATAATATAGGCTTTGTTTCATTCAAATCGGATATCGGGAAAAAAGTTATTACACAAAAACTTTTCACGCGGGTGAAACCGCAGGGCACAGTTAGTCATATAATATTGAGACTTCTTCGGAAGTTGTTCTAACCACTGAACCATTATCGTATAGTTCCTCCTGCCGAAAAAATTATATTCATTCAGCCGTCGCGCGTCATTTGAATATATTGATCTTCTTTTATTTAGTTTCGTCAAAGCGTGCGTTGGGAAGATAGATTTATTATAATATTGTATTATTTGTAAAATATAAATATTTTACTGGCAGTTGATCCTGCCGCGGTTTTGCTCGCGTCAGTTTTTTTTTTATTTTTTTTTTATTACAAAATCAAGGAAATAATAAATAATAATGAGTGAACAGTTACATCATTTGGAAAAATTTACAAAAATAAAGTCTTTATTATACACGGTGTAACGTTACGAGGGTTTTTTTTTGTAAAAAGGCATTCAATATTCGATTCTCGTCTCTAATAGTTGACTAAAAAAAATTTGGAGAAAAAACTTACTGAAAAAACCATGTGAGTGTCGTGTCGTGCTCCGCTCGTATTGGTCATAGCGTGATGTTATAGCCTATGGCCGTCCTCAATAAATGACTATCTAACACGGAAATAATTTTTCAATTCGATCTAGTAGTTCCTGAGATTAGTACGTTCAACCAAACAAGCAAACAAACTCTTCAGCTTTGTCATTAGTACCTATAAATTAACAAATACAAAGTAGGTATATGAATAGGTAATAGTAAAAAATATTATAAGCTTTTAAAAATTACTTCACGTGATCACATAGATATCACGAAAAGATGAAGTTTGACCTACCAACACGATGAGTCTGTAACTTGCAGTTTCGGAGATATGAGCTGTCGAAAATTTGACCATGTGATCACATAGATATCACAAAACATGAAGTTTGAGTACCAATGTGATATGACTGCGTCCTATAGTTTCGGAGTTATAAGTGTTCAAAAATTTTGTCACGTGAACACATAGATACCACGAAAACATGAAGTACAGCAACATGATGGGGTTGTCTCATACTAGTTTCGAGGGTATGAGCTTTACAAAAAAAATTTTTTTTTGAAGATATTAAAAATTTGATCACGTGGTCACATAGACACAATAAAAATATGAAGTTGTACCAACATTATATGGCTGCGTGTCATTGCTGATTGCATCGAAGATAAAAGTTAAATTACCCTGGGCCGTGGTGAGATACAACCATTCGAAAATATGGTCTCTCTCTTTTACGCATCGAGAAAACAAGAAAGAGATAGCAAGAATTTATGCAACACAAAAATATAAAATACTTGTACGGGCTACCTGTAGCTTATAAGGTATACCTACTTGTACGGGACTCAAAACAAAATGTAGTTATGCCTTCGCTTCGGCTACTAAATACCTACCAACTATATCAGTAATATGTATATTCCAAATTCAATTCTAAATTATCCCGGTAGGTAAAATTGTCAAAACTCACGGCTCAACGCCGCGACACCTTTCGACCCTTTTGGAACTCACTACAAACTACTGCATTCGGGGGACTTGTCAGTCTACAGTCAAACCACAGCTGTTTATAGACCGGGCCGCCATTTTAGTACACATATACTGTATACGCTCTCACACAAGTAAGAGATTCGACCAAAATTTAATATTTTTGAAATGCTTATAATTATGTTATTTGTTCACTATTTGCAAAGATTTGAGACTTATGCGGCATCGAAACAAGTAGAAGTATTTTATTAAATAAAGTCTAATAAATAAAAATAGCCGTAGTGCAAGAAAACTCGGTAGGCAATTTGTATGAAAACTAGCCCTAACACCCGCACCTTAAATAATTCAGTTATGTAGCGTTGTGGGCATAGATAAAGCATTACAATAAATAGTACCGTCGGGTTTCATTACGCTGTATGTTGAATGTTGATGTTACTTTAGAAATTATTTGTGAAGTTACTGTAATACTTTCATCAATGGGATTTTGAATAAATTTGCCATAATTCACGGTGCCTTTGTTGTGTTCAAGATAAGGATTCGCAAAGGTATTTTATGTCTTTGTAAAATCGAATGTGATTCATCTTTGGGAATGTAACTTAAGTTCTTAGAGTAGTTTCATAATATACAGACGGAAACATAAAGTAAATTATCATATTATTATACTTTATAGTAAGTCCCTGCAACCGTTACCATTCTCTTATCAAGCTATTATTACGTCTTGTTAATTAAGGTTATGGAAATCATAAAATATCTTATTAGAAAAAGAAATAGGCATACGTTTAACTAATAGCAAAAATACCTGTAACTAATAGTAAAAGATACATTTATCTGTTCTATACTAATTCCAGAAACTATTGTATGAAGAGAAATTGGTGTATTTGTCATGATGCCGAGCCAGTTATCCACCCAGGACAACCATGCAAATGATGTGCGAGTTAAGACAGTGTACAGTGGTGATGTAATGATAACTTACATAAAGCACCACATAACGCTTGAGGAGTTCACTCAAGAAATGATAGCAATATGCCGTTTCCCTCCGGATCAGGTTTGTTTATGTTTGTTGTTGTTGTTTTCCCTGAAGTTACACCTGGGTTAAATTTCCGAAATTAATGCAGGTAAAACCGCAGAGAACACCTATGTACGCCAGTATACTCAGGAATTCCATCATAATAATTCCTCTATGTCCTTCTCTGTAACCCTAACAACTTTTATTTCATGATTATTGGTTTAATATTTATGGTGTGAAATTATAACAATCAAACTGACATAGTAACAACTTATTCAACTTTTATGAAATCACTAGCTGTTCACCGCAGTTTCACAGTTTCAGAGATCCCATGGGAATTCTGACATAAAAGTACCCTATATCCTTTACCCTCTTTGCCTACCTGACAATGTGTATGCAAAATTTCGTGATGATCAGTTGAGCTGTTAAGGTGTGAACAGACAGAGTTACTTTCGCATTTATAATATGAGTAGGGATAAATCATTCATATTTACATCTAAACATAGGTGTTTGAACATCCTAACTTTTACATTAGTAAGATATTTGGTAATAAAATATAAAATAATGAACATAAAAACCTGACAAATTTTATGGCATAATTGATAACCTTGAAAAGATAATGAGTGTTCAAACAATAGGGCATAGTAAATTATGTATTATGTATGTTAAAATGTGAATGTGATGAATGATTATGGGTTCATGTCACATTACTGTGGAGTAATAATTTATTTTGTATTAAAATTGTTTTTTTAATTACTTAATGTAATAAACTCATTTTTACACTTCCATAAAATGAGATAGATGGTGTATGCCTGATGATAATCTTTGTAAATAATGCTTCTGGAGAGAAGTGTGAGTTCATGAAATTTTGCATGGGTACAAAATTACAATACTGTAACTAAACACGTTACCTCAATCAAATCCTTACTTTAATTATATGATAATAATCCTTACTGTATGAGTTTGTTTGTTTGTTGGTTTGTTATGCTTTCACTGCAAAACGGCTCAACCGATCACCACAAAATTATACCTACATCATACACGTCAGGGGTACAGACATGGACATAGGCTACTTTTTGTCCCGGTATTCCCACGGGAATTTCGAAATTAACGCGGAAGTAACTCCATTAAATTTTGCATATTATATACCTACTATACATTGTCAAATGTAGGTACAGAAAAAAATTGGGATAGTAACTAGTAAGTACTTTTATCTCGGAATACCCGCGGGATTTCCGAAAATAACGCGGGAAACAGCTCGTTATTATTAAAAATGCTAAAACTCTCTCTGTCTGTTTGTTACGCTTTCACGTTTTAACGGCTCAATCGATCATCACAAAACCTTTACTTACGTTACTTTTATCCCCAAACTCCCATGGAAACTTGAAAATTAACGCGGGTGAAACTGCATTACAATTTGAATACTACACATGGTCAGGCATACAGAAAAGAATACAGGGTATTTTAATTCTAGAATTACGGCAGGATCTCCGAAATTAACGCTGGTGAAACCACGGAGGGCAGCTGGTAAATTAAATCAAATAAATTGTGCATACACGTTGTGATTGGTACAGAAAAGGACATAGGGTACTTTTTATCCCAGGATTCCCGCGGGAACTCCGAAATTGACCGAAAGCCGGTGAAATCTCATTACATTTTGCATTTTCCAATCCGGACCTGTTTATATAATCTATAAGATAATATGTACATAGTACATACTTACCTACGTAATGATATTATGTAGTATGTAATGTCTGTTTCGTACGTATTTGTCAGTCGATTCTCAGTTTGTGCGAAGTTAAATCTCATATCCCCTGACTCCAGGTGTTCACGATGAAGTGGGTGGACGAGGAGGGCGACCCGTGCACCATATCCACGCAGCTGGAGCTGGACGAGGCGCTGCGGCTGTACGAGCTCAACAGGGATTCGGAGCTGACAGTGCACGGTGAGTGGTATGCCTACGTTACTTGTACTGGAACGACTGACTTGCTTTTACCTATTAACTACTTAATTGTCTTGATTGTCAAGCTAGGCAAAATGGTCAAGAATTATACCTTCAAATCTATTTGGCAGTTTAAATATGATAATAAAAAAATATACCTGTATTATTTACTTTTCTAGATATTTCGCATCATCACGGCCTTTTTGAAATTAGAAAAGAAATACAAACTCCAAACGGCAAAGCTCATAAAAAAAATTATATTCTTTTTTTCGATTACAATCATTGCAGAATTATTTACATACATGATCAATAAAAACACACATACTTGTACACACACATAATACATCAATTGACATTGAACACAACCTTTTCCGTCGATAAGTAGGTAAGTACCATGGCATCCGATGTTAATTTATTGTAATTATAACGAGCATACATTCATTAAGAACGACATCGTGATCTCGCGGTCGTGGCACGACGGTCAACTGAAGGAAAAACTGACTTGACCACGACTTTCCTAAGGATTCGATCCCAAAATTTATGCGAATGGAACAGCTATAGTATACCTTCTAATAGTTACGAATAATTTAGTGCTTGAAATAGGATATAAGGCACTTTTCATGTCGATACAAAGGATTGCTGCGGAAATCCCGAACTTTACGACGGTGAAACATACCTAGTACCTACTGCTAATCTGTACATTGAAAATATTAACGAATAGGTATATCATATAATATGGAATGCAAACCTTTTTTTTGAGCCAGTGAAAAATATGTATACTATAGGTTTGTCGTAGTGACGCGTGACGCTAGCCCACTTCCATACTTACAGCTAGTGGACAATTATAGGTAGGTACCACTTATCGTAGTTCTTTAAATTGTTCCATTTAACGCCTGTATCCGATCTTCCGTGACATTCAAGGTAAAGACGTCTTATATGATAGGTAGCAAAAGTTGTGACATGCAGGTGAATGCGCATGTGAAAGAATCAATTGATTTTGAACAATTTAAATACAGTGAGATTTAATACTAGGCATAGTGTGTACTAGCTGCGCCCTGCGGTTTCACCCGCGTGAGTTTCGGAATTCCTGCGCGCGAACTATTTTTTCTAAAATAAAAGTAACCTAAGTTATTTCTTGTAACATCAGCTATCTGCCAGTGAAAGTCCCATTAAAATCGGTCCAGCCGTTTCAGAGATTAGTCGGAACAAACAGACAGACTGGCAGAGAAAAAATTTTAAAATAGATTTTTTCATGTAAGTACCGTGTATATTTTTATTTTCATATGCATTTAGTGAAAAGCTGTTAATTTGGAATTACACACAGACACTTCAATTTTATTTATATCTAGATATAGATTTGAAGCACCAATGGTGGCTTTATCGCAATAAGCGATCTATTCCAGGCAATAAGGGGGCAACTCAGCTCAACAACAATAGCAACACATGAATAGATGAACATAATAATATGTTCATGAAATATTCGTTATAGTTACTGGTTCTGGAATAAGAGCACTTTCATCCTGGCAAAAGTATTATAGTTCCCAAGGCAACTCTGACAAATTCACGCGAGAAAAACCGCAGCCAACAACGAATTAATACTCATTATCATTCTTCAATTTATAAAGTAATTTTGTGATGTAAATATATGGAATACCTATAACAATTTCAACGCAACAAAATGTTTTAAAACATGAAATATTGTAATTCTCGCATTAAGCTCGCAATTTATCTGAAAAATATAAATGATTTATTTGGTAACACCGCGCCGCGTTTCCGTGTCACCCGGCGCCGAACAAAGGCCTTCATTGGACTGTACTAACTTACGAGAGTCGAACGCGTCATTTTCCCAGCGACCACTTTGAAAAGAACTATACTCGTACCTACTGACTTGACCCCAAATAAACATACAGACATACGTTCTGGAGCCAAACTAGTACAAAACTGCGAAAGTTCTCTGTCCTGTCTGATATCATACACCAGGCTGCTTATGAATTGAGTTTTTGGTGCTAAACTGTTTTTTTTTTTAGCGAAGTTCCTTAATGCCAATTGCGGTAAGAGTTTACTGACCGAAATAGTCATGCATCAGGAAAAAGCGTAATGGGCGTCCATGCAAATCGAGTCGTTCGGTTCCGTCTGGCGTAGTTCGGATATTATAGTCAAGCTCTGGCCGCCATATTTGTTCACATCATAATATCATTGTGTTAGTTAAAATATGTGACTTTTCAAAAGTAACTTAATATCATTTAATATTTTGATAAGCTGGATGAAGGTGTTAGGAATTTAGTTCCTGACGGGGGGGGTTCCCTTGATCGCACACTTTTTTTTGTTTTTTAAATCGATTAGCGACAGTTGCGACAGTGTTTAAAACCGCCCCCGTTTCTCTTATCATCCGCAATTCGGATGACGCGAGCCACTTTTGTTTACTTATCAAGACAATTTAACGCGCCCGCTCCACTGTTTACCCGACCGACTGTATTGCAGTAAGTACCCATTCGTACACACAACATTATACATAATATTATTACCCTTATCATGAACCTTCTGCTGAAAGAGATTCTAACAAACGCAACGGGTACCTACTTATTTAACACGTACAATGCCATCGTCGCCGTGCGAGTTTTTGTAATTTGTTTATATAGTTTGACTATAATATCTCAGAAATTAGGCTGTATTTTCTATTGCCAATGATAGAGTAGTAGAGTAGTCGATATTGTAAGTGGCATTATTAAAAAATACCATAAAAATGAAGGTGATTGTGAATATATGAAATGAAGTTAAAAATAGACTGCCATCCAATTCTATTAGAATCGTCGGTTAGGATCAAATTTTAGACTTACCACTAGAGACTAGTGACGCTGTTTAAAAAATATTTAGAGTCCCTTCTCCGAGATATACCTAGCCGGACGATTCAAAAGTCGAAATACGCCCCCAGTAATTGGAATTGATAAAGTCCTATGAAAAATTTAAGGACTCACCCATTACTGCCAATAACTCCTCGGCTCCCCGGCTCCAACTAATGCCTTAAATTGAAGGTCGCTAAGACTATGAATAATTTCAGTACCTATTATTGTTTTCGAGTTCTTGAGAATAGACATTTTATAGGTTAACCTAAGGGCTAAGACTAACTTTTAAGATTGACCGCACAAAACATATAACAGTGCTACTGACTTTAAATTCCACATAACGTCAATAATTACCATTATTCAGATTGACATTGGTGTGATTCGAATGTCGAAATTCACATTTTCCGTTTTTGTTCATACGAATATTCGTCCGTTCCCTCACAGCGTCTCCCAGTCATATTCAATTTACGGATATAAGTATACGCCTATGTATACACCTTAATATTGCCTTACATCTGTTTCGTGTTATGCTACGGTCACACGCGCGCCGTGCAGCCCGGCGGGCTGCCTGGCGGGCTGCGCGGCATGCAGCCCGTCCCGGGCCGGCGGACATTCAAGCTGTTTACACGCACGCCGTCGTGTCAGTCAGTGCCAGAATGGCGAGCAGCGAGGATCTCGGTGTTGTTGCTGCCATATCCTTTGGCTTAACTTATTTTTATTGGAAAAAGAAACAAAATTAACGTTTGACCATTCCGCCATGTTGTAATATCCGATCGTAGCGACTTTCTTAGCAACGTTGAATGAAGATCCACTCGTCGCGAAAGCGCGGGACAGACTGACTGCCCGCGCGCGTGTAAACACTCACCGGGCGCCCGCACATTCATCCTTTGAACTTTGCCAAAAAACCGACACTTGCCCGATTCGCGGCATTCACGTTCACAGGCGCGTTCACGGGCTCGGGCGTACCGTTTACACGCTCGTGAATGTGAATGTGCACGTTGAATGTAGAGTTGAACGCACGCGTGTGAACCTACCATTACAAGTTTATTTTCATTTTGCCATTGCCTCGTTCTGCATCTGAGGTAGGTAGTAACATTAAATGCATCTGGAAATGTTGGTGCAAGTTGTGTTAATATTGTTTTCCGTGTACTTTGTAGCCTGAAAGTTTCACTCGTCTTTCGTATAATATAAAGTTGAAAATAAAAGCCTGGGTCAAATAACTTGGTTTGACGGCCGGATTGGCGCAGTAGGTTACTGGTAGGGTTAGACTTTGTGTAACGAACAGGGGATTCTACTTTCTAGTCTGTGAGTGTTTATCCTTATATACATATAATTGTGAAAGAGAGTTTGTTTGTTTGTTTGTTACGCTTTCACGACTTAACGGATCAATCAACCGAGATGAAATTATGCATACACGTTGTCAGGGGTACAGAGAAGGACATAGGGTACCTACTTTTCATCCCGGAATTCCCGCGGGAACTCCGAAATTACCGTATGTGAAACCGCGGGGAACAGCTAGTCTATTTAATAATGTGTATAGCAATAGCTTTGCCCCGCGATTTCACCTGCGTTAATTTCAGAGATCCCCCGGGAATTTCGGGACAAAAAGTAGTCTAGTTACTCCATATAACATCAGCTATCTGCCAGTGAAAATCCCGTTAAAATCGGTCCAGCCGTTTCAGAGATTAGCCTGAACAAACAGACAGACAGTCAGAGAAAAATTTAAAAATTGCTTTCGCATGCATTTAGTGAAAAGCTGTTTATTTGAAATTACAAACAGACACTTAAATTTTATTTTCACTTCTCATGCTCTGAAAGTGCTTGTTTGTGCAGGATATAGGCTGCACAAAATCGAGCCATACACCCAAACACAGTAAGTAGTACATAGAAAAAAATTGTTATTTTATAATATTTACTTTAATTTATTTGCCTTATGTGTTTTTTTAAGACATAAATACCGATAATATGCTGGGAAAAACAATTTCCTTCAGTATTCAAAACTGCACTAATTTTACTTTAAAGAAATGTTATGTTATACTACTGTTTTATTTCCTCGCAATCGAAGTGAAAAGCAGAGTTTATAACTCGTCCACAAAACCATTTTATCTTCGACATTACTATCAGCCCTCGCCTTCGGCTCGGGCTGCTAAAAGTCTCGGATGAAAATGGTTCGTTTTCTGCACTCGTTGTAAAATCTACTATTACGTGTCCAGATATATCGCGTTTGCTTGGTTTCCATTACACAAGTTTATAAGCTTAGTGGGGGATCAAGTAGATCTGTGTGTTGTGAAGTATTATTTTAAGGTCTTATTTGACTGTTACAACGCGAGCGTATAAAAGATCGACGGAGAACTATCTAAAAGTCAAATAGTTTGAACGGAAATTTCACCGTATTTTTATTTTATTTACGAACAAAATCCAAGCGCACATTTGTCTTGTTATCACGGTCATTTAATTTGTTTGCAAGTCACATAAATGCTTCCGCTGGCGTGGGCCAACTTTGAAAGTAGGATATTGCACAAGAGTTCGATAGAAAAGCACCGCCCCTACTACAAACTGTGAAACTACTGTTTTGATAGTTAACGCACACTCTAGCGACCAACGTTTTTTATGCGATTTAATTGCATACGAGTGAAGTTAATCTTTTACAGAAAGTTAGAAAGTAATTTATTAACCAACTTCCAAAAAAGAGGAGGTTCTATGTTCGATTGTATGTATGTTTATTTTTAACCGACTTCCAAAAAGGAGGAGGTTCTATGTTCGATTGTATGTATGTTTATTTTTATTTTTTTTATGTATGTTCTCCGATTACTCGAAGACGGTTGGACCGATTTGGAAAATTCTTTTTTTTTTTTATACTCCCAATTAGGTCCCATTGCCACCAAATCGGGATCTGATGATGGGATATTGGTGAAATCGAGGGAACTTCAAAAATTATAGGCACACCTATAGCGATTTGGGTATTTTTTATAGTAAATCGTTCATTTGCTTTTGGAAAGCAAAATTTGAAGAAGGGGAACTGATGATGAAGACCACAGATGGTCATCGGAACTACTCAATAATAGGTATTTCACGGGTTCCGAATCGTTAACTTTAATATGGTTTTTAAACAATTTATGCCCGTTACAATGTATATGGTGAAGTGGAACTGATGGTGATGTAGGTACTAGGAGAACTCCTAAACAATTAACGTCCCTGCGTCGGGAAAAGCAATATTTTGTAAAAGGTTATGAGCAGTTGACATTAGGCTATTGTAACTTAGAGAAATTACAAACTAAGTCACTTAAAAGCGAGAAATAAACAAAATTTTAACAAAAAAATTAAAACCGACTTCCAAAAACACCAAACTAAAAAGCTAAAAATAAAAAGCTAAAAATAAGAAAATACCGATTTAATACAAAAGACAAAAACACACGTAATATTATTATTGGTTTGTGCTACCAGTGCTCGGTATGAAGTCGGTGGTAAGCCAAATATGGAGGGGGTAGATGAGCTAAGTCGACTCCCCCCACTACCTAGCTCTTCGTGAGCAGAACAACCCAAGCAGACACCAGCGGGCTTGTCACCGAATTCAAACCGATCAGTGGTAGCACAAACCAATAATAATAATATTACGTGTGTTTTTGTCTTTTGGATTAAATCGGTATTTTCTTATTTTTAACTTTTTATTTTTAGCTTTTTAGTTTGGTGTTTTTGGAAGTCGGTTTTAATTTTTTTTGTTAAAATTTTGTTTATTCAATAACTTAGTATTTATGTATAATAATTAATTAAAGGCATTGGGAAAGTCATTAAAGATTATTATATAGTATTTCTATAGAAATGGACTAGAGAACAATAAAGAATTCAAATATTTAAATAGCAAGATGTTCTTAAGGAACATTTGTGCGGTTTCAGCCAGTCAGTCAGTTTCTATATTCATAAAATAATTTTAACAAAAGGGTTTAACAGATAGCACTCCTGACAACATCTGATCACCTCTATAGTAACGGCAAGTGACGGTTAGACGTCAAACTACTTTAAATTATTCTAGCAACGAATGATTCAGTGAACGAATCACGAACACTGGACGATATTATTGACTATTTGCTTAACTAGTCTGCAATATCGTTGAAAATTACCTTCTATCTCCTCGTTTTCACCGAAGTGTCATTTTGACCTCTTTACCTCGGGAACTCTTTGTATCGGACCGAAGTATCCTAGATGCCACTCAGGGATACTGTATAGCTTCCGATTACGATATAGTAACAGTTCAATATGTCCGAAGATAATCCTCTACATCCAAATTTATAGACTTTACAGTAGTAATTGGTGTAGACAAGATAACGCGAACTATAGTAGTGACGTCTCGTGGTTTTTCTATGTTAGCAACCATTGGTAGTAGTAGTAAGGCGACGAGCACACGCCGCGCCGTGCCGCTCGCCGCCCGGGGATTTAAGCGAGGCGACGCGACGCGCGGGTGGAAGTTGGCGCACGCCGCCCACCGTTGGTAAATAAAACGGAACCGTCCCAAACTTGCATGCAAACATTGTACGGGAAACTTGCACTAATAAAGCACAAACATTGCGGGGCGGGTCGACGCCCCGCGTGCGTGCGGGAGTTGGTGCTTGTATAGGTGGGTGCTGGGTAGCTGTCAGGGTGCAATTAGAGATATTTCAATTAACTTTTGTTTCGCTTACCTCGCGAGAAAGTGGCTCAAGCGTCAATTGCGACCTAACTGAATAGAAATATCTAATATATATAAATCACGTGTCACGTTGTTTGTCCGCGATGTACTCCGAAACTACTGAACGGATTTTGATAAAATTTTGTAAACATTTACAATGTGGTCCAACTTAAAAGATAGGATAGTTTTTATCCCGGAATTCCCTCGGGAACTCTGAAATTACCACGCATGATGAAATCGCGGAGGACAGCTAGTATGTATATATGATTGATGATCTTGTTAGAAGCCAGCGGCAATTTTTACTTAAATGCGAAATTTGTCCAGCCTTCAGTTATCAGGTTGCTAACGAAGCAATGGATTGACACGATTTTTTTAACGACCTCAAAAAATTAGGATTATGACAATGTTCTCTCAGTGCGCAATGTTTTCTTTTCGTGCAGCTGCTATTTATAAACTAGTCGACCGATTCGGATGTATTTGTTGGTACGTTGTTGACGGTCGAAAATTTTATTCCTGTTATAAAGGTGTTCCCTAGGGAAACTTGAAATTCGCGCCGTTGAAATCACGGGTTGAAACAGCTTGCAAATTTAATTTGTTTTTATTTCTACAAAAAGTTGCTCTACATGCGTTGCTTTTCGTCTCGTTTATCAATTAATTCGTATACATTTTTTTACAGCGTACTTGTTAGTAGCACAGTAGCTGATTATTCGTTGTCCCTTTAAAACGTATCGCGTTTAATGGAAATCATAATCCGAAAAGCAATTATCGACAATCGCATTAACGTTAAATGCTGACATCTGATTAAATATTCATAGCGCCATTGATTGTCTCCCGCGCGATGTTTGGTGTTGCCACAAGTTTATGGTAAGTGCCTCGTGTTGCCGCTAACTACTAAACTATGGAGGGTAGAGGTAAGGAGATCTGTCTCTGAAAATGAAAAGTGTCCGTCGGAATGTATTGAATTAATTAAATTATTAGGTTGGCACCACAATAGCAGCAGGGGAAATTATAAAGAAAGCGCCAAAAGTTTATTAGAGTAGGACTACGTAAATATTTGAAGTTTTGTTTACTGCTACTGTACTGCCAATAACTACTTTAGGTACCATAAATATTATGTTTTATTTCAAGTCGTCATACCCTTATACCCTTCCTCTACTCTAGCGCCATTCTGGCTGGTTTTTAAACTGTTATTTACTGTTTACGGCTGGACAATTTTACAACTTCTCCCCCATTGGCGTAGCTAGGGATTTTATATAAAGGGGGCAGCCGTTCAGCTGAACTAACCCACAGTCATTAAACGAGAGATGTAATTAATGACGCTTAGAAATAAATAATCATGCAGTTCATTCACTCTTCTGTTTACCAGTTTTCATTTTCACTTATCATCGCTCACCCACCATTTTCTCTCCTCTAGAATCTTAAAATAGAGGCGATTTCGCGAGTCGAGAGTCCGACGCGTTGCAAGCGTTTTACGCGCGAGAGCATCTTGACGGGATCTATGTGGCTCTAGCTTGTGTATCGGGAACACGCGTATTCTCAACTCGCGCGCAAAACGCCTCATCATACCCCGCGACATACCTACATAGAATAGAATAGAAAAAAGTTTATTTGATACCATAAAGATAAAATCCAAATGCTCTCGCGCGTAAAACGCTTGCAACGCGTCGGACTCTCGACTTGCGCGTTCTCGACTCGCGCGTAAAACGCGTCATCTGGACAGGTTCTTAGTTAGGCAAAGAAGTTTCTAGGGTAGGCACTGATTTGTGAGTTCTTTTTTTTTCGGAGTTTCGCATACCTTGCATTCGTACCTATGAATTTAGCCTATTAGCATCGTTGTACGGTTTGAAATTGCAAACTATGGCGATATACTTACTAGTTTGCAAAATCTTCCTCGGAGCTTTTGGAATACACCGAATAAATCAGCGCGAAACGTCATAATTGTGTATATCTTTTTACGCAAAAAAAACTACCATTGCGAGAATTATTGCCCCATACAGCACTATAACACGTAATAAAATCCACTTTTGACCATTTTAAATATCGACACGAAAATGAATGACGTAACCTCCATTTTCGATTCCCGCCGAATACTCCCATTTCGTGAGTTTGTAATACGGTTCAGCATAGGTAAGATGCGCGCCACGATATGTTTATCGAACGAAAGATAAAATTGTCGACTCGACAAATATTTGTGGGCGTCCAAGCAAAAAAGTGCAGTAGTGGGGTATTGAGTTAAGACTAGATTCGGTTAAACATTTTGTGCTGCCGGTAGACAAAACGATATAATATGTCGACGAGAATCGATAAAATGACTCGATAAAAGTTTATCATGTTGCGCATCCTAGCTCCGCTGGTAACACCCAAGATGGCACCAACGCTTGTCCTCCCAACTTCCAGCCTAATTAATGTGACCCCGGTATGATTTCACGCCGACACAGTCTGGGACTGGGCTCGCGACGCGCGACGCTCGACTCCCGCCACGTTCTGGCGACGCCATATTAAATTCATAATTCCATTGTCTCGTGTTGAGATACCAATTAAGTTGGATAACATACTATTATTACTACACCCGCAAGTTTCTATTAACTCTACTGCAAGTGAGCAGTGTGAGTGTTGAGCGACCAAACTATCCCACTTTAAGGAGATTTCGAAACGTAAAAAATGTCTAAAACATGCACTCAATATTTGCTCTAAACAATGATCTGCCACTTTATCGATCAACGTGAAAGGGTTCTGCAACTTACCAGTTATATCGTGCCAAAGACGGCGCCTCCCATTGATTATTTTAGCGATTTCGCTGAATCCGTTATACCTAACCTTAATATTATATGCAAAAGGCCCGTAAGTGTAAAACGGGTGCTGTCCCAAAATAATATTATACTGAGATATGGTAAATAGATACTACGCATATCTATAAACAAGTAGGTACTCAACGGACAGATGCAAGATGGCAATATCGAAACTAAAGCAATTTCCAACAAATTTAGCTCGAAACTTGATTCCGCTCATTAGAAGTTAGACCTCTTAACATCCAGAAATTACACTGATGTCTGATAGTAATAATAATTGACTTTTAAGGCGGGAAAACATAATAAACATAGAAGGATTTCTAGATTTCTCAGTTTCCACAGAAGCACTGACTTAAGATTGTGACGTGTCTGGGCCCTTATTCACTAAGACCAACAACATTCCCTGCCCATAACGCGCGTCTCAACAACGCATTTCCAAACGTTCTAGATGCCAAAATATTAGAAATTATTATTCTTTATGCTATAAGAAACGTTTTAAAAGTATTTTTTTGCAGTAAGACTTCTTTGATTACGAGGGAAAGACAGTTTGGTCATAGTGAATAAGGGCCCTGATTTGATCACCAGATGGCCGTACCTAAATTAGATTTAAGTATCTGAAGTATTATATAAAGAATTAGTTGAAAAGAGAGTCTATTCTCACTAGGTAGTTGGTAGTCAATTAACAGTTCAAAAGAGATGTTGACAACTTTTGAAAATCAAAATTTTAATTAGTCCGTCTTTTGGAAAATTAAAAAACAATAGACACGTATTTTTTGCTTTTTCAAATAAATTAAAATATACAGAGATAAAGCACATTAAAGTTTAGGGTGAGGAGGTCGTGACGTCACTAACCGCGAAAACGGCCATACAAACTGTCAGAATAGTGACGTCACGCGAAATTTCAACTCAATATATCGCCGTAATTTTTTGATTACGTAAAAAAAGAAAAAATACGTGTCCAATATTTTTTAATAATCTACAAGACGGACTAAAAATAAATTAGTCAACATGCCCATTGATTGTACTACTGCAATTTTTGAATTTCATTAGTTCTTAACCGCGAGCTCTGCTAAATATCTCTGATATAACCACGTACGATTTTATTAAAAAATGTTAAGTTTCTAGTGTCGCAAGTGGCCACTCTATCAACTAGCTAGTGGCACCTTCCTAGGGGCTTCGTTTGCAGTGTGGCCAGCTGCGATATTACATACAATATGTATTTGTTCACTAGGTGTAGTCACTCGGCGAGTTTCTTGACTCTTGGCAATAAGCGAAGTTCATTGTAGTGTGACTTTAGCCATAGTGGAACCTGATGGCGCTGTGCAAGCTGTGTGATGATGTCCGAGTAATCTAACAATCTAGATAATATAAATGCGAATTCGAGTGTGAGTTTGTTATAAATATTGACTCAGTGGCGCCACAGTCATTGAATAATCTAGCGAACACCACTTATACGTATTTGGTCTTTTTATCTAAAATCTACAAATCACAAGGTAAACAGCCAGCTAGCTATTTTGCTTTTAAGTGAGGCTATAAGGCTAGATTTTATTAAAACAGATACGCAGCTATTATAAGATTAAAACAGCGTATTTTTCATATCAAACTAGCTGTCGTAGCGGTTTCACCCGCGGTAATTTCGGAGTTTCCTCGGGAATTCCAGGATAAAATATAGATATAAACCTTCCTCATGAATCACTCCATTGGTAGTTTTAAAGATCTAAGCATAAATAGAATGATAAATAGGGACAGACAGACAGCGGGAAGCAACTTTGTTTTATACTATTTAGTGATACAACTTTATACCATACCTATTTATCTGCGACATTTATATGCGGCATATATATAGGAAAATATTACTCTGTTGTCGTTTCAACGCGCATTTTACATCCGTAAAATAAGTAGATTATTGTATTTTCGTTTTCCATTTGCATTTATTTCCAGGAACCATCCTTTCTCGCGTCAGCGTTAAATGAGAGTGCCTCAAATAATGTACCTAGGTACGATAGATATTTCATAAAAAGTGATATCAGTTGTTTCAGTAGCATTATTTCGTAAGGCCTTAGTCGACAGTTAAAGAAGACATGCTTTGTTGAGAGTACTTGAAAGTAACAGAGTAGGTACAAGTCGGAGTAATTGGTCCAATCATAAATGTGGTCCCTCTAACGACGCAGATGTATTTGTGGATAGTGACGTGTCCTCCGACGACACATCCCGGCGTCGGATTCAAATCAGATGTTCATTAACAAGTTTAGTCAATTTTCTATGTGTCAGCAGCGGTTTCCTGAATACGCCAGATGTCATAGATATGACCCTATTTCGTGTTAGTGTCTAGTTTTTAGTACTACGGACGGGTTCTATCTTGGTAAAACCGCTTACAGGAATCGTAAAGTTTGTGCTAGAGCTTTTTTTAAGAAAATCCTTTTAGTAATAACGTGAGTTATTTTCAGCCTGTATTGATTGTTTCGTTTCTTTCAGGTGAGTTAGTTCAGTTCTTCAGTTCAGAGCATCAGTTGACTGTCATTATTCGCCACATGTGACACACGCAGTTTTTTTTTTATTTTATTTTTTATACTTCAAACAAAAAAACAGTTAATATTGCATTTAGCTCGTTCTGGGTACTACTGATAGTATTCCCGAGCAAATTCAGTGAAGTCGCGCATTCAGCTCATCATAAAAATAACGATCCGGTTTGTACCCGTTACGAGCCAAGTGATGGTTGTTCTCATATTTGCGCTCAATGAGTACCTAACGAGTGAAACGCCCAAAGACAATTGGCCGCGATGAGGACACATCACCGAGTTATGTAAATTCTCCATCGTCTATATATTTCATTGTGCTCGATCGCCGAGTCTCGGTCCGATTATTATTGTATTTGTCAGCTAGATGATCGACTGTGGTGGAGGCAGTGACGGCTGCCTAATCGCGGGACGGTCTCGCGAGTCGTGCGCGTGGGTCAACCAGTGGCGTTGCGAAAATCTGTGCGCGCACGCGTGTTCTGTGCTCCACGCCGCGCCGCGACGCTGCGTCTGTGCGCGATCGCCGGAGCTGATAGTATCGCGTGCGCCCGCGCCGGCGACAGTTTCGTGTTTCAAAAATATTGTGTACGCGCCGTTGCCGCGGTGTGTTTACGTGTTTCGCTTGTGCCGGTGATCACTCGCGGTTAGAACGGAAGCATTGACCTCGGCGTCGATGCCGCCGCCGTCGTCGACAATGCAACCGGCGAAATGGTTTTGCGTTTGTTTTTACCTCCCCGCAGTACAACTAACGGTTGCGTCGTTTTTTGTTGGACTACGTTCAGTGGTGTCGCTATGTTTTTCCGCGTACGTTTTGTTGAGTTGATAAAGCGGAGACGGTCACCCACGAGTTAGACTGTGGGTTCCTTTTTTAGCTGGACGATCAATCGAAAGATTTTTCAAACGATTCCTGCTTCTGTTAACGAACATTTCGGTATCACTTGATTTAGTCTAACGTTTGTTTGTTTACACCAACAACTTCATAGCAAACAACTGTGAACCGCAGTCAACGCATTCATGGTTTGTCGTATAGTTGGTTTATCGGAACGATTCGTTGATTGTTAAAACAAGTAATCCCCTAGGCGTGATTGTTTTGTTTTGTATGTGTGAGTGTGTGTGTGTGTGTATGTGTGGTTCCTTAAAAATTTCACCCGTAAAGTTTATTGCGTTCCGTTTTTACTCCCGCCACCGATAAGAGGATAGAGTCGTATTGTGTACGTGTTCGCGCCGCGCCAGTAAATATCGAATGTACCTACAGTTTGCGGGGTGGCCGGTACGTATACGTTTCCGATTACAATCGCCGACGTACCTACGGTTCCAATCGATTCGGGATTCCATTCCGATAAGGATACATTGATATTACAGAGAGGTATGAGACAAACGCTGATTAAGCATCTGTGGGTTACTATTCGATGCGAACAAAGGATTTCTCTATTATGCTATCTGTTACCGTAAACTGTTCGAGAGAAAACTGGATAGTATAGACAACGCGGTGATTGTTTGTTGTGTTCCGTCCGTCCGTCGTCGGAATAAAACCGGAGTCTTTGTTGCACGTCGGATACAATAATACGAGTAATATAAGCTGACCTTCTGTGAGAGCGCAAAAAGGTGTAAAAAACGAGTAAAGAATGACGACATCGGATTCGGACGCGCCAGCCGAGCTCAGGCTACATACGCTCGGATATAAAAACACACGTCCGCAGCGATACTGCATAGCAGTAGGTAACACAAAGAGTTTTACCTCTATACTTATCTGTTTTAACTTTGCTCAATAGAATAGAGGCGAGATAAGCGTCAGTCTAAACACTTCTATATTGTTATGCTTATGACATGTTGCATAATAATAATGGTTCTTCGATGGCTGAACACGTCGTCGTATACATGTGCAAGGTAATAGACGAATAGACACACTCAATTTATTTTTTTGTGATCTTGAAAGGACCGTTCACTAGATTTCGTTCATACGTATACGTTACTATCTTAAGTGTCATAGTGATATCACAAAAAAAACAAGCGAAACTATGCACCAGACACATTTCCATTGTAAAATTTAGGAAAAAAACTCTGTTAAATTTTTTGACATTTCTACTATTTTTATCCTTATAAGAAAAAGAATCATTATAATAAGTAAATATTATGTGTATTGTGTTAACACGTGTGTTCTAAAATATGTGAATGCAGATTACAATATCTGAAAAGTTTGGGTTGTTCTCATAGGAAAGTTTCTAAACTTGAACTTACTAAAAGGTAAAAACCATTGTAGTAGGTAACCTTATTGCCTCATCTTGAAATTCTAATATGTATGAATTACATGAAATAAAAAAAAAAGGTGCGACGAATTGAAGTGGAGCATGAGATGTTTTTAAACTTAAAAAATAATACTTACCTAATCATTATAAAGATTTTCTTTTTGTAGGGAGTAGTTTCTTGGTGTAATAAACCGGTTCTAATACCTATCATTAACAAGAAGCTACAGTATACCTATCCCTGAGTAACTTTATTTACAATAATTTTTGTTATTACTTTCTTTCAAAGAGTTCCCGAAGGAGTTAGGAAATTTAAGCAAGTGGAACTGCAGGGAACAGCCATTTGGTTGAAATTTATTATTATGTATTAAGGTCTTGGAATTGACATCATTCTTAGGGTACTCTCACCCCTAGGACGTTTCGAAATTGACGTGAGTAAACCGCGGGGGGACGGCTATTATGGGTAGTAAAATGTGTATCTACCTATCGGTGGAAACTAGCTAAAGTTACATCGCTTCCTGCGCCAAGCACCCTGTATAATCTAAAATACAGCTTCTGTAGAACCACACTTGTAGGTATATTTTTAAACTTTCTCTTTAGAAATCCTCATCGCCGAGTCAATGGAATCACAAACTTCGGAATTTTATAGGTACTCTAATACTTTATACTGACCAGTAGGTATCCGCATGAATTTCAAAATTTCCTTCTGAAATCTTTATTTAATTTTATTTTCTATATTATTTTAGTCTATTGTTTTTTTATTTTCTAACTGACGGACCAATCAGAATTTTGATTTTCAAAAGTAGTCAACATCCCCATTCTAGGTTTCAAGATTACAATATTTGCCAATGATAGTTACCCTTACACAGAGAACAGAATGTAGCAGTAAGTACACAAAACTCTACCAATTTAGATAAAATAATTTAAGTATTACAGAGCTTACGGATAGAAGCTTAAATAAGGTTTTATGATTGGAACTCGGAACGTACCTACATGATTTTAAAGGCTTTTATTTTTAATTTACTTGCAGAAGATATCAGTATCCATATAATATATACTCTTTGTTCTAAAATCTAAAGTATACTTAATAATCCTACTAATATTATAAATGTGAAAGTGTGGATATTTGGATGTTTAAATGTTTGGATGTTTTTTACTCAATCACGCTAAAACAGAGGGGTACAGAGAAGGAGATAGGGTACTTTTTATCCCGGAATTCCCGCGGTAACTCCGAAATTACCGCGAGTGAAACCGCGGGGCACAGCTAGTATTATAATAATTGTACAGACACCGCATGTGTTATATCAAATTTATCTATGGTTATAGTTTTTTTTCGTTATCTAATTCGAATGGCACAAAAAGTAGCAATGTTTTTTTCGTTTCAAACTTGTTACTGAATACGTCTTTAAATATTGCTTAAGCACAAGGACCGGCCTTGATCTATGTTATCCAACATTAAAAATGTATCTAATGACTCACATCTGTGTTGTAAAAAATATTTGGAATAATCACGTAGTGTAATAAAGTTAACCTGTGTAATTTATTCAAGGTATAATAATAATTATAGTATACTTAATTTTGAATAACTTATACTATGTTTTAATAAAAATCACTCACAATTTTGTTTGAAATCTTGCATAATTGGTAACTAAATGTTGTCCGTATCTTTGGTGTTGTGGTAGGCTTGAAGTATATTTAGTCTAAAAGGGAAATTAACTGTGTAAACAGTAAATTTCCCTTTAAATTCTATGTGAATGGAAAAGTTCCATGTTATTTGGACCGTATGTTTTAGTCGAATGCCTGAGCGACATCGAGTCTCCGAAGTAAACAAAGCCTTGAAATGTACCTATCTGAATATTCTCTATATAACCAAATACTAACTATTCACCGTGGTTTCACCCGCGTTAATTTCGGAGTCCTTGCGGGAATTCTGCAGGGATCAAAAGTACCTACTTTATGTATTTTTCTGTAGTTCTGACAACATGTATGCAAAATTGATAATTTTATCGGTTGAGTTAATACTCAACAAATAAACTTATATATTAGGAAATTGCACAAAAGAAACAAACCCAATGACACCGTTACACAGTCAACAGAAGTATCCTATGTCGTGATCGGTATCAATCCTTCACGCTTCGATGCGGCGTGTTTCACACACATCGAGCTACCTATACCTACCTATAGCATGTATTTCGCGGACTCGCCGACTTTCTCTCAAGGCCGAAAACGCGTGGTCGCCCACAACACGGCGCCGGCAGACCACCGACGGACCACCGTGGTCTCGCCTCACCGGTCCTACCTGTTCTGTATGTGTGTCGCTTTCCAACCAATAGCGAGTCGAATGTCGCTAGCGCCAGCGCAGACCTGCCCCCCTATACAAGTTGACAATCAATGATAATCGTAAACGCATTGAAAACTAATAAGGAACGGAATTGTTATGTCACGTGGTCACGCAAAACTGGACTTTTGCATAGATGAGTTTACGTGACCACGTAAAATGATCTTTGTCATTCTTTTGTTTTCTATGCGTTAACGATTGAAGAATGTCGTTTTGAACGACCGCGACATTACCAAAACTGTAAATGTCACACAGGTATTTGTTATTATTAGATTTCTTTAGGTCCTGCCGCTCATGTATGTAATTTTTTTCAAAGGTTGATCAATATATCTTCTATATGAACGTAGTTATGCAAAAATGATCCTATCCACAATGGTTTAAATTGAGATAAATGCAATTATTTTGTTTTAGAGGTAATTTTTTTTTGTTTTATCTAGTATGATTAAAAACTAGGTTTTATTGTAGAAATTTGTAATTATTGTACTGAACCAATTTAGTTTGGCCGTGGGTTGGAACATTTTTGCATAACTACGTCCAAATAAGAGTTGAATATTTAAAATCATTCAAAATGTGATAAGGTTGATTTTTACACAATATTAATATAGAAATTGTTGAAAGTGATTAGTCCTGTGCTGATGACGTTTCTTCTGATATCTTGTTTTACGAGTTACTGTTGAACAGAAAGTTACCGATGCATGGAATACTTATAGATTTTTTGCAATAATAGTGTTATCTCACGGTATGCAAATTGGCCTTCCTTGTCTTTGTCTTTGGAAGGACGCTTCTAGAAGCGTGTGATTTGGGCGATTGAATGTTAATCATATTATAGCGTTTTATATACTTTAGTTAAATTATTATTTATAATAGCAATAATCTGGCGGTAATTTTGCGTGAGAATTGAAACAACCGACTCAGCTGCACAAGTCGACGCTTCTACAAACTCCATCCCATATTGCCTGTTAGTTGCCAGAACGGTCAAAACTTTTCCATTGCGATGAGATAACTCGAAAATTGGTAACTATTAACGAGATTTCAAAAAATTATAATAAAACAATCACACGATCTTGCCTGAAGATTAAACTCTACACAAGATTCATATCAATCAAAGACAAAAATAAAAAGCAGAACTAGCATTTCTTTGTTTGTCTCAATGATTGTAAATACTGCAATTTGATCTCCATAAAATAATTAGAAACGTGCAATAAACAAACACGCTAGATTTTATTTATAAACTCGTGTGAACTCTCCCACAGTTTTGTTAATATTTCAGACATTGTTTATATATTGTGGTGGCAACATCAATGCTTATACACTTCTAACTAGTCGTAGTGAAATTTTATTGACCATTATTACATTTTTCTCTGCACAAAATCCGTATTGAAGACACGTTTTACGTCATTTCTTGCTTAATACCTAAAACCAGCCTATCCGCCGCTCCCTAAGACCATCACTTTGGCCATTTCCAAATTTTTGTACGTAAACTTTAAAAATCGAACTGTTTAAAAAACATTAATTAACATGCTGCAATTAAAAAAGCGAATGGTTCAACCACGGAGCAAAAAAAAATAACTAGAGAGGACATGTAGGCGGGGCAGGCGCGCTGCCGTTGCAAAGGGAGTTAGAGCAAATGCTCTAACTTGCCCGAAACTTCTTTTGCTGCCATCCCAAGTATTCCCAAAACTGTTAATTTCAGTGACTAAGTAAAAACATAACCATAAAGCGTTTAATACATTTCTCTACGTTAATGAATGATTTAGTGCGTGATTAATAGTTTTGTGTGCGAAAATCACCCGGCGACATTGGTTTTCATCTGTTTTCGTACTAAATTAAGTTATTTAAGTTATTTTCTGTTATTTCTTCTATCTGTTATATGTTTCTGTTCTGTGGGTTTAACAAACAATGCATCATACGTTACATACATATCGTTTGCATAAAACGATATTCCTTATTAACACTGTGCAGTCTCGTACTGCCTTGCTCTACCAGCAACTGCGTTGAAATCCTATTCAATACTTCGTCAAGAAATAAGTAATTCATACGGCTAATGATGTAGATAATGCCCTCAATATTGTAGGGCATGTTCAAATGTTTCTACATTTTAAAGAAGCCATAGGTATATAATATATATATAGTACGAATACTACATTTCTGTTTATTTTTTTTTTCGTTTATTTAGGGCAACAATAGCTACAAGGCACCTAGATATATTAATTATAAGTTTCAAAATTACAGTATTTGCCAATGATAGTTACCCTTACACAGAGAACAAAACGTAGCAGTAAGTAGGTAAGACAAAATTATACCAATCTAGATAATGATTCAAGTAACACAGAGCTTACGAATAGATGTTTATAGATGTTCAAATATTTAGGTCGAGCGTCTTAGGCGAAATATTTATTATAATAATCAATGACGTCACCAACTCTTTTCATTCTCATGTATACTAAATTGTAACGATCATGCCCGAGCTTAATGTGCCCACTTAACCCCCAGCGTATAGGGTTGCCCCAAATGACTCATTGGAATTACCAACTAATGGCGCGGATGAGTTTAAAAAAATCTCAATGATTTATATAATAATACACATTTGATAGTATAAATGCCCAGAATGGAAACGAGGGTAGGTACTATTTTTATTTTGATCATTTATTACTTACATTTTATTTATTTTTTTTGTTTAAAATACTATTGTACTTACGTACGTGTACGTATTGTTTAAAATACTATGTATATTTATATTATTATTCGCTGTTTGGGTTCTTAAATTCATCGGTATCCAAGCTGGCCCGTCCAGAATATTATAATGTCTGTATCGTTATCGGTGTTACAAAAATTCAATTTGCTCAAAAATAATATTTTTTGTGTGAATAATGAATAATGGGAAGAAATCATAATCTTTGTAATTATTCACAACCCTAGGTTCGGTGAACACTTGAACGTTCTTTATTAAGTGTTCGTGGAGATAATTGAAAACAATTGAGCCGGGCAGCGCCTCCGCCGCGCCGCGCCGCGCCGCTCGCCGACCGCCAGACGTAAACATTTATATATATGGTGGCTTGTGTATCCCCTTTAAAATGTAGAGTCCCTAAAATATAGCATAAATCTAGGTATCTATCTATACCACGAACCGGAAGACGCAGCGTAGGTAGGCCCGCTACAAGGTATTCCGACGACTTGGTGAAGGTCGCGGGACGCCATTGGATGCGGGAAAACTGCCACTTGCCAGATCCAAAAACACAAAAACCTAACTCGGACAGGACCGCTGATACCGCTATATCATCATAATAAAAATAAAAATTACTTTTTTTTATTATGCACTAATTAATCACATCGACAAGTTTGATTTTCGACTAACGCGGCAGTCAGACAAAATATCTAAAGCCGGACAGGCCGGGCGACAAAATATTTGGCCGGAAATATCCGTAAAAAGCCGAAAATGTCTACAGCCGGACACCAGTTCGAAATATAGATGAATATACACAAACGATTTTATAGATTCGACGGAAATCAATTAAGGATATTTCACTTTCATTTTGTTAAGACCGCCCAAATAATTGCCTTTTAAAGGTCGGCAGAACCGATTGATATTTAATAAAAAATATTTTATCGATTCTCTCTCACTCGGCCTACGCAAAAATATCAGCACGTTAGTAGTTACGTAAACTATTGACCAAGTTACTCTATTTATACATACAGCAGCAGCAATATGTAACCACTTTTATCAGTGTTTGAACTTTATTATTATATCACTAAGATTCAATGACTGTCAAAAATGTTCACATATTTCTGCTGCTGACTGTACGTATAAGTCGCGTCATTAACGATGTTAGAGTGATGATGAGTTCTTGTTACTTGCTAAATGAGTTCACACGGTCTTGGTCTCGTGGGATGTGCACAGCATACAGATATTACACAATACACATAGAGCGATTCGTTTAAAATTCCGTTCGAAATTGAAGAATGAAGACAGTCGATGTGTGTGTGGATGGCACAAAATAATCCGTACGTTCGCGCCAAAAGACTTGATCTCTAGTTGTCGTTATTAATTCTATTAGGTATAGTTTGATTCGGATCAATTTGACGAGGAACGGTAAAAAAAATGCAACTCTGTACACGCGACAGAACCTCTGCACACCTCTTTGCGTCAGAATCTTCTAAAATGACCATAAACAGTCGTAAAGATAACACATTAAAAGCGTTTTTACGAACGAATTTAAAACGAATAAATTTAATTTAATTTCAGATTCTATAATCGCATTTGAATAAATTCTCACTTCCATTTCAATTTGTGCAAAAACCTATCTATCCTAAATCCCAAGTATTTAAAACTACGTTCAAATCGATTCTATGCGCGCAGCACCATTGTTTAAGGACGCGCGTTCAAAGCCTATTTTATGAACGCGACCTATCCGCGCAAATAACGCATTGAGCGACGATTTATTTTAACGCCAGCGCAGCGGGTAAACATGCTGGTGCCTATAATTTATAGTGCTTTCACCCGTGTTTGACACATATAACTTTGGCTACTCTCAACACCCGATTTATAGGGTAATTGAAATTGATAGGCACCCGATATATATTCACATCGCCGTGTCTGCGTGTTTTTATAGGTCTATTATTATTTTTTATTGGACCCGTATAGGTTTTAGATTTTCAGTTCATTTGTTTTTGTTTCCACCCATTTTTATGATATCCCAACGATAAAGTGTCAAAGCTAACATATTGTGTGTATTTATTTTTATTACCAAATACAAATTTAACCTCTGACCTTTTTATGTCAAAAGGCGTTGTATTTCTGTAAGATTTTTACTCAGGATTTTTACAATCTATATTAACACCAGTGGCCTTCAATATGACAGGAGCTGAATAGATTGTCGTCTGATTATTATATCAGATATTATGTCTTTGAAAGTAACTTTATATGTAATTAGTTACGTCACATCGAAAAAGAGTATAGAAGCGAATAGCGATATTATTGTCAACTTAAATAGCTAACTATTTCAACAATAGTATAATAACCACGTTCTTAGATAAGCTAATGCTGAATAACGCAAATATTTATGTAACTACATAAATAATACCCAGGTACCTATTATTACTATCGCGCTAGCTCTTCATATCGGATATTGAGGTAACGGAACAAAAGACTATATATAGGTATACGGTGTGTTTCAAAAACTCATTCTAAATACTTCATCCCAAGTTAGAAATTCGTGTAATCTACAATAACATTTATGAAGGTGTGATAATTAATTTGTGTATAGTTATAAGTCACGCATGATCTAGTTTGCTGCCGACACACCTTTGATTGGTAGGTAATGTTTATTGTTATGTTACACAATAGAGAGAGACATACCGAGAGAGAAAGAGGTAGTGCTCATGCACTGGTGAGGAAACTAAAGCATATAATATTTATTATGCGTGATTAGAAATAAATTCTTAGATTGACAAACTTCGAGCCGAAAACAGTTAATGCCACACCTGATATACCTAGGTACTACGTAGGCACATTTTTTTATTTTGTCTCTATTATACATAATAATATAACTTAACATTTAATCAATACTGTGATATTGAAATCAAGTTATATTTTTTTAAATTGACATCTAAAGACACAGCTAGAATTGTCACCACTGCAATTGTTATGACCTCAGAACATAGAACAATATGAGGTTTTGACGGTTTTAAATTCACCTTCGATAGTCGAGATCCGTAAAAGTTTATGATTTTTTTTATTCGTTCCTTTCTCACGTTGAGCGCAATACGGTTTAAAATGTCACACCTCACCACTTAATTGATCTGTAATGGCAATTTATTTTAACCGAGTGATCTATGGCGATAAATTGGTGTTATATGTTAGAAATTATATCTAGTCAGACATTTTTGCTTGTTGGTCTACCGCGAAAAAGTTACTGTTGCCCCGAAAAACACGTATAGTTTTTTCGCAACGTACATACATATTTATTTCTTTTAGTCTAAGGAAAGTAGGTATTTAATAAAGACACATTCACATAACGTTGCAAATAAATATTGACGTTATCACCGTTATTTACAGTCCGTAATATCGTCAGATCTTAATTGTTCACTGGATAATAATACGTTCCCGTAAAATGTTACCGATTCCCCATTATGTTATTACAATTGAGTCGGTCGCGACTCACGAGGGGGTCGCAAATTGGAGCCGACGGCTACGGCTCCTTAGAGATTCGTTACGAGAATCCGATGGCATGATAATGTTGTGTCTACATATATCGTGGATGATATTCGAGGAACAAATGGCAGAGCATTTATATATGACTAGCTGTCCCGTGCGGTTTCACCCGCGATAATTTCGAAGTTCCCGCGGAATCGTTCCAAACAAACTTTGTAACCCCTTTTCATTCCCTTAAGGGTTGAATTTTCAAAAATCCTTTCTTATCGGATGCCTACGTCATAAAAAGCACACACCCTCTAAGTTTCAGGTCTCTACGATCAGCGGTTCAGGACAAAGCAGACAGCGACGATCACTCAGCGGTTGTTGCGTTTGGATCACACGTCGCAAGGCGTGAGTTCAGATCGCAACAACGAGCTTGAGCTGTCTGTGAAGTAAAACGTCGTGAGGAAACCATAGCATGGTGGTAGGGCAATTCCTAGTACCCGGCTGGATAGCTACCGCCTTCGAGTAGAAAATCTCTCGCCAAGCACCTAACGGTGTGTTGCGTCAGTTTTACTTGAAAGCCAGTTCCCATTCCAAGCTATGTCTGTTTAGTATCTTCGACCACAGCGTCACTTAACATCAGGTGAGTTGTGGTCAAACGTCTATCTTTCTAATCTTGTTATCAGTTAAAAAAAATGTGTCTCTAACCCGCGGTTTCTAGCTGTTGAATTTCCTGAAGCATCCTCTTGTGCCTACTGGGATAAAAATGTCCTTTCCTTATCTGCACGGACCCGTCCAGTTGTAGCGGCGATAACTTAATTAGTAACGATTATAATATTCACCGCGATTATATTTTCAAAAAATGTTTCATGTAACACAAATCAAATGTTCACAGATAAAGCTCTACAGTTTTTGCCGTGTATAGAGAGTTAAATCTTTCTTATTTATTATGAAATTCATTATTAAACTAACTGATGTCCGCGGTTATACCCGAGTGAAACGCATTTATATGGAAGCAAAGTACCTATTTCTATTTATTGAGCCTTTGAATCCCTCACTAGGCTCAGAATCCTATCTCAGAAACACTAGCATATATTCCTTTACCTTTTTTGCTCGGGATTTCCAACAAAAACTAACTTTGATCTCTTGTTGAATAATAATACAATATCACTAGCTTTTGCCCGCGACTTCGTCCGCGACTACTACCTATAAAATTTTTATTTCGTAGGGGAGCGATTTTCATTTCTATAATCACAATAATGGACAAATTATGGAAACAAAACGATATTATTTGAGGGAGCGCAGCTGTACAATACGTTACCTAACGACATTAAAAAATGCGATAGCATAAACACGTATAAATATAAATAAAAAAAATTTTATGTACGTCAAAACCTTAATTGTAGTCTACTTCTTTGTATCTTATTTTAAGTGAACAATAATGTTCTTATAAGAAATAAAGATTCTTTAAACCTATTTAGTTGCGTGTTCTCCTTCTGCTATCACCAACACACCGTGCACCGTAGTCCGTAAGTGTAGACACCCTGTCTTGTGAACGACCCGTAGTGCTTTCCAACTTTTTATGAGTTGAAACAAAACAACTTGCGGGTAATAAAAATAAATTGGATGAAATCAAGCTTTAGCTTATGAAGGCGAAACACGTTTTTGAAGTGGATCAGAGTGTAATGCCGAGCTAGACTGTAAGCCACTGCATAATGTGGGTGGATACATAGGTACGTGTGGGATACTTACACCTTGTTGGCTACTGCGGAACACGGATGTCACTCAGATGGCGAACTCACTAGAATCTCTACGTGGTTAGGTTATGTGAGTGTTTTGAACGTGTACGCCGCGGATACAACGCGAATGCTGCGGTAAAGCAGCGGGACCTATCTTTACTTTTCAATGTTAGCTAAGTTTGGAGAATTTTAAAGAATAATATAATATGGTTTATTGACAGCACCGTTTGGGTTAAGGTAACTGACTGCTAAGCCAGGTGTCGCAGGTTCGATCCCCGCGTCAGCGTAAACATTTATGTGATGAGCATTGGTGTGTTTAGTATGTATCATTCAAATGTCTGGTAGGTACCCATAATACAAGCTCTGCGTGGTTTGAGATTAGGTGGCGCTGAGTGATAATGTCCAAGCATTATTCTTAGATAATATAATTATAATAAACTAGCTGTCGCTAGCGGTTTCACCCGCGGTAACTTCGGAGTTCCAGCGGGAATTCCAGGAAGTGACTCTGTTTTATACTATGCAGCGATATTCGATTTTTTCTGTTGGAGTTTAACAAAAAATTACAAGTTTTTTTAATTAAAAAATACGTAGAGTAAATGTTACCATCAAAAAGTAGCTCTTTGGTAACATGTAAAAAAATACTGCAATATATTTGACGCCGTAAAATTAGTGTTTACTCGTATATACCAAATGCATGTTTCGTGTTAAAACGTATTTTTTACAAGTAATAACTGTCATGCAAGTGTGAGTAAACGTTCCTGTATTTTATAAATGCTTACAGTAACCGTTTGTTATTTGTTTCCTTGTTATTTATAAAATGACAAAAAAATAATAAATAAGATTATTTTTAACAGAAAAATATCGTAACTCAATAATGGTTTTGTTTGAAATACGATCACATAACCTCTAACGCTTAATATGTATTTATGAATACTTGTATAATATCTTCTCGGTTGCTATGTGGGTAAAAAGATAGTCATAATTTGATGATAATATTTCGTGATGAATAACAAATTGTTTATAACATTGTATCATAATATCAATTGCGGTGTATATTAAAAAAAAAAACATATTATGCTGAAGTCGTCATTATTATCAAAACGCGTATAATGTAGACAGAATGTCTTTATTCAGTCGTTTTTGATATGGCAATTAGCATCGATCGGAGAGCAACTTTGACAAAGATCGATTGCGACTTGCCTTTATGTCCCAATGGAACGAGTACGCCGATCTACCGTCGTCAGCTAGGGTTATGATTGATTCAGCAGCAAATACTAGATCGTTTGCATCAATCTTTAGATTTTTATGTCTTTAATCTATAATTTTAGGTTGGTTAGTTTATTTAATTTCGGTAAATTGTTGACTTTCTATTCGGTAGTTTGTATTCTTTAGTTATGTTCTTGAATTGGTAGGTACGTTTCGCTACCTCATCTTAATTCAGAGTAGAAAGCAAAAGCTGCTTACAGTACTGATAACTTTTACGTGGCTGGAAATTTTATCACGTCGTCGTCTCCGACCGACGAGCGCGGCTTTGTTCTTACATGATAGATGGGACCGCGCCACCTTGCCTCTCACAAATATTATTTTAGAAACGTAGTTACTTTGACGACGAGTTAGAAATCCACAACTACTCCACTTATTCTGATGTAGTTTACGGCGAATCTTTCCAAATATAGTCCGTTGTTTCTCTACTGCTATTTTATGCAATCACTTCTCAGTTCTCAACCTTGAACCGATTTATTTCTAAAATTGGCGCCTCCACTCTAAACAGTCTAGAATCGAGTCTTGAAACAAACACAAAACCGCCCCGTGTTTCACTTTCGTTTAGTGGAAGACTTATTTTACGATAGTGAAATGAAAAAGGAATGCAGTGATGGAATTTTTAACCAGTATTGGTACAGTGAAAACAGTGAAAATGTTAGTGCTCTCGAATATATTCCGCGCGAATCATCCGCAGAAACAAATAGTGCCAAGGGATTATTCTCTGTCTTCGGACAAAAGTGTCAAAGATGAACCCAAACTAATATCATACAGCTCTCTGCGAATAAAACAACGAAACAAGCCAAATAGCGAAATTGATGGGACACATGAGATGTATGAAGCAACAAGATCTACAAGGAAAGAAAAGTGTTTCTCCTCAAGCGTCGATGCGATCATCGCGCTCAATGATACCAAAAGTAAAGTGATACGTAGTGCCAAAGGTTTATTAGAGACTAATTTAGATGATCTATTCAACGATATACACAAAGTAGATAGTTGGACGGCTGAACCAAAAACTTTCGGTGCAAGTGAACCAGTGTTAAGTTTTAACGGTGAAAGCTCAAAGAGTGGTAGCAAGCTTGAATCTCTCGTGTCCAACGTTGACAGCGAAGAAGATACAGCGACCGACAGTGATTGTTTGGATGAAGTGGTCCGCGAACAGACAAAGTGCATGGGGGCAAGACGCATCGGACATTTGCTCCGGCGAGTTATATCCAGAAATGGTGAGTTTTATACATGTAAAACTGTTTGATATTTATTTTACATCCTGGGAAAAGTAAAGTAAATTGTTTAACTTTAAGGGTTCAAACTCTCGATAATGCATTCTAAATAGCTGATAAAAATATACATACTAAAGGAAAAACATAGATAAATAACAAATACATAAATCATTAGCAAAAATCTCGAAATTGCGCCGGTCAATGACTTCTACGTTTGTGATTTGTCGGCATATTGGTTACAATATAAACGAAAGTGACGTTAAATTACCCTTTGGTGTAAGGCCTCTGTTTCTTGCTACTGAATAGGTACTTGCGATGATTGTTTGCCTTCGTTTAAGGTTTAGATCCTGTATACAGATACAGTAAAAATGTACTCGTAACAAAGTTTGAAGTGCATCGTATCGAAATGGCGGCGGTTATTCATTTGATTTCAATTGTGGCGAATTGCTTCTCTCGGTCTGACTGAGACGATTGTCGTAAAATCTCGTTACACACCAATGTTATCGTCGTCTTCGTGCCCTCTTTTGTGATTTGAACTAATGACAACACCAATTAGTTTCTGCTTGGGAAAATATTGCGATCGCTTTGTGGTGAAATTTTATCAATTTGCTTGGCAATTACGGTCGGCAGAATTTGAAAAAGTGTTTTAATTTAATGAATAACATTGAGTCAGTAAGAAATTCAATCATTTTTATTATATTGAACACAAATTACTCTATAACTGAAAAAAATTAAGATTGCACTTTATACCTATATTATACCTACCTTCCCGTCCGTTACATACATACATAGTTTCCGTCCGTCCGTCCGTAGTCCGTACATAGTTTAAACTTTACTAAAAGCTGAGTATTACTGTCACGTAATTTTTGCGAAATCGTTGCTTAAAATGACGCATGATCCCTTTGCTATCGAAAATTTTAGCAGCGTGTAGTGGAATCGACCCTTACACAAATTAACCACCGCAATCAGGTGGCGTGTCATTAATCTCGGGCCACGTGGTTCGTTTGCTAATAGAGTCGCATTCGGGACTGGAGTAAGTTTCAAGCCGAGCCTGCTGGTGAAAGTCAAGTGCCTCATCAATATCACCTGTGGAACTATTCCATAACTTCTCGTTGGTATTTAAAGGAATTATGTATTTTGTAATTTAATTTCGCGTATTTACTCCCATCCTACTAATATTATAAATGTGAAAGTGTGGATGTTTGGATGTTTGGATGTTTGTTACTAAATCACGCAAAAACGGCTGAACGGATTTGGATAAAATTTGGCATGCGCGTTGCAAGGGGTCCAGAGAAGGACATAGGGTACTTTTTATGTCGGAATTCCCGCAGGAACTCCGAAATTACCGCGGGTGAAACCGCGGGGCACAGCTAGTAAATAATAATTTCTTCAAGTCGTGAATCGTTACATAAAATACCTACATAATATGTATACTTAAATACCTATTTCGTTCTAAATAGAATCTTTGGCGAAAATTTGATGGTCAAACGTAGGTACTGGAAATAGTGACATATACTACCATTTTCTTCATGTTCTTGTTTTCAACTTGAAAATTTGTTAAACGAAAATAACCAAAAATCCAGCTACTCAGCCAGTGAGTATGGTTAAAGAACTTTAACCACTGCACCCAAGCAATTGTTTAATGGAACGCTTTCTATATTATATGTATCACAAATGGGAATCATGATGATAAAGATTTATTATTATAGAAGACTTGAATGGATACGTGCGTTGGCTGAAACTTGGCCTGGTGCACTGCCGTGCGGCTAGATTTGATAGTTTGAGAGTATCGCTGACACATTTGCGCGCTCGCTGGCACCGGCTAACGTGATCACACGGTGCTGTACGTTCAGTGCTAATGTTCCGCTATAAATAGACATCCCTGCTAAATTACAGAGTTCAATACTCCAGCAGTTAATGTCGCCGGTAAATTCCCAACGGATATTTGAGGTTATTTAACTACTGAATGGGGATGTTGACTACTTTTGAAAATCAAAATTCGAATTAGTCCGTCAGTTAGAAAATAAAAAACCAATAAACACGTATTTTTTGCTTTTTCAAATAAATTAAAATATACAGAGATAAAGCGCATTAAAGTTTAGGGTGAGTGGGTCGTGACGTGACGTCACTAACCGATAAAACCGCCATACGAACTGTCCGAATAGTGACGACACGCGAAATTTCAACTGAATGTATCGCCGTTATTTTTTGATTACGTAAAAAAATAAAAAATACGTGTCCAATATTTTTTATTAATCTACAAGACGGAGTAAAAAAAAAATTGTCAACATAATTTCAATTTTGAGTTACAACTTACACGTACCTATTGGTGTCTTTGGTTGTAACGCCAGATTGTTGATAAATACATACTAGTAATTGTTTCCTGCGGTTGCACCCGCGTTTATTTCGGGGCTTCCGCGGGAATCCCGGGACAAACAGTTTTCTATGTCCCTGAAAACCGGTATACGAAATTTCATGATGATCAGTCGAGTACTTAAGGCGTGAAAGCATAACAAAAAAATTCACTTTCCCATTCATAATATTAGTTAGGATGTCTCAAACCTTACGATCAGTGGTTGTTTGGCCGACGAGAGCGTATATTGTTTACGTGCATCGAATTCAAAAACGGAATTGCTGCAAAATTCCACGTTTCTACAACTTCGGTATTGTACATAAAATATAGTATCGTTGAAATTATTGCATTCGTTTCCTACTTCCACGACTCGTGCCGAGCAATACTTATTGTTTGAAAAAGGAGGCCGCACGAGCTTTATACCCGTGCCAAGTGTTTTTATTTTTTTTTTGTTGTTTGTTTTTATTGTAAATCTCTAAGACTTCATAATTGAGCCTCGTGACTTTAGAAACAACCGGTCGGTCTTAACTTTTAAGTGTTCTTCGTGAAAAAGACAATGCAACTTCTCTGAAAATATTTGCGTGAAACGTATGGCAGCTACAATTAACAGGAAAAACGTTCCAATACTGTAGCAGGATGTTCTTTCATGTTGTGTTTATTAAGCATATTAAGTTAAAAAGTCGTTTAGTTGGCGGACGACCGGTAAAGTTGTCAGTTCTGCAACAGTGCCAGAGTCGTTCCATTTTACTCAATGCCGTCACCACATTTATGGTGGCTTGTTAAAAGTTTGTTTAAAATGTAGACAAAGATGCCTATAGTTATACAAGTGACTAGTTACAGGTGTAAGTAATTATTTCTACAACAATTTTAACGACTGTGAAATAATAATTCGCAAAGATTTTACTTGATGCAATAGGGATGTGGACTACTTATGAAAATCAAAATTCTAATTAGTCGGTCAGTTAGAAAATAAAAAACAATAGACACGTATTTTTTGCTTTTTCTAATAACTTAAAATATACAGAGATAAAGCGCATTAAAGTTGAGGGTGAGGGGGTCGTGACGTCACTAACCGCTAAAACCGCCGTACAAACTGTCAAAATAGTGACGTCACGCGAAATTTCATCTCAATATATCGCCGTTATTTTTTGATTACGTAAAAAAAGAAAATAATACGTGTCCAATACTTTTTAATAATCTACAAGACGGACTAAAAATAAAAATTAGTCCACATGCCCATTGAACACCGACTACTTATTAACTCTTGGAGAGCGACTTCTACCAATAGTAAAATCTAGATTTAGTGAAGATTATCTTGACCTAAACAGTCCAGTTTCTCATGAATTGTGGATAGTTTTGACTCTTTAATCTCCCTTTAGTTAGAATAAGATCTTGAATTTTAATCCTCTGAACCTGTTTACTGTGTATTGATAAAGAATAAGATGTCCGAATGAAATCGTTTTAGTTCTCGCCTGTACACTTACCAGTGTTTCTCATTCAGTTTCAGTACATTTCGGACATCGGCGGAATTAATTCACAAATATTGACGTCGAAACTTGGCTCAATTCGGGAAGCAAAAACATACCTACTTCAGTTTCCCATTGGCGTCGTATTGTAAATGACGGGATATTTGTTACTGTCTCCATGAAGAAGCAGTCGTGTTATTAGGTGCTACTTAGCTGTTGCCGACGTTTTCACCCTCGTCTATTTTGAAATTCGCATAGGAATTTAAAGGAGTTTATATACCAATCGACACTACGATTTAGCTCTGCGCCAAACGTGATTATCAAGCATCAAAACTATAACTAGTTGTCTGAATTTATTCATAACTAGCTTTTGCCCGCGACTTCGTCCGCGTGGAGTTCGGTTATATCTTAGCTTTACGTAGCGTAGGCGAGCGCTAAGAAAGGAAGTAGAATTGCACGGACAAAGTCGCGGGCAAAAGCTAGTAAACTACAAAACTTCTTTATACACCACATTTTTGAGTACTCCTGTGAAGTTTCGAATAAAATAGTTTAACTAATCTTGTTTACCTATACAAACTTTCACCCCCTTAGGGGGCGAATTTTCAAAAATCCTTAGCGGATGCCGACGTCATTACAACTATCTGTATGCCAAATTTCAGCGAAATCCGTAGTTTCGGCTGTACGTTGATAGATGAGTCAGTCAGGTTTGCCTTATAAATAGGTATGTATTTAGAAAAAAAGTAGAAGATTAGTATGAACTGCGATGTACACAATACACATGTAGCATTGCACAAAAGCAGAACAAATTCAGAACAAACTTTCAAGAAAATGTATCGCATAAATACCTCTTCGGGTCGCGCAGATGTAATAACCATCAAATCAACAAAGGGAAACGTCAAATGAATCATAGTCGAGTATTAGTTTTCACTACTTTTTCACGGTATGCGTGACCGGTCACAAAGGGGGTTCGGTTTCTTTGTGCATTCGACCGCACCCGATGCCACGGATACGGATCGGCGGCTCGGATGATTGTCCGTTGATTTTGGGCGGGACGCGATGTTTTGTCGTAATGCTTGCGATAACCGTGTAACGTCAGCAACATTCATTTGTAGATCGTCAACGAATTACTTCAACAAACAACGTGGTCGCTTTTCAATAATAATATTGTGCGAAGGTTTCTGTCTCTGTGACTCTAATCACCGTTAGTTTGATCTCTACTCCGCTGTCGGTAGCACACTTGGTTTAGGTTTTTTATAATATTTATTATTTTGTGAATTTATACTCTGAAAAACCTAAATTTAAGGTAAATAAATACTTGGACATTTTCATGCCGTCATGCGCCACCTGTCCTCTATGCAGAGACTACTGATATCATATTCTTTTTTTTTTGTAAATATGTAATTGTGATAGGTACATACTAAACACCCAGACTCGGGGTAATTTTTATCATATAAGGCCTTACCATATAAGGGGATTGAACCTGTGACACAGTCATGGCCAGTTTAACTAACCAAGGGTGCTGTAACCGTCAACGATACTAAAAACTTGGCAATTTTTCGCATCTATTGTCTATGAGCATCGCTCACGATATCTCAACGGTTTTATTCGATAGTTTTCAATTACCTACATTTCTAAATACTCAATCTGTCCAACTACGAAACCTCGGACGTTTTCTTTAAGTAGTCTTGATCATAAACGAGCAGTACCTCTGCTTAGTAATGGAAATAAATCCTTTCTCTTATATAAGATTCTCACTATAGGTCCCCTCCTGATATTGTTCATCAGATAATAGTTGATTAAAACGGACGGGCTTTCCTGCCGATACCGATCTCAGGATATTGTCTTCCGTGATTCATTTTATGTAGAGGTTTTCATGTTTGTTAATTTATTATTTGCCTTGAATAAATTATTTTTACCTACTTACGAAAAATGTGGTTGCCACGTCCCTTTAATAAAAACAAATGGAGGAACTCACTTTTTGGGTTGTAAGCTTGTCAGTACTTAAACACGCGATCAATCAGGGCGCTTATACTATGACCATGACACGCCGCGCTAAGATAAGACGCCGCAAAAATTGCCTTTCCCTCGTAATCAAAGAAGTTTTACTACAAATTAATATATTTACGTTTCTTTTGGCATAAAAAAAATAATAATTTCTAATATCTTGGCATCTAGAACGTTTGCGTTTTTGGGTCGCGCGTTATGGGCAAGGAATGTTGTTGGTCATAGTGAATAAGAGCCCAGGGCTTCCGGAAGGTCACAAGTTGATAATAACTTTTCGACTTTTATCACCTAATCCAATTGTAGCACTGAAAAAATTTACTTTATTATTTACACACAATTCGGTGACATTACAATCTGATTATTATTATTAGTGACGACAAAATCTGATGCAACCAATGTGTAAATTGGTTGTTAAACTGAATAAAAGTGTTCCGAAAACCTTATCGACCACTCGAAGGAAACTTTAGCGTCTGTACATGACGCTAGGGATGGACACTCTAGACTTGTTTTCATATGATTATTTCATTTACGTTTACCCTATTTTACATTTTTATCTATTGATTTGTTTTTAGATGAAATGGCAATATTTTAAAAGATATTATGATCTTTTTAGCGAGTGACGCTAGTGGAGCTCCTTAAAACGCTCTTGGCTTAGTAGGTACACCCTTTCCGTGTAACTAAACACTAAATACTACATACGTATAAGTATGTCTTGTCCGTATTGTCACTATCTGTGCCGGGTTTCCGAGGCATAGAATATGTACAATAGCCAAAACAACAGTTTCCGATTTCGATATCTGTCGGGGCGCTGTATCTATCTATCGTCTTGTATTTACGGAGAATTTCAATAGTTTCCAATCATGAGAGTGTTCTTCTACGAAGGTACTTGCCTGCTAGAGATAGAACTAGAATATTGCGTCTCAAAAAAAAACCATTTTTGTTTAAATAATATTTATTATTGATTGATAGCTAGTTATTGATTAAATAGGGCGAACAAGTTGAAGGTCTATTCTCTTAACTGTCTTTTAGTAAAATGTATTTTATTATGCTTTGTCTGATAACTTATTTTATGCTTTCGCTTTAGTGTAAGAAACCATATTCATAATGCAGTTAACTATAGTACAAAATTGTTAACAATGGATAAAAGTTGGCTTCACAGGAATATTCCGCCGAGAACAGGCGGCCCAAGTCGATACAGGTGCGCTTGGGAAGCGTTAGTTAAGTGCTACTCCTAGCATTTATTCTTATACAAGGCGGAGAGGATGAGGCGAAGGAGGAAGCGGCGTGAAGGATCGTAATAAGCGGAGGTCCTTCACACCTCTTCCTTCGCCTAATCTTTTTAGCTTACAGTTGCCCTTGATGGATGTTCGTTCTTCTGAGGATGTTCTCTATCTGATAAGTATTACCTCGGATGAGTTCTTATAGTAAGTACACTCTACTTTCATGCATCGTTTTGCACTGATTATTCGATTTAGAGCATTAATCTCTCCATTTTTAACCCTTTGTATTATATGTGTGTCTATGGCATCGTAAACGGTTGAACGAATTTTTGATTTTTTTTTTTCTTTTTGGAAGGTGATTTGATCGAGGATATTCTTCGCTATTACCCGGTCGTACCCGACCAACAACATATAAAAGTTTATAATAGTCTCTACATCTTTTTTCACCTGGTCCTAAACTACACAGAGCTTGTATCTAATATGGATACCAGACAACTGACTTACTTATATGTATATGTATTTTTTTCTGTTAATACATAGGTACTTATCATACGTAAATATACTTAACTCTCATACTAATAAAAAGAAACGTTCTTCACATAAATGTTTACCCTAAAGCGAGGTTTGAACCCGTAATATGGAACAAAGCTGGCTTAACACTAGCTAGACTTCTATTCTTTTCTATTAATAAAATAAATAATAATCAAGATACGGGTTGTATGTACGCGCGTGCGTTACACGTACCTACATACGTAAGTACGTAACACGTAAGTTGTAGTCAACCCAATGATTTCCTATGAATATGTTTCAAAATATGTATAGTCGTTCCTAAGACATACATAGCCCTTCCACACTATTATTTGTTCTTTTATTTTTATTTATTTGTTACAACAGATGTCCAATCATGTTCATAAAGGTTTAAGCCTGAGTAACGATTTAATTTCTTGGAATTTATACTTGTGAATTAGATCTAAGTGTAATATTTGTCATTTATTGTGTAATAAAGAATTTTTAAAACAAACAAACAAACTAGCTAGGCCACCAGCGCTGCAGTGATTTAGCGTAGGCGTAGGTACTGCTGAGAAAGCTTACGTCTCTCATTATTTATTCAGAGCGATGATAGATTTTAGAACATCAATCCTATGAGTGCTAGTCGTATCGCGGACGTTATGTAGCGAGGGAGCCGTGTTTACTTTGCCCTATAGCTAGCTTTACTGTCGTTTATTTATGTTCGTTTTTTTAGTCAAGATAACAAGAAGACGTAAATATTGATCCACTTTGCGATACAATATCTTCGCAATGTTTACTCCACACAGGGGGATTACTGCTAGGAGTGTGGATGGGAAGTGATGAATACAGCCAACTTTTCTCACGCCGTTTCATAGCGGTCAATAGTATATTTCATTACGAGTGCGGAAAACCTGTTATTGCAAAGAGTTCCGACAAATGTCTACCCGAGCCGAGGCGCAGCCGAAGGTGAGGATTGACAGTCGGAACTCTTTGCGATGATGGTTCCGCACGTGTACTGAACAACTATTTTTAATACAGTTGCGAAAAAAGAAGCAATTTAATAAAATAGATAAAACACAATAAACTCAACTAAGTTCCAACTGTGATCAAGAGATGGCGCTAGTCGTATTAGTAATGCGAAACCTATGTTTCGCAATGCAAAAAGTGTGTCAAAGTCGTGTAGCCATTTTTGACAGTTGGGAAAGAGAAAAAGCTCGAGTATGTAATAGCCCACATCCCGAACGCCACTTTTTGAGCAATTAAAAATATTTTTAAATCTAGCTTTTGTATTAATTTTTCACTTTTATTGTAACAACACTCTCATTTTTTGACTTTAAGCGTTTTATTGAAATAATGTATAGCTATTATTTACTTGTACCTTATTGTATTGTAATACTAGTGATTCCCTCGCGGTTTCACACGATTCAACTTCGGTATTCCCGCGGAAACTTTTCCTTCCAAGATAAAAAGTATCGTATCTCATTTGGGACATAGGTACTGAACCTTCTTAAGATAGTGAAAGATTTGTTAGAATCGTGTCAGTAGTTCCAGCGGTTGTCACCTACATCAAAACTTACAAACTTTACTTCTTTATAATATCCCACCAAAAACATATTCATGTAAAATGATGCCAAGACGAGTCCATATGACGGGCACTGTCAAAAAGTTATTAAATCTCCTGTAGAGCCAAGCTTATAACTCTACACACCCTAACTCTACAAGGCCAAACTTCTCAAATTCTACACCTTAGTCAGAATATGTGGCTTTTGTAGATCAGTTTTCCAGTTGGCAAAATTACCTAAGGAAAACCATATATTATAGAATTAATTAAAGAAAAAAAAGAGTTAAATAGCACGTAGCAAATTCCCGCTCGATACGCTTTCGCTGAGTATTGTTTTAGCTAAACACAATGAACCGATCGCGTCGATGTTCATAACGGATCACTTTTACTTACGATTGTTCATTGCGTCGCGTCGTTGCCAGTAGGTACTTGAATGTTACATCAGAACCGTTTTGTTACAGCTTATTTCGCTTCTTTTGTTTGAAATATCGAAACCGAGTTTTGTCAAATTACGTAATTAATGGTCGTTGAATAACGTTCGTACAGAATTTAGAACGCCATCGACTTAATTTGATCGCGTCGAATTCCAAATTTGCGCACCTACATTTCCGGTCGTTGGTTTTGTTTTTACTGAAAATTAATTATTTTGTAGGTACACACAGCTATTTTATTCTTAATACTGGAAAAAAATTTGGGCCTAACTCTTGTTATAATTGTTTTATCACATTTTGTTTCGGTCGTTTCATAATTAATATAATTACTTGATCTAATTTTTTTTATTCAGAACGGCTAAGTATATATAATACAGTAGGTAGGTATGTTACCTACGTATATTACAATTATTTTTTTATAGGCCTGCTAATATCTTTGATTTAAGTTGGTCTCAATTTTTTATTTTTCCATGAAAACTTATAAGCGCCGCTTAACCAATGTCTGTTGGGCACAGATTCTGTAAAGAAGCTTAAAATAAACGAAAATATATTTAAAGTTTTTTTGACTTTTTGCGACACGTATTTTATAACTAATTCTTGCTTAAACTTAACTTTCCGTTAAGCAATTTATTAATCTCGGAAACTAGTTGTTTTCTATACAACTCAAATACTTGTGAAAATTTAAAATTATTTATAGGCAAATTGGAGTTTTTAATTATAGAAAAATTATGTAAGCGCGCTTTTGTTTTATATTTTATTCTACGCACCTATATTTCTGTTCAGTATCTGTTGCGCAATTTGTACTAAAAGTAGTTATATTATTACAAGAGCATCTCTCAATCTGATTATTGTAAAAAAAAATATGTGAAATAAATTTGTTATAATTTTATATTCTTTCAGGTAAGTACCCTAGACCCGAACATCGCCCGTCGACTTGTCGAGGTATCCATTCATTTCTCGACCCTCTTCCACTGTGTATCAATTTAAGAGGTCACTCCGCCCGCCTTTAGCTGGAGTGTTTTTAATGAAGGTAACGATACAGAACGTCATATTGTTCTTAAATATTTCGACTGTCACTCCATTAACGTTTGAGAGACGGGAAGTAATAATATAAATAGCGACTTCTTTGTTTATTTTCCTTTGTGAGGTTGAGATATTTTTATTTTATTTATTACTAGCTGTGCTCCGCGGTTTCACCCGCGTGAGTTTTGGGATCAGGAACCTTTGCGGATGCAGGCAGAACAACCCGCCAAAGTTTCATCACAATCGGACCAGTGGTTTCTAAACGCATAGAGGACAGACATACAAACATTCATTTTTATTTGTAAAGATTTATAATACCTAAAAACACAATTAGTTTTACTAATAAACTTATGATTATTGACCAACATTTACGTTTCTTCATATTACTACTTATTTCTAAACCTATCAGCATATAGGCATTAGGCATTTCAAACCAGCTAATCCCTACTAATATTATTGCGAAAGTAACTCTGTCGGCCTGTCTGTCTGTTACGCTTTCACGCGTTATTGATCATCATAAAATTTTGCATACACGTTGTCAGGCATACAGAGAAGGACATAGAGCACTTATTTTCCCAGAATTCCCGCGGGTACCGAGAAATTAACTCCGGTGAAGTCTCGTGAAATTTTGCATCCACAACTGTCAGGGATACAGAAAAAGAACATAGGGTAGGTACTTTGTATCTAAGAACTCCCGCAGGAACTCCCAAATTTATGCGGGTGAAACCGCGGGGAATGGCTAATATTAAATCAAAAGTTACCGAATTAGTAAAGTTTCGCTTATGGTTAAATACTAGGTAATTTTCTATGTCTGCGAAGTGCTAACAAAAAAAGTCTCTTTAACTTTTCCCTATAATCATATTTGGATGATGAATGGCAGTCTCTCAGATAATATCTATTGAATAACTTTTTTACATTTACCATTCTACCTTTACGTTACCGAGAGTAACTTTATAAATATAATAAATGTGGAAATATACGTATAATTTTTCGTAAGATAAAATAAAAGGTTTAAAGAAGAATTTATTCTCAAAAAAGATAAAAATCGCTTACATGGTAATATTTTAAATATAATATTAGCTCCCATGTAAGCGATTGCTGCTCGATATTGATAACGTTAACAGGTAGACGCTTGAAATATTAACAGAATATTTAGTTATATAGTAAATAACTAGCTATCCCCCGCGATTTCATCCGTGGTAATTTCGGAGTTCTCGCGAAGGTTGCGGGAAAAAGTACTCTATGTACTTCAGTTCCCGAGGGAATTCCGGGATAAAAACTATCCTATCTTTTAAGTTGGACCATTTTATGAATGGTTACAAAATTTTATCAAAATCCGTTCAGTAGTTTCGGAGTCCATCGCGGACAAACAACGTGATTTATATATATTAGATTATATTAACCTTAAAAAAAGTGTGGTGTCGTGGGACATCGGATAGGAACGAAGTTCCTTATTATAAAAATATGGATTTTAAGGTCTATTTGAGGTATAAACAAAATAATTATTCGGGTATACATTTTTATTATGTTTTTTTGTTGATAAATAAAAAAAAATATCTTACGTTACGGACTTTTTTTCCCGGTTAGGGTACCCCTCCGTATCGTCCCATAAGGAACTACGTTCCTACAAATATTTAGAGGGGCTCCCATACAACAGACATATTTTTTTCCGTTTTTACTACGGAACCATTCGTGCGCGAGTCCGGCTCGCACTTGGCCGGTTTTTTATAGGTACATGTTACAGAATAGTTTTTTACATAATGACCACTGTGTGTGTCTTTAGTGGACTACAAAATTTCATAATTAAGTAGACCCAAAGTCCACTGATTCATGGGATACTAAATGACTACAACGGAACACTAAACTGTGGTGCTGGTGTTTAATACCTGGTATTTATTGCACCGCCAACTCTGAACTACGGTTACGACCTCTCTCCGAACTCAGTCGTATTTCTCCAGGTCTTATGTACTATGTACCTAAGAATGGCCAAGAAGCCGCTTCCAACTAGAGAAATTCAAATTTGGCCCATATGTGGCTCTTTTTGACGTCAATAAAGTTACATTTATTATTTACAGCACCCATAAAATATCCACCCTTCGCTTGAATTTCGAGATTCCCCAAGGAACTCTCTGTTGTGCCAGGATAAAAATTAGCCTAAATGCTAAGTTAGGACCTACGCTATTATACTTATTTATGTATGCAAAGTTTCGTTCAAATTCGTAAATGTAGTAGTTTTTACATGATGCGCGTTCAAACAAACCGACAAACAAATTTTTCTAATACAGTTGAAATGCAATCTATTACATTTTAATGTTATGGATATCTAGACACCAAGTCAACGGGTTTTATTATATGCACACATTTGTTTGTAGAGATTTTTGATATAAGATCCTATAAAACTAGTACGTATACTAATCTTGCTAATATTGTATACGTAGATATAGATAATATTATTCTAAATTCTCAAGTCTCAATCCTAGGAATTTTAGTATGGATGTCCATTAACTATGTTCCTAACATGAATCTTTCGTTTCTTCCACATTCTAAAGAACAATTAACATTATGGTCAGCACCAAGTGTTTGAGGCTTTGAGGGCGTCTCCGATTTAAATAGTATATCGTTTGGGAACGACACGGTCCCACCTAAAACGATACGCTCTACAAGCTCAAGTGACGCCATAAATGCAGAATGTTCTCGTATAATTTAATTTCATCCAGTGCTTCTACGCGTATATTAGTCTACATTATATCGTATATAATGTGCCAAATGTAATAATATCATGCTGAAGGTGCTAAATGTGATTAAACGGGTCAATTGATTAATTGGGATTTGGGGACGTCTTAATTGCAATACACTGCGCTAATGTTATGAATGACACGCGCAATGACCACGTTACATCATATGAATATGTTGTAATTATATTATGTTCTAATACACTGAATGTCTTTGTACCGATGTAATCATTAAGCCTTACATCACCAAAAATAAATAAATTTAATGTGACGGTTTTTCGAAACATATTTTCCATTTCATGTGTCCCTGACTGCTGCAGTCCACGCGTATGAGTTTTTAACTCAAATGAATTCAACTCGGGAGCTCTTTTTTCCTAGATAAAAGTAGGTACTTTTATCTAAGTAAAGGGATCATAAATGATACGTCAGGGATACTGTAGCTTTGTATAAATGTTTTTTTTTCTTATCGGTTCTGTAATTCTAGAAAGGTACCTCTGTATAATAATCAAATGTTTGCTCTTAGTATAGGTACGTATAATAATAGTACCTAAACATTATAGATATTATGTTATTTCAGTATTTGTCGAGTATCTATGTATGAATTGAATTTTGTTTCTGTTATATAAATTTCACATTTGGACATAGATAAGCAATAGTGTGTTAACCCACACTGGAGAAATTTTGAGTAAATCGCGTTTTAAAAGTAGGAGCGCCATTTGTGTCAACATTTTTTATGTTCAATATTTAGTTACATATTTAAGCAATGTAATAAGGTAAACACATAATTCAAAAACGTTCCCTAACTCTCAATAAATCGTTCTGAATCAATAACTTAATTTTGTGGGTTAACATGTTATTGCTTATCTGCGTCCATTTCATCATCACGGTACATGAACCACGAACCTCACTATCGACAACTGAGCTTATTCGCCAATGGTCTGTCTGTCTAAGCGAGCTTCGTTTTTTTTTGTTTACTGCCGTTTTTTATCTTGTCCTCATCGATGCCTCAGATCGAGGCTGCTTCAGTTTTTGTTTTTTTTTTTTTTGTTATTTTCTGTAATCCCGTTCTTTGACCGATTTCCCCTATTCGCTGTCTTGAGATTTTGTAAAATTCATGCACCATACAACGTTTTCCGAGCACAGATAATACGTTGCACGGTGGATGCCTCGCGCACTGGAAAACGGCATGGCACTATTTAACTCGATTGCGGACTGCGGTCGCAGTTCAAACCATAACCTGAAAGTTGAAACACCACGTCGCGTCGCCACCGCGTTACTCGTAAATACAAAACACGGCATTTTTTGTCCTCGGTATTATACAAAATGCCGACCATCTACAAACGGATGAATTATACAATTTGCCGACCACATATAAATATCGATATTATCGAGTAGTTTATTGTCCCATAGATAGAAATTTGAATTAAATCTGATCCGATTGAAAAAGCTTGTTTCTGTCTTCGCTCGGTTGGATAAATAAATTAAATGCCAACAACTAAGGGTACGCTTTAATAATTCACTTTCAACTATTTCGGGCTTTTGCTGTTTATTACATTAGAGCGTGCACTTTTGTTTATGATATACTAGCTGTTGTCCGCGGTTTCATCCGCAGTAATTTCGGAGATCCCGCAGGAATTCCGGGTTCAAAAGACTATGTCCTTCTCTGTACCCCTGACAACGTGTATGCAAAATTTCATGATGAGATCGGTTAAGCCGTTGAGGCGTGAAAGCGTAACAGACAGACAGACAGAGTTACTTTCGTATTTATAATATTAGTATAATAATATTAGTTAGGATCTTAACACTGAAATCATAATGTAATAAATTATTCGTAACGTGCCTGAACAAACAGATTAAAAGAGCTAGCTAAATATGTATAAATAATAAATATACATAGTAAATATTCATACCGTTCGCGTTACTGTAAAAAAATGTATTCGTATGGACAGCTTTTTAGTTATTATTTTCAGAGTATTGTTTATGTCTTCATATCTTTTAGTACAATAATCCTTATCCTAAAACCACGACTTCCGATAACTCTTTTGAAACCCACTAAAAAAACTCCCTGCTTCAACGTCCAGTTATAAATGGGAATGTTGACTAATTTTTTTTTGGCCGTCTTGTAGATTAATAAAAAATATTTGACACGTATTTTTTTTTTTACTTAATCAAAAAATAACGGCGATACATCGAGATGAAATTTCGCGTGACGTCAATAACCGGACAGTTTGTATGGCGGCTTTTACCGGTTAGTGACGTCACGAGCCCCCACCCTAAACTTTGATGCGCTTTATCTCTGTATAATATTTTCATTTATTTGAAAAAGCAAAAAATACGTGTCTATTGTTTTTTTTATTTTCTAACTGACTGACTAATTAGAATTTTGATTTTTAAAAGTAGTCAACATCCCTATTAGCTTGTCTAGTTCCAAATAAAAGGAGGGGAGGTGGGAAATCCATATCTGCATATGACATTTGTTATGTTAGCCAGTGCCGGATTGTGTTAGTGGATGGCCCAAATTTTTGGGGTCACACGACGCGCCGCGCCCGTAAATTGACTGTAAGTAATATGCACGAACTCCGCTGCACTGCACTGCATGGGCCAACTGGGCAAGGCAAATACGTGCATTTAAATACCGACTGTGTATGGCACTGTACGATGCCACTAGTGTTCGCCGAATACGAAAATATTTTGTACTAGCTCTGTACAAAATATTGTACCCGCGGTAATTTCCGGGACAAAAAGTACCCTATATCCTTCTCTGTACCCCTGAAAACGTGCATACCAAATTTCATCCAAAACCATTCAGTCGTTTTTGCGTGATTGAATAACAAACATCCACACTTATGACCAGCATTTTTTTTTAATATCTCGAGTTCTAGATGGAATTTTGAAAAATCGAAACATGAGTATCTAAGTTTGACCCTTAGCAATACAACAAAAAACCGCATTCAATTTGGTGCAGCAGTTTTTGCGTAGCACGAATACAAACATACAGACAGGCAAAAATTCTAAAAACGGTATTTTTGGCTTCTATATCACTCATAGATAGAGTCCCCTATTAATTTTTTTCTTATTTATCGTCCATGTACAGACATCGACCTGTTACAATTTATTATAGGTATGTAAAGACTAGCTGTCCCCTGCGGTTCCACCCGCGTTAATTTCGGAGTTACCGCGGAAATTCTTTTTCTTCCAATTAAACGTTTCTTTTTTGTACTAGTATTTTTTATTTCGATTAAACTAGCCTGGTTTATCATATTACATAGGTATTTTAAATTAAATCGGTTAGAAATGTTTATTTCATTACTGACTAAAATTTCTTCTCGTTCAAATAGATTTTGTCTCTGAATTTATTTCCGATTAAAATCCGCTAATAAATGCTTTTGTTTTAACTCACACAACACTCGAAATTTACACTCCTTCGTTTTTGTGGGGAAGTAGGAAGTAGAGGTCTAGGGCGCCGCGCTGTTAAGTACGTGAGACTTGGCACTTTGCCTACTGTAGCGGCTCTGATATAGTTATTATCTTTATCTGTAGGACATGTTTGACCAAATATTTTGCTGAAAGCGTATACATTTGCAACTAGATAGATTCATAAAAACCTCATTAAGTAGTAGTAAGTATCTCTGCGCCCAAACTACAATACCGACATAAATACCGACACTAGTGGTACCTACCCATATATTATATATTTCTCATTTACCTATAAACGTACCTATAGAGACCTTACACGATTAAGCTGTACCTATATTATATAATAACTTGTTATGTGTCACAACAAAAAATCAATTAGGTGATATGGAAAAATGCAAAAGTGACAGAATGCATTACCAAAATTCTTTGAAGTTTATATTTTTTAAGCACGCATCACTCAAAAATTAAGCTACGGATTTGGAAAAAACAGCAAATACATATGTAGGTAGTTTATATCCTGGGTCACAATACTGACCAGTATATACCTATAAATGCGTAATGTCTTCGTTTGTCGGTTACGCATTGACGCCTCAACCACTCAACAGATTCTAATTTTGCACTCATTTTTCAGGAGTACAGAAAAGAATGTAGGGACTTTTCATCCCGGAATTCCTGAAGAAACTCCGAAATTAACGCTGGTGAAACCGCGGACAACGATCTGTAAATAAAACCACTCTCCGAATAATCCCGTTGGTTGTCGATATAAAAGCAAATTCTTACTCATTTATGTGGATGTTATTCCAATTCCCTCAAGTATATATACGAAAAGTGTTCCTTGATTATGTTCTCGTAGACGATGGAAAAGCTGTGACGTAACCGAATACCTACTCTGAAATATAACGTACATAATGTAGGTATATTATAAGTAGGTACGGTTTTCTAAAAACGGGCGATGCATTTTTACTTAGAATAGAATAGAATAGAATACACTTTATTGTACACCAAAATACTGTTAGTGTGTTAACAAAAACTATAACTAAAGGCATACAAAAGGCGGTCTTATCGCTTTACTAGCGATCTCTTCCAGACAACCTTTGGGTGGATAGGACAAATACAGAAAATTTATATGTTGATTTGGTATATACATATAAGTAGAACAGGAATCATAAAATAATACAAAATAGGCACATAGAACATAAATATAAAAAATAAAAATACATAAAAAAGATATACAAAGATACACGCATAGATATAAAATATACATACAGAAAAATATAGATAGATAGATAAAATACATAATGTGATTACATACAATATATTATATATCAACAGCATACGCAACTAAAATAAAAATAAATATTAATTAATACGTTACATACATAGATACATAAATACGCACTCACATACACATACATACGCATACATACACATACTCACATACAGATACATACATACAATGCATATACAGAAATACATACATGCAGCTAATATTACAGTTTATCAGTGAGGTAGTTACTCTTCACAAATACTTAGTTAAATACGCTCAAACAGTTTCCCGAAATTCACGCGGCTAAAGTCGCGGGAAACACCAATTTTGATAAAATGACTTTGGTGACCATAAATAAAACTTCAAATTTCCATTAGATCTTAACCGATAGGGTTAACCCTGGAAGTAAAACATATTTTATTCCACTAGTATACAATTACCCCAGTAAAGAAACCATAATAATCGGTCGTAGTTACGACAAAATCGCCACAAAAAATTTAAAATTATTAACAAGAGATCTCAAAAAAATTTAAATGTTTACACAGCATAAAATAATATGTCCCATGTATAAACCCTTACTAGGGTGCTATAACGCTAAACGTGTTACATTTGTGTTATTCGCACGGTAGTAGCGGAGTTGTATTAAAATGCGAGCTAATATTGTTTTCAATGTGGCTTATGGCTCGTAATTGCGATGTTATTGCTGTGCATTTATTTTCACGGTCCTTCGAGTCGGATCGACCAGTAAACACAACATAATGAATCAATGTTGCCTAATTCAGCTCGCGTATTAAGTACGTCGTAAAAGAATTTTATCTCCATAAATATATGTACATGTTCGTGAACGAATTGTAATATGGATCGTAAAGATTTATTGTGTTCGTCGCAACGTTCGGCGTCAAAAAGTTATGTGCTGTTATGTTACCTACTGCTTTTAATTTGTATTATTTTTTTATTTTTTTTTCTAATCACCTCTCCATAACATTTCTTTTTTTTTAAATTTATTTATTCGTTTTTACAAAGCAAGAAATTTACAAAATAGTGTGAATAAACTTAATATTTGTCCACAATTTGCGCGTTGGAGCGGTTTGATTGTTGTAAGCAATTCGTTTAAGTAAAGCGAAGCGATTAATTATGTTAAGCATTGTTAAGCGGTCCGCTTCACCCCTGTCACGAGTCTAATTTCTAATGACATATCTTTCTACAGAATTCATTTATAGTTTATTTTAACGAAGCTTATAGACAAGATAAATCGTGTTCTCAAACAAAGCTAATTGATTGCCTTTTTCAAAATAGTTTTAATTAAAATATAACGTAATTGTGGATTTTTTCGAGCGTAGCGTGTAAAATTAGTGTAGAGTACGGTTCGGTGCGGTGTGAACCCCGCTCGTAAATCAGTGTGACGCGATCGGGAAATCTGCACACGCCCGAGCGACAAAGGAGTATGACCTATTTGGACCCTAACCAATCGAATGTTGAATTTGAAAAAGGAACGATTTTAATTCACAGGTCAGTGTGTTAAATTATTGTCTTTTGTTTTTCTCGCCGTAGATTACGTATTTTTCCCTAAATACAATTAAAGTAGATCAATAGGGAATATAATCAAGAATTTCGATACTAAAATTCGATTAATGTTTTCATTAATCACAATAACTGCTTTATAATCGAGATTGATTGATTGTTGTTTTCCATAGTAACTTAGATCCATCTTGTATTTCTTCTTCCTTTTCTTTATAAATAAAAAACTTGCTGAAAATGATTGAATTGTGTATAAATATTGTATAAGTGCTATTTATACCTACCTACCAATACAGCCTGGTGAATGCAAAAAGTATCATAGATACCTAAGCATCAATCATTCCTAAGTAAGACTTTGCTGTTTCAAGAAATCTGTACTGGTAAAGAGCAGATTCAATATTAAATGAACCTTATTCATACAAGATACAAACTATAATAGTTTGTGTTGAATCCAAAACGAGTGTGCAAACATTTTGCCGGCTGTATCACTGCGTAACGTTGTTATAAAGCCTTGGAGTGTCGGGCGTTGACACTTTGATTCCGTGGCAACTGTGACGGTTTGAAAGTATTAATACATACTTTAGCAACTTAGTTAAATCGCTCACTAATGGCGAGACAGTGCTTAATGGTAGCGGAATGTGATAAATTGGATCCACTTGCACGATGGCTGCTAACGTTTCTCTCGTTGAGTTGTAAAAAACTATTCGCCATTTGTTTGCGCTGAAAATTTATGGATTTGAAAAACCTACTGAGCAATCGTTGGTAAATAACCTATATTCTTCACATCCTTTACTTATAGTTAGTCTTTTTGAGAACTTTTTCAAGTATTTGTAGAAAATAAACGTTCGTTTGTTCGTTTCGAGCAAATAAACTAGAAACTGAAAGCCTTGATGTTAATAATACCTATAATATTGAAATATTTTCTGGTACGACTTACGCGTAAATAAAAGTCGGTGTATTGGTATCGTTGAACTCATCTGCGACACAACGTAACCCCTTGTTTATTTATCTTTTTTATTCTCGTGATAAAATGACAATAAACAAAAGATATGCTTTTCCAAAGTTTCTTCGCTCGTGCAGCCACATTAAAAAAACCCCATACAGTAATTCAACTCCCTTTAATTTTGAGAAACACCCGATGCATCAAAAAGCTCTATTCGGCATTGCAATGTGTGAAATCTACAATATTTCTATACTAATTCTAGCTGTTCCCCCGCGGTTTTTGTTACTTTTGAGAAGTAGAGGAAAGGTATCAACACTCAAGTACGTATCACAAGTTCAGTATCAAGCACGGGGTCTGCTCGCGCCGGATTAGACGTGTAAAAAAAAAGTTCACAGAAGTCGCATTTGTGCGATGGATGCCTCTAATATTTGCATTTCGCCGAACGCGAGTAGTTTCTCTGCTCTCTCGCGAGTAGCGACGCCTTCTCCGTCCAAGTGTATATATTTAGACTGTGCTTGTATTCTTATGAGCCATAAGAAATGTGAGGGTAAAAAAGCATCGGAAAATGTAGGCACTAATCCGCTTCCGTCGTACTCGTAACTTTTTCTGGGTACATCCATAACGACTCAAGTTCGCCTAAGAAGGTGGGGTGAACTATAAAACTTGTATAGCGTTATCTCTTTTTCTCTTTCAAACTTGTGAGGTTACCCAACATATGTTATACGCTTTATTTGAGGCAGTAAAGAGAAGGTACAGGCACCAACAAAAGTTTGTAAAAATATTACATTTTGTGAATACCTATTGGCAGAGTGCTTTTATCTGCCATGCGCTGGACAGAAATCCGAGCTACTTTCGTACATATCCAGCTCATTCACATTTAATTAAATCAAAATTCCGCCGCGGGAATTCCGGGATAAAAAGTACCCTATGTCCTTCTCTGTACCCCTGATAACGTGCATGCCAAATTTCATTCAAATCCGTTTAGACGTTTTTGCGTGATTGAGTAAACGTATGCGAGGATAAGAGCTCAAAAGCGCATTTTCATCCGACTTGCTTCAAATTAATCGTCACTGCTCAGCTCCTATGTGTCTTAGCGTTATGTTATATAGCGTATAATGTGCCCAGGAGTATGGACTACAATCGTTAGTCGTTAGTTTACCCGCGTTAATTTGGGAGTTTCGGAATTTTGGGTACCCTATTTCCTTTTCACGACATGTATGCAAAATAATATGATGATCAGTTGTACAGTTGAGGTGTGAGTTTGTTTGTTTGTTCGTCACATGCGCATTGTATTATTACTTATAATACGTAGGTAAGGTGGTACATGTGGTACTGAAGCTATACCTACATTCCTTTTGCCTATAATAATTGGCTAAGTTTAATTATTTTTTTTTGTACACCTTTTTGATGGCAATAAACAATTTTATTATTATTATTATTAATAATTAATGGTTATCTATTTTTCATATCCATACGTTCTTCTTTATGTACAGCAGAAAATATTTCACGTTACAAGTTTATGATTTATTAACATTAATGAATTTGGCGTATAATTACAGTAGATACAACTCGAAATTTTTACGAATATTTCTTTTATGAATATTTGTTGAAACTTCGCGTGACGTCACTAACTGGTGCAGTTTGTATGGCAGCTTATAGCGGTTAGTGACGTCACGAGCCCCCACCCTAAACTTTAATGCGCTTCATCTCTATATGTTTTCATTTATTTGAAAAATAAAAAAACACGTGTCTATTGTTTTTTTTTTCTAACTGACGGACTAATTAGAATTTTCTAAAGTCATCAACATCCCTCCCCAGCGCCGCCCTAACCGTGTCTGAGTGTCAAAGGATATTTCTTATCTCAGAACAATGAGTTCCCGCGCGAGTAGTGAGGTTAACGCGGGTGAAACCTCGAGGAACAGCTAGTACACACATGATAGATGTACACATCTTTTACAATATAGAGATAACCAACTCAATAGCGAGGACCTCATGCTGATTTATCTGACGCAATAATTTTGATAGCAGTTTCTTGGCGACAACAATTGGGCGTTAACGCTACATTTATTCATAGCCTCGTTGCCTCGTACGCTTTCAGTGTAATAACCTAATTTACATGTTTTAATTAGCGGTTTTAATTTTAAGCATGCTAGGGACACAAGTAATATGATTGTAGTCGGACTTCTGTTTTATTAACACTTCTGTTTTATGATCGTTAAGACTGTAATCTGTTTTGTGTTCTAAATAAATAAATAAAAAATAAAAATAAAAACCTACATGTAATTAAGTTATGATATATTATCTGGCGCATCGTTCCTGGCGCTGCATCTTGACTCTATACTTAACCAAATTTATCTTACCTACCATTGCCCGTTGTAAAAAAAAACACGCGCTTTTTATACAGGTAATATCTAAAATCAAGAGAATCAACTAGTATTGTTTATAATAGACTGCCTTGTTTGTCAACGTTAACGAAAGTGAAAATGTTCGAAACAACACAAATAACTCGGTGAAGCGGCGCCGTCAATAGCAAAGTAATCGTTTGTATTATCGGGATGGTATTTAATCAGTGCGCGATCGAAAGCTATTGATTCCCCGGTGAGAAGGCCTTGGCGTATTTCATAAATTTCTTTTGATATCTTACCGGGAATTTACCTGGAGCACTTCGGTTTAGTATGAACGGGAGAGAAAAAAAATACAGCACCGCCCGGTATTTCGCTCACGTCTAAATTGTTGTGTGCGTCCCGCAATAAAACTTGGCTCCGTATAGTCGCAAAGCCTAGCGGATAAATTATTCTTACAGCAGTTTTTTTTTTCGCTCTCTTTCACACGATTCGATACATCGTCGGCTACGCTTGCACGTCCCGCTCGCTGGCCACTACTACCGTGCACGTTTTGACTGAAGAAAGAAAAAGAAACCATTCCTATCGATTTAAAACCAGTCAAACGTAATGCGAATAGAAGTCTTACTACTGGAGAAAAGCTTTTAGTCTAACCCCGTAATCTTTTTTTTTTTTGCACAGAATACATTCCCTGCTCTTTCGCTATAACTTGTTCTTTTTGATGTTTTTTTTTTCATTACAAACAGCTAGGTATGCAACTGCAAGATAATAAAACTTAGCGAAGAAACTTTTTCTCAGAAACTAATATGACGTAGCTAGTGTATGCGATACCTACGCTAGAAAACTGAATGTGAATAAAGAAACATTTTCTTGAATATTCCGATAAAAATACCACATTCTCTCATAAATGTATTGGAAATTTTGTACGTCGATGTAACTTCTTTTTCAGCTTATTCACGATTGTTTTTGTTACGTTTCGCGCATTATTTCACTTCCATCCGAATGGCCAAGTATCCAAACCTGCATTTTCTTATGCGCCGCCTGATTTATATCCGGCAATTACAGGCGCCGCGCTAACCGTTTCGTAATAATTATTACCTCTCCACCGCAATATCTTTGTGCTGACAGTAACTGGCCTGAAAGTTTTGCGCGGCTCTCGTTCCTGAAATAATGGTTTACTCGAGATACCAACGTGAAATATAACACCGCACCATTTATAATATTGCTGCGACGAACGTTCTGTGTGTTTCGTTGCGGGGAAGCTGTGGCGTCGTACGAGTACTTAGCCGGTTTTCTGCTGGCCAGTGTTGAGGGATTTAAGCTTACCCTGTCGGTAAATGTATAGGATTAACAAGCCATCGGCCAAGGAAGCTTATTGGAAATTTTCAGGCAGCTATAAAGCCGCTTTTAATCGCTTTGTTCTGTTATCTCGAGTCGACCTGAAAAGCTAGGTAACAGAGGAAGCTAAGTTTTATCGACCAATCGACGCTTAACGACGATGACATAAATAATTACTGTTTTTGAGTGCAAAAATGTTGAAGGTAAAGTAGGAAAAATATGCTCGCGTAAGTAGTTTATTTGTTACGCTACGTTTTAGCTAATGAACTGATCATCATGAACTTTTGCATACACGTTGTCAGGAGTACAGAAAAGAACATAGGGTCCTTTTTATGCCAGAATACTTGTGGGAACACCGAAAAAAAAACGCGAGTGAAACCGCGTGGAAAAGCTCATAGATTTATAACAAAAACCAATCCATCATCCATCTCTCAAACTGTTCCGAATCCGTCTGCTGTCCCAAATTAAATCCTCCGTCACACTATCAGTCATCTTTACTCGTGCCCTTAGTTCTACGGATTGAAGAGGCTGCTATTGAAATGAATTCATTAGTCAGAGAAACGGCCCGTAATATTTTATCGGATGAATGGAAGAAATTATTTCTCATTGGCGCCGGGAGGCATTCATCAAATCGGCAGAAAATTACTTATCGACATGTACAATGTACATATTATAACACCAAAGCTGGCGTTGAAAGTTATGGTATTTCAGCGGATTCCCTTCTGAGTAATCTTAAACGTTGTTAGTTGCGCTCGAAAGTTTCGCTTTGTTTGCCTTTCCATGAAGCTAAAAGTAATGTTTCCAATGTTACGGTAAATTAATTCCTTCAGGGTTGTCACCGAAATTATGATGAAAACTTGGAATGGGATCTCAATCTTTTAGTTTTTTTTGGTTTTTAATTGACGTTGCGGCATGTTTTTTTAGTTAAAATTTTAAAATCCTTAACCTCGTTTTAAACAAATTGTTTTTTTTTTTGTTATTAATTGCACATTCATTAATAAAATGACTAGTTTAAGACTATCGTTGAAATATTTAATGACTAGGTAGTTAACAGTTAATGTAAGTAGACAATTATCAGTGTAGTGGCTCTGCTCTCGGTTCGCGTGACTGCGCCCTTCGCCTCCATTCAAGTTGACTGGCAGAAAGCGCCTGTACTCACTCAACACTAAGCAGCGACCATTAATTGCCGCACATTCAGACTTAGGGCTTGGCCATCACCGATATTTTCATTATTTTTTTTTTTCTTTTCTTTTAAATTATGAATACTTTCCTAAAAACGTGAAAAAAATGTGTGCAAAGAGATTATGAAGAATTTTAACTACCTACTGCCATTATGAAATGATTTTTTGTCATACGGAAAATTTTCGCAATTTAACAACCCTGCATGTTATATACCTACATATTCCAATTTTCCGACAGACAAAGCAATTTAAAAACTTTTTTGTTTCCTTTTTCAGGTAAGTGGCCCGGTTTCAATACTAAAGATTAATCAGGTGAATACGGTTCCTTAAAGTATGATGTAATAATACTCTATAATCATGATTATGTAGGTTGTGTTTATTTCATAAACAAAAATTCCTTTTAAATGACAAGTTATAAAATATATTAGATATCTTTTATTTTTATTTTAGATAGGTATCTCTTCCCACACACAACTGCGTCAAGCTGAAGCTATATATAATGACATGACAAACCGAGAACAGATCTCACTGTTTGTTTTTGTTTGACGTTCGGTGTCGGCTCAGCACGGACGCTTTGCTGATCTATGTATATACCTATATGAAAATGAATCCCTATTTCCCTTGGTTATGGCATAACGCGTGAACGGCTGGCCCGATTTCGCCAATTCTTTTTTGTTGTTTTTTTATTGTAAGGAAAAAAAAGAATATGAAAGGAGTTTGGAGTTCCTGCGGGAATCCCTAAACTCACGCGGGTGAATCTCCGAAACGGTTGGACCGATTTTGACGCGACTTTCACTGCTAATTAACTTAGGCTACATTGGAGTTCCTGCGGGAATTCCGAAACCTACGCGGGTGAAACCGCAGAGCACAGCTAGTGCTTTATAAATAAGGTATTCTCAGAAAGAGATTTCCTTTAGTTTTTCTTAGCAACGAGTCATAATCACTGTAGTGTCAAAGTGTATTTGGTTATAGTTTCGAAGCTTGTCATGAAAATACATTATATTTTCTATATCAACTGACTTATCCTTTATGACGACACTTAAGCGCTTCTGGAGATTTTTAAATCCACTCCGCTAAGAAGCATTGTGAAAGTTTCGAGTCTGCGAAGTTTCTCATTGAGCCGCTCTTGTTCAGGTCTTGAATTTTGTTTTATAATTCTTTTTTTTGGATCCGTAGGTTTGGACCGTATTGGAAAATAACTTGGAATTAATTTGTGTTTTTGTACTTAAAATACTTACCACACTCGACTTAAATATTCTAGTTCATTCATTTGTGAGTATTTTTTAAACGCGACTTAGGGAACGCTTGCAGGTGTATATTTTACTCGGTGCCCAGAATCTCAAGTTAAAATGACCTTTTTTAGTGTAGGTACTTTACAAAAACCTTAGACGCATCATATTAAAGTTCTTTCGTAATCGGACGGATGACAGACAAACAATAATACTTTATTTCACAAGAGCGTCAATGAGCACCATAAGGGTGCAGTACAATGATGCATTCCGCATCCTTATGAAGCTTCCACGCTACTGTAGCGCATCAAGCATGTTCGCCGAGGCGAGAGTACCAGATTTCTTTGCTGTGCTCAGGGCTCGTATATCTTCATTTTGGGATGGTCTACGTAGGTCTGGCAACTGCATACTCAACACTGTCTGTAGTTATATCTCAAGTCCTGTGTTTAAATACTGGCTCTGTGTTCATCGTGACGCAAACCGAAAATAGACGGGGTGTCATCCGCTCTAATATAATTGATTGTTTATTGACTTTGACTAAATCGACAATAATGTTTGTTTATTATTTGTTTTAGTTTATATTGGGTTTTTTATGCCTGGAATAAAAAGATTTATTATTATTATTATTTGTTCAGTGACAATGACTGATTAGGAAAACGGAAAACACAAATTCTGTCCAGAATCGAAATAATCGCTCAATCAGCGTTATTTTCTTGACGACGTTTTTATGCCGTTGATTGTGTTATATTGAATGTTCATTTGAACAATGTCTCCGAACATTGTCACATGCAGGCGAGGCGTCCACTATTGTTACCGTTATGTGGCACGAGTTTATGTACTCGAAGTGACCACCGCTGGCCGGTTGCGAGGCGAGCTGCGAGCGACGCCGCAACAATTCAAAACTTCGTCTAACGTGCTGCCTTCATTGCCCAGTCAGCACCACTTACCCCAACACCCTTTGTATTAATGACTTCATTATTTTAAATGTGTACATCATATACGGGCGTTTATAGGCTTACTAAATCACACTTTTGAATTTCTCCGAGTGGTAAAAAACAAAGTTTGTGTCCGCGTCCGTCTGTTACTTTAAACTACGCAATGGATTTTACTATTTTTTTTTTTTAGATTTCTACCGAATGGTGAAATAATTTTCAAAGGTTGCGGAAAAAAGCTATGATCATTAATTACATTAGCTTTATTTTGTGTGGTGTATATGTGGTGGCTCAACAGATGAGTGTTAAAAACATCAGATAAACGTAGTATAACTTTTTCGGCGTCAGCGCAAATTCAAACTGTCACAAAAAGCGAAGCTGAAGTTTTTGAACTTCCCGCGGTAAGTACCCGTGTCAATGTGTATGCAAAATTTCATGATGATTGAATGAGTAGTTAAGGCGTGGAAAGGTAACAGACAAAGTTAACTTTCGCATTTATAATATACTAGTTGTCCCATTCATTCCATTCCCAGATAAAAAGTATATGTCCTTAAATTTCATGATGATCGGTTGAGCCGTTAAGGCGTGAAAGCGTAACAAATAAACAAACTCACTTTCGCATTTATAATATTAGTAGAGATTTTGTAATTATAAATTCTGACTGACGACCTGTTCCTATATAGAGTTAAAGAGTGGTGCTTTGCTTGGCTTTCTAAGGCAATTTATATCATGACAAGAAGTTTTTCGCAAGAGTAACGGTATCCGAGAGTTTTTATTTAAAACTTTTTGCAACCCGGAGCGTTCATGAAATAATAATTCAGGCACAACGTCGAGAATAGAGACTTTATTAATACAGCTTTCATTAGCGACCCCCGCGAGGCCCTACGAAGGTGAAAACTGATACCGGCTCACACAACCGCAACAACATTATTAAATTATGTGCCCCATAAGTACCTACAGCTAGACGAGTCTAGACGGCTATTAAGGCTTGACGAGAGGCAATGAACGGACTCTGATGAATCTTAACGCGACTAGATTAGAAGGCTACTTGAATTACATTGAAGTTTTATGTTACCTAGCTTTTTTTAAAGAGATTTTATGCTATACTAGCTGTCGCCCGCGGTTTCACCCGCGGTAATTCCGAGATAAACGTTACCTATTTCATTCAGGATCACCGTAGCTTCTTATAAATTAAAGAATTTTCAAAATCGGTTCAGTAGATCCAGACATTACCCCCACAATCTCACAAACTCTGGAGTTCTTTCAGAGTTCTGTCACCCAGGATCACTGTAGCTTCTTATAAGTGAAATAATTTGTACAACTACAAATGTAATATTAGTATAGATTATTCTGATGTCTATAAATAGACAATGTTTATTCAGCAAAACCACACGGCACGTAAAATGTTTTCTACAGGAATGTATCGATAATAATCAAGTCTATCTGGAATTGTTCTTAAATCCGAATGAGTTTGTTTGTTACTTACGCTTTCACGCCTTAATTACTCAACTGATCATAATTAATTTTGCATATACGTCAGAAGTACAGAGTAGGATCAAGTTTAATTGGTCCATGCTCCTGAGGATAAAACGCGAGTGAAACTGCGAGGAACCGCTAGTAGTAAATGCATAAAGAGTGTATAGAATAAAAACATTCCAACCAGAGGTAGAAAAGTTACATGATAAATATTCACGTCAGCCATTGTGTGACAAAGGAAATTCTCGAATAGTATGTATTTTAATCTATTCAAATATTTTTCTATAAGTATCATCTTGTATGCCACAAAGGACGCCGCTGGACCGTAGTTGTACGCCTGTATATATGATAATATTTATACACACTATCTGCTCCGCCCGGTTTCATCTGCGTTATTTCGGAGTTTCCGCCAAAATTCCGAGATAAAAAGTACATACCTAAACTCATTTCTGCTTCTTCTTCTTCATACCTTATGTCCTTTTCTGTATGTAAAGAGTATGCAAAATTTCATGCGATTTAATCCGCGCTGAACTCGGAAGTTCCCGCGGGAATTCTGTGATAAAAAGTCTTGATACCTTTTGTCCTTTTCTGAACCTCTAAAGACGTGTATGCGTAATTTCACTATGATCGGTTGCGTAATTAAGGCGTCCAAAGTGAACAAACAGACAGCTAATTTTTCTGTTTATAATATTAGTATGGATACCGACGTATGTACTGTCGTCATTGGTTATATAAACGGCACCCGTGGGTGACGCCGCGGTTTTATGTAATCTCGTTGCCGCCGCGTACATTATGTACAAATGTGGAAGTTTATCCTAATATTGTACATAGTATATGGGAATATGTGGAAGAAAATAAACGAATGATTTTATTGGTACAGACTACAGAGTATTTTATGTGATTGTTTCGTTTTTTTTCGCTTCGACTCTTCGGAGAACGTTCGTAAATAGAATTTCAAATATCTTTTTTTTATGCTCGGTTAGTAATGATAATAATGCTTGGACATTGTCACACAGTGCCATCTAGTCCTTAACTAAACAGATCTTGTACTGTGGTTACTAGATAGACATCTAATGTAATACTTATATACTTTTGTTTTGTAAAGTCAAATGAAGATAACACAAAAGTTCATCAGATAAATGTTAAATGGAATAGATCCCGCGACATCTGGCGCAGCTTTCAGATTCGCTAACCACTGAACCAATGGGTTCTATCTTCCCGGTCTAATACTTCAGGATTACCTATCATTGAAATCACATTGAACTTTATTCTATAAATCTTTTAAAATTAAAAGTGATATCTTCTGTTTGGAGTGATGGTTGGTCGTAAATATTGTTAAATGTTTTTCTCAAGAAGCAAAACTCAGAATTAATTTACTAATATAAGCTTTACGATTTTTTTCTGAAGGTACCTACGCTACGTAGAGATCGATGCATTAAAATATCGGGTGTAATCATGTTGACGAGAATGCTGTAGCGCTATGCTACGCTTGTAGCACGTAGCATTCGCGCGTAGCATTCGTAGCACGTCTACGATCGCTTAGAGTAGAGCTTGCAAGATATCGTTAAATATATTTCTCCCCCCTATTTTTTTTGGATTATTATTTATGCTTATTAGTAACTTATAATCCAGGCGATTTGTCTGTGTAATAAATCTTTTTGAATATGAGTTGTTACAGTCTTAGAAAAAAGTTGAACATGCTCTTATAGTTTCTCTCGTGACAATATCTATTTTGAGACAATGCTTTATTTCGTATTTAATATACAGTAACTTATACTGAACTTAAAATATTCACAGAAAAATAAAAAGTACTTTATAGTCTCACGCAACAGGCTGTGTTTGATTAGTACACAGCTTCTATATTCGGCTAAACAACAAAAAAAAACAATCTGCATCATTAAGAAAAACATCGCTCTTCTTCCGTAACGCAACTACTGAAAATAGCCGATCAACATCCAATCGAAGACAAAAGATGGCCCGTGACCCGTATGTGGTTATTTTTTTTACACATCTTCTTCTATACTACCAATAATAAAAGAGTAGAATTCGCGATTCTATACATTGAATACTTTAAACAAAAATTGACAGGAGGCGATACAAGAAGAGACCACAAAAATGTTTTTAAAATTCTTTTCTATCCATGTGTCTGTCTGTCTGTTCGCGATTATCTTCGAATCTACTGAACGGATTATCATGCGGTTTTCACAAGTAGATTAAGCTTAGCCTGGAGCTACATATAGGCTTTGTTTCATTTAAATTGGATGTCGGGAAAAAAAAGTTGTTATACATATAAATACGTTTCACGCGGGTGAGGCCGCGGGGCACAGCTAGTTTAAAAATACGATTTCATGATGTCGTAATACGTATACAATTTGCACGTGGACGGAGGATTCGCCATTTTGTTATAGCTTTTTATATTTAATACGCACAGCTTTTGTTTGTGTAAAATAGTAATCGGCATAATATTATTATTGACCACAAAAGCTTCACACGAAGCTGTTTTTTGGGGGTTGGGTCGGCCGTCCGACCCGTGGATTTCATTACGTGTGTAATCGAATTTGATTTTGTTGGTTATTGGATGCAGTATGACTTTTATCGTATTGGCACAAGGTAAAATTGTTATTTTTATTGGAAAAAAATATTACAAAAAGAGTAACAGTTAACACTGATATTATTTTAATCGACTTTAAAGTTAGTTTTTATTAGCTTTTCCTTCCGTTTTCTCCCACTTATGTTAATTTCGGTTTTCTCTCGGGAAATCTTTGCACCGGATTCAAAAAATCCTTTTTGTTGGATTCGACACAATATACTCTCTGTGCAGTTATGCGTGATTGAGTTAAAAACATTCAAATAAAAGTAGGATTTGATCAGCCTTCAAAGTTTTCATCCCAGACCCGTTTTATTACAAGCTTTTATTTTGCTGCCAATATCCGCTTGTACCTAAGTTGTCCGTTTCGGCAAACCATCTCTCAATCACTAATACTGGTATCTGACTAATATTGTGAGAGAATTTGGCATAACAAACGATATGTGCAATAAATTTCTTTAAATAAATAATAAATAAATAAACGAGAGTGTTGAGATGGAGCCAGATGATTCACACTGGAACTCCCTGAAGAATATTACTACTGAAACTGACATGAAAAGGTTTTTTTTATCTTTCCTTTCCATTACACAAGTTTGTTTAAAAAAAAAATATGGCGACGATATATAAAAGTGAGATAACAGGAAACTTATCTTAAAATACAACACGCGTGTAAGGCGGTGCCCGTCACCACATGTCGAGCGGACCCGCGTCATCCCGCCGACCGCGTGTTGTTAATTTTAAACTTTAATCCGCACCCCGAGCCCCGGACTGGAGACTCGTTCGTATCATATTTAATTCGTTGTTGTTCATTTTTGACGAACCCGGGCAAACTTTTTGTTTATAATCCCCCCGATCGTCGAGATATTACTTTTCTAATTATGACTGTGGAAAGTTACGTGGCTTCAATTAGAGATATTTGCCGAGTTTTAATTAACGTCTCGTGATTCTAATTTGACAACTTTCGTTGTTATCATTGTCTAATTACGTTATGTTTTCGCGCTATGACCCTATTTGTCACCTGTCACTTACCTAACCGTCACATGGTTTTAACACGATCCCTGACTGTTTTCAATGATGCCAATACCTACACTTAGGTACCGACGCGACGTCGTGTTGGACGAACTCGCCGCGACCAATGTCCAACCTTAACGTGCCGCCAACAAATCTAATAGGAAATGTCATAATCATATGATAGGTGCGGCGCATTGCGCCCACCTGTCGGGCGCGCTTGCGTCCCGGCGGTGACGTCACGCGGCGCGCCCGAGCGCGGGCGGAAACACGCGAAACTGACGGGCCGCGGACCGCAACGGATTGATCCGAGCGAGCCTCCGCTAACCTCTAATCAAATGAACCATTCTCGCCTTATACTTCCATACGTGAAGTGAAATGGATTTTATACACTTTTATGTCGAATTATATCTCGATATTATCCACTTGTCACATGGAAGTTAGTTCGGCGATATGTTTGTACGTATAGTTAAAATTAAATATCGTCTTGTAGCGGCAAATAGCCCGTAGTGCGTCTCGCTGTGGCTCCTTATCTAGTTCTTAATCCAAGATAAATATTACATCAATCGGGGGTGGCGGCGGGGCGGAGCGCGCAGGCGCGGCGCGGGCCCCGGCCGCTCAGTCCCGCTCCGGCCGCGCCGCCCGCCGCACACGCTCCAGCGGGCGCCCGACCCGGCGGCGACTCGACCGCTGCCCGACGTCCCCCCGCACACGTAAACGACACGGGACACACGAGTCCCGGCGCTGACCTCCCGATCCACACTCCTCGCCTCCGAACGGTGCTCGCTCGCCGCTCGTCCGATACCGTCCACGTGCCCATCCCATTGCGTAAGTCGGAGTCACATGAAAATACGTCGGAACCGCGTCTCGTTTGACACGCAAAAAGAATAACAAACGTACGTACATTGAATATCGATCACAGTGTGTTTATCATTGGCCGCGGCGTGGCGCGTCGACACCGTCGAGTGCCACCGCCATGTGAGCGTTTGCCTCATGGACGAAGTAAATAGCGCACCCGATCGCAAGGGGAGCGAGGTTAGACGTGACTTTTTTTTTCTTTTTTGAGTAATCCCGAACGGCCGCGCCCGCGATGTTGTACAGTGTACACTATATATCCAGAACCATAGTTGCCGTTAAGAAGAAAATAACATTAAATTTTAATGGGTTTTTTTCCCCTTTAGGTTTTGTCTTATTTTTTGACGTTCTTAAATTCTATGACAGAAGATAAAAATGGCACCTGTTTTTATTCTTTACTATATAATATATCTTACGTTATTTAAAATACACAATACAGTATTGTAATCTGTATAAATTGCTACTTCAATGAATAAATGTTATGAGCGAATCCTACTAATATTATAAACGCGAAAGTTTCTAAGTAAGTATGTATGTATGAATGGATGGATGGATGTTTGTTACTCTTTCATGCAAAAACTACTGGATGGATTTAAATGAAACTTTACAATAATATAGCTTATACATCAGATTAACATATAGGGTACTTTTTATCCCGGAATTCCCGCGGGAACCCTGAAATTAACGCGGGTGAAACCGCGGGGCACAACTAGTCATTTATGAAATTCATTTAAGCTCTATCTATGAGTCTCAACAGCGTTTCACGAGTGCTTAGCGCCTTACGATTTATATTCCTGAATAGCTTCCAAAGTTTTTCTAATTGCCTTTAATGACTTCTTTCCCTAATTAATGAAGCTTGACGGTTGAAAAATGGCGCTGCCTACGAAAACTTTTGTACTCCCTCATATAGCTTTCACGCATACCTACTTCATTGTAGTGATGATATTTTTTCTTTTCTCATTCTGCTTTTACTTTCCAAATTCGACCTAGTTTTTTTTACTGTTGAGTAACTATGTTATGCTCTGATGTTTGTATAAATAGTTTCATAATTTTACAAAACTACTTAACACCAAACGAGTCTGTATGTTTCGTGATTACAAAATTGTTCTTAGAAATAAATATGACGTCTCGTGAACGCAGGTTGAGACCGGGCCCTTGTTCACAATGGCCGAAAATATTCCTTGGCCAAAAACACAATCCCAAACGCGCTTAATGCCAAAATATTGAAACATAATACAATTGTAACAATAACAAATTAATTTCGCGAAAGGCCAAACGTTTGAATTCAGCCGAACGCAGATTGTGGCGCTAGCGGGATATGAGAGGTATTGTTGCGCCCTCGAAACGGCAGAAAACAACGGCCGACAAGATTACACAGCGACCGCAAAAGGCGTTCAGCTGTCAATGTGTACAGACTTTTGGTCCAAATTGAAGCGAATGAATTAACCAGCACCGAAATTAAATTCGTCCGGCCTGTCTGAGCACACGAATACAATAATATTGGGCTAGGTACCGCTTAAATTTCCATTGGTCGTTTTTCCAGACGCTTGTGACAGTGTTTATGAATATTTAAGGGAATAAAAAAGACCCCTTGAAAAATGGGAACAATCATAATTTAATCAACATAAACGTTTGAAGGATCTGTAATTTTTTCTTGAATACTCGTTACTTAAACTCTTTGCATATTTTTCTTTTTATTAACACTTCAAAAGAATTATAATTATCTCGGTATAATAAATAATTTGTATTCAAAACACGGAAAATTTTGCTATCTCTGAGTATTTCAGACAAACGAGAGAGAAATGAAACACAGTCGTCTGTATTTAATTAAACCCTTTTATGAGTTTCTCGAAACGAGCGATTTATTTTTGGAAGTGTTTTTGGGGTGAAGACACTTGAAATTATCAGTGACGTAGATTTTAGTAGAAATACATACAATCATATATTTAAACTGTTACTGGGTCGGAAAATTTATTATATAATATATTTTTATCATCCGCGATTTTCGTTTAGTTGTTCATTTAATTCCCTCATTTAATTTTTTATCAAGTTTTCGCCGCTTTCTCGTTTAACAAGATACGCGGGCTCCGTTTCTTTCATACAAAAAATTATACTCACGTTATTTCTGTTTTCTCTATGGACACTAAAACAAATCTTGTTGTACCACACCATCTATATCTACCGTGATGCACTTGTGTTTGTGTTTTTACGATCATAAAAATATATAATCAATACCAGCTGCAGTTATTTCTCTCTCGTGCTTAGTTTAGAGGGCGATAACATATCTGTTGACAATATGTTAAAAACTTAGCCTTCAAAAAGATTTTAACGCGCGACCCCTTATTTTATTTAAAATTAAATTTCGTGAATTTATAATAGCCGATTCGGTGTTAAATACCTATAAAAGGTGAAATGTTGTCAATCAAAGAGAATGGGGCTCGAATTTCAAAATATTAGCGTTGGCTCGACGCCGACGTGTTCGTTATTACGTTTCGTTATACGTAAGGTACAGGCCGCGTGCCTTTAATAGGCCACTTATAAAATTACATCCCCCTTTTCGTCGAGCCTTATGCCTACATAACGAATGCTATATAAATTGAGTTATGGAAGCGCTTTGGGCTGGCTCACGAGTTTCTCGTGTCGTACAACCGTTGAACTATCCGCAAAGAGGTTGTAATGTACAGTGTATATTCGTTTTGATGTTATCCTGCCCTACTTGTCTATCCCTTATTGCTTCATAAATTCACGAGTAGTTATGAGTACAATACGACGCATACCACCTTTCACCTTATCGTATTTAAATAAAAATATACTTCCGTGTCTCTCATAGGATAGGTATATGCATCATTATGAGTTTACTCGATATATGCATTATGAGCATAAATATTTAACGTTTACATTAAAATCTCGTCGGAACTTTTTAGTGACTGATGATGTTGCTGTCTAAATTTGTGACATAAAAATTTATCACGACTCCTTTGAACATCAAGTAGGTACCTACTTCGAAATTAATAGTATTTGAACAGTGAATGGATTTTGTTCATAATAAATATTTGCCAGTCGATTTATTGGGCACAATCCACCACTGACCTGTGTGTGTCCGCCGCTTTAGGACCGCTGTTGTTTATCGCTATATATAACAGCGGAGTTTCCATCTCATTACATTAGATCCGCGGCAAACTGGCTCGATTTCAAAGCCGAATAAACCCGTGTTAGTAAAGCGACGAGTCGTCATAGGGCCAGATAATATCGATGCGGCGAAACATGTAATAACTAGCCGGACCTCAGTTATAAATATCGTCTAGGTATGTCTCAATACATTGCTTTGTAAATTGTTTTTTTTTTTACTAATGACTGAACATTCTACGACTATAAACGGTATTCAATCAAATCGCTCAATGACAAATGCCTCCACACGACTGAAACAAAACAGCGCACTTTGGTTTGTGGTCACGAAGCTTTGTCCTGTCTCCTCCAGCGCGCCGACGTCAAAGAAGATTAGGTTCGTTTACACAATTGCCTCCTTCCTCCCCCCTCCCGAACCCGCCTCTTTACCACCCTGCTCTCCTATCACTTGTGACCTGGCCACATGCTCGGATTACCCGACCCCGGCTAAACCCCACTCGTCCGAGTGAGGTTTCGTCGAGTTCGGGCCATCGGACGTGTCAAGTCGCAATCTCTGAACGCCTCAGTAGGGATTCGACCCGTTCAAATCGTCTTCCGCGGATGTGTGCGTGGCCCCGCCGGCGGTGAACCGTTTCTATCGTGAATCTAAAGACTGATCGCGTCAAGAAATGGCCTGGGGATACTGGTCTGCGTCGTCGGTGCTGCCCGATCGCGGTAGAAGTCCGCGTCGCGCGGGCACCTCCGCGGTCCACACGCACCCGAACCCGCCCACCGCGCGCGAAGTGATGGAGGCGCACGACGAGAGCATACTCCACACGGCGTCCACGTCGCGCGACAGCCGCGAGCACTCGACGTCGCCGCACTCCTCGTCGAACGGCGGCCACTCGCACCACCAACACGACACGAGGCACGCGGTGCCGGCGAGCGCGCTCTTCGGCGACAGTTACGGCGAGCTGTCGCGGCGCCCCTCGCTAGACCTCGGGTCCGTGCGGAGCGCGCTCGCATCGTGCTCGGGCGGGGGCACGCTGAGCGCGGGCTCGACGCTGACACGCGGCGGCGCGCTGGCGGACTACTTACCGCCGACGCCGTGCCCGCACCACCACCGCGTGTACGTCGACCACCACAAGCACTACGAGCAGCCCATTCAGCCGGTGCACGTGGGCGTGCCGCACCACTCCCACTCGCACGTGTCCAGTAGGCACCACACCGACGACGAGGACGACCTAGAGCCGGCGTACGCGACAGGTGCGTGCAAACACACATTATTCTTCTTCTTCCTTTTTTAGTAAATGGCTTTGACAGTGTTGCTTCACTCACAATAACTCTACCAATGTCACGTAGTTGAGAGTAAACGGAGAGGGTCGAGTTTGTTAACACTAATAGGGATGTTGACAACTTTTGAAAATCATAATTTTAATTAGTCCGTCTTTTAGAAAATTAAAAATCATTAGACACGTATTTTTTTATTTTTCAAATAAATGAAAATACACAGAGATAAAGCGCATTAAAGTTTAGGGTGGGAGCTCGTGACGTCACTTACCGCTAAAAACCGCCATACAAACTGCATTAGTTAGTGACGTCACGCGAAATTTCAACTCAATGTATCTCTGTTATTTTTTGATTACGTAAATAAAGAAAAAATACGTGTCCAATATTTTTTATTAATCTACAAGACGGACTAAAAAAAATTAGTCAAATAGACTATGGATTTTGATCTTATCTATTGTTGTCAAATAAGTTAAAGTGAAAGAATGTTATTTAAAGCGTCCGTCTTGTGTGTAGCTCTTTTTGACGTCAACTAAATAACAATAAAATATATGACAGCACTTATAAAACTTTGCACTCCACACTTAACAGCCCCAGTGATCAAGCTGGAGAGAAGAAGAAGAAACTCCCCAGTAGCTCGCTGTTGGTTTAATTATGGAATAAAATTATACAATTTACTAACTAACTAATGTTTAATTCGATTACTTATTATAATATGTGAGGACAAACAACTGCTACTGTTACTTACTCAAGATACAGAGTTATTAATAGGATTACCATAGTAGACAAGATATGACCGATACAGTTGTAGTGGATCATCACATTTGGGAATAACTTTGTGATTAAAATTGAATCTACATCGTCGTAGTACGAAGTTGACCCATTCGGTGCCCAATCTCCCTCAGCTGCCTGAATAGCGCAAGTTTCCCCGAGCCGGCACGATACAATCGGCCGACGGCAAAGCGTCATCTTCATTAAGGTGCCATTAACGCTCATCCACCGAATCGTATTACGTTAATTATTAAAAAACTTTCGACATCTTATTCCGGTTAATGTATTTGTTGCTGCCGCGGCGACCCACTTTCTATGGGGGCATTCATCGTGGCATTTTCATTTAGCGCCTAATGTACCGTGGCTGTTGCCGTCTGCGTCTATTTCCACGCTAACGACCGAACCACTTCAATGCCGACGGGCGAACTTACGTTCTACCGGCTTGATGATCGGCAATCTACATTATTATTATTATAATACGCATAAAATCAACGCTATTATGTATTGTCGTAAAATTCTATGTTTTCTATTTGAATAATGTACGTCGGAGAAGTAGGTACTTTGTACTAAAACCCTACGAGAGTCAGCTTATCTAGGCACAGTAGTTGCAAGTAGATGTAGTTCTACAAGAGGATTATAAAAAGCCGTATTACTTACTGATCACAATGTAATTCCGTTTAACATAACAAAATTTTCGAAATTCTACCCGACTTACACTCATAAGTATTATACCTACGTACCTATAAAAATAGCGAACAAACAAAGCGAAGTAATTACTCATCAATTTTGTACATCAACTATCGATATTGAAAATAATAATTAAACGTTTTGACAGTGCTGTTCGCCATTTTGTTGTGAATTATATGATGAACATTTTGTGTGAAGTGTGTAAATAAGTTATATCGGTTGTTGGTAGTTTACAAGCTTAGCTTAGTTTGAGACCTGCCCCCCTAGCCATTTAAAACTCTAGTTTATACGTGGTCACGCAAGACTAAAGTTTTGACATGGCTGACCAAGTGACATGACGATTTTTTATTTAGTTTTCTATGCGTTAACGTTTGTAGAATGTCAATTTGGCTAGGGGCGCAGGTAGCGCTCTGTGATAGTTATTTTTAGGTGGTATTATTATTATTTTTATACGATTTGAAAACTATTGTAATAACACTCCTCAACAGTTGACGTTTTCGGTTACTGTCAAATTATTAAGCTACTTGTACTACCAACTATAATATGTCACTTATGGTAGGTAGTCTATTAATAGTATGTTATGACATACTCGTACCTACGCTAAAAAGGGTTCGTTCAACAATCTAAAACTTAATAGTGCATGGCTAATGAAAATACATATTATTTGCTACGTACGCCTTTAATCTTGACACACATTGTGTCAGGAATGTGACACAGATGGAACAATATGAAGCGATGCAACAGGGAATGCTAAAGTAGGGCGTAACAACAAGCCTGGAGTCTGTAGAATTTGCTCGCCTGAGCTTATTATGCTGGTGACACACTGTTACTCACGGTCTATGCGGAGATTTTACATATGACATCGAAACAGTTCTTGGTATTGATTATCAAAGTATACCTTACTTGTTATAACTTGTGTAAATAGACGAATCCATGTTTGTAATAATGAATAGCAACATTGCTGCAAATCAAAGCGTAAAAATATTTCCGCTTACTCTTACATTTTGTGATGCTCTGAACGCCTTTGCATTGTACATGATACCTAATTACTATCGACACGAGAGAAACCTTTGTGTGTTACGAGCACTTTGCGCTTACTTTGCAATCTGACGATCCGAATACTCGCAAATTCTCCTAACTTCTGTTACCTACAGTACGTACGTGCTGCACCTTTGATAAAATGTACAGTACAATTGGAACTGAATTATAAAGTCTGGCTGTAAATTGTACTGATCCTAATACGTAGATAACAATATTAACTATTTAAAATGTTAGATGTTGAATAATTATTGGACGTTTGCAATCGAATCACCACAATCCATGAACGGTTAAACGGGTTCTTAATGGAAATTGGCACACAGAATATATTATATTAAGTAAGATTTAGATGTTAGGCTACTTTTGATTCTGGTATATCCCGATGATTTGATTTAACCAACTTCCTTACATGAGGAAGGCTTTGGTTTATGAAGATTCCACAAGAGGTTAAAGAAATCTAGTTACAATTTAAAATGTCCATATTTCCATACAAACTTTAATAATATTACGACTATTACGAGTGTAAATGCGAAAGCGTTTTTGTTAAAAATCTTACGATGCACCCATCTAAAAAATCTTTTTGCAGCTAAACCGCTTAATCGATATTAATGAAGTTGTATAACCCAAAAAACTAATTAATTAAAAAAAAAGTTAATTATTGTATTTACCAAGAATTATTAGCAACTAGCTGTTTGCCGCGGTTTCGGCTGCGTTAATTTCGAACGTTAGCGTTAACGCGTAATGCTAGTGAATAATTAACTTTTGTATGAGACTGTTAGACTCCATAAATGAAATACAGAGAAGGATCCCCCACATGCTAGGTAAGTTAGGGTTTGCTGGCCCGGGACTTACTTTTAACAATGTTTGCTGGCCCGGGACTTATTTAACAATGTCGACGCAGCGTCTCGCAGTAGAACTCATATTTCTGTGTGCATAGAAAAGTATCTACCTACGTTAAAATCGTCTGGTATTTGTAATATTTGAAGCTCGTAATTCATGTATGAATTTTAAACTCTCGCCGTTGATACGAGTATGGGTAGGTACACAGAGTTTTGAAATGTATAAATACTCTACATATAAAAAACCGGCCAAGTGAGAGTCGTACTCGCGCACGTGGGTTCCGTACACACTCGTTTATGTCGCATATCTTCTGATTTCGTTGACTTAGAAACTTGACTTTTTCACGACGCTAAGGGAATGCAGATCTGAGTATTTGATATGATATTCAACATGATACCTACATCTACACCTTTCTGAAAAAAAAAATTTTTGATAGACAGACAACGAAGTGATCCTATAACGATTCCGTTTCCTTTTTGAGGTGAACCCTAAAAATTTCAGTGTGGGTTTGATATGTAATACATAAAATATTAACGTCGATATGCGCTTTGCATTTGAATGGTCGTATACTTGAGACATAAAACACTGGATGGGTGAGGTGGACTCGAGCGGCGACCATGCGAGTGGGGGCGAATGAATGGACTAAATAGAATTTGCGGTGAATGTAATCACGTACCTACACTCCACGAGTCACTACCACAGCATACGTTTGCACTATGCAATCTACATGTGTCCAACGGCAACCGAGCTGTCGCATGGGAAATAATAACCTACTACTAGCTGTTCCCCGCAGTTTCACCCGCATGATTCGGATTTCGAAGTCCCCGCAGGAACTCTGATAAAATTATCTTATGTTTCTGGTTATAGCATCAGCCAGTGAAGGTCCTGTCAATATCGGTCCAAACGTTACAGTTATTAGCTGTTCCCCGCACACAGTGTGCAGAATTTAATTAAAATCGGTTCATTAGTTTACGAGTTCATCGCGGACAAACAGCTTGATACAAATTTTTTATGCTGATCAAGTTTATTTTACTTTCTTTTTTTATTTCATCTGTCCTACCATTTACCAATGCGGAGTTTCAGTCCCTACATATTGCAATATACCAAAAGCTTGCGATAATCATATTAAAGCTTGAAAGTATTTCGTTAACTCGCTGATGTGATGACGAATCAGAATTCATATTAAAACCCACTCGATAGTAGTGTTATTAAAGCGTTTACAGCCTGGAATATTTGTCGTGTTCTACGAATTTAAACCTTTTACTCGTGTAAAAGGTTTTACGTAAACGATTACGAAACGATCAAATTATATATTCGATTAATTATATATTTTTCGTTTTCCTTTTAAATTTCTATTTATTATTTATTTACCGAGTAAAATTGCCGTGTTCTCCGGTCGTTTGCGTTCGTTATGTAACGAACCTATACACAAACTGTTTTAAAGAGTTCATTGCACTCCCAATAAGAGCCCCTTGTGACCAGTACACTAATGGTCCGCTGCTGCCGCTCCTCCCCAATTCCTCACAATTAACGGATAATAATTAGCGGGGCCGCCACGTCGCGTCTTTACTGCCCAATCTCCCCCACCCCTGCCTAGGGAACGTGAACTGAATTTTTACAATCCTCTCAACTAAGCTCGGCTCAACCCACCCGCTGCCTGTCGATTAACGAAATTTCCTCAACAAAAGTTTTATCCGCCCGAAGGTTATAAAACGCGAATAGTGTAGCCGAGAGTTTTAGACAACCATTTATAGGGTTGATCTTAATGATATTTCAACTTTGTACACGCATTACATCCGTGTAATGTATAAATTATGCATCCTCAAAGATAACAGACTATAAAAGGATAACGAAACCGTGCAGTGTGCTCATAAAAAGTACTGGATAAAGCTTTAGCACGCGTTAAAATTAATGTAACTAAAGAAAAAACGCGGGGTGCCTCAGTTGTCTTAATTTTAGAACGAAGTTCTTTATCGCACGGTACGGATGGGAGTAAAAGTTCATTTTCCGTCACGGCGTCATACGGCTGTTCTATGCAAAAACAAAGCAACCGTATTTTTTTTTCGAAATTGGGTTTTTTTTTCCTCTTTTCACGCATGACAGACGACGGACTCTAACCAAGTGTTCCACGATGCTCACGTATTTTTTAATCGCTATTTGTAAAGTAGTCGTTATGAATACAAAAATTTGGCTATCTTCAATCGCCCCATGCTTTTTTAACACGCTTTTACTAGCTCGAGCTGTATTTACTTTGATAAATACATATTAATATATAACTCATGTACCTACTATATTTGTCACTACACACATGTTTGTATGTCTGACCATTTGGACCTGATAGTGGAAACAATAGTTTACGGGGGGGGGGGGGGGGCTATTATTGGAATAAACTTTCAGATTTGATCGAATGCCATATATTGAGATTTTAGCCGTCCATCCATAGAAAGTGCATCTAAAAATTGTTCCAAAGCAAATAACTTTGCCTACCGGGTGACGTAAGTGTCATGGGATGAATGGAATCAAAATACCGCCATCATATAGAAACGTTGGAAGTGAATATTGTTACATAATATTTTCCTTGCAAATGTACTCGCTGGAGAGCCCCTGGCGCGTGGCGGACTCGAGAGGGCCACCTTACAATTTGCATATTCAAACCACTCGATCCCAGCCAGCCTTCAAGCGTGCTATTTGACAATTTTTATGTCAACAAAGTTGAAATGGTATTGGCGCGACAAGTAATTTACTTGAAATAGGTTTTTGTGTTATTCCATTTAAATATTACTCTTTATTTTTGTGTGATATTAATCTTTTCCTTTTTTTTTCAATTTAGAAGGCGTTGGTTTCGAAAACCTTACGTTTCTAACGCTCTTTAATGAAGTGAATCTTCTTTGAGCGCGATGAGAGTAAACAAAACTATTCTGTGTGACGCAAAGAGATTCTATCACGTGTGTGTAACGACAGGTGCACTTTTCTCTACTTCTTACCTACTTTAATTTACTTCTTTACTTACCTACTTAAATTTCTTAAAAATTAAAAAAAAACTTTTTAAATCCTTATTTACTATGATCTTTCTACTCAATATGAGAGATATCTTTGAATTTTAAATTTTTAACGTTAGCCTGATAACCTATAGCTACTACTATAGGTTAGGTTAGGATGAGAAACACTTTACTCATATGGTTCATAGGAAGGCTCTTACGCATAGATTACTTATGCAATATGAATATGTGAACTTGCATGGATCAACTGATGGCTAAAGGGTTGAAATGGGGGAGAAATTTGTATGAAAATATCGCGGGTGACTACGCGCGTATCAGCTAGTATGGCTTTGGATATTTTCTGAGCTATATAAATATTTTCGTCTAAATATGCATGGAGTCGTTTGTAAGCAGCCGTAACATTCGAGTAGCCTAGAACCGAGCAGTATTGAATGTTTGTAGTTTGGTTGCTCTCTGAAACTAGCCACCTCGAAATAAAACTTTCTTATTTCAAGTTCAAAATCAGTCGTTCTACCGTACCGGTTCTAAATTCAAATAAAAGTTTTATGTTTTCACATCGCCTCGTCTCTTGAATTGGAACACGCGCGTTCCATTTATCACTAGTTATCTACGGCTCTCCTATAGAGGACGGTTATTAGGGATGGGCGAGACATAGAGGCGCGTGACGATGTTACATGGATGCCGGTAATCAGGCCCCGTTATTGCTCCATATGATATGGTTAATGGTCATGCATCCCATTACGTCTTCGGAGTGTTCGTATGTATATGCGGCATGCAACAGTTTTGAGTAAGACTTACCTCACACAATCCCTTTAAATATTCAACATGATACAGGAAACCGTATTGAATTGATATTTAGATATGTTCCCGTAATGATTGCGAAGAGAAAATATTTAGTATCACCGGGACAGTTCTCAGCTGACGTTGATGTATTGTTTGTAGGCGAGTACCAATGTTGGTACGCTCATACAGAAAAGTGTTTGAATTCTTGCAAATAAGTTCCTTAATTTTGATTTTGTGCGGCGTTTTCTAATAATGCACGAAGAGGTTTTATTGTTGGAAATGATTGCAGTAATTTATAACTATTCTGATGAGCATTAAACATAAACACATTTCTAAAAAAATGTTTACCTAGTAATTTTCTATAGTTTATGAGACGCGCGTTTATGTTTTTATTATGTCAAAACAACTAAATTGTTATCCTTCACAGTGGCAAGCGTAACGAATTAAGCGTTATTAACCCATTTGGCTGAGTTGTATCCCTATTTGTGACCGCTTCGGGGATTTTCTTGTTTGTTATACTTTTATTAATTTATGTGTTAAATTAGATAAAAAATAAAACAAAAATGAATTAAGTAAATATTGATTAAAAATTTTTAGGTACGTACCCATTTAAAGTTTATATGGCCACCTTGTAAAGTTTAATTAAATTACAACCAGCAAAAGCTGTTGTATCTTAATTGTACATTTTACTTAATCCTATGTGAGTTTTTTGTTTGTTTGTTACGCTTGTTACGCTTTTACAGCTTAACTACTCAACCGATCATCGTGAAATTACTTATATCCCGGTATTAGGATACTTATATCCCGGTATTCCCGCGGCAACTCCGACATTAACGCGAGTGAAACCGCAGGGAACTGCTGCTATAATGATAACATTCCAGATAGCTACCAGCACAGATAATTTAATACGTATAATGTACAATAACAAAATAAATAAATCCTTCAGGTCGAAAATGACCAATTTCCTAAAACGCCCACTTTCCTAAAACGCCCACTTTCCTAAAATGTCCACTTTCCTAAAATGTCCACTTTCCTTAAACGTACACTTTCCTAAAATTACCACTTTCCTAAAATGATGACTCAGGTGAGTTCGTTGACCGTATTCCATTCAGTGATAATAGTCACTGGTGCTGGTGCCGATTGTTTATTGTGAATGAAACGGCTAAAATTTTCCGTCTTACAATTCCACAGATATCCTGAGTTCGTTGATATAATATGCAATACATAATAAGTCCGTTTATGTAAAGTGAATCGTGAATAATTGATGGCGAGACGAAGCTGCGAACCGCCTACACTCTGAAGTCTGAACTATTTACCTACTTGTTGGCTGGATGAATAGCTTGGGACCACATATTAGTTACTAGCTGTGTCCCGCGGTTTCACCCGCGCGAAAGGTTTTTATACAACAACTTTTTTCCCGACATCCGATTTCAACGAAACAAAGCCTATATCAAGCTCCAGGCTAAGCTTAATCTACCTGTGAAAACCGCATTACAATCTGTTCAGTAGATTCGGAGATTATCGCGAACAGACAGACAGACAGAAAACTTTTTTTTTGTGCTTGGTTACTCTTCTTTTATAACCTCTCTCAATTTTAGGTAAAAATATTCAATGTACAGAATCGCGAATTCTACTCTTTTATTATAGTATATATATTAGTTATTATTATGTAATAAGCCTTTATTCAAAGCAACTACCTACATACTTAACTAACTGACCCTCGCGGTTTCACTCGCGGTAATTTCGGAGTTCCCGCGGGAATTCTGGGATAAAAAGTACCTTACGTCTAATTACCTAGTAGTAAGTACCTTGCATCTAATTCTGAAACTTAAAACTAGATCTAGATTTCTCAATAAGTTGAAATTTCGAATTGTGTTTATTGTAATAGAGTTCTGTTGTCCTATTTCTACTTGACTATCAACAAACACTAAACAAAATATACACTTTGTTTTATACTCTTTATTTATTTTTATTACAAACCATTTAAAAGGTGAATAACAGAAAAAAAATGAGATGACTCGCCGTTATTTTCTTATTTATTCAGGTAAACCTAACAGGCGTATCCTATTTATTTGCCTTTAGTTCGAATTTATTCCGTCGGGATCCTTTCGCGCTGAATTCGCCTCTAGAAGAGGTCACGGAGACCTTCATACAATATTTAATTTAACGTTTTCTGAAGAAAACATTCGGTGTGTTCAGTTCGTATTTTCAGTTCTCGTGTAAATATTTAAAATAGAGACGGAAACTCAAAACGTACCTGCGTGCTACGGAGTTCACAAATCGTAGCATTTGCTACGAATCTAGATCTCTATCCGGTATCCGGTTTGGTAAAAAACTTTTTACATGCCTACATCGGTAATTAGGTTTATTCAATAGGGAATTCTGCAATACTTTCAACTTGCTAAATTCACATAGATGTCTCCATTCAATACGACTTTATTTACTATTTTTGTAAACATTGAAGAAACCCATCCCTTTTTTTTTGTTGAGGGTATAATGCACAACTGAGGTGTAATATAATAGTTACTTGTGTTTCAAGCCGTACCCGATTACTTAATGTTGTAGAATAATTCAAATAGTTTCCAGGCGAGTATTCATAGTTTGCAATAAACATCGTGAATGAATAGATTAGGACGCAAACAATTTACAAGAATTTGTGTTAAGGCTATCATTGTTTAGTTTAGCAGATATAACGGCTCAAGAGTTGATCAACATTGATAAATCTGAGCCATGTAGGTAATTGTTGATTGAACCATATAAGAGAATATGTTCTCCTTGTCGACATTAAAGACACCAACTATTTGGTCTTTGTGGTGTATCGGCGGAATGAAATAAGAAAACGCAGAGACGTGCAAATCCGTTTACTGTCCGGTCACCGACTGACGTTACAAAAGTTCAACCTACCTACCGTACTTATCTTTCAAATACCCTACAGTCTTATAGTATTTTTACTTTACGACATAAGCACACAGTTTAAACACTCTGCTGACAAGAGTAGACCCTATTACATCGTACATCTATGGTCCTTCGAGTCGGATCTACTATCCAAATATCATGTGGCGGCCGCCTCACAAGGACAATAGAAACTGCATTCCTCAGCGATAACAAGTTGACGCGATGAATCCTGTTGTGCCAAAATTAAAATTATCAAAATTTTAATGGAAGCGCATAATAAGACTGTTAAAGGCCTAGTAGGTAACCCTGAATAGGTACAATCAATGACCGCCCTCGTCGACGAGTGGCTACGAGCGTGTCCCTTACACCGGTATCGGTAGTACCTTCCGTTACCTGACGGCATACAACTAAATGGTATTTTACTTGAGCAAAGTGGTCCCCTTTTACAGATAAGTCCTGCAGACATCGACAGCGGATCTAGCCTTGTTTAAATTTCTTCGTTCGAATCAGATTAAAAAAACTAAGTTAGCTATAATTAGGTTTCAATGCTGATTTTCCTGTAGATTTCTAGATTCGGTTATCAGAATAATTGTACAAATTGTTGCCAATCCACGTATCAATAAAAATCAATTGATCTGCAAAAAGAAATATAGCTTAAAAGCTAGTTTGCTTCGAGGTTTGGTCGTGCAGTTGAGAGTTGAGACCATTCCACACTATACTGTCGCAGTCTTGTATAGAAACAACGCTTACTGTAACGGGTATAATAACATGTATAGCGCTTAATACCATAGAACCGTAACCGAGTGGTTATTACGCACGTGGCCTCGCCTCAATCTTGTTGATGAGGCTATTGTCAATGCTTGCGCAGGAGAGTGACGTCACGGTCGCTTCAATCATTCGAAGTGTCCACCTGTGCCCTTATTCACTATGACCAACAACATTCCTTGCCCATAACGCGCGTCCCAAAAACGTATTTCCAAACGTTCTAGATGCCAAGATTATTAGAAATCATTATTCTTTATGCCATAAGAAGCGTTTTAAATGTAATTTTTTGCAGTAAAACTTCTTTGATTACGAGGGAAAGACAGTTTTTACGGCGTCTTGTCTTAGCGCGGCGTGTTATGGTCATAGTGACTGGCCCTGGTTTTACTGCTCGTTTGGATAGGTGTCTTCGATCTTCTCTCTATCGTCCCGATACTGAAGTACCTACGTACTTTATTAACTGGAAAACCTTAGATATTCTTATCTGGTTTATTTGAATATCTAATAGTTTTTTTGTTTAATACATTTTCTACCGACTACTTAAAAATTTTATAAATCACAAACTTCCTGTAACTAATATGTAAGTAACCAATATGTTTTTTTTTATACGTACCTCCTTTTTTAGAAAGAAAGAAAGAAAGAAATGATATGTACCTAGGTACTTACACATTATTTCAGCAATTCTTTAGTCCGTCGGTTAGATATTTTGCTTTTCTAAATTAATTAAAATATATTGCATTAAAGTTTAGGAGTGGGGTTCGTAACTTTATATGCAGATAAAAACTGTACCTGTTTGTGACGTCACGCGACATTTCGACTCAACGTATCTCCTTTATTGTTTTTGTACGTAAAAAAAAAAAAATACGTGCCTACTGCCTAATATTTTCTATGAATCAACAAACGGACGGACTAAAAATATTATTTTGGTCAAATAGCCTATTGTGCATTGTTGCGAAAAACTTACTGAAATTTGAAACTCTGACTTCACTTCTACCTACTCCTAACATGTTTGCTGATTTTCAGTAGCATTCCAGTATTTTTTACTACTTACCACTCATTTTGTTAATAATATTGATTGTAGATCATCCCTAGTATATTGACGGAATTTGAAAATCAAAATTCTTATTAGTCCATTAAAGTTTAAGGTGGGGGACTCGTTCCTTAATTATTCGGTATAAGCCCCGTACAAACTGCACCGGATAATGATGTGACGCGAAATTTCAACTCAATGTTTCGCTGTTATTTTTTGAGTATGTAAAAAAAAAGTGGTGTTCAATATTTTTTATTAATCTACAAACCGGACAAAAAACAATTTTGTCAACTAGCCCATTGTGGAACGGTCACACTGATGGAAACATATAGTGAATAGTAAGTACATATACGTAGATAGAGTTGATACAAAGTTAGTGGGATTACCGTTGATTAATTGAGTTATTGGAACGGCTGTAGATTTGCGGTCGTCGGCGGACGTCCGCTGTGGGGGTCGGTTAATGCGTTCGAACCGCGGAAATGTACTTTTGACACGCGGTCAAATCGACAAACACTCCTTTTTGTACAGTAATTCTCTGAACAAACTCGGAAAAATCATATTTAATTATCTACCTTTATGCTTATGAAATCAAAAAATTCGTTACTGATTACATTGAACCCTTTTTTATATATTACGTCGATATTATATAAATGAAACTCACGTTCGGAAATCGCACGATGAGAATAAACTAAGTAATTACTTTAAAAATAATATTTAAACTTTTTAACTTTTTGTTAATTCTAACCTAAACAAAAAGCTTTAAAAAACTATTTACTTAAACTAAAAAAAGTTCTACCTAAACAAAGAGCTTTTCTTTCCGTTTCTGAACATGGAAGGCACAATTATTCTTAATGATTTAATTATGAGAGAAAGTAGTACGAATTTATTGTTTCAATTCTATTCGCATGTGTAAATATAACGTGAGTTTCTTTTTATATGTTACTAGCTGTCCCGCGCGGTTTCACGTGCGATAATTTCGAAGTTCCCGCGGAATTGTTCCATACAAATTTTGCAACCCCTTTTCATCCCCTTAGGAGTTGAATTTTCAAAAATCCCTTCTTATCGGATGCCTACGTCGTACAAAGAACACACCCTCCCAAGTTTTAGGTCTACGATCAGCGGTTTGACCTGTGCGTTGATCCATCAGTCATTCAAGACAAAACTGGTCACTCATCTTCGTAACGGCTAGGCAGAATGAACGGAAACCACGAAAAATATATAGTTTCCGAGTGAATCTCCGTTCCCTAGGAAATCCACACAAACGAAAACAGCGAACAAGAGAGACAGCATGTAGTAGGTATTATAATAGGACAAAGTTTTTTTGCTAGTTCGTAGATGACAATCTCTGGAATACTGGAGCGATTCTAAAAAATCTTTCATTGATACAAAGCCACAGTATGTTTCAGTAACAATAGATAGATAGGTACTTTTATCCCGCAACAGAGTTCCCGAGAGAGTTCGAATTCACGTGGGCGCAAACACGGTAAAAACCATATTATATGGTACAGTAGAAATGTATATATGTTCCGAGTTTAGATCTTGGCACAGGTCATTATGGGGTATTTACTTCCATATACCGAGGGAATTCAGAAAATGACACGGGTGTTACCGCGAGGCGAACAGCTAGTACCTAATAAGTATATTAGGAACACAACCGGCGTCATATTCTCAGTGCATAAAGGACTGTAGTGAAATCATATGCCGCGGCGCCGCCTCAGATATATGATGCCGTGGAGAGATCTCGTTAGTAGTGAAAACCGACACAGCGCACATTATATAATACTCTTTGACAGCGCATTCAATTCAATTTACACTAATGGGAATATAGTCTGGGAGTGTGTGATAATATATACGGAAAAAAGAAAAAAATTATGAGAGAGAGAGAGTGACAGAAAATATGTGTAATTTGACCATTTCGCGCCACCTCCGCTTGGCTTGTGTGATGGATTAAACAGAGTCGTGTGCGATGCGACGGATACATATTTTTTTTTTCATTTCATTCACAGAAACAATGAATGCGAAAAATTCATGCGTGAATAAAGGATGAGCTGGATATTTTCTCGTGAAGGAAATTAATTTTTTTTTTCCTCATATTATGGTATCCTTTTTTTTTCATATATCTCATAGGTACGTACCCACTCTCATTATGTTTCTATTTTGATTTATGACATGAAAAAAATATTATTTGTATGTTCGTTTAATGCGTATCGCGAGTACTATTCTTACAAGACTCTAGAATATGTAAATTATTAAGATAAAGTTATTTTTCTTTTTCCGGTGATTATAGAACATACAAAAGGCTCCAGAAATAAAAATAAATTGGTATACAGTGAATGTAATCAAACCCGTAAGTCGTGGCAAAAATAAACTCAATTTTAAATAATTTCAATAATTTCAATTTTAAATAATTTAAGCTCAGTTTTTGCAGTGTACCTTTGGTCACAGTGATATCATGAGTATTAATACTCAAACATCATTGGTCGACTAGGACTAAAAGAATAGCAACGTGGATCTCGAAGGACGCAATTAAGTTTGGTGAAAAATATTAACTAGCTGTGCCCCGCGGTAATTTCAGAGTTCCCGCAAGAATTCCGGTATAAAAAGTACCCTATGTCTTTCTACGTGCATGCCAAATTTCATCCAAATCCGTTCAGCCGTTTTTGCGTGATTGAGTAACAAACATCCAAACATCCACACTTTCACATTTATAATATTAGTAGAATTTGTGGAAAAATAGCCATAAGTTTTAACTGATGTAACGTGTAACCTTATACAAAAAAAAATAGGAAAGCTAGTTAAATAACTGAAGACAAAATGTTGAAGTTGTTGTTGATGTGGTGCAGCGGACGGCCAGCGCCGTCCAATGGATACTCAAAACTAAGGCTGTTATGGAGTTTCGACTCCGACTCCGACATTTCCGATTGATATTACACTTTCAGTTCCGATTGCGGCTCCGACACTTTTAAATTCAGGATTTATGCATGTCACGCGGTGAACCTCCCCCCTCCCCGCGTGCTTTCTGTCGTCGATTCCTCTTTTATTATACGCAATACGGATGATGATTAACACATTTCTGCCGCCACTGACTCCGACTCCGATTTCGGTTCCGATAAACTACCTCCGCAACATCCCTACTCGGCACTAGCGGTATGGCGGCGCGAGGTGAAAAGTTTTGACAGTTACTACGATATTTATGCAACAAGAGCCGCGGCGTGTGTTGGGTAAGATTAGTAATGGAAGACGCGGATGGGAGCTTTCGTTGCCGCAATATACTCGTAATAATAACCAGTTGGCTGCGGTTCCGAAGTGGACGCGTGGCCAACCCGTGACATCCTCAATGAATATCATGACAAGTTTCTTTACTATTCGCCTGAAGTGCACAGGACAAATATCAATTTAAATTGTGGCATTTGAATTTCGTATATTGTATTATATAATTATTGTTATTAGATAAGTCAGTGAGTTTTAATATAAAAATACCATCCAAATTTCAGACTTTCCCCATACGACTTTTACTGCAGCAATCAGCTGATGTTATAAGAAGTAAATTAAACTCACGCGGGTAGCAGCTAGTAGTTTATGAAATTCTTTAAATGTAGAATAAGGACTGATGTGTCCCGGCAGTCTCACTCGAAAACCAGTTCCTATTCCAGCCTTGGTGTGTTTACAATCTTCGACCAAACCGTTACTTAACATGTCTACTGTAGTTGACCTGTAGGGGGAGCACGAATTTTTTCGCTCTCGTCTAGTCGATATCGTCGTAATGTCAAAGCGTTTTTTTGTATGGAAAATGAACAACACTGGATAGGTGGCGCTGTTCATTTTCCATACAAAAAAAATGCTCGATATCGACTAGACGAGATCGAAAAAATTCGTGCTCCCCCTACTGCATATTAATAATCAAAATTGACAAATAAATAGATGGCTTATTTATTGTATACAAATTGAGATTAGGCACAGTTTATGTTTTTCTTTTTCTTGTACGTTGTGCTGAAATAAATATATTTTCTTTCTTTCTTTGTTTCTTTCTATTGTATTTCTATTGATAGTCCATACAAAACTGGTTCCATTTTTCATCTTATTCTCATGTTATTCCTTATTTAAGAGTTCCAAAATCGGCACTAAGCTATTCAGTCTAGCCTGATTATTATTATTGTTTGCCGTAAATGTGACTCGAGTAAGAACAAAACAAACCAAATAAAGTGTTTATTCTCTTTGGTCACTCATGGTGATAAAACGTTAGCTAACATATTATGTACCGAGCGTTTTCGCTATCAATGTCGGTCGTCGTGATTTGTTTTTAAAACCTCCCCAGTTCACCGAAGAGAGAAGTTAATTTTTATGCTACTTGAAGCTTGTATTAACAAAAAAATGCAAAAAAAATCTGTCACAACTGTAATAGTTGCCCGGATGCTTCTGTACAGAAAATGTCACGTTGCATTTCTGGAATTATACGAAAAAATGGTTTCGTTTAATTTGGATGTGGTAAACGCGAAATATTTTCACAAACTCTTTGCCCTTTTCATACCTCGCATAGTTAAAATCCTGAAATTTATTTCCAAATAAACACACGAATTTTTCGCCGAAAGCGAAAGTGAAGGATACAGTGCACCTCGCTCGGCATATTACATTCTCTCCATGAACTGCTGTCACTGAAGTATGCTTTGACGAATATTTGAAGTGTGCTTCTCCATTTGCACCTTTTTAATATTATACCAAAAATATATGAAACATAGGAATGCCTGCCAAACGTGCTGCTTCACAATAACGACGGGATAAACAGAAATTCACAATACATCTGGCTAATGATTCGAAGTCTCTATATTGACAATAATTTATCTCATATTTTACTAACTGTGCCCCGCGGTTTCACCCGCGGAAATTTCGGAGTTCCCGCAGGAATTTTGAGATAAAGAGTACCCTATATCCTTCTCTGTACCCCTGACAACGTGCATCCAAATCCGTTCAGCCGTTTTTGCGTGATTGAGTAGCAAACATCCAAACATCCACACTTTCACATTTATAATATTAGTAGGATAGTAGCTGATCCTGGCTGAAATTCAAAGATAAACAAGTACATGTCTTTTTCTATATCCCTGACAACGTGTATGCGAAATTTTATGATGATCGGTTGCGTAGTTAAACCGTAAAAGCGTAACAAAAAAACAAATAAATTCACATCAGCAGTTATAATAAGGATTCATTATTAAGAAACCTTAAGAAGTCTTATATAAAGTCCATCGCGTGGTATGTCAACGTCTGTTATATAAATATCCAATCTTATTAGTCGTGACTTGTGAGGCCGAAACCTTCTTCTGAAATCGTTTCATGTTTAATATAAAAGTTAGCGGAATAGTCCTCACAATGAACTTTGCTAATGTTCTCTTCCTAAAACCCTGTAAGTTGTATTATAGATAAAGTTTACCAGAACAAATAGAGCAGCTAGCAACAGTCGCTATTTACGACATTCAAGAACCAAGTTGGTGCCACACTATTTGTGCTTTAGACATTATTTACTACTAGTGTGAGTATCTGTGTTACAGGCAAATCACATAGTTCGTTCGTTTACAAACGGTCCTCATTTCATAATTTATAGACGAGGATAGAAAATGCGTGAAAATGGTGAACGCTTGCGCATCGGATATTGGTACTATTTGACTCTGTTAAGATCACAGTTGAAACCTAACCAAACGAGTGGGGTGTTCGCGAATACAAGAGTTTCAAAATTGTTTAAACTGAAAACATACAATTCGCCTGACTGATGACGCCGCCGTTTGTAAACTTACGAATTGTACAATTTTCCGACCACATGTGCACCGTGTCAGCGTAGAGAGCTCGCTATTCGGAGCCGAGCAATGCAAATTAATGCAACCTCCACTTTGTGGCAAGTTGGGACATGCAACGCGAACTACTTGTAAGCGTTTTCAATTGCAAACTTAAATTTGTAATGTAAACTTGGTTGGGCCACACGACATTGTAAGTGCATTAAACACACACTGCCTCATTAAGAGCTTGCATAATGCTGTCATTATCTATCAAGCTTAAAATTTTACTGCATCGAATTGTTTTAGGTGGTTCCTCCTGACTCCTCATACCTATATATAAGCTATAATAGGTATATTATATTTTTTATTTAGGCATACCATGTTTCATTGGCCATGATAATAGAGATTAAAATATATAGAAAAACATAGCTGTCTCACATAAAGATTAGTACAAACATGCAAAAAATAAGGATATACACACATCAAAAGTGTCTAGGGATCAAGTACATTTTTTCAAGATTTTTAGCATGCCAAATCGCTGCGAATCTGTGATTCGTATCAATGGAAGGAACACAGAGTATTAATTTGTTTAGTCATTACAATATAAGTTTCAAAATCCCCTGTTTTTGCCTTTTTTTGCTATTTTATTGTCGACTTGGAATTGGTTCAATTTCTCACAACTTACAAAAAATGAAATTTTTCTTAATTTATTTAAAATGTGGGGATGAGTTGTTATTTTAGATATGGGAAATAAGGTAGGCGGCCAGTCCAGAAGATTAAATTAGATTTAAATTAATTGAGTTTCGTTTTATAGCAAAAAATGTTCTTGATCCCTAGACACTTTTGATGTGTGTACATTGTAGGTACATAAAAATTAAATATAATATTTACTCTTCTTTCAAAATCAACGCGTTATTTTTATTATTTACGCTCGTTGGATCTATTCTATCCTATCCCAATTTTATATGAGATATTTCATATAAAAATGACCGAGCAATACCACAAAAATAGTGCTCAATTCAATTTTTTTCCTGAACCTTAACTAACATTGACGATAAGCAACGCCCTCCATTACACAAATTAGATCCGCGATCTTTCCCTTGGGACTTCCACTTAGGTGACATACCAGGTACAATTCCATTCGAAATGAATTGTCGGCTGTATCTATACCTACTAATATTATAAAGCTGAAAAATGTATTTGTTTGTGTTGTTGAACGCGCTAATCTTAGGAACCACTAGTTCGAATTGAAAAATTAATTTATTATTTTTGTGTTGGATAGCCCATTTATGGAGGACGGCTGTATAATATCACGCTAAGATCAATAGGGGCGGACCATCAAATTATCGTAGACCGAACACCGCGGGGCACAGCTAGTGTATAAAATATGTAAATACTAGCTCTTGAGAATACGTCCACCTGCAAAAAATTAATAAAGATTAAATAATAATATAAGACGCGTTTCAAGTTTGACACGATTATTTTTTGGGTTCTTTATACTTCTTTCGACACGTTGAGAACCAAATGTTTACAGAAAACGGAAGTGACGCGCATCGAGTCAACGGTGGGACGGAAGTGACGCGCATCAAGTTGGTAACGAGCGTCACATTTATTTATTCGCGTCAAGGAAGTGTGAACTTGTTACGTGAACGATAATTATACATATTTTGTATTGTTTTTCAAGCGTAAGTAAATAAAAGCAAGGCAATAGTTTTTAATTAATTCTTTTTTTATTGTAGGCACTAAAAGATGCCGCCGGTCATAGCGCCGGAAACAATTAGATCCGAATATAGAGCCTATATACTTTGCCAACAATCTTCATATCATAGTACCTCGTTTATTTCGAGTGATATTGCGAATACAACACCATCCGACAATTAAATTTCGAACTTAAATGAAGACTTTGTATTAGTTATTAAAAACTTTGCTCGCCCTTCTTCGAAATCGTGAACTTATAAAAGTAAATACAAATATCGTCTAGCTACATATAGTTAGTGATTCACCGACCCGTCTCCCCCTGGAGGAGGCGCGTTGTTTTAGAAATATTAAACCGAGGAAATATAATGGCTTTCATGACTGAAGCGCCTACTTACAAAGATTTTTCAGGAATTCAACACCTTTATGCTGGAAGCCTGCGTATCAAAGAGAAAAAATTACGGTTACCTGTTCATTTTACATTAAAAAAAAATACCTATATTGTATTTTAAGATGTTTCAAAAATGAAATCTTTTAAGTACTTACATAAATATAGCTGGTGCCCTCTGTTTGATCCGCGTGAGCTTTCGACCCTTGCAATGACAGTTAATATAAAACGCCTTTCAGTGATGACTATAATATCTACTAAATCTTATATATAAAAATCTCGTGTCACAATTTACAGTGTTTGTTATCGATCTAATCCGAAACGCCTTGACCGATTTTCATGAAATTTTTGTAGGTCTGAAAATAGGTCGTAGGCTAAATTTCATAGGTGATAAGGCTACCCGGTTATTTTTTGGATGAAACTTTACTTTGGAGTTCCTGCGAGAATTCCGAAACTCACGCGGGTAAAACCGCGGGGCACAGCTAGTAGGTAAATATAATACTAGCCGGTGCCGAGATATCCTCAACCTTCTTACATTCCATGTTTACCTACTACAAATCTGATCAGTGTTAGTTTGGACAGACGAACAAAAATCAAAAACCTCTTTCTTCATGTACAGACTCGGCAATTTAGTTTATTGTTTTATTAAATGAAAAAATAATCTTATGTAACATGTAATTTTTTTCTTGTGTTACAGGTAAGACCAGAAACTTGCAAAACGCACCCGTAAGTTAAAAAGGACAAGTGTTTAATGAGTACAATAATTCTTTTGATTCGGGAATTCCGGGATAAAAAGTAATCTTTGTCCTTCTCTGTACCTCTGAAAACGTGTAGGCAAAATTTCCTGATGACCGGTCAACTAATTAAGGCATGAAATAAAAATGTATAATATTAATGAAAAGTGCGTATGTGAGTTTGTGTATTTGTTATTTACGCTGTAGGACGGTATATACCGTTGTCTTTAAGCGAAATAATTAAGTAAACCCGCAATCGAGTGTAAGCTGCGACCTCACGAGTAGCTGTAGGCACAGTGCGGGTCGGATGTCAAATTTGGCAAAGCTCCTAACTAGGAGTAATGTCCAAGCGGGAGTTAACTCCGTTTCATTTATTAAAGCGTTGGCAACTTGGCATACGTTGGGTGCAATTAACTGCTGTGACTCATTTTATATCACTGACCCACTATCACGACTTATAGGTTAAATACATTATTTTTCTTAATACAGTGTAGATAGAGAGTGGTATGTGTGTACGAAACGTAATGATTACACGTAACTTCAACACCTGCTGGTTAGATGACAACTAGTATTAATTAGACGGTGAGTAAAAAATAGTACTCTATTTTGGTAGGAACTTGGCCTTAGTTTCACATTAATATTTTTTGTGGGATCGATTATAACGATCTGTGTCGTAGTACAGGAAGTATCCATTCAGTTATGCACTGTCATATTTAACCAGCAGCGGAAATGTTTATAACGAGTATACCTATATGGTTTTCAACTGTAACAATTAGCGGTTCCTTCTCCGAGAAACGAATTTGACTTCAAACCGCTAATGCACACATCTCTCTGTAAAACATGCGTATTGCTTACCTACGTTTTCAGATAGAACTTACAAAACTAATAGCGCATATTGAATTCTGATGCCGTATCAAAAATTTCTTTGTCACGTAACTTGTTATGAGCTATTACCGCTTTTCACTGGAGAAATGAAATCTGCACCGGGTTTGAACGTAATCAGGGGGCTCGGAGCGGGCACGATGCCAGAAGCGCATCTGCCGGTGCCAGTGAGTACTTACACGGACGCCCTCTTTGCGCCTACTGGCATTGAATTGAAACAAAATAAAAAAAATAAAATGAAAATACACTTCTACGTAATGCTAACTACTCAGCCAGATCCAGCATTCGCCGCAACCGTTAGGCCCGGTTTCCACCAAAGCGAAGAGGAGAGGAGACGAGAGATGTGTTTGAATAAACAATCAGATTTCGTTATTTCGTCGGAGTCGTCGAGTTTCGTTCGTGGAAATAACGAAATCTGATTGGTTATTCAAAACACATCTCCTCTCGTCTCCTCTCCTCTCCGCTTTGGTGGTTACCGGGCTTAAGTCGCATCTTATTTTGTGTGTTATTTTGACTCCGTCCGCTGCTGCATTACACCAACCCTTGCCTACGGTGACACTCGAACCGGACTCGCGAGAAACTACTGCCTTATACAAGTTGAGAATCGCTATAACGCTATAGAAAACTCAAACGTAGTCTCGAAAAAAGTTTTGACTGAACTATTTTTCGTACCCACGTGACTTGACTTAATTTTCTATATAGCTTGGCAAAAAGGGGCTGGAATGCGGGACCGTTCCATGATGTGTGCTCTACGCCGCCGCTGCATACATATTTACCGGCGAAGAGTGGCCCGGTAGAGCCGAGTGATATTTGCACACAACAAATATTAAGGCGCATCTAAATGTTATGCCACTCACTAAAAAAACTCATATCTTCAACACCAATCCTTACATACTAAAGCGAAAGGTCACCGACTAAATAAGAAATCTCGAAAATTAAGTATGTGAGCTATGAAGCTGAAACATGCCAGGTATAAGGTTTCACGGAGTTTACGCGGGAACTTCTAAATTAACCCTTTCTAAATCGCGAGGAACAGTAAATACGTATAAAAGTGAATATGTTAGAGTTATGAAAATCGGTATTCGAGCTTTTCCTTTGAACTCTTGGTAACTTGTGAGTGTAATCCAATATTATAAACTTTATATTTCAATGCCTCAGACTATCAGATGGATTAAAAAGTAATCCAATATTAGCTTTATATAAATACCGTCTTCAATATTATACGTAGTTAAGTTAAAAAGAGACTAAACGATTTTAACCCCTATTAAAGCTATAAATAGAGGCTGTTTATTTATAGTCTCGTGGTGATATACTCGTATTAGTGTTTCGAATAGTATGTACTTATTCGATTCGAGCGAATGACCTATAAAAACTGTTGAAACTACCTAGGTACTCCATATAATAAACCATTTTATAGCGCGGGATACGAAATATCTCCATCTTTACCATAAACTGCCGTTTTAGTTTAAAGTTTTGCTCATAAATATTGATATATTCATTCCGTAAAATAAATAATCTATAATATTATTGTATAAAACACATTGTACAACTAGTCTGGTATCCGGTTTTTACTATTATAATATAAATATATAATGCATAAATAAGATCTGGATGGATGTTTGTTGCTCAAACTCAATAACGGCTGAACGGAATGAAATGGAATTTGACACAGAGGTAGGTTACAGTTTGGAATAGGACCCAGGATACTTTTGAACGGGATAAAAAGTACCCTATGTCCTTCTCTGTATGCCTGACAACGTGTACGCAAAATTCCATGACGATCAAACACACAAACAAGCAAACTAACAAACTAACTCACAATATTTATTGTTTGTTACGCTTTCACGCCTCAACGAACGGCTCAACCCATCGTCATGACATTTTGCATACACGTTGTCAGGCATACAGAGAAGGACATAGGGTACTTTGTATCCCGGAATTCCCGCGGGAACTCCAAAATTACCCCGAGTGAAACCGCGGGGAACAGCTACTCGTAAATATTTTCCGTTCACAGACAGCAAGCACATCGGTAAACAAGCGTGCAGTAAGAGTTTTCACTTAAACAACGAAACATAGGGCGGAATGTTGAATTAACTATAAGGCAGATGTTGGCTTCGTTACTACCGCCTCTTTATTATGTATGTTGTTCAAAGGGCTCGGTCGTGTGCCTCTGCTGGGGGTAGGTAGGTACCCAGTATCCACCCTACTCCTTTGTGTTGCCTTAAAGTTGATAAAAACATCGTGTTTTTATTCGTGCATTTTGATTTTTTTCTTATACCTTTATAATAGGTACGAGTGACATTTTCTTTCGTTATACCAATGTTACAGTGAAATAATACTTTTTTGATAAATATTTTAACCGTAACTTACTGAGAAACTTTTTTCTGATATTGACAAATTTTTATGATTTTTTACTGGAGTAATCTAAGGAAGGTAATATTAGTAGGTATATAAAATACTAAGTGGCCTGCGCAGTTTTACCTGTTGTCATCCTTTTTAACCTTTAAGAGACTAATCATCAAAAATCCTCAAGTTTAATTTACTTAAAAAGAAGAGTCCAAATGAACAAATGACCGATTCAAGTACTTTCCCATACGTAAAGACGGCCGGCTTGTACACGTGTACCACACGTGTTGTACGTGTGTGCGTATCGTAAGGTTGATAGCGAGCTGACAGTAACTGTCAGCTGTCAGTGAATAATGTGTAGATTCTACATGTGACAAACTTTTCTCAGTCTTTACCAAAGTCATTTTCGCGGGGTATGAGGAGGCAGGAAATTGGTGGGAAGCGGAGAGTGTCGCTTCTTTATTATAATCTCTATTCTTTGCCAGATACTTCAAATACTCCAACTACGAAACTGACGGTACTTTCGAACAAAACACCACTTCGCACACCTAGATCTAAAGGGAGCCAACTCAAAAATCACGATTTTCACGATATAATCCGAACACTTCATACATCCGAACAGGGTATAAATTTTCGGTGTTCGGATTTTCGAGGCCCTGCTGTATAAGTAATGCTAATGGTATAATAGGTATAAATAGTGCTTAGTGAAATGAAACAATCATAAATGTTTTTTTTTTTTTATAAACACAGCAACATATTGCCGTCAACTGAAGCCTTATTATAAAAAAGGAGACCACAAATCCCTAACATTAGCGTCGTTATGCTTGATTTCATATCAACCGTTACTGCGCTACGGTATGATGTTATAAATCAGGCAGAATGGTAGCGGTTCGGTTGAAAAACGGACCGCGACCTAAGCCGGGATAAACGTTGCGGGTGGAAGGCGATCGACGAGGGGGTGGATGTGGAGAGGAGGAAATGAACGTACGCTATTATTTACAAACTTTGCCGTACTGATACGCGTTAAGAATAGAAAAATCATTCTGATAGATGAGTGATTTTAGGGAAAATTAAAATGTTAAATATTGGGGTTTCTGCTCGCTTTTTAATAAAGTCGCTTGCGTCACTAATAATAATCTGCGCACAAAGAATGTTTTAAATGGCACTACTCCGCTTTCCGTGAACCGATCGAGAGGAATCTGTTAAAGTTGTTAAACTAATAGAAAGGCAGCTGCAAGAACCCTATCTATTTATTCTATTTAAAGCCAAACTTTAACATTTAACAAGTAAGTAATTGCAAGACAGTTTTACCATCGAATCGCATCGATTCGATACAGGTAGATATAGATAATTCTTTTCCGTATAGAACGTTCCGAGAACCCTTTGCTCCAACTGCAACCCGTTTGCACGGTGGCCCTCGTTTAAAGCGTTTATAATATAAAATTTACTGTCCATAATGGAGCGATAAATCGCCTGCGGTCTTCGCCACTCTATTATTAATTTTCGTGCGGTGCGCGCGGCCGCGAATTTTCCTTTGGCAAATAATGAAGAGCTATCTTCGTTGGCACATAAAAAAAATAGAGAAGAATTAACGAGCGGGCCGAAGACAAAGGCGCAGCGGCTCGAGGGCTGCGACAATTATACCCACAGTCACCGGATACGGGCAATTTGCAAACTCGTTTGTGGTATTAATATAAGTCGCACCCCAGAAAACGGTTGAAATTAAAACAGTGGGAAAAGTGTTGACCCCCGGTCTGGGTCGTTTTTGGTGCGCAGAGGTTATCTGTGGCTATTCAACGCGGCAATGCGGCGAGTGTAAATGATATAGTTATTTAATGATGGTTGACTATCATTAAGTAATAAAAAAATAAAAACAAAAAAATATAAATTAGAGAACCTCGTAAAAAACCTTACGGATCACAAAAAACACTATATTTTGAAAAACTTTTCTTTCGTACTCATCAAACCACATCCCGCAAACCACTGGTGAAGTGACGCGTTATGCGTTCGTGTCAGGAAGAATATTTACCAAATAAGTAATTGCAAACTCGCGCACACGGCAAATGACGTATAATTCACGATAATGTGCGCACACAACAAGCGCTCCGCACCGAATGCGTTATCTGGCGAGCATTAATGGAGCTGTCTTATTCACAGCGCGCCGGTGGTGGGGGTAATGTCGTGGAGATACGGTGCGTTTTGTTTGCCCCGCCAACAGGTGTCGCCGGCGCGTTGATAAAGCCTGAATAGTTTTTGCCACGGTATCGGACCATTGTAAAGGCGTCTGCGGACGAAGCACGAAAAGATAAAACCGCTTTGGGTCGCCACCTTTCACACACCAAGGGCGATTGTTCGAGCAAACAATTCGGTTCGCTTTATTTAGACGATTCTCCTTGTGGCCCCATTTCAACACAGCCGTTTTTATGTACGTGAATTGGTTGTTAAAACATGATTTTATGGTATTTAAAAAGTCATTTGTGTTGGATTGTAAGGTTTTTTTGTGGATTTACAAAAATGTAAATGGTTGTTTGGATCTGTAAATAGCGTGCTCACGTAGCATCTGCTTACGGTGGATATAGCGAGGTTACTACGCTTTCTGCTACGAATTTTTGCTACACCTTCACTTCAGTGTAGTAAATTTCTGAATTCTAAGTAGGTATTAAATTCTATACAGATAAAAAAATCATATTAATTAAGCATTACCTCGGAATAAAACCTCTTTTTGAAGAGTGAAAAGATTGTTGTGTTATTCTCTTTTAAAGATTAAAAGGAGGGGTTTGTCTACGAATAAAATCCTGGAATAATTTTAGCACTTATCATAACTATCTGCAAACCCTTGGGAATATCTAAGCTAACAGTTAATGACATCTCTCAAGACTTTTCTTTTATTCCTTCATTACTTAGCTACTTGGGAGTTTTTAAAAGAAATCCTAGCTTTTTCTACAGTATGAAGCTGAGAAAATCTGAAATGAAAGTAAATATAGTTAAAAGGTAAGGCGCCTTCTCTGTTAGAAAAAGGTTAAGGCTTCAACCTGAAAGAAACACGGTCAGAATAAATTTATTACGAACTTTTATTTACAAATGCTCTTAAAGAACGCGAAACGGCGATAATTCAAAACTGAACAATTAAAAAACAGCTCGGAAATTACGGGAGCGGACGCGAGTATAATGATAGGAGCAATAAAACTGTAAAAGGAGAAGGGTATCGCGGAGTGCTATCAGAAATTAGGCGGGCGCGGCGCGGGCGCGGGCGCGGGGCGGGCGGGTCGATAGGGTAATGAGTTGCGAGGGTGGAAAAATTAACGTTATTTTATTATTACGCAGCTAATGATAAATGTGTTCACATTGAATTTTATTATCGACTTCGGGCATCTTTTTTTTTTGTTGCGACTGGAAATAGAGAAACGTCGATGGCTAGTCGACGTCGACATTATATTCTATGTAGTGGTTATTGAATGTAACAGCTACGCCAGGTGTGGAGTTCACCCCTGTTTCTTTCTTTCTAAAAATAATGTTTGGTCATGTTACACTTCAACTACTCACTGTGTCATGTATAGATTATTATTATTGAGTAAATTAAACGTTCTTTTCAGGTTTCAGAATAGTCATTTAATTTAAGATTGCAACGAAAATGATAACAAAAATAATTTTGATCCGATTCCTCTGAAATCTCGGAATGGAATGAAATTATAAACAAAAATAATAATTCACTATTTGGATTTGGAAGGAATGCCAAAGTGGAATGAAAAAATGCAGCAATTTAAAATAAAAAAACGGAAAGCCCACAACAGACGGAGCTTTATAATATAATATAATATATTAATATAGTAAGCTATATATTACAGTATATTAAGTGTATTACAGCACGATATATTTTGCCACTGTCTGTACTGTGTGTATACAGGTGCCTTACCAATATTATTATTGGTGAGGTAGGTAATAAAAATATACGTTATAGCTGCATCTGTGATCACTCGCCGATTGCTATAGAAAATCTACCGTAATATACCTTGCTATGATTTATATTAATGTGTATTATAGATCCGTCTGTGTGGGCTTTATATTCAAAAATGAGGCAGGATATCTTAACGAGTGGCATATACCGCCGCGCGCCGCCGCCTCGTCACAACTATAGGTTACGAACACACTAGCGGGACATTAACCAATACACGTCACGGGTCGCCACTAAAAACCAGCGTCGGATAAAAGCTTTAGAAACTTGGAGTGGCGTGCGGCGGGCGCTTTTTTGCTCACAGACAGACAAGGAAGAGGCGTGCCCGCCGCTAATGTGTGCCACCGTGCACCGCGCCCCGAGCCCGACTCGTCGAACGGATCAACGCAACGGGAACTCTATGTTCCACTGATTTATCGAACCATGATTTAGCTGTGCAATCTATGTATACGTGTATGGTTATACCTAACAGCAGAGGCAACCACATCTCTATGTGGTTTTATGTTTGCACAATAAATTACAGTCAGAAAATGCTAAAATTTGAGCGAAATCATATATTCGAAATGAATTCGAAACATTAAAATCTAAATTGCCGTCTATGAGCCACGACTTGAATGCGCTCGAGTAAAAAAAAAATTAAACAAAAATTTTCTAAGCTACTGTTCGCAGAAAATGCATGCTTTTAAAAAAGGGCTTCTAATTTTTTTATGTTTTAAACATCACTTCTCCGGTAACTCTGTATATGTATTCTACGAATTTTGTGAAAATCCGTTCAACTGTCACGAAACAAACACAGACAAAATTTCGCGTTTTAATTATTAAGTAGGTGCCTAATTCTTTTTTTATCGATCGGGTGTTCGGTTATTGAATTGTTTCAAAATCAGTATTAGGTGTTTATTTTATTTTTTTTTTCTCTACAAATGTATTCGTTCCACAGAATTACTAACGAATAAAATTAACTAAAATTACATGCTCTTTGGTATTATTAAATTATACGTATAATGTTAATGTTATAATATGAGATGTATCGTTTTCAACGTTGTTGTTGTTTATGAGTTGTAACGCAATACCGCATTAACTTTCCACCGTATGAAAACATAATATTGGATACTTTAATGTCGGCGCAAGTTTTTTAATTTTCTTCCTTAAAGGAAAGCAAGTTAATAGAAGTATGATTATGAAAATTTAATTGAAACGTTTCTTTTAAACGTTCACAGATGAGTTTGCATATTATCTTTTTAAGTTTGATTAAAAATAATCTGACTTATAACCTACGTACTAACAGATATTATGTAGATTGTAGGTACATAAATTATCCATAAAAACTTAACATACTATGTTGTATAGTGGAGTTGAGAATTTAATTGCCTGACAACACGGAATTTTTTCTCAGTATTTGATAGTCATCCATACTAACCTAAACTAATTCTAATATTATAAAGAGAAAAGATTTAATTTTTTGTTTGTTTGTTACGATTTAACTCAAAAACTACTGGACCGATTTCAAAAAATCTCTCACCATTAGAATGCTACATTATCCCTGAGTAACATAGGCTATACTGTAACACGGAATTCCGGGAACAGCTAGTGTTATATAAAGAGATAAACTTGTCAGTTTGGATGTAAGTAGGGGTAATCTCTGAAACTACTAAACTGATTCTAAAAATACTTTCAATCATAATCTGAAAGCTACGTTATTCATGAGCATCATATAGGACGGTTTTTATAGTTATCCAAACAATAACACCAAGTAAAAAGTATTTTTAACTACTAAAAGTAATTTATTAGTTTTCAAAGAAAATGAGAGATATTTACTGGGCTGTATTTTCCACTAAAACACGCGGGTTTATTAAATGTTCCAACTTATTAAAATCCCCGAGGAAAACTTCATAATATAAATAAAATACCTACGCTGTCATGCTTCTCTCTTCACCACAAGTATCACTGAAGCACCGCGGCGCGGCGCCAAAGGAAAAGCTATATTACGATTATTGTTTTTAGAGTCTATTTTACTTTGTGTCAATCTACGGCGTTAATAGTCCGCTGATCGTTGCACGTTATTTCGTCGCCGACTTTTAATATAGCCTTGATTTTAAGTTTATATTTATGTCATAATATTCTCTTTAACTCATTTCCAGTTTCAGAATTGTAAATTGGTACAATTTAATTATTATAATTTTTACTTTATTGTGAGTTCATTGGTTTTCTGGTAATTATTAATGATTCACCGTTTTCACATTGACCGTAACAATCTATACACATTAAGAATATTATTACATAAATATTATATACTAGCTTTTCCCCGCGGTTTCATCCCTGTTAATTTCGGAGATCCCGCGGGAATTCCAGGACAAAAAGTACCCTATGTCCTGCTCTGTAGACTGTACCCCTACAACGTATATGCAAAATTTCATGTTGATCAGTTGAGCCGTTTAGGCGTGAAAGCGTAACAGACTGACAGAGGTACTTTCGCATTTATAATATTAGTAGAGATTATACTATGGATATACTTATAATCGCGCCTAGACTGCAAACTGAAACCCCGTGCTCATCAAACGGAGTTTCCACCTTCAGAATTAGTATTGAGCCCCGAACTTTTTGATTGGTGGAGAGGCATGGTGACCACCGCGCCAACTCTTCACTTTGATTGCATTAGAATAAAGTGTTTTTGCACATTATATGATCTATCGCTTCCTAACACTAAAAAGCATCTACATTTCGTAAAACATTGACACTATCCACAAATAATGAATGAAAAATCTCTCTGTCTCTCTCTCTCTCTCTCTCTCTCTGGTGAATGAATGAAAAACCTCTGCTACGGTAGAGGTGCACTTTAATAATGCGACCTTAGCCTTAGCACAGGGCATCCGCAGTGCGCTATGCGTCGTTGGCGCATTCGGATTTAAAAGCAGTTTCGAAGAGTTATGTTTGAAGTACCGGCCCCGTGAGCTAATTTAAAGAGATTTAGCCTTAGCCGTGTTATTTCATACCTCAGCACCAGACACCACTGAACCACTACTACTACATCACTACGCTTTTTTTTAAATTTAATCATGGCCATGGAAGCTAGTCCTTCAGCCGGATACATAATGTATACCATAGCAAAAAAAAATATTAGCTATCTTATTTTTAGTATTTTCTATGGTTACCACCACCACGCTGGTTTCGTAGTTTGGCCTGCGCTTTGTTTAGATTTCCGATTTAATTTTCCGATCTTATACGCATTTTTACTATGTACAAAATAAAGACGACAATATTTAAATTCGCTCCACAAAATAGTATTTCTAATGCTAAATTAATTTTTCACTTCAGTAGCTCAAACATGTAGGTTTTGCTGCTTGAAATTAGTGAGCAAAAATGCGATTTTGCTCACTGAGTGAGACAAAGTAACTTTTTAATTTTTGTTTTCTGAAAGCCGTGAATATCTTATTCAGCCTTGGGCTAAACATACAATTCGAAACATTTACACTATCTCTTTCCCGCCATTAGAAAGAGAGAGAGAGACAAAGACCAGCTCTTTCGAATTTCCGATTTTGAATTCGACCTCAAAGACAAACACGTTCGGACATTTGACTAACTAAAGAAATTTTGCAAAAAGATAATTGTCTTTTAATTGTTGTATTATTGTATTTAAACGAAAATAAGTATTTACTGCAAATAAAACTGATATTTAACCTGTAAATAACTATTATCTTCTAAAGTGTTCAGGGCCTCGGCTAAGCTAAGCGATAATACAATATAAAATAAAAATATTACGTGCCTATGTATACAAAAAAACTATATTGTTTTTACAATTTGAAACGTTCTTTGTATCCAAAAATAGAACGACCTTTTCTGTTAAAGATTTATAATTTGGCTGAGAGGGGTTTTTGTCTATTAATCTCCCCATTTTCAGGTAAAATACCTAATATAGGTAGGTACAATCTCAATACCATGTTTAAACAACCACGCATGTAACAACATCACAAACCTCCATGTGCGTGCACATATTTATACAGTACAGCGAACTGCAAACACGTCACAAACTGTGTCTCTATTATTTACCGTCTCAATTCTCAAACGTTGCCTCCCCCCCCCCGCCCCTTCCGCGCGCCTCCGCTCCCCGCCGCCCCGCGAAACTCGGCCGAACCGCAAACGTGCCGCGCTCGTAAAAAACATCCAATAGCCAAGACCGTTTTTATGACCGCCAAAAAACGGGGAAGAGCCGCAGTGATATGATTTGAAATGCGAAATTTCGGGAGTTAGTGCCCTCGCAGGAGGTTGGGTAAGAGCGGTTACTTGTAACTTTATTTATAACTGCGTGTTCGCTGCGAGCTTTGTGCAGTGGTAGTGTTGTAGTATATTGAGATCATAATATATTAACTTTAGTTCAATGATTTTCTATTGAACGCGTCACTTCTATCAATCCATAGTAAGCCTCAGACATGTTTGAAATAACCGAATTTGGACAGTTTAGATACTTTTTGTTCCCGAGCTGAGAATTAAATTAGGTACCTTTACTTGTCAAAAATAGCGCGCTGCATTGTAGTTCGAATTAATGATTTTTTTTTTATGAAAACTCTTCGTGAACTCTTTTCCACTTCCTTTTTCCCAAGTTATAAATTATGAGTAGTATGTAATATCATCGTACAGATAACATGAATGGATATTATTTTACTTTTAGGTTCTACAACAAAAGATTTTACTTCACTACGGAATCAAGTAGATCTATGTTATTTGTGAAAAGTTTTATCCAAATAAACATACTTGCACGCCTATAACCGGCCAGTTTTTTTTTTTATATTACGTCCTCGGTTAGTTATTAATTACGCGCAAATAAAGCCGAATCACGCCCTAGTGTCACTGATTGATGGCGGCTAACATAATTACAAAGCGACGTTCGTACACTGTGCCTACCCCGCCGCCGCCGCACGGAGGCGTAATTATGTTTTATAATACTCGATGTTTTTCATTAACCACCGCTATGCAGCTCATTGACACCGCTGCTCTGCTTAAAAATTGGAAATTACGTCGAAGCCAACATATACGTATACTCGTATTACAATTGGGCATTCTCCAAGGTAAGAATATCAAAATTCTAATTAGTCCGTCAGTTAGAAAATAAAAAAATAATAGACACGTATTTTTTGCTTTTTCAATTTAATGAAAATGAACATAGATAAAGCGCATTAAAGTTTAGGGTGGGGGGCTCGTGACGTCAATATTCATTATAAGCGCCATACAAACCGCACCGAATTGTGACGTCACGCGAAATTTCAACTCAATGTATCTCTGTTATTTTTTGAGTACGTAAAAAAAGAAAAAATATGTGTCCAATATTTTTTACTAATCTACACGACGGACTAAAAAAATTTTTTTTGTCAAGTAGCCAATTGTCAGTTAGCTATTAGGCGAGTTATTGACTTATAAGTTAAGTAAAATTCCGTTATGGTGCTACCGTCACTATTTTATTACCAGCATACTCAGTCAATCTCTCCTCCCGCGGTTTCACCCCCTCAGAGTTTGAATTCCAACATCCTTGAAATATGAACCTATATTTGAGAGGAGTTCAAATACCGATTTCGATGACAATAATATAAAGAACTAATGGTTCACCCCATTAGGAATTAAATTTCCAGAAAGAAACCCTTAGAAATTTGTGTTCGTTGACGTTCGTATATTGTGCATTAGAAAAGGAAAAGGTCTTGTGGTACGGACGCAGGTAAATTAGTCGTTAGGTAATTTTATATCGTATATTGTAAATAGAGAGGTATTTGCGTCGATGGCATTATTGTTAAAAATACTCCCCCGTCGTCGATCTCATCCTTCGAAACTGCTTTGCGTTCTTATATTCAGATTTTTTATGCAAAAAAAAAAACTTATCAAACGAGATTTGCCGCTCACGAGTATTTTCTTTGTATACCTTTTTCTCAATTTCACCTTTATGGCTTGTCAAGTGATTGTTTCGGTATCGTGTTAGGGGAACAAGTTATTTAGTCTTCAGCCACTCTGATTCGGTTTGTACGCTTTGGATAGATAAATAGATCCACATCGTCCCAGATTCTTGTATCACAATATGACGTATTCCAGAATCTAGCTCAGAGTTGGACATTTGTGTATTGTAGGTATAGGTGCCTACTTTCGTTTGTAATACTATCGATAGTCGATAAATCTGTTCACATCGACATTTGAATGCATTGTCGATAGTGTTCACTTCTTGAAAACTCGTCGTTGAATTCAAATTTAATTTATTACTTTCTTTAGACTTTGCGACAATCGATGTCGCAAACAATTTTACGATCTGGAAAATGTTTCTCCAATTTATTTGTTGGGCGATGAAACATTTTCTATTCTTCTCTCTCTCAGTATTTTTCCATTGAAAATAACTTGGGTAGAACTTAATTTTTTTTTTTTCATTTTTAAATTTTTCATCGTTTTTTTTCCATTGTTGTCCACAGGTAAGTTCGTATCATCTCCTGAAGCGGTCGTAGCAGCCCCGCAGGCTTGTGCATCCGCCCTAGCCGGCACTGAGCCGGAAGCTACCGGTAATTACCGATCCGCACCGCAATCAGAACTTCGTCGGAACTCGTTCCAGACTCGGCCAAAGGTACTCACTAAAGTGAAAGTTTCCCCCGAACACTATGCTATCATTGCACCGGGCGTGCTATTTTAACATACGTAGTTTCTCCAGTTAAATGACTTTTAGGCGATTTTGATAAGGATCTTAATTGTACAACTTTTACTTGTCTCTTTTTATTAACTCCATTATTATATGGAATGTTTACTTGCATATTCATGTTAATTTTTTCTTCAGACCTTTACTTATCAAAAGATACAGCCATTGAGTGTTAATATTAATACTTAATATGCCTTTAAACGTCCTCCCAAATGCACCCTATCTTTTTAATTCTGTAAAGCTTTTCCAATATTTTGCGATAAAATATACATCCATCTGTTAAGAATTCATTGAAATTGTTCTATTTACGTTTTGAAACGTGTTCGAATTACACACACTTTCTTTTGCAATTTTCATTCGCCGCGTGTTTAAATAAGCGTCAATATTGCGATCCGTTTGATGCAAATAAACAGAAATCCAAATCGTTTTATCTTTGGAATCTTCCGTTTATGTAAAGAGGAATAAAGCTAAACCTTTCGGGCTCCGAGGAAAGTTGTTTTTTTTTTTTCTAATGTCGCAAAGGGGACATGAAATCAAGGGAAATGTTACCTTTTTGTATTAGTATTACTTTAAGTTTGAAGTAATATTATGTTTGGAACTTTTATGAGATTGCTAAACCTTTTTTTATTTACCGTCTACATTTATTAAATAACAAAAATACGATTTCCGGTAAATCGTTATTTAAACATGACTTAGCTCTTTACTGATAAAAACTTTCACATAACAGTAGGTACCCATATTCGGTTGTCTTTAGAGACATCAGCTGCCAGTGCCCAAAACACACCATTAATAGGTCAATAGGCTAGTTTCCTGGGTAAAAAAATCAAAATTCTATTTAGTCCGTCAGTTAGATAATAAAAAAATAAAAGACACGTATTTTTTGCTTTTTTAAAATAATGGAAATATGCATAGATAAAGCGCATTAAAGTTTAGGGTGGGGGACTCGTGATGTCACAGCTCGCTATAACGTGCGAACAAACTGTAGCGAGGCGTGACGTCATGTGAAATTTCGACTTGATATATCTCCATTATTTTTTGGTTACATAACAAATAAAAAAATACGTGTCCAATATTTTTTAATAATCTACAAAACGGACTAAAAAAGAAAATTTAGGAAACTAGCCTATTGGACCAATTGCGGATTGAACCATTTGCTAATTGGACGGTTTCCGAATTGGACATTTTAAACCCTCTGGACCGTTTGCGAATTGGACCATTTGCGCCTAAACGCTTATACGGTCTAATATCATTGGTTACATCTGGGTCATTCAAAATTTTATCAATCGTTTTAGTATGTAGTTGTATGTAGAGTAGGTAGTGTCATAAGATTTGATAACCTTTTTTGTTACTAAATAAGTAGGTACTACTCGTAAACATATCTATATATGTATACAAAAATGAATCCCTATTTCCCTTGGTCACGGCATCACGCGTGAACGGCTGGAGCAATTTCAATCATTCTTTTTTGTTGTGTTTGTCAATGTAAAGAAAAGAATATGAAAGAAGTTTGGAGTTACTGCGGAAATTCCAAAACTCACGCGGGTTAATCTCCGAAACGGTTGGACCGATTTTAACGGGACTTTCACTGCTAATTAGCTGATGTTGTATGGAGAAAATTAGGCTACTTTGGAGTTCTTGCGGGAATTCCGAACCTCACGCGGGTGAAACCGCGGGGCACAGCTAGTTTTGTATAAAATAGGTAACATTGTGGGCACACGTATTTTTATTGTCATTGTCCACCATAGTTTAATCGAACTTTATTCGAGTTTCCGACTAGACAGACGTGTGTGAACTGGATAACTAGTGACATTAAAAATTATTACCACATAAACGTTTATTATCCAAAAGCCAACTTATACTTGCAATCCAGCAACTTTTATTTTTCTATTTTTCTCTTCTTACCAAAAGCACTAACGGTTCGCAAACTTTAATGGGATGGATGCTTATCGCTGCGGACGCGATGTGAGTTCCGTGTTGTCGTGTCTGATAGTTTGCTAGTCAATAACATCTTTGTTTGCTCTCCTTAGAAGGAATGGGACAAGCAAGCAACGCCTCGGTCGATCAATGGCAGTGAGTGGCTTTCTCTGCACTTTCTGGTTTTTATGAGTACCTAAGTAAGATACCTGAAAACATAATTGTGGTGATTTAAAAGTCTCGGAGACTATTAAGAATTTCGTAATTGACTTCAATTCTCAAGTGCCGTCATTGAACTAACCTATGCTAGTTATACCTACTATTATAAAGCGAACACATCTCTATTACGACACTTTTAAAGGTATATCACTAAAATTAATATAAAAAATTACTTGTCGTTGTTTGCCGTAACACAAGAAGCGCCAAAGCTTATATGATATTAAGGTTAAATGCTACAGACTTCAAAACAACAATTGTTATTTGGACATAGATAAGCAATAGTGTGTTAACCCACACTGGAGAAATTTTGAGTAAATCGTGTTTTAAAAGTAGGAGCGCCATTTTGTATCAACATTTTTTACATACATAATTAAAAACGTTCCTTAACTTTCAATAAATCGTTCTGGATCGATAACTTAATTTTGTGGGTTAACATGTTATTGCTTATCTGCGTCCATTTATCCTATATATTGCACTTCCTGAATTTGTTTTTAAACACAATATCTTGGGCGATATAATTTTTTGTGGAAGGTGGTATTAGTTTGTGGTTTGTAACCTACTGATAAATAATTATATTACCTATCTATAATACTTATTACCAGATAAATTTTGTAATACTATAAACTACTACAGGTAAATTTTGTAATACTATAAAGTACTACAGATAAATTTTGTAATACTATAAACTACTACAGATAAATTTTGTAATACTATAAACTACTACAGATAAATTTTGTAATACTATAAACTACTACAGATAAATTTTGTAATACTATAAACTAAATACTTATAAACAGATAAAGTTTGGATGTAGAGGATAAAGTTTTGTAAATGGTAAACTCAAAACTGTACAAAAATGTTTTGTAGCCGCAAAGCTCGTGTAAAAAAGTCTTGATAATGTGAAAGCATTCGTAACAATACACAATCCCTATCTAAACACATTACCAAGCTATAGTCAAGCGTATGAAACCCAAAAAAGGAACGCGGGCAGCGTTATCAATAGCATGTTATACCTGAAAGATAAGTATGGGCCTCATCAATTTGTAGCCTCCCGCATTAAGATAGAAATCTTTTCAATTCAATTTCGTGAACGTCCAAGCGCGGCCGGCCAAATCCATGTTAATATGTAAATGCGAACCCTTCCCCACTGGAGATTAGTTTGACGCGTGCGAACGAAGCGGTCCGGCGCATCAATCAAAACGGACCCCGAAAGAAAAATAAAGTGCTCGCCTATACATATATATTTTTACAGGCGCATCGTGATATTTTCATATCCTTTCACATAACGGTTGTCTGGAATAGATTGCAAGTATGTGATAAGACCGCCATTTTCTGTAGTATTTTGGTTTGTTTGCAATAAAGCATTAAGTAAATAAATATGTTGTTGTAACGCGTTAAATTATACGTAATAATGTTATTTTTTAAACGCGATTTGAACAGTGAAAACATTGATTTAGCTTTACGGAAACCCGGTTTTACCTGCGTTAATTTCGGAGTTTCCGCGAAAATTCCGAGGTAATAAATAACAAAATCACTTATATCTAGTATTAATATACATTAGAATATTTCGGCCGTTTCCTTCGCACATAACTTCACCGAGTTATCTTTCGAACTAAAGGTATCCAAAGCGGCATGTGTAGAGCCGTCCAAATATCATGAATCAAAAGCATCCGGACACCGGACATTCGCCAACCCGCCGCCGAGACCGATCCGGTGTTAGCGTCCTTATTCCTAGATACAACGCTCCATTTGTGTGTACACTATATATACCTACATTATCGCACCCTTAGAATGAAAGATGACCTAACTGGAAATTCTTGTTTTTCTGATTTTGCTGGACTTAGGGGACTGAATTATCAAAAATCCTTTCTCAGTACACACGTTTGTGTTTGTGTAAAATTTCATGGTTCTGTGCGTTGATCGATCAGTCAGTCAGCTTCTGCTTTTATATCTTCTCTATTCTTTATCCTCGCACTTGTCCTGTTACACGGGTTCTACTTTCCTAATCGTTCAGCGCCATTTTTGCAGTTGGTAAGTGTTTTGATATCTTCTCATAAGTATAAAAATGAATTACCGTTCGTTTGTCTCGCTTAAACTCGAAAATGGCTGTACTGATTTAGCTAATTTTGATCTTGAAAGTTTTATACGGTGAAAAGTTCGAAGTTCCTGCGGGAATTCCGGAACTCACGCGCGTGAAACCGTGGGGCACAGCACAGATAAATGTATGATTTCTCAATGGTTTCCGGACTTAGTCACCGGTGAAATGACATGACGTTACGGCAATTTACAGCTAGGTATTTATATATTATGTAGTTTTATTGTTTTTATTATGTTTGAAATTGCATTTATTGCACTTTTTCATAACGTTAAAAAAAGTCCGGTTTAGGGCATAATATGATGCCTCGGTAATATTTAAAAAAGTATGTGTATTATTTTCGAGACACGAAAATGTCGTGGTAATTCTACAAATTTTAGCCGGCAGAATAAAGTAACTTTTCGTTGGATTCAAATGACTTTTTGATTAGTCCGGAACGACAACGGTATATTTTATTTAGCAACGCGAACCGTGCGAACGCTCGCCAAATTTTATTGTTGTTGTACATCCGGCCCACTTTGTACACGGGAAACCCTTAATAATTAATAATGTGGAACAAAGAATGCGAGATGGTAATTATATGGGCGTGTATAACTGGATGGGCAGGTGTGGGATAAGGCTGGCTAATGAGAACATAAATTGAGAGCACGCTTTAAGGGACCGCCGCGCGCCGCTCCGCTGCGACATTCGCAGGTTAAATTTGTACGTTATGTTAATCGTGTTTGCGGCTCTACACTGCCGGTGAGATTTGTCTTGTCCCGGGCCCTTATTCACTACGACCGTAACACGTTGCGCGCCACAAAAATTGTTTCTCCCTCAAAGAAGTTGCTCGTACAAAAAAAAAATTACGTGTTTTATATTTTGGCATTTGGAACGCTTGAGATTTCGCTTTTGGGACGCTAAAAACATTAGAGGTACCACTAGTTTGAAGTAAGGGCCATGGTATTTGGTTAAATAAAGAACCGTAATTCGACCACCGCCAGCTAGAAAAATTATAAAGTGAACTCAAAAATTTGAACATTGCAGCATTGGTTTGTTTTTGCAAAATAATTATATTTGGAAATTAACCCCTAAGGGAATGAAATAGTGTGAAAATTTGTATTGGAGTACCTTCGCAGAAATCTGTTTTTAGGCTTTAATTTTAATTAAAGAAACACATTTTTAAGAATTTTTAATAGTTCAACCCCTCTAAGAGCAAAAAGGGTGGGTGAGACCGCACGGGTCAGCTAGAACATTAGAACATTTATAGATAAGGAAGGACCGGTGTGCAAGCAACTTGAACAGTATACAAAATATACCTAATGTCGGTACCCGGTACGTGACTGTAGCGATTTTCATTAAATGCCCGGTGCAGTGGCGGTGTGCATTATTATGCAAATGCGGTGACGCCGCGTGCCGGCGGCGGCCCGGCGGCGGGGCGGCGCCGCGCCCCGAGCGGAGCTGACGCGGGGGCGGGCGTGGGCATGAGCTCTATTGCCGTTTGTTTTGTTACTTGCATGTACATTGTACAATCCCTACTAATATTATAAATGCGAAAGTAACTCTGTCTGTCTGTTTGTCTGTTACACGCTTTCACGCCGTAACGGCTCAACAGATCTTCATGAAATTTTGTACACACGTTGTCATTGGTACAGAGAAGGATATAAGGTACTTTGTATCTCGAAGTTCCTGCGGGATCTCTGAAATTTTCGCGGGTGAAACCGCGGGGAACAGCTAGTTTAATATATATTTTGATGATGATAATAGCATAGGTACCTACTATTTTTTTATGAATTTCTCCAAAAGTACTATAACTTTTGTAATGTTTAAAAAAAAAATATTACGTATTTTATTTAAATTAACGAGGTAACCCTAGTTGTGTATAAGATTGTGGAGGACTTTTCAGAGTTTAGAAGCAAATAGAGGCAGTTAATTTCAGTTAAAATTCGAATGACTCAGTGAAATGTCTTGTGATGTAAATATATTTATCTTATTTATTTTGTGCTGGGAGCTGCAACTAATTAAAATGTCTCGTTCGTATGAGAATATGAACGCTGAAATATCGTCGGCTCACGCTTGCATTGGAACAGCGTCCGACTTCTGGTTTATGAAAATCCTTACCCAGTGCTTGCTTCGCTGAATTCACTTTGGCTTTTTGCTGCTTGTTTTTCGTGTGATATTTCATAGTCTGACATTGAATGGACAAATTTTAGATATATTTCGTACATTTTAACTGGTAAGGTTAGCTTTTAAGTTTTTTGGTCTGATAAACCTTTTGATTTAGTACCTACTGTTAGGGTGCGATTCTTGGGCGACTTGCGTTGAATTGGTTGATACTGGAGTGTGGATGGTTATATGAAAGTATCCTCAGTTTTAAAGTTTCAATATAAGCATCTCAAAGTATTTTTTTATTTCAACATACATATAAGGGGGAAACCGTATGGTCCTATATTACACTTATTAGGTAAACACGCATTTAATAATACCGATTTTTCTTATAAAAATACATCGTAAACGTTAGTTTAATACACGTATGTCACAAAATATCAAACTTATCATATTATATTACCATATTTTCCCCGCAAACTACTTAGACCACTTCGTGTTCATTCTATTTAATTTCCGCTACGGTGGTTACAGGCGTTGCTGCGTTGTTTTGTTTCAGCTCACTCCTGTTAAGCTCTAAGTATATTGTAGCCAACTGTGACTATACTTGGATATAGTCTAAACGTGGCACCCAGGGGCAAACCTTTTTAAACTCGCCAAATAAACGAAAAAGAAGCAACGAGCTTATTTCGAAACCACACTTGATTATATTTTCCCTGTGCAAACAAGGGTGAAGGTTTAGCCGGATGTGTATAAAAAGTAGACGGTGTAAAGTTAAACGAGAGACGCCATAAGGGATATTTATTCAGTATTCGATTCTCATATCAAATACAAAAAAAAGTCATAAAATTACGTTTGTTTTGTAAAAATAGAGCGCCCACGGATTATACCCTAAGGCCTAAGGGATATTCAACGCCCCTTGTATTTGTATTGTCGTTGACGCGCTGACAAATCAAATGTAGAGGTCATTCACCCCCATAAACCCGCGTTTTTACTTGCGCACCTGCGTTTCTCCCTCGTAGAGGTTTAATTCCCAAAAGCCTTTTTTTAGCGTTTCGCCTACATCATATAATACTTGACGACTGTTGGCGTACTTGTGTGTTGTGCTGAAATAAATGTATTTTCTTCTTCTTCTTCTAGTATAGGTCACCATGCCTGCCCGCTAATCGAGAGGTTCCGGGTTCGACTCCCGGTGGGGGTGCACTTTTTGTGATGAACACAGGGTTCCACTTTCCAGGCTGGGTGTGTTTATATATATGTCTATAGTATATTATGTAGTAGTAGTAGTAGTAGTATATTATGTAATTCTATGTGGTATATCCCAGTATATACCACGTTTGCTTGGTTTCCACGACACAAGCTAATAATAACTTACTTTGGGATCAAGTAGATCTGTGTGTTATTATGTTATAGTAGTCCTCGTGCAAATTTCCAAGTTTCATGATCCAGCGGTCTGGACTAGGCGTTGCCTGTCTGTCAGTCAGTCACGTACGCTAGGTTTTATCTTTACGGATTAAAATGTTACGTTTTGTACATTACAATTAAAATAATCCAGTGAAAGAACAATAATGTAATCATGCTTTCTGAGCGATTCAAAGGGGAAAATGGTGTCTGTTATAATCTAGATTTACTCATGGCATAGCAGTCTGAAAAAAATATAAAATAAAGAAAAATAACGTAAAATGTGTCAGTACTTGGGCTTACCGCCGCACTCAGAGTCGACTTTAATGATTACTTAGTTAAGTATAGATTTTTAAAACAAAATTGCCGCAATCAGACAAGTTTAATAAATTAATATTAATTGGCATTTAACTAATTAAGTTACATCTCATTAAATACCAACTAACATTAATTTACTGAACGTCTCTGATTGCGGCAGTTTTGTTTTAAAAATATATACTTAACTAAGTAATCATTAAAGTCGACTCTGAGTGCGGCCGTTAAATAAATAGAAGCAGGTATTATTATTATTTTTTGAATTTAAGTTATAGAGGCAGCGTCACATTTTATGAAATTTTGCGTACAGAACTGGAAATGTTGTTTTGGTTTATAAATAAAACAACAGGTTCGGTCTCACATCGGCCACATTCAATCGCAAAGCGTTCTGTGGTCGGGATATTTAGAGCATTATAAATATTTTGTGCGACAACAACCGACCGATGACCGCAGATGAACGCTTTCATAAAGTCACCATAAAAGCAGGTATATAACATAACTAATAGAATAAATAAACTCTAGCTGCAGCCCGCGGTTTTACTCGCGGGAATTAAACTTATCTCCACCACTCGGGAAATTTTTTATTATGTCAGTAAGTTAAAATTAATTAGTAACGTAAATCGTAATAGATGAACAAATGAAAATGAAAAAGCTTTTATAAAAAAAACCAAGGTTATACAATAATGTAGCACTAGTCCCCAAACTAGGATTTGTAGGAGACTAGTCCCTATACGCAGGACTTGTCTTCTACAAATATTTATCCGCTAACCAATATTCTAAAGATGTTCTCTATATATGACTGCTAGTCCGTAAAAAAACTCATAAAGATTTGTGATCAAGTCATTTATTGTAAGCTGTTCGATAAAAAATAAATACGTACAGGCGTTGTCCCTTAGATAGGATGTTAAGAAAGGCGTACATATGTTTCAAGATTGTGTTCTGGCAATTTGACAGTAATTCAACACTGATTTAGCCCAAGGAGCAACATCAATCTATAAAAGTTGTTATTAAGCAGGTTATTTTGTCCGTCGCAAACCCTCGCGCTACAGGGAGAGTCGGCCTCCACAGAGTATCGGAGAAAATGTTTAATTTACAATAAACTAACTGTCCCTGCGCTTTCACCCGCAGCAAGTTGGGAGTTCCCGCAGGAATTCCGGGATTATACTGGAGTACCCTATGTCCTTCTCTGTACCCCTGACAATGAGTATGCAAAATTTCATGATGATCGGTTGAGTCGAGGCGTGAAAGCGTAACAGACAGACAGACAGAGTTACTTTCTCATTTATAATATTAGTAGGGATTAGCAGGAATTGTCATTTTGCGTGATCCTAAAAATTTCTTCCGATCACTGGTTTGGTCATCTCTACACCCATAATGGTATTTTTATTTTTATTCGGTTCGTTAATCCTTAGGACAGGTATATTGTATTTGCCCACTAGAGTTCACTCGAAAATAAAGACAGGTGAGCGTAAACCTAATTTTTGTTTGAAAAACTGCTTTTTTTCATAAACAATAAATATGAGTTTATGAGTTTTAAGTAGTTTGTCTGTTTGTAAACTAAAGAAAAATTTATTGTTGTAAAAATAAAACACAAAATAATAACATGAGATATCGTGGAGTTCCGCTTTGCATTTTTAATTTTAACAGCTGCCTTTTATTTTTACACGTACCACCAAAATTCGGTATGCCAAATTTTATTAATATTTGTAACAGTGAAATATATTTTTTAAAATAAAAATAAAACAAATATTCATAACGGCTGTGCCCCACGTCAGTTTCGGAATTCCCGCAGGAACTCCAAAGTAGCCTAAGTTACTCCTTATAACAACAGCTAATAAGCAGTGAAAGTTCCGTCGATCGGTCCAACCGTTTGGGAGATTCACCGGCGCGCCGTGAGTTCCAATTGAAATCCAAACATTTTTTATTCTTCTTCTCCTTATAACAAACACAACAAAAAAGAATTAGCGAAATTGGTCCAGCCGTTCACGCGTGATGCTGTGACCAAGGGAAATAGGGATTCGTTTTTATATAATAGATTATAATAATAACAATGTGAAAATACCTACTGCTCCAGGCCAATACTGAACAATATCACCTCAGCGGGTTATTTTTGTTGCATATTTTATGTATATTTAACAAATATCTACATAAGCACGACACTATTATATTATTACCTCGTTTAAAAATATTAATTAAGAGCTAAGATCAAAAATAAATACTTAATACGTACGAACTACTATCAGATTGCAATAAAACTAGCTGGATTATGTATTAACATTTAAGTGACAATCTATCTTATTTATTTAATTAAATACAAAATTAAAATTTAAAAGTTGCAATATAATAAGATTTAACAAATTCTTAATTGAGCACTAATCACACATCTCTACAAATAAGTCGAGTCGACTAAGACTACCTGGAATCCAGTTTTCTCAAAAATAAAGTAGATAACTTTGAAGTAACTTTCACTTAACGATTAATTAATAATATTATGACAGTAGTCTAAAATTTCAATACGTATTACGTACCTCGCGCAGGGATTTGGATCGGAGGACTTTGGTGGGGCTTTGATCTTGCGGGGACGGTAATGAAACGTAAATTGAATAAGTCGCGAGCGCTCCGAGCCATCGGTCGATGCAAACTGGCGATTTTTAATCGTCACGCATCTTGATTAAACACCTAAAGATACACAGTCAGAGACGCAAAAATGTTCTCACGAAAGACCTGTGAAATGAAAATATTACATGTTTTTTTTTTATGTGCTGGCGTGTAAGCGATTTGTCGTATGCATGCATATGTACGAATTTTGCTTATTCAATCAACATTTTTCGACAAAATTGGTTTTATGTTACGTTTTTATCTATCGACGCCACTTGTAAAGAAACTTTTTTTGGAACTGCAAATCTATAGGTACAAAAGGTATCGCGGGTTCAATTCCCGCATGACTGTAAACGTTATGTGAAGTATTTTATGTTTACTCCGATTTTGGACGTGTTATATGTATTTAATACACAAAAATAAGTATATTATATAGGATGTCTGGTACTTACTGCTTTAAAGATTGTAAATTGTCAACTTGGCTAAGGGGGCTGGTGTAGCAGGCAGCTATCATACCACCGCACCAGCAGTGGTGTCAACTAACTTCATTTCTTTCGAATAAAACCGAGGGTGTTCAGTCGCGCGTCCGCTCGGCTGGTCTCGAACGCGGTCGGCGACTTGCGGCCCGGCTCGCCTTTGAGCTCTCCTCGCCCGAGCGCCGCAGCCACTGCGAACTTTCCGCTTTAAACTTTTTAAATATGAATAGTACTCACTTCACAAACTGTAAGTCACACTTTCGAGAACATCTCCCGAGGGAATTGAATATAGAACAAATTTTCGCAATTGAAAACGGAATTTTGATATTATTATTTTCTTAGAAAATCACAGTGGTGTCTATAAAGTTGTAACGCTTGGATATTTTCACTGTCGCAGATCTATGTATATTTGCAGAGATATCATTGTTTGTTACGAATACGCGGTTATGAAATTACGTTGCTAATATTTTGTCTTCTAATAAAAATTTCGCTGATATCACAAACGATAAAGTCACGTCCCTGTAAATACACAATGCTTGCGACTAACAGTGTAGTAGTAAACGAGACCCGTAAGTAATAAGGCCTTATAAGTCTGACTGGATTAGTTCGTGCGTGCGTTGGATGGATTGAGAAACAAACTAGACGGCAGCGGAACTTCAACCGGCTTAGGTCATGGGCTGAGTGTTTAACCAAGTAGGTGGCATAGACGTAACGTAACAAACGAAAGAGTCTGTAACTTTAAGCGGGGGGGAGTGAGGTAACTCTGGCCTGTATCGGACGCTGATAAGCAATAACATGTTAACCCACAAAATTAAGTTATTGATACAGAACGCTTTATTGAGAGTTGGAGAACGTTTTTTTAATTATGTGTTTACATTATTACATTGCGTGAATATGTAAAAAATGTTGAACATAAAAAAATGCTGAAACAAAATGGCGCTATAATTTTAAAACACGATTTACTGAAAATTTCTCCAGTGTGGGTTGACACACTATTGCTTATCTATGTCCTTTTGTATCTGTGACGGTGCATGAATAATAAACTATTTATAGAGCCATAGAGTCGTTTTATTGCAAACCGATATATTATACCAACTAGCGGCGAAGATGGGATCCCTCATCTTTGAAAATAAACTATATATCACACGGCCGGTATGAACCGAACTCTGGTACTTTTGAAGGAAGGGATCGTCCGCCAATGGCGTCTCCTTTTGGTAAAATGCTCTAATTGTAGGTCTCACGGCCGCACTCAAGTCGTTTTAATGATTATTTATTTAATTTTAATTAAAGATTTAAAAACAAAACTGCCTCACTCGGAGTTGTTTATTAAATTTATGTTAATTGATATTTAACTAATTATGTTAAAAAAAAACGACTCTGAGTGCAGCCGTTAGGTAATTTGCTGTCTGTAAGGTAAAGAGAGAGAAGAGGGGAGGGGAGCTGGGGGAGGATAGAGCTAGACAATACTAACGGTTGCACAATTTCTAGAAAACGAATTCTCTCAAATTAAAGCGTAAAGTCTATCAAAAAGTCTTAACGTTTAAAAGTTCTCCACCAAGTTTACTAGCCGCGTATAAACAAACGATAATTCCTTTTTTTTTTGCTCGTCCGATACTGCGGTGACCTAAATAAACATGGCCAGACGTAATTTGGCAACGTTTTTGATAATAATTGACGCGCTCGCGATGACACGAGAAACGATATCATACACCCCTGGTTCAGTGTCGTTAAATTGACTACCGCGTTATTTTTACACGCCGCGTGCCGTGCCATGCTCGGCTGTACCTATTGAGAGCTTAAATGCTTGATCATGAATTTATATGATCACATATACAAATACATACCTACCAGATCATCCTATTCTAATCTGCGAGGTTAGCCAAGTTGACATTCTACAATCGTTGGCGCGTAGAAAACCTAAGTAACGAATCGTCATGTCACTTGGTCAGCCAATCAAAATTTGGTTAACCCCGCTGTTTTCCTGTTGCTGGAAGAAATTCCACATGGAATAAGCTTAACCCTTGTACATTATTATTTTTTGTTTTCTTTCTCTTTTTTATGTTGTCCTTGTGTGCATTAATTCTTAAATAAATAAATTATTTAATTAATACATCTAATAACGCAAAGTGTAGGCACCCAAAAAGTGTTCTTTATAGTTTTTTGATTCTGTGCGACGCATATCTTCTTGTAGTTGTATTAGGATTTGGTTACAAAGCACATAATATGATTAGTAAAGGTAGTAGAATCAGTTACAAGTTAGGGCTCTCTTTTCTACTATTTTAAGACTAGCTGTTTACGGTCTCGTCCCCCGCGAATTTTGGCATTCCCTCGGGAATTGTGAACAAACGAACTTTATGTGCTTGTATTATAATATCTGCATTCTGGCTCTGAAACTGCATTATATTAGGGCAAAGAATCACGTCAATTGCGTCAATCTATTCAGAAAGACAGGCGACACAAAATCCGGTTGAACCAAAAAACACTTTTGTATTCAATTAGTGAAGAGGTTTTGGCTGAGCTTGTACTATGGATACAAGACAGCTGATATCATGCTTATTCACCTCCTTTTTAGTAAATACATACTTATAATAAGTAGATACTAAACACCCAGACTCAGAATAAATAGAACATTTTTAAAATCGAGAGAGATTTTGGTGCATAATTTTCTCCCTTTAGTTAGCTTCGTGTAAAACTCTGAAATCAATCTTAATTTCGTTCGATCGCTGCCCGGCGAGATACCGCAGCCTGTCTCTATAATCTGTATATATATATATGTACATATACCTACATAGATCGACGACAGTATATGGAGTGATGAAAATTTACGCTTCCATTTGGTGATTAATTTAACCGACGCCTACGCTTGTGTTTAAATAAGATACACGTTATGTAAATGCATTTATCATATTCGCGCTTCACAGCATATAATGTCGACGTACCATGAGGTGGATATTATATAAGCTATGTATGAAGCATACGGGTAGTGCTGTGTAGTGTTGTCCATCGCTTGTTGCGAGAACGCTCGTGTTTTTTGTTAAATAAGGGTATATTTTTCAATCCACAAACGAAAAGTTAAAAAGATAATAAATGTTTAACTTTTAAAAAACTTTTTTTGTAAAACAAGCTTTTATTCATTTGCGCTAAAAAGAATAAACCATGCATTGTCATCCAAACTAAACGTGTATACAAAATTTCAGATCAAGCTGTTAAAAATATCTGCTTCAAAATTGATTTGCAAGATTCCACCCGTACAGACATAGATACATACATAACGCAGATAAGCAATAACATGTTAACCCACAAAATTAAGTTACCTATTCAGAACGATTTATTGAGAGTTAGGGAACGTTTTTTAATTATGTGTTTACCTTATTACATTGTTTAAGTATGTAACTAAATATTGAACATAAATATCAATCACCTATCAGTTGCTTCAACTGCCTGCCTGAATTATAAATAAATAAAAAATGTTGACAGAAAATGGCGCTATAATTTTAAAACACGATTTACTCAAAATTTCTCCAGTGGGGGTTAACACACTATTGCTTATCTATGTCCATATGTACATTCACCAATCGCCAAAACCGTAAAACCATTAAATTACAACATCAACATAACCCCTCCAAAGTCCTGACTCCTGACCGCACGTCAAAACACACAGTAACGCTCGCGTTTCCGGTTCAATTGAATCGCTTCATCAATCATCCGGTGACGTTAGTTCGAACTAACAATCAACACACTCCCCCCCCGCGCCCTTCCTCGCTTATGGTCGGCTACAACGTAGCTCTATAAATTAAAATTCTTTTGTTACTTTTTAATAGAAAAATATTTAATAGAAAATAATGCTGGGGCTCTCTTAATAACATCACTAATAGAGTTCAAAACAATCTTTTTTTTTTGCTATCTGATGTATGTAGTATAAAACACAGTCGCTTCCCGCTGTCTGTATGCTTAGATCTTTCACCAATAGATAGAGTGATTCATGAGGAAGGTTTATATCTAGTTATTTGTATCCTGGAATTCCCTCGGAAACTCCGAAATTACCGCGGGTGAAACCGCCGAGGACAGCTAGTATTACTAAAAGGAGTTTTAGTTGATGCCTTGTTAAAAACACATAAAACGTACTGGGTTTGTTTCCTCGCAATTGGTTCACAGAATGCAAAGTTATGACAGTGAGAAACTTAAAACACACTACTACTACTAACTAACTACTATCTGCCATCGTCGCGCGTCGTTTCAAGCGGAGCCGCGGACAAAACCTATCCAAGATATCTAATCTATGATCTTCATAAATAGTTAAAGGTTTACTGACATCCAATTGAAAGGATTTGTAAATAGGAATGAAATAAGAAATGGAAACTTCTATTTAAAGAAAACCACAGAAGGATGCCTTCGGAACGTTCTTTCATTGAATAAATTAGTTCGTAGAGTGCTATTGGAGTGGGTCTGGCTTTCAACGTCAATTAATGGGACGGCTCGGCTGGGGCGAGTTGCCTCCAGATTATAAACTCTAGACATATACGTTTAGAAGTGGTATTCCGTTAGCGAGCGCATCCGCGATCCGCACATACCCAACTTTAACATTTTGGAATTCTATATATGACTGACTTAAAGAATGTATCCCATCTATAAAATTATACTAAAAATCCTGTAAATATAAATGCGAATGTGAATAAACATCCGGATAGATATCCTTTACAGCCCTGCGGTTAGCTCCGTGTCTGAACTTGCACTGATTGTGAGATCGTTCGGAATAGGGCGTCGCATAGAAATCAACTGGCGTCAGGGGCTCCAACCCACCACGCACTAGTAGCTTTTGGAGTCAAAACGAGCGCCGCAAGTGATCCATTACGTTGGCAGTTGTACCAGTCGCCGCTGAAAGTTCCGCGAGAGGCGCCCGCCCGCCCGAGAGTTAGACCAGCCACAAACTTCGGCTCCGGCGGGATGTCAAAGATGTTAAGCTTGATGATGATTGGTGAACCTGTATAATAGATTAACTAAAAATGATTATTAACCTACATCCGTACCTTAATCCTGCCTAGAATAACAGATTAATGTGTAACATCCGGTTTAGTGAACCGTTAATAAAAAATAAAATAAATATATTATAAATGCGAATGTCCGTTTGTTTATTTGTTTGTTTGCTACACATTTGTGTTGTTTTGTTGAGACTAATAAAGATATTATTATTATTATTATTATTCACGCCTTAACTACTCAACCGAATTTCATGTATTTTTCAAATACGTTGTCAAGGTACAGAAAAGGATATGGGGTACTTTTCATTCCAGAATTCCCGCGGAAATTTCGGAAACTTGGGTGGAACCGTGTGAAACATCAAGTATTTCTATGCGAAATCTTCCCCTATGCTGAGGGGAAGATCTATTTAAAAAATTGTGGGCATATAGTAAAAATACTCCTTCCCTTTTTTAAAATCGATTAAAAATAGAAATACCTACCCGTGTCTCTGAACTACAGAGGTTGGTACTGTATGCGAAGTTATCGGCGGATGTCGTACCTACATCGTACATACAAAGCGGGTTGGATATATTGGCGACGAGATTAATAAGTTGGGGCCATTTAATGTGCGGCTGGGGGCCCAAGTTTGCCGCTAAACTTGTGTCTCCGCCCGCCCAACAGTGCGGGGCGTCCTGGAAGTTCATAAGCTATGTAGGTAATAGTACTTCTTAACGCGTGTTCGGAGATACCTACACAAACACGAATAGCCCATATTATATTGACACACAAATGAGTTGATTTTGGCACTTTTACGTATATAGTGACAGTTATTTGTGTGAGAAAACTTTATTTTTAGTACGTCCTCTAGATTCATAAAAAATATTAGACACGTATTTTTTGGTTTTTTTATACGTACGTAAGCAAAAAATTACTGAGATACGTTGAGTCGAAATGTCGCATGACGTCCCAAGCAGGTGCAGTTTTTACCTGCACATGACGTTTCCCGCCCCCACTCCCAAACTTTAGTGTGCTTTATCCAAGTATATTTTCATTAGTCTTAAAAAGCAAAATATACGTGTCTATTATTTTTTTATTATTCAACTGACGGACTAAATTGAATTTAGAAAAAAAAATTAGTCAAACAGTGTAAAATAAATCAAACTCGTAATCATTTGCAATCAACTATTTTAGTGGTTAAAAAAGTGTGCTAAATGAGTTTCTTTTATTTGCTATATTTGTTATCACATGTAAAGTACATCTATTTAGTTAAAATTCAACCCTTGACGAGGTGGAAAAGAGATTGAAAGTTTGTGGTGAAGTACCGGTAGTCCTAATATCTGTCAATTTATAATCATGGATATCGGTCTTTGGGCTCTTCTTTTAAAACAAAGACAGCCTTGAAATTATGTCTCTGCCATGTTCCAAATGGACAAAAGGGCGATAAGTTTTTAATCTATAGGCAGTAGGTACACTAATACATATTATGACCGTAAAGATTGTCAGTTTGGTAGGAGCAAGTAATCTCTGGAACTAACGAACCGAGTCTAAAAATTATTTCACTGATGGGAAGCTATAGTATCTCTAAGTGACGTTATTTTGTAGAGTTCCCGAGTGAGGTGAAACCTAGCTAGTTGTGTATGTGAGTACGTGAGCATTATCAACCTCAGCGTTCAAGTTGGCTGTTGTCTTTGGAGACGTGTGACTTGTGTTCGTAGTATAGAACTTGGGTTTCCGAAATAAATGAGAAAGATCACTGTGAAACAAAGAAAGCTGTAGAAGTTCTTTTGGATTTGTAAACTTGCGGAAACAGCAAACAGAGCTCTCGCAGTACTTGAAAGTTTTCACGTGGCGTAACTCTCAGCTTTCGTAGAAACCAATTAATAATAATCAATGTAACTAAAAATAGACGAAAACGTCTCTCCATTATAACAGTTTTAAAGTGAGTTAAATAATAAACTCAGTGATGAATGACGAACTCAACTATCGTTAAATCTATGTATATATCACTACATAGTATAAAAAAGGCGCTTCCGCTGTCTGCCTGTCTTACCGCCGCACTCAGAGTCCACTTTAATGATTACTTAGTTAAGTATAGTTTTTTTAAAACAAAACTGCCGCACTCAGACAAGTTTAATAAATTATTGTTAATTGACATTTAACTAATTAAGTTACATCTCATTCAATGCCAATTAACACTAATTTACTGAACCTCTCTGATTGCGGCAGTTTTGTTTTAAAAATCTATACTTAACTAAGTAATCATTAAAGTCGACTCTGAGTGCGGCGGTTAGATCTTTAAAACTTCGCAACGGATTTTGATGCGGTCTTTTTAAATAGATAGAATGATTCAAGAGAAAGGTTTGTACGTATAGTTTATCCTGGAATTGCCGCGGGAACTCCGAAATTGCCGCGGGTTAAACCGCGGGGGACAGCTAGTAATACCTAAAGCAGACCAATTATAACTACAGGCGTATGTTTGAAGATGACTGTGTGCGGAGTTGTACGTAGGGTTGGGAAAGTTCCTAAACTGCGTATAGGAAATTTCCCGACCTTCGATCTTTTTGTACTACGTAGTACGTAGCTGCCTATACTAGAAAGTCTACCATTGTAATGGGCGTTTTGCTTGCGTTTTGTCACACAACAATAAAAATTCTACGTATATTAGTAAACGTAGTCTGTCAGTTAGATAAAATGAAAAAAATAATAGACAATTATAATTTGCTTTTCCAAAAAGCGCATTGAAGTTTAGGAGATGGGTGCTCGTGACGTCATAACCACGCATAAACCGTACCAAGGCGTGACATCACGCATCATTTCGACTCAACTAGCCTATTGGTATATATGACTACACCGTATGTGTATTTAGCGCTTGCGGTGAAATGCGAACCACGCCGGACGGGACAAAATGTCTCAAATTGCGGGGAAGGAGCATAACGCTTTTTCGTTATGTGACGCATGACGATTTCCAACCACGGAGGCGGCAATAACATGGATCGTTGCAAAACCTTAAAATTGTTACACCGCAAAGGCCTCTCTCATAGCATTCACAAGGTCATTCAATTTTCGGTATCCTTCGCCTAGCCCTTTGACGAATGAACACGTGAGACCGTACACATAGACGAGAATAATATCTTACCACAATTCGCAAGCGATGTTATGTACGGTAAGTACATCCATTGTTTTGCATCAGCAAAGGTGAACCTACAACTGTTCAGAGTGGATGATACAAACAGTGATTTTCCAAATTATATATTATAGGTATACCTATACTCATTGATATTTTAAATACTTACCCGACACGGCTATCAACAATAAGCGACGCAATAAAGGTCGGCAGAAACATAAACAAAAATTGAATTGTGAAGAATATATTGTTGTTTTCGATAAGTACCTACAGTTTTGTAAAAACCGCCTTGATGTTGTAGACTTAAATATTGATTTTATGTCTAACCCGTAAGTTTTCCATTTGGAAGGCACTGTTAATTGAATAGGTATGTTGTGTAACTTTCGGGTTCTATAGCGAGTCAGTTAATATTACGCCACAACACTTTGAAACACAGCAATCTAAAGGCAGTCATTTATTTATTTATTTTATTTATTTAATTATTCTTTATTGCACAGTAAGTACAAATGGCGAACTTAATGCCATGCCATGCCATTAGCAAAGAATAATACATATTACTACGTAAAGAAGCGACACTCTCCGCCCACCGCCAACTTCGTAACTCCTCGCGTCAAGCCTCAACTTGGTGATAAGCCTTGACTGTATGTCAGACAATATCAACTTGAATTTGGAAGTGGAACACCCTACGACACACACACACACACACACACTGCACGTGTGCAGACAGGCCGATCGCCTGTAGTAGTAGGGAGTTAATCGGTTTGCTTGTGATGTGACACTCCGGCACGTGTGCACCAATTATAGTATAGATGCGAAGCGCTCAAGCTAGTAGTCTAGTTGAGGACGTACTCAAAAGGTCAACTTTTATCTTAGCTTGAATATAATATATCACGCCAAGAATTACATTGCTACATTATTTATTACTCCTGCGTAACCCCCCATTGTCATAAACGACCACCGTTTTATTACTCCCTCTCTCTTTGTCTACCCTTTTCTTGGTTCTCGCCCGCCTTTGTTCAGTGGATCGACCAAAATAAAAATGTCACCTAAATTATATTTTTTCTCAATGAATTCTTTTTAATAGCTTATAATTTTTTATATTCCATCGAAATCAGACTCCTTCGGGATCTTTCATTTATGAAAGCAATTTTTGGTTTAATTTTATTAACTTGCTAAATTGACAGTAGGTACTAGGTACTACCTTGAATTTAAACGACTGCCTAACTACCTTAATAGGGTTGGGCAAGAATTACAGCCCTCCATTTGTTACACAGAGCGGATTCTTAAAAAAACGGCGTTTACGTCATGGTCATCAAACTATAATTACTTTTCATCAAACACAAATATTGATTTCAAAGTAACTTCTATCTTGTTAGGTTCCTGCAGTCGTCATATAATCTATTGTATATTTTGCTCTAATGAATAATAATCATTCATGTTATATACCTGCACCTATTTATTTCGAAAAATTCAATCTGAACTCCCGGTGATTGTTAAAACATTCATGTTTGTACGTTTTAATTTATTTACTGTGTTTGTTGGCGCGAGTAAATCGTCTTACTGTAAACACGACACGAACGTCGAGTAACGGCGGATTGTTATTATTGTCGCCATGGCAACGGCGCCGGCGGTGATCCAACACGCCGCTTTATGAATTTAATCATGGGCGGGCGCGGCGGCGGCGCGCGGCGTTGGAATTATGTAAATATGAAGCAGACATCGGTGCGGACAGCGCTCGATTCTTGTTACAATCACTGATGTAATTTGATGGCTTTAATGTACGAATGGGTAATCCTTGACGTTTTATCAAACTCGTGTACCAAATTTTTGATTCGCCGCTTACAGTCGCACGTAACGCGTCTAACTTGGCATGAATAAAGAACGAAAGAAAACTACGTTTATTTCCGCACAACACACAAAAACAAACAAACATTGAACAAGTGAGTAATCTAAACCCATAGGTATCTGGCATGCTCTGCCGAAAGAATATTCACAACTATAGGTACTTATTTTTGTACACATTTTAGGTAAAAAATTCCCTTTTTTCTTGTATAGTCTAAAAGGCTTTACACAAAGTCTACAAAAAAGATTTAAATGGAACTACGCATGTTTGTAGAACAAGTTTTTTTTTTATTGTGACATAGAAAAAAGGATAGAGTTCCCGAGGGAACAATCTGTGAATAAAACTTAAGCCAAAAATTAGTTGAGAATTTACAATAAATAAATGCCGTTCGTGGATAAAAAGACGTCATCGTAATATAAATCTCTAGATAAAACCAAATAAACGACCTGTTCCCGAAATATCCAACTGACCCGGCTTAAAAATCGCTTTCTCGGAACATTGTCGAGTAGCGTGATTGTGTTGTGAGAAGTTATTTAAAATCCATTGTAGAAGGTGTTCCAATGTCAAGGGGACACTTGCAGCCAGCTCGAGGGTGGGCTGCTTCCGGTGCTCGAGTAAATGACTTGTTCTTTAGGTTAGGTTGATCTACGGGCACCCGAGAATATAATATGTCTATAGATAATACGTAAATAGGTATATATAACTGACTGACCCGTGCGAATATTTCGCAGTGTGGAATTTTTGTATAAGTAATTAAGACAACACAAATGAACATACAGAACAACACAAATGAAAATAATAATTAAATAATTAAAGAATAACAAAATAAAAATAAACATAAGAAACTAACATATTTCACTATTTATTCACTTTCAGTTTTATTCTTTGTTCATTATTATAATGAAAACGGCAAATTAAGTTTGCCAAAGTCATTACACAAATGTGACGCTATCTGCCGGCTTGCAAACATTCGTTCACGCAGTTGCGTCAAGTTGCTTGCTCATTTTAATGATTTACTGTCTCCAACGTCTCTTGCTTGACCTTTGCCAACTACCTTGCTATTCTCAGTTGGGAGCACATCTCTTGTAAAACTGTTTGTGTAAAGAGATAATTTCTTTGGAGTTTCTACGCCTCTAAACTTTAGGCGCCGTCATTTGCTTTTTGAGCGCTGTATTTTAGTTTAAAAGTGTATTTGCACGTTGGCAGCGTGGTTTTTCGGTTCTCATTATAATGTCTATTTAGAGAACATTTAAAATTATTCGGTAATATTTTGTTAGACATTATTTTCTTCTGTATTGAAGTTTTCGTTTGTCAGCAAGTTACTCAATATTGATAGGTAAATCTTGTAGGGAAAGTTTCTTGACATTGATACTGAGTCGTCTTAAGCTAATCAATATACCCCTATAGTAATATATCTTGCCCCAGCATCTGATTAACTTGCACTCCTTGCTTCCACCTATCTCAACTTCCGTAACAAATGGTCGTATAAAGAATTTCGGGGAGGACGCTCTGGCGACAATAAAAAGTGACATCAATCTGGGATGCCACCGCCACCCCTGTCTCCTCGCTCCCCCCACTCTCCCCTGCCTCCTCAGGTAAGATGAAGGTGTCGACGAACGATTGTGTGTCACCGCACAGTTAAATACCTGACTTCACATAAATAACATCGAGTGTTCGAATTTTCGACTCGAAGCGATTATCGCTTTGTGGGAAATCTGGGCGACGTTATTTAAAACGAAATCCGTTTCGTAATCCCTTGGCTTTGTGTTTGAACCTATTATTTAACGAGTGCTCTCTCGGGTCGTAAGATTGATGCAACCGTAGGCGATTATGATGACGAACGATTCTTTGTCAAACGAGTGCTTTGACAGGAGTTCTTCTTCCGTTGGTAGATTGTATTTAGCCTTTGCCATAAGTTTTCTCCGTTTTTTTTTTCTTTAATCACTGTCTCTCCCTAAAAACATTTATTCGACCCTCCCTTGTGGCATAAAGACACGCTCCTCCCTAAGAGGGCCGTCGTTTACGATTAACTTTAAAATGGTCCACCTCTACACAGTCCAACGAAGCACAGCCTTTTGCTTAACACGCTTTTAGTATTAATATTGATTATTATTATTTGCGCCAAATATTTGAGTGGAATTAGCTTTCAGGTCCGCACAGTCATAAGGATCCAAATGTTGCAGCAAGTGTGACCCAGCGGGGCACAATCAATTTGACCCACTTAGGCGGTTGAGTACATTTGCACGATCGTTGTTCACAGCCCACTTTCGCAGCTCTGAAAGCAACTTTAGTCTGTAGTATTACGTGGTACTTACGGTGCATATTTACAAAGATTTTCTTTTTTATTAGCACTTCGTTCAGCTAATATTTGTAAAACAGTGCTAATGTGTTTGGTTTGGTTGAAGCGACGATGGCTTTAATGAATTAAATATCGTTACTTTATTAATCCTTACTATTCTAAAGGTAAAATGTGTTTGTCTTTTTTTCACGTCTCAAAGAAGAAACGGCTTGCCATAATCCTTTTCACAGCGACAGTGAGTGTGTTTATTTAATCCTGGTAGACTGAAGTGTTTCTGAGGGTCCAGGGGTTATTCCGAAACCGCCCAGGGACAATGGTCAATGTATATTCAATCACTTTCCTATTTCAACGCCACAACTAATCCTTTTCTGCGAACAGTGGTAGCAGATTACTATTATAAGTGATTTAACTAAAATATTGATAGGTATACCTAAGTAAATGCTTCCTTGAAATCGCCAAACTGGCGTACCGTCACCGCCCATCCGATGTTATCAAATTCGGAAACGAGGGCCTTGTACGTTACGTTCGCACAATTTCCGCGTGTGACGCGCTCTAACATCGCGCAGGATATTTTGCGACATTAACAATTTTGTCAGACATCTACGTACGTACACACGGTTTTGGACTTAACTAGATGTTCCCCACGATTTCACTTCCTGCGGGAATTGACTACTTGACAAAAATTTTTTTTTAGTCCATCGTGTAGATTAAAAAAAATATTGGATACGTATTTTTTCTTTTTTTACGTAATCAAAAAAATACGGCGATACATTGAGTTGAAATTTCGCGTGAGGTCACAACCCGGTGCAGTTTGTATGGGGCTTATACTGAATATTGACGTCACGAGTCCCCTGCGCTTTATCTATGTTTATTTTCATCAATTTGAAAAAGCAAAAAACTTGTCTATAATTTTTTTTATTTTCTAACTGACGGACTAATTAAAATTTTGATTTTTATACCCAAAGAAATACCCAATACCCAATTGCGGGATAAAAGTACCCTATGTTCTTCTTTGTATCTTGTAGTATGCAAAATTTCAACAATAACAGTTATATTTCAACCAATTTACACAAAACTTTGACAAATTAGGTATATAGGTACCATCATAACCTTCCCCATGAATTACTCTTATCTGTTAGTGAAAACCGCACGAGAATCCGTCGCGCCGGAGCACTTTGTTTTATATGTAGTGTAGGTAGCTCTACACTTATGACCTTTGGAAAATTACTGATTTTTTTGGCGTGTATCGAAGATCTAGTTTAGGCTGAAATAAATAAAAAATACCTATAAAAGTGAATATTGTTGCGTTTTACGGTACGGTGTTTGCCAAAAGGTTTTGTAGTGGTTTTTTGTTAGTTTAGAAGTTCCCGTGGGGATTGCGGGATAAAATGTACCCTATGTCACTCGGGAACTCTGTAGCTTGCTAGGAGTGAATTTTTAAAATCGTTTTAGTAGTTTTTGTGCAGTTAAACCTACAAAAAATGAAATCTTTTCTCTTTATAATATTACTAAATAGTATAGCTGATCCTGTCTAAACTCTGTGCTCCAGCAGAAAAGGACACTACCTGATGTAGCTCCCTGGAGTATATTTTCGGCGTTCGGTTAATAATTCCGGGATCCGAGGTCCGATCCGGTCCGGTCCGCTGTCGTAACTCGTCACGCCGCGCCGCGCCGCCCGCCCGGAAGGCCGACCGTAACTCTTGTACCGGCCTTCTCTAGGAGTTTGTTACGTATAAGTACCGACTGAGCTATTTTGATAATATTTGGTTAGAACGAATCAGATATGAAGTGGTCGAATCGGAAATGAAGAAATCCAAAGACAAACCAAGGTTACCGACATATTGACCGAAGAATAATAAACCTCGAGTGGCAGTGGGCGGGGCACATCGCTCGAAGAACTTATGAGCGATGGAGCGAACTGGAAGATGTGGGGGGGGGGGGGGGGGGTAGTAGGAACAGTCGTTTTGGCTGATATGATGATGATGGTTAGAACTACTCTAAATACCTAATATACAAGTGTATTATATACCGGTTATCGATATTGTTAATGTTTTTTTACTTCCTCCGTTTTATTGATTAGTAGCTGTGTCCCGCGATTTCACCCGCGGTAATTTCGGAGTTCCCGCGGGAATTCCGGGATAAAAAGTGCCCTATGTCCTTCTCTGTACCCCTGACAACGTGCATGCCAAATTTCAGCCAAATCCGTTCAGTCGTTTTTGCATGATTGAGTAACAAACATCCAAACATCCACACTTTCACATTTATAATATTAGTGGGATTACGTATATGTATGGAAGTTTTATTTTATTATTTAAATTTACATACTAATAATCCACACAAAATTAATTACGAAAATGATTCTGTTACAGGTACGTATTAAACGATTGGAGCTTAAATTCACTTGAGCGACTCAACAAAGGTTCAATGTAAGCTAGTTTTCCTTAAATATACTTCAATTCGGTTCGGATAAAATCTGCAGCTCGTGCGATAATTACTTTATAACATACTAGTTGTTTATTTCAGAGTTCCCGCGGGAATTCTGGAATAAAAAGTACCCTATGTGTTAATATGATGTATTAGCTATATTATTGTAAAGTTTCATTTAAATCCATCCAGTAGTTTTTGCGTGAAAGAGTAACAAACATCCATCCATTCATCCATCCATACATACTTACAAACTTTCGCGTTTGTAATATCAATAGGATTCCTCAAGTTATTATTCTCGTAAAGAAATGCGTATCAATATTATTATTATTTTTTAATTACACGTACGTATGTGAATTGCTAGTATTGGCAATCAGACGCAGATATTGAGTGGCTAGGCTAGACCAAGGACTTTCCCTTCCCGCGCCGTCTCTCCCGTAGCCTTGAAGATATCGACGAAAAACTAGGCCACCTGATACCAGTAATATTGCGTTACACCTCATGTTATAGCAGATCGTGATTCGTGATAATAGCCTTTTATAGCTGTTACATAGGGGTCAAAATGGCGTAACGGCAGTTTGACAATACTGAGAAGATAATTTGGCGTGGCCCTTCCTCGTATTTCGTTCTAGATTTTCCGATTGTGGCGCATAAATGTTCATTCATTGTTCTATATTTGCACTGCGTGATTGTTTTTCTAAATTTAGGAGTAGGAGTTTTGTAACTATATATAATATATTGCTAGTTTTCTTGCGTAGTTTCAAAAACTTGATCTGTGCTGTCAGTGTGTGAAGTACTAGGAGTATATAATATATATGAGTGTAAATGTGGATGTGTCGAAACGAATTTTCCCAAAGAAATTAATGTAAACAAATCCAACTAAAGTGTGATGAAATATTACGTACCTTAGTCAAAAACATACATTTGAATACGATAGTTTGTAATAAATTGATTTTCTCATCGCGGTTTTACTCGCGCCCTTTTTAAAATTGCCCTCCTTCCTATCAGTGAAATATTTCTTAGTAGTAGTAGTTACGGTTATCCCTTACATCCAAACTAACAAACTTACAAATTTTACCTGTTTATAACATTAAGTGTGGAATCAAGGGCGATCGTTAACAGGTTATTACACAAGTTAAACTGCACGTACCCATACGAATAGCTGGAATAATACTAATAACGCGAAAATTTCGTGGCACAGTCAGTATCAAAAATATGCTAACATTTAAGGTCCATTTATATCTACAGACATTGAGCGTGCCAGACACGTTCCGTCGCAGACAAAATAATATTCTCCTATACAATACGTATTAACGTATTCATAATATCTATCCTAACACGGCCGCGCAGACGCGGACAGACACGGGCCAGTGTTCGCGGGAAGAATATTTTGTCTTGCGGTTCATTTCTGTACGTGTCTGTGGCTACATGTCGAGCAGTATGAATAGAGCATCGAAACCGTGCAGACGTCTTTTGTAAATAAACAGTGTGTTGGTTTTTTTCCCACATTTTTTTCTTGGCACGTGTCTGGCACGGAACGTGTCTGGCACGCTCAATGTCTGTAGATATCAATGGACTTTACTCATTTCAACGCTTACGTTCAACTTTATCACTATTGCAATAAGATTCAGCAAATGTTGACAGTGGCAAAAGTAATTATATATTTCTGATGTTGACTGTACAGTAAAGCTGCCATGCGGGGGCAGTCGACCGGCTACTTACAGGAAGTCTGGCTGACCGGAACTCGCGTCCCCAACTATGTGTAGTTTAGTTATATTCACCTATTATAGAAGAACATTAACCCTTATAGTTTTGGTCGTTTATGTTTGCGCTTTTTGGTCAATTGGTAGTTAGCCAAAATATTAGGTCTATATCATTATAAAACTTATTCTTCACTTTTTTTCTATTTTGAATCGGTCATCTTTATCACTTTTACAACCAAAAGTACCTATTTCAAGTTTCCATTAAACCTTAACAAATGTGACAACCCTGGAGGTAAACCTTTTTAGATAATAATATTCTGTATACCTCACCATAAAATAGATTACCTCAGCGGCCAGCATAGGGATAATATAAATCGGTTACGTAGCTAGATACTGAAAAATATCGCACACACATAATAAAGTAAACAAAAAATCTTCCCTATTCTTTTAAAAAATACCATATTATGTATATCGAATCCGCAGAATCCTCTCTAGACTCCTCAAAGGTCTTTGATCAAAGCTATTTTCACGCGTCTCCAACTAAAGCTTTCCAAGAAAAGCTTAAAATAATTGTAACGTTATTATAACATACTAACTAGCTGTTCCCCCGTGGTTTCACCCGTGTCAATTTTGAAATTTTCTCAATGATTCTTTGCTGAAAAGTACTCCATTTTTTACAATATTTCAGTATTAAGGGTCACGTAGTTCCCTAATCTGTTCCAAGCCAAGATGTAATAACTCTTAACTGTGTAAACGAGGCGGTCGTATGCCACTCGATATCCCGCCTCATTTATATTATTTGTTATTTATTTTTTAATCTGTTCCTTTTATATTTAAAATTTGACTTTTTACTTTTTGACAGAACTAGATACAATTGGGTACTCTCCAAGGTATGAAAATCAAAATTCTATTTAGTCCGTCAGTTAGAAAATAAAAAAATAATAGACACGTATTTTTTACTTTTTCAATTTAATGAAAATTAACATAGATAAAGCGCATTAAAGTTTAGGGTGGGGGGCTCGTGACGTCAATATTCATTATAAGCGCCATACAAACCGCACTGAGTTGTGACGTCACGCAAAATTTCAATCTCTGTTATTTTTTGATTACATAAAAAAAGAAAAAAAACGTGTCCAATATTTTTTACTAATCTACACGACGGACTAAAAAAAATTTTTTTGTCAAGTAGCCAATTTGAACAATACAAAAGCTCTAATTTACTAAATTTATAATTTAATATAATTTATAATTTTATTATTTTTATTTGAGCTAGCCGAAGGCTCCATTACTACCACGAACCCCACAACTGTACACCAAGTAACTGTTTCTCACGGTTTCTCTACCAGCGTAGATAACGGAACTCCCTCGGGAGCTCTTTCTTACATGATTAAAGTATTCTTTGCTACTGTAGCTTTTTTATGGAAGAATTTCGAGACTCTGTTCAAATGGAAACCTCTTACAAAATTGCGAACTTTCTTGTTTATAAATTGAGTATAATTATATATTATAGAATACTAGCTGTTCCCCGTGGTTTCACCCGCGGTAATTTCTGAGTTTCCGCGGGAATTCCGGGTTAAAATGTAGCCTATGTTACTCGGGCATAATATAGCATTACAATGGTGAAAGAATTTTTAAAATCGGTCCAGTAGCTTTTTAATTAAACCGTAACAAACAAACAATCAAATCGTTCCCCTTATAATATTAGTTTAGATAGAATATAGAATTTTCAATTACACATTAGCTGCATTTATATTCAGACAAAACAACTTTGAAAATTAGTGAGTCTTTTGTAAAAGTACTATGGTGCGACGACATCAAGAACAAGACTGCATCCTAGAACTGTTGGCTTTGCTTTGCGATCAAAAGAAACCGTTGCGGAGCCGGAAACAATTGAAGGGTATGACAATTATTTTATTTCAACTTTTTTTTTTTTATGTACACAAGTTTCTTATTTTTTCTGAAACTCTATTAATATACTCATTTATTTGTGCACAAATATTGTCTAATTAATATCTTTTATCACAACGACATACGGCTTAGTTTACAATTTTATCTCTGGCCTACTTTAGCTTTACGATGTCTTTAACTGAAATAGATATGACGTTTTATCTTCTATGAAAATTAGAATAAGTCGTATAAGATTGAAGCAGATTTTTTGCCATAGGATCCCACCATTTGATCCCAATTTAATATTTTAGTCGTTGGATCTCAAAGTCAGACAATAATATAATCAGCCGACAGGCGTTCGTTCACTCGACACATTGAATTCAATTCTTACTTCCTTCCATCCTTCCAAATATATTGGCACATAAGATTTCCACTACCATATGATGATGAATATAGTATAATAATAATCTTAATATACATATTCTTCAGAAAACTATATAAGCAGCCAATAAGTCCACTATCAGCGGTTTTGGCTAATTGTTGTATATTGTTAGATATCAGTATCGATAGCCGGCAGAGGTGAGGCTCGCGCCTTGATGTACATATCCACGAAACAGTCGCCGGTGGCGCGTTCGTGAGTGTATTAAACTCTACACCATCGAAACAAGTTAAACTATTATTAAAACAATATTTATCTACTACAAACACAGAAAACAAACTTTGACACGCGAAACAGTTTATAATACATTGATCATTCATATTATTGTATATAATTTTTTTATATTTTTTTAAACATGTGAAATAGAAGTTCGTTTGCATTCAGAACAGTGTTGAGTGATGTGACGGGTGACGGTTATTTTTATTTTCGATATCATATCGATTAATTTATATGCGAGAGTAGAATGAGATCGTTTTGGACTGAGTTTTTGAACGCGGCTGCGAGTCATCCGTTCCCGACGTATCCTCTCGATGTGCATTTCCTCAACGATCTGCGGCTAAGTGGTGATTGTTAGTACCTTACATTATAGTAGTATGGTATGTTAATGGTATGTTGCAGATCAGATGCAACAATTGGCGTGTGCGCGTGGCGCGTGTGCGGATGGAAAAACTATTTTAAAGTGTACCTATGTACTAACTATAAAGAAATATAATCTAGATTCTTAATGGTTCGACTGCATGTTCGATTTGTAAAGAGAAGGTTTTCCGTTATTTTTATTTTTCAGTTAGGGCGGATAAACGTTACTATTATGATTTGACTCATCACTATATTTAAAGATTTTTTTCAATATGATAAACTTGTACGTTTTGTTGCGCAAACTCGACGTATTATCGCTAGAGTTATCAAAACGATATCTGTTATCACCGAATGAAAGATAAGGAACACTGAAATAGCTAACAATCTGGAACTGTTCCGTACAAAAAACAAGGCTTAACTTTTAGTTGTATTTTGCATACAGGTGAGCAATCTCGCTCCCACATTTAAAACAGCCTTACTGCTATCGGTAACATCAATACTTTACGAAATCACGCACGTAATGATTGATTCTATTGGAACGTATCCCTATCTAATCTGTAACAGATAAACACAGTCATAGGAATGTAATCGTTGTGAATAGAATGGTCTTTAGCTTTACCAATTCTTTGTGTTTGTAATTTAATTTACATATAAAATGGTACAATAATTGTTTTTTTTTTTGTGTAATGTGAAATAATTATTTTTATGGTACTATAGTGAGGTACGATTGAGTTTTATCGATAAAAATGCGAACATCCTCGTTGTGGTGGTCTCGGGCGGCGGAGAGTGCGCGGGGGTGTGCTCGGCAAACGTTTTACTGCGGTGTCAGCGCGTGCGAGAAGTTTGCGGTGGCCCACCATCTGTTGGCGCAGCCCTATCCCAATTTGGATGTCATCATCGCAGCTCCCACGTACGCGGCGCGAAGTTCGTACCTGCACACACACACACACAGAGAGATCATTGCTACTCTTGAATCTTTACACTGCACCGCTAGTCTTAATGGTTTGCGAACGTGACTTCTACGCCAGGTAGCGCGCGTTCGATCCCCGTATCAGAGTAAACACGTTTTATCCGTTTTCTGAGTATTTATTTAACATGTTGGTATTATAAGTGTGTATTTACAAAAAAAAGGAAAAATATTATATTCGTTTTCTGGTATTTGAATATTCGTATCTATGTATGTAATACACATAAGCTGTGCTCAGCTCGGCAGGTGGCGCTGGGTGGTGATAATGTCCCAAAAAATATTATTATTATTCTTAATTATTGTCTACTAACAGTTGGTGCCTTTGCAGATGAAAAATATCTATTGATCATGTGAGAGATCTGCTTTATATAAAAAGAAAACGAGAGTTACGTGAGAAGACTTAATAATAAATAAAAAATATATATTATATTAATTAATGACTATAACGAGTTTTTCATAAATAAATTTTCCTTACATATTTATCCTGAGCTGGGTCGGTCTTATCTTTGAGTTACAAAGACATAGATTAGTCATTGACATAGATTTTATTTTTCCAAGTGTTTGACAGATTATAAAGATTCCTTTTATAAGGTAGATCATGTAATGCTTTGTTTAAAAAATTTCGTATACTTCCACTGCCTTGTCTGTATGTATTTGAAATTGCGAAATTTGTAAAGCAATATCAATCTCTGTTTAAAAAAGCTTACGAGCTATACCCTATCAGCACTAGAAATACCAACAGATTAGTATTAGATCACAATCCACGTACAGCGACGTTCTTAAAAAACTGTAACTTTATGTCTATTAGTATATTTAATAAAATACCTGGCGAAATAAAGGATCTACCATTTTATAAATTTAAGAAAAGGCTTAAGGAATGGTTGTGTGATCGCTGTTTCTACTCACTAAATGAATTTTTAAATGAGTAACGTCAATATAATATTACTTTATCGTGGGTATGTGAATAATTTATTTAATTATAAATGACTAAAAATGGGACCTACCTAACATATTTTTTATTTTGACATAATATTTTAATATTCATAATTGTGATTAATTCTATTTTATTTTGACTTCTATTTTTTATTTTTTATTTTTTTTAGGCATATTTTTGAGATTTATTTACTGTAGGTATTTACAAAATTTCAGTAAAAATTTGCATGCCAATACAGCGAATATGCGCCTTGAATTTTTATGTAACATCCTAATGTACACCATGTTCAGCAAATAAATGAATTATTATTATTATAAAAAAAGCTTGAGCAAATAAAATTTTATACTTGCTCGATAGTACAGGTTGTTAAAAAGTAAAATGAACCATTTAAAAATGTTAATTGTAGAGTTGCAATGACACCGGAGTAGCGCGGCCCGCGACCTGTGACACTGCGCCACAGGGCGGGCGGGTCCAATTATAACTTTTATTAAAAAAAAATCTCTCCGCTCCATGACGAATACGAGAATTGACTTTTTTTGCACTGTATTTAGAACCGAAAGGTATTGTGCGTTGAATTAATTACAGAAGTTCAAATTGCGGTGTCGAATATTTTTTACGACTTTAAAAATTTTATTTTCGCACTAGTTGACGCCCGTGTGTCTGCTCGCATGTTGTTAATAATTGGTTGGCAGTTGGCACCGACTGGCTTAAATTTTAAACTGTGTTATTCCTTTTTTCCGTAACAGATTGCGATAAAAAAAAAAAAAACATGTTAGTTCCGCACGGTAGTTGTAGCGTGGTTCGTTTAAATACATACAGACACACAGATACCGTTTGGAATATTAAGACTTACAGTATAAAATTCTTTTCCAATATCTTTAATATTCTCAGTGCAGATGCGCCTTTACATACATATACATTGTAGGTACTAGAGATTTTCTCGCTTTACTGGATTTACATATTTAGTCATGCCTAAGCAATCATTTAAATTATTTCGTTTTATTTAATTTATTCTTAACAATTATTAAATACTATTTTTATTATATTATATTAATATATTAATATATTATATTAATATATTATATTAATTAATATTAAATAAATTAATAAAAACATCGCGTTCAAGTCCCGCGTAATTTACATAATATAATTATTAAATATTTTTTTCTTATAATCGCAAATCAAAGTAATTGTAAAATAACTTATTCCAGCTCTATGTTTTTCTCACGTGCTGGGTGTTCAATTACCATGGCCTATAGTAGAAATTAAATAATTACTATTACTAATCTAAACTAATATTTGTTTTTTGTTTGTCAGAGTTTAACTCAACAACTACTGGACTGATTCCAAAAATTCTTTGATTATTAGAATGCTACATTATCCCTGAGTATGATAGGTTATATTGTGACCCGGAATTCTCGCGGGAATTCCAAAACTTAGTTATTAAAAATATCATTTAACACTTGCGTTGTAAAGTTGACGTGTGCGGGATCACTTGTGACAAACACACATGACCACACACACACGTCCCCGTCGCGCGTCGTGCGCGTGTCATGCGTTGCAATAAAGGTCGCTGCATACGGGAAAACCTCGGATGGGACGAGAAGTTTCGGAAATATCGTTTCATACCAAATGTATATGAAAGAGCATAAGTAAGACAAGGACGGGCGGGAACGTATAAAAAAACATTCCTGTGCCGTCCCGTCCGTGTAAAAATCTGTCACGTATGCAACGGCCTTAACGCGTTGAACGTGTAACGCGCTCGATCTATCAGAGCGTTCAGTCGAGCTTAAAGTTATAATGAACTTGGTAATTAATTCAAAATACACGCGCGGCGCGTATTTGTTTTTGATGTGATAAATGTGTGAATTGATTTATTTATTAACTCGTGTATGCCCGTTGTTTCATCGGCGTGAATTTCAGTGCTCCATCAAAAAAAAAGTTTAATTCACTGGTAATATAGATGATAGATAGATAAAGATGTTGTTTCTTCCAAATCAGTGTACAGTTTAGTACATTATTTATGTTCATTCAATTTCACCGTGCAGACTACAGACACAAAGGTTGACACAAGGCCTGACTGCAATTAACGCACAGAGCAATTTAAGCGTCGGCAGTTAAATATTATAAGTATAAAAATTTCAATTCGCAATTTACAGCGGTACCTATAGTGGTTCCGATTTGTTACTCGGAGAGTTTTCGATTCGTTACCCCCTCATAGACGTCGTCCCATAACAATCGCCAAATTTGGCAGCGTACCGTTATTGCCAGCGGCGCTCGGCGGTTAACGTTTTTTGGTGGTGTACATAAAAAACGCAGCGCGGCCGGGCTTGCTGGCGCTAGAGCGTTATTAGTAAAGTTTTGTCGCGGTGACTGGGCTATTTGGCGAACGCCCATTCCCCCTCCTCCGCCCCGCGAATTTATGTATAGCCGTCGACCCCCGCGCAACTTATTGCGCACTCTCGCCTTATCCGCTTTTATTTAGCCAATGCCATAACTCACCGAATAAATCAGTGAAGTTTCTTTGCGCGTTGCATTATTTTATTCGAGAGTTGCTTTTTAGATTTAAAGATCTTATGAACTTTTTGTTACGCTTCTCATTCGAACGCTTTTTATTAGCGCGCAGCCGAGTTTAGCAAGTCCTTTCCAAGAGATAAATTCACACCAACCACCACCGTCTCTTCAACAGTATAACCTTATATCGAGTTTTCATGTATTTAAAACCTCGAAATTACGATTTCGATGCTGTTAAAGATGTGGTTGCTATTTGACCGATGATATAGCGTCGTAGGTCTACGCGGCGTAGCATGCGTAGGCACCTACGAGCAACACCGCTACGCTAAATACCGATTACTGAGTTGAAATGTAAGGGATTCCTTCAATAAAACGAATACATTTTCGTAATGTAGTTGTCAATGTCTAGCGTGTGCAAATTTATAGAGCGATTGAGGTGGCCGGGCCACCGATAACACGGTAATGGGAAACTTGACTAACTTGCCTGTGAAGTAGTTGAAATCTATTAGGTAGCAGAACATTTAAACAACTAATATATAAAGCATGACTGCCCGTCGGGTACACAAGTGTCATTTAACTTGTACGTAGTGATTTAGTGTCGAAACCTGTTCGATCAGATAACTTTGAAAATAACTTAGTATTAGTCTTGTCATTATTTTAATATTCGCAACAACGTTAAACCTCTTATGGAAATCACTATCACTAAAACTCAATCACAGAACGTCAGTTTGGTAAGATCAAACATTATAACGCGTTATGCATAAAACTGTACTATGTAGACTCTACTAAAATACTGTAGGTACTATCTATGTATATAATTATTTATTTAAAAAAATACAATTGTAATAATATAAGCATGGAATATTTTTCTCGCATCGTGCTTTGCGTCTTAATGTGACAACATTCAAAAATTCCAGTTGGCAAATAGAACTTAATGCACCTGAAGATATAAAATACTAGTTGTGCCTCGCGGTTTCACCCGCGTTAATTTCAGAGTTCCCGCGGGAATTCCGGGATAAAAAGTACCCTATGTGTTAATCTGATGTATAAGCTATATTATTGTAAAGTTTCATTTAAATCCATCCAGTAGTTTTTGCGTGAAAGAGTAACAAACATCCATCCGTCCATCCATCCATCCATCCATAAATACTTACAAACTTTCGCGTTTATAATATTAGTAGGATTTTCAAAGTCTCTGGTTATTTTGAGATCGAAACGTTCAGTTCTGTAAGATGTAAGAAGATGTAAGATTTTCTGCTGTAAGACGTACAACAAATATTTGTTACCATTGCCAATACCCAAGGCGGGGATTTGAACGAGACAAAAGAGCCGGAATAATTCCTATACCCTTGCGGATGTTCCAGCAGGCAGCGCTAGTAAGTCCGACACTGATTCCATTAGACGAGTTGATGTTATCACGGCCCCAATATGTTGTCCGCTAAGCGCGCCGGCCGGCTCGCCTCGCCGTGTCTCGCCTCGCCACGCATCTAATACTAGCTACTTAATGATACCACTTGCTTTTGTTGTAGCTTAACTCTGCTTGTAGTTTAACCCTCGGTGCAAGAACAGGAAATTCAGATCGGTAAATTATCTGTTTTTTTTTAATTGAAGTCAACATTAGTTAAGTATTTTTTTATAATACATACTAGCTGTTCCCCGCGGATCCACCCGCGGTAATTTCGAAGTTCTCGAGGGAATTCCGGGATAAAAAGTACCCTATGTCCTTTTCGGTACCCCTGACAACGTGTGTGCAAAATTTCGTGATGATCGGTTGAGCCGTAGAGGCGTGAAAGCGTAACAAAGAAACCAACTCTCGCATTTATAATATTATCTAAGGATAAATCAGTATAGTTGTACAAACTTACTTAAAGATCGCAAAGATATCATAATAGAAGTGCCTGTGTTAGCTCATTCAAAACTATGTAGAATACTATAATTAAAATAAGCAATTCCACTTAAGGGTGCATAAATTGACTTACCTACCTAATTAAGAAATTTTATTTAAAACTCTATTTCAACGATAGTTACATTATGTCCAAGCTCGACTTCACCCATATTTTACAAACGTATCGCACTCGGACACTGGCCACTGTATCTAAACAGAAATAGGTCTCATCTAACGAGGTGGAGGGTGGCCCGGAAATGCGCAGGAAATGGCGTTAGCTCGCACCAAGTGGGCTCCGAAGAACTCGCCTACTACAAATGTTAGGTTACTCATAATATTTTATACTATATCACGTGATACCTCTAATATACTTTGAAAATGTATCATTTTATGTAACATTTTATTATTATTAGGTGTGATTATGTTTTTATGGTTTAGTAGGTTCTGAAATATTATCCAAAGGACAATGACTGAAAATGATCGAAATGTCCACCACTAACGGTGTACATTTGGACCAATCTCCACACATTTTTGGTCATTGTCCTTTGAAAATTTACATTTAAAGACCACGCTAGAATTACCCCATAAAATTTTGTATTTAGAACGCTTTCATTTAGTAGTCAAACATTGATTTCTAGTTCTATTAATTTTAAGTATGTAGGTATTATTAACTCGACCCTTCTATCGCAGTGTAGGAGAGAGCCTATTGATACGAATAGCTTGCGAATCGTCCAGTATTTTTCACCATTGACACTAGAGCACAAGTGTCCTCTGCGATGCTCCGTCTGGATTGGATTTGTTTGATGTCATTCTTTTGTCTTGACTCCATTCCCCCTTTAGGCTGTAACGTCGCGTTCATTTTTCGCCGGGTGTTCCTCTCTGGCAAATTATTTATCTTTCCGGGCCAATACTACCCTTGTCAATATTTGTCAACAATAAAACATACCTAGGTATGTAATTTCGGCATAGGACGTAGTCGAAGAAAGCTCAAGTATGGATAGTGTGTGTTCGAAGTTTGCACATAATATTTTGTGAGGCAAGACAAATATGTATAGAGGTGTTTTTTTTTTTATTTATTTATTTATTCAAGAAAAAGGTACAGAATTTGTGATTTTCATGTCACTAAACTTACATAAGTTTGTCGTGACATTATGGCATATTTGTCTTATGGTACATTTTATTTTTGCAATCATAAAGAATGAATAGAAAATATCATAAACAAAGTAATAGCAAAAACAATTGTTTTTGTTATCTGGTACCTAAAGATTGCGACCATGTGTTGACTTGCAAAGATGATTATCACTACATAGTATAAAACAAAGTTGCTTCCCTTCTGTCTGTCCCTATGTATGCTTATATCTTTAAAACAACGCAACGGATTTTCATGCGGTTTTCACCAATCGATAGAGTGATTCATGCGAAAGGTTTATATTTATATTTTATCCTGGAATTCCCGCGGGAACTCCTAAATTAACGCGGGCGAAAGTGTGGGGGACAGCTATTTAAATACCTGTGTTTTATGCTATTGTGCATCAAATAAATGGGCATGTTGACTAATTTTTATTTTTTAGTCCGTCTTGTAGATTACTAAAAAATATTGGACACGTATTTTTTCTTTTTTTACGTAATCAAAAAATAACGGCGATATATTGAGTTGAAATTCCGCGTGACGACACTATCCTGACAGTTTCTATGGCGGTTTTAGCGGTTAGTGACGTCACGACCCCCTCACCCTAAACTTTAATGCGCTTTATCTCTGTATATTTTAATTTATTTAAAAAAGAAAAAAATACATTTCTATTGCTTTTTTACTTTCTAACTGACGGACTAATTAGAATTTTGATTTTCAAAATAGTCCACATCCCCACTGTCGCCATTCATGCTATGACAAACCTCCGGTTGCCACAATAAATGTCTCGTATAAAATAACATGTAAGAGTACTAGGTATAATATGCAAATAATACCGAAGCACACGCTGCAAGTATGTTTTTTTCAACATATTATCCAAGACTGTCTGTTGCTAGGCATGACGTGTAGAGTCGTTAACATGTGGAAACTCTTGCTGAGGCCGGCTATAGTTCTGTAATCGTATTGTGAGAGCCGGCAAAGCTTTTTCATTTCGCAATAGTTCACTTAGCATGCATGCTAAAAGCACAAGGTATACAACTGGCAATAACCAAGCTATACTGTACACAAATTGGTATGTGCAGGGGTGTATTTTCGGTGTATTTTCTTTATCTTTTTTTTTCTTGGAATAACTTGAATTTCTTTTCAGCATTATAATCGCGTAAAGGATCTGCTTTAAGTTGTTTCCGGATACGAGGTATCTTATGTTATAAAGAGATGTTATAAAGAGATGTTTTTGTAAACGCATTAAAAAACAAATTACTTTTGTAATATTATAGGACAGGCTAGCGGTTGTCCACCGTTCCTCTCGTATATGGTTTGGAAGTAAGCTGTAAGCTGACTCTACTGTACCTCTGGAAACGATTCTAATTATCCTATGCTTTTATTTCCATAAGCTGATCACGATGAATGTGGGCCTATTTTATAAATTAGACTGCGAACAGGATCTGCGAGTTTTTTTCATTGTTATGTATTTTGTTCCTTGTCAATAGCAATGACGTGACGTAGGGGGTGATTATTAATACTAATATTACACAACGAAATAATTCCATCAATATTCGGAATTCTAAAGCATTATGCTTATGAAGCTCCTGCTTAGGTTTGTGACGTAATATAATAATTGTTTGTGAAGATGCCACTAATTTATACTTGTCTGACACGCAATAATTATTGTTCTCTGGTAATTGCTCACTAAATAATTAGAAGACGCTAGCTGATGCCCTTGAATTGCGCTGTTCTCTCGATAATATCCATATATGGAATACTAGCTGCTTTCACAAGCAATTTCAGAATTTTCTCGGCAATTCTTTGTAACGGAACGAAGAGAAAATGGCCCATTTCCAAATACTAAAGTAGTTTTACCAAACCAAATAGCTGTTCCCCGCTGTTTTCGCCATTTGATTTTTGGGACACCCTCGGGAACCTTTTATTCTGGGGATAAAAGTAATAATAATAAATAATGCTTGGGTATTATCACACAGTGCCACCTGGTACCAAACTAAGCAGAACTTGTACTTTAGGTACCAAACAGCTGATTACTACTACGTTTTTAGTCAATACATATGCTTATGATACATATGAAAATAATATGAAAGATATTTAAGAATATTTTTTAAGCTTGGGTATTAATTAATCTGTGACTCCAAATCATTTTATTTAAGCAAACACAAAACACAGCAGCTGTATACAAGAAAAAGTTTTATAGCTGATATATTTACAAAATTTTGATAAGCTCTTATACTCGTATTTCCAGCGCGGCGCCGCGCCGGTGTTGACTTTTGAAGAGAGTCGTGAGCAAAAGTTATTCATTATCATGGCCACTTTGATACCCTTTTAGCTTTACAGCCCTTTTTAGAATAACTTGTATAGGTGCCTACCTATAGATAGACCGAGAGCCGTGTCGGAGTTTAACACATAAATTAGTTCCATGAAAGTTGTTACTTCAACAAGTTCTCATAACATAATATAGAGTCAGCCCAGTGATACGCCATACAAATGGACTGATTCAAGTACAATGCTTTCCCACAAGTAAAGACGGCCGGCTTGTACGTGCACGTGTTGTGCGTGTGTGCTTATCTTAAGGTTGACACTTGACAGTGACCTGTCAGTTGTCAGTGAATTGTCACATCTAGATTCTACATTTGTATCAACCGTTCCTCGGAATTTACGAAGAAACTTTCGCGGGATATGAGGAAGGCTATTTGACTTATTTTTTTTATTTTTAGCCCGTCGCGTCGCGTCGTGGAGTTTCATAAAAAATATTAGACACGTATTTTTTCTTTTTTCACTTAAGCTGAAATTAACGGAGATAGGTTGCTACATTGAATTGAAATTTCGCGTAACGTCACTAGCCAATGCAGTTTGTATGGGGGCTTATAGCGGTTAATGACGTCACGAGCCCCCACCCTAAACTTTAATGCGCTATATCTATGTATAATTTCATTAATTTGAAAAATCAAAAAATACGTGTTCCATAATTTTTTATTAATCTACAAACCGGACTAATTAGAATTTTTATTTTCAAAAGTCGTCAACATCCCTATTGGTGGGAGGCGAAGAGTGTCGCATCTTTATAATTATATGCTGTATTCTTTGATAGAGATATAATATATTCGTAATGACTTTAACGAAACAGCAAACAGTGCATTTCTTTTTTGTGAGCGAGTAATCCTCGTTTGACGACGCGACGATCGCCCTCGCCAACTGTTTTTGTTGGCGGCTAATTCGCAAATTGCCAAGTTTCTCTCGGCCCGACCTCGTTCACTGCCCCGCCATATTTCGCCCCCACTTTATTTTAACTTTTCTCTGCAATATTGATTCTAGAAACAACTACTTATATGAACTTTTAGATATCGTAGATAATTTGGTGTTTCAGAAAGCTGTTGTAGATTGAAACTGAAGACTTGTTACAATTGGTTTTATAAAAAACTAGCTGTCTCCCGCGGTTTCACCCGCGGTAATTTCGAAGTTTAAGTGAAAGAATTTTCAAAATCGTTTTAGTAGACCCACAATTCACAAACTCCCAAACTTTAGCTCTTTATAGTATTAGTAGGGTAATTAATGATTGAAGAATCTTTTATATTCGTAGCTAAATATTCTCTTTTTTGGTCAACTTACTCATAAAGTTTTTATTCACTTTTTAGATATTTTTAGCATAATATTTAAAATTAATGAAATTTTATTTTTTCCCACATTATGATAAAAATTATGATACTTGTAAAAGACTGCGATTGACCTAAAGTTTGACATTTAAATTATTATTCGATTTACAAAGTGATTTTTCTTCAATTGGTTATATGGGGGGTGAAAAGGGAGGTAAAGTTGGTTTGTAAGTACCGTTACTTTTGAAGTTAGGTCTGTACTTATAAACGTTATTCATACTGGGTGCGACGCCACAAACAAAGTTGTGATCTTCATTCACTTCGCAGCGCAATTAGCGAGAAAAAGAATGTCCAGTTTGAGTACCGTTTATAAATACGCGTTTTAGACTCATGTCAATCGGTATTTTGGCTCTTCTTTTCTAATAAAGTAATGTATTACCCCACCTCGGTCGTCTTAGTCAATCTTATTTCCCGGGAAGGCTAAGCCGACTAAGAGCTTAGTGTAGTGCCGTTGGTCTACACCCGACGCTTTGAATAAGATCCCCGCGACAACTCACTAAGTGGCTTTACATCTACAGTTAAATTGTGGAGACTAAATGCTGTAAGCTGCTTTTGTTGGACAATATCTTACGTCCAGTGCCAGTAAATTAATCCATTAAAATATTCACGAGATTTTTCATGAGTTATCTTTTTTTATCTTGTGTTACTATAAGAAAATAGACTTGTATAATTATGATCTTAGGTTGAGTCTAGATGAGTGTTTTTTTATCTCTGAGTCGCGCAGTTTACATTCTGCATAATTAAGTCCAGTTTATGCCACACAGTGGCGACGAATTTTACATGAAACTGAAATTGCGCGCCTCAAAAACCAGAATCGTAAACTCACAAAATTGCGCTCGTTCCTCACCTTCATATTGTATCCCTGGGTGGTTATAGTATAGTGGCAGTATACATAGTTCCGAACTTGGCTGTATGTTGAGAAGTGAATTGCGAACTTCGCATCAGGAAATTGAAAAATTGCAAAATGTTAGACAGTGTTATTCAAGTCATATTCGAAAATTGAAACGTAGAACTTCATCAGAGCAAACCGTGCTTCCTACGAACATTTATCCCTATGCAAGCAACCATCGACTGGTTCGCCATTGAATACTCTGGAACGAGCATATACTCTACAAAGAATATACTCTCTCGGGGCTCTAGACGCGATTCGAGTCCGAACCGAATCCCGATGAAGTGACGTTGCAGTATTAATATACACTCTATATATTTTCTTTTCTCCTACATTTTTTCGGAAATCCAAACGAATGTTCCGCCCGATATAGATATGTATTTGAATGCTTCTTTATGCTGCTATCATACGTAATGTATTTTTCCCAATCAAACTAATAATTGGACATAAATAAAAAATAGTGTGTTAACCCACCCTGGAGAAATTTAGAGTAAATTAAAGTTTTAAAATTATAGCGCCATTTTGTGTCAACATTTTTTATGTTTAATATTTAGTTACATATTTAAACAATGTAATAAGGTAAATACAGAATTGAAAAACGGTCTCTAACTCTCAATAAATCGTTCTGAATCAATAACTTCATTTTGTGGGTTAACATGTTATTGCTTATCTGCGTCCAATTATGTAAAATATACATTTTATCATTGCGTCTAAAGAAATTAATAGTAACTAATAAACTTAAAATTTCGTCACTTGAAACTGGCTAGATTATATTTATATGCCTCTATAGCATGCTCAGTCTATGCCGAATTTGAGGTTGTAGAAGTTTTTACGTTTGACACTGTATTACTATCTCACTCTATTCCTCCTACCAATACACGATTACTTTATACTCTCTTTCTTCTTTATGTTGTCCTTGTGTGCATAAATAAGTTACGAAAAATCTCATAGCGCGATTATGAAAAACATACACATAATGTTTTCTCGATAGCGTCTTTTTGCCAAACGTCTAGTGCCGAGATGCTGTAGCTTTTAATAAATCCTTAACATGATAGACGACCGTTAGTATCAGAGAGAGAGAGTCATAATATTATTTTATCGCGCATGTCCTCTTATGATCTTAAGCCATCATTTTGTGTAAACTAATATTTCTATATTAATATTTCTAATGAGAAAGGGATTGTTTTTTTTCTGTAATATTTTTAATTCACTTATAGGAAGCTACAGACTTCCCGAGTGTGACATTCGGTCTTTTTTATCTCAGAATTCCCGCGGTGACTTCCAAGTTAGCGCGTATAAAACCGTGGGGCATCGATTAGTTCCTTATAAAACGTATAATCGTGTATAAATTTTATCAATGAAAGGTATTGACCGATTAAATCGATGCGAGTTAAAGTTCATATCAGTACTGTGGTCACGCAGCCTCTATCCGCTCCGGCGCCCAGCCAACAACATCAACATAGCACAATAACTGAAGCAGACACTCGAATCCCACATTTCAGAGCTGATAGCTTATTCTTCCTTTGCCGTAGCGAAGAATGCAATTTCGTTTCGAAAAATAAACGATATCGCGTACAGTCTATAGGTATTCCGCTATCCAGTATTGTGCGCGTTTTATTATGACACGACGCTTGATTTGTTTCCGACGATTCGTGATAGCCATTTTCATACGGTTCCGTCGTAATTCAAAGTTTTTTTTTTTTTTACCTTTATTGAGAGATGTAAATTTCTGTTGAAAAGTAAAGCACACAATGAACTTACGGGGATTAATACTCTGAACTTTAACCCGACTTGCTTAAGTTGAGATATTATTATTATTAAATCAAATTTTAGTGAAAAAAGGGTGGTTGCAAATTAATACAAATGACAATTATTGCATTTTTGCATGAAAAACCTTTTCTTTTCGAAACAAAAGGTTACACCCTGAAATTTTGCTTTTATGGTGCCCTAAGAAGGTAAAATTGAAAAATTTAAACAATTTACTTTTAATTTTAAATTTTAATCATAATAGCGTTTTCTCGGTTCCCCTAGGACCGTACGATTTTATTTAAAAAATGTTTTTTTTTTTTTAAATATGTAGTTGTTAATTTGCATTTATTGACTCCATTATTCACTGCTTACTTCTTTTTTAGTAACAGGCCAGTCGTACAGCTTCGAAAGGCTTGCCTGTTGGATGCGTTTTTTTTTTTTTTCGCCGAAGTCGTATCTCCTCCAGCCTTGCAACTCGTTAACTTAATGCAATGTATCTGTTTGTTGCAGTGTTCCCAAATGTTCCCGCGGCGCCGGGCATGCCGTGCGCGGGCGAGGACAGTGAGTACACCCCTGTTTTATGTTCATTACTTTATTACATCACGGTTAATGGCAACTACACAGCATTATATCATATGGGACTACACTTAATAACTACTAGCGAAAGTCCACCGGTGTGATCGCACTCATCATTCTCTGGGTTTCGTAATCCTACTAATATTATTAATGTGAATATGTAGATGTTTGGATGTTTAGATGTTTGGATGTTTGTTACTCAATCACGCAAAAACGGCTGAACGGATTTGGATGGAATTTGGCATGCACGTTGTCAGGGGTACAGAGAAGGACATAGGGTACTTTTTATCCTGGAATTCCCGCGGAAACTCCGAAATTAACGCGGGTGAAACTGTATTACATTTCGCATACTATACGTTGTGAAGGCTAGGTACAGAAAAAATATAGGGTAGTACTTTTATCTCGGAATACTAGCGGGATCTCCGAAATTAACGCGGGTGAAACCGTGGGGCACAGCTAGTAATTAATACAGCACAGCTCGTGTAGTGGTGAGGTAACTGACTACTACGACGGGTGTCGCGGGTTCGATCCCTGCATTAGGGCAAAACATTTATGTGATGAACCTTGGTATTTATTAATTTACTCTGACATTGACCGCCGCACTCAGAGTCGACTTTAATGATTACTTAGTTAAGTATAGATTTTTAAAACATAACTTGTCTCTCTGTGAACAGATTGTAATGACACATAGCCTATGTTTTAATTTAAAATGTAAGAACTGCCACTGTAAATCTTGCTCTATTCTGTTTAGCTGATTTTTACGTGATGCTCGTACAAACAATACAAACTGATATATGTAAAGATAGAACTTCTGAAATTATTCTTTTGGATTCAGCTAGTAATTAGGACCTACTGTATAATTTAATTTCCATTTAAATTAAATAAAAAAATGCCTTCGAGACTTCGTCTCGCTTCTAGTTACTACAGACTTTATTCCTGTAGGTACTAGTTGTTCTCCGCGGTTAGTTGTCCTTCGTTAATTTCGGAGTTTCCGCGAGAATTCCGGGATAAAAGTACCCTATGCCTTTCTCTGTACCCCTGATAACTTGTAGGTAATGCAAAATTTCAAGGCCTTAACGGCTCAACCGATCGGTTGAGCGTGAAAACGTAACAAACAAACTCATAGTCGCATTTATAAGAGTAAGAATTCGTAGATTTCATCTTGTACAATTAGATAAATCCCCCCACATGAGAAGTTTTTATATATCACTATCTATTATTATATTTATTTTATTTCCCCACACAAAAGATTTGTTTGGGACGTCGCAAACTTGTTTTTTTTTCCGTTTTCGTTTTAATTCAGCGACTCCCTTTTCTGGACCTTTGCCCTACAATTAAAGTGGCAAACCGGCAACCAATCAGTTTTCCTTCATCGAAGCACAATCGGAGGGTCGAGCGACGTTCCTTTTTTTGTTTATTAATGCTTTTCGTAGCGGAAATTAAAATTTTGTCGGTTGAATTAAATATTGTAAGCCATTTGCAGTTGTGCGTCCTTTTAAGTCCGTCTCCCGGGCGAGGACGGCGGAACACTTGCTAAACACAATAAAGGAGCATTTTCTTAATTAATTAATGCAAAGACTCTCGGGATCGTCAGCCGGTGCTGTAGTGGAGTTTTTTTTTTTTTTTTTCATAACTAAAACGACTTCGTTCCATTTTGACCATTTATAATAATAAACTTGTTAAAAATTAAAATTTGAAATCTATGGTAAGCAAGAACTATATACATATTATAATCGCTGTTTTTCATACATTGAACATAACGGTATATTTTTAAACGAGGAACAGAAACGAGGTAGGTACTTATTCTATTTTTTCATTTTATTTTTTCTAATTTTTTTTCGAACAAATTTTAATAGATATGCTAGACATCGCTCAAATCAATATAAAGAGAAGTACCTAACTCTAATGTTATATATTCTGCAAGCTTAGAATCATTAGGCATAGGACCTGCACGTTCAGCGTCCGCAGTGGTGCAATTTCACGGTTGGCGGAACCACCTCACTAAATCTGTGCTTTAATTTCGAACAACTTATATCGATCTACTTATGTGTAATACTTCTTTGACTTCGAGTAATTTTACCACTGGCCGGTAAACATTATATTTTCAACTGTCAAAGAAATAAAACGTTGTCGTCGTAGGCAGGTACTTACACTAAAGTGATTTCATAAGTTTTCCGCTTACATTAGCTGCGAAAATTGACTTACACACTCATTCACATACGAAATTCAACCTTAATGGTTATATGCGTTCGGTTGAATTTTGTTATTTCTTTTCATTCGAATTCATATCCTTAAACTACTCAAGTTTATTCACAACAAAAGCTTTTATATAGTGGACTGTGTTTTCAATTTTGTGACTTCCTTATTATATTACGACATGCGAAATGTGAATAGCTTGTGAACATGTCAATGAATTATTGATGCTCTAATGCGCAAAGTCCAGACAAACACTTGTCGTCACCTATATGCCTACACTATAATGCACTTGGCGTGTGTGAATGCGGAGTTAGAGGATAATCCATAGAATCTAATTCGATCATGGGGATGTTGACTACTTTGAAATTCAAAATTCTAATTAGTCCGTCAGTTAGAAAATAAAAAAACAATAGACACGTATTTTTTGCTTTTTCAAATAAATTAAAATATACAGAGATAAAGCGCATTAAAGTTTAGGGTGAGAGGGTCGTGACGTCACTAACCGCCAAAACCGCCATACTAACTGTCAGAATAGTGACGTCACGCGAAATTTCAACTCAATATATCGCCGTTATTTCTTGATTACGTAAAAAAAGTCTAAAAAAAAAATTAGTCAACATGCCCATTATATTTTTTTTGTCTAAAAGTGAATCACGAAAAACTCACAAGATGGATTTGGATGGAATAAATCTTGAAATACTAGTAGCTTATTAGTAATTATATTGACACCAAAAGGAACCACACTTAAAGGTTACTTAACTTACTTTGACTATGGCAAAGCGCTATATAGAAAGACTTGTTGTTACCTGCGGTTTCACCCGTGGTAATTTCGGAGTTCCCGTGGGGATTTCGAAATAAAAAGTGTCCTATAACACTCAGGACCACCGTAGCTTCCTATAAGTCAAAGAATTTTCAAAATCGGTTCAGTAGAGTAGTCCTACAACGTCACAAACTCACAAACTTAAGCTCTTTACAATATTAGTGTACTAGATGAAATTTTGCGATGGTGAGTCAGGCGCTACCTAACTCCAGTACTATAACTATTAGCATATTAGTACATTTAGCTCGCACATAGTGTTATCAGCAACAATTATACACCTCTCTACAATATATCCATAGACACGCGTTGTACGAAGGCACCCTTTCACCTTAACGTTAAAATAGACCGTATCGATTACATACACGCGGCGCCGGCCGTGCGTACAAACACGAACGCATTGCGATATCACGTGTACAGTCGCCATCAACAATATATGAACACTCGTGTCAGTCGTTGAACTTTATCACTGCTGCAGTAGGATTCAACGACGGTCAAAAGTGATTAATTTTTTTTTTGTTGGTGACTGTACGCTCTAACGCCACCTCAATGGAATCATGGACGTGAGTGTGGGTAGGTACCTCATTGTTATTTTATTTTAGTGGCTTTGTGGCGAAGACAGCAGGTTTTGTTAATGGACCTAGAATGAACTGTTGAACGGATTTCGAAAATGTATTCACTGTAGGATAAACCAACATCTAAACTGATATTATAAATGCGAAAGTAACTCTATCTATTATTTAATCGCTAAACCAATTGTTTTGAATTTTGATAGGTATAGAGTTAAATAAAATCTTGGAGAAGCATATAGGCAACTTTTTATTCCGAAATAAAGAGTGCCCGCGGGCATCCCGAAATTCACGCAGGGGAAGCCGCGGGTAGCAGCAAGTAGGTTATAACTTACCTACCCTAAGGACTTCCTAAAACGAAAAAATTGAAATTCACCCACCGGCTAACGAACTATTCTAAATGCTGGCTCGGTAAAATATCTTTGTTTTTCTTTTTTTCGATATTTATTGCATTATATATAATATTATTATTTTTTATGTATCACCGCTTTTCACTATACATATAAATACAGCGATTGTTCCACAAAAATGCGTGTGCCATTTACGGAACCCTTTATGCGAAAGATATCAAGTTGCTTTTTCCAGTTTTTTTACAAAGTGAACATTGAAACAAAAAACAAAGTGGTTTCTTGAATCTAACCGCAAAGTCCGCAGTAAAAAAAAGTTTGCGAAATGCACTTGCGGCGAAACAAAAATGGTATCGCTTTTTTCTTGTTACTTCCGCATTCAAGTGAATTTCCTATCTCTCTTCTCTAGCAAATTCTAGAACTAGATCAATCAATTGAGTAAGGAAGAAAGATAAAAACCGGTGTTTATTCCAACGTACAACTGAATTTAATTTATTACGAACGGTTTTATTACAAATATCTGAGTGACCGGGCTTCGCTCGTAGCGCCATCTGTTGTTAAGTAGAAAAGCAGTACCAAACACTCATTTTTCATTGCCAGCAACATTTTACACTATAAACTCGAAGTCTAGTTCGATTTGTGTTGAGAATAGAAGATACGAAGAAACAGGTTCGAGTATCGAGATTTTGTGGTCGACATAGGGATCGAACAGCAAACTCGAGTTCGAGATTTTTTCGAAGGAGGCGAGAATTGGATCCCTGAAAACACGAATAAAACGATGTTTTCTAAAAATGAAACCTAGCTAGATCGATTAATCACTCCCGAAACCCCCTGCATACTAAATTTCATGAAAATCGTTATAAAACAAATGCAATTCATTTTAAGGCTCGATACATTTCTTTAGCGTCTCCTTAAAAAAACCTTAGCGTTTCCAAATGAGGCGGGATGTTTTTCATAGAGGAGGTCTGTCCAATATAGAAGTATAGATCTGTAGCTTTGATAAACGTAGTGATTACCTTCTCTCTGGCTTTGATTAGACGGTGGAATGTAGTGGGAGCTATTGGACGCTGTGTGCTATTTTTGATGATTTATGTAATTATTTGAGTCCTCATGAAGTCCTTTATTATTCAACTAGCTGTGCCCCACGGTTTCACCCGCGGTAATTTAAGGAAAACCCCTACTAAAATATATTCCACAGCTAACCGAATATGCAGCGTTCGCAACGCAAGCTCTTAAAAGGAACCAATATATTGTTTCCCGTTTTTGTAACATTCTTCACTGCTGCTCCTACTGATCGTAGCCTGATGTTATGTAGTCTATAGCCTTCCTCGATAAATGGACTATCCAACACAGAAATAATATTTTTTCAATTGAACCAGTAGTTCCTTAGACAAACCACTAACCAAATAAACATCAGCTTTATAACACTACTGTCTTCCTATTTTTATTTTATTTTTTTCATGGAGGCAAACCTTCTTGATAGAGCCGGCTTATGAATTGCCAAATGTCTGTATGTAGTGTACACACAGCTCAATCATTTTGTAAAGTGATTTACAAAATTCATTTGAAAATAAAAACCGATAAGATATCATCGTCGATAAGCGTACTGTAATCGCATTGTACTGGTGTGTTCAGTGCTCGATACCATGTTTCTTGAACACTACCGATATCTTTATATTATTTGACAGGTGCAGTCAAATAAATAGTGTTTTTCTATTTAATATTGTTGTGTGTTGGTCAAAGTGTCGCTTATAAATGTGTGAAAGTGATCTACTTGTTGTGAGAAATATGAAGGCTAATTCGGACTACGCGATAGCTTAGCCGAGTGGCAAGTAATTTAGTAATAAAAATATTTTAATCGGTACTGCCTATAACGGTTTTTTTTTTGTTTTGCTTGCATATCACCACCTAGTCTCAAACCATGCAAACTTGTACCAGACAACTCTGATTTAATACTTATATCTTATAAAATCTTATAAATATTTACTTTCTTAAACTTTACTGTGGTGTCAACTTTGTTGATTTGGGAGTTCCCGCGAGAAATCCAGAATAAAAACCGTATATCCTTTTCGTAAATTTTTGCTGTTCCGACAGATTTATTTATCTACTATTTTACTCGCCACTCCACTAAATTGCTCACGTAGTTCGATCTAGGCTGTATGGTTCGTGAGTGGTAATTAGAAATTGGTGTTAATTGATTTTTTAAATGGATCTGCCGGAGGATCTGCTATTCCCGCATCCGATGTTTTTCTGCATCAGCACCGTTGCCGGTAAATAGGTTGATGTGAAACGACAATCATCTCTTATATTTAGACGGCGGAAGTCCGATGCTATCTGTCGCCTATTTCTTTTCTTTTCTTTTCTTATTACGATTCAAAACTGTCATAACAGGATTCACGGTGAATAAAAACATTGTAAAGAAGTCTAACACATTTATCAGAAGCGTTCCGAAAGCACCAAAGTCCACGAACATAGAACAGCGCACACATTCATCCTCGGTGTTGGATAATTACCAACTTGTCAACATCGAGTGGAATGAAAATCTACGCGTACAATTGATTCGAAAACGTTTTTTTAGAAATAACTTGGATTATTGAAATGTAAACCGTTATAAATTTTTTACATGATAGGTACTTATTTGAATATTTTATATTTAAGATAAATATAGTAGAAAGTGACTTCTAAGTCAAATAGGCTTTTTTTTCGGGGTATGAAACTCAAAATTCTATTTAGTCCGTCTTGTAGATTCATAAAAATATTGGATCCGTATTTTTTAATTTTTTACGTAATCAAAAAATAACGGAGATACATTAAGTCGAAATATCGCGTGACGTCACGTACGGACTAAAAACTAAAATCTGTTTGACAAGCCCACTATACCATAATTTAAAATATTATGTTATATAAAATAATATGTATGTAATTAGGTTATATTTAATTTTTTTTTGTATTATCAATATTAACCATTTTTTGTTTTTATTATTTCCAGGGAGTATATATAGAAGAGGAGCACGCCGGTGGCGAAAATTATATCGCGTCAATGGACACATATTTCAAGCTAAAAGATTTAATAGAGTGAGTACCTTTACGATTTAACCAACACAAACTCACCCCAAATTATTGGTCTCTTAAACTTGCCTGTTTTTACCGCTGATTGTATTAGGAGTAAGTCCTTACCGATAACTCATATCACACGTCCTATAATAGAATCTAACACAGGAAAATAGACCTTAATGAGCTGACAGGAAATTTTCTGGATTAGGACTCCCGAAATCCGAATAGGATTCCTACTTCCGAAATGTCTAATCAGATCGTCTAGGTCTGCTTCCCCTTAAGTAATTCGAAGGGATTGACAAAGAGAAATAAAAGCGAATGCTCAAAAGTTACGTATCCCAGCCCCCTTAGCCAAATTTAAATTCTACAATCGTCAATTTGGCTAGAGGGGCAGGTTTTATTTGCGAGTTTTCTAAACTTGTTACCTCGTACGTTCCCATATGGGAATCCCTGAATGCTGTACTCTATGTTAGCACTCGGCTTTTATAATTTCCGGCAGTTTATTTATTACAAATTGCACTTTGTACTTTTGTAAAATCCGCGATTTGTTATTGCCCTTTTATCAACATTGCATCGGCTGATATACATCTAATGCTGTGTAAAAAGTTTCCGCCAAGGGGACAACTGGTCTGCCCTCATGAATCCGGTTCCACAATCTTCTAGAGTATTTAAAGTAGTTTCTTTAGACTTAAAATTTCATGTTATTTCTTTAGAGTATATTTGCAGCATTTTTGCAAGCAAATGTCCAAATCAATGAAATATGAGGACATCTGTAATAATAGGATGCATTTTCCCTTTGCAGCGTGCCTTCTGTGCCTTCTGCCAGGACCGCATTTGGGGCCTGGGGCGGCAGGGCTTCAAGTGCATCCAGTGCAAGCTGCTGGTGCACAAGAAGTGCCACAAGCTGGTGCAGAAGCCCTGCTCCAACGAGCATGTCGACCCCATCGAGGTTAAGGAAGACACCAACGGCGAGGGCACGCTCGGCCGCGCGTCCTCTGTGCGGTACGCAATCACTTAGAGTCGTTTTAATGAACTTCATTTTAAATAAAGATTTTTAAAACAAAATTCCCGCAATCAGACGTTTATTAAATTAAATGTTAATTAGCATTTAACTAAGTTTAACCTCATTAGTAAATTGTCTGTGTGTTGCACCAGGTCCCGCGCGGAGCCCGAGCCGCAGCTGGCGGAGACGCCGCCGGCGCGCGCGCCGCCCGCCCCCGCGCGCAATGAGGACCTGGAGCCGGGCGCGCAGCGCCAGTACTCGCTCGACGACTTCGAACTCATCAGGGTCATCGGCCGCGGCTCCTACGCTAAGGTATGGCCATGAGTAATAAAATTTGAACGTAGTTTCTGCACCTCATAGTTTCCGAGTTTAGTTAAAGCTCTTTCGTTCTAAAAACCATTAACCAATAAGCGCGCAACTTCTATGGCGCACCAAAACGCCGTGACGGAAAATGAATCTTTGCACTCAATCAGTACCGTGCGATAAGGAACTACGTTCTAATAAACGGTAACACAAGTCTTCTATAAAACACGCTATGTAAAATGTGAAAGTTTGTGTTTGCGTGTTTGTTAATCTTTCAAAAGTGATCCGTCTAGACCAATTTCGCCTACCTTTTATCCTTAAGTTCCCGAGAGAATCCTGCAAGGCACGCGGTTGAGACAGCGGAAAAAAGCTTAGAATATAAACAACTATCGGATCCAGATCCAGATCACACGCTATACTAGTGAACTACTTCTGCGGGTGGCCGGCTCGTGTGCCCACGTGCAGGGTGTGCGTGTGGCGTAGGACTCGCCACATTCAAGTTGATATTGTCTGACGCACACAGTAGCAACAGCTTACACTGCTACCACCTCTAGGCTCGCCGCTGCGTCGTGGCGGGGCGCGGGGAGGGGGGCTCGGGAGTGTCGCTTTGTAAGGTTCCGTAGTAGGGTGGGCCTTCAGCTAGCTCAATAAAGGATAATTTTCGTAATTTTAAGCTATTTATTGGTGAATTAAGTACAATCTTAAAATGTATCTAGATGTAGGTAAGAAGTTTGTCAAAAGTCATGAATATCAATATTGAATTTTAAAAATAACAGATTTAAAAAAATTAAAAGTATTAGAAACTAGCTGTGCCCCGCGGTTTCACGGTTTCACGCTATGTGTAGCTCCAGGCTAAGCTTAATCTGCCTGTGAAAACCGCATGACAATTCGTTCAGCAGATTCGGAGATTATCGCGAACAGACAGACAGAAAAAAATTTATAAACTTTTTTTTTGTAGTTGGTTACTCTTCTTTTATCGCCCCCTGTCAATTTTTGTTAAAAATATTCAATGTATGTATCGCGGATTCTACTCTTTTATTATAGTATATAGATGAGGCGGGATATCATAACGAGTGGCATATGGCCGCCTCGTTACAGCTTTACGCAGTAACAGTTGGTTATCGCTCCGTTGTCCAGGTGTTGATGGTGGAGCTGAAGCGCACCCGGCGCGTGTACGCGATGAAGGTGATAAAGAAGGGGCTGGTGACCGACGACGAGGACATCGACTGGGTGCAGACCGAGAAGCACGTGTTCGAGACGGCGTCCAACCACCCGTTCCTGGTGGGGCTGCACTCCTGCTTCCAGACGCCCAGCCGCCTGTTCTTCGTCATCGAGTTCGTGCGCGGCGGCGACCTCATGTGAGCACCGCTAGGCGCTACATGATCATATCTATATATTTATTTATTTTATTTAAGTACACCAAATAGATCGCAGTCGCATATGCATACCTATAAAAACAAAAATATCGAGCGAACCTACGTATTATACAATTTTAAAATTATTTTGATACATAATGGAAGTAAAATTTAAAAAATTCTTTCACTATTAGTATGCCACAAGTCACATTATCCCTGAGTAACATAAGAACAACACAAGGAGTAGTACAAATGAGGAACTCTGAAATTAACGCGGGTAAAACCGCGGCTAATATAATAAAGAGATACAGTTATGAGTTTGTGACGTTGTAGATCTCTAGATCTACTGAACCGATCTTTTAAATTCCTGTACCAATAGAAAGTCACGTTATTTGTGAGTGTCATAGGCTACATTGTAACCCGGAATTCCCGCGGAAACAGCAAGTGTTAAATAAACTAAAAAAGCACGGCCCTACGTCCCCAGGTTCCACATGCAGCGGCAGCGGCGGCTGCCGGAGGTGCACGCGCGCTTCTACGCGGCGGAGATATCGCTCGCGCTGAACTTCCTGCACGAGCGCGGCGTCATCTACCGCGACCTCAAGCTGGACAACGTGCTGCTCGACCACGAGGGGCACATCAAGCTCACCGACTACGGCATGTGCAAGGTACCGCTCACTGTACCGCTCACTGTACCGCTCACACAAGCTCGCACTTACACCAGCCCGGTGACACTCCTTACCCAATCCAAACACGTGCGAAAGTACTCGAATCACAAATAAAGTGATTTAACTACTTTACCACAAGTAAAAAAGGCCGACTTGTACGTACACGTGTTGTGCGTGTGTGCCTATCGTAGGGTTGACAGCAAACTGACAGTTGACAGACAGCTGTCAGTGACGATTGTCACATGTAGAATCTACACGTGTCAAACTCCCTCGATCGTTACCTAGGTAGCATTCGCGGGGTATGGAGGAGGAGGAGGAGACATGCAATTTGTGGGAGGCGGAGTGTCGCTTCTTTGTATTATCTCTATTCTTTGCTGTGTACACGCACACTACAAAGAGCCACGATTATTGCTAAGTGTCAAGAAACTCGTCGAGTGACGAATCCTAGTGAGCACACGTACTGCATAATACTTTTGCAGCTGGCGACAATGCAAGCAACACCCCTAGGTAGGTGCCAGTATAAGTATGCAATAATACGTCCCGGATCCCTAAACCCTGATTTAAACCCGAAAATGGCAGGCTTTTATCGAGCTAATCCCAATAATCGGGTTGATCGCTCGTCTTATAATTGGCATTGTGATACGGTTTAAAGTTGCTAAATCTTACTCGAAGTGAACCAGCACAGGTAAAAACTGTCACTGCTTATCTACTGTCCAATACCACAAAAAAAACAACAACACAAAATGGCGCAACCGCCATGATCGATTCCCAACAAAAAAAACGGACGCGCACTTGTCGAGCTTTCATTATCTATGTCCATTTTTTATTATTATTATTAGCTGTGCTCTGCGGTTCAACCCGCGTGAATTTTGGAATTCCCGCAGGAACTCCATACATCTTTTATTCTTCTCCTTACAATAACAAACACAACAAAAAAGAATAAGTGAAATTAATACAGCCGTTCACACCTGATGCCGTGACTAAGTCAAATAGGGTATACATACCTATCAGCAGGCACATATATACATACTAGCTGTTACTCGTGGTTTCACCCGGCGTTAATTTCGAAGTTCCCGCGGGAATTCCAAGACAAGTACCCTATGTCCTCTGTACCCCTGATAATGTGTATGCAAAATTTCATGATAATCAGTTGAGCCGTTAAGGCGTGAAAGGCGTAACAGACAGACAGACAGACAGAGTTACTTTCGCAATCATAATAATAACAGGGAAGTAAGGATTTCATTGTATTCTCTTGAGTGTTGTATACATTGAATAATTGTCAATGGTCCGCCGGCCCGCAGGAGGGCATGCGCCCCGGCGACACGACGTCCACGTTCTGCGGCACGCCCAACTACATCGCGCCGGAGATCCTGCGCGGCGAGGAGTACGGCTTCTCGGTGGACTGGTGGGCGCTGGGCGTGCTCACGTACGAGATGCTCGCGGGCCGCTCGCCCTTCGACATCGCGCAGGCGGCCGACAACCCCGACCAGAACACTGAGGACTATCTCTTCCAGGTAAACTTACACTGTTGGTTAACGTTTCGCGTTTATTGAATTGGGGATGTTGACGACTTTTGAGAATCAAAATTCTAATTGGTCTGTCAGTTAGAAAAAAAAAGAGAAATAATGGACACGTATTTTTTGCTTTTTTTGTTTGTTCTCACGTAATTAATTGCAAATTGAGTTACCACTAATATTATAACTTTAAACTGACAGCGTGCTTCTGGAAAGTTTATTGCGCAGCTTCTTCTCTTCAGCTATAGCACTAGGAAGCTGTGAAGGGAGGATATTTTATGGGTGCTCTCATAATAACTGTAATTTTATTGACGTCAAAAAGAGTCACATTAAAGGCTAAATTTGAATAAATGATTTGATTAAATGATAACTTTGCGGAAACAAACAAAAATGGTGTAGGTCAGTGACCTACAAGGCGATGCTGACCTACAGGTTGAGGTCACTGCAGCATTCGGTTGGTTTTAACTCGCCGCTGATTTTAATTATTACCCTTATAAAAACTGTGTTCTGTGTTGCTTCACAAGAAGCTAAGTTCCAGAACTAGAGTGTACAACCATGGTTGTAACCATGTAAAATGGCTGCGGTGTGTTAAACTCGGGTCACTCGTCATAATATCACCTTGTTCTTTTACCAAATTAACTTTGTTAATGTTATGACGCTAAATCTAAAAATCTTTTGCTAATATCCAGATTAGAAATGAATCAAATCTACCACAGTATAATGTCATGTATTTTTGTGACTGAAGCATAGATCACTGACCACCAGTGCAATATCATTTGTCATCACGTTTGCATCCCTTACAGTGTTGTATCGTACTCGGACAGGAGGCCGAGCGCGCTATTTTATAACGACATTACCAAAACGAAACCAAACGTGTAACCAAACGTCACACGTTCAAACGTCAAATTTAAATTAATTTTCTATGCATTGCATATTTCGTTTCGAGCTGATTATTTTATAGATTCCGATTCAACTTTTATTTAGAAAATAATATACAGTTATCTTGAAAAAAATAACGTCAAAGTGACGTTTGGTTTCGTTGTGGTAATCTATATATATATATATATACATATAAAATGCTTTGTCCTGAATGACTGATGGATCAACGCACAGCCTAAACCGCTGATCGTAGAAACCTGTAAATTGGAGGGTGTGTTCTTTGTATGACGTAGGCATCCGATAAGAAAAGATTTTTGAAAATTCAAACCCTAAGGGGATGAAAAGGGGTTGCAAAGTTTGTATGGAACTTCGAAATCATCGCGGGTGAGAAACCGCGCGGGACAGCTCCTGGTGTCAAAGCGCATTTCTCGGCCGACCTCAACTTGCTCCTAACCTCAACCCCCCGCCGCAGGTGATACTGGAGAAGACGATCCGCTTCCCGCGCTCCGTGACGGCGGTGGCGAGCGCGGCGCTGAAGGGGTTCCTCAACAAGAACCCGGCGGAGCGGCTCGGCTGCGGCGAGAACGGCTTCATGGACATCGTCAACCATCCCTTCTTCAAGAACATGGAGTGGGAGATGGTCAGTCTGAAGTTCCAACCTTTTGATTGTATACCCAATCCGCCTAGGAACTGTTTTTTTTTTTACCGATTCACGTATTAAACATAAACATTGATTTTTTTCTTTATTATTGTTACTTGTTTTTTTAAATTTATTTATAAAAAAAAGTTACACCAACATTTACGAACCTAAGCCCCAAACATTAGACCATAGATTCCCAATCTATTAACGGACCACCGCCCCTTTACAAGAAAAAAAAAATTCCACTGCCCCATTTAATACCTACCAATTTTATAATGCTTTTGAATTATTTGTTAATAATCACAAAAGTTAAAAATTATTTATCACTCTCTTTCTCTTTATAATCGTACCCCACAAAAAACTCCAGCGCCCCCTAGGAGGCGGTACCGTCCCCGGGAACCTACGCACTAGACTATAACAGTGTCACCAGTCACTACACTGACGGGGGCCAACTGCGAGCGATCATTTTTAAATTCGTTTTGAAATCATCAGTGTGTGTGTGTTCGTGCGTTTGCAGCTGGAGCAGAAGCAGGTGGTGCCGCCGTTCAAGCCGCGGCTGGAGGGCGAGCGGGACCTCGCCAACTTCCCGCCCGAGTTCACCGACGAGCCCGTGCACCTCACGCCCGACAACGAGTGAGTCCGAGTGCACACACTATACTGTCACTACGTAAAGAAGCGACACTATCGTGCCATTTTTTCTATTAGTAAACTTTTTGTGACGAACTTTTAGCTTTCCAGTCTAAAATTTTAATTTAGAGGATTGGAAATCTCTTCGTTTAAGTCAAAATAAACACATTTTTTGCAAAATTTTATTCAGCAGGTATGTCTATAATAAATGTCCTTCATTGTGATTTTGTATGTGTATTTGTGACGTTTTGTTGTGTGTTCGTGCAGGGCGGTGATAGCAGAGATCGACCAGTCGGAGTTCGAGGGCTTCGAGTACGTGAACCCGCTGCTCATGTCGCTGGAGGACTGCGTGTGACAGCACGCCTGTCTGCTGCACCCCTACCACGAGCCCGCGCAGGTACGCCACGTTACACTACACTAGACACTATTGTCGCGAATGCGAGTTTGTAAATATTTGAATATAAATTTTAATATGGTCACGTGGGTAGAATATAAAATAATCTTATGAAAGAGGGGAGGGCACAAGATGGCGATTATTACCGGCGCCAGAGCTGTGTGTCCGTCACAAAAGGTATACTACGCTGGATAACTCGTGAGTTTCATTATTTCATTACTCCTTATCATATCTGACCCCTTTATACTGACTATGTCCATGTTAATGTGGTAATTGAGATGGCTATATATTATGCGAGGCTAAAAGGGGCGGCTTAATGGGGAGAAGGGTGGCCGTTGGGGGCTTCGGCCCACGATTACATCTCTTACTAACTTAGCATGGATGTCATAATTTATATGTATCATTTAAATAGCGAAGCAGATTATCTCATATCTTGCCAATGACATATTCGATTTGGCAACATGGTGGAGATGCTGGGATCTGATCTCATGACATAGTAAGAATTGTTTTCACTAAAGAAAACACGGTTGGGATTTCAATAAAGAAATCAAAGTTTTCAGTAAAGAAAACACGGTTGGGATTTCAATAAAGAAATCATAGTTTTCAGTAAAGAAAACACGGTTGGGATTTCAATAAAGAAATCAAAGTTTTCAGTAAAGAAAACACGGTTGAGATTTCAGTAAAGAAATCATGGATATAAGTAACTTTGTCATGGTGTGGGTCTTCAAAAGAAGACATGGTTTTCAAAAGAAAACATGATGCCAAAAGGTACCTATCAAAATACGAGATAAGTTTTCATATGAAAACGGGCGGCGGAAGATTTTACAAAATGAGTGCACTCGAAAGCAATTTAGTTTCCCGCCAGTTGGGATAAGCAATATCGCCAACACATTTAAAAACAAAATGCGTTCGAAAGTTCGGATCCTCTTGTGAAAGCAGGATAAAGTGACACATAAAAGCTAAAGGGTAAATGAAATGGAGTATCGCTGCGTCTCTTCGATTAATTAATTATGTTGGCAGCAATGTTCAAAGGAAGCTTGATTTTGAAGTTTTTGATTGGTTCGCGCTCCGATCGGTTCCGCTTAACTTGCTTGCATCGGTTCCCCATACGTGAATAACTATTTTTCAACTAATGAAGGTACTCTCGGTGAAATGTTTTTTGTGCGCTTGCGTCTGAAATAATTTTATGCAAAATAGTGTTGGTTGCCTCAGATTGGGTTTGTGTCAGTTCCTGAAGGCTTGTGGTGAGTTTTATTCACAAGTACAATTGGAGTCGTACGTAATTTTACCAAAATATCTTCTTAAACTTTACCGGTATGAAATGGCGTCGAAAGATTCCGAATCAATTTTACTTCAAAGAAAGAACCTATTTGTAATATAACATCTTATTCTCATGGAAATTTTCCTCTTATTATAATCTATTTAAAATAAAAGCATACGTTATTCAGATTTATCCTAAAATCGCTAGGTAAAGGTAGTCCACCCACAGATCTTCGGCTGGCGGCGTCTGTCCGTCGGTTGAGAAGCGTACCCTCAATACCTGTTATATATATGTTTAGTTGTTCTATACGTATGCTGTAAATCTTTGTGTTGTGTCAAATAAAGTTTTTTTTCAATTTCAATTTCAATTTTCAATTTCAAGATAGGTCGAAAAGTAGGTAGGTACTTAATTACTGTTTTACGAAGTTTGTCAAACGGTTATTTTTTGCAGAGTTAACGCGGTGGGATAGTATAAATTACATGACTGATCATGTCCTCCCCGGAACAGAACCATGACAGTCGCATGGCTAGAATTAACCTGCTCACTGATCAACTGAGACTAGTGGTGGAACAATGCAAACTTTTCGATAAAGATAATTTTTGTCCAGTGAAATTTAATATATTCAAAAGACGGCTGTCTCTTTATAATACAGAGGTCAAAGACTTCATTGGGGAAGTCTCTGTGGAGTCTGTTAATTATATCACAATGTTTCAACTGGAGTGTGAAGACCTCATGGCAAATCTGGAGCTGCTTGCGGGCAACAATTCTAGAAAAGGAATAACTGATCAAAAGGCTGCAAAGCTGCCTACCATTGAACTTGCAAAATTCGATGGAGACATTCTCAAATGGCAGGAATTTTATGACATTTTTTGTTCTAATATTGATAATAGAGATCTTAGTGATGTTGATAAAATGTTATACTTAAAATCTGTTTTAGAAGGTAAAGCTAAGGACGTAATTGAAGGTATTCAAGCTACTAATGTCAATTATAAGGTAGCGCTGCAAACACTTAGAGATCGGTTCGGTAACAAATCACTTCTCATTGACTCACACTTCACAGCACTGCAAAACATTAAGAAGTGTAGTGAGGATATAGGAGAATGTAGGAGAACATTGAATGAGATTGAACGCCATCTAAGAGTTCTTAGTGCACTTGGTGAAAATACCTCTGGCAATTACCTACGGTCGGTAATTTTAAATAAGTTCCCAGAGCAACTTAAATATGAGATCAACCTTCGGATAAAAGATGAAGAGTGGACGGCAGACCTTATTAGATCTCATTTGGATATCATCATCAAGGCTAAAGAAACATCAGATATTCGTGAAAGAGATGAGCATTTTACCACAGAAACTTTGATGGCTACATCAGAGAGGAAAAATATCAATCCCAAAAGGTATTCAAACAGAAAGAGGACAGCCCTAGCTCAGACTCAGGAAGAGACTCCAGTAAAGAAACCCGGTCTTAAACCATGTGCTTTCTGCCAAGAACTACACTACAATGACAATTGTTCGTTGACCCTGAAACAGAGAAAGGAAAAGCTCAAAGGAAAATGCTACATTTGTTTAAGAGTTGGTCACATTGCACAGAGGTGTAAGACAAAGAGGCGGTGCTTCTACTGTAAGAAAAAAGATCACAATAGAGCCATTTGTGAAAAACAGCCGACGGTGGGGATTAATAACCCTACTAGTACTATGGTGTGTTCCGAAACTTATTTGCAAACTGCAATTTTAAATGTTAAAAGTGTTCGAGTAGATTCGGGCTACATTCGGTGTAGAGCTCTTCTCGATACTGGCAGTCAAAGAAGTTATGTCACCTGTGATATAGCTAAACGGTTACAGTTGAAACAATTAGAGAAAAACACTTTGTCTATTTACACATTTGGTTCATCTAAACCAAAAGAGATCAACAGCCCCATTGTGGAATTAGAGTTGATCACTAAAATCGGTATGAGCAAGAACATACAAGCTAATGTTATACCTTTTATTACAGAACGCGTAAAGAACAATGAAACCCTGGTGAATTTGATTAAAGACAAGTTTAAGAATAAAATTGATATTGCGGATGATTGCTCCTTGGGCACAAAAGTTGATTTATTGATTGGAAATGATTATTATTTTAGCTTTGTAAAAAATGAAAAATTACTTATTGAAGAAAATTTATTTTTGATTAATTCTGATTTTGGATGGCTTATCTCTGGGAAGTATATAAAAGGTAAAAATGAAAATCAAGCACTGAGTATGATAACATACTCTTATGAGGCTTCTCATGCTCTGAATAACAACTTTGTAGAGCCAGACCTGCCATTAAAAGAGAACATGATAGGTCAAATGTGGGAATTAGAAGCATTAGGTATAACGGATTCTCCGAAGTCAAAGAGAGATGAAGAAGCAGTTGAGAACTTCAATAAAACTGTTCAAATAAGAGATGACAGGTATTTTGTGACTTGGCCTTGGATTAGTTTCCCACCTGACTTGCCAACAAATTTTGGCTTGGCATACGGCAGGCTATGTAATCTAGTTAAGAGGCTTGATAGTCAAACTATCAAAGAATATGATTGCATTATAAAAGAGCAAATACAAAATGGCGTTGTGGAAGTCATACCTGGTCAGTTATATGAAACCAACAAACAGAAAATACCGCCGATACATTACATTCCTCACCATATGGTTCGTCAAGAAGGAAAAAGGGGACGCATCGTCTATGATGCATCAGCAAAAATAAAAGACCACCATAGCTTGAATGAGTGTCTCTACAAAGGTCCACCTATGTTAGAGGATCTGACTGCCATGCTGATTAACTTTAGAACACACAAAATAGGAATAACTGCTGATATTGAAAAGGCGTTTCTTCAAATTGGCCTGCAAGAGACTGAACGAGACGTAACACGTTTCCTATGGTTGGCCGATATCAAAGAGGATGCCTCTCTTGAAAATCTAGTCCATATGAGATTCTCAAGAGTCCCATTTGGCATTGTCTCCAGTCCATTCTTGCTTACAGCCACCATTAGGTACCACATGACGAAGACAAGTCCCGAACTCCTGAAAACTATAGCAAACAAGTGTTATGCTGATAATTTAGTGTCGGGAGCAAGTACAGACACTGAAGCATTTCAATTATTCAAACAAACCAGGTCTGTCTTTCAGAAACTGTCAATGAACATTCGTGATTGGACATCCAACAGCAAGGAGCTGATGGAAAAAATACCACGAAATGTCCAGGCAAAGGACATTGCAAAGGTCAAAGTTCTCGGATTGATATGGGACACAAACAATGACTTGTTGCAGTTAAAACCCAATAAAATCATTGAAGAAGCAACAAAGGGTGTGCACAGTAAGAGAGGAGTGCTTAAGGTCCTCGGGTCAGTGTATGATCCTTGTGGGTTAGTTGCACCAATCTTACTGCCAATCAAGTTATTTTTGCAGGACTTATGGAAAAATAAAATCAAATGGGACACATCACTTTCAGATGACCTATTGAAACAATGGCAAGCTGCTGCTGTAGGCTTGGAGAACATCTGTAATATAACTGTACCAAGATGTATTTGCCCTTCAGGATCTGAAGGCCCATTCGAACTTCACGGCTTCGCGGATGCTGCAACCAGCACATATGCAGCCATGGTATATTTACTAGATATTCACAGTAACCAGACATTCTTGATCATGGCCAAGAGCAGAATAGCTCCACTAAAGGACGAAAATCAATTGTCAATTCCTAAACTAGAATTGATGGGAGTTCTGATTGGAAGTCGACTCATCAAATATGTTCGAGATGCGCTGCAGCTGGAGATAAAGAGACAAATATTATGGTCAGATAACACTGCGGTGCTCAGCTGGATTCGTAGTAACAAACTTCTGTCACCATTTGTTGCCAGAAGAATTAACGAAATCAAGCAAAACAAGAAACTTGAATTTAGGTATGTGCCTACAGCGAGCAATCCAGCTGATATCGCGACGAAACCTTCTGGGAAATCATTGAACGATACAATATGGTTCTCAGGACCACAATTCCTTAAAATGGGTGAATCAGGATGGCCACAGTGGCCAATGGAAACTTCTGAAAGTACACTTGTTGTTGGGGAGGGTCTGTGTGATACAGAAAAACAGATTAAAGAAATCAGTCAAGACGCGTTCCTAGAACAAGATCCAGAATGTACTGAGGCATTTATAAAAATCAGAGATGTGCAGAAACTTCACTTTCCTAATGAATATAAAGGAAAAGACACTGATCTCTCAAGATCATTACAGCTGTACAAAGATGAGGAAGGTTTGTTACGCTGTAAGGGTAGATTCCAAAACTCTGATTGGACTGAGGAACAGAAGTTCCCAATTTTATTGCCACGAGAAGCCGAACTCACTCAAAAGATTATAGACGATATACATCGATCCAACTATCATGTCGGAGTATCACATACCTTGGCGTTAGTCAGAAAAAAGTATTGGGTGACGAAAGGCAGGTCCACAGTGCAAAAGGTAATAAAGAGATGCACACTGTGCCATAAATACTCAGGTGGTCCATTCAAGCTTCCACCTATGCCTCCTCTACCTGCAGAGAGAGTGAAATGCTGCCCAGCATTTTCATACACTGGAGTAGACTACATGGGGCCCTTAGTGACAATATCAGGTGACAAACGCTGGATCTGTGTACTGACATGCTTATCAATAAGAGCTGTTCACATGGAGGTTGTCAACAATCTGACAGCAGAAGAGTTCAACCTTGCGTTAAGAAGGTTTATAGCTGCTAGAGGACTGCCCGTGATGTTCACGTCGGACAACGCCACCCAAATGAAGCTAATGGCTGATGTCATGACAAATAAGCAGTGCATTGATAACAATGTATCATGGCGTTTTATTCCAGAGCTAGCACCATGGTTTGGTGGATTTTATGAAAGACTAATGGGTCTGATAAAACAATGTTTGAAAAGGACATTAGAAAAACGCCTTTTAAACGACCAGCAACTGGTTACTATAATCAAGGAAATAGAGGCTGTGTTAAACACTAGACCACTAACATATGTGTCAGACGAAGTGGAACATATCCTTTCCCCAATCGATTTTTTGAGAATCGGTGGTCCTGTGGTCACTGGATTATCTGAAGTGCAACACCTCGAGCCTGCAACAGACACAAAAGTAAGACTGATTGAAGCTTGGAAACGTGGACAGAAAATAATACAAGAATTCTCCACAATGTTTACTGGACAGTACTTACCATATCTAAGGCAAAGAAATTCAATGCATAAAGAGCCACGTGTGGTGTGTAACAGGGTACCGAGAGAAGGTGAAGTGGTGCAAGTGAGAGCGGATGGAAACCGAGCGGGTTGGAAAGTTGGGAAAATAACCGAGCTTGTTAAAAGCACGGATGGTAATGTTCGTGTGGCAATGGTCTGTACTATCGATGGGAAAGTTTTGAGGCGCTCGATAGCCCATTTATATCCTTTAGAACTGGACAACGAAGTAATGGTACAAGCCAACAAAGGGATATTAAGCAATAATGTAAAATATTACAAAAATAAGAACGCAGACGGGTCTCCAGTAAAGGAGACAGAGTCTCCAGTAAAGGAGACAGGGTCTCGACCAACGAGACAGGCGGCTATTAAAGCCAGAGAATTTATTACAAAAATGACAAAGTTATTGCTGGCAAGACAATATTAAAGTCTTCGCCGGCGGGTGTGTCGCGAATGCGAGTTTGTAAATATTTGAATATAAATTTTAATATGGTCACGTGGGTAGAATATAAAATAATCTTATGAAAGAGGGGAGGGCACAAGATGGCGATTATTACCGGCGCCAGAGCTGTGTGTCCGTCACAAAAGGTATACTACGCTGGATAACTCGTGAGTTTCATTATTTCATTACTCCTTATCATATCTGACCCCTTTATACTGACTATGTCCATGTTAATGTGGTAATTGAGATGGCTATATATTATGCGAGGCTAAAAGGGGCGGCTTAATGGGGAGAAGGGTGGCCGTTGGGGGCTTCGGCCCACGATTACATCTCTTACTAACTTAGCATGGATGTCATAATTTATATGTATCATTTAAATAGCGAAGCAGATTATCTCATATCTTGCCAATGACATATTCGATTTGGCAACAACTATATCACACACTAAACTACACACTACACTATACGCTACACTACACTACATCACACACTACACTACACTACACACTACATCACAGACTACACTACACTACACACTACATCACAGACTACACTACACACTACACTACACTACACACTACATCACAGACTACACTACACACTACATCACACACTACACTAGATTACACACTACATTACAGACTATACACTACGCTTCACCACACGACCATACTAAAGTATACTTACACTAAACACTACAGGGAGCTGTAAAGTAATTCAAAGATAGTGATTTTTATTGACGTCAAAAACTGCCACATTGATGAACGACTTCAATTAATGAAGATACACAAAGATACCCATTTCTCTTCGCAGGCGTACGGCTACGTCGGCGAGTCGTCGTCGTCCGACTACGACTCGGTGTGCTCGGAGCAGCCGCCGCGCAAGCCCACGCTGCTGCAGCACATGTTCTGCCTGCCGCTCAACTGACGCAACCACAACAACAACAGCAACCACAACAATAACAACAGCAACAACAACAACCACAACAACCGCCACGAGTGAACACAACCCCCGAGCTGAGCAAGCCACGCGCCTGCTGTTTATCTCTCCGCAATATATCGCTTTGCCCGCTCGCGTCTACTTTCCTGTTAGAAATATTGTTTTTCCTTACCTGCACGGCTAAGGATCGTACCCATACTACGTGACCCCCTCCAATTCATAAATATGGTTTCTTACAAACAGAAAGTTGAAAAATATCCCCATTCCAGGTCGGCAACGCACCTGCATGCCTTCTGGTGTTGCAGATGTCCATGGGCGGCGTTAATCACTCACCATCAGGTGTACCACTTGCCCGTTTGCCCCCTATGACAAAAAATTAAAAATAGTTCGAAAAAGTGCAAGATCTCTCTAGAGGATATTGAATACGCACCGAAACTTAACCGCCCCCCCTCCCCCCCTAGTTGTGGTCTCTAAGGTCTGCATTGCAGTTTCCATACGTTTCAGTTTTTTGTCCCGAAAGAAATTGTTTAAAATTTGAATAGATCTATGTTGCATTTATGTTTTAACTTTACTAGTGCGAGTTAGTGATTATAGATGATGAATGTAATTATTTTTCCCTTCGAATTTTGTTCCCCTTAAAGTATTACTTCTGTATTGTATGAGTCCACAAAGTATTATTTATTCAGCAGCTGTATACGAAATCAAAGTGCACGAGAGTTAAATTGGAAAAATCGAGGACGTGGAATAGTTTTGCTTAAACAGGAAACTTAAAATTTAGTGTTATTTAGGTTTTTCTACTGCTTTCTTCGATTGAAATGGACCCGCAGTTTTCTTGCAACAAACTTTGCTTACCTACTTGTACCTACCTCTAGTATGAAAAAATGTTTTACTTATCATATAGTTACCACTAATGAGTATTTCAATAATCTTACTATAGAAGCAATAGCACACGCTTGTATGAAATTATGCATTGGTACATTGTGGCTCTGGTGGAAGTTTTTATTTTGTTAAATGTAGAACCTTTGACTTAGAAATATTTTTATACTTAATATAGGTATGCTCATTTTGACGCACTCTTGAATTTATCAGTTAAATTATAATCCCTCTTCTTTATTATACAGGTTGTTACAAAAATATGTAGCCATAGATCTATATCGAGATCTTGTGCTGCTAGTCAAAAAATTCTTATTATCGACTACTTTCTCACAAAACAAACATGTCACATCACTGGCGAGGCCATGAACTGGTTTACAACTGACAAGTTTAAGATGATTAGATGCAATTTATCGCTATAAAGGTGCGGATACAAGTTAAGGCAAACCGAGAAAATATTGTGGTTTAATTTCATCGTATCGGTTAAGTTACTAGTGTCAATTCAATCAAACAACCGTAGGGAATTATGAGATGTTCAAATATGACTACACCTTTTTGTAACATTCTGTAGTTCTGAATTATGAAAATTTATGTATTATCTTCTTCGAGATTTCCTTTTCCCACCGTTAAAGTACTTTTAAACGTCTTGTTAGTATGTAGTAAGGTAACTTTTCCAACATTCGATTAACAATTCGTTAAAATGTCGGTTGCTATTAATTTTTCTATTGAATAAATAACGCCAGGCAAACCTGGGCTGCCCTATCTATCTCGCGCTCTATGAACTTTATTGATGGATTGTTTACACTTAAATGTATATAAGCACATATAAGCACAAAACATAATAATACTATATCATGTGAACATGTAAGACATGAAATAAGATTGGAGCATCTGTCAAAAGTTCATAGACGTGAGACCTAAGAGCCTTATCGCCACCTATATTCTATCTATATTATATTATTTATGTACATATTACTACCATTTATATACTTATTGTAATATTATGTATTATTACTGTTAATATACTTATTGTGTTAATTTTATTCTAAGAATCTTTCTTCTAAGTCGGTCGTGCTTGTGATGGAAACTTAAATAATAGCCAAGTTTGGTGCTCGATAAAAATATTGTGCATATTATGTCTGTATGTTATCGTAGTGTGGTGTCGTATGAAGTCTGCGTAGCTCGTGTGGGAGGCGCAGCGGCCACGATCTCTTGCGCACTTTCCCAATATTCTAATTATATTATCATACGGGTGATGTTTATCATCTGTGTTCGAAATTATTCCAAAAACATCCTAATACGGAACGGAAAATCGCTTCTATATTGTAAATAACAAAATTATACTACTCACTCAAATTGGAAACGATACATAATTTACGTATTATAAAAGAAATATTTAAAAATATGACTAAATATTTTTGAAATTATTGTATGTAGTGTACTCCTATCTGTTCTTTCAAATTAAGGGTATATATAGGTGAGGATAGAAAGATTTAAATAAAATCCAAACCGACTCGGCCGCGACGCCGCGTGCGATGGATGCGGAAATGACAGATGTGAATGTCTAGGAAAGGTTTCATTATAATTTGTGAGCAATAAATATTATTATTACTGTAGTTATTTATCTATTTGGAGACAGATCGTCTGCTTGAAGACAAGGCACGTAAGGAATTAAATGTAGTGAAAAAAATACGAACTTCCGACTTGAAGAAGTGTATTTATAGACCTTATCCCCATTGTTAGTGGTTTAGTGATAAGCTAGCTGCGTAGGCGCCTCGCGCGGAGGGTAGCGGGACGTGGCGCTCGATGAAAACGAACATATAGGTATTGTTATTTAAGTTCTCATCGAAAAACAGCTTTTTTAATACAGTTGCTCAAAAAGTGGCGTATTGCAGGGACGTATAGCGTTCGGGATGTGGGCTATTACATACTCGAGCTTTTTCTTTACCTTTCCCGAACTCGTGCGTTCTCTTTCCCAACGGTCAAAAATGGCGACACGAGTTTGACACACTTTTTGCATTGCGAAACGTAGGTTTCGCATTACTAATATGACTAGCGCCATTTCTTGATCTCAGTTGGAACTTAGTTGAGTTTATTGTGATTTTATTATTAAATTCATTTTTTCGCAACTGTATTAAAATAGTTGTTCAGTATATCATACTATTAAACAATTAAAACCATACATAGGTACACTAAAAACACCGAGATGCACAAATAACAAAACAAAAATGTCTCCATGAAAGCTCGAATTGAAATTAATCGCTAATTTCTATTAAAATCAGGCAGTTCTCGGGATTTATTTATTTACTCTTTCTTGGATAAAAAGGTACAAATGGCGAACTTAATGCCTTACGCCGTTTTCTGACAGTTAACCATTGGGTTGACAGAGACAGGCATTGGGTTGGGTTGGGATTCGTTGCTTTAAATCATGTATGCAAGATCGAATACGAGTTTTCGAAATCGACCTGTGCTATTATTTCCAAGGAAGGGTGACGACCAGTGGATGGAGGGAAATGTGCATCTTGCATATGAATGTTTAGAACCAATTTGGACGAAAAAATTGAAAAGTACCCAAACCATAGTTTTCATGAATAAATTTTGTTATTCTATAGAAATTGTAAAAATATTATAATTATGAATAGCACGCGATTCAACTTGGTATTATTTAGGGTTTTACCATGTTTTACGAAGTGTCGCGAAACGCTACGTTCCTTGCGATATTATATGTATTATAAAATTATATTCCATTCCCTACTGTAGTTGATCCCGTCATCCCATTAGCTGACACCACGCGTTTAGGTAGCCAACGAATTTTATATAATAAAAAAGAATAATATTGTATTCTTGTGGAGTTTATATTATAATTATCTATTATGTAATACTGTGTATAAATATTGAGCACTGACACAAACACATGTGTGTACATTATTATATAAACAATTATCGAGAAATAAAAATAACCGTATAAAATATCGATTATATAGTAGGTATGATAAATTATTAATTATTAACAATTAATTATTGTGTAAAGGGATTAACAAAATTTATTGTTAAATGTAGAAGAAAAGACTTATAAAATGAAAAGATATTCGGTAGAGATACCTTTGGGGAAGAAGCGCGTGCGCCGACGCGGGGACAGTTCTACGAGTAAATCTTGTTGTAGCGACTATTAGACATTTTGCACCGATATCATTAGTGAAGTTTTTGTCACGCAAACGTCCTCTTCGCTGCGTGTGCGTTCCTGGGGCGAAAACAGTTTGTCTTCGGATCGAAGTAAAGTCACAAAGATATTGCAACTTTGTAATAAATATTTCAAATGCGTTGTTATTTTTGTGTACTTATTTTGGTATTTTTTAACCGACTTCAAAAAATAAGGTCCCTATAGCATGTTCAACGACCGATATGTGAATAGTTTAGTGTTATATTATTATTTAAAAGGGGTTTTCCTCCAGTGTTCATAAGTCTGTTAAGATCTGATGGAAGTTCGAAGTCGGTTTTAATTTGGATTGCAAAAGTTATTCGTTTTACTCACATCGGGAACGCACAAGGCTCATTTCTCCTTCATATTTCCTTAACATTATCTCTCGCCTCTCTTTCAAATATCGACCCCCATTTGTTGTATGTTGTGTGGGCACGTCCATGTACTGTGTTGTCGTACCTCCACGCGCTGCTTGCTTGTGTTGCTGTCGATCGAGGCGCCGCAGCCTGCGCGGACGATCACTTGTATATTATTACATTAAATATTTAATTAATTTTAAGACAGTATTTTGGTACTATTAAAGTTTAAGACGATTAGTTAACATTCCAACTGATACACGTACTATTTAATATGTCTAGGCTGGTGTTCCAAATGTTTGAATAACTGACTTCCATGGTCACGCCAAAAATAATGTTCTTAGATTTTTCCTTTGCCTAATGCAAAGTGTTAATTATGACGATTTGGAATTCAGATCTTATTTAAATTATATGGCCTGGAAATTGAATGCAATCGGTATTGTGGGATTAATTAAGTTTTAACCATGTAATGTGTTGAATATTTAGACTGTTCACTTTTATTCGTTAGAAATTACTTGAATCATCACAACGGCAATGTTGTTACTTCATTCTCATAACTAACGGCCGCACTCAGAGTCAACTTTAATGATTACTTAGTTAAGTATAGATTTTTAAAACAAAACTGCCGCAATCAGAGACGTTCAGTAAATAAATGTTAATTGGCATTTAATGACATGTAACTTAATTAATTAATGCCAATTAACATTAATTTATTAAACTTGTCTGATTGCGGCAGTTTTGTTTTGAAAATCTATACTTAACTAAGTAATCATTAAAGTCGACTCTGAGTGCGGCGGTAAGACCTTTAGTAATCTATTGATATGTGTATAATAATTATGCTAAGGTCGGATTGAACCTATGATTAAATCATGATTAATTGGATAGAATCGGCGATTAAACTTTGATGCTTTTTAAGCTTGATTCGGTTTTAAATTTCATTGTGTCGAGATTTAGTATTGGTACAAGCCGTTCTAAGGGTAAATGTGACGTCGACGCAGCTCACATTTGACCGAATCGTATCGCACGTTGTAAACTCAGAAAGTTAAGTTTGGAGAATGTTTATTTACCAAAATATAATTTTAAAAATGTTTTATGTAGGTAAGTATAAAGAAAGATACTAACTACATGACAACTGACAAGTGACTTTAAAGTGAATAGTTAAATTTAAGAGGAATTGCTACCCGTAAGCGCATATTACTTAAATTGTCTCCGCATCAGAACAAATTGTGTATTTTTAGTTTTTAAAGAGTTACGGCCGCACTCAGAGTCGTTTTAATGATTACTTAATTTTAACTAAAAATGTAGTAAAATGCCAATTAACATTATTTTAATTAAAGTCGCTGAGTGCGGCAGTTTTGTTTTTAAAATCTTTACTTTTAATTCAGTAATCATTAAAACGACTTAGTGCGGCCGTAATCTACCTATGTTTATTAATGACGTTACTTTGTATCAAAATCACGACGCAGCGTTTCAGATATTATATTGTATTGTAGTATATACCTACATACCTCGAGTGTAGTTTTATATAGTGTTGTTTTGTCTGCTGCATTTTATGTAAACTCCAATTTTGAAATACTTAACGGATTTATTGTTTGTTGAACATTGTACAGCTTGGTGCGAACGCGGCGTACACACTCGATCATCAGACTGGAGAACTTTGAATACTGTACTATTCTGTGCTTAATTTAAAAATAAAGAAAGATTAATCTGATAACCTTCTTTTATTTTTCTTACTAGCTGTTGCGCGCAAATTCGTATTGTTTTCTATCCATCGGGAGTACTCTTTCTCTGGATGAATGGTTCGCTATTTTTTTGTACCTATCAACAATCAACATGCTATTCTGTAACTTTCGTTGCTATAATTTTTCGATTGCTTTGCTACGATTTCTGGCAATCAAAAATTTATAGGAACAAAAGTTACATAAGTGCGCTCCAATCTCACTTCTATAAATAAACGTATTGACTTCTTAGGAGATTCTCATTTGTATGTATTTTTAAAGAGACACTTAGAGTTCGGTATTTTAAATATGAAAAAATAAAACAACAATTCAATCACAAAATAAGTTTATTCAACATAAACACCCGTCGAATAAACGATTTTTAACATGTCCGCTGCGAGTTTAGAACATAAATGATACTACACAGTAATAAAATCAACAGTCACATGCAAAAATAAAACTTACATGCAATAAATAATGAAGTTTCCTTCCTGTTAAGTACACAGAGCGAACGCTCCAACATAAAAATTGGAACCAAAATGACCTCATAATGACTTTTTATAAATTTAATAAATAAAACATAATAGAATCCACAATATTCTTATAATATAATACTTTTTACCTATCTAATAATATAATGTACTGGTGGATCTACATACAATAGGTCGGGGAAAAGTTTCTTCGCATTTGGACATAGATAAGCAACAGTGTGTCACACTTGAGAAATTTTGAGTAAATCGTGTTTTAAAATCATAGCGTCATTTTATTTTAATTTTTACATTTTGTTGGCATTTAAACAATGTAATAAGGTAAACACATAAAAAAAAACGTTTTATAACACTCAATAAAGCGTTCTGAATAAATAACTTAATATTGTGGGTTAACATGTTATTGCTTATCTGCGTCCATTTTATATGAAAACTCGAGAATTTTTCTTTTTCAGCTATATTTTTGTACCTAGCTTTTCAAATGGGTTATAACTGTTTTATGGTCAATCCCCAGTTCTTCAGCTCTGTCGTAACTACTGATATGCCGATCTTGCTCCACTTTTTTAAAAATTGCGTCAAAAATTTTATCAGCAAAAGGGCGACCACTGACCAGAGACCACGTCATGCGCCTCGCGCATCTTTGGCATCAAAATTTTAGGATTGAAAACGCTTAAACCAACTTTGAGCTACTCTTTCTGACACTACATTAGGTCCAAAAACGTCACAATTTTTTTACGCGGCTTGCGTTGCACTTTTTCCTTTTAAGTAAAACAAATTTTATATGTAGGTATTGATTTTTTGCATTAGATTCGCTCATTTTGACAGAGAAAAACAAAATGAAAAATAACTGGAACATATGACTGTATTTCTTTTTTTGAAATGTAACCTTTATGTCATCAAAACCCGCCAAATACTATTAGAACAGCAAAGAGACTTTATTACAAGTTCATATTTTAATCGAGAAGACTTTCCCCGACCTAAATACTCAATCATAAATAAATGACACATTTTGTCACACCGTGAACTTAATATGTAACATATCATGAAACTTATTGCAACATCAGATAAATGCATTTCTTTGTCATATTCAATAGTTTAATAATTAAATAATACCTACTATGAAAATATAAACAATATACGGAATAAATATTAGTAACGATATTATAATCATTTTTAATATAAACGAGATTTTAAAATAATTAAATAATAACAATAGGTCTTTCTCTGTCATTTGTGAATGGTTAAAAACTTTAAAACAAATTATGATACTAATAAAATCACCTAATTTAAACAGTTCTATGTGAAAATTAATAATGAAATAATCCGTGGCTCTAATATTAATACATAAATATATTTAGAAGATAAAAGGAACTTTAATCTAGGTAGTAGGTACGTCAACAGGTCTACTCCATATACCTATTATTCGACTGAAGAAAAATACAAATAGCCTCATTCATTTAGAGAAATGATGAACACTAAAAACTGTTATATCACCATACACAAACACATTCACAGTTTTTTAAACTTTTAACACTTGGAGAAAAAAAATACTAACACATTAATTTTATTGAATATCTCACTTCATTTTTTTTTTGACAAACGCATTTTTATAAATGGACTGTCTTTATTATAAGAAAAAAAATTAATGAACTGAGCTTCGTAATTTTTAAATGGTAGACTAGTTTAATAAAATACGTTATCAAAATTATACTTGATACTCAATTTGAGACTTCATTTGACGTTTGACGTCAAACGTTTATGTAAATTTTTCTAAAAGGACTTTGATACATAGGTACATAGTGTAAGGCCTCAATGATAAGATATTGGTATAATTGTATCTATTTCTATAAGTTTAATTAACAACAAAATTTCTAACAGCGGAATGTAATTTCTCGAGATTCTACAAAGCAGAGAAAATAATTAAAAACATGAAGTTATTCGAGTAAGTACGTAATCAGATTTAGATGAGATTAGAACTCTATAAGAAATAAAAAACTGTGTTTATTTCACTCTAATACTTTCTAATTGATAATAATATTATACTGACTTTTATGCCACTCCCTTAGTTGAATTATTGTAATGATTTTATTCGCATAGACTATTTAAAAATTTGCTAAATTGATAAAATATTGATATAAAAAAACCTCACGTGTTTTATTCAAAAAATCAATGTTTTAATTTGGTTTTAATGATAGAATACAAAATATTCAACGAAATGGTTATTTTAAATCTTATTGCTAAATAATACTATCTTTTGTAACAACTTTTTACAAAAGAAATACTAAGAGTTTTACTTTAGTTATAACGTCAAGTTTATATTCCCCCTATAATAATTGTAAAATATTACAACTATCAATGCGGGACGGGACAAAAGAATAGGTAGATAGGGTTCCCAAAAACATTAAATACATTATATAAATTAGATAAAGTTATTAGCATAGTAGTAATCATCATAACTTGATCATAAATATAATTTGGCTGGATATAGTAGTTAGTTTAATACCTTGTTTAATACTAGTCAATATACAAAAACCCAAGGTGCGCACTTCCTTGCACACAGCACGGAAAATTAAGAAAACACAAATTCGATTTTGCGTACACGACAAGTGTTTTTTAAACGCATCGATACTTGAACATCCGTCTTTAAGATGTATGTCAATGACATACTAACTCGTTCTAAGATTTACAGTGGTTTTTACAGTGGGTGGTGGACGTTTATACGTCGCTAGTTATGTATGTTGTGGGTTTTTTGTATATCGATATGCACGTAGCACGAAAATATTGGGTATATCGATGTACAGATTAGTCCGACTGATAAACTATATTGTTTAGCCGGGTGCAAATAGACATGAACTGTGAAATGTGTCGAGTGCATTGTCAACCAGGTGCTTAGGAATAAACCCGATAAAAGACCATAAAAGGCTGGCTTTTATAGGATGTAAACCCAAGCACCGGGTTGATTGCCCATCGATAATTTGTATGTATGGCGAGCGGCGAGCGGCGAGCGGCGAGCGGTCTTACTGGTCTCCGTTCTCCTGGAGCATGCTCTGAGCGGCGCAGGGCGGCGAGTGCGCGCCGAACATCTGGCCGGAGCGCAGCGCGGCCATCAGCACGGGCACCTGGTATCGCAATAAGTGTGTTACGTTCAAGTAAATCTAGATTTTACTATAACAATAAAGTTTAATTCGTCACAAACAATTTTACAATCATTGACAATTGACATCGTATCAGCCGAAAGAAGTCAACCGCCGGACATAGGCCTGCCCCGAGGATCGCCACAGCGACTGGACCTGCACTTGCCGCATCAAATGGCATCCCGCGACCTTCACAGAGGTCCACCGAGCACTAAATTGCTACATACGTCACTAAATTATAAACGGTGGGCGCGGTGGCCGGTGAGCAGTGGGCGCGGTGGCCGGTGAGCAGTGGGCGCGGTGGCCAGTGAGCAGTGGGCGCGGTGGCCGGTGAGCAGTGGGCGCGGTGGCCAGTGAGCAGTGGGCGCGGTGGCCGGTGAGCAGTGGGCACGGTGGCCGGTAAGCAGTGGGCGCGGTGGCCAGTGAGCAGTGGGCGCGGTGGCCAGTGAGCAGTGGGCGCGGTGGCCGGTGAGCAGTGGGCGCGGTAGCCGGTGAGCAGTGGGCGCGGTGGCCAGTGAGCAGTGGGCACGGTGGCCGGTGAGCAGTGGGCGCGGTGGCCAGTGAGCAGTGGGCGCGGTGGCCAGTGAGCAGTGGGCGCGGTGGCCGGTGAGCAGTGGGCGCGGTGGCCAGTGAGCAGTGGGCGCGGTGGCCAGTGAGCAGTGGGCGCGGTGGGCGGTGAGCAGTGGGCGCGGTGGGCGGAGGCGGCGGCTCACCTTGTGCTCGAGCTGCATGTGGTGCAGCGGCGGCAGCGCGAGGCAGGCGCGCATCACGTTCTCGAGGCAGGCGCGCTGCTTGGACAGCGCGTTGACGACGGGCGCGCCGCGCGGCACCGCCGGCGCCTTCAGCAGGTACGCCAGCGGCGACAGCACCGCGTGCATGCCCGACCAATCTGAACAAATGTGGCATTTTTAATTTATTCGTTCATTGCAACATGACGTAGTGCACAATCCAATACAATAGATGTTCATATTCCATGTCAGAACCATATACCCTACAGCAGGGCACTACATCTTTAGTTTTATTTTTTGTAGTGTAGTGTGTACCGTAGTGTAGTCTAGTGTACTGTAGTGTAGTCAAGTGTACTGTAGTGTAGTCTAGTGCACTGTAGTGTAGTCTGGTGTACTGTAGTGTATTCTAGTGCACTGTAGTGTAGTCTAGTGTACTATAGTGTAGTCTGGTGTACTGTAGTGTAGTCTAGTGCACTGTAGTGTAGTCTAGTGTAGTCTGGTGTACTGTAGTGTAGTCTAGTGTACTGTAGTGTAGTCTAGTGTACTGTAGTGTAGTGTGTACTGTGGTGTAGTCTGGTGTACTGTAGTGTAGTCTAGTGTACTGTAGTGTAGTATGTACTGTGGTGTAGTCTAGTGTACTGTAGTGTCTTATAGTGTAATGTACGGTAGTGTAAGTCTAGTAATGTAGTGTTGTAGTAGCGTACCGCAGGTGTCGTCCCTGTAGGCGACGCGCGCGAACAGCTCGGCGAGCAGCGCCAGGTCGAGGATGAGCGGCGCGGCGAGCAGCGAGTCCTCGCACGTGTTGTGCGCCACGATGGTGTTCGCGCCGTGCAGCAGGATCTCCGACGTGTACTCGTCCATCGCGCGCTTCGAGTCGCCTGCCGAGTGCCGAGTGCCGAGTGCCGACGGGACCGGAGACCACAGAACAGATGTAGGGATCATCAACTAAATTCAGCATGAAAACCAACTGGATGATTGTAGCACATAAAACGAATACGTCACGCACTGGTATATTCATTATTAATATGTATTACTAGCTGTGCCCCGCTGTTTCACCCGTGTTACTTTGATGCTCCACTTCTATAATATTGGTCGTAAGATAAATATATACGATTTAACTCAAAAACTACAGGACCGGATTCAAAAATTCTTTCACCATTAGAATATATCCCATAGGCTATATTGTAATCAGGAATTCAAGCGGGAACTCCAAAATTACCGCGGGTGAAACCGCGGGAAACAGCCAGTAAATTATATATAGAGGATAACAAGATTAAAATGTTATAGGAACGGGTGGGATTACACAGAAATCAAAAGGGCCGAGTTCACTCACCGACGTAGGGCACGTACTTGATGACGACCACGTGGTCGGGCTTCTCGCCTTCCTTGTACAGGATCCGGTTGGACTCCACCATGTCGTCGACCACGTTGCTCTTCGTTATCTGCGCTCAAATCACCACATTACGTCAATTATGTATAGTGCGACCTTGTTTACCGTTTATTACATACTAGCTGTCCCGGATGAGTTTCGGAGTTCCAGCGGCAATATCAGGATAATCCCTGGTCAGAATCTTCTATCTTATTTTTGCATACAGCTGTCTCCCGCGGATTCAGCCGCGGTGGTTCGGAGTTCTCGCAGGAGGTTCGAGATAAAAAGTACCCTATGTTTCTCAAGGCAACTGGCTTCCTATTAGTGAAAGAATCTCCAATATCGGTTCAGTGGATCCTAATCTTGGTCCCTGCAACGTTACAAATTCACATACATATAATACTTTGCCTCTACGTAATATGTACTATATGGTGTAGTATTAATACAAATATCTCGCATATACCTGTTATGTATAAATCTCATCTCATTACTGTCATTGGTAACTCTACACCACATCTGACTGCTGTTATTATAAATGGTACTGTTTGAAGGATAATTGGCCTTACACTTGTGTATTGTATTATATTGTAATCTATGTTGACGCTGTTGGTTTTATGAATAAAATATAAATAAAAATAAAATAAAAATAATAATAATAAATACATATAAATAAACCTTCCTCTTGGATCACTGAATCTGAATCTTTGGTGAAAATCGCATGAAAATCTATTCCGTAGTTTTTGAGTTATCGCGAACAGGCAGACAGACGCAGCGGAAGACTTTGTTTTATAATACGTTATCGCGTTAATTTCGGAGTTTCCATAGGAATTCCGGGATAAAAAGTACCCTACGTCACTCAGGAACATGGTAGCTTCCTATAAGTGAATTAATTAAAAAAATCGGCTTAGTCGTTTTTGAGTTTATCTATTACAAAGAAACAAACAGAAAACTACTGAAGTATAGATAGTGCGAAGTTCGACCATTACGTCTATTAAGTATAGTGTGACGGGGTAACAAGATAATAGAAATATAATTTGCTGGTACTGCTGCCTTTTATCGAAGAGTTCCCGAAGAAATCCCGAATGCTAATGATGAAATGGCTATACTTTGTCTTCAATTTTCTACATATATAATATAATATTCTAATGAACAGCTCACCTCCTTGGAGCGGAACTGCTCGGGAGCGGACAAGTTCTTGCCGTCGTTGTTGCCGAGGTGGTTGTAGCTCACGATCGACACCGGCTTCAGGCCTGCGGCGACCACAATGTCAGACATTAACTAAAGTATTTTAAGATTGTCTTGCATGAATAATAAGTAGGTGTTTTGGTGCTAGGTACTGGCGGGTGGGTATTGGATGTCCACTATGTAGCACATAGAAGACATGAAAGGGACATAAACTCAGTTTAGTATGGAAACAAATTAAAACCAGTTTCGCCGGGTGATTTTTGCTCTCAAAACTATTCATCACACACAAAAACATGTCTTGCCTTGGTTGCCTTGAAAAGATTGCCTCTAGCAATAAGGCCGTCTTTTGCTCTGTATTTACTTTTATCTGTCTTAGTTTTTATTTTCTCTTCTGGGGCAATAAAGCATATTTGTTTTGAAACATTCACTAACGCAACGAAGTGTACATTCAGCTGCAGACATAATATGTACACAATTTGTCAGTAATTGAATTTTATTGCAATAGTAACAGAGTTCAAATACTGACCACCAAAATGTATACATATTGGTGCTGGTAACTGTGCGTATATTAAACGCCATTTGGTTAAATTTTTACTAACAATTAGTCATTGTATTTAAAATTCACAGTTTTGGGAGTATTGTTGAAAATATATGTGCCTACTTATTTTTTTTATTTTTTATTTTATTTATTTATCCACAAATACACCATATGACTTGATTATTACTTGGGATGACGGCAAAAGAAGTTTGTGGACAGTTAGAGCATTTGCTCTAACATCCTTTGCGAGCGTGGCGCGCCGGCTCCGCCCGCGTGTCCTCTCTAGTTATTACTTTTTTATTTCATAGGGGGCAAACGGGCAAGTGGTACACCTGATGGTAAGTGATTACCGCCGTCCATGGACATTTGCAACACCAGAAGGCATGCAGGTGCGTTGCCGACCTGGAATGGGGATGGGAACTGGCTTTCAAGCGGGGCTGCCGGAACACACCGTTAGGCGCTCGGCGACAGATTTGCAACTCGAAGGCGGTAGCTAGCCAGCCGGGCACTAGAGGGCGCCGTGCCGCCATGCAATACATGATCACGCACCGGCGGACACGAGGAAGTCGACGAGCACCGACTTGAGCTTGGTCTGGCCGGACTTGAAGTCGTCGCCGGCCACGAACACGCCGCGCCGCGCCGCGCGCTGCGCCACGCCCGCCACCAGCGTGTTCTGCGGCGAGCCGTTGATGTAGCAGCACTGCGGACAACGACACCACACGTCACGCTCGTTCAATGGACTTATTACACTACTTCCGATTTAGTTATTTATTTCAAAAACCACATAATCCTTACAGGCTAACTTTATTATATGACTACTTTAAATATTTGGTTTACAAGTTAACACAAACAAAGTTATTATTGTGAATTCATTCAGAGAACAGGTAAGTATGTCTACTGTCTCTTTACTGTGTTGTGTGCGTGTGTGTGTGTGTGTTTGTGCTATTTAGGGAATCTACATACAATTTAGGATCACTGAGTGAGAGAGAGAGCGAGTGATCACACTCCACTAAATTGTACCCTAAATCGACTACTCTAGGGTACGTTTTAATATAGTGCGATCACTCGCTCTCTCTTTCACTCACTGATCCTAAATTGGAACCGACTGTTCTAACTTCGATTACACCTTCCAATTTCCTAGATTGGTGTCTGTCAAATTGTAAAGTGTAATAAGCGTTTAAACGGCTTCCACAATCTGATTGTCCGTCCATACGTACATTGAAGATCGCCAATTTTAGTTTTTTTTATTTATTAATAGATTTTTTTTTCTATAAGTGATCGCATATAACCACCATAATTGGTAATTGCACTATTGCACTAAACTACAGTGTCTGCTCACCCCCTCGTCGATGGCGGCCATCGCGAAGATGATCGAGGGCGATATTTCAGGCTCGTTCTTGCGCAGCGCCGCCTCCAAGTTCTCGGACGTGTCGTGCACTCCCACCAGCACATCGCAGAACCTACACACACGTACTATACGTCACATTGGTTCCTATTACATTACACGACGGTAGACTAGAGAAGACATATTAACTAAAATTGAAGCTATGTAAGGGCCAATTGTAATCACTCAAAAAGATCCCGCACCGCTGCTGCTACGAGTGTCGTGGGTTCGATTCCCGCTTCAAGGTAAACATATGTGATGAACATTAATCTGTTTGTTAGTTTGATATGTATCATAACACCGGAACCCGCACATAAGTATATCAACCCGTATATTTACGGGTTGCACTCGGCTTTGTCTTTTGTGCCAGCAAAATTGGTCCTTTACGTTTGCGACGACGCACGAGTTTCAAAAAGGCGCTATGTTGCGTAATATGCTTTACACCTAAGTTCATAATTCCTCTTTTCGTGAACCAATACAAAGATCAATGTTTTACGGTTCAAGAAATTTATTTCTTTAAATATAGAAGAGCTAGTTAGAGAGGCAGTGTAGGTAGAAAAAACGTGTTCGTAAAATTAAATAGGTACCTATGTACTATTCATAATACAGCAAGATGAAGGGAGATAAGAGTGATTTTTTAATTTTAAGTTACACTAAGGCAACGGTGAAAATTCCGTGTAATTCTGTTCAGTAGTTTTTGCATGACGCGGTCACAGACAGGCACGGCTCCGTTATAGTTTTTGCATTTGGTACAGATAGATGACCATCTTACAATGCGTAAGAGTAGGTACTTGCTTTAATAACTGGTTTGACCACGAGTTCATTGAACGCTCGATAACTTTTGTCTGTGTTTGCTATAAAATACTTACATTAAGTATATCTGCAAAATCGTACGGCTGGTAAATAGGTAGAATAGAATAGCTGCGAAGCGCTAGTAAGCGATATTCGAGACGTTTAGGAGTTTGTTAATAATAATAATTCTCGATTATTATTGTACTTTTTCAAAAAACTAGTTCCTAGTTGAGAGCCTTTTAAAGTGTCACTGATAAAAAAGTTATAACGAAAGTTTTATTTTTTAATTGCTATTTTGTTTTTATAAAATCTACAAACAGAAAAGTAAACCACTTACGGCCGTACTAAGAGTCGACTTTAATGATTACTTAATTAAGTATAGACTTTTAAAACAAAACTGCCGCAATCAGAGACGTTCAGTAAATTAATGTTAATTGGCATTTAACGGGATGTAACTTAATTAGTTAAATGCCAATTAACATTTACTTATTAAACTTGTCTGATTGCGGCAGTTCTGTAAATCTATACTTAATTAAGTAATCATTAAAACAACTCTGAGTGCGGCGATTAGTTTTTAGATGAGACTCAACCAATCAATCAATCAGCCTATTGCAGTCCACTGCTGGACGTAGGCCTCCCCAAGGGCACGCCACAGTACACGATCTCCCGCTTTCCTCATCCAGCCACTACCAGCGACCTTCCTCAGGTCATCGGTCCATCTGGCAGGGGGGCGTCCAACACTACGTTTAAATGAGACTATCATGTCTTATTTCCAATCGACAACCAATCTTACCTCTATCTTCCACTCGACAACCAATCTCAACACGTACTTCCAGTCGACAACCAATCTCACTTCTGACTTCGTCCCGACAGCCGATCTCACCTCTCCGTATTGGCGGTCCACAGCACGATGACCTTGTCGACGTTGCTGTTGGCGCGGAAGTCGCGGATGTCGGCGCGCAGCTGCAGGTACTGCTCGTACTTCGTGCCGGTGATGAGGTTTGTAGCGCGATCCTCCTGCAGGGTGCATGCACATGGTGTCTTGACGAGGTTTCACAATTAAAACTACTCGATTTGTCACATTTGACCGCACCGCACTTAATACTCTATTCTTACTTGTACCATATTCTTGCAAATAAAAGAATTATTACTATTATTATTATTATAGCTATACTAAACTGATTGAAAATAATGTTTGATTCTATAAACTTAGGTATTTATTTGACGCTAACAGGGCGTACCTAGAACTCTATTACAAGCATTTAAGTCCTGTTAACAGGCCTGTAAACATGTATTACGATCCAGAAGATCGTGCACGGCAAAGAATCAACGGCAGATTTATTATATTACTAGCTGTGCCCCGCGGTTTAACCCGCGGTAATTCCGGAGTTCCGCGGGAATTCCGGGATAAAAAGTACCCTTTGTCTTTTTATGTGCCCCTGACAACGTGTATGCAAAATTTCGTGATAATCGGTTGAGTCGTTGAGGCGTGAAAGTGTAACAAACAAACAAACAAACTCACTTTCACTTTTATAAAACTAAGGATTTAAGATGTATAATTTTTACATCTATACTAATATTATCAAGAGGAAAGATTTGATTTTTTGTTTGTTTGTTTGTTATGATTTAACTTAAAAGCTACATTATCCCTGAGTAACATAATATTGTAATCCGGAATTCTCGCGGGAACTCCAAAATTATCGCAGGTGAAACCGCGCGGTACAGCTAGCATTCAATAAAGGTATAATACTTCTTTATATTCATCAAAACCGATGAGACATCAGTCATAGAGACATGTGTGACGCGATACGATAATATTTTCTAAACAACCCATTTCGTGCAATAGAATCGCATTCTTCTTCATAAACTACGAGCACCTTCCACCCCATAGACAATCGCTTAGTTTGTGTAAACACTGGCAGCTTTAACTACACGTGTTTTGAAAATAGAATTTCCGCATACGGTATACCTAAACGTATTCCATCAGTAATAATAATAATTATTATTAATATTACTCGTGGACAGCGCATGGAAAGTCTTTAGGTATTTTGCTAATAAGCGTTCCAAATACTCCTATCTAGTTCAATGGGCATGTGACTAATTTTTTTTTTAGTCCGTCTTGCAGATTATTAAAAAATATTCGACACGTACTTTTTCCTTATTTACGTAATCAAAAAATAACAGCGATATATTGAGTTGAAATTTCGCGTGACGTCACTATTCTGACAGTTCGTATGGCGGTTTAAGCGGTTAGTGACGTCACGACCCCCTCGCCCTAAACTTTAATGCGCTTTATATCTGTGTATATTTTAATTTATTTGAAAAAGCAAAAAATACGTGTCTATTGTTTTTTTTTATTTTATAACTGACGAACTAATTAGAATTTTGATTTTCAAAAGTAGTCCACATCCCCATTCATTCAATACCTACACGAATTATAGCACGTGTTACAAAACGTGTCTTCTTTGTCGTGTATTCCAGTCTAGAGCGTGTAGCTAATAGCTATGTATTTCTATAGACTAGTCTATACTCTATTGTACACAAACCGCCGACAACCGCCATAAAAGTCGTCGTTAAAAGTGAGGTGACCCGACTCCCTAATAACGAGAATCCGGTAAGTTCTAAGTATATCATCAGTATTAGTTAAATGCTAGCTGTTCCTTGCGCTTTCATCCGCGTTAATTTCGGAGTTCCTGCGGTAATACCTGTCTATATACCAGACTACTTATAGATGACTTAACTTTTTCCGACGTTTCCAAGAATTATTATCGTTATATTTCAACTAATTTACACAAAAACCTAACAATAGTATAACTAAACCTTCCTCATGAACCACTTTATTTTTTGGCGAAAACCGCATGAAAATCCGTTCAGTAGTTTTGTTTTTATCTCGAACAGACAGACAGACAGACACGGCGCACGACTTTGTTTTATAATAATATGTAGTGACATCATGAGCGTAATTAGAATTTTTGCAACTACTGCATGAAATCTGCTTCTAGTCATTGGCAATTAAAATGATATGACCGCAATACAGGGGAAAAATACGTTTCATTTGTAGAAAATGCATACTCATTGATATATTACACGTGAAATTGGTGACTGAATCTATGTCATGAAGCCAATTAAGAATTTCGTAATATTCTCTCTTTTCTGATGATTGAAAGTGATTGTACCAACCAATCCTAATCTATGCATATTATGTACATATTGTCGCGGTCGAGCCCAAATCGATAGCGCGCAATGTATGCAAAACGCGCAATGTAAAGCAAACACATTGGAGTAGCGAATTCGATAGAAGTTCTATTCTAGAAACGTTCGGCCGAGTGGCTAGTAAAATACATCGGACTCGAACATTCTAGAGCCCCGTTCGGTTGGATATATAAACGGCGCAACCGAACCGGACGGGCAGTTCAGTTTGAGCTTGCGAAGCGATAACTACGAGTGAATCTTGAGCGATACCTGCGACTACCTGCGACCTTGGCGAGACTATTGGACTTCGAGATCTGTCGTTTAGTGTTTCAGTGTTGCGATACCTAGACCTAGGAACCCTAGACCTAGTGTTTTTGTAAAGTTAGTGTTAAACTCCGAATAAAGAACCCTAGCACGTAACAATTTGGTGTCGGAAGTGAAATTTGGAGATGCCACTAACTCCGAGGGAAGACATCGTCGAGGAAGGCGTCAGGACGAGGGCACAACGTGCTGCGGGGGCTACGCCTGCAGCCCGCCAGGCCACACCCACTGGCCATCAGGCCCCGCCCACTGGCCCCGCCCACCACCCTCCACTCACAATGGAGGCCCCGCCCACCGACCTGACCACGCCCACTGGCCCCGCCCATTCGGTCCCACCCACCACCGAGGCCCCGCCCACTGGTCAAGTGGCCACGCCTCCTGGCTCCACCCACGCGGCCACGCCCGCCCTAAGCCCCGCCCTCTGGACCACGCCCACCGCCGAAGCCCCGCCCACTGACTCCGCCCACCTGGCCACGCCCACCGGCCATGGCCGGACTACAACTACTGCACGAGCAGCGGACGTACCAACTCTGGATATACGGAGCTTGGTGGCGATGGTCGAGAGCATTAATAAGGGCATGCACCAGATGCGTGAAGATCAAAGGGAGCGCGCCAAACTACTTCACGTCATACGTGAAGAGCAACAACAAAATCGTGAAGAACAACAGCAAAATCTTCACACAGTTTTGGCGGCCGTTGGTAAGGTCAGCAATGTAGTGAAGCAACTCCGTGAAGACGTCGATTCAGTAGGAGGGCGCGTCACAGTATTGGAAACCGATCTTACTGGACTGAAGAATGTAGTCGAGGAGCGGGTCACAGGATTGGAGACTGTTGTCTCTGGACTGCAAAAAGAATTGTTGCGACTTAAAACTGTGGGAATCGCATCAAGTGGAGCCGTTGGCGTAATCCAGGGACCAAGAGTGAAGGTGCCACCTTACGACGGAACTACGTCCTGGCCCGCGTACCGGCAGCAGTTTCAGACTGTAGCTGCTGCAAATGGATGGACGGATGAGCAGAGCTTGACAGCTCTTACTGTGGCGCTCAGGGGCTCGGCGTTGTCTGTTTTGGAGGCACTGCCTAGGTCAGGAAGTGGTTTTAAGGAACTGATGGAGGCCCTCGAGTCCAGATATGGGGAGCGCCACCTTGAACACGTGTTCCGGGCCCAGATACGCGATAGAGTGCAGCGTCCAGGAGAAGGACTACAGCAGTGGGCACTGGAGATTGAGAAGCTTGTCCGCAAGGCACATCCGACGGCTGACACGAAGATGGTAGACGCAAACATTCTGCAAGCCTTCGTCGATGGCATCCGCGACATGGAGATAAGGGCTGCAGTGGGGCTTCGTCATCATGCCTCGCTAAAGGATGCCCTAGCACATGCATTGGAAGTTGAGGCAGTACGGCGTGATGTGCGTGCACATAAGCTGCGAGAGGTCACTGAGGAAGTTAAAGCAATTAAGGCCCCCCTAAAGAAGACTGGATTCATGTGCTACAAATGCGGTGAACGAGGCCACATGCAGTTCTCCTGCCCAAAGAAGAACGTGGTGACAGAAAAAATCCTTAAGCTGCAGAAACAAGTTGATGACCTGACAAAGAGACAGGAGACTCTGTCCCCTGTCGGGAATCAGGGAAAAGGTGTGACAGCCAGGACTAAAGGACAGGTACTGGCTGGTGTGAAAAAAGCCCCAGCAACGGTCATCGCACAGGTGCGTAGTGGGAAGGCCCATGGCAACGCTGACGCCCTCTCAAGAAGACCATGCCCGGAAGATTGTAAGCATTGTGTCAAACAGGAGTCGAAGGAACTGACCGTTAAGCTTACGAGAACGAGCCCCCCGGGACTGTGGCAAGATGAGACCATGAGAGAAGCTCAGGAGGATGATGAAGACGTTCGACTCATCGTGGCTTGGAAAAAACGTAGTGCGGACAAACCAAAATGGGTTGAGGTCGCACCCACTAGCCCTATCACTAAAGCCTATTGGGCCCAATGGGACAGCTTTGTTCTGCAGAACGGAATACTTTACCGAAAATGGGAGAAACCTAACGGCAGAGAGTTCCACCTTCAGTTAGTTGTTCCAAGGACCAGGGTGAAAGATGTTCTTCGTGAAATACATGATGGGGTTTCAGGTGGACATCTTGGCGTGAAGAGAACATTAACAAAAGTAAGGGAAAGATTCTACTGGCTTCATTGTCGAGAGGATGTGCAGGAGTGGTGCCGCAAATGTACCACTTGTGCTGCAGTCAAAGGTCCGTCAACTAGGGCCCGCGGAAACCTCCAACTCTATAATGTTGGTGCGCCCTGGGAAAGAATTGCTGTTGACGTGGCTGGACCTTTTCCGGTGACCGAGTCAGGGAACAAGTACTTCTTGGTCGTCATGGATTATTTCACCAAGTGGCCGGAAGTGTTCGCCATACCTAATCAGGAAGCCACGACAGTAGCCTCCAAGTTGGTTGAGGAAGTGATATGTCGATTCGGTGTACCCTTGGAAATCCATTCAGATCAAGGAAGGAACTTCGAATCCCAGCTATTCCAGGAAATGTGCAAAATCTTGGGAATGCACAAGACGAGGACCACGCCATATCACCCTCAGTCTGACGGCAGGGTGGAGAGGTTTAACCAGACGCTAGAGAGGAATTTGGCGAAACTGGTTGATAAACACCAAAGAGATTGGGACAAATTCATACCGCTGTTCCTACTCGCCTACAGAACATCTGAGCATGAGAGCACGAAGGCGACCCCAGCGTATGTGAATTTCGGTAGGGAACTACGGCTACCAGTGGATCTACTGACAGGCGGACCTCCAGATGACCCTCAATCGATGCAGGACTACGTCTCCGATCTACGGGAGAAGATGCAGGACGTCTATGCTTTGGTTCGAGAGCATGGTTTGCAGTCAAGCGAGAACATGAAGACGAGATATGACCGGAGGGCGAATACAAGTGGTTTTGAGGAGGGATCACTCGTATGGCTACACAATCCTATCCGTCGAAAGGGAAAATCTCCGAAATTACAGACTCGATGGGAAGGCCCGTACAAGGTTTTTACCCGGATGAATGACGTGACGTATCGGATTCAACGTCAACCAAGGGGAGCTTTCAAAATAGTGCACATCGACCGCTTAGCACGTTATCAAGGCAGCAATAGTGACGCTCGGGACGAGCGTCTCTAAGAAGGGGGCAGTGTCGCGGTCGAGCCCAAATCGATAGCGCGCAATGTATGCAAAACGCGCAATGTAAAGCAAACACATTGGAGTAGCGAATTCGATAGAAGTTCTATTCTAGAAACGTTCGGCCGAGTGGCTAGTAAAATACATCGGACTCGAACATTCTAGAGCCCCGTTCGGTTGGATATATAAACGGCGCAACCGAACCGGACGGGCAGTTCAGTTTGAGCTTGCGAAGCGATAACTATACGAGTGAATCTTGAGCGATACCTGCGACTACCTGCGACCTTGGCGAGACTATTGGACTTCGAGATCTGTCGTTTAGTGTTTCAGTGTTGCGATACCTAGACCTAGGAACCCTAGACCTAGTGTTTTTGTAAAGTTAGTGTTAAACTCCGAATAAAGAACCCTAGCACGTAACAATATAAATAAAATTAAAGTATCTATATGTAATTTCAAATTAACAGCATTTCACTAAATTCATATGAAAGTATACGGTAGTAGGTACTTACATTAAAAAAATCAATTATTTTTCTCTGTCTGTCTGTCTGTTTTTTCCGGCTAATCTCTGAAACGGCTGGATCGTATTTTAACGGGACATTCACTAGCAGATAACTGATATTATAAGGAGAAACTTAGGCTACTTTTATTTTAGAAAAAAATTGCTCCTGCGGGAATTCCGAAACTCACGCGGGTGAAACTGCAGTACACAGCTAGTTAATAAAGAAAATTTGAATTGGACTGATATGTAGGATGACCCAACTTACTTACGTAAACAATTTACCTGATTAGCAGCGATAAAATCCGGATTGTAGATGGAGGGTCGTGGCTTCATCTCAGCCATTTCCTTCCTCAGCTGCTGCTGCAGGTTGTAGTCCAAGACTTTGGCGCGAACCATAGACTCCGCCAAGTTTAGCGGACTTATGTCCCAGCCGTCGATCACTGCGGACGAGTTGCAGTTTGAGTCGTTCGATTTGCATAAATTGCACACTTTTTCTTTTTAAACTTTGTGATGTCGTCAAGTGAACAGTTAGGTACTTTGCATATTTTTAATGGCACCCTGGAAAACGCAGGGTGCAAAAGTCTGACGTTCGGCCTCAGATAACCATTGCCGGGTCGATCTATGCATCAGGGTATATACCTCAAGTCTGGGTGTTTTTATGTATCATAGTGTATTTTCTAAAAAAGAGGTGTCTACAAGATTCCTTGTGATAATGTCAATTTTTATACAAAAAAATAATTGCTGTTCGTTTATCTCGCTGAAACTCGAGAATGACTGGACCGATTTGGCTAATTTTGACCTTGAAATATTTGTGGAAGTTCAGGTTTTAGAAGTAAATCAGGCTATTTTGGAGTTCCTGCGGGAATTCGGAGAAAAGCTAGTAGGTAATTCCATATATTATTAAAAGCTAGTGCTTTTGCCGGCGATTTCACTCGCCGCAAAATTTGTCGGTCGATTTTCTATCCCTCAACAGTACTTTTTGCTATGGGGTACCTACCCCATAACCTTTTCCGTACCCCTGACAACGTGTATGCGAAATTTTATGATGAATATCGGTGGAGTAGTTAAGGCGTGTAAGCGTAACAAACAAACTCAATTTCGCATTAATATTAGTTAGGATTATAGATGGGCATTAGCTTAGGATTAGTAATCGAAACGAGTCTCGTGTCGATCGATATAGTCTAATGGTGTGGCGAGTCTGCACTCTGCACTCTGCACTCACCCAGGTCGTCGGGGTGCACCATCGGCAGCAGGTGCGACATCGGCACGAACACGTCGTTGCCCTTCTCGTCGATGCCGAGCCGCACGGTCGACGCTTGCGTTATCGATCCGTACCTACAACACGATTAAACGTCGTACCGTACCATACACACCAAGCGAGCGAACGTTCTCGTAGGCCATGCACGTTAGGAGAACACAGCGAGAGACATTATAAGACGCAACTTAGCGAGAAACACACTATAAGAGATGTCTTAAGTGAGAAACACACCAAGGGTCCAGAGGAAAAACATGACGTGATGTCACAAAGACAGTAAACTGAGAAAATTACAAATTAAACTTTGAATCCGTGCAAACATTGCTTGTTATGGCTGACTGTATCAATATTTTTGAACGAAGATTACGCCGCGACTAAGCATGTTACTGCAATGAGTGTTGTGACGTTTTGTTCTATCACATTTGAACTATACAATGGCGTTGCCAGTTTAAATAACCTAAATGTGGCATCGCATGTTTTCCCCTGTACCCTTCTGACTATAAGACGTGTCTTAAGCGACAAACAGACTATAGACGTGTCTTAAGAGAGAAACAGACTGTAAGACATAACTTAAGCAAGAAACGAACTATAAGACACGACTAACGGTCACGACTATAATAATCACGACTTGCAATATGCAAACCGCGGCGCCATACGAAAAAAAATATATTAATTATGGATATAGAATAGAATAGAATAGAAAAAAGTTTATTTGATACCAAAAAGATAAAATAAGTACAACTGTGAGTCTTAAACTAGAATAGTTGGTACCAAAATGGCTACCACTCAGCATTATGCCGTGATATGATAAAGTTTATTTATTTTTTTCTTTATACAATTAAAGCTATTTCATTTGATGTTCTCAAAACAAGCGGGTGCAACTCACCAATTGGCGTCCAAGTTCCCGTTCTTAGTGTTCCAGGTGAGCCGGTGCCTGTTGGCGAGCACGGCGGCCGTGAAGGTGGACCCGTTGTTGCCGCCCCAGCCGACCAGCATGACGCCCAGCCGGCTCACCTTGCGCTCCGTGCGGATCTGCAGCCGCTTGCGGTACGGCCGCGCCTGTCGCAGTTACCATCAGGGGTTAGCCCGCAGAGGACAACAGTCGTCCCCCATGACTGGGCCCCTTATTCACTATGACCAACAACATTCCTTGCCCATAATGCGCGTCCCAAACACAATCCCAAACGTTCCAGTTTGGAAATTAACATTCTGTATGCCATAAGACTAAAGACACCGTTCTAAATGTTAGTATTCTTATGAAGTGCAACTTCTTTGAGCACGACGGAAAAACAATTTTTGTAACGCGTCATCTTAACGCAACGTGTTATGGTCGTAGAGAATAAGGGCCTTGATTACAAAGTACAATTTAAAGAGCTTTACTTCTTAAATAAACAAAAAATGTTCAGCTAAAGTTTATTTAATTGAAAGACAAACAAGAAAAAGTATTTTCTAAAAATGAGATATTTCTGTTTGTTCGTTATTTTACATTACTTCCATGAATTTACATAATGCAGTTTTTTTAATAAATAATTATGGTTCTTACTTGATTGAATTGTGTTTTTAATCCATAATAACTAATATCGAATTCTTATATGTAAAAACAAAATGACGAACAAATACAAGTGAACAATGAAAAAACAAACATGCATTATTACATAATTTTATGTATATCCAAATAAATCCCCCATTGGGATTATTTTTGATAGAGGGATCATTGTGGAGGAAAATTCCAAATGTTAACTCCCAGTGGATCCACCTAACTTAGAACCTTCCGGCCCTTTTCGCAGCCACATTTCTCAACCAGGGTCCAGAAGTCCTGCAGAATCCGTCCGATAATAAAGTTTGCGTGATACGGATTCGAATCGACCGACAACAAACCAAAAAGTACATTCATTCACTTAACTTTACATACTCCAAATGATCGATGATAAATAGAATAGAATAGATAAAATATGAACTATGGGTACATATTGGTGTTTGTCGCGCATCTCTCGGAAAAAAACACGGTCTACTAATTTACTACAATTAAATATCGCGGTCTGAAAACAAATGATTCATTCTATTGACCGTTCACTATGGTACGATTAGGTATTTATGGAAGAAAAAGATTCCTTTCATGGGAATGTCAATTTATTTCTTTGTTTGCTTACGTACGCTTTCACGGCCTAACGGCTTCACCGATAATCATGAAATTTTGCGTACACGTGGAAGCAGAAAAGGACATACTTCTATCCCTGACTCTCCGAAGGATTAAAGTGGGCGAAACTGGGAGGAACAGTGAATGAATAAAGGACTTATTTGCCACTCAGCTGTAGCTACTGCAGTTTAAATAAAAGAGCGACTTTTTTCTAACTATAGAGTTTGCAGAAGAAAAACATTTATTTACATCACAAATCAATATTGTAGCTTATCCTTACATACACATGTATTATTAAACAAAGTCCTCCGCCGCGTCTGTTTGTCTGCCTGTTCGCGATAAACTCCAAAACTACTGAACGGATTTTCATGCGGTTTTCACCATTGGTAGTAATTCCAGAGGAAGGTTTATAGGTATAGTTTATCCTGGAATTCCCGCGGAACTACGAAATTACCGCGGGTGAAACCGCGGGGACGCTTTCGCTCAGATAAACTACGTAAGACGTTTTGAATGAACACCGAAATTCACGCACAGTGATTATGACTTGTGGCTAAGTTATTGAATTTAGTTTCATGAAACATACAATACAACACACACACACACACACAATTATACTATAGGTAAATAGACATTCTTGTAGATTAACCATGAGTAAGCCGCTTGTTCAAAACAAAACAATTTATACACTCGTGCACATGAACTTGGCCAAATGCACCGCCGTGCGCTTATATCTATTGCAAGTAGAATGGGCATGTTGACTAATTTTTATTTTTTAGTCCGTCTTGTAGATTATTAAAAAATATTGGACACGTATTTTTTCTTTTTTTACGTAATCAAAAATTAACGGCGATATATTGAGTTGAAATTTCGCGTGACGTCACTATTCTGACAGTTTGTATGGCGGTTTTGCGGTTAGTGACGTCACGGCCTCCTCATCCTAAACTTTAATGCGCTTTATCTCTGTATATTTTAATTTATTTAAAAAAGCAAAAAATACGTATCTATTGTTTTTTTATTTTCCAACTGACGGACTAATTAGAATTTTGATTTTCAATAGTAGTCAACATCCCTATTCTCTACAATACTCTTAGTAATAGATAGGTTCGTATACATGCTATTGCATGTCGAACCATTTCCTGAAGGTAAAGACATGGTATAGACACAGTGACATAATTATCACAACTCACAATCGTGCAAGCGAGCGCATTTCGTACCTACGCGGCCCGCGGTACGCCATACCTAGATCTCTATTAGCGGATACTACGCGATATTGGGTGGTTCATTAGCGATTCCTTTTGATTTAAGCAATGCTATGTCGGTTTTTTATCGCGATTCGTTAACTTCTGCACGGGCCGATCGCGCTACTTCATAACTAAATTCGACATCAATAAAATTGTTAGTTATAAATACAGGATGTAAGGTCGAACGAGGGACTTAATCAATTCATGCTTCCATGTAATTTAAATAATTATTAGATTAAAAAAAAACAATGACAAATACATAACAGTGAAAAACTTAAATGAAAACGTGAATTTACCCGAGTAAATGATTTTTACAGTAGTTCTTGGCGCGCCAGCTGCAATACAAAGGAAAAGGGGTTGAATGACCTTTAGGTATGATCCGTCAATCAGTTCGTCGGCATTTTGCGCGCTCAATGTTCGTGGATATTTTTTTCGTTGAAGTTAGACGTAACGTTACGTTACGTCATAAAATAGGTAAAATCTGTTTTTTAAGGTAGATACCTACTAGAGAGTCGAGACGACAATCAGATGCTGGATAAATCTCCCAAAAAAAATCACAAAACGTCACATTTACACATATTTGTTTTTTTTACTTTTCTTTTGACCCTAACGTTTGTTCAAGTTCGGTCAAAAGTTAACCAACATTATCTTCTAAGAGTTGGATCGTCATATTTCAAATAATAAGTCCCTCTTTTAACCTTGCACCCTGTATATAGATATATGTTCGCGTCTATTCCTCGAGTTTTAGGCAGAGTGCAGACTTATTTGAACTGGCGTTTTATGATAAGAAACCACGTATGCCGATGAATTAGATTAGATCCAACATACCATCCTCAGGACAAACCACAACGTACTCGGAGCAGTACCCGGGACATACGACCGCGCTGTAGATTTAGAAGGCCCTATTCAGATACGCATTCTACACTCACCTTCACGGTAGACAGGCGCGAAAAATAACCTTTGAGTGTGATGTGACATGACATTACTTTTCCAGTCGGGTGATATCACTTGAAAACATTACGTATACTTAAACATTACTCAACGCGTTTTGAAGAAAGATGGACCTAGTGTAGCAGCAGTAGCCTTCAATAGTACATTGTTATCCAAGGGGTGAAAGTAACTCATTTAGTGCCGAGACGGGGTTTGGCGCCCGAGCGTAGCGAGGGCGCCAATAGTTCGAGGCACTAAATAAGTTACTTTCTCCCGAGGGTAACACTGTGCTTTTCATTACGAATGCAAGGAAAGTCAAAATAAAAATAGGAATTAGCTAAAGAAAAAATGAGTGAAGATCGGATAGTCGCTTGACACTTTCCCACCTATTTCTTTTTCTTTGGCCGGCTAGCTATTCAGCCAGTATTTTTTATTTACATTGTGGCGACCTAAAAAGATATTTTCTTTAATTATTAAGTATTAATTAAAGAAAATAAAAAAATATAAATAGGAATTAACTTAAGAAAAAGTGAGTGAATTTTATTTTAATTAATACCTACTTAAACTTTACGTTATTTAAATTTTACATCGCGCTGGCTGTATAGAAAGTTGAAACATGGTTCAATAGAAATGTGAAAATAGACCTAGTTTTTTTTTTATAATTTGACAGTTGTCAGTTGAAAGCGATTCTCCCTAGGGCTGAAAAGGGCTACTTTCAACCCGCTTCTCAGGCAACTTCAGACCTCCTTTCTGAGCATGAGTAATGAAAAATCATTAACAGTCTTGACATATTTTTCGTAGTACCCATTATTCGAGTGCCAAGTAGGAGTCAGGAGATAGTGTGATTTTTGTTTCTCTCGCGTAATAGGTGATATTGCATCACCTCATGGAGTGATATCACTCGAGTAATACAGCATTACTTACACAAGGCTTTTTCACTGCCCTCGTTCCTTTTTCAGTCTAACCAAATAATATTATGATTTAATCCTGTTGTGAAGCGCTCTGCGACAGAACGTCGAATGTTATAGTCAGCGACATTGCGATACTAATCCTGAGTCCTTCCTTACCATCCTACTGGCTACTAGTATTATAAATGTGAAAGTGTGGATGTTTGAATGTTTATTACTTAGTCACGCAAAAACGGCTGAACGGATTTGGAAGAAATTTGGCATGCACGTTTCAGGGGTACAGGTAGGGTTGCCACCCATACTATATTATATAGTATCGTACTATATTTCAGACAATTGTACTATATATTTTAGAAAAAGATTATAGTACGGAAAATACTATATTTTTATGCCTAATTCAACTCGCTTTTTTATATCAACTGTGGCTGGGCTGGAACGCACTCGCAGCGCAGCACGGGGAATTTCAGAACGAAACGTATACCTACGCAGCAACAAAACGCCAAACTGTCAAAAATGCCGCCCGAAAGTAGGTACTATATTTTTGCATCTATTTTCTGAAAAATACTATATTTTTTTTCAAAGAAAGGTGGGAACCCTAGGTACAGGGCATAAGGACATAGGGTACTTTTTATCCCGGAATTCCCGCGGGAACTCCGAAATTACCGCGGGTGAAACCGCGGGGCACAGCTAGTAAATAATAAAGGAGTCGATTTTTTTTATTAGATTACATACATATCCCACATTACGTATCGTTACGTATTATTATTATTATTAGACGGTGGTTAGTTCAAAATTTCAAATGGACGGCTCCCTGGAAAAAATTCCTAGCTACGCCAATGTGCATTACACTAGCTGTTCCCCGCGGTTTCACTAGCGGAAATTTTGGAGTTCCCGTGGAAATTCCGGGTTACATTATAGCCTATGACACTCACAAATTTTCTATTTAAAAAAGAATTTTCAAAATCGATTCAGTAGATCCAGATTACCTTCTACCAAATCAGATCTCACAAGCTCACAAACTTTACCTCTTTATAATATTAGAGAAGAAAAGTTTCAACTAGTAAGTACCTAGGTACCTATTGAGTTGCTAAAAATTTCTAGCCTTCGAAAGGAAGCTTCTAGGAAGATCGGCAGCGAGCGGCAGATCGATATTCGATATGATGCTTGTGTTAAACTACATAGGTAGGTACCGACTACCGACCGCTCAGCTGGCGCAAAGGTATTCCAAAAAATTAGATACTTATGAAAAGGTATATAGGTATAAAGGCATAGGTCTACACTTAAATATTTTCGTGCAAAAATAAAAATGGCAATGCCCGGTTTTTTTCTATTGAAAATACCTACTATATAGGTACCTAACCTAAAATAATTTAGGTTTAGTAGGTACCTAGGTACCTACCTACCTAATTAGTTTTCAATTTCATACTACTTACTACTTAGGCAATAGGCATCGGCTATCGTTGATACAGTTTTCGCAAGGACGATTTATTGGAGTTCATAGAGCTGTTTAACTGTGAAGGCATATGAAGACTTCAGTTCAGTCATGAAATTAATATCTGTCAGTGTGATAATAATCGTATAAGATATCAATTGTTTACACACGCCAAGTCACATGGTGTTTCGTTAGATATCCATAAAAAAGAACAATAAATAATCATTATTATTAACTTACCACAAGGTCACTGCCATTCTTGGTCACTAGAGTTTCCTCGTACTCATAATTCGAATAAATATATTCGTCGGTATATTTCACATTTGGACTTGTAATAATCAAATTTGACGGCTTCTCCATGTTCGACGTTAACAGACAAATTTTTGGAACAATACGTATTTTTGCGATTTTCGATTGAGTTATTGCGGGTTTAATATGAGTTTTCGTCAGGAGCTAAATATTTATCCAAAGTTTACTCTTACTATCCGATCTGTATTACGTTAAAATCAGAAAAATCCGCAACCGCCCCCAACAACGGCAGAAAAATAACTGCTCAAAGTCAAAGAGAAAAGAGATCTACATCAAGAGCAGTGGCGACTCAGTGGCGCACAAAGCTGAGTTTAGTTTTCAAGTGCACCAGAAGAGTGCGCTAAGTTCAGTTTTTTTTTTCTTACCACCATCTTCCAAGTTCCGTGTTGAAAAAAAAAATACCTACAAGTTGATAAGTTTTTTTTACTTTTATACAGGCATTGTAAAACATAAAATTTTATATCAATAACAATTATTTTTATCCGGTGATGAATTATGAATTTCAGACTCATCGTAGATAAATCCTTCATGTTCCTTCATGGTTTTCTTTAGTTTCATTTTCGTAATGATCAACGGGTACTTGCATGAAATTTATTATGAGAAATTGTGTCAATATTTCAAAAATAGAGCCTTAGAAAAGCGTCATCGTGAAAGATTTACTAAAAATCTTTCAGTAGTTTCCAAAATATTCGATTTTAATTTTGTGAAACGGAACGTTGCAACGAAACACCAATCACAGTCAAGCTTAACACATGACGTCATTTTTATTTTTTTAGGAAACATTTACCTCTTTCAGAGAAGGCAAAAGAAATTAAGTGCATACAGTCAACGCATATTTTCCATTTTCTGAAGTTTTTTATTTTAAAATGCATCGGTTATCTTCCTCGCGATTCGAAAAGCATTAAATTTTAATGCTTTTCGAATCGCGAGGAACATTTTTTATCATACACAAGATGGTTTTCTCTACACTCCTTAAAAGTTTTTTTTTTTTGTTGAATTTACCTCTTATGGGGAACGTAGAAGAATTCAAGTCTATGCAGCCAGTTCAGATGTCTTTATTTTCTGAAGTGATTTTCATTGAAATGCATCGGTGAGATGCATTTTACGGGTCACAGGCGATTATAGACGATGATCGGCGAATACAGCCGAGTATGCCCTCTACACTATCCCCGTTTTCCAATTACAGCACTAAGCGGCATTATGCGGCATAATGCTCAACGTTGAATGTTTCAACCACGTAGTGATTACCTTCCCTCTGGTTTCAACTATAGCAACGCTTCGCACAATCGAACACTTCAAATAGTACTGCTTTCGCGCGATGCGTGCAGATACCCAAGTGTCCCGAGTCCCCATCTTGCCTGGATCGGATAAACGGAAAAAAAATCAAGTAGCGATTAGTACCTAAACAAGTTACAAGTGTTTTTTGGAAATAATATATTTTTTTTTTTTTAATAATAAAAAAAGAGTGGGTACCTAGGTATTATTTTCTTTAATAAAAAGTTACCTAATTCAGGCTGAAAATAAATATAAGTATGGATGAAGGTATAAAAATGAACTTAGCGCACTTGGCTGGTGCACTTGAAACTAATTCACGTTCCAATTAAGCATTAGCACAACTCGGCTCTGTGCGTCACTGAGTCGCATTATGCTCTGTAATTGGAAAACAGCGTATCGTGCTCGCGTAATCGTCCGTACTCGGCGATAATGTAATGGAGCCTCAGAATAATTATTCTTCCCGTTTATATTGTATTATCTATGGTGGAGCCATTAGACATAAGTCTAGTTAATTTGTGGTCCCCTTTTTTTTGTTAAATTTACCCCATTAGGGAAGGCAAAGGAAGATAAGTGGATACAGCCAAGCCACATTTCATCTTATTTCACTGTTTCCGCACACTGTTCATCAGTAATGGATCACTAATCACTATTATGCCAAATCAACCACATTCACACAATATTAATTACGATAAACTAATTTGTAAAACAAAGAAATAATATTGACATCCATTTCTTCTAAAATCCCGCCAAAAATCCTGCTCACAGATAATATCAATAGATTAGCATTAGCATTTAGCACTGTCTCTTGGAAAAGGCAGGTAAAAATCATAGGGTAGCGACATATTAAGTCTAGTTAATTTGTGGTACCTAGAGATCACTGCTCTTTTACAAACTCAAAACTACCAAGTACCAATGAGGTACCAACCTTAAAAACCTTGAGGTCACGTAGAGTACACACCAATTTTTCAGAATTACCATTTTTACTTTATTTTATTACTAGCTGTCCCGCGTGGTTTCACTCGCGATAATTTCGGAGTTCCCGCGGGAATTCCTGATTACAATATAACCTATGTTACTCAGGGATAATGTAGCTTTCTGATGGTGAAAAATTTTTGTAATCGGCCCAGTAGTTTTTGAGTTAAATCGTAACAAACAAACAAAAAATCAAATCTTTCCTCTTTATAATATTATTATCAGTATAGATTTATTATTATGATATAAAAATTTACATTATTATGTTCGTAATTCGTATACATAGATACTTAAATAGTAGTACAGTAGGTACTAGGTAGGTACTTAATGCAATATTCATTTAGCCAGCCGGTCATGCGCCCTTCTCTTTTATGTAGGCGTATAATCATAATATATAAAATAAGTATAAAGGAGTGTAGGTATTTACCGTAGTTCAAATACTTAATTTATTAAATTTAACAATAAGCTAAGAGCAAAGCATTAAAGCATCCTATCTGTGGAATAAGCAGGTATAAACGGGTTACATTCGAAAGCATAAAATGTTTAAAATAAAGAAAGATGGTCATTGTCAACTCTTTATTTATGTGTATACCTTTATACTGTAGATTTGTGTCTAGCTAATTCAGGGTAAAATACCTACATTGTAATTTGTATACCTAGGTTATGATTGGGTCGTTATGTAACTACAACTTTCGTATCATCATTAAATAGTTAACCCATTTTCCAACTTGGCTTTATTGGAATTTTTTAACAAGATTATAATTTTAAAATCGTACCATTCGTACTCACACATTGATAAAACTCTGCGTTATATTTGTGTGGGTGGATTACGGTGAGATAGTGAGGGTGGAGTGGAAGAGAGTTGGAGATGAGAAAGAGATGAGACTGGAAAGACGTACCGACAGACGTGCTTAAAATTAAATGCCTAAAATTTAAGAATTAATGTTTTAATAAAATATAAAAAGCATGAAAAACTACCAGTTACCTAATAAAGTTAAAATATCACAATACCTATCTACCTAGTGGCTAGTAATACTCAAAAAATACGGGTCGGAAAGGTACGGCCACCAATTTAAGCACATTGATTGTTGCATAATAAATACAAAAGTGGGGGCAGTGAGGGGCCTAGATCGGGTTATTTCTTTAAACCGTAAAATCAGAATATATATTTTAACGAAATATCATTTGAAAAAAGTTACTTAAATTAATAATTGCTATCATTATTAATCTGTTGACTGGAAACTTAAAGCGGAAGTAAGGTATTTAATTAAATAGGTATTAAGTTTATGTTTAAACTGAGAAATACTACGGTACCACTAGTGTTACTTATTACATTTTATAAGAATAATAATGTTACGCATACAATATAAATATAACAAAGGCGTCTGGCTTGGAATGTGTATGCTATCCTACTTACAATTTATAAAGTCGTATATTAATTACGGTATAATAAAGCATGCGGGGGGACGAGGGGGCGCGCCGCGCTCATATTCCGTATATTGATTGTGTGCGAGGGGGCCGGGGCGAGGAGGGGGCCACGGCGTGCCCCACTCTGTTATTTTACGACACGGCTTTCTGTGTAATGTAACATTATTTTGTTTAATAATTTTGTGAAATGTTTCGGTGTGTTTTGTGAAAAATCGGGAAGTAGGTTGTGCGAATCCAAGGTAAGATACCGGCTATGAGTAGATTTTTGTGAAAAGATCCGTAATGGTGAATAAAATAAAAATGATTTTTTTATAGCTCTAAATTCCGTCGGCGCGTACCTACCTAGTATAATACACCACAGACATACCTCGTACCTACGTATAGTGTTTTTTTACGGGCATCGTTCTAAAAATAAGTTGTAATAATTATAATTTTATGTAGCGGTCGTAGCAGAGTTGGTTTTCTGTGGATTATTCGTGTGCCGATTGGCCGGATTGTGTGGTCTAGCTAGCTGGTGTGGCGGTGCGTGGTTTGTGTGGTTAAGTGAGTGTGTGTGATGCAGATGCAGGGGCTGGTGAGCGACAAGACGTTCCACCTCAAGTGGAACAACCACCTTCAGAACTTAAGCCAGCTATTCACCACCATCTACTCGTCGTCCGCGCTCGCCGATGTCACGCTCTCCTGCCGCGACGGCACCCTCAAGGCGCATAAGCTAGTGCTTTCAGCATGCAGCCCCTACTTCGAACAAATATTCAGGTACCTGTGTGTTCTAAAATTAAAAATTATTCTATTCACTAGCCAGTGTTCATATTATTATGCATGGTGTTCTTTTTTATCTACCTATATTCAAAGCCGTTGTGTTTATTCATAATGACATCATTTTTTTTGTGAAGTTATTTTTATAATTCTCAGTACCTACCTAGGTAGGTATAATATAGTCACTAGGTACATCAAGAACAATTTAATAATATACATGATCAAAATATTAAGTTAAATAGGTCCTAGGTACCTATTCACTTACAGCATAAGTGATACCTACCTATTTATATAATACAATGAAAATACTTTAAGATCATGAAATATCTCTGGTTAATATTAGACTAGAATATTTTTGTTATATAAAACACACACAAAATAGTAATCATGTGATAAGGAAATAATGACAGGTACATACCGACATGTTTTTAATATTTAAAAAGTGATAATATAAAATATCACTGATATAAGTTGTTTTTTAAATAAAAACATGTTTTATTTTATCTTTCTTAGGGACAATCCATGCCAGCATCCAATTGTGATTCTAAAAGGGATCCCGTTTTCCGAGATCAATCTTCTTGTGGAGTTTATGTACAAGGGATCTGTGGATGTTCAAGAATTGGACCTCCAGTCACTGATGCATACAGCTTCAGAGCTGGAGATCCGAGGACTTGCGTATGAGGCTAGAGACAATGCTGCGCAACTATTGAATGTGAACTTGGAATATCCGTCATACTCACAGACCACTCCTTCACCACAACAGTTCCCTCAAGCTAGAACTGATGTTGAGAGACTTAAGCAGGTAAGAAATTCTTTTTTTTTATTGTGATTTTAAACCAGTGAGTCAACATAATAAAATAACTAACAAAAACAACATAACCAATTTCAAGTTTTTGCATCTCAGGTACAAATAAGTTTCCTGGAAAGGATTATGAACAACATTTGGAGAAAATTATTATTATTATTTTTCTCATTGAATTACTATGACTACTTAAGCACTTATTTATAATAATTAAATATTTATTTATCAAAAAAAAAAATTGGTATTTGTACACTGAGATTTAAGATACTTACCTAGTTAATTTTATTTACTTACTATTTTTCATGTATAATTATGATATATAATCTATATCTATATACATATATAAAATCCTTTGTCCTGAATTACTGACGGATCAATGCACAGCCTAAACCGCTGATCGTAGAGAACTGAAACTTGGAGGGTGTGTTCTTTGTATGACATAGGCATCCAATAAGGATTTTTGAAAATTCTACGCCTAAGGGGGTAAAGGGCCCTGGGGGGCAAAGTTTGTATGGAACAATTCCGCGGGAACATCGAAATTATCGCAGGTGAAACCGTGTGGGATAGCTAGTTATAATATATAATTGAAAATAGTCATTTATAAATTAAAGTATGCTGTCGAGTGGGTTAATTATACCACTGTTAAAAGTATATTATGTCGACCTGAGATATTCATGGCTGTTCAGAATTTTTACCGACATGCAAGCAGACAAGCAAACAGAAATAGTAAAAGTGTAAAGGTAGCTATTTTGATATATTATACTCTGTAATTGATTAAAATAACCTATTTTTATTAGCTTGTCAAAAAATTGTGATAATTTAGAACTAAATTATATTTAGAATATTGATCCCACAAAAAAAAACAAAAGTGAAATGAAGTAAATGAAGTCAGTTAAAAAGGCAAAGTTAACCTAACAAGTATCAACTTTCATCTCATAAAAGTAGTAAGCTCTAAATTATAGTCCTTTGCCCAGCAAAACAGTTATAATATGACTAGCATACTAGTACTTTGTGCAGTTTAGGTGGCGATTATTATTCTTTTAGGCTGATACTAAAATCAAAAATATTCTCACAATGTAATACCACAACCATTTTTTATTAATGAGTAACTCAGTCAGTGCACCCACTAGAAGTGAGCAGTAGAAAACCTTATAATTAAGTACTTAACTTTTTAAATATATTGTCATGAGTAGTTTTCTGGTTGTACATAAGATTGGATGCATTTTGAGCTAATTAACATGTAAGTATTTCGGAAAATAGGCTTGGAAATTTATAAAAATATAAAAACAGCAATTCAGTTAAAATTAATAGGGTTCTTGCAAGATTTTTTTTTCAGACTATTTCAAAGATATATGGCTTACTTAAACAAAGCAAGAAAAAGAAAAAATATATGCGTAAATTAATTAAATAGAGCGTTTCAAAGTTCCTAGTTTTGACCTTACCGCCAAAACACAGAATGACGTCTTTAGATCGAAATTACGCCATTACTCTCCTTATTAATCTGTGATAGAGATGTCACTGTCGTGTTGACAGGGTCATGTGACACAGATAGATAAGTAACGTCAATATCCAAAAGCGAAATTATGGTTAAACTGTGTTGAGTTACTTCCAAAAGTTCCAGTAATAATTGAAATGCATCTTACCAATGCATTTTAAGCTGAAAAAACTTCAAATAAAGTAAAATAATATTATGTTGACTGTACGCACTTAGTTTCTCTTGCCTTCCCTGAGTGGGGTAAATTTTTCCTAGAAAATAAGAGGGATGTACCTAACATGTTAAGTGTGGCTGTGATTGGTGTTCCGTTGCCACGTTCCGTTTAACAAAGTTAAAAGTTGAATATTTTAGAAATATTGATATTTTTTTAATAAATCTTTCACGATTATGCTTTTCTCAGGCCCTATTTTTGAAATATTGGCCTAATTTCTTATTATAAATTTCATGCAAGTACACTATTTCAAGCGGCAAAGAAATAATTTTGTGGGAGACAGGTTTATAGTTTTACTTTTTGAAGAAAATAAATCATTACAAGATAAGTACTGCGTAGTAAAATAATCCTTAATTTAATAAATGCCAAAGTGGTTGTTACACTTTCATCCCATAACGGCCCCACCGATCGTCGTTAAATTTTGCATACACATTTTCAGGGTACAGAGAAGGACATAGGATACTTTTATCTCGGAATTATTCGGAAAACTTCGGAGTTCGAAGTTCCCGCGGATGAAACCGCGAAGAACAGCTAGTTAATACAGTATTTTAATAAGTGAAATGTGTAAATAGCCTTTCAACAATCGATATGACAGTTCTGTAAACATGGTTTAATTTTCATATCATTATCACACAAAATTTTATCAAAAAAAAAACAACTGTCTTCCAAAAAACAAACAAATGAACTATACTAAAAAGTTTAAAAATAACAAAATACCAATTAAATCCAAAAAACAAAAATACTCGTAATATTATTATAGGTTTGTGCTAACACTGATCGGCTTGAATTCGGTGCCAAGCCCGCTTGTGGCGGCAGTGGACGTAGTCCATGTGGTACTCCCTGTTTGGCTTGTCACCGACTTCAAATCACACCCTCCAATAATAATATTATGATTATTTTTGTCTTTTGGATGAAAATGGGATTTTTAACCGACTTCCCAAAAAGGAGGAGGTTCTCAATTCGACGCGTATGTTTTTTTTTATGTTTGTTACCTCATAACTTTCGACTGGGTGATGATTTTGATGATTCTTTTTTTATTCGAAAGCTGGTGCTTCTTGTTGGGTCCCATTGTCATGAAATCAGGATCTGATGATGGGATCTTGGAGAAATCGAGGGAACTCTTCATAGCGCACACCTAGCGATTTGGGTATTTTAAGGTTTAAAGATGAATTTATTCTCAAAAAAGATTAAAAATAGCTTACATGAGATTATTAATAAAAGTCTTAAGACATTAACAAAGTCGTCACATTAGTAATGGATAGGAGTCACATTAGTAATGGGTAGGAATCGTCAATCAAAAATCATATAATCACTACGTTATAATAATCTCAGTTAAAGAGCGTCTGATTTTTTAAAACATATTGTGACAATGTTTTTTTAAATACGTTAAATGACTTTACATTTTTTTATATCAGCAGGTAGTTTGTTGTAAAGTTGTGCTCCCTCATAGGTTATATTTTTTTACCGTAGTGAAATACGTATTATTGAGTATTTCCGATGACCATCTGGGGACTTCATCATCAGTTCCACTTCTTAAAATTTTGCTTTCCGAATGCAAATAAACTGTTTACTTTTAAAAAAATGCCCAAATCGCTATAGGTGTGCCTATAATATTTGAAGAGTTCCCTTGGTTTCTTCAAGATCCCATTTAGTTGATTTTCTCTCACTTAAACATTTAAAAGAAGATTTTATGTTTTTGAGTTGATTTGTCCTGATTTTTTAACCTTAATCCTACTAATATTATAAATGCGAAAGTGTGGATGTTTGTTACTCAAATCACGCAAAAACGGCTGAACGGATTTGGATATGGCATGCACGTTGTCAGGGGTACAGAGAAGGACATAGGGTACTTTTATCCCGGAATTCCCGCGGGAACTCCGAAATTTCCGCGGGTAAAACCGCGGGGCACAGCAGCGGGACACAACTATTAATAAATAAATAAAATATTTTAGTATGCAATTATACAAGGGAGCGTCCATTAATCACGTGATGTTTTACCAAATTTTTAACCCCCCTCCCCCTGGTGATACGTGGTAAGGTTTTAGACTCCTCCCCCCTCCCCCGCATACCCAAAATCGCGTGTATAATATACAAAGTATACTGAAATTTTGGAAATTTTAATGGACATCGTCCTTAGACTACGGATAAGCGAAAATATCCCCTGCTTGTGATATTTCGTGATTTTTTCGAACCCCTCCCCCATTTTCGAGCCTCACATGATTAATGGACGCTCCCTAATTTATTATGTTTACAAAATACAATATATTATGCAAACAGTATATATAAAAATTATTAAAAATACTATAAAATAATAATATGACTGTCATAAAAAATGGATATACATCACAATTTGGATAAATATCGTATATATTATATAAAAAATATCCGATATTTTGATATTATTTATTATAAATATTGGATATTTTCGCACCCTGGTACAGACTGTACGTGCGTGGCCGGAACTTAGCCTGACGTGCCACCGTGCGCTTCGATTTTTGAACGCAATTACCTATATGCAGTGGAAGATTTGAAACGAAAATATAAAAAGGATAAAATCTACATAATACACAAAATATACATAGGTGTAAATAAACTCGGTAGACAAAAAGCATTTGTACATACCTAATTTAATTGCTTGTTTTATGTTTTCTTTTAGTACAGTTCACACAATTAATCGTAGTTAAACAAATTTTAGTCGTATTACAAAATTTTTCATGGCAATTTCTTTTTTGGGTTAAACTATTATAACCCAAGATAGCACTAACAAATTGACATAATATCATGGCGCAATTTATCGTGCCTTTACCATGCCGGGTGCATAATTATTTTGATGGATTAAGAGATTAATAATAACAGGAGAAATTTAATGACATGATCGTTGTAACGCTCATACTGGATCAATTAATGAAAATTCTCAAATCAGACCACGGAACTACCTATGGGGAAGTCAAGCCACACGTTTTACCACGAAATCCAACCTTTGATTTTATGTGTAGGTAAGCAAGCAACAGGAATTTATAAGAAAGCAGTATTTTAACATGATACCAAATATTATAAACAAAAATTACCAAAACCGACAATTCTGACGTTTTTCAATTTATTGTTTTACTAGCTGTTCCCCGCGGTTTCACCTGCGTTAATTTCGGAGTTCCCACGGGAGTTCCGGGACATAAAGTATGTCCCTATGTCCCCTCCCTATGTCCCTATGTACCCTATGTCCTTTTCGGTACCTCCGACAATGTGTATGCAAATTTAATGATGATCGTTTGAGCCGTTTAGGCTTGAAAGTGTAACAGACAGACAGACAGACAGAGTAACTTTCGCATAATATTAGTAGGGATAATAGGGATTACGTTATTATTGAAGAGTTATCATAAAAAAAATATTTACCCCAATTTTCATACGGTCATTCTTACTACCGATTTCTTTCAAAATTAAATATTAAGTGGACATAGATAAGCAATAGTGTGTTAACCCACACTGGAGAAATTTTGAGTAAATCGTGTTTTAAAAGAATAGCGCCATTTTGTGTCAACATCTTTTATGTTACATATTTAGTTACATATTTAAGCAATGTAATAAGGTAAACACATAACTAAAAAACGTTCCCTAACTCTCAATAAATCGTTCTGAATCAATAACTTAAGTTTGTGGGTTAACATGTTATTGCTTATCTGCGTCCAAGTATTAGATACGTTTTTAATAGCAGTGCAGGGTGGCGTTAGTTTTACCACAGTAAGGAATAAAATAAGGATATTAATTTTAAAATTCCTGATACATTTTATCAAAATATACGAATATAAATTCTTGAATAAAGAATTATAACAAAGAAAAGATAATTTTGTACTATCAATTAACCCATATCAGATTTCATGATTTGCCTTGTCAAACAAAATTGTTGAAAACCAACAAAACAAAAATTAAAATTGTTTTTTATCATAATAATTTGACGTCACAGTGTTTAATTTTTGATTACCCGTCAAATAACTACAAACAAAGATAAGAATAGTAAAATTAATAAAATATTACATTCTATTTTTGTGACTACAGTGAAAAACTTCAACATATGCGAGTACTTGGCTGACTATAGACTACCTAATCAGTAATCACAACTTTAAAGTGTTTTTTTTCCTGGAAAACTAGTCATGATAAAATGAGTGTTTTCCTATCAAAGGTTGTGTAATTTTGCAAGGATAAAAACAAGAAACTATGGTTCTTATGTACCTATTTATTATGACCACAGTTTCACCAATGTTTACCATGACGGATGAATGAGTAATGAACCAAACTGATAATTAATAATTATCTATGTAATATGGTTGAACATTACAATTTTCGTCACGAATTTCTGTAGAAAATAAATAAATTTGTAAACATTAACATTAATTTGTATCTGAAAACAGTATAGATTTGCAGTTACATAAAAAAAAAAACTATCTATTAATTTAATCATTTGCCCACCTCTCTTATTTACCTCACAGTGAATTAAAATTACCTAAGGTTATTCCAAACAATCTTAATATACTTAAATGAAATTCGTTAAGTCGAAATTACGATGGTGAAAATCATTGTAATGTTTAAATTTTATTGGTTGTAAAAACCCGAGCTAGTTTCGAAGCACAAAATTTTATTTCGTTGTATCAAAGAGTTGGTTACTTGACTAAATATTTTTTAGTCCGTCGTGTAGATTAATAAAAAATATTGGACACGTATTTTTTCCTTTTTTTACGTAATCAAAAAATAACGGCGATACATTGAGTTGAAATTTCGCGTGAAGTCACAACTCGCGGTGCAGTTTGTACGGGGCTTATATCTACCGAATAATGACGCCACGAGTCCCCCACCCTAAACTTTGATGCGCTTTATCTACGTTTATTTCCATTAATTTGAAAAAGCAAAGAATACGTGTCTATAATTTTTTTATTTTCTAACTGTCGGATTAGGTAATTGGAATTTTGATTTTCATACCCCGGAAAATACCTATTTCCTAAGGAAATTAAAATAGGTATAGCCGGGGTTAGATAAACAAAACCAGTACCTACTTTTTTATTTTTATGCAAAATTAGGCAATAAACCCAATAAACCACATTTAAACATTTTAAAAATTAAAGGTAATTTTTAGTTTTTAACAACGTCTTTCTCCGTGTTTTGAACGCTTTATTAAAACAATTGTTTTTAACAATGGCAACTCAAAAATGTATTAAATTACAAAAAGGTCAACGTTGTTTGTTGTTGCGTTTATTGTGTTGTTTAAAAACCATTGTTTTTAAAAGAAAACATTGTAAATGTATATCGATGTTAAAAAACGCGTTTTAATCATGTACGTATTAGGTACATACCTATTATGTTCCTTTCTCCTTGTTTTTAACAGATTTGTTGCTGATTCGCCCCGCTAGTTTCGTCCCACATAAAAAAAAATCTTTTTTCGCCCCAGTTTTTATTCCTTTTTCGTCTAAAACAATGCCGAAGTCTGAATTGGTAGAATGTTGCTTTTCATTAGATTTAGATCCCTAGAGAGTCTGTCACCATATTATACCTACTTAAATCTCTAACTGGGAAGTTTCTGCTCATATGTGTGTCTTCGGCACATTGTTTAAATTTTACGTCTTACCAAGGACAGAAAATGCGTTGTAGACAGTGTAGTGTATAACATTCGACCCGTGGACACAGTTCAAACTTAATATAACCTCGTAGTTCTCTAAAATACAAAACACGGGCGTTACCTTTTCTCGGCATCATACAAAATGCCGGCCGTTTGTAAACTGGCGAATTGTGCAACTTGGCCGCAACAAGTGCACAAAGCTGCTCCCGAATTTTTGACATCTGAGTGTGGCTGCGTATAGCATCTGTTTTGTTAGCTGTACAAGTTATATTTAACGTAACTAATTTCTTCAATTTGCTTAGAGTGCATGACTCACTTTACTGGTCCTAACAAATGGAATTAAATAAGTACACACATACCCGTATTTACTAAGTAGGTATTAGACCCGTTGTTTTGTTTGATACGTTGACGACTGTTAAGCGTCCCAATTTCACTGAATAGAATTAAAAACGGGGGAATCCATTCATTACGTGAGGTGAAATTGGCGATTTTTCGACCGCCCCCTCTCTCCCTGGTGAGATGTCGTGAGATTTTGCTCGATCCCCACCCCCATCTAATCTCACGTGAGATTTTTATATTCCGAGACAGTATATTTCAGCGGAGAAACATATTTAATTTAAAACATTTGCCTCGAAATTTTTAAGACTGTTTTTACGGGAAAAAATACGTGATATCTGCCGAGGCTCCCCCCACGTGAGACTGGGTGAGGTTCGGGTCGACCCCCTTTCCCCCTCCTAAACGCCTTATGTAATTAATGGACGCCCCCAAAGCTCTTTATATTGAAGAATTAAAACGTAAAGTACTTCGTCCGTCACATAAAATTATCATTAATTAATTATTAATTAAAAATGTTTACTCGATTGTAACCCTACACTGTCCGAGTCTCATTCCATGGCAACGAGAACGATGTCGTCATTATTTTACTGTGATTATGATTAAATAAACATAATATCATAAATTATGTATTAAATTGCAACCTGTAACTAGATTAGATTAGATGTTTTATTCTCTCTTTAAAAATTACATTATTTTATGTCTAAAATAAATAAATTCACAAAAGAGATTGTCAATAATTATGTGACATATTCTAATAATAATATTTGATAAATAATGAGAAAAATTAAAAAGGTCACTACATTTTTTATAAAATTACATACTACAACACACTTTTTATAAAATTTATATATAATTTTTTTTTTTATAAACTAGAAAATACAAATAATTGGGTATTCTCCAGGGTATGAAAATCAAAATTCTAATTAGTCCGTCAGTTAGAAAATAAAAAAATAATAGACACGTATTTTTTGCTTTTTCAAATTGATGAAAATAAACAAAGATAAAGCGCATTAAATTTAGGGTGGGGGATTCGTGACGTCAATATTCAGTATAAGCCCCATACAAAGTGCACCGGGTTCTGATGTCACGCGAAATTTCAACTCAACAAATCGCCGTTATTTTTTGATTACGTATAAAAGAAAAAATACGTGTCCAATATTTTTTACTAATCTACACAACGGACTAAAAAAAATTTGTCAAGTAGCCATACTCATGATCATGATGATTAACTTTTCTACTATCATAGACAATAATTATGACTGTATACTGTATAGGGAGAGATATTTTTCTACTATAGCATAAACAATATGTAGATGTAGAGACTAGAAAGGGATCGTAGCCTACTCGAGACGATCTATTTAAGCATATTATTATTATACAGACATAGTACATACAGCTTCTTAAGGGGTTAATGTCCTTTTTCTCAAGTGCATTAGCCAATGCGTGCATATTTATTTTTAAGAAAAATTATGCACTTTAGTAACTTTTTGTATAGTTTATTTTGTTTATTTGAGTAACAAAACGGTAACCCAATACGACTTGTTTCTTACCTTCCACTATAGTTTATTTATTTATTGGCTCAGCGGCAGCTCCGAGGCGAGGCAAAATATTAATAATAATAATTAATCATTATACATAGTAGTATTCGTTACTAAATTCCTAGGAATAGCATAGGTCAATTTAAATATTGTTAAATATTAATTTTAGTAATGTGTTTAGGTTGTCATAAAAACTATGAAGAAGAACGCAAAGAAGAAAAAACATTATAAAGAAGTCAATTTTCTAAAGCTTGTCAAGATGAGTAAAAGAATATAACAAAAGTTTAACATTAAAAACCAGCAATCTTAAAAAAATATAAAAAATAAATTAATAAAATCCTAACTAATATAAATACGAAAGTGAGTTTGTTTGTTTGTTACGCTTTCACCTCAACCGATCACCGTGAAGGACATAGGGTACGGGTACCGCGGAATTCCCCTAAGAACTCCGAAATTACAGCGGGTGAAACCGCAGGGAACAGCTAGTAAAAATATAAAGATAACGGAGAGTTGTGAAACTGACGAAGATATTATTATCATGAAAAATAAAATAAAAATGCAGACGAAATGAGTACTTCCCCCTTATTTTTAAATCTGTTAAAAAAAAAACATGATATTTTCGTGACACCGTGCGATGTGTTTTCGGTCACGTAAGTACGTACGTGTAAATCAACAAGAGGTGTATAAAATATAATTTTAAATTTCTTATTTACTTATTTAGATCAATGACCTTTAAAGAGAGACTTGTGAGTCGTGTGTGTAGTTGTGTACTCGCCCAGTACTGTATATTAGAGCGAGTAAAAAAACTTGATCGGGCAAATACGCGACGCTTCCCAACTCCCGGGAAAGGGAATTCAACAATAAAATTACGAGAATTTAAAACATGTTATACAATATAATATCTAACTATAAAGCTTTATAAAAGAAAGTTGATTGACTTTGTTTAAACCTACATATTTACAAGTATGTTTAAAATGAAAGGATCATTAGTTGGAAGTCGCTTTGTTCCAAGTTTTGTGTAAGGTAGAGTGTTCTACATAATATTTATTTATTTTATTATCACTAGAGCTGTTACTCCCGTCGCTGCAAGCTGTTTCCACGTTGCATGATTATGGGATCTGAATGTAAACAACGGAACCCCCTTAAAGATTAAAAATAGACGTATAAGTTCCTACGGTTCTTTCGACATTCTTTGTGACTTAAAAAGCAAAAATATTCGTTTTTTTAATTTGTTTTTGCTCGCGGCTCCGCTCGCGTTCTTTTAGGATGTGCTCTAGCGCCATTCGACTGCATATCGCGTCCATTTCATCCTGCAGTCTTTCAACATATCGCTAGAAGTGACCGTTTTTGTCACTTTTTGTTCCAAGTTTTTGACGTCAAGAATAAAATAATCAAAAAAAATATTTGTATTTATCCATAGAAATAATAGGCACAGGATTCAGGAAGACGTTAAGCGCACGCAGAGGTCATGAACTGAAAGTGTGGTTGAACGACTGGAGATCACGTGACTGTGTCTTTGATTTCGCGCCGTTTCACGCATCCATCGATTGTTTTAAGCAGTTTTATTTCGCTTGTTGTTTTTTTATGTTTTTTGTTTGAGTCAAGTGCATACAACGTCATACAGAAAAGTACATATATACTTGCAAAATTCCATGATGATCGGTTGAGTAGTTAAGGTGTAACAAACAAACTCACATTAGGTAATACAATAATTTCTAAAACTGGACTGTCATATCTGTCTATATTAATAAAAACAGTTTATTATACGAATCAAATAAAAATAATCGTAAATACATGTAATATGTAGGTACTTACCTACTTTAGCTTTACGTAATACCAAAATAATAATACAAATTGAAGACTTTAAATTTTTTTACGTATTGAATTTTAATCATTAAATTATTGGTAACACATGCTTATCTCATATCTAGTTCTATATTAAACATTGCTTTTACGATTTATAACAGAAATGTGATAAAAAATATTGTATTTTTATTGTAATTTTAATGGTAAGACCAAATTAATGTGTGACGAAAGATAATTCTCAAGTACTGAGTAACGCTTCAGAAAATTTATGGAAATCTAAGATCGTCGGTGATTAATATTAATCCGATATAGATATTTATATCACATAACCGCCAGATAGTTTTAGCTACTTTGTCAATCGCAGAGTCATAGAAAATACGCAGAAAGACTCAAATTCTTTTGGATGTGATTTGGTGGGTTTTAACATGGACCAATTGAATGGTTTTAATAATTTACTAAATACCTACTAACCTAATTATTATTATTATACCAAAACATATCTTTCCGACACGTGTGTTTTATTTTTCAATATTTTTGAAGTGATCAGGTCTGATGAAGATAATGAAGCCGGGATGTAGAGACTGGAACTATCTAATAGCACATGGTAGGATACTTAAAGTTCGTTTATTTTGTTGCCATGAGTACTATCATACATATTGTGATGACGAGGGTCTGAAAATCGAGCCGGAGTGTTGCCACTGGAACTTCCAGAAAACCATTAAGAAACCGCAAAGATAGTTAAAAAACAATTACTTTCACTATAAAATATTGTAATTTCTAACGAAAAATCACTATCAGTAATTTTTATTATTATTTATATGATGAAAAACAGTAGTTATTTAAAAAATGATGAAAATAACTAGGTATGTTGAGAAGTCAAGATAATATACCAATTAAAATATTATTTTCTTTTTATCCGTACAATAACAGTCATAAATATAATAATAAATAATTACTATACCTACCTACCTATATGTACGTCTACCTAAAATAATAATATTTTTATATCGTCGCAATTTATAACGTTATTTTCATTATTATTTTTTCATATTAAAGTTTTATTGTATGTTCGAGATATGAGCTCATGGGTAGATAGTTATTACAATAATAAAAGTGACGTCAAATCGGAAAATTAGCGGATACGGCACGTATTCGGTGAGGATTTATTCTATGTAATATTTACTTAAGTACATCACTTACACAGCTGTATTTATGTTGTTCGACTCCTCTTTGAGAACAATGGGACACGGCATTATAATAATAATTGGTATATAATAACTGAATGCTAATAAATCCAAAAAAATATCCATTATTGTGCGGGTAGCCAACCTTTGGGTAGAAATTAAATACAGTGGGAACAAAATAAAAAACAAAAAAAACAAAAGTTTTTTATTACTTTGGATTGGTTGTTACAATCACTTAATCGTAAGCAGGTTCTTAGAACTATAAATTACTGTCAAATCGCATCAAAAAAATCCTCAAAAGAGATGTGTCATAATAGAGCTGCGAAAGTGCACTATGCATTCGAAGAGGTGAGTGTACAAAACGCTCGTAATTCAACGGTCAATGACGTCATTTACAGGTCTATTTAAACTCGAGTTTAGTAGTAGTTTTTAAAAGGACTATTTTACATTTTTTTTTAAATATTATTTATATTATATAAAATACCATATTTTTATCTAAGTTCATTGCAAAAAATATAGGTAGTATAAATATTATATGTTGCCTAGTTTTATTATTTATTTTTTTATAATTATGCGTAGGTATATATTGAAACATTTCCGCTTATTGTGTGTTTAAACACATACCTACATATGTATATGCGCAATTGTTAATCCTACTCGGCCCGACTGACACCTACGTTGCGCCGTTGGTTCGGGTCACTTTTGCGCATGCTGTAACAAAAATGTAAATTTTTTTTTAACAATTTGACAGCTTCGTTCGTGTTGTCAGGTTTCGATCCCTGCATCAGGGTAAATATGCGATTATATTTGCGTTTACCTCAGTTTAGTATGTATTTAAGCAAAAAACAAATAGTAAATGAGTATTACATCAGTTGTCTGGTAACCATAGTAAAAGCTCTGTTTAGTGTGGGCCCAGCCCCCTTAGCCAAGTCACAGATAATATAATACTATGCCAAGTTATCAATCTATTAATAGATAGAATACTAGGGACTTATGACTGTCATGTCACGTGGTCACAATAAGTGACACTTTGTGTTAGTTTGTTACCCGCGGGGAACAGTTGTTCGCCGCGGTTTCACACGCGTTAGTTTCGGAGTTCCCGCGAGAATACCGGGACAAAAAGTATCCTATGTCCTTTTTTGTACCCCTGACAATGTCTAATGTCCATGCAAAATTTCATAACGGTCGCAATCGGCTGAACAGCTAAGGTGTGAAAAAACATGTTTAAACTCCTATTCGTATTTATTATTTGTTTGCTTGTTACGCTTTCACGCCTCAACTACTCAACCGTACATCATTAAATTTTGCATACAAATTGTCACAGAAAAGAACATACGGTACTTTTTACGCCGGAATTCCCGGGGAAACTCTTGAAACTACTATGCACTACCATAATATGACTCATTCTCATTCATAAGGATATTAATTATAACTGACGGTATTTGGTTGACCCGCCAGATCCACATGTACCAGCAGAGCATGATGCGCGCGGAGGAGATCCGGCGGCGGCGGCGCGACGACCCGCCCGGCACCCACATGGCGGTCAACAACATCCTGGCGGCCGCCGCCCGCGAGATGGAGGAGGCGAGGCACGCCGCGCGCGCCGGCGACAAGGCCGTCGCCAGCATACAGACGGAGCACGAGCAAGGTGCGCGGGGGGAGTCTAGGCCTGCTAGGCCCTGACTTCGGCCCATTAGGCCCGACCCGGATCCACTAGTTCCATTAAGAGATTAGATCTAGGTCCAATAAATTTGACCCAATCTAAGCCCATTAGTCCTCGGCATAGGCCTACTAAGCCTACTATTTTTGCCGGTCAAACAGTATGAAAAGAAGTGGCGTAAATTCTTAGGTCTAGCAGTAGTAGCGTTTCTACTCTGTAGGTACATCCGGCCCTGAATGAAGGTTGTAGTAATGCACTTATAATTACACTAGTTAGAAATGCGTATAGAATTGACTCGTGAGAAAGTTGGAAAATGAGCACCACTCACCAAGTATAGTTTTACAGTTGTTATTTTTATAGTAAAACCCAGCACACGTATTTGAACACACACTGGGTCCGTGTGTGGACTACCGTCCCACACTCCCTCATGGTTAGGATAAACCTGAGTCCCAACAGTGGACACATTAAAATGCATTATGCTCAATTAGCTTTGTTTAAAAAAAGACAAAAAAAAATTAATGCTGTGCCCCGGAAGCAAATGCCATTTATATTTTTTTTAAATTCTATTTTATGTTTTTTACAGATAAAAAACAAAACATAATCCATAACATAACCCATAACAAAGTATCTATATTTCACTAATTAAAAAAAATCAAGTTTTACTCTTCTGATTTTAATGGTTTGTTAGCGTTATCACCATCAATAATATTCTTATGTTGACATATTCACTGGATCGGAAATAGTTATAGCATTTTATAAATTATTAATATTATATTAGTAATTTTTGATGCATCGATTTTCGTCATCAAGAAATGAATGTTGCAAAGTCAAATTTTTTTTGCCTTCCCGTCTATTTGTTTTTATTAATTCTAAATTGATTGATTGTTTCCTTTTCGTGCCTTTACTCTAAATCTGTAAAAAAAAAGAATTTTTTTTTAGAAAACAGACTTATTTATTTTCGCAACCTGTGTCCACTTCAGTAGTTAGTATAGTAGTAGTTAGCATGCATGACATTTGTATTTTTATTAAAACTACTGACGCAATAACGTCTAACATCCGGTTTAGTGGATCTAGTGAATTAAAAAAAAAGAAAAAGAAAAAAAAATGATAAAAACCGACCGCGAATGGCGTCGTTTCAATTGAAATTCGTATAAAAAGTATTCAAAACCAAAGACCATGAGCATTATCTTACAAGTCTTATTTCACTTAGTTTTTAGTTGTGGTGTTTAGACATACTAGGTTCTGTAAATAATAGGGCAGCTATCCAGTCTGGGCGTGTTTGTACATATATTTAAACAAGTAATTTCATTACCTAAGTCTGGGTTAAATTTCATCGAATATCAAGCTATTCTGGCGTGATTAAATAACAAACATCCATCCATCCAAACTTTCACTTTTATAACATTAGTAAGTACAGATAATGTACAGTATTTACCTACCACGTTAGCTCGACTTGTTTTCCGCGTCCCAATCTCTCATAGCTCAGTGTGCGATCAAATAGATCTGTGTGTTGTAAACTGTTATTTATTTTATTTATTTATTTCAAAAACAATCATAAAGCCCTTACAGCCTAACCTAACGCGACTATATGACGACTTAAAAAATTTACTCAATAGAGATGTTGACGAATTTTAAAAATCAAAATTCTAATTTGTGCGTCAATAACAATATAAAAAAATAATGGATATGTATTTTTGCTTTTTCGAATTAATGAAAATATACATAGATATAGCGCATTAAAGTTTAGGTTGAGGGCTCGTGACGTGACGTCATTAACAGCTATAAGCCCCCATACAAAATGCAAGGATAGTGGCGTCACGCGAAATTTCAACTTTCGCGTAATCAAATGATTCTTTTTTTACGTAATCAAATGATTACGTAAAAAAAGAAAAAATACGTGTCCAATATTTTTTATTAATCTACAAACCGGAGTAAAAAACAAAATTTGGTCAACTAACCCATTCAATTTAAATTAATTTATTGCGTGCAGCCGCCGCCGCCGCCGCAGCCGCAGCCGCCGCGGCGTCGGCGCCCGCCACCGTGACGTCGACGCCGGACGTGAAGCGCGAGCCGGACGACGAGCGGTCGAGGAAGCGCGCCTCCATCCTGTCGCCGGAGGACGAGCGGCTGCGCGTCAAGAAGAAACCGATGACGGTGCGCTTCCAGGACGACGCGAACTGCGACGAGCGACCCAACAAGACCACCTCGCCCGGTGAGTCACTATAATTATACATAACTAACTAGCCGTGCCGCGCGCGTTCACCCGCGATAATTTCGGTGTTCCCGCTGGAATTGCAATAGATATTATAGATAACCAAACAATCATGGGCGTTGCTACCGCTGTATCAGCCGTAACAATGGTACGGGCCCCCCGGGCTACCTAGAGACCCCTAACGTGTGTACCTAAGCAAAAATTTGTAAAAAAAAACTTATCCAAAAATCCACAATGTCACCTAATCTCGTGCTTCCCTTGTAAGTTGTAGTATATTTAATTTGAATTACTTCGCTAGCTCAATTTCTAGAAGGAAGCGATAATTTATAATTAATAAATTTTTATTTTAATTTAATGGAAGCATTTTTGTTTCTTTTGTGAGAAATCTTTACCCTTCATTTGGGCCCCCCAACAAATTTTTATACACGGCCCTTCCAAGGCCCAAGGCACGCTACGCCACTGCAAACAATACTAATTATTATACTCTATCCACGAAGACAAGTTAATATAGCGCGCTCTATGTCACGTAATCTCATACAAATGACAAAGACAAAAAAGTCAGTGAGTGTAAACCATTCTGAATGCCACGAATGCCAGTACGGGTACCACGAACAGACCTGCACGCTGACCAAGCACAAACGAGTCTATGTTTTCCTTATTAACTTGTCTCCGTGGATGGAGTATTATAGTACACACGTAAAGAAACGACACTCCCCGCCCACCGCCGACTCCGTGCCTCCCAACCGCAACGTAGCGGCGAGCCTAGATGTGACAGGTGAGGCTGTGTGTGTCGAACTATATCGATTATCGATTTGAATTTCTCTGTCACCCGGTTGACACAACAATCAAAGAATAGTAACTACTAGCGGTCCCCCGCAGTTTCAGCCGCATTAATTTTAGAAATACCGCGGGTATTCCGGGATAAAAGGACGCTATATCCTTTTTGTATCCGCGACAACGGGTCGTATGCAAAATTTTATGCAGTTTCATCCGCGTTAATTTCAGAGTTCCCGCGGAAATTCCGGGATAAAAAGTACTCTATGTCCTTCTCCGTACCCCTGACAACGTGTATGCAAAATTTCATGGTGATCGATTGAGGCGTGAAAGCGTAACAGACCGACTGACAGTTTCACATTTATAGTATTAGTAGGGATTACTGCGTAGGGATGACAATTTTATTTGTCAGTGTTTTTCGTTAAATTATTTTTCAATACTTCGCTCGTTTAAACCTCCAACCTGGGCCCTTATTCACTATGACCAACAACATTCCCTGCCCATAACGCGCGTCCCAAAAACGCATTTCCAAATGTTCTAGATGCCAAAACATTAGAAATTATTATTCTTTAGCCGAAACGTTGTAAATGTGTTTTTTTGGAGTAAAACTTCTTTGATTACGAGGGAAAGACAGTTTTTGTGGCGTCTTATCTTAACGCGGCGATTATGGTCATAGTGAATAAGGGTCTTGTATAAATGGTTACTCAGAATGGTTTTAAATTGCATTATACCTACTATTAAAAGATTTAATGTAGTTGCATTGATACTGCCCATGAAATTGTATATTATTGTGTCGCGAACGAGGCCATACTCACCAACATTTATATATTTACACGAGTATACATTTATTAAATTAGCAGAGTAAAGTGCCGCTTTCCGCTCTGGAGATGTCTACGAGATTAACGAGCGACGTCGCGCCGCGTAACAAAGTTAACGCGAATTGAATTGAGTTTTATAGGATTTGTCACTAAATGACTTCACCGTCATTCACACTAAGCACCCACTCGTTGGATATGCTTAATTTTATATTTTTTTGGGCAGAAAAAATGTTTGTATATTAATTTTTTTTTTGTTTTTTTTTTTTTTTGTTTAATACTGTCGCTATTTTTAAAGTGCCAGATGATCTTTGGCTTTGTCACTTTATCACAGATATTGTAAAAATGTATAATTTTATATTAAGTAAAAAGGGAGCAGCAGGGATGAAAACCGAATACGGAATACACCCCTACAATTTGTCCTTAATGAAACTTTCACGTTGTATAAAGTCTGTACTTGCTTGCGCGAAGTTTCTTTGTAATGAACGTTGGTAAAACCGAGGCGGTACAACAAACAATATTAACGTCTCGTTTTTAGGGATCCGTACCCAAAGGGTAAAACGGGACCCTATTACCACAGAAAATATAATACTACACTAAACTATCCCCTAGTCAAAAGGTTGACTGGTAGAGAATGCCTTAGGCATTAAGTCCGCCTTTTGTACGTAAATGTGCAGTAAAGATCTTTTAATAAATAATTATTACTATTAATAAGACTTCGCAACAACAACAACATTGGTACATGATTTTTTTTTTGCCGTTTTTATAGATTTTTACGGAACCCTTCTTGAGCGAGTCCGATTCGCACTTGGCCGGTTTTTTATAAGCTTCCAGTGAGCGTATTTTGTTTTCTTTTTGCATAATTATAAACGAAACGCTCGATTTCACTCCCAACAACGGTAAAAATTATTTTAATTACCTACGTACTCCTTATGTAATACGTTAGCACGAAACGCAGTGGAAAAACCAAGTTACATTTTATATACTCAATATTTCTTCCTTATTCTTTAAGCATTTTTTTTAAGCATGTATGTATGTGAATGGTAAATCTGAGAAACGACACCTATACCTACGAATGGCGGCAATAAACCACCAAAAGATTTTATTTTTTATTTTATTTTATTTATTTATTTAACAATTAATGCACACAAGGACAACAAAAAAGGAAAGAAAGTATAAAAGTAATCATGTACAAGGGTCATGCTTATTCCATGTGGAATTTTATTTTATTTTAATTAACTACATTCTTGTAGTGAAAACCGTGATATACGTATAATTCTTACTAGCTATTCCACGCGTTTCACCCGTGTGACTTTCGGGGTTCCCTCGGGAACTCCTTAGTATACATTTTGTAAACTATCTGAAATTCTGTTCAGCAGATATTTATATAACTGAAAACCACATCAAATTCTTTGTCTATTACAAAAGCACTAAGCGGTGCACACAAACAATTAATAACCTGACTTTGTTTTATACTATGTATAAAATTTTAAATTTGTCTTTTCATGTCCAGTAGCTAAATTTCATAATTATTGCAATATGAAAAAGTGCTTTTCCCGATGCGTATCGTTCGTTGATCATGTCTGTTTAGTGCCGTTGTCGTCATTGGTTAGTTGGGGTTTTCCCTGTACCTGGGGTCGTATTTTTGAATCGCTCGAATCACTTTTCGCACACGGAATTGCAAGATTCACAAGTCATGTGAATGCTTAATTAAAAAATGTATGAGCATTCGTATGTGAATTCGAGATTCCGTGTGCGAAAGTAATTCGAGCGATTCAAAAATACAGCCCCTGAACGTCTTAATACGCGCGAATGTAAAAAATGATTAATTCGTACCGTCATCGTCAGTGCCGTGAATAGGATATTGAAAATATATGTTTGACTTTTTATTACCAAGGCTAGTTACATAGATATAATACAAATACAATAGTTATTATTCTACTATTAGCTATTGCCTGCGTACTTCTCCGGTCATGTTTTATTTTGAAATACTATTTATTTATTTATTTATTTATTCTTTATTGCACAGTAAGTACAAATGGCGAACTTAATGCCTTGCGGCATTCTCTACCAGTTAACCATTGGGTAGACGGAGAGATATAGAAGATAGGGTGAAAGAAGATAGAAGATGGTGGGTTGATAGAAGATTATCAACTGAGGGGTGTAAATTGTGCATATAAGTAAATGCACAATCCAACAGCGACAGCTGTAAACAATTTTGATAATTGTATATTTTTAGTCAACAGCGTGCAACATAAGCTTTAAAATTATGTTTGAATTATTAATAATTTGATAAAGAACTACGAGAGAAACTCCATACAAACTTTGTACCCCCCCTTTGCGGTTAGATTGGTTTATTTTCAGCGAAATCGTTTCTGAGTGATACGCGTACGGACATACAGATTACAGACAAGACGATTATATCACTGTTATGTGTTAATTATATTAAGACCTCCAAGCATTGAACTTCTTTAAACTTGTTCATAATAATATTATGTTCTTATATTGTACTTCATTAAAAATGTTTATATTATTTTTTTATTAAAACTTATCTATACAATAAACTTTTTTATGGATTGAGAGAATAGATGTTGTTGATCGGATGATCAGTTTTGGTTTTTTGATGTTGGATAATTACTTAGATGGAAAATAAAACTATCGGTAATGGTAATCATATCTCTCATTTCGGGAACAAGATTGACGCTGTCTTTGAAGGGAAAATTATTGTCCTAAACAGCGCAGCGCGGTAATTATTATAATAATTTTTTTTAATAACTGACGGAAGCGACACTGTTGTGTTTGGTTCTCGCCGAATATTTCTGTGTTTGTCCTTTCAAGTCGCACCGAAACGATGGATCAACGTGGGTTTTTGGTTGTTTTTGGTAGTTGGGAAAACAAAAATGGGTAGTTCCGTTTTGAGTGCCGTAATCACGAAAATATTCATGCTGTTGGTACCGCGGGAAGCTAGTCTTATAATTAATTTATTTGAACTTTTATGTTACGTAAACTGCTATTATATTATGCTAATTGGCATTAAAAAAAATCCTTAATTTCTTTTAAATTTATAGTGATTATTAGATAAAACAAAAAAGTCCCATTAAATCTGTTTTGTTTTTAAGATCAAAATATTATTATATACATCATCCGTTGTCGTGCTCTTTGGCAAATTAAATACCAAATATAATTTTATTTTTTATTGCACTTTTTTAAATCGTTGCCGGTCATAAAATCTAATTGACAAAAGATATTATATTAAATACTAGCCGTCCCGTGCGGTTTCACCCGCGATAATTTCGAAGTTCCCGCGGAATTGTTCCATACAAACTTTTCAACCCCTTTTCATCCCCATAGGGGTTGAATTTTCAAAAATCCTTTCTTATCGGATGCCTACGCACACCCTCCAAGTTTCTGGTCTCTACGATCAGCGGTTTAGGCTGTGCGTTGATCCATCAGTCATTCAGGACAAAACATTTTATATGTATAGATTGGCAGGAATTGATAGGTGCAATGAAACTGATAACGGATTTCATATATGCAAAAATAATTATCTTAAATTAGGGAGTGGAAGTCGTGAGTAAAATTCCGATGAGGAGACATAATAATTATAAAAAAACAAAAAATTAAAAAAACAATGATGGATCGTCAGCTTAATTATATTTTTATTCTTTGACTGTTTTTTAATCTCTGTACCTATAAAAAATGAAATGCTGTACTCTTCCGATATCGCCGATACGTACCTACTAAAATACTAAATCTACGCGGAAAAGAAAAAAAATTTGAAGTTATTTAATTACATTTTATAATAGTAATTCGCGCGATAACAAATAATATATATCAGTAAGTATTTTATGAATAAAGTACAATGTAATTTAAAAAAATAGATATATAAAAAACATATACTATATTATGTATAATATATATAAACATATACCTATCTAGTATTCGCGAGATAACAACACATACATACAGCCGAATGCAGAACCTCCTCAATTTTAGAAGTCGCTTAGAAACAAGCGGCAGTGCCTGCGAGAGAATATCTATTGAAACTCATAATATTATGAAAACTAGACTTCAAGATTTTAATGGAAAAATGAGTTAGTTTTTTATTTTACGAACCTTATTTATTTTTAGTAAGTAGTGCATGTAAACAGCGTATAATCGGTTCACGATCAGCTGCTTTTCGCTTTTTGATCTAATTAGGCATAGCTTCGTTCGAACGTGTTTTGGGAAAAAAACCGATTCAATTCACGATCACGTCATGTGTCGACATATTGTATCAAGAATATTACCTCTCACGGTTAATCTAAATAAATTTGCATATTCGATTGATAAAGATTGCTTTTTTCTTGCGGTGTTTAATTTTTTTCTCTCTCGCAAAAAATAGGAAGTCGATCGATAACCTACTTTTATTAACGAGAACCGAATTTATGTTACGGCTAACAATTTTTTTTTAGCATTTTTTTTTGCGTAAACGTAATTTATCATTTATTTTACTAGCTGTTCCCCCGCGGTTTCACCCGCGATAATTTCGTACCTACAACCTCGCAAACTTTACCTCTTTATAATATGAGTGTAGATCGATCTAATTAAATTGCCTATCAACTCTATTAAAAATTTTTATGAAACGTTTTTATAAAAGAACTAGCGGGAATAAAAAGTACCTACCTATCCTATGTCCTTCTTGGTACACCTGACAACCTGAATGTAAAATTTGATGATGATCGGTTTAGCCGTTTAGGAGTGAAAGCATAACAAACAAACAAACTCACTTTCGCATTCATAATGTTAGTAAGGATTATAATTAAGAAAAATAGAAATATTATTTCTGTACCTACCCGTTTAAAAATACCTACATTCTACTCAATATTATACTACTTCCATAATAAGGTTCTTCAAGGGCTTCAACTTTTATCATTAATTGAATAAAATGTACCTACACGTCATTATAAGTACAAACTCTACAACACCCGAGTCCCGAGAGCACGGAATATCATACGATTTATGATTGAAAGTTTACGAAAATAATGAGAAAGAAGAGTAAAACTAAAGAGAACTATGAATATTTTAATGTCGGTTAAAAATCTCGGGAAAACTCGGGAAATCCCACAACGCGCAGTGAGCAGTGGCCATTTCACTCCCAAAAGTAGAGAAACCGCCAAAAGTTACCGTTTTTGGCCCGCATACTACTAACTACCTACTTTTGTCGATTTTAAGCGCTGCAGAAGTATCAAAAAATTTTATTTATCCCATTTTATAATACATTTTCTCATTTTCTATCACTTTCCCTTAATTATCTTGGTAACTACATGTAGTGTGTGACCATAATGCCCCTTAGCCAATTTCACCTATTGATAAATTGAATCCTTCAATAATACGTTTTCATGGTCAAAAATTCAAGACACAAAATTTCTTTTCTCTTTTCTATGTGAATGTAGGTAGTATCGGTCTCTGCTAAGCATTGTTTTCTTTAAAACAATCAAGATACACTTAACAATAGATGAAAGGTTTTGTAGTTTATACAGTTTTACTCGCGGACAAATAAATAGTCACCTAAACGATTTTAACTTGTCACATTTAAAATTTATCCATATGCATTTTTTTAAACTTGAGTGTATTTTGAATTTATTTTCAACAGCTAAAAACAACCGTTTTTTTACTCAATTTTATGAAACCATTCTGCCCGGCGTTGGTTCAATTTATTTGTCCGTTAAGTTATTAAAGCGCAACGGCTAGACAACAATTTGCACAATTTCCTTTCACAGAACTTGCACAACCCGACTGGTTATTTTATTATTCTAAATAATTCCTTGTGAGATTTGATTAACGTATTGTTGTATGTATGTATGTATGTATACATGCACAATTTGTTCGCTCCACGCTCTGTAATTTTCTGTGCGAAATGTAAATTGGGCTTTATTGTATAACACATATTGTTATATTCGTGGGTGAGTCATTGTCTGCAGCGATTTAATCAGTCTTGCTTATGATTGATATTATAAATAGCAGAAGCTATGCCGCGCGCTTTCGGGATGAAAGTAACCTAGATGGAATAATAGGTGTTCAAGGAACAGCACCACTAGTCTCCTGTTTAGAACAGGTGTCGGTCCATTAACGTAGACCAAACTATTTGTAAATATAGTTTTTATTTTAAGTTTTAAGTTTTTCATAAGTTTTATTATACACATAGTTTTAAATACTTACATAAATAAATTATTGACCAAAACCCATCTTTATATAGATGGGTTTTGGTCCATCCGAATAGACGTGTATCGGGCATTTACTCAAAATGTCCCCGTAAATGCCGGACCAAAACCCATCTCTAATCATAATGCGTAATATGGCAATGATAGCTCATTTGTTGGTGCTTTCGGATCAAACAACGCAAGGCGTAGGTTTAAACCCTAACAATGAGCTTGAACTGTCGTTGAAGGAAAAGAAACCATAGCATGGTGGTAGGGCATTCTCTAGTGCCCGACTGGCTAGCTACCACCATCAAGAGGCTCTTTTTGACAACAATAAAATTACAGTTATTACGACAGCACCCATAAAATCTCCACCCTTGCTCTGTCCTTGCTCTGTCTCCTCTTCAACTTCCACACGTACACCTCGAGACTTTATTAGGGATGTTAGTATCTCCGAGGACGTCCTCTATCTAAATCCGCGCGACAAACCCTTCACTTAGGTACCGTTTTCAATCACTTCATATATGTATGTAGAGATTCTCTTTTGATTCCTGTAAGCAACTAATGAAATTGAACTGAATGTTTTAGCTCGGAGCTGTGAGTACAGTCTCTTACAAATGTAACAATGAACCCGGAATGCTTGGAAATGAACAATCAATTTTCCCTCACTGCTTCAATGAATCTCTTTGTATAACTGTATACTAAATATATTAATAAATATTACAAATAATTCACTCAATAGTTTCTGACGTCACTTACTTGTCGCCTCATGTCGACTTTCTCTCGGTAAGTAACAAACACATTCTATGTAATGAATCATTGAATATAATTATTATTTTAAGTACTCTGTACATTCAATATATTCGTAACTATGCGCTTCGTCTAGGAATTACCGTGATTATATTTTTGTTTTTGCTATGATTTTATTTTACTGACGGATTAGATCTAATTACTAATTAGTGATTTAACCGGTGAGGTAGATTGCCTCGAACTGCTAAGGTTAGATACAGGCGTGTGCTCAGCCCTTATAGTCTCTTATAGTCTTTTTATAGTCCGTCTTGTAGATTAAATAAAAAATATTGGACACATATTTTTCTTATTTTACGTAATCAAAAAATTACGGCGATATTATATTGAGTTGAAATTTCGCGTGACGTCACACGGGGTTTAAGATAAATAAATTTGTTAAGCTAAACGTTTGACTTTGTTAGGTTTAGTTTTTACATTTTACATCCACGTTTCATCCGTTTTGTTTTTACATACACGGGCCACGACTAATCCACATCCCTGATCCAAATCAGATGTTTTACCTTCTAGTTACTAATTTACTTAGAATAAAGTTCATAGAGACCTTAATAACCATAATATATGTATATTTAAATTAACATAAGAGCCATTAGGTAGAGAATATAAAAATAATGACGAACATAAACTACTATAATAATCATATTAGGTACTTGTTGTGTATGTACTTAGTTTCAAATAAAATGTATATTTTATGGTCGTCGACCCCAAAGCAGCTGACATTTTTTTATACTTATGTAGGTATATAAAAAGTGAAATATTTTTCACAAAACTTATTGCAGAATGCATCGTGTGTTCAGAAACTCATTATAAGTAGCTCGATAAAATACGATTAATTAATATTAATGAGAATTTATAACTATTGTTTATAAATTCAGTGAAAAAAACGCGTATAAATTATAAACATTGTGCCTTGTTATTGTAATGTATTTTATAAATTCCATTGTTGTAAATTATTATGTATAGTTAAATAATATACAATAATATTTAGTATTGTATAATGATTGTATATGAGTAAATAATAAAATTTATTTTATGCTACTACAGTCATTTAGTACAATTTGATGCAATTAATATAATACTAAATATTATTGCATACTATTTTATTTAATTTAAAGTAGTTACGACCTACCGAATTAAGTCAGACATAGATATTTAGTCTCTTTGCTTTATCTATATATATAAAAACCGGCCAAGTGCGAGTCGGACTCGTAAAAGAAGGGTTCCGTACCTATAAAAAAACTTTAAAAAAAGTTAAGACCCTTCATTTCATACTTTCTTTCAAACACGTATTTTAAAAACCCTAAACATAATTATGTTATTTAACCTTAAAAGTGACGAAGGTGGAATGCGTAAGAAATCATTGGCTTAAACACATACTACATAATTAAAATTAGCCTTTACTAGTTTCCCCACAGTTACCTACATATATGGGTTTAAAGAGGCGTGACGAAGTGAATTTTGTTATTCCTCCGTGAACTTTTTACTGCGGTGGCTTCCTTTAAAACGTCTAATATCCATTGTACGGCGGCATACACGTTGCAGTAGAATTTTCCAAATCAGCTTTCGTCATGAATTATTATATCATCATATATCTTGTAATTAGATAGTTAGTGTAATTGATATTATATTATAGTTTTTTTATTGATAAAGCGCGCACTTCCAAAAATAATAAATTATTCATTATTTTTTTTTTATTGACGCAAAGAGAAATCCCCATATGACTGTCATCTTTACGTGGAAACTATGTGACCTGCCACTTTTTTTACACATGACCTATCGCCATTATTTTTTGATTATGTAAAAAAAGGAAAAATACGTGTCCAACATTTTTTACAAGACGGACTAAAAATTTACAGTCATCTAGCCTATTGTCAAAATTGTAAATATACCTAAGTAGGTGACTTGTAAGAATTTTTGTGAGCACCAAAAGGAAATGCACTACATTATCGCTGATGATCATTAATCGTGTGAACGAACGAACACATACCCACACACCCCTACACACACACACACACACACACACACACACACACACACACACACACACACACACACACACACACACACACACACACACACACACACACACACACACACACACACACATGCACACACGCACACACGCACACACACACACACACACACACATAACATTGTACTGCTGAAATCTTTGTAAAATTATCTAATTAATCTAATATTATAATATAGGAAGAGCGGGGTCTCCAAACACAGGCTTTAATTAGCTTAAATGGAGACCTCAATCAACCTGTTAGATATAACAATTTTTGAAGTAAATAAAGAAATTATTATTATTATTATTAAACGTGTGTTCGGCGATAATGTGGACACCGCAACGCGATCACAGGCGATTCCCTTTGATGCGTGCCCAAAAACCGACAATTCACGGGTTGCAGGCGATCATAGACAAGTACAGCCGAGCCCTCTACACTATCGTGATCGCGTATAATCGTCTGTACTCGGCGATAACGTAGTGGAGGCATAACGCGAACGTCCGTTTGTTCGCAGGCGCGGTCGGCTCGGAGGCGGCGCGGGCGGAGCGCGAGGGCGAGGTCAGGGCAGCGGCGGGCGGCATCAAAGTGGTGCAGCTCGCGGTGCTGCAGAAACCCACCAACAACGAACACGACCGCGACGACTCCGATGGTATGGCATTTTTTTGAATTTAACTACACTTTTCGCTTCTGTCGTAGAAACCGAACGTACAATAATGCTGAGTTTAGTGACCCTTTCGGCAGAGCATGCAAGAGATATTATCTATGTCTCTTTAGATTAGGCACTGTTGATGTTTGTTTCTTTTTCTTGTGTGTTGTGCTGAAATAAATGTATTTTCTTTTTCTTCTTCTTAAATATACTACTAGCTGTCCCCCGCGGTAATTTCGGAATTCCCGTGGGAATTCCGGGATAAAAAGTACCCTATGTCACTCAGGACTACCGTAGCTTCCCATAAGTGGAAGAATTTTCAAAACAGGTTTTGTAGATCCAGAGATTACCCCTCCTAAAACGTCACAAACTCACAAACTTTACCTCTTTATAATATTAGTATAGATCTATTATAAGTCATGTTTGTGTTGCCGACTGTACTCACCTCGTCGACCGGCCGTGTCCGCAGAGAGGAGCGGCGGCAAGGCGGGCGCCGACGACGACGAGGAGACGGACTCGAGCGGCAGCGTGTCCGACTCGGCGGTGAGCGAGCCGCACGAGGGCCGCCCGCACGTGTGCGACGTCTGCGACCTCAGGCAAGCAGCTACTACTATTTATACGTTATACTAGCTGTCCCCCGCGGTTTCACCCGCGATAAGTTGGGAGTTCCGCGGGAATTCCGGGATAAAAAGTTTATTGTATCTCTCTCTGTACCCCTGACAACGTGTTTGCAAAATTTCATGTTAAATTGAATCACTCTATCTGTTGGTGAAAACTGCGTTTCAAACCGCGGTTTCACCCGCGTTAATTTCGGAGTTTCCGCGGGAATTCCTGAACAAAAAATAGCCTATATCCTTCTCTGTACTCTTGACAATGTGTATGCAAAATTTTATGATGACCGGTTGAGCCGTTGACGCGTGAAAGCCTAACAAACAGACAGAGTTACTTTCACATTTATAATATTAGTAGGGATTTCGGTGTATTTTTGTCCGTCAACGGTCAATCTTGGTATTTTTGCACACAAGGACCGAGTAGCCTTGATATTATGGTACGTGACAGTTAAAATTTGTATGTATACCAACGTGTTGGCACGTCCGACACCCCTGGTCACGGTGGGCGGTGTGCGCAGGTTCCAGCGCTCGTCGCACCTGTCGCGGCACCGGCTCACGCACACCGGCGAGCGGCCTTTCACGTGCGGCGGCTGCGGCCGCTCGTTCGCGCGCTCCGACAAGCTGCGCGTGCACACCAAGATCTGCGAGCGGGTACGTACATGCAAGCACACAAGTTCGCACGCACACACACACAAGGACGCACGCACGGCTCACAGGCTTGCTCGTAGTCATTAATTGATTGGTACCCTTTACCTAACGTGCACTCCATACGATTATTATAGATGAGCAATCAACCTGGTGGATACCCAAGGGTTTAACTTCGATAAAATCCAGTATTTTACGGTCTTCTATTGGGTTTTAACCCGAAAATGGCAAGCTTTAATCTATAAATACAATACGAAAGAGATTTGACAGGATTTTTTATCTATTATTATCTACTAGCTGTGCCCCGCGGATTCACCCGCATGAAAGGTTTTTGTAAAACTTTTTTTTCCAACATTCGATTTCAACGAAACAACGCCTATATGTAGGTCCAGGTTAAGCTTAATCTACCTGTGAAAACCGCATGACGATCGGTTCAGTAGATGCAGAGATTATCGCGAACAGATAGACAGACAGAAAAGAATTTAAAAAACTTTTTTTTGGACTTGGTTACTCTTTTATCACCCCTCTCAATTTTAGGTAAAAATATTCAATGTACAGAATCGCGGATTCTACTCTTATATTATAGTATAGATCATGACGTGTATTGTCAATTCAGCTGCGACTTGCGAGCGATTTTTTTTTCCAATATCCACATCGGCCATAAAATTATGAATTTCAAATATGTATTGCAATTCAAACAGCCGAACTCAGAGTCGTTTTGATGATTACTTAACTTGATGAATGTCTCTGATTGCGGCAATTTGTTTTTAAAATCTTTACTTAAAATTAAGCAATCATTAAAACGACTCTGAGTGCGGTCGAAAGATTGTAATTTTAATTTACGTTACGTAATCAATAGCCAACTTACAATAAAGACATATTTTGATTGTATCTACAATCCAATGTGGTATCAACAGGAGGACCCCACGGTGGACATGAACAGCGACGCGGCCGGCGGCAAGCGCGACAGCAGCTCGGAGGTGATGTCCGGCATGGTGCGCACCACGCACCGCGAGTCCGGCCACCTGGTGTTCACGCCCGGCGGCGACGTGATGCTGCCGCCGCGCCACCCCCACCCCCACCCGCACCCGCTCGGGGGCGGCGCGGAGGGGCGCGACCCCGCCGACGGGGGCGACCCACCCCGCCGGGGCCGCGGCCGCCCGCGCAAGACGCCGCTCCCGCTCACGCCCAAAATCAAGAAAAAGAGGGGCCGCCCGCCGAAGACGTCGCTCGGTGAGTGGTGCGCGCTGGTGGTGCGGCCAGTGCATGAGTGTACGTTACTGTACTGTGCGGCATACGGACTGTTCAACTGTACTGTATACTGTATAAGCTACTAATATCTGGGCGACCGAGCTTCGCACGTAGCGCCATCTGTAAGCAGTACCAAACACTCATTTTTCATAACACGGATAAAACGTTTTCTAAAAATGAAACCTAGCTAGATCGATTAATCGTTCCCGGAACCCCCTGCATACTAAATTTCATGAAAACCGTTGGAGCCGTTTCCGATAGAACGTATTGTAAGTATATATTTATGTATATACAAGAGTAGATACTGTACTGTATATTATTATATTATTATTATTGTTCTGTTTATTATCAATTTATTATACCAGGTTATAATAAGTTATACCTTGTCAATACTGTACGTAGGTACAAAGAGACCGGATCGAATGAGTTCAGTGGAGAACCCAAACTAATAAGAATGCAGACTTAATAAGATTCAAATTTTGAATTTTGTGAAATACTTAATTATTAATGTTAGGCAATTTGTGCCGAGTCCGTACCGTTAATACCATATTGCACGTCATATATTGCACGTAGTCGTTGCATCAGAGAAGCCCTCGAGTGGCGACTGTATGGGTTGACCGACTGGAGGCTGGCAAAGATCGCGAGGCCAGGCCGGAAGGGGGTGGCGCGGGAACGGACGTCTTAGAATGGAGATTTGTCTAACAGTGGGCGTCTGTCGGCTGATATACAGGGTGTCCCGTAAATCGACGTCAAGCCAAAACCGGGTGATAGGCTAAAGTCATAACTTAATAGAGAAACGTAAAAAAATAATCTTTATAATTTATAGAAAATATAAAAATTTACACCCTGCGACGGTTCATTAACTCCTGTTGCTACAAACCTTAACTTTTTTTCAATTTTCTTCTTATTGTGTAAACCTGAATAGTGTTTCTGAAAATTACTGCTTAAAATTTTTGCCAATGAAGTTTTCAAAATTATTGCTTTCGTCAGTTTTTAATGACTGTGCTTTTTTTTAAACAGGCATAAAGATTTTCATATTTTTCTGTTAACAGCTGCTATGACATAACCTGGTTCTAGCTTTACGTCGATTTACGGGACACCTGTATGTATATAATGATGTACGAATGATTAACGAAGAGCGTTGTGTGCAGACATGGAGGGATCGGTGCTGACGAGCGGCTCGGTGGGCGTGGGCGTGAGCGTGGGCGGGGTGATGGGCCCGCCGCAGCCGCTGCCCGCGCTGCCGCCCTCAGGCCAGCAGCTGCTGCAGATGAAGCGCAAGCGCGGCCGCCCGCCCAAGAACTACCTGCTCTCCAGGCCCGGTATGACACCATTCGAACGTGCCTACGTACAGTCAGCATCAGAGATGAGCAAACATTTTTGGCAGTCGTTGAATTTTATTACTGTTTCCAAAAAGATTCAAAGACTGTCGAAAATGATTACAAGTTTCTGATACCGACTGTAGTAGTACCACAGATACAAATATCTTTTTTGATTCACAAAGATTGCACTCTTGATTGTATTAACTTTTATGGTAATTTATAGCACCCAAAGTAGCATCACTCCTTTAAGAAATCGTAACTGATGTTGAATTTTTAAAATACTAATCAGGTATGGCAAATACTTGTTTTTGAAATTTTTAAGTTGATTTGATTCAACGAGCGAGCGGTGCCACTTTAGGTGCTGTATGAACTTCAACCAAAATTGTAGATCATAGGGCTAGGGGTATAAAAACATAGAAAACATATTTGGATGGTTAGATTTGGGTTCAGGGGAATCAATGCCAGTACATTCATTAGGTACAAAAGAATACAGTTTATTTATACGTATATTTTGACAACGTAACTGTTTTCTGTCCTGGGTTTTTATTTACTCAGCATCAGATTGAAAATCTTAGGTTATTCTATTTTTTTTTTAACCACAAAATAATCCTCGGCAAGAAATGTCCGAATTTTATCTCGAGCAATAATCTTAAATGGTCCCATTACAATAATTAAAGTCAATGACTCATGTTTTTACAACTCTTTACAGTGTTTTTTTTTTCATCTATGATTAATGTTAGCTCGTTTCTCATTCCAACATAATTTATATTATCCAGGTTCGTTTCAATATCGACCTTACGTATTCAGTGTTAAGAATTATTTTTGGGTGACACATGTTTGTTTGAATCACCATTGTTTAGTTTTTTTACTAGTCTACTCATATTGCATTAATATCATCATAGACTAACAACTTTATTCGAATACAAGACTGGGGAAGTTAAGCCCTTCCTCCCTATACTGTAAAAAGGATGTTTGCTTGTTTGTCTTTATGCGTTTCGATGCCGTTCGTCCGATTACGATGAAACTTTGTTGGATTGTTGTGCACGCATCGAGAAAAAAAATTGTAAAAAAAAATTGTATTGAAACGTATGGTGGGCACAGCTAGAAGTAAATAAATAGGCAAAAGTTACATTAGGTACCTACACTTTAAAATAAAAAATATTGTGTTTTGATTTTTAGTGCCAGTATTGTTTGTCTTCGGAATAAATATGGTTAGTCTATGATGACTTTGTGTTTTTTGTACGTATATAATAAAATTACTTCAAACCTGTTTTGCAATATTTTTGCATTACAATGCTTTTGTTACGTTTTTGTTATATTTTTGTTCATTTTGTGACGTGCTTGGACCAATTCTCTTTTTTTGCTCGTTGGGTTCATAATTATATACTTAGTTACCTATATAATTCATTTATTTATGACATGACTTATTAAATCCAAATTATATTCTTGTTACATACAGCAAATTTATAAAAGTTTAGATAAATATTTGGGAAATTTATTTATATTTATTTATTTATTTATTGTTTTGTTATCAGGCAACATGGGCCCATAGATAAATACCTTACAAACTAACATACATATTATAACAAATATAAAAAAAAAAAAAAACATTTTATTTGAATTGGAATTTTTTATTTTTCCACACTAATGCTGCTAATTTTTATCTGTTATACCTTATTATTAAAATAATATTAAATTTTCCTGTATCGCGATTATTTGCTAGGTATTCGTGTAATAGAATAATTATATAATATTGTAAATATTATAACGTATAATAAAAGAAGATTCAGTAAGTATAAAAAAATATCAACTAAAATTCTTCTTAAAACCAATCTTACCAATTTTGTTATTTGTTAGGATTGAATTATTTTAAAATAGTTTTCTCATCACTTTACTAACAAGCGGAAAAAATCAGGAATCACAAATACAGACAGTTCAATATATTTTATTATTTGCATTGATTTACTATTTAATCAATATTATTATTATTATTAATAAGTAATAAGATATGTATACAAATAGTAAAAGATATCCCGAGTTTATATAATTAAAAACCCCAATTTATGGGTTTCTGTTTTAATTAATCTCACGTTTACTCTGCCCATATTATACTTAATATTACTTTAAAATTGCATTAGAATAAATGTTTTGTGGGTTGATTAAAACACGGTGAGGTTCACTCAAACTCATTATGGTAAAACGGGTGGAAATTGTTGTCAGTATGAAAGGGAGTTGGTCCAAATCCGTGTCCACGAAGCATGTCGTTCACGCCACCTTTCCCGCCCTTAGGTATGGATGGGACATTACCGATGGAGTACGGCCTCGCCTTGGATTTGGCCAAGATTTGTTAGTATACCAACACCAACTCTGTGTGCATGTTGACGAAACAAATTTATCTTCCAAATTACATTCAAAAGGGGCATGTCGGTACTAATCGGTACATGTTGGAATTATTATTTTCTATTTATATATTTAGTGATATAATCATGTGAATTGCTTAATTATAATTATATAATTCCATATTTATTTGCGTATTGGTTTGCTCATTCCAGCTTTCATTAGTTTCTCTTTCATGTAATTCACACGCTACAAGTTTTTGGTACAATATTTTAACATATATTATTATTTATTTTAATTATTATTGAATTGCTTTTAATGATACTATAATGGTTCGATATATTTTGACATTTTAATTACAGTTAGATTACAATAATACGTATATGCAAAAAGCTTAATATTTCACGTTTCTCTGCATCTATTGTCAAAAAATAAATAAAAACAATAACGTCCACTTTTTCAACGTACCAACAATCTCGCACCGCAGACGGCGGCCAGCCGAACGAGAACTACAACGCGACCAACCTGCCGTTCGGCGACTTCTCGTACCTGACCGAGATGATGTACAACCCGCTCGCGTACAGCTACCGGGTCACCAGCGTGGACCCGGACCGGAACGTGGACGGGGACCACACGCCGTCGGAGACCTCGCACGACCGGACCATCGACGTGTCCGACTCGTCCACCGACGAGGACGAGTCGCGCGTCGAGCTGGAGGAGAACGTGCCCCCCGTCGCCATGGAGACGCAGATCATGACCGTCGGCGACTGCCAGATCGTGAAGCTCTCGCCCGCCGCCGACGACGGGGAGGAGCGCGCCGACCCGCCGCCGGACAACCCGCCGCCCGCCGCCGCCGCCGCCGCCGCCGGCTCCGTCACCATCACGCCCATCACCACCGTCGGCGACTGCACGATACGGCCCGTCGAGAACAACACATAACTGACCATCACGTCCGTGTGGTAAGCGGTTCCGATGTGCGGCAACTTCTGGTACACATCGCCCCGGCCCGGCCGCGGCCCGGCGGCGATTCTAAAGTGTTATTAAAAATATAAAAAAATAAAAACAATGTACTAACGCCCATCACAATGCGATCACAAACAGAGGCCGCGAGCCGCGATCCGGGCTCCGGTCCCGAGGCACAGAATAAGGATAAGAACGGAGATACAGGGCGACCCCCACTGAGCTCCGACACTACGACCGACAGTCCTTGCCCATGATAAAGAAGGCAAAATTCACTCATTTAAATTCTATACGCCATATGATACGTCGAGTGAAACCTATTTAAGCAATAAAATTTTTGTGGAAGGTCTCTGGTCATAGTGAATTGGGACCCTGGCCCCGCCGTATACGGGACCTGTGTTAAATTTGAGCGCGTTGTCGGCATTTCACCACGAGATCAAAGGCTTGCCGTATCTGTTGTTTATTCTGTGCCCGAGGCGTGTTTGCGCGCGCGTGTTATTGCGGTGGCTCTCGCTCCGGCAGCGCCTCGGTCAGGCTTATGAATTTTAAAAAACAATTTTACATGTCTATGGAGATATTCTTCGGTACACGATTATTGCTATTCCTCTCGATAGAATCCCAGTTTAAAAATGAAGGTGGCAATACCCCGTTCATGCAAAGAAACGTATAAAATTCGGACCGGAAAGTTAATATTGAAAATGTTATTCTGAATTTTTGTTTATTAATCTTCCATTATTATTTGAAGAGAGAGTGCTTGTGACTGGACTGACCCCTTTTTACCTTAAATCCATACAATCTTACCAGTGAAAAATATAGAAGACTACTTTTTGAAATGGCTGGCACCAATGTTTGAATTTAGTTAAATAAGCTTAAGCTGAGTAAAAATTTCAATGAAACTTTAATACTTTACCAGTAAATTTCATGTTTGGAACGTCACTACACTGAGGTAGAATTATAGTATTCAAATTTCAAGGCACAGGCTGCAGTACCAAATTTTGTTGAATTTTTTTTTATCGAGTTTCAACATAGGTTTTCTACCTTCGTCATACATATCTTGAGAAAACACGAGAGGCATCTCTACATTCCAACGTCGCTACGTCTTCCCCCTGCGCCCGCGACCGCACCGCCACCGCAATGACGTCATAACTATAATCGCATTTTATCCCTAAAATTATATTATAATAAAAATAGACAAATTTTAAAAATGACAAACGACTGTCACCTATTAATTATTGTATTATATATTATAATATAATAATAATTAATGCATTTATATCGGTGTTTAAATGGATTATTTATTTTTTGGTCAAACTGAAAATATGATTGGCGAATATGTGAAAGCAAAATACAAGATTCAGAGTACGGGGTGGCGATTTGCGATGGGGTGATAAGAGACGCTAGAGACATAGCAACGCAATCTGTTGATCTTAAATACGAAACGAGAGGCTAATCATGCCATAAAAAGGGATTACCCTTTTTATAGCCCACTGTATCTTTTTTTTCAAGAAGTGTGACAATCGAATATAACTTTGAAAGTATTTGCTCACTTAAATGCCCCATCCTAAATTACCACCGTGAATTAAAACATTACAATACGAGTAATTATAATTTTGTAAACAGTGATACTCATTTTATATACCTACATCCCGTATACAAGAACAAAGTTATGTCACATTTCATTTGCGGTAGTCGATATAAAAACTTTGAACTATTACCAAACTACATAATATAATATTACCATAATATTATGGTAGCAATATTGACTTGAAGAGACTTGCCAGTGTTGAATTTAAAATAATAAAATTGATACATATCTTGAAAGGGTACGTGAATGTCCTTCCTTTTGCCTGTAGTTCATAAGTTCCTTGTTCTGTCTGTGAAGGCAAAATTATTAAACTATTTTATTACTATTATTATTAATGTTTGTTCACGTTCATTTTACCCTCGGTGATGGCAAATACTGGTTAATTTACTAGAAGTTTAAATAAAAAGTGCAGATACAAGGAGGAGGTTCTCAATTCGACGCTTATGTTTTTTTTTTCTTTTTTTATCAATGCAGAATAATATGTCAAGTGTTCATACCGACTACCGTAAAGTAATAATCATTAATAATTAAAAATATTTGTTACGTATTGGTAATAATAGATGTCTAATATTTTGCGAATATCTACCACAGAGGCAGCATATTTACTACAAGTATATTAGTGGCATGTACCGATGGAAACTATTTAAATATGCAATGTTCAATGATTAAAAAAGTAATTGTAAAAATTTAAGTAACTAATAAAATAATATTATGAAATACGTGCACTTTTCGAGGATGCCTTCGGTGTTTTTTCCTATTTCGTTTTACACGTCGTAATATCGCTTGAAAGTATTCGGAGAAATTCAACTGTCCAGCCGCGAAAATGATCTTTGAATCCCACAAAGTGAACTTGCTGAAGATTTGTTAAGGAAAAATTATTATTTTTTACATATTTTTAAGTAATCATACAACTTTCACTCGCTTTAATTACCCCATATTGTTGGTGAGTTTGGGTGAGTCCGAGTTCAGCCACCCTCTCCTATACCCTCTGCTAAATAGATTTTGGTAGCTGAACTTGCCCCAAATTACCATCATTTAATATACATTATTATTATGATATACAATAATATCGAAGAGCCAAAATCGCATTACACGTGGATAAGTCTTCCAGTTTAACTTGTTTTAAAATGTTTCTTTAAACGAAATAAAATCAATGAATACAGAAAAAGTGATATTTAACAGTGTGACGTTGGCCTTATGAATTGAGAAAGAAGTGGCTCTGGCAACCGACAAGTGAAAAAATTAAATACGATTGATATTAGTTATATTAATCCTTTATACGTAGTTTTATCATCGATGATTTGGATGTCATCGCTAGCTCCCTATTTTTAATCGAGTATACTCAGATAATTTCAATCAAAGTAAACAGTCGATTCAAGATCAGCCTGATTACTGTATTGAAAACCGAGGGGATAATTTCCCCCAAATCCTTAAATGTTTTCAAGCGATATAAATAAATGCTTTAAACTGAACGTCTGATTGGCTGTCTATTATACGTTTAATTTAGTTTTTTTTTTTCTGTTATTTTATCGTGAAATGTAAATGATAATAAAATATTGTTGTGTAGTGTATTACGATAATAAGCACACGCTATTTCGCCTTTCCATGTTCGTAATTGTATCGATCGATATCTGTGAATACTAGAATGTAGAATGTAGTGTCTTAGATAAACATTAATATTCTAAATATATAAATAATATTAGAGGGAACTCGGCAACACCACACGAACAAGTGATACGATGTAAGCTACTTATTTTTAAAGCGATGCTTAGGGGACGCCCGGCCACGGAGCAGGCACGGATCAGTGAGCAAAACTACAGGGGTAAGGCTAGCCACCAGTAGTTTCGGCGTTTTTGGATTTTTTTTTAACCATAAATTCTTGAGTCTGTTTTTCAATCGCCAGATAAACTTTGTCACACATAAATTTGACACATTTTGGCAATTTTCATATCGTACCTACATTTATCAAGAATACAATTTTTTCTGACAAATATAATTGCGATTGCAAAATAAACCCTGGAGGTCCAAAGAACGCTAAATGGGTAAAGGGGACTTACTCCAACATTGAATTAAGTTTTTATTTTTTTTCTTTTACTCTGTTTCATAAACATAATGGCGTGTCTGAATGTGCGTGGTGCGGACCCCTCGTGTTGTATTAAAATTTTAATATTATATTATTATATAATAGTAATAATAACATAAATATGATTTAATCAAAACGTTTTGCCTATAAAAGCAATGAGTAAGGTATCGTAGATATTATATTATATTAAAATACAAATTATAAACCCCACGAGGTCTGACAGCTGTAATGTTGCGTTTAAATGTAGAAAGCGGTAGATTGGGAATATGACCACTTTCCCCAAAACGAAACACGAACCTAATCAAATGCAAAGGTTATAATTATGAAACTGCCGCCTTCTGTGCTTTAACGTGTAATGTTTTTTATATTATACAATATTTTGACTGTCAAATATACTATAAATGTATAATATATTGATTCCTCTCCTTTGTTTTAGATCTACACTCGTACACTTAGTACTTTATTTATAACATATTATTTTATTATTATATAAAATAATCGTAAGAATCAAAAAAGGATTAACAAAGAAATCAAATGTCGATCCAAATTGGATTTTGCATTTTTTTTTAACCTATTTTACTTGAAAGTATTAACTTTTTGTTTACTTTGTACAGTAGTTTATAGTTCCTGAAGTAAAATTATAATCGACACAAATATTGTAAACCCTCCCTAGTGCTAGAGGCGAGTTGAGGTGCGCGTAATTATTTTAGTTATTCATTTAGTGTTAACTTTTAATATTTCGATCAAATTTAATTTTTAGTATTATATTATTATATTAGTGATATATACAACAACAGCAAAACCACTCGTGTCCCTAGTTATATTTTATTGGTTTTGTTTAATAACAACTTTTGGTCGTGTTAACTGGATGTGTTTCGAGCGTTTTCGTTTCGTTGAAGACTGCTCGTCGTGTTATTTACATATTTTTTTTTTATTTTGCAACCAAAATCTTTATGCATTTGTCGCGGCTACAGTAGGTAGTTTATATACCTAGCTGTTTCGCCGTTCACGGAACAATTTAATCCTCTGTTTTTAGAACTAACACATGAAAAAAAAAACATCATCTAGGACATTCTAAAACCAACTACGTCTCCTAAAGGCTTTAAAATGACATTTATCAATGACAAGTGTGTAAAGATATGTAGGATAATAAAAGTGTCACTAATTTCTTAACTTTATACAGTTAACGAAAGTACTGAAATGGTTTTATTTAATTAAAAATAAACAATATTATAAGTAGCCCTGAAGAGGCATTAAACTGCATGAGTCTCACGGCAAGCTAAGCTTATTAATTAATGAAAATGTTTTAATGTTAGGAATCTGTATTTTTATAATAATGATAATAAAACGAAAGTAAGTTAATTTATTCATAACATGATAATCTGTTCCACCCTTTATCTCGTAATTAAATGCCATAGTTTTAGTTCATATTATATCTGATACTTTAAACCTGGTATTTGAACGATATCAACTGTTTCCTGAACTTCAATATCCATACAAAATTGAGGACTGCTGGGGACATTAGAAGCGGAGAAAACTAGGAATTACCCAGTTAAATACCCTATCCACAATCTATTTACGGCGGGTAGTGGGTAGGCAAATATAATGCGCGGTTTTTGCAATATTGAAGATCAGTTGGTATTGTTATAGTAGGTATATAACTTGTGCCCTATACTGTCTTAAAAAGTGGATAAGTGATACACAAAAAAAAAAATATTGTATAATATTTGGTGTAATGTTTTAAGCCATAGTAGACGCAATAAAAGAATAGTTTTTCTTTGAGATATCACTTCTTGGCTTAGTGAGGCAGCTTAGGCACTTCTCTGGTGTTGTCATAAAGCTGCCTATACGGCGGCTGTAACACCAACTCTTTATCTTACAGAAGCGTTTAGTTCGTAAAATTACAATTTATTTGTGCAGTTCTCAGGTACATATAAGTTTTATATAAAATCCAAGCGCCATATTCATTGTGAGTCAAAACTGGCGAGACGTCTAAAAAAACATATGCGCGTATCTGTGTCAATATGTAAACACCGTGGTCAATCTTTGAACCTTATTACTATTGCAATAAGATTCAATATCAGTCAAAAGTGCTTACATATTTTTGCTGCAGACTACACGCAAAAGAAGTGAAAGTATATAATATAAAGTATATACATAATATTCATTTACGCAGAGCATAATCCGTAACGAACTTTTTCCTAGAGCTTCATTTCAAAAGTTATTGAATACATTTGGCAATCAAAACTGCAATTGAAAAGCGTAAAGTTATCTAAACCTATAATAAATTGTCTATTTGATGGTGCCACGCTTTCGCGGTGAAGGTGTCTTTGCAACTTCTTTGGATCTGTAGTATATACATAATATTCATACCAACCGGGTGCTTGGACCCGATAAAAGCCAGCCGTCGGGTGTAAACCCAAACCCTATAAAAGGCCGTAATAGGCTAGCTTTTATCGGGTTTAAACCCAAGCGCCGGGTTGAATGACCATGTATAAATCTGTAGTGAAATTCTACTGCCTTTGTATTTTACATATAATAAACAGTCAACTACAGGATTTAGAGTTATTTTAGTGAACATTGAAAATTGGATCGAGCTATCGTTCTGTATATCCGTATAATTATGAAGGTCGATACGTACAGTCTGCATCGAAAGAAGCTTAAGGCTCAATTTACATTGCTTCAGAAGCGAAGCGAACTTTTACTACGAAATAATGCAAAGTATTTTGATCTTTATCTAGAATTTATCACGAAGTCAATTTCAGTCCTCATGACAGAGTGATATTTTTTTTTAATACCTACATGACTAAGTCGGTTCTATGATTATTAATATAGAAATTTTAGTATGACGTGCAAGACATTTATTGGGTAGTTAATCAAGCGCTTCCCTCTGCCATATTTTTTGTAATAGTGACACAATTTGTTTCGCTGCAGACCGTACGCGTCAGCGCGGTTACAACTCTGCCCAGACGAATGTATTTATTTATGGGAGTGTTAGACGTGTGATCGCAAGTTTGATTGCATTTATTTTTAAGTTTCGTTTATTTTTTAATTTTGTATACGAACGTTGCATAAGCAAGATAAAACTCGAGGATGTTTAGTGATTGTTCTATCTTATCTATAGAAAGTTTATACTCAAAAATCGTTTTTGAATCGATAAAAATAGGTACAGATCGATTAAATATATTTTTTATGCGTGGCAATCGCTCGTGCTACCGGCGATGCGAACATATCGGAACGAGTATATATTCCTGTCTGTAAAATGTGGAACCATTTTACGTTGTGATCATGTGAGTGCAAAATTAATTTTAACCAGTTTCGGTTGACTATTCGTCAATTCAAAGGGCAGCAGCGGAATGTATGTTTTGTTCTGCATAGTCCAAGAGCAGTATTTTTTAGATTGTAATCTTTATTATTATGACCCCTTTTTTATTATTTTAACCATTTATTGAATACGATCCTTTTTAGTTACTTTTTAACAATGAAAATATTTAATAAAGAAATCATAAAATTTATTGGTGTTTAATTTATGAACTTTAGGCAGTGATATTATAAGTTAAACAGAAACATTGTGTCGTGTGATAAATAGTAATTTATTCCGATATAAATATAGATTTTTGGGATATAAACACTTGTTTAAATAATAATAATAATCTGTATGCAGTACATATTTTTGTCTATTGGTAAATTTAAACTCATAGTAGTCGCCAAGCCAAGACTTCCGAACAGGAAGCTGACGACAGGACTCTGCTGTACCCTATTTCTACTTTAAAAGCGATTAGTCCATTTATTATTCCAAAAATTCATTCCGCTCAAGGATGTTTTTTACTTATTCAGTCCATAAATTACAAATGCTGTTTTCAATCGTCAATTAGACTCAGAAATAAAAAGTATTTTTTTTTGTGTAATGTTTTATTTTTATAATATAAAAAAAAACTTCAAACGTGGATTATTAACATTATTATCGTAGTAATATTTACATGGATGACATTGTGAAATGCGTATGCCAATTGCCAACAAACTAAATACTGTTGGACAGTATTTGAGATAGTTTTCGTGAGGATTGTACAACTATGTGGGTATTAAGCGTTTATATTAATCTAAACGCGTAATTTACACGTCATGTTACAAGCCCTCATGGCTGCCACTGCGTGGTTACCGCGGCGCTTTCTCGTCCCGTCACCCGGGATGCGCACTGCGGTGACCACGTGGTGCCTCCGACCTTGAAACTAATGCTCATAAAAATATTAAGTGTATAAGTAATGTCTGTTACATTTCATTTTCGATACAAATTATGTAAAGGATGTTAAGATAATGTAATACAGATGCATATAAGCTGCACCTTGATCAATGAATGAACTAACGGCTTATAACCTTTTTTTAAGACTGTTAAAAAGAACTATGAATATTCCAAGGCAAAATTAGGGTTATGTAGTCAATCTACCTTAGCACATTTTTCCTATCTAATCAGATTTCAAATCAGTACTGGTGGCTTTCCCAGGAGTCTAAGGACACGCTATATTCGTAAAACAAAAAACTAATTGCAACATCAATTAATTTGTCACACTGTGACGAGTTGATTAAATAAGTTTTCGAAACTGTTCTGGATTGCGAACATCCGAAATATACGAGTAGCTGCACTACTAAAACGAACGCCCACGAAACTATATTGAAATAAATAATTTAGTAAAAATACGTACTGCACACTTTTACAAACATTTGGATATTTATGCTAACCAACTAATTATTATGAGATAAATCTTATAACAAAACAAAGATAAAACATAAACGTTGCGGCGCCCCACCCTAGCATTACGTGCCCGGGGGCGGGGGCGGGATGTTGTTGACCCAGCGGGGGAGCGCGCCGCCCCCGCCGCGGTAGCTGGAGCCGAACACCGGGTGGGCGGGCGGGAAGCGGGGCCCGCCCATCGGCACGCCGGCCATCATCGGGCTGCCGCCGAACCGGAACGGGTTCCCCATGAACGGCGGCGGGGTGTTCGGGTCGAACCCGAGCGGGAACATCGGCGGCCCGCGGGGCGGGAACGGGGGCGCGCCGAACGGGCCCCGGCCCCCGGGGTCGGCCGGGTGCGGCGGGGGCGTGCGCGCGCCCGCGTCGCCCGCCCACGGCCGGGGGTGGCGCGGCGCGGCGGGGGCGCAGCGCCGGGAGCCGGCCGCGAAGGGGTTGCGGCCGCGGCTGGGCGCGCCGCCGAAGCGGCTGCTCGAGTCGGACGGGCGCTGGGCGCGGCGCGGCTCCTGCGGCCGGCGCGCGGGCGGCTGGCTGCGCGACGCCTCGCCGTCGGGCGCCGCCTCCTCCTGCCTGCTCAGTTTCGCCTGCTCCTTGCGCGCTCGGGTCGCGCGGCGCTCCTCCTCGTCGTCCGAGTACTCTACCTGGTGCGGCGGCGGCTCCAGGTCGTTCAGCCACGACGCGTCCGTGCCTTTCACGCTGGAAAAACAAATTGATAGTAAAAGGTAAAGTTACAAGTAAGGGTTCACTTCTAAAAATTCTTTCACTGATACAAAGTTATATTCTCCCAAAGTAACATCCTGTACTTGTCATCCCAATACAAAGAATTACCGAGAGGGAATTTCTAAATTGACTCGCGTCAACAAGCGCGAATCCAGTGTTATGGGCACGGTGAGCGGGCCTACATCTCTAATTGAGGTCGATAAGCTTATAATATATCAAATGGAGTGGTAAAAAAATAAATCAATGAACCGTGCGTGATTTGAAACACGATACGTCATGCTATAAAAGTGGCATTGTAATCTGTTTAGCAGTTTAGATATTGTGATATGCAAACAAACGAATTTTCGGATGGCCGTGCCCTCAACCTTTTTTAGGGGCTGGAGGTAGACTATCGATTATTAAAAATTAGTTGGGCGCGTTTAAATAAAAGCTTTAAAACAAAAACTAACTTCATGAGTTGGCTGAGGAACACGTAGGTGGTGTGGGGCGTGCGCGGCGCGATGTACACGGGCAGGCCGGGCGCCGCGCCGCGCGCCCGCACGTGCTCCGCCGAGTTGAAGCGCACGCAGTAGTGCGGCTCCGACACCTGCGCCGGGAACCGTTAGACTAAGGCCACGCTTCACTTATTGCCAAGAGCCAAGCTACTCAATGAGTGACTAATCCCAGTGAATACATATTGCATACTATGGCAGCTGGCCACACTGCAAACGACACCCCTATATGGGTGCCTAGCTTGTTGATGCCAACCTGCGATAGTATGCAAAATGTCTGTTCACTAGGATTAGTCACTTAATGAGTAACTATGCTCTTAGCAATAAGCAAAGCACCGGTAAGGTAAGCCTGGTAAGGTGATCAAAACTGACCACTACGCCAGCTGTCACAGAATTAATCCCCAGAACAATATTATACAGAAATGCAAAAAAACTACAACAGATAATGTAGTTCTTGTTTCGAATGATGTGTTGTGGGATTTACTGATTTACCTTAATTATTGTGTAGTAATATACCACGTTTGGTTGGTTTCCACAACACAGGCTTATAGCTTAGTATGGGATCAAATAGATCTCTATGTTGTGAAGTGGATTATTTATTAAAAAAAAATTTACACTTACACTTACACTTGAGGAAATTATGATAGTGCTAAAGTGATATTATTTTTATTAAATATATAGTTTATTTGTTGCTATGTTGTATGATTATCATGTCGTAAAACATGTGTTAGAACTGAAAATACTTACAGGACCAAAAACATCAAAGACCTTTCCCAGTGCCTTCGACCCATTTTCCAGGAAAAGAACACTATCCAGATCCACGGCAGGAGTATCTGGGAGTGCACGCACTATTACTGGAAAGTTGAAAGTTTTTGGTTATTTTAAAATGGTAATTAATAATTATCACTACTGCATAAATGGTTGGTGTTTTTGTGGGTGCTTTTCCATTGTAATCTTTATTGATGTTGCAAAGAGCCACACTTAGCCTGAACACACACAGGTTTCCCCAATAAAATAAGCAGATTAGGCAACCAATAGCTATTGATAGCTATCCTTATCTCTAAGGGGGTGTCCATTGATCACATTTTTTAAATAATTCCCTGGCAATGGTGAGTCAAGGCCACGCGCTGCTGTCTCGTTTAGAAATCATTCTTTCAAAGAACACATGATATAACGTGTAATTTACATATGATATCGCATTATATCCCCATCCCCCTCCTTGTGATATTTAGTGATTGGTTTCCAAACCTCTCCCCCCCTTTCGAGCCTCACATGATTAATGGCTATGGAATTGCCTTCAGACGTCTTGTTTTACTAATCTTATCAGGGAACTGATAGTTGTATGTGTGTGGCGAGGCTTATGGCCAACTATGAGAGGCCAAAGAGGTCCCAAAGGAATTCCCAGGGATGAAATTTAAAACAAAAATAATAGTGAAAAATTTGAAAAACATTTTTTTTTCAATTTATCACTTTTTACAGAACAGAACATTATTAAAATCAATTGGTATGGAAAATTAACATCAATCTTCAAATCCTTGGTAGAATCACACCATTTGTTGTATTGCTGGCTGATTAAGTATTTAGCACCATTTAAACCTTATATTTATTAACTGTACAAAAAAATACAATACCTACCAAGTCTATCAACAATACTAGCAATGGTACCAATCTTCACTGTCTCCTGCGATGGCAAGCTAATGGCAAGGTCTTCAATTGGAGGCAAGTCGTCCAATTCTAGCTCTCCTTGGACTTTGGGTGGCTCAATTTTTTTACTCTTTCCTGCCCCACCAGTTTCATCACTGCAAAAAATAATTATGCAATGTGAGACATAAAAATTGCATAATGATATTTATTCATGATCATTATGCAAGAAATTAACATGAGTTAATGAAAAACAATTTTATGGTTATCTGCTCAATGACTGCATCAATGACTCAACAAGAAAGGAAGTTATTACAAAATGATACCACAAAAAGAAATTAACAAACTGTGATGATTTCCTGAATGATATATGTCAACAACACGAAAAATACAATTTACAGATATGATTAACAACTTGAGGGTATACAGAAAGAATAATGCACATGTTATTTCTAGTTAAAACAAACCCGCTGGAGAGTTCTTCCACATCCTTCACAGATTCCACATCACTGTCACTGGAGTCACTGGATGAGCCAGTATCACTGTCGCTGTCTATATCCCGGTACTCCGTGACCTCGTACTCCATCACTCCGGTCTCAGAGCTGTCTATGATCATGTGTCTGCTGACCTCCGCTCGGTCGCCAGCGTTCGACCTCGACAAAGGGCCGTGAGCACATGCATTTATAATATTATTTTTCAATACCATCTCACTCAGTTCCGCTGCATCAGAATCTTCATTGCCCGTGTTATCATTCGACCGCGTCTCCGTGTCGTCAGAATCAGAGTCCGAAGCGCCATAGTCGGCGATTAAACTGAGCGACACATTTATATGGTCGTCCTGGTCGTTTTCCATTTTAATTTTATAATTAATAAACGCTTGCTAAACTGTAAAACAAGTAATTTACTATACTAATTACCAGTAAAAGTAGGTACCTATTCGCAGAATGCAGACAGAAACTAGAAAGTAGAAACGTGAAGTGAAAGAAAAAACCTGTATGACTGATGACTTAATCTGTGACTGATGACAATGACATTGAGTATTGACGCTAGCTCAGAGTAAATATACGCTAGGCGTGTGAAAAAGTATCGATATTTTTTATCCAATAAATCGATATTTGTAGTCGATATATTTCGATCCGATATATCGATATAAAATATCCAATATTGAAAATTGTATGAAAAACTATTTTTTTTATATATGTACCCCACCTGGTAGCCTGGAAGAGATCGCTTCATAGTGATAAGGCCACGCATTGGAGTCATTTAATACACACTGCTGTTTTCAATTATTTCTTTGTGTGGTGTTCAATAAAGTGTTTTTCATTCATTCATTTCATAAAGTCACTGGTTTGCTTGATGCTTGATTATTTATTAAATAGGTTTAAAAATACATATTATATCGGTTTTATTATTGTAATTATTGCCTATGAAATAGGAATACTGATAAAAGTACCAACATTTTCATTGAGATTTTTGTTCATTACTATTGATGATATTGAGCTAAATAATTTAAAAATTATATTATTTTATAAAATTACGCAAAATCTTTTGAAAAGACCGATATCCAATACACAATTACAATATAATATTTCAATAAATTTTAAATTTCAATAATATTTGGTAAAATATCGATACATCGATTTTCTTTTTCACTTCTAACATCCCTAACTGACGCTGACGCAGGACCTGCAAGGACGCTTGACATGACAACATTGACAATTTTTTTTCTTTTATTAGAGCAGGCAACGAAACTAATCCGTTTAGCCAATTACGATTTATAGGTACTTTTTTATCTAATTTTTACCCAGTTTATGATTCTTGTTTGTTCATAGGTGTTTTCGCGCACAATTTAAAGTAGATATAATAAAATGCAATAATTTGCATTAAAACTTAGTTTAATGCTGAAATAATGAGTTTTTCGGAAATAGTAGACGTGTTATAAAGAGATTTCATTTGTCATCATGGAGCTGTTGTTAATCTCTTAGCCGGATAACACAGACTTATCACAATCAACATAGATCTTAAAAGAAGAGAACGAGGGGAGGTAATTTTGAATACACAAAAATATTTTTTGTATCAAATTTATCTACGAGTAAGTATGTTTTTTATGCAGTTGATGAAGATTGAAGAGCGATTTAAGTACGGACCTTAAACACAATAAAACCAAAATATACTAAAAACTGTTTTATTACGCCAAATTAACAAAGTTATAAATTAAAATATTGTAAGAACTGATGGGAATTACTATTCAACCATTTATTTAACAAAAGGAGACACTATTGCTACGTAGGCCCCCAATAAATAACCAGTTTTAAAAACTATTATGTAGTGTTACATCACAAACAATGCAAACAAATTAAAGGAACAGAAAACTTCATGGAATTCAGATGAACAAACTCCATTCGATCACTTCGGTGTGGTATTTATTCCAGTGATGGTAGGTTCCAAAACTAACCACATGTACAATCATCTAGCTCCCTCGTTGAGGATTAACAATAATGAGAAACATACGATAAACAAGGATTGCTTAAATAATGTACAATGCTTAGTTTGTGGTGATAATGCAATGTTATAAATTAAAACAAAAAGTGACCTAGAATCCGTCTTTTATTTTAAAAAAAAGGTAAAATCTCAAACACATTATAACATTCGCTGCTTAAATTCAAAATTACCACAAATCAAAATACAGAAGAGCTAATCAAAGAAAAAGACTTTTTTAATGCTTTATTATTTTATATCGAATAATTGCATAACATACATTGTTAGAAGCGTATTTTAAAGCAGCATTAAATGTTATAAGTAGTTTTATAATAAACTGAATGCTAGAGGAGATATAAAAATAAATTTTGATTTGTGGTAGTTTTAAATTTAAGCAGTGAAAAGTGTGATATTTAAAAAAAATAAAACTTCGCTCCTTCTGCCTAGTCCGAAAACCATTGCGCACAACTGGATGTCGTCATTGGCCACAAATAAGAAAATACAATAAACAGCCTGTATCAATACATATACTAACCAAAGGATATAATCCTTCAATAGGAACCCATTCAAATTCATTTACTTTTCAGTATTCAACTTTGGCGGCGGAGCCATATATTCGATTGGAGGAAAATCCAACAACCAATTTAACCATCCAATGGGCTATCGTACGTCGTACTAAAACTTCTCATAATCATAGCACGAGATTTTTAATAATTTTTTCTTATTGACTTCTTGCGTTCAAGTCACATTATTGACAATATTTAGCTTAATAGTCGTTATGGTCGTTTGTGTTCTCTTGCTTTTTCTTCTTGATCTGTCGCTTCTTTCTGGGCGGGTGCGGCATCTTGTAATGCACTGTGCGTATGTGGAGGTTCATGCTGGTCGTGTATTTGAATGCTTTGTCGCACATGCTGCATTTGTAGTTGCGATCCGATGAATGCACCTGCGGGAACAATAGAACGTTTTGTGAGGGAGCGAGCGGCGACAATCTTAATAAGGCAATAGAGCATTTCGTGTTTCCCGCCACACGACTAGAGAAGCGAGCCGCTCCAAACTCACTTTCGTCGATTGTCGCACGGGATGCATACTTTTTAAATTTTGCGCCGTCATGGACGTGGAATTTTTCTTTACATAAATTGAGGGTTTACATCAAAAAATCCATTGACCCTTAAGGGTTACAAAGATTCTTGGAAGTTTCTTCGGTAAATATAATGACGTTTTGTGTAAACTAATAAAAAGAAAACTAAAGGATCAGTAGCCATTCAAAATGTAATTGTAATATGTATTTGAAAATGATGGTCCTTCGAGCCGGATTTATTCTTCCCTCCAGTCATGGCGTTAGGAAAGTATGAACGTCGTATCGTCAAACCACGGGGCATAGGGCATAGGTAGGCAGCGCGCGAGTCACCTTGGCGTGGCGCATGAGGTTGGTCTTCTGCTTGAAGGCGAGCCCGCACAGCCGGCAGCGGTGCGGGCGCGCGTCGTCGTGCAGCGGCATGTGGCGCGCCAGCGCGTACTTGTCGTAGAAGGTGCGCGGGCACTGGCTGCAGCGCACCGCCGGCGCCGAGTGCCGCAGCACGTGCTGCTGCAGCTTCGCCGGGTTCTGTGCCATTGTGGGCGGGCGTGTTTGTTTTGTTATTTATTTCATTTTATTTACATCGGATAACTTTTTTTACGTCATAGGGGGCAAACGGGCAAGTGGTACACCTGATGGTAAGTGATGGACATCTGCAACACATAGGGCGTGCAGGTGCGTTGCCGACCTGGAATGAGGGATGGTAACTGGCTTTCAAGTGGGGCTGCCGGAACACACCGTTAGGCGCTCGGCGACAGATTTGTAACTTGAAGGTGGTAGCTAGCCAGCCGGGCACTAGAGAGCGCCCTACCACCATACTATGGTTTCCTCGCGATGTTTTCCTTCATCGACAGCTCAAGCATATTGTTAGAGTTTGAACCTACGCCTTGCGGCGATTGATCCGAACGCACCAACCACTGAGCTATCATCACTGTAATTATTGTTTATATTTCTATAATATATTTTGGAATAGGTTCATTCCCCTTAGCCTAGTTGACAATCTATAATCTTCAACGCATAGAAAAGTTATTAGTCCTAACTGTGAAGATAGTTGTAAAGTATTTATAAATAAATAAAACTAACTAACTAGTGACCACGTGACCTGAAGATTCGTTCTTTAGATATCTATGCATTAAGGACTGTAGATTGTCAACTTGGCCAAGGGGGTTATAGTTCCCGAGCTTTCCTTCTACATCTTAACTTACAAACTTTGTAAGTTAACTTACAAACTTTGTAAGTTAAGTGAAGTTAATTATAATGTGTCGCCGCCCACTAACCTGGAAGCCTTTGCCGCAGGTCTCGCAGTAGGCGGTGAGCACCGGCTGGTAGGACTCCTTCGGGTGCTTCCAGATGTAGTGCCAGTAGTGGGCGCGCCGCGACGGCATCGTCTCGTTGCACTGACGCGAACAAACGGCGTTCCATTACAAGCTCGCTCGGCAGGAGGGGGAGAAACATAACTGGCATAACATAGCAAGCTCATAGCAAAGATTTGCAGCACTGGAGAATATAAAAGGTTTTCAAGAAAGACAACAGTTGTGTGCGTTCATGTGTGTGTGTGTGTGCACACGCGTGTGACCGCGTGTGTCTCTCTCTCTCTCTGTGTGTGTGTGTGTATTTATTTATTTGCGTTTTTTTTGTACTTATGCGTGAGTGTGCGCGTGAATTGTGTCCATGCCTCTCTCTCTCTGTGTGTGTGTCTCTGTCTCTCTCTCTCTCTCTGCGGTGTGTGTATGTGTGTGTGTGTGTATGGGTGCGTGTGTGTGTGTGTATGGGTGCGTGTGTGTGTGCGCGTGCGTATGTGCGTGCGTGTGTGCGTGCGTGCGTGCGTGCGTGCGCGGGCGTGCCGCGTGTACACTGTAGGTGCACAGTACAGTCGGCGGCACTGACGTGGGCGCAGGGCGCGGGGTAGGGCGTGACGCCGGCGGTGGACAGCGGCGGCGGCGCGTGCAGGCGCTTGGCGTGCGCGACCAGCTCGCCCGTGCTGGGGAACTGCTCGCCGCACTGCCGGCACGTCGTCTTCAGCGCCGGGTCGTCGAACACCGACTCGCTGCTGACGTCACAACACATTTCGTTATAGGTAACTCGCTACAAGCAACTCACTGACACCGCTCACATCTCACTCATGACAACCCTAGCTTTGTAGCAGTGGCGTAGCTTGTCCTAGACGGGCCCTGTATCCATTTTTGTCGCGGAGCCTTTTTACCCGCCTGCGGAGAAGCCCTAATGGAGTGTAATTTTTTTTCATGTTATATGGATTTGTATACATAAGTTTGGCTATGGCTGAACACTGATTTTACTATATATGTATGAATAAATATAATCATAAATGCCCATACCTGTTATAGCCCGGGGCCCCGTATCACTGATAGGGCTGATATGGCGGGAGCTACGCCCATGATTGTAGTAAAAGCTAGGGTTGTCACGAGACTACAGCAAAACACACAACCACACCAGCCCCGCCTCGGCAAGGGTCTCCTCACATAACTAGCATATTCGCATCACACTGATCAGCCGTCACGATCAAAGTACATATATAGATAGATACATATTTTTATTTTATACGGGAGGGTGTACAAAACAGACCGAATCTAGTTTTATCTAGTAGTAATTTGGCAGTTTTACCTGGAAAGTTTTCCGGGAGTTTGGAAAGTCTGTAATTTTATAGATTCCAAATTTCAACATTGCCACCTCGTATCATTAATATAAAAAGAAAAATAGAATTAATGATTCCGCGTGCTCTGAACGCCTATTAATGCCTATTAATTGTGCATAATATACTTTTCACTTCAGTAGCTCAAACATGTAGGTCTTGCTGCCTGAAATCAGTGAGCAAAATGCGATTTTGCTCACTGAGTGAGACAAAGTAACTTTTTAATTTTTGTTTTCAGAAAGCCGCGAATATCTCATTCAGCCTTGGGCTAATCATACAATTCGAAACATTTACACTCTATCTCTTTCCCGCTATTAGAAAGAGAGAAAGACAAAGACCAGCCCTTTCGAAGTTCACACGTTCGGAAATTTGTACTAACTAAAGAAATTTTGCAAAAAGATTATCATGTCTTTTATGTAATTTATTGAATTTTTAACTTAATGTAGTATTTAAACGAAAATAAGTATTTACTGCAAATAAAACTGATATTTAACCTGTAAATAACCATTATCTCCTAAAGTGTTCTCGCTGCTGAAGTGAAAAGTTATGTATGTGTGTTACACGAGAGCAAAGTTTTTTGCATTTTGTGCCTTTGAATCCTTCGCCACACTCAGGATTCAACTTTACAATCACTCGCTACGCTCGTGATTCAATCGATGAATCCTTCGCTTGCTCAGGATTCAAAATCAGCACTCGCAGCAAAAAAGACTTTGCTCTCTTGTTGCACAAATAACTATTGTTTGCACTGTTTTTCGTTAGGTACTAAATAGACTTTATTGATTTTATAGATGCAGGAGCGGTGCGTTGGCGACCAGGTGAATAGGCTAGTTTCCTGGGTAAAAAAATCAAAATTCTATTTAGTCCGTCAGTTAGATAATAAAAAAATAAAAGACACGTATTTTTTGCTTTTTTAAAATAATGGAAATATGCATAGATAAAGCGCATTAAAGTTTAGGGTGGGGGACTCGTGATGTCACAGCTCGCTATAACGTGCGAACAAACTGTAGCGAGGCGTGACGTCATGTGAAATTTCGACTTGATATATCTCCGTTATTTTTTGGTTACATAAAAAATAAAAAAATACGTGTCCAATATTTTTTAATAATCTACAAAACGGACTAAAAAAGAAAATTTAGGAAACTAGCCTATTGGTGCTGAAGGGTTGGTCACAGTCTCGGCGGCGCGCGGCGGCGGTGGCGGCGGCAGCGGCGGCGGCAAAAACATAAGATAGACAACATAAGAAGTGGGCCACAGCTATTAGCGGCCCGAGCTGTGGCTTACTTCTTATGTTGTCTACCATTTGTTTTCGCCGCTGCCGCCGCCGCCCTTAGCGCGGGTGCCGCAGTGCGGCGGCGTCGCGCGGTACTCACGGCAGGCCGTACTTCTTGCGGTGTATGGCGGCGGACAGCAGGTGCACGCGCTTCGCCCTCTCCGACACGAACATGATCTTGCACAGGCCGCACAGCGCGGGCCGCCCGTCGTCCGTCTCCTGGAACGTAACCGCGCCCGTGCGTGCCGACATTTGGGTCGCGTTCCGAAACGGCACTCGTGTGCACACGAACGTGAGTTCTCACACTAGCCGTTAGTGAGACGTTCGGAAACAAGAAAGTAATTGAATTTAAAAATAAACTACAGCGAGTGACAAACGTAATAATAATAGCCCACTTTGAAATTGTAATTGAATAAGCTTTATTTGACACAACAAAAAAAATGACAACACACGTATACAATAACTATACAATAACAAATATTGAGGGTTCGGGGTATTGAGGATTGAGATAGACGCCGCCCGCCGAGCAGATCTGACAAACGGATCCGACGGTTGAGAAACGAACGAGATTTGACACTGTGTTGTGACAAAAAAGCGGTCGGTCGAGCCGTTTCAGAGATTAGCCGGAACAAACAGACAGACAGAGAATTTTTTTTAAAATGTAAGTACCGTATATACTTCCATAATATGCATTTATTTATTTATTTAATCCTCTATTGCACATCAAATAACAATGTTACAGTACCCAAAGGAAAGGAGAAAGCAAATGGCGGTCTTATCGCATAGTTGCGATCTCTTCCAGACAACCAATTGTGCGAAAGGACAAACAAAAATACATAGACACGGGTGGTTAGGCAAAGCGTTCCAAATATTATTATACTATATAAATACACAAACTACACAATACTTAAACATAATATAAAATCACTACATACCAACTACCTTTACTCATGTAGTGAAAAGCTGTTGATTTGGAATTAGAAGAAAGAAAGAAAGAAAATAAATATATTTGTCAACCAACACATAACTAATATACAGGCTGTTGTTTTGGTCAGCAACGCGCGTAACGGAGGTAGTAATATAACTAATATGGGTTCTAAAAAAAATATAAAAAAAATATATTTTTTTATAATTCGGAACATTATTTAAAAGAAAATCTCTGCACAAGATATCTAAAAATGTTTACATTAAATGGTAATTGGTAAAGCCTTAGCGCGTAGACTAGAGCTACGACATCATAGATTCTACGCGCTACGAGCAGCTACATCGCGCGTCTCGTCGTCGTCGGTACCTACCTACCTACTACCTACTTTGTAGGTACCTACTTTTGCACAAACGTTTTACCTATTTAGATCACGGTAAGTAAACAAAACATTTTAGACTCTCTTTCCCTCCATACTTTACTGGGCTTAGGACCGGCAAAGGAACTGAATAATTTAGAAATTATTAAATTAGAAATGACATTTTTATCCATTAATAATATCCATTAAAGTTCTATGGCGCTGTTATTAAGTACCTTTGGCGTATTTAAAAAGGTGAACGAACTTATTTACAATCATTAAACGTGATTTACAAATTATTGATTACACATAACACGAAGTCTTCTAAAAGTTTTTTTTATTTACACTGATTTTACGTTAACGGTTTATCTGTTCAGTGTCTACCGCGTTACGCGATGCACACAGAAGCACGACATCGCAAATTGTCTTTTAATCGCGATAAAACAGTTTAATTGTTCGTAATTACTTCTAAAGCGTTTAGTATCTCTTGTTTTAATGTGTCGGCGTATTCGTCATGCGTACCACTTTACGTCACCCCACAAATAAAAGTCCAATTGAGTTAGATCGGGTGAACGTGGTGGCCACGGTATGGGTCCACCTCTTCCTATCCAACGATCACCAAACTCCGATGTTAAATGGTCAATGCCAAAGCTTCGCCCAGCATCCCAGGTAGGTAGGTATTCGCGCGCGGCTGCGCACGAAAGTAGGTATTCAAGGACTGCATCTTGAACATTAACAGGGAGCCCAGATTGACCTCTAGGTACCTGTTGTGTGACGAGGTGTAGCGAATGTTACCCATTCCCTGAGACTAAAAACAACAGTCCTTATGGTGTAACGAGTTAAACTTGGACGAGTTGAAAACGTCGCACTCCACTCGGCTACACTATTCGCTTCATCTTCGCTATTACTAAATACTCAATAAATTTCACTATTGGTTAATCCTGCGAACGACCGAGCCATTTTAGCACAGAAACAACGCACGCGCAATAGCCGCGGCTGTGGGAGGCAGACTGGCTGGCGCCTGGCGCTGGCCGCTGGCGCTAGCGCCGGCGGGCGGGGGTGGCACATCGCCGCGCCCCCCGGCCCCCGCCGCCCGCCCGCCCCGCCGCATTCGCCCGCGTTCCCACCGAGGCGGGGTGTATGTAGGTACTATGTACGTAGGTACTATTGCATGCCATATGATGCGCGCCGCGCCGCGCGGTCAACGACCGGTAGCGTAGGCTCGCCCGCTTGTATAAACAAAATAAATAATTTTTTCGGATTTTCCTTGAAAAAATAATTATTTTTTTTTATATTTTTTTTGACATCAGTATCGTTAGTACAACCACCTCTGTGACGGGCGTTGTTGACCAAAACAACAGCCTGTATAACTGCGACAAAACAAAAATGTTGACAAAATGGTCCCGGCTCAGCATAATACTACCTCACACAGTTAACAGTGTGAGGCAGCGCTGGTTTTCAGCCGGAACCGCGGTAAAAAATAAATAAAAGTAAAAAATAAACTATAAAACCAAAATTACAATAAAAAAATGAACTATAAAACTAAACAAAAAATAAAATAAAATAACAATATATATATATAAATACGTGACGTCTCGGACACCGTTACTTACAATAATCTGATTATAATACATAAATTACAAATAGACACTTCAATTTCATTTGTGTGCATAGATGTAAAGCGTTTATATATTTTCGCCGCTGAGTGTAGTGGCGCGGGCGGTGCGCGGTGGCCGGTGAGTGCTGCGCACCTTGAGCAGGTCGGGGTGCGCGGCGCGCACGTGCGCCCCGAGCGCGTCCTCGTGCGCCGAGCTGTAGGCGCAGTGCGCGCACGCGCTGCCGCGCCCGCGGTGCCAGCGCATGTGCTCGCGGGCGATGCGCCTGCGCAGCGGACGGACGGACCCCGACAGCCGGCGGCGGATATCAATATTCATTATTATGTTATCACTTTTTAGTAATAAAAGTTCGAAGACTGACCAAAACGTTTACATATTACTGCTGCCGACTGTACGGTGAGTAATCTTTAATATTACAATAAAGTACGAATGTGAATTTGTTTGTTTGTTATACTTTCACGCCTTAATTACTCAATGAAACATCATTAAGTTTTGCATACCTACATGTTGTCAAGGATATAGTGTAGGTCGTAGGGTACTTTTATGCCGGAATATCCGTAGAAATTATCGTGGATGAAACCGCGGGAAACAGCCATTGTTAAAATAAAATATATGCGACCCTCTGCAGTGCGAAGTGCGGTGTGCACTTACGTGTTGTTGAGCACCTCGCGGCGCACTCACGTGTTGTTGAGCACCTCGCGGCGCACTCACTTGTTGTTGAGCACCTCGCGGCGCACTCACGTGTTGTTGAGCACCTTGGGGCACACTCACTTGTTGTTGAGCAACTTGAGGCGCACAAACTTTGTTGAGCACTTTGAGGCGCACTCACTTGTTGAGCAACTTGAGACGCACTCACTTGTTGTTGAACACCTCGGGGAGTCAAGGCGCACTCACTTATTGTTGAGCACCTCGGGGCGCACTCAATTGTTGTTGAGCACCTCGCGACACACTCACCTGTTGTTGAACACCTCGGGGAGTCGGGGCGCACTCACTTGTTGTTGAGCACCTAGAGGCGCACTCACTTGTTATTGGGCACCTCGCGGCGCACTCACCTGTTGTTGAACACCTCGGGGAGTCGAGGTGCACTCACTTGTTGTTGAGCACCTAGGGGCGCACTCACTTGTTGTTGGGCACCTCGCAGCGCACTCACTTGTTGTTGGGCACCTCGCGGCGCACTCACCTGTTGTTGAACACCTCGGGGAGTCGAGGTGCACTCACTTGTTGTTGAGCACCTAGGGGCGCACTCACTTGTTGTTGGGCACCTCGCAGCGCACTCACTTGTTGTTGGGAACCTCGCGGCGCACTCACCTGTTGTTGAACACCTCGGGGAGTCAGGACGCACTCATTTGTTGTTGAGCACCTCGAGGAGCACTCACCTGTTGTTGAACACCTTGGGGCACGCGTCGCAGCGGTACCGGCGGCGGTGCGCGGCGGCCCCATGCGCGCGCGCCGCCCGCTCGCTGCCGAAGCGTGTGCCGCACACCGGGCACTCCGCCGCGCCCTCCATCTGCGGGGGAAGCAAACTGACATTATTATTATCCTTCCAAATGAAGAACATTATGGACTTTCACGCAAAATCTACAAGAAATAATTATCTCAATTAAGCTAATATTAATTTAAAAAAAATCTTTGATTTTTTTCTTAATTTTTCAGCCGCAGTTAAAAAGACGACTTTAAAAACTCAGAACTCACCGAGTATGAACTTTAATGACAAAGGTTAAAACGTAACGTAATTATTATTTTTCAAGATCGTTTGTCGATACGAAATCTACTCGTCATCCCTCAGTCACTCTGTCAGGCTGAATTTAAGTTGTGACATGTATATCCAATAGTTTTCCTTCATTCATTCATGTATGGAATGCGCCACCAGTAATTTTAAAAGTTTTATTTTTCTTAATTTCCTTACACCATTGCGTAGCGGTTCATAGGTCCTTTCCTCGAAACTTCATCTATACATGCCAATATTCTCCAAGTAAAATGGCTGCGACAGACGGACGTCGGGATTCCGTTTTTTGTCGTTTAACTATACGAATAATCCCAACTCACCCCGTCGTGGTATATGACGTGCTGCTGGTACATGCTCTGGCGGGTGAACAGTTTGGAGCAAATCAGGCACTCGAAAACCGTCACTAGGTTTTTATCCTCTTTCTTGATCGGATCGTTCCATTCCGATATCTGCTCTTCTAGCTATAATTTGAAGGATTAATTTTATTTTTGTGGCGCGTTATGGTCATAATGAATCGGAGCCTTTGCTTGTGAATAGTTACGAGAAGTTTTTGAGTATGCCACCAAAAATCAGCGGTGCATTTATTAATTACTTATATAATTAGTGTTTCTGCAGTTTAAGCCGAGTGACTTTCTATTTGCCACCATAAATAGTAAATACCTTTTTTCCTAGCTGTACTCCACTATGAATTATTGTAATGTTTTGTGTGTGGCAATTTTTTTTTTTAATATGAAAGTAAGACCAAGTTCAAACCTCCAAAAGCAAACTCAAAAGTCTCTGATTTCTCTGACTGATTCTTACCGATAATTTAGCGACATTGAAATGCTCCATTAAGTCTTTCTCGTCGCTATTTTCGTGGCTTTCATCGCAGTTTTCGACTTTCTTCTCCGATAAATTATTATCTATTTGCATTTTGGAATTCTGGAAAAAAAAAACAAAAAACAATAAGTGTATGTTACACAAATAAGTCTGTTCTACATCTGTCCGTCCGTTATACATCGTAATGAAGAACTTACTCTATTTTACACCCTTAAAAATCTGGTGATGGATAAACTGTGTAAACCTACCCAGGGCCCTTATGACCATCTTAACGCGCCGTGTTACGGTCGTAGAGAATAAGGGCCCTGGAATGGGAGCTGGCTTTCAAGTGATGCTGCCGGAACACACCGTTAGGTGCTCGACGACAGATTTACTTAGGTACCCCTTGCGGCGTGTGATCCGAACTACTGAGCTGCTATATCCATGGATGACATACGGGCCGTCTTAAACTACGGCCCTTGGGCACACAAGAATTTGGGCCCTTTTGGAAAGTTTTTTTACTAAGTATGACCATTTATTATAGTAATCAAATACAGTATAATGTCATTAAAGATATTAGAATGCTGCTGGTTTTTTGGTTACGATTACGATAACGGTTTCTTTCGGGATTTTTGTTGAGCAAAGGCCTTAAAGTCAATTTTTTTAAAGATATCACTTTCTATATGCACATAATTGACCAATTTCTCAGTCGTTCTTGTAACATTGTTGTTCGCAATTCATTTTTTATTCTCTTAAGCTGTGAAAATGACCGCTCTCCACTACAATTGGTAACCATTAGACATATTCTTGTAGCAATTTCTATGTTTGGAAAAGTTTCTTCCAATTTATCTGATTTTATTAGGTTATGTAAGGTTGAGATATTTAAATCCGCTTATTGCTTTGCTATGGTTTACTTGGGTAGGGTGTGTTCGGAAATATTATTAATTAATACAGTAGGACTATTCCTTGCCTATGCGCAGTCATCGATATAATGGCGTAGTGTATGCCTTGTAAATACCTTCTGACAAGATTAGAAGTGTAATAATATGTTTACCGACAAAAAATGTTTTGAGTATAAATGTGTAAGATAAATTGTCGGTCCTTCGGGGCCCCCTGAGAATGGGTGCCCTGGGCACGGGCCCCGTGTGCCCTTATGGTAAAGACGGTACTGCATACACTACTCACCTTCTCCTGTTTATTGTCCACATACAGCACGTACAGGCCAGCCTTCTTCGCCTCCCCGTTGGAACTTATATCATCACTCTTCACATCCTCTCCACTGTCGTAGTCGTACGTTTCTTCGGAATCCTGATAGTAATCGAAAGGCAACCCTCCTTTTGCGGTGTCCATCATTTCCGCTTCGGCGTCGGACTCGCTACACTTCAACTCATCTTTGAATTCCATGAAATATTCTTTGTACACGTCGTTCTCTAGTTTCTTGTAGGGTATGATTATTGTGCCGTTGTTGGTTATTTGCTTATCGCCGTGCAAATGCATCGGCGTGTTCTTCGAACGGGGCGTGGTCAGAAGCGACGACTTTTGACTGGGATCGTATTTGTAATGGTAAATATTCATTTTGTTGTGATAGCTGAGAGGCGACGTCAGACTCAACATGCTCCGGTCCAATGATTGTATCAGGCTTTTCGATATCTGAAAAATGTATTCATAACTATTAGGTGTTAATTTTAAAACCAGTTTGTAATCAAATTTAAAACTAGACATACTCAGCTTCGTAGCAAACTGTACCTTATTGCCCAATTAACCAACGTATAAGTTTTTCTACCTATAAATTTTAAAATATTGTTGTTTTTCTTTTATCGGTCTTTTTTACAGTTTCTCAGGGTTTTGCTAATTTATTAATAGCCCACAAGAATTGTGACATAAAAAGTCTATTGTCCATTTACTCTAGTACCAATGATTGACAACGTGTATGCAATATTTCAGGATGATCAGATCAGTAGTTAATGCGTGAAAGCGTTACAAAAAACAAAACAAAGAAACATTTGCATTTATAATATTAGGATTAACCAATTTGCAAATCGTTGGATATGTAATTGTAATTAAAAAAAAATTAATTAATCGGAGATTTGAATGTAAGTAACTGAATAATGGAATAAAATTTTATACATAAACATAACGCAAAAAAGTATTTCCATTCAGTGACACCAAAAGAGTGCAGCTCTTCGCCTGATTTTTGCTAGTTTTAAATTAGTCCTAAACTAAGTTATCTCAAATAAATATATAAATTTTATTATCTTTCTCCTTATATTGCAGAAACTTATTAAGCGTAGCTCTATATGCTGCCCTGCTAATTGTACTTGCGGTAATCGTCATTTTGGTGATTTTCACTTTTTTTGCTAAAATGACATCCCAAGGAGATAATCAATAACTACGTAAAAATATATTCACAAGTCTATTTAACAATAGCCGTTTCCCGCGGTTTCACCAGCGGTATTATAATTTCGGAGTTCCTGCGGGAATTCCGGGATATAAAGTACCCTACGTCCTTCTCTGTATCCCTGACAACGTGCATGCAAAATTTCATGAAGATCGGTAGAGCCGTTAAGGTGTGAAAGCGTAACAAACAAACAAACAAACTCACTTTCCATTTATACCTAATATTAGTCATACAGTACCTATAGTGTTATACTATCTGTGGTCATACCAAACTCATTTTTCGACAAATACCTACTGTTAAAATTAAATAACATACCTGTCCATACTCTGAATAGATTTCGAGCAATGTAGTTTGCGCTATTAAACTCCTTTCCATTAAGTTGAAACTTTTCATCAAGGCATTTGCGCACTCATAGCATGCAAACTCTGGAAGTCCTTCAACTTGTTGATCCTAAATGAAAACCTTGTTTAATATTTAAACAAAAAAGTTAGGTACCTGGAAAGGTACCTAGAAACTCGACAATCCATGGCTACACTAGAGCAGTTCAAAGAAAAAATATTTTATAAAATTCCACCTAAACCATAACATGATTTATATTTTTTACTAGCTGTGCCCTGCGGTTTCACCCGCGGTAATTTCGGAGTTTCCACGGGAATTCCGGGATAAAAGTACCCTATATCCTTCTCTGTACCCCTGACCACGTGCATGCCAAATTTTATCCAAATCCGTTCAGCCGTGTTTGCGTGATTGAGTAACAAACATTCGAACATCGAAACATCCACACTTTCACATTTAGGTATAATATTAGTAGGATTACTAACATAATATAATATGTTATGTTGCCTGATAACAAAACAATAAATAAATAAATAAATAAAAAATAATATAATACAGTGTGGAGATTGTTAATGAAACTCGAAAATAATATTAGGTATAGCAGTGTTTTCGTATTATTAGTGACTAGATGTCCCCCGCAGTTTCACCCGCGGTAATTTCGGTGTTCCCGCGGGAATTCCAGGATAAACTATAGAATATGTTAACTTTCCTCATGGATCACTCTATCTATTGGTGAAAACAGCATGAAAATTCGTACAGTAGTTTTTGAGTTTTACGCAAACAGACGGCGGAAGTGACTTCCTTTTATACTATGTAGAGATATCAAAAAAGTATTGCACTGTTTTCCGCCTGAGTAATCTGTGCTACTTGTTTTATGTTTAGATTGCATTATTTATAGATTAATCCTACTATCCTACTAATATTATAAATGTGAAAGTGTGGATGTTTGGATGTTTAGATGTTTGGATATTTGTTACTCAATCACGCAAAAACGGCTGAACGGATTTGGATAAAATTTGGCATGCACATTGTCAAGGGTACAGAAAAGGACATAGTGTACTTTTTATCCCGAAATTCCCGCGGGAACTCTGAAATTACCGCGGGTAAAACCGCGGGGCACAGCTAGTTCAATCTATAAAGTATAATCTGATTAAATGATTGTAAGAAATAATGACAGTAATTTCTCTTACACTAGTTCTAGCGAGTGCTAAATATGTCTTCAATAGATCGCCTCGTAGAGGGAACATTTTCACATCGGTTGCAAGACATACTCTGCATACTTCCACCTCTGAAGCTTCATAGTCCACATGAGGCTATGATAAGAGAAGTGAATATTTTTTTAATTAATTTATAGGTACTAATTAATGAAAAATTTGCACATATTTTATTCATTTATTTAATTTGTGTCCCCAATGCGCTTAACAACAAAGCATAATATTCAATCAACATCTATCTAGAATATAGATTATTGAGTCCAGTTGTTGAGCATATACACTTGAGGCTTTCAAGATTACACAAATTAGGATACCTTTATTATCATGTACCCAAAGTTGTAAATTCAGTACATTGGAATGCACACATGCACATGGCTAAGAATATAGGTATAAGCAGGCTTGCTCAGCTCAGTTGCATCGGTTGATTGGAAGAAGCTAAATAATATTTTTTATTTATCATCAACCAATAGATCAATCTATGTACAACTGATACAGTACCTAATTAGTAAAAAAAAGTAATTCATATAACATAAATCAGTCGACTAAACATGAGATTTACTGTCCCCAGTAGTTGATCATACAAACTTAGTTGGTTGGTGGACTGGTAGGTACTGCAATAAACAGACATAACATAAAATCTGCAATCATCATCAAAACACTGATTATTATTAATGGGTAATTTTAATACTACTTATATATTATATTATCTTTCTTTGGTAAAGAATATTCAATACTCACAGGATTCTCTGCCACATCATCATCAGGTGATAATATATTATCCTGCTTTACAAAATGTTCACTGCATATCGTAGCATCACTTGGCGGATCCCAATTCGGACATCCAATGGCTTCAAGCCAACTTAATTTTTCTCCTTCATCAGTTGGGAACCTGGAATATTATGATTACCAAATAATAAATATTACAATAGCCTGAAACTCAGCCCACGTTTCAATGTATAGCAATTTTAGAGGAGTGAATAATGAAATGCAATGTAATAATGAAATTACCCATAAAACGTAACATTTTTATCTCTCTCCTGATCCACAGTGCTATTTATACAGCCTTCTATACAACATTGATTCATTATAAAGTTAGAAGATTAAGAAGTGTACCTAATGTAAATAATTAAATATTAAAGTTTTCGCGCCTTAAAGTAAGTACCTACTCCTCACAAAAGAAATCATGGATGTATGAACGTAATTATTACTTCGACTTCCATGAACCAACCCATCTGGTAAAACGCCAACAAGATGGAGGAATTGAAGATGGAAGTTGGAACTTGGAACAACCGTAGACGGACTAATGTCATATTTTGACTGCTACATATTACTATCTCTGTCTTATGTACGGTTACCTACCTACTGTTAGAGAGAAAAGGTTATAGTCTTTGACGTTGTCAAATTGTTCACTTTTTTTTTTCACATGTGGCAGCACAGCTAGGTCACTTGTCAGTCACCTAGCTGTGCTGCCAGCTATAAAAGTTACAAATAATTATTAAAAAGGATTTATTTGGGTCAGTAAATAAATAGGGGATTTTATCAGAAAATGACATATTGATCTTAATCAATGATATTTGCTATGATACTCAGAAGAATAACTAAAGCATGATATTAATATATCTCTAAACATAGGAATACTTAGATTTTATTTTATTCGGTTCAATAGGGATGTTGACTACTTTTGAAAATCAAAATTCTAATTAGTCCGTCAGTTAGAAAATAAAAAAACAATACATACGTATTTTTTGCTTTTTTAAATAAATTAAAATATTCAGAGATAAAGCGCATTAAAATTTAGGATGAGGAGGTCGTGACGTCACTGACCGCAAAATAGCCATACAAACTGTCAAATAGTGACGTCACGCGAAATTTCAACTCAATATATCGCCGTTACTTTTTGATTACGTAAAAAAAAAAAAAATACGTGTCCAATATTTTTTAATAATCTACAAGACGGACTAAAAAATTAAAATTAGTCAACATGCCCATTGCTACATAGAATGTCTTTGATGAAGGCAAACACTGCATGCAGTGTTCATATAACATTTAAGTCTCAATTTTTCCAATGTATAAGCGGTATAATAAAATGCAGCCACAGCAGCAAAATAAAGCAATGCTAAACTTTCTTCTTCAATTATGGCAATATATCGCGATTTATCGCATTTAATTCTGCCAATGTAACTTATTTTTAGCAATTAAAGTAATTATGGCGAAAGGCCAAGGACCATATTAGATTGTTCCCCAAGACAAAACACGGTTCCCTCTCGAAAACCAGCTTCTTTCTTGGAAAGGAAATTAAACAACTACATCGTGTGAATATTTATTTATTAGGTTCACAAAGCAGGTAAAAATCAGCATTTAACAAAGTAATTCAGCACAGTTGTATAGCTCGAATGTTACTGCAGACATGTGGGCACAGCATGGTAAGCAAAGGCTGTTTTAAAGTTGATAGTCCGTTAATGTAAGGACAAATACGCTTATGATTTAGCGTGGGTAGCTAGGGATTTTAACTAGAGGCAGCCGTCCAGCTGAATTAACCACAGTCATGTAATGTCGAGAGATCAGAGATCTTAAATGGGGAACTTGCATGTTTTTTTCAATTCATTTTAAAGAGGCCTTTGCTCATTAACATGGAGTAGGTATTATTTGATTACAAAGACTATCGTAAAAATTAAACTATGATTACGCTTCAAAAGGGGCAGCCGGCAAAAGCTTTCCTTCGCATTTGCCAAAACCTATCCTGATCCCGTTTTCGTCGACACAGTACCCTCTCAGCACGACGGTGTCTCCATCTTGTAGAAATTTGCGCTCTTCACCACCCATCAGGCGAATAGGTTTGGTACCCTTCCATGAGAGTTCTAGCATGCTCCCATACGAATCGGAGGTCTAGAAATAAAACAGATGTATGATAAAATTGATAAAAACATTTGAAATGAGATAGCCGAAAGTCTCCGTCTACGGCCGAAAGGTATTCGATGTTAAAAGATCGTTCATTATGTTTATGATCTTATACTGCCTAAACAGGATACGGTAAGATTCTAGTCGAATGATCGGGATAATTTTTTGAACTTATCGTTCGAGAATCAAACCAACAAGAGACGCCATTGATAGACGATCAAAAGTAGGAGACTTAGGAAAGTGCAAGTCAGCCGCAGCGCAGTCCACACAGTGCCATATACATATAATAGTCGTGATTTGGCTGTTATTGTTCTGAGTGATTTGGTTGTTGTTGTCTAACAAAACAAGTTTCTTCCTTTGAAAACAAAATGGCCGTGTAATCTCGTGGAACAATCTAACAATGTAGTCATCGGCGTTTTGCCTTCATTAAAGAAGTAGAATATATTCTAGGTATTCTGACGACACAATGACTTTTTAATGTAACTTCTTTTTAATCGAAATCCTTAGATTTTATATTATTTCTTGAACATTGTCCCTCAGCTATGCCTAGTCCCAAACAAGACAGAGCTTGTGCTTAAAACTTTTGATTATCCTTTTTTTGAATACATACTAAACTAACTCAAAGTAGAACAAAATGTTGATGTGAATTGAACCCGCGACACTTAACGTCTGGTTCGCTAACTAACCACTAAACTAACGGTTCTGTCAAAGGTAATCATTTGATAATTTAAGACTAACAGTTATAGTACCTAATAAAAACTATGCTTCTTCAAAGAATCCTTGCAAAGTATGAAGTTTTTAGCTTGCTAAAAAAAATATACTTACCTACAGTTGATTATGCACAACTTACATCGCCACTTATAGTTCCAGAACCCAAAAGATCGCCTGGTTTGACGTTGCACCCGGTAACCGTTTGCTGCGCCAACTGCTGCTTTGCCGTCCAATACAGAAACCGGTAGTTGGACCTGCATATTGTGGTCACTACTGGAGATTTTGCAGCTGGCAACATTAAAAAGTAAAATAAAGCTTTTTTTAATACAGTTGCTCAAAAAGTGGCGTATTGCAGGGACGTTTAGCGTTCGGGATGTGGGCTATTACATAGGTACTCGAGCTTTTTGTTTACCTTTCCCGAACTCGTGCGTTCTCTTTGCCAACTGTCAAAAATGGCGACACGACTTTGACACACTTTTTGCATTGCGAAACGTAAGTAATACGACTAGCGCCATCTCTTGATCACAGTTGGAACTTAGTTGACTTTATTGTGTTTTTGATATTTTACTAAATTGCTTAATTTTTTCGCAACTGTATTAAAAATAGTTGTTCAGTACACGTGCGGAACCGTCATTGCAAAGAGTGCTTGACATGCTTTCCGCACTTGTAATGAAATATACTATTTTACAACTGCAGACTAATTTTGGCAGGTGGGAATCGTAGACGTTGAGATGTTTATGTCATTTACCCTACTAGCTGTTTCCCCTATTCCCGTATGTTCTCTTATTCGTCTGTGCTATTCCCCTTTTTGTACCCCTGACGTAGCACGCATTTAATTTAACGCAATTTTATCCAAGTTAGCTTTGGAGGTAATTCCGAAAAAAGTATCTCCTTCTCTGAACCATTCACGTGTATGCAAAATTTCATGCATGATGATCAGTTGAGCCGTTGAGGCGTGAAAGTGTAAAAAACTCAAATAAATTCTGAAAAAAATATATTTCCGTGGCGACAATTTTTTGTGTTTCTGCCATGAACTTTGAAACATAATGAAATCGCAGTATATGCATAATCCTACTAATAATATTACAAACGCGAAAGTTTGTTACTCTTTCACGCAAAAGCTACCGAATGGATTTAAATGAAACTTTACAATAATATAGCTTATACATCAGTTTAACACATAGGGTACTTTTTATCCCGGAATTCCCGCGGGAACTCTGAAATTAACGCGGGTGAAATTTAATTAATTATTGCATATTACACGTTGTCAAGGGTGCAGAGAAGGACATAGGGTACTTTTATCCCGGAATTCCCGCGAGAACTCCGACCGGACCGAAGGACCGCCATTGCCTACATATTTATTTTCACTTGAATCTGGAGCACAATATGGGTATTTTATGGGTTTATTGCCTGAAATAAAACTATTATTATTATTACATACCTATATACCTAATCAATATGCGGGCGTCCAAGCAAAAAGAGTCCCTGTTTCCGGCTTTAGTTTCCAAGATATGAGAAGTTTAGTAAATTTGGGTGAAAAAATAAATTGCTTTTAATTGATTATTATTATTTATTTTTATTATTTAATTCTCAATTATCTAAAATTTCATATATCTCAATCTACAATCTAATATATAAAATTCTCGTGTCATAATGTTCGTTCCCATACTCTTCCGAAACGGCTTGACCGATTGTTATGAAATTTTGTATGCATATACAGTATGTCTGAGAATCGGACAACATCTATTTTTCATCCCCCTAAAGGGAGTTCCTGCGGGAATTCCGAAACTCACGCGGGTGAAACCGCGGGGCGCAGCTAGTAGTTATATGTATAAAAATCTGTATCAAGCGAGTAGAAGTGTTTTTCTTTTTCATTCAAACTTGGAAAATGCTTTTTCTCAAACTAAGCTTTTTCAAAATTTCAACTTCAAATGTCTGATCCTTACTATCAATTGACTATTCTAGATACCAAATCTAGTCCTAACTACATAACTATTATAATAGGTATTGAGTGGGGTAGGTAATCACCTACCCCACTAGTGAATCTTTTTGCTAATTGCTTGGACGCCCATATATTATAGTATTTTTTATTATATTACCATATTGAAATAAGTTGTATTTTATGTAACCGAGTAGCAATCAGGGCTGCCATCTTCTAAAAAATTAATTCCAGGCAAATGCAAATAATATGACAATCTTTATTAACTTATTTTGTAATACACTGTAGTTGTTACACACTATAGTTAAAAATACGTAATATTTGAAAAAGAAATTTCCATAATCACCAACATGTAGAGTAGAGGTAAGAACTCACGTTTCTGGTCCATTCTCAGCTACAGCCTCGAATAAACCTATATTATTTTAAAAGTTTTCATCATCAGTGATAGGGAAAACTGGGAATGACCTCATTTAAAATATACATTTACTTAACAATATTGTATAACATTCATAACTGTTTCAAACAACATTCTTTTTCAACTTAATATTAACGTGAAACGGTAACTTCTGGTTCTTAAATAACTAACTACTTTATTATTATTTTATTTTTAAAAAAGTTCGAAAAATTTAGGTACATCATAAGGCACTTAAGGTAGAGTTTTAATCCTAGTTTACTGTCTAGAAAAAAAGTAATAACAATGGTGCTGCAATGGTGCTTTAAATTTATGGAAGACTGTTTATAGATACCAACACTCTTTCGTTACGATTTTATACTATGAGGCTGGAAAACTTGTTGCAGAGCGGCAACACACTCGTTTTTCAATATAATCTTCATATGAACGACAATTTTTCCTGATGTAAATAAGCAATAACAGGTTAACCCACCAAATTAAGTTGTTGATACAGAACGCTTTATTAAGAGTTATAGAACGTTTTTTAATTATTTGTTCACCTTATTCCATAGTGTAAATACCAAAAAATTTTTGAATATATGCAATGTTGACACAAAATAACGCTACAATTTTAAAACAATTTACTCAATATTTCTGGGTTAAAAATGTATTGCTTGTGTCCTTTTATCTTGTTGCCTTTATTTCCTTTAAGATATTATGTATTATTAACATCGGGACCACCTCCTAAATTATAATATTCTTGCACTCTACACTGTTGTTCCATTAAAAATGGCATTGGATTTATTAATGGAAACGTAGTAAAAGCTTCATCATTTACTCCCCAGTTTGATTCTGTCATTGGCGAACTCCTATTCATATTAATTGGTACAGTATTAGCAAATTCATATTGATTTGTTTCTCTGTGTATAATATTCGCATTTGCCATAGGTGTCTTGACATTAAATTTTTGATGTGTCTGTTGATATTTTTTATTCAAAGCCTGTTGGTATCTTTTGAAATTTCGAACAGCTTTCTGACGATTACAATAGTAGTGGGAATTATTCGAAGCCTGTTGGTATCTTTTGAAATTTCGAACAACTTTCTGACGATTACGATAGTAGTGGGAAAGAGTTTTATTATTCGATTTTTTTGAGAAATTTTCTCCATAGCTAACATGTTCACATGCATGTACAATTTTCTCCAACTGTTTGATAGATGCCTCAATTTCAATATTTTCCGTAGATGTTGGCACTCTTTGCTGCAGCTTGAGAGGTTCAGGATTCAGTACTTTCATTTCAAAATCAGCATTAGATACATTTTCACTTTTGATGTTGGTTCTACAATCCAGAGGTGTTATTTCTGGTTTAACATCAGCCATATTTTCAGCTTTAACATTTGTCTTATTAGCATCAGAGTTTTTATAGTCATCTTGTGAGTTTTCAGAACTTTCAGAAATATCAACTAACGGAATTATCCTATTATTCCTGTGGCAATTTATAATATGAAAATTTAGGTATCTTTCTCTGACAAATACAGCTGAACAGCAGTCACATTTATGAGTTTTGTGTTCAGTGTTTATATGCTTTAGTACTTGTGCTTTAGTTTCCAAGGATACAAAACATATTCTGCATTGAAGATGTTTCCTACAGACACCGCCTTGCGTAGCATAATGACGCCTAATTCCAGCATCATCGGGAAATCTTCTTTTACATGTTTTACACATAAACATATTATTTGGATGATATCTGTTGGGCCGTCGATTACTATTCCAAGGAAATAAACTTTTCATACAGTCTGAAAAAAAATATGTATATATATTTATTTTATTAAAATTGGGTAAATATAAAATAAAAAACAAAATACATGTTACTGTATTTATTTAAGATACTCACAGGAATCCCTTTGTGCATCAATATGTTTTAAGAAACTATTAGAATCACTAAATTTTTTGTTACAAACTTCACATTTAGTAAACCAAGTTGTATTCATTTGTCTTTTAGACTGTTTAAAATTAGAACTTAATGTTGAGTGTCTGCAATCTGAAAAAAAAAAAAAATGGTAGATGTAATATTGTTGTTCACGGTTAGAAAAACTTCTATGATATATTTGATTTGGTACCTTTACACTGAGTGGAAACGGAAAGCTGTTAAGTTCCATCAATAAAGCAATACCCCTTATGTCTAAAAAAGTTTTACTTCATAAATTGTAAAAAAAACTGATCTTCATAGAGTCAAGAATCACAAAACTGAATTGTTTAGAGCTGCTAGCTTTCTGCTAGCTATTCCCTGTGTTGGAACTTTTTTAAGCCATATACAGCCATAGGAACCATTCCATAAAGTTAAAAAGCATATAGTATAGGGAAGAAGTTCTAAGATATGAAAATAAAAGTCAAACTCCAAAATTTCTTACCTTGGATCTCTGATTTAACTTCTTCCTGCTTCACTTCTTGCTTAATCGGAATGGGATCAAAATAATTGTAACGTTCCATTTCTTCTCCAAGGGCCATCGCTGCCGATTCGAAGTTACTGTAGTAGTCCCAATCTGGCGGTTCTTCTTTCACTTTTACGTTGGCAAGAACTTCAGACATTGTAAATATTGTTATTTATGTACCTACTAACCTATGATTATTTATAATTAAAAAAAAAAAAACAATTAACAACAGATAGCCACCTAGTTAATAAAATTAAACAAATAACACAAGATTCCACGAACTTAAACTAAAATCGCAAAAAATATTGTAACGCTATAAAACGTAGGTAGGTACTGCACAGTTAGTGAGTACTGAGCAGTGAGCACCTCTATTAATTGCACATTACTTTTGACTTTTCCCAAACAAGAATTTACGATGTAATTACGATGTAGTATTATTATCGCTACCTAATCTATTCTATTACCTACCTAATATAATTACCACAAGATACCTATTTTTACACAAAGATACCTACTTTTTTATGACATTCGACATTGACAATTGTCATTTATGACATTTGCTGCCAGTGTCAGTGTTGCCAACTGGATGTTTGCCAGAATGTAAAAAACCCAGATTACGAAAAGCATATTGTGGTTTTGTTTTTGAAATATGTTTTTTTTTTTGTTTTTAATGGTTTTAGGTCTAAAAATATAATTTCAAAGAAAATATAATGTGTTGTTTAATTGTTTTTATGTATTCTATAAAACCACTAAGCGTCAGATACTGTGCCTCAAACTTAGCAGTGTATCCTACAGGATACATAGATATAATATCTCAAAAACTATGAGTTTCGCAATTTTTTTATTATTTTTTCCTGAACTTTAATAATGCAATGACTACAAAATATGCAAAAAAAATTGTAATATCTTTTTTTTGCCAAGTAAAGGGTTAAGTTTTCTAGGGACTAAGCATTTGGTGAAAGACAGATTTAGTAAAATCTTATGCGGTCAGCGGTTAGGTTTACGCTATAATAAAAATTGTTAAATAAATGTGAAGTAGGTACGCGGTATCGAGAATAGAGATATCAATATTAAGGTCCTGGATTGATTATTTGTTAAAATTAAGGTATTCGTGCGGCACGCGATTAAAATTTTTTAATAGACATAAAAAGTAAATATAATGTCAGAGAATGCAGTAATCATAGAGTAACTTATATACTACTGGAATCAGCATTAGATACATTTTCAGTTTTGATGTTGGTTCTACTACATACTACTATGGTGTAGTGCTAGAACCAGTAATTATTTGACATTAACTACTCCCTTCCCCTAATTTTCCAGATTCCTTTACATATCGCCATAAAAAGGCATATAACAAAAAGTAATAATATACCCAGAATACCCCAGTCTACACTAGACCATAGATGATTTCCTTGTCCCAAATGATACAAAATATCTAGACTGGTTTCCGGGTCCATTTTAATTTAATTCTGGCGACTGATGTCTTGGTCTCAATACGTTATTTATATTAATTTAGATCTGTGAATCTGCTCAACCAATTTATTAAAATCAAATTAAATACATTACCGAGGCACTCGAGCCGCTGTGCCGTCTATCACACCTCACTTAATTTAAGACTTATTCGTGAATTGCTATACTCTTAGCTTTTCCCTGCAGCACTTTTATTAATTTTACCACAACAAAAATAAAAAAACCCGATCTAATCAAACTTAGATTTATTTTAAGACTAAAATGCCCTTCTTCTTTGGCGGCCGAGATTTGAATAAATCAACTCCGCTCTCTCTCAGAGCCGCGTCCCCGTCAGCCCCATCTCTCCCCACACAATTTCGGTAAAACCTACAACCCCCAAAATCAATTGTTTACGGTGATTGGTTAATGGGTTGGCTTCGTTTAAGTAATAGCCAATTAGGATATGGTCGCTCAAAGACACGCCCTCCAATTTTGGATTCTACACGCTTTCCAAAATTCTCATGGTTTGTACGACAAATTTTTTATACGCTAACATCTGTTAAACATTTTGTTGTCCAAACGTTTCTCGAAGGATTGCACGAAAAAGCAGGGGCGGATCCAGGATTTGGTTGAGGGGGAGGCAATTTGGTTGCACCATGAAATTTTTGAATTAACAGGATAGACAAAAAAATCCATTAATAAAATTTAAGTGCTTCATATTGAGAGCATCTGAATTGAGCTTATGTATGTATTATATTATCTGTGTGTATGTTTCGCGATTTTTTAACCGACTTCCAAAAAGGAGGAGGTTACGCATTCGGCTGTATGTTTTTTTTTTTATATTACTCGAAGCTAGGGTTGGAACGATTTCGAAAATTCATTTTTTGTTTGAAAGCGTATACTCCCAATTAGGTCCTATTGCCACCAAGTGGGATCTGATGATGGGATCTTATGGTTTAAGAATCTTTATTATCCTCAAAAGATCTTGGGGAAATCGTGGGAACTCTTCAAAAATAATAGGCACACCTATAGCGATTTGGGTATATTTTATAGTAAATCGTTCATTTGCTTTCGGAAAGCAAAATTTAAGGAAGTGGAACTGATCATGAAGACCACAAGTGTTCATCGGAACTACTCAACAATAATACGTATTTCACGGGTTTCGATTGGACCGATTTAGAAAATTGATTTTGTTGTTTGAAAGGGTATACTCCCAAATTGGTCCCATTGTCACCAAATCGAGAACCTGATGATGGAATCATGGAGAAATCAAGAGAACTCTTCAAAAATTACAGACACACCTATAGCGATTTTTGTATTTTTTATAGTAAATCGTTTATTTGCTTTTGGAAAGCAAAATTTGAAGAAGTGAAACTGATGATGAAGACCACAGATGGTCATCGGAACTACTCAATAAAAGGTATTTCACGAGTTCCGATTCGTTAACTTTAATATGGTTCCTAAATAATTTATGCTCGTCACAATGTATATGGTAAAGTGGAACTGATGATGACGTACCAGGAGAACTCCTCAACAATCAACGTCCCTGTCGTCCCGTCGGTAAAAGCAGTATTTTGTAAAAGGCGATGAGCAATTGACATTAGGCTATTGTAACTTATATAAATTACAAACGGACTCACTTGAAAGCAAGAAATAAACAAAATTTTAACAAAAAAATTAAAACCGACTTCCAACAACACAAAACTAAAAGCTAAAAATAACAAAATATCGATTTTATCCAACAGACAAAAATACACGTAAGTTTATTTTTGGTAGTTATTACCAGTAGTTATTATACCAGTACCAGTAGTTATTATTGGTTTATTCTACCACTTGACTACTATTATTATTTGAAGTCGGTGACAAGCCAAATATGGCGTAGGTACATGGGCTAAGTCCAGTCCCGCCACGAGTTCGTTGTGAGCTGAACAACCCAAGTGGGTAGACGTAAGCGGGCTTGGCACCGAATTTAAATCAAAAAGTGGTAGCACAAACCAACAATAGTATTACAATATGTATTTTTGTCTGATGGATTAAGTCGGTATTTTGTTATTTTTAGCTTTTTAGTTTTATGTTTTTCATATTTAAAAAAAATGTGGTGTCGAAAACGATAGAGCTTAGGTAGGTATAGCGGTTTTTGAGTACGATTCTCTGTAAAATCAAAGTTTTTTTAGTATTTCATTATTTTCAACTTATACTTTCATGCATAAAATAATCTACATGGAAGCTACAACAGATAAAAGTAAAAAATGAAAAATTTACGTTCCAGCGAATCTGGCCTGAATTAACAACTTTAAATTAAAATTTTGTAGGTTTTTATCTATAAAGTGATAGGAAAATAATGGGAAGTGGTTAATAGCGATTTTTTACTAAACTGAGAAAAAATACCATCAGAGGTGCGGTGCACATGTGATGTGATAAAAACGTGTTTCGTGATCAGAAGAACAAAGAACTACCTAACTACCTGACGTAGCTTCACGACCGACATAAAGCAATCTGAAACTTTCTTTGAAGTAAGTCGGTGATTTGGGATCCCTCAGCACTTTAAAGATGGTACAAAGAATATGTGTAGTGCGCCTGGCGAACATGTAAAGCACACACATTTTGCAGCCGCTCCAACTGCTGTAAATCTTTGTGTTGTGTCAAATAAAGTTATTTCAATTTCAATTTTCAATTTCAATTACTCTTCTGTCAGATTCATACAGCACAGATCGGCGTAAACAAAAAGGAGAAGGTTACTCCTTGGATTAGTAAAATGAGGAGAAAATTTGGGAAATAACGCAGAAAACTCAGAGAAGTGAATAATTTTCGTCCATATGACGAGATACGGAAAAATAGGTACTATTGAAACAAAAGGATGTTTTTGACCATAGAAGATTTTAAAATTTACAGTCAACAGAAGAAAAATTTGATGAATTTTGGAAATTTGCCCAAATTTTTTTCCAAATCCGACTTCATCGCGCACCGCACGTGATAAAAGTCGCCGACTATTTTTTGAGCACAGAGGTACAATATGACGGGGAATAAAAATCGAAATTCTATTAATTCCATTTAGTTCGTCAGTTACATATAACATAATATAAATAAATAATATGGATAGATTTGCTTTGAACGTGGAAAAAGTAGAAGAGTTAGGTACCAACTAGTTTTGGGAAGTGAAATCACAATAGCTTACTTCCAAGTCTCAAGGATGTTGGATGAAGTTAAAGAAAAGGGATAGAGAAACTACATATATAAGGATAATTGTAAAAACATATATACAGCCAAACACAGAAACTTCTCCTTTTAAATGAGAAATATACCATACGGCACGTAGTTTCAAAACAGAAAATTTGTTTTAACGAGAAAGAATTGACAGATTTTGTGTTTGTTTTACAATAATAGATACAAACTTCCATCGTTACGAACTAATAATTTATAGAGTTTTAATAATTTATAGAGTTTTAAAAATGAATATTTGTTCGTTCATTCAGGTTCATTCGTATATTTCTATTCAAATTACGATGAAACTTTGGTGAAAAGCCACAACCTTGCGAAGATTTTTCTAAGGTCTAATTAAAGTAGGTACCTATTTAGGTCTTCAGGGGGGGCAATTGCCCCCAGTGCCCCCCCCTGGATCCGCCCCTGCAAAAAAGGACCAATTTATGGTCACGACCTTTAGCTTAATTGCTTCTTTTGTCTTAACTTAGATTTATGTCTTTCATGCACATTTAAGCGTCACTGAACTGTCTTACTCATTGTTCTAAAGTAGGTACCCCGGACCCTTTTTTATTTCTTGGCTTTTGAGAAACCTTTAAACAATTTCCAATATTTTAAAAACTCTTGTCATCTCTAACTATTTATGGGTCGCTATCGTATTTCGAAGTTTTATCCGACTTTGTAAAAAGTGAGGTAGTGTTGGTTCACTTCACACTCCTCCAAATAGATTTAATATACCTACACCTTAGCAGAGGCGTCTCTAGCCCTTGTGGCGCCCGTGTGCAACCAGTAACCTGGCGCCCTCGAGCGGGGTCAAAATGGAATACAAGTGGAATACTAACAGTTATACAGGGTGTTAGGTAAAATAGAGCAAATCTCTTAAGGGGTGATACTACTCATGAAACTCAACAACTTTCCCCAGGGAACGCATATCGAATTCTCAAAAAAAAAATTGTACTTTGTATGGGAGCGGTCAGCTGATTGGCCAAATATCCATACAAAGTCCAAATTGTTTTTTTTTTTTTTTGAGAATTCGATATGGGTTCCTTGGGGAAAGTTGTTCAGTTTCATGAGTAGAAACACCCCTCAAGAGATTTGCTCTATTTTACCTAACACCCTGTATTTTCAAACGGAAATTCGGATGCAAATGGTGCAATTTTAAATGATGTCAGGAAGCAAAAAGTTTTTTAGGAAAGAAGGGGTTATAAGAATAAAAAAATCACAACTTTGTAGTTCTTTCAAAATTCTTTCAAGGACGCTCGTACACACAAATATTTAATATAATAACACACAAATGTATTTACAAAAAAGTTACTTTTCGAGCTTTTGCATTAGCGAAATCATTAACAATGTCATTAACTTCAATTTTGATTTCGTGTTCAATACTTATTAACGATAAATTTGTCAATCTACTTTGCGACAATGTTGATCTAAGGTAGTTTTTAATTACACTCGAGAGCAATGAATCCGGGTCACTTAAAGAATGTTAAAAATCTCGGAAACTAAAAATGATAGGTTAATGCAATAAATTGTATTTAATAGACAATGTAATACTCCTTAAATGAAAGTAAAAAAAATATGAGTCACCATACATTTTATTAACACAAAATTACATAAAGAAAAAAACTGCTGATCTCTCCTTAAAACAAAAATAGGAAACATGAAATTTTTGAACTTTATTACGATTTTCTTGAATTTTAATACTTCGTATTGCCTCCTCGTGCTTCCATTACTGCGTTTACGCGGTTTGGCATGCTGTACACCAAGTTCCTTATACGATTTTGGGGAATATTCTCCCATTCCTCTGTGAGAGCAATTTTGAGCTCACGAAGCGTGATTGGGGGAGGGTTTCGTTGTTTTACGCATCTGCCTAGCTCGTCCCAAGCATGCTCGATCGGGTTGATATCCGGGCTGCGCGCTGGCCACTCCATACGAGTAATGTTCATCTCTTGAAGGTAGTCATTCACAATCCTACCTGTATGAGGTCGGGCATTGTCATGCATAAATATAGCATCCTCACCTAAATTGACCATAAATGGACCAACGTGATCATTGAGGATTTCTTCCACATATCTTACGCTAGTTAAAGAGCCGTTTTCTATGATCACCAGCTCTGTGCGACTTTCAGAAGAAATTCCGGCCCACACAAGTACAGACCCACCACCGTAGGCTACTTTTTCTTCGATGCATGCTTGCTTGAATCTTTCCCCTGGTCTTCGATACACTCTGTATCTTCCATCGTGCTTGTAGAGCATAAATTTTGATTCGTCGGAGAACATAACTTTTGACCAATCTTCAATACTCCAATTTACGTGGCTCTGGGCATATCTTAGTCTTGAAATACGATGCGCACGCTCCAGTTTAGGGCCGTTTGCAGGTCTAAGGGGTTTTAAGTTAGATTCAGCAAGCCGACGTCTTACTGTCCATGCACTTGGGTTACTTCCTCCGAGGCGTCGAAACTGATTTGTGAGTTCAGTTCCTGTGAGAAAGCGATTTCGAAGCATGGTGTTCACCAAGTATCGGTCTTCTCATGCTGTGGTACACCTGGTTCTGCCCGTTCCTGGTCTGCGTAGGTTAGAACCAGTTTCTTCGTAACGTCGGAGAACTCTTTGTACTGTTGACAGCGACACACCGACAGTCCTGGCTGTATCGCGCTGACTCCGGCCGGTTTCCAGCATTGTAAGTATTCTGGTGCATTCTTCAGGCGTAAGCGACATAATTTCAGCTTGAATAATGAATATAGAGCACTATCAACATGGTTTATGTACCCACATAAATGACAGATTACAAACAAAAGCAAAACCAAATGCTGTAATTTCGTAGTTCCATCTTCGAAAGTGGCCCTTTTTCAAGTTTGATTTTTTTATGATATAACTTTACAATAACTAAGAAGTTTTAATACCTTCATTTAAGGAGTATCACATTGTCTATTAAATACGATTTATTGCATTAACCTAGCATTTTTAGTTTCCGAGATTTTCAGGATTCTTTAAGTGACCCGGATTCATTGCTCTCGAGTGTATTTTTAGTTTAGAAAATGACCTTTCGCTATGTGCGACCGTGACTGGAAGTGTCAGGTGTATCCTCAGTGCTGTGGACAGATTTGGGAACACTGAAATTAATTTATTCGTAAATAAGTAATTTAAAATATCCAACGGCGTAATGGAATCATCAATAAACATTGGTAATAATTCGATTTCATTATAGAGCTCGAACTGTTCCACATCTGAAGAGCCAGCATGGCAAAGTTTATTTTCTAAATTAGAGCAATGTGTTTTTTGTGTATCAGTGTCCAAATCTTTCCAGTTTTTCAATTTTTGAAGAAATGAAAAAATTACATTATTTTCATTCAAAAGTTCGAACCGTTCGTCGAACTTAGTGATTGCGGTGTCTATTACTATCTATCACCGATGTTTTGTTTTCATGAATTTCGGTAGCTATTTTTGATGACCTCCGACCTCGAGGCATGTCGCAATAATTGAAAATGACCGCCGCACTTCCCTGGGAAATTTAATTTTGAACTTTATAGCATTCTAATACAGCCGAGTTAGCAATGATTGTCGGCCGTGGCGTGTTGTCAAACGAATCAAAACAAACAGGTGCCGATGCCGGCACCCGCCTTTGGTAGCGATGCGACATTACGCCAATTTAATCTTTTATTATCTGTTTTAAGGCTGCTTTCATGTTGAAACAAAAGTAATTGTGTAAATTTAAATAGAGTAGGTAGGAAAAGGAGTAGTTTTGCTTTGCTACCGCGCGCCCGGCGTCGGCCACGGTGGGCGCAGGGTCTTTGAGAGCGACGCATCTTCGGATGTGTCGCAAGGGCGCTCGGCGCGCGGCGCCCCCTTAGACCCGGCGCCCGTGTGCGCCGCACACCCTGCACTATAGGTAAAGACGCCTCTGCACCTTAGCTTTTATACTAGTCGTTTGAAAATCTATTTCCCTTCTGTATTTGCATGTTAATTCTAAATCCCCCTCGTTCAATTTACGTGTTATTCGAACACCGCAATAACCCTATTTATCTCAGGTCTCCTTTTATTCGCGTAACCGGCCTATCTATGTTTATGACGATGCCGACAACCTTCGCCACTTTCCATTGTTCGCTCTAATTCCTAATGGAAACCTACTCTTTTGATGTGTTTTCATAATAGCGGAACAGATGGATTGCATTGTAGTTCCCTTTAGTCTTGCTAGTACGAACGTCAATTAAGGTGTAGATATACGTTATTATATGGAAGTGCCCCTATTACGTAAGGGCCCTCATAAAGTCGCATGAATTTCTTTGTTAACTTTTTGTCGGCATCCGACTTTGTAAAAGTCTTGAGCTTCACCAAGTTCCCTATTTCGAACTGTATTAACTTATAGTTTTTATTATAATGGAACTCTCTACTCTCTGCTGCCTTAACTATGTTCAGTCGCGCCTGTTGCCTAATCTGTTCTAACGGTTCCCGTTGTAAACCGGTTCCTTTCGCTACGTCTCTTCCAAAATCGGTCGATAGCAGGGTCCGCTTTCCCCACACTATTTCGTTTGGTGCATAGCCTGTCGTAGTATGTACTACCTGATTATAACAATCCTCTATGTTCGGCAATAGAACTATTAAGGTATAAGTTAGACACTAAAAGTTGTTAGATCTACCGAAGAAATGGTAGAGTTGGCAACACTAGCCAGTGTCCCGAACAGCCAGTTTATTTGAAACTAGCCGTTCCCTGCAGTTCCACCCGGGGTAATGTGAGAGTTCCCGCGGTAACAATATAGCTTGTTACTCAGGTAGGTACATTGATTTAAAATTTTTGAATCGGTCCACTAGTTTTTGAGTAACAAACAAACAAGCAAAAGTTTTAACAAACAAAAAATCAAATCTTTCCCAAATAGGCTAGTTTCCTGGGTAAAAAAATCAAAATTCTATTTAGTCCGTCAGTTAGATAATAAAAAAATAAAAGACACGTATTTTTTGCTTTTTTAAAATAATGGAAATATGCATAGATAAAGCGCATTAAAGTTTAGGGTGGGGGACTCGTGACGTCACCGCTCGCTATAACGTGCGAACAAACTAGCGAGGCGTGACGTCATGTGAAATTTCGACTTGATATATCTCCGTTACTTTTTGGTTACATAAAAAAAAAAAAATACGTGTCCAATATTTTTTAATAATCTACAAAACGGACTAAAAAAAAATTTAGGAAACTAGCCTATTATAATATTAGTTTAGAAACTCACACGGGTGAAACCGCGTTTAATAATAAAAGAGTAATTATATTTCACGTCCAGAACTACTAAACGCATTATCATACGGTTTTCATCTAGCTTGGATCATCATATTATAGGTTTTATATCATTTAAATCGGATGTCGGGAAAAATGCGTTTCACGCGGGTGCGACCGCGGGGCGCATTTTTTTTTTATGTCATAAGGGGCAAACGGGCAAGTGGTACACCTGATGGTAAGTGATTACCACCGCCCATGGACATCTGCAACCCTTGAAGGCATGCAGGTGCGTTGCCGACCTGGAATGGGGATGGGAACTGGCTTTCAAGTGGGGCTGCCGGAACATACCGTTAGGCGCTCGGCGACAGATTTGCACCTGGAAGGTGGTAGCTAGCCAGTCGGGCACTAGAGAGCGCCCTGCCACCATGCTATGGTTTCCTCACGATGTTTTCCTACACCGACAGCTCAAGCTCATTGTTAGGTTAGGTTAGGTTAGTTTGAACCTACGCCTTGCGGCATTCGATCCCAACGCACCAACAACATAGTATAATTATTTAGATACTTACTTTGAATATCGACCTCCAGTTTGATGTCGAAGTTGAAGCGGTCGTCGTGCCGCAGGTACTGGAACGGCGCGGGGTCCTGGGGGTAGTTGTCCACCGCGTACGGGGCCAGCGCGGCCGCGGTCACCACCCACGGGGAGATGGTGGTGCCGAGGTTCTTGGACGTGAACGGGCCGAGCGGCACGTACTCCCATTTCTGGATGTCGCGCGCTGAAATGGCGTCACACTCTTAGTTTCTAATATAAGGAACTAGTTGTGCGCCGCGGTTTCACCCGCGTTAATTTCAGAGTTCCCGCGGGAATTCTGGGATAAAAAGTACCCTATGTGTTATTCTGATGTATAAGCTATATTATTGTAAAGTTTCATTTAAATCCATCCAGTAGTTTTTGCGTGAAAGAGTAACAAACATCCATCCATCCATTCATACATTCTTACAAACTTCGCGTTTATAATATTAAGTAAGAATTACGCTTTATCTACTCTATCCTTACTAATATTATAAACTATAGCTGTCCCCCGCAATCTCGTAATTTCGGAGTTTCCTCGGGAATGGGCATGATGACTAAATTTTAATTTTAGTCCGTATTATAGATTAATAAAAAATATTGGACATGTATTTTTCCTTTTTTTACGTAGGTCACCAATGCATTTTGATGTAATTAACTTCAGAAGAAGAAAAATACAACTGAATTGGCTGTATGGACTTAACATCCTTTGCCTTCCCCATTGGGGTAAACTTAATAAAAAAAAATGCATACACGTTGTCCAATGACCATACTATTAATAAAAATCCAAAATTAACTGTCAATCTGTTATTTTTCCATGGCATAACAACTCAACCGATCATGATGAAAATTTTGCATACACATTGTCAAGGGTAAATGGATAGAGAGTACCTATCACTTTTTGTCCTGGAATTCCCGCGAGAACTCTGAAATTAACGCAGGAGAAACTGCGGAGAACAAGCTAGTAAATATAATCAACCCATATTTGACATAACTAACAAGTTTTTTAAATTTGAACCTAAAAACTAATAAATTTTTTGTCGAAAATACAAACTCACCGCTCCAGTCGTTCATAAGAACAAACCCGAAGATTCTGTCGCTCGCCTCCATTGCCGTGACTGTCTCGCCCAGAGCGGTCGGCGGTCCTCCCACAAAGAAGGCCATTTCCAACTCAAAGTCCATCAGGCGACATGGACCGAAGTGGGGAGCGGCACCTTTTGAAGTACCAAGGGTCATAAACGCATCGGGGTATGGCAATAACACAGTACATAAATGTATTTTCTTCTTCTTCTTCTTCTTCTACAATATACGTGTATTTTGTCGCACCACAAAAAATTTAAAAATTAAAACAGACGTTTAAAGAAGAAAGAAAAGAAAAGAAAGATTTATTCAAACGAAGGAGAAACGTTTAGAGTAAAATGCGACTTTACTCCTAAGGTCAAGCTTTTTAAAGCAACCTTCACACATTCAATTACTACGAAAACAGTTTTTGGACCATCCTGTATTTTTCTCGGCAATTACCTTCAACAGGCAGTGTCTGTCCACACGGCCTGCGAATAGGGGTGCCCGATATCACGATTGAACTGCATCGACCGTGATATCCCACCGGCAAATACTTCCTGCGAACAATAAAAACAGTTTACAAACAATGAAAATCAATTATATTGTTATTGCAATAAAGTTGAAAATCCCTTCTCACCAATTAGGCATAAGCGCATTTTCTTTACTCCTGAACATGGTGCCGACGTTGGTGGCATGGTGAATTGAGGAGTAGAAGTCTGTGTAGTCCCCAATGATGGCAGGAACATGCATTTCTGCATCACATTGCTTGATGAACGCTCTATAATGTACAATCCATTATCAAAAATATTTGGACACATACCTTAGGCGACTGAATTTGAAATAAAAAAAATGTTAGCCGTCAGCGATCTTTATAGACAGAATCCGAGAGTCTATTTTTAAACTGCTCTTTTGTAGATATTTATAAAACAATTCGTCCATAATATACCTTTCTCTTAGCTCTTGGTCGTTCTGCAATGTGGCATTGTTGGCATCCAAAAGCTTTTGGATCGTAGTTCTTGCTTCTAACCAATGAGGTTTAGTCAATCCCATAAAAGCATTGAGATGTTGCTCCTGAAAAATAATTAACACAACGGTAAATTAATGTTTACGATGCCTTCTAAAATGAATTTATTATTTTAAACGCATTTTTTCCATGGACCATAATATGGTCCTTCATCCGGATTACTAATGTTAGATACATTCAATTTAATTTGAAGTCTGTAAAGTTTTCAGAGTACCTATTAACCTAATATATATAATGTAATACCTGTACGTCGGTAAACTCGTATTATGGATTTTAATTAAATAGGTATGTATGATAATGGTTTAGGTATACCTTGAAAACATGTTGCTTGTCTTTGAGAAGTGGTCCGTCGAACAAATTAGATATAATATTCAAATCCAATATCCAATCGCCAATGGCAACACCAATGTGTTTTTCAGCCTGTGAACACACAAACCAAGTAAGTAGCTCAAATAGGTAGGTAAGTACATAAAATAGGTGCGAACCGTCAGTAAAATACAGTTGGTAAATATGGTGTTGTGAAATATAAATTTATGAGTTTTTAATAGTTTTGATGTCTCTGCCTTTCGTAAATAAAAAAAATATTTATAGGTACATCAGAATGTATGTATGTATAGGTCATCAGACGTACGTCACACGGTTTGTAAAACTTACCTACTCAATGATAAATTTTTGTATCATTGTACGTAGCTAAATTACGACGATCAGCTACATATTTAGGTAAATATAAAATAATAATAAAAATAATATTACTTACCTAGCCTAATATATAGGTAATTTTTATTAGTTTATGAGCGGCTAAATTAAAAAGTGTTTAGTTAATAATTTTTCATTTTAGTCGTGTTATCTACCATATAAGTACGTATAGGTACCTACAATATACCGAGTAAAACGATGATAAGAAACCATAAGTCTGAGGTAATTTTTTTGGTTCAACTTATCTACGAATAAAAAAATATCTATCTTAATTGAATCTATAAAGTACTATTAATTATTATGCAGGTAAACTTACATTTTTTGCAGATGTAAATACTCCGTAAGGAAGATTTTCAATCGGAAAATCTGTGCTTTGTGAATATTCAATGAATGATTTCATTTTGATACGTCTTTGTACCTGTGTTATTACTAAGTAAATGTGATGATTTTCTATGTAGTTCAACTGGTTTCTTGGATGTTGATAATATGTTTTATTGAGCTGGTATGATAGTGGTTATGCAAATACCTAGTTTGTTGCCAGTCGTGTTGCCGGCCGGCGCTTGCGCAGAGGTTCGCCTTGGGTCTGTATAAGGCTCGGCGTCCATTAGCGGAACGGCACGGCGGAGAATTTTTATGTGACGAATATATTTTTATTTTTAACTAGTCGATCCCCCAGTTTCATTTGTGTTAATTTCGTTGTTCCCGTGGGAATTCCGGGATAAAATGTCTATGTCACGCAGGAAAATTGTTGAAAGAATTTTTATAATCGGTTAGGTAGCGTTTGAGTTTATCCATTACAAACAAACAAAAAATCAAATTTTTTCTCAGTATGATAATATGCCTAATATATTTTAATTGAAACCTCGGTGATCTAGGGGTCCTAGCTATAAAAACAAAGCTGTGTGAAAGCTTACGATCAATAATAATTCATTACACCTAATTGAAGTTTTAACTACAACTACAACTATCTACACTTGCCATGTCGATTGCCGTCGTCACTCTAGTGGGCGCTGGGCCTAAGCCACACACCTAGTTTATTAATCGCATCTTACCTACTTCAACATATTTTGTCTTTACTCGAAACGAACTTAACCTACTGAGAGCCTATTGAGCTGGATTCGTTTTATTAATGAATAGCTGCGGGGTTAGCTAAGTTGACATTCTACAATCAACACATAGAAAACTTATGTAACGAATCGTCATGTCACTTGGTCGGTCAATCAAAACTCTATTTTTGCGTGACCACGAGAAAACCTCGCTCATCGGTCTCACGCGGTTTCACCCTCGTGAATCCCCACTGGATCCATCATGCATGATCAAAGTTCTTCACACGTTCACAAACAGAACCGTAATGATCTCTCCTGAATGTATTTTATCTACTACTAGCTGTCCCCTGCGGTTTCCCGCGGTAATTTCAGAGTTCCCGTGGGAATTTCGGGATGAAAACCCTATTTCACTCAGGACTACCGTAGCTTCCTAGAATTATAAAGTATAAAGAAAAAAATCGGTTCAGTAGATCTAGAGATTACCCCCTACAACGTCACAAACTCATAATTCACAAACTTTACCTCTTTATAATAATATTAGTATATTTTATAATAATATTTTTGGGGTTCAGGATTGAACAAAGCAAAAAAGTTTAAAGGCAAATACATATTTTAACCATGATCCAAGATTAGGTATCCTGCACTAAATTTAGAAGTATTAGCGCAAGTCCGTCATAAATACAGACATAAAATTTGGCGAAATTGGATACTAAAAGGTTACTACTTCCATCAATAAACAGAAAATAATGACATACAACTATATTTATTGATATAAGTAATAAAATATTATAACGAGCATAAAATATTGTAACGAGCATTGAAATATAAGTACATTTTATATGCATGATATAGTATAAATAACATGTATTTACAAGTGGAAGTCGACCTTGCTGAGTATCGGGGAGGGGTCACGGAGCACCCCGCGAGCACCCGCCTTGTTCGCGACAAGGGTGAGTGATTCCGAGACTGCCTGGAACACAGGGGCATTACTGCAAGCATTGCACTATGCACATGTCGCATCCGCTGAGATGAATCACCATAAATTATGGTGTATTATGGTGGCGCATCGGCGCTGTCCGGTGCAAAAAGAATGTGCCGACATTTTGTGATGCCAATGGGAACGATACACTGAACTTCTTATAGGCGCAACTAAATCACACAGTATCGAACAAGCGACCGCTGTGTACCTATACGAACTCAGTAAGTGCTCCACTTACCAGCAGCCATAGCCAAGTTGACGATTTTTAGTCGTTATCGCTCATGTCACGTGGTCAGGAAAAATTCGCTACGATTTTTCGAGACGCACCTGCAATGACGATAAGTTTCTTAATTTTGTATAGCGACAACAATTAAAGATTGTCAACTTGACTAAAGATGCATGAGGGCGCTTTTATTTCGTTGGTTATTAGATAGTGCGCAGTTATCATAAAAATATCAGTTTTATTTTAATGTCCTGTGTTCAATTTAAGCGCGAAAATTGTGTTTAAATATGGATTAATAGGTAAAAGTGGGCCCGAAATTATGCTTGGTCCTTAGAGATCACGACAAGTCTGAGTTTACAATTGCCAGGCGAGTGCCATCGGGCAACTGTATATACACAATTGCTTGAATAATATTAATACATACGATACTAATATAGATTGAGGTAGGTTTTGTGAAGGAATTCACAGCATGCTGCTTGTATTAAAAAGGAGGTTTTTATTTGGACTTTAACTTTTTATATTTTAAGTTTAAATCAATACTTAATATAATGGATCATGCACACCTAATACGTTTCCAACCAGCTGCCTGGGCTTTGCAGATTATGAATTCTTATTGGCCGACGGAATAGGACGGATTTAATAAATGGTACCCAAACTTGATAGTCTCAAAGTCATAGTTTGTCTTCTCCATATTAGATCGTAATGAGAGAGAGAAGCTCTTGAGTATGGTCCGTATTAATAAATGCTATTCAAACTGAACGCTCAAGTCTTAGTTTGTCTTCTTAATTTTCCAACCCAACGAGTTATGAGCGCGAGTGTCTATTGATCGAATGTGGTTGGTTGCATCGAAATTAGAAATTAAGAAAAAATATCAGATATTTCATCACCAACATACTATGTAATTTAAATTTAAATGAAATCGTAAGCGATCAGAAATAGAAAATAAAATAGAACTATCCAGCAAACTGGGTGGCAAACTCGATGTTATGAAAGGATGATGATAATGTGATCTAAAATATTGCTAAATCGGTATGAACTTTTAAAAATAACTAATTCTTAATTCTAAATAATTATTCATAATATTATGTTTTATTTATATGATACATACATACATGAGCCAAAAATTTAAAACTTCTTTATTTCAAACAAATTAAACAATTAAAGAAATTATTATTTATTAACAAATATAAACTATAGACCTACTGACTAAAGATAGCTACTAAATACTAGTATGGTATTATATTATCTGTGGTAGCGACTACATCTACTGCCAACATTAAGTACAAAAATACAATTACTTAATAGACAAATATACTATAATAATCTTATTTTTAAGGCTCAGCCCCCACCACGATCTCTTTTAGACTCATGTAATAGTCTATAATTATGTATTATATTATCTGTGATTATGTGGAAACTATTGGTCTATAAGAAATTTTTATATTTTATTTTTAATGTACCTAACCTTTTTGTGTACAGTTTGTTTCCGAATAAATAAATAAGTAACTTATAATGAGACTGATAAAGAGGTGGTGGTAAAGAGGATGTACGGCCGGTAGTGGGTATTACAATAGACATTATGGAAAGTGGGCTTAATATATACAATATATTTTTTAATAGGTATTTTGTAACTGTTTTTTTTTTAGTTTTTATTTAATTTCTTTTTCAATGTACTTTCTGTTTTTATTTAAAGCCGAATAAAATTTATTATTATTATTATTATTATATAGAGGGTATACTATATACACGTTGGCGGCCGCGAAAGGCGAGGACCGACAATCGAGGGCATGGAAAGTCGTGTAGGTGCTCCCTACACATTGGTCATAACCATCATTTGCCATGTCTATAGCTGCCTTAACATAATTTTATTTTAATAATTATGAAACACAAAAATATATTTCTATGTAGTACACAGTAAAATATATTTTGTAGTCGACATAAAATAATATGAGGCACTTTTTGTTAAATATCCAACTCAAATCTCTCTTATGTATCAGTTTCTTGATCGAAAAACTATGGGAACTGCCAGAAAGATTTTACACAAAAAAAATTAAAACCGACTTCCAAAAACACAAAACTGAAAAGCTAAAAATAAAATGCTGAAATTAACAAAATACCGTTTTAATCCAAAAGACAAAAACACACGTATTATTATTATTGGTTTGTGCTACCACTAATCGGTTTGAATTCGGTGACAAGCCCGCTGGTGTCTGCCCACTTGCCCTGCTCACGAAGAGCTGGTGGCGGGAGTCGACTTAGCCCATCTACCCCCTCCATATTTGGCTTGTCACCGACTTCATACCGATCAGTGGTAGCACAAACCAATAATAATATTACGTGTGTTTTTGTCTTTTGGATTAAAACGGTATTTTGTTAATTTCAGCATTTTATTTTTAGCTTTTCAGTTTTGTGTTTTTGGAAGTCGGTTTTAATTTTTTTGTTAAAAATTTTTGTTTATTTTTCGCTTTTAAGTGACTTAGTTGGTAATTTCTCTAAGTTACAATAGCCTAATGTCAACTGCTCATCACCTTTTACAAAATATTACTTTTCCCGATGCAGGGACGTTAATTGTTGAGGAGTTCTCCTAGTGCTTCACCATCAGTTCCACTTCACCATATACATTGTGACGGGCATAAATTGTTTAGAAACCATATTAAAGTTAACGATTCAGAACCCGTGAAATACCTATTATTGAGTAGTTCCGATGACCATCTGTGGTCTTCATCATCAGTTCCACTTCTTCAAATTTTGCTTTCCGAAAGCAAATAAACGATTTACTATAAAAAATACAAAAATCGCTATAGGTGTACCTATAATTTTTGAAGAGTTCCCTCGATTACTCCAAGATGCCATCATCAGATCTCAATTTGGTGACAATGGAATCGATTTGGGAGTATCCCCTTTCAAACAAAAAAACAATTTTTGAAATCGCTCCAATCGGAACCCATGAAATAGGTATTATTGTTAAGTAGTTCTGATGACCATCCGTGGTCTTCATCATCAGTTCCACTTCTTCAAATTTTGGTTTTCATCAGCAAATGAACGATTTACTATAAAAAATACCCAAATCGCAATAGGTGTGCCTATAATTTTTGAAGAGTTCCCTCGATTTCTCCAAGATCCCATCATCAGATCCCGACTTGGTGGCAATGGGACCTAATTGGGAGTAAACCCTTTCAAACAAAAAAAGAATTTTCCAAATCGGTCCAACCGTCTTCGAGTAATCGGTGAACATACATAAAAATAATAAAAAAAAAAAAAAAAAAAAAAAAAAAAAAAAAAAAAAACATACATACAATCGAACATAGAACCTCCTCCTTTTTGGAAGTCGGTTAAAAAATTATATCAAGTGGAAGTCCAAAAGTACCCTATTTTGTTTTTTTATTGTTGTATTTGAGGGACGTTTTTTTCTTGTGTCTACAAGATATACAGCTGTTCACCCAATTAAGTAGAAGAAATAAAGCGTGTCTCTCAATGATTCATGTCCCTGCGTGTAAGCATTATTATCATCAGAAATGTAAGTTTTGACAAAAGAATAAATACGACTTTAGCTTCATGTTATTACGGTCCAAATACTTAAAAACTTTTCTCCTTGCCGAACCGTAAAAGGTGCCAGCCCTTAAGAGGTTCTAATAGTTGACAGTATAATTTGCAAGGTTACCAAGGTAATGCTTATATTTTGCCTAATTAAAGTGGGACCAAGTAGGTCTGTGTATTGTGTAGGCGTGGATACAAAGGGTAGCCTTCATTTATTGATGTTGCCGACTCATTCCAGATCACAGTATACATATGTATAGACTAAGGAACATCAACTTAAAATTGGTGTTCGTCTATCCCAACTCGTAGGTAATATAGATTTATCTAAACAGTTTCCAATCAACAATCACTTTCATACCAATCTTCCGATTCTCATCTCAATTAAGAATTAATCAGAGAATATCTTCATCAACACAAAACTCGAAAAATTAAGCAGATAATCTCTCATCTTTCTTGAGGGAATTCTTAGGGCACAAAGGCTGTGAATGGAATGACGGGCGAAACCACAGGCTGTGCTTATCTTACGAGTATGTAACCAAAGGAGACGTCCTAGGCGAGGCGTTCCGAACAAAAATGTCCATCACTTTTAGCGCACAATAAGAAAATGGAGTACACACACAACATAACACCTATGTATCAATACACAACCGGGTATGAGCCGTGATCTCGCTCTTTTACAAGGTTTCGTTCGTTGATGGTATCTCCTGTTGGTTAAATACTCAAAGCTCTGGAATCTTAGTAATAGTAACGACTGGATTGATGGTCTTATCTACACAAAGTGGCGTCGATCTGCTGCAGCGAGGGCAGCGCCAGCTTCAGTTTCCGGCGGTAGGCGGGGTCGGCGGCCAGCGGGTTGCGCTCCAGGTATATGGTGGCCAGCTTTGTGTTGTGCTGCAAGTACTCCACGGACGACCACTCCGCTATCAGGTTGTCGTTTAACTGTAAATTTAAATTATCTTTCACACATCTAACACTACTGCAGAGCATTCACAGTTCTCACTCAAAATTCTTTGCATGTTCATGTTTTCCCTTCTGAGAATGTCCTCCTCAGATAAACTCTTATGACACAACTCTTGTAATACGTTATAATCACTTATTATATCCTAGACAACTCCGTAGGAATATCTTAGAAGACCACCTATTGTTACTATAGTTTTTTTTGTTTCTTTTTATAGTGTTCAATAAAGAGTTATCTATCTTTTTATCTTAGAAGATATAATTTTATATAACTAGCCTGTGGCGCTAGTTTGACCACTGTAAGAGCCTTAATTGAGTATTAACAACTTCATATTATATCTAATGAAACTCACCCATAGTTCTTCTAAACCACTCATATGTCTCACATTTTCAATCACAGTTATTCTGTTCATTGCCAAGTCTAGGGTCTGAAGTTTCACCAGACAGTCCATGTTCTCCATAACACTGATGCCGTTCTCTGATATATACAGCTGATCTAGATTCGTCAAATGCTCAAGATTCTCGATTTTCGTAATACGGTTACTTTGCAGCACTAGTATTTCAAGCTGAGAGAGATCTTCCAAGTTTTGTATCTTTGTTATTTTGTTCTTACCGAGGTACAGTTGTTTTAGTGATTTGAAACCTTCCAAGTTTTTGATTTCCTGCAATTGAGAATTTATTATATTCACAAGGAATCAGTATAAAGTAACAATTTTTTATCTACTTTCCAAACTTCAAAACCATATCATCAATACAATCTCTAGCCACCAGTATCTTAAATGAAACTTCAAAGTTAACTGATACATAGTCATGAGAAACGACTCTGGTGTTAGCCAAATGTCGGAATGTCCATTGTTCAATGTATAAAAATTATTATTCTATGACAGTGTATGACAACTAGGCAGTCCCTACCCTCTGTCGTTTAAGTAAGTCATCATTAATTGCTACAAAGACTTACCCTTATTCGATTGTCTCCCAGTTCGAGTAACTCTAGTTTGGGCAAGTGATTGACATTCTTGATTTCTGTAATCTTATTGGAACTAAGGAATAACTTCCTCAAATTCAGCAACTTGTCCAGGCCAGATATCTCTTTGATTCTATTGAATGATAGGTCTAGAATCCTAAAAATAAAAATATGAGTACAAATAAGCAAAAGCAGTAACTTTTTATTAGAACATTTTGAGTTGACTATCTGGACTACCTGGACACTGTCTCATGAAACTCTCTGAGGGATTGAGTGCTACGAGGCAAATATTAATTTTTTTCATGTCAGAGTCAGTGAGTGTGTGCAGTTACCATATATGTATAATGTATATTATATCCATCTGTCCACAACCACATACTCCACCAGTGGAGGCCAGATCTTTAGAGCTCCATAGTTAAATGCCAAAAAGAGAATTTTGTGATATTTTGTCTGTCCATATGGCATGTCACAGCCAGAATACAACTACTACCCTGTTGCCTATATGAAAGAAAGGTTGGTGCATTCTATGAACTGATCATTATACAATGAAGTTGTAAAACTAAGTTTTTTTTTGTTTTAAAATTAGGGTGGGCACTCCTAACAGTAACTAAGCACATAAGCATTTGGGGAGGCTAGAAAGTTAAAGGTCCCTAAATTTAAAAGATATTTGAGGTGGTAGTATAGTATGAATGACTATACAGTGCAGTTGTTGAAATACTTTTAGGATTATATATTTTTTATATGTTTACTAATTTGCTTTGCTCATTCACATACAACATTCACACATGAAACCTTTCACTGTGCATGATCTGAAATGCACTTGGCCAGTTTTTGCTCCTTTTAAAAATAACACCCTCAGTAGACATTTTTAAGAAGTGTTTTATATCTATAATAAAGTTATTGCTCTCTTACTCCAAGTTTACAAGGTTGTCTAAATTCTCAATCACACTAATCTGATTGTCATAAAGTTCCAACTCCACCAATGTGTTCAGTGTGCTCAGACCTTCTATCTTTTTTATCAGGTTCCATCTCAAATACAATCTGAAAGAAAAAAGAAAAATAAATTAGCAATTTATTTAAAAAACATTAAGTGGATTTAAGTATATTTTTTGAAATCTTATCTTTAACTTGTTGAAAATTTCATCACCGCCATTAAGTTCATCGCACGTTATATACCTTTAGGTCCATTTTGCCTTGTTCAATATTTGTGAATCAAATATCAATCCGTACTAATATTATAAATGTGAAAGTGAGTTTGTTTTTTTATTACGCTTTCATGTCTTAACGGCTCAACTAATCATCACGTTTTGCATGCACGTTAACACTTAACGGGGGTACAGAGGACATAGGGTACTTTTTATCCAAGAATTCCCACCGGAACTCTGAAATTACCGCAGGTGAGGTTGCAAGGAACACCTAGTGACTTCATAAATAAACATATTGCTTCAATGGCAATCCTTATGGAGCAACAGTGATTAAAAAACAATAAAAATCTTTATTTCAGACTTTAGGTTCAAAAAAGTATATAAAAATATATATACAGGAGTTATTTAAGAATCAAATACCAATTTGAAATATAATTATGTCACATAGCATAGGTACTTGTATTACAATAAGTCTATGTCTATGTGTAATAACATGTCTTTCAAGTATCAAAATACCATGAAAAACAACACAATTGTATTGGAAAACAAAACAATATATTCTTGAACCTTTTTTGTACTAATAATGTAAATTAAATTAAAGATTCAACACGACCGAGTAGAACATGGTCATCGATGACTCATTACTCAACAAAAACAGCTAGTTAAGGAAAACTTATTTATCTGGAACCTTACCTCTCTATGTGCTTTAATGGTTCAAGGTTTTCAATTTTTCCAATTCTGCCATGGTTAAGGTCAAGTTCGGTCGTGGTTTCGTTGACGACGATAATCTCTTGGGTGTCCTCTTCGGTCGGCGGTGGCGTCGCAGGCGGCGGCGGCGAGCCTTCATGATTAGGTTGTTGTTCGGCATTTTGAGCCTCGGCGGGCACTTCGTCGGCTTCATTGTTGGTCATTGGAGTGTCTTGATTCCCTACAATGATAAATGATAGTATTATATATCATTAGTTGCAAAGTTTTCTCAAAGATCACAACCACATACACGAAAATCATGATCAAACTAGAAGACCGAAAACATACCAGCCATATTTGGGGACTTCGATAAAACTGTAGCAACTTTTCGCTTTTAAAAACGTGAAATAATTCACAAATTAACTAAACTTAGAAATAATTGCGTTAAGCACAAAATTAAACAAATACAGTACGGTTTTTTTTTTATTTAACAATTGTCAATTAATGACATTGTTGCCAATGTCGCGTTATTTGAATAGAATAGAATTTAAAATGATCGAGCGAAAATTTTGGGCGTTCGTTGTAAAAAGAATAGTGAAATGGGATGAACTATGTAAAATGAAACAAGACGGAAGTTATATTATGAACAAATAATAAGTCATACTTCCTAGTACAATACTCTCTAGTAGTAGTGTAGTGTACTGTGTAGTATAATACTCTCTGATCTATGTTTTATAGTTTATACCACAGAATACTTTTTAGTTTTATATGTTTTATACTCAGAACATTCTTCTGAGGTTTTATACGTGCTATACTCAGAAGAATAACTGTTATCGTTCTGAGCCTTTGAGGTGCTACATATAACACAGGTACCTACCTTGTGATAGAGATCGTATCGTAGACAGAGAATGAACGATCGTATAGTTTTGTTGGTTCTGTTATCACAGGTTAGTATAATCTTTAGTCTTGGTTCCGTGGATTCGCACGAGTGCACTCGAACGCGCTTGAGCGAGACATAGGTATGTCTAGTTAATTTGTGCTCGAGTGCCGTAGATGGAGCGCTCTCTACCCGTTCCGTGGCTTGGTGAAATTTTACTCTGACAGCTGTCAGACCACTAACCACAACTCTCTTTACAAAAACAGCAAAAACAACAAAAAAAAGTCAGCTGTCATCTATCGACTATCATTGTCATTTAGGATCAGCTGGTTTTTGTGGGTACTGGGTCGCCGCGCGCGCCAAAATTGCTGTCACTGGCGTCTGACTAGGCTGTTTAATAATTACTTTTCACTAAGCCTTTAAAATCAAATAATTTCTAATATTACCATTCAAAATGGATAGTGTGGATGATAACAATGAGTTGGCTCAATTAGAAGAATTACTATGTGCTGATTTAGAGGAAGAGACGAGCTGCGCCATTCCGAAAAAGGAAGCCACTGTTGAGGTAGATATTTTCGCATCAAATAATAATAAAAATAACAGCGATAATAATAATCGAGGACTTGACGGAGAAAAGTTGACTCAAAATACTTCCGCTGTACACAATGGTGATACAGACTCGTCTGATGACGAAGAAAAACGCAATTACACTGAACGGAGATACAATGACTATGGTACCGAGGTTAAGAAACTGTTGGATCAAAAACAAGATGAACATCAGAATAGAAGATTAGAGTTCGAAACTAGACTGCGACAAACTAACATTGATGTCAAAATAGCACACAACAACTCTTTTAAAAAAAACAGTGACAATGTTGAGACTAAAATTACCAAAAACTTACTTTGCGCCCCTGAAACAAAAAGTAAGACGAAATTTGATATCTACACCGATCCTGTCTTTGGTATAAGGATTACTAAGCCACTTATATCAAGTACAGCTCTTCTTGATCGAATGCAGGGTAGAGAAGCAATTAATATGTTAAGAGTGAAAAGACATATAGAGAATGAAGATTTATCTCAAGACTGGGTTACTGCCGGTGTTATTGTAAGAAAGAGTACAGCCAAAAAATCACAAAAAGGCAACAATTTTCTTATATGGACCCTAAGCGACCTTAAAGATGACTTGAAGACAATATCAATGTTTTTATTTCGTAAGGCTTACACTGATTTGTGGAAGACAAATGAAGGGACTGTTGTAGCTGTACTGAATCCAAATGTTCTAGATAAATCCCAGAACAGTGCTGACCAAGCATGTCTTAGTGTAGATAACCCTGATCGGGTAATGATATTAGGTCAGTCTAAAGATTTTGGGATATGTAAGAGTAAAAAGAAAAATGGAGATCCTTGTACGGCTTTTGTCAATTTAGCTCATTGTGAACACTGCATATACCATATCAAACAAGAATATCAAAAATATTCAGGGCGTCAAGAGTTGCAGTCCTCCACCATGGGTAAAGGACTTGTCAGTTTGCAAAATAAAGTGTTTGGAAAAAGCACAGTGATCTATGGAGGCAAAGCTTATTCTGCCTTGCCAACAGGAAACAATAAAAAGATTAAAGAGAAAGATCAAAACAGATTGATGTCTTTGAGTGAATATAATAAAATTGAGTCAGATAGCTTAATGTCAAATAGAGCACCTTATGGTGCAGGACCCATGAAGAACAGCTCTGTTTATATTCACTCCCCAGTTGCAAAAAAAACTAGTGATTCAGAAAGATTGACCAAACTAAACAGTTCCCCGAAACTTAATATACAACAAAATAAATGTGGCATCTTATCACAAGGACCTAGTTTAGCTGAGAAAGTTGCTAGTTCACCCAAATTAGGTAAAGGTTTTAGTTTGACAGGCAGTGGAACTGTTGATTTAAACATATCATATGGACAGAAAGCTGCTGAAAAAGCAAAAGCAAATGCAATCAGACTTATACACAAAAGTGGAGGCCTGAGTAAACTTGATCCAAATAATACTAAAGGAACAGAGGCTGGGAAAAAAAGAGCTTTGGAAAAGTTAAATTTATCTGGAAATGACGAGAACGATAGCAAAAAGTTCAAGCGTAATGAAAATGAGGAACAGCCAACATCCATCAAGTCGGAGAGGTTCAAGAAGATTCTAGAAGCTACATCTGCCCACCAAAACTTAATTGATCAACATGAAGAAAACGAACAGGCGAAATACTTTAGCAAACTTGAGAAGAAAGAGGCCATGGAGGAAAAAATGTTAAACACATTCAAAATGGCATGTAAAGCTGTCAGATGCGTTAAGTGCAAGTATACTGCCTTTTCAGCATCTCAATCATGTAAAGATAAAAGGCATCCTTTAAAAATATTGGATACTTTCAAAAGATTCTTCAAATGTGCAGACTGTAGTAATAGAACTGTTTCATTGGACATCATACCATTGCATACTTGCAGTAATTGTAAAGGCTCCAGATGGGAGAAAGCTCCCATGTTGCGAGAGAGGAAAGGGACAAACCTGGCTCAAGGCTTATCAATAAGAGGTGAAGAAGAAACATTCATAGGAGGAATGGTCACTTCAGGGAAAAATATTAATCTATTAGTGCCTGAATGAAGATTTTGACTTTTTTCTTTGTGTACAAAATGTAATTTATTGTGAAAAAAAATAAAAGAACATGAAAAATGAAGCATAATTTATTTTTATATTTATATTCCACTCGACATTAAATATCACATAACCATTTCTATAACTGAATCATCAATGTTGGATAAATTATTCTTTATTAACATATTGTTTAGATGTCTGAAGTAACTGATAGTTTCTTTTACATAATTACTATTAAATCATGTTGTGGCAATTTGTGAACGCCAATAATTAATTTATAAAACTGATTGAAAGGGCAGTGGTCCTTGTCAGACTTATTGATAACTACAGAGAATACATAACACAAAAAACAAAAGCTAAGTTTGTTGAAATATTTATTCAAAATAACAGCAACTCATTGATATAACATTAAATGATAACATACCATAGATCACAGGAATTCGGTCTAAATACATACAATTAAATATAGCCAGTCGTGTTAATGTGGCTAGGTTAATTACGTCTAAGGCTTGCTTAAAAAAAAACGATACAACGCATATTCGGAATTTTATCTAATAATTTACAGATTTCCTATCATTATTAAAAATTACCATTTCATCATTAATAATAATAATCAATTATAAAAAAAACAACCAACGAATGATAATCCTTTTTGTGCAAGATTCTGTTGAATGCGTTATGTCGACGACGCGAACTTTATACCGTACGTACGAACTTATAATTATTTATTGGGTTACTGTAAACATAATATTCAAAATAGTATTTAGTTTTGTTAGGTTTTTGTTTTAAAATCATCAATTACACAGTCTATTCTTCGTCCTTAAAAACTCTGTCACAAATTATTTATAATTATAAACAATAATAATCGTCACAAAACTAAATATTAATAAAAAATAAACTAAACGATCTAATCCCATTATAGTCATGTTTATTAGAGAAATCATACATTTTGGGGCCAAACACGGATAAATAATTTATGTTGCACAAGGGGTCATCAAAATGTAAACATTTTGGTCAGTATTTGAACTCTATTACTATTGCAATAAGATTCAATGACTGTCAAAAGTGTATACATATTTCTGCAGCTAATTGTACTCTTAAGTTTAGACCGAGCTGCTCTGGGAATTGATAGAATGTTACAGACAGTATATTAGAATGAACTATTTTCTGGCATTGGACTCTGTTAGAGACTTTAGAGATGATAAATGTCATCGATCAGCAAGTTAGCGGTCGACTCTCGGTCGGTCGAATATCGCGTTACACAAATAACATAGAGAGTCAGTACTGACTTGACGCCAGTTGTGACGCAGTCGAGTTCGATGAGAGAGCGAGGGACGAACAAATGATAAATAATAATCGTAATGCTTTTGTACAGTATTGTTTTGTCCTTTTCCCCCAACCGAACTGATGCCGCTACAAAGAGTTAATAAAGCGGCCATAGAAGCCTATTTCCAACACGTTCCGTAAGCAAAGTAACAAAAATTATGAGCGATTACTTATAAAAATCTATTTGCCACGTCCCCACATAAACACTAGTTGGATACAATCGTCGTATATTAACATTTTAAATTTCTACCGCAATCATTGAACATATCCATCCATCTGTTCCATCTTTAATACCAGGTTAGTTAAAATTTCACCTAATATTCGACCATGCTTTCAGCAGTTGGAAAAATATAATTTGTTAGCGAGCTTCTTGAAGACGTAAAATTTTATGTCTGTTAGTACTTTAGGAGAATTCGTGATTGTGAGTCGGTATTTTGGTGCCGCTTTAAAAAAAAGTACTTTAATTAAAATAACTCGCCAGCCATATTAAAACGTATAGATACGTCATTGGCACCCGAAAAAAAAACTGAGTAATCTCTATTGCAGAGCTTTGATATCATTACGTTATAATATATGATAAGAGTTACGCAATAAGTTGACGGCGTAGTATGTAATATGTATCAGCAAAATAATGTCAATAATTTTGATAGTCAATCCTGTTACAAATTGTTAACAAAGTGTTTGCAATTTTTTTTATGCCGACTGTACCTTTCGTATTCGATCGTCGTAAGTCATCGAGGGTTACATACGGTCGGATCGGAGCAGCAAAATTATTTACAGACTTACAGCTATAGATAGACAATCAACCTGTTGCTTAGGTTTAAACCCGATTTAAACCCAAGCGCCGGGTTTAAACCCAAACACTGAGTTTAAACAGGGTTGATTGCCCATCTATAGTAACAGCGCACGGAACGCGTTGAGAATAGGGCCGCCAGTGCCGTTGCCGTTTGGCCCGCCGCCGGTGTCGGGGACCACTGCCCCGGGGGTGCGTTTGCTCAGTAGAAAACTATATAAAACGCGCGGTCGCGCGATCATTCCCACTCGGTGGTGCCGGGCGGCTTGGACGTGAGGTCGTACAGCACCCGCGATATGCCCGGCACGCTCATCACCTCCTTGCGCATCCTCTCCACCACCTGTCGCAAACACACATACATCTAATATATATAAATCACGTGTCACGTTGTTTGTCCGCGATGGACTCCGAAACTACTGAACGGATTTCGATAAAAATTTTTAACCAGTCATAAAATGGTCCAACTTAAAAGATAGGATAGTTTTTATCCCGGAATTCCCGCGGGAACTCCGAAATTACCGCGGGTGAAACCGCGGGGGACAGCTAGTAATATATAAATCTAATGCAACATGTATGTCGCAAGGAATTGAATGAAATTGCAAAAAAATTGCCACAACATAAAAATTACAACACACTTGTACAAAATTATAAAATAAACATAATATTTGTATTGAGGGTCCGTTTCCAAACTAACTGATGTAGAAGAGTAGTTTAGTTAAGTCCTATGTCCTTATGTTATAGGGTATGTTCCATTATAACTGATAGCACTGTAGGGTATGACGGCAGTTTAGTATACTGCCAAGCTGTTCTGTAGTGAGCTATACTGGTAACGGTTTAAAACGGAATGCAGTTCAATATACCTTCAATTATATCATTGTCATGTCACGCTGTCGACCACCCATTGACGACCGACAAGTGGTTGATCAATCATTGGTCTGAGGTTAATCACGTGGTCAAACCTTTACCTCGAAAACGCCAATGCTCCCAGTACAAAAATGGCGACGATTATGACGCCATAACCTACCCTATGATACTGCGGCAGTATACTGTCCGCTATAACGGAACGAATTTCTCCTCAGTAAGGCCACTGGCGAGTGATGGCAGCGTATACCGGAACATACACATAGTTTGTATGAATGAACACTAACGTCCATGGGCATCGCGTCCGAGCCGGGCAGCGCGGCGACGCCGGTCATGAAGTCGGTGGTGATGAACGGGCGCAGCACCACGGAGCGCTGGCAGGAGGGCGCGCGCAGCGCCGGGTCGCGGTCGAAGTGCACCGGCACCAGCACCACCGGCATCTGCGCCACCAGCGGCGCGCACCCGCTCGACATCAGCACCTGCCGAGCGCGACCGCGTCACGTGCAGTGAGTAATGAGCATGATGACTAACTATACAAATTTCAATTCTATTTAGTCCTTCAGTTGGTTAGTCAAACAATTATAGATACGTATTTTTTGCTTTTTAGAATAATTGAAAAACTATTTAGATAAAACGATTAACGTTTAGGAGTACAACTCAATGTATCGTCTTTATTTTTCGATTACGTAAAAAAGGAAAAATACGTGTCCAATATTTTATTAATCTACAAGACGGACTTAAAATTAAAATTGGGTCAATTTGGCCCATTACATGTATCTAATCTTATGCCAAATAGTAAGGACTCAACCCTGCGAACCAATTTGGTGGGCACAACCCGGTTTTTGGGTTTACACCCAATTTAAACTGGGCATTTACGGGCTTTTATTTATTTGTTTGCCATTGCACAAAATGTACAAATGGTGAACTTAATGCCTTGCGGCATTCTCTATGGACTTTTATGGGATTTAAATTCAAGCACCGGGCTTAAACTGGGCAAGGTTGCCCATAATATGTACTCATCGGTGATACAGAGGTTAAGGAATGTCCATTAATGGGCATGTTGACTAATAAACGAATAACGGCGATACATTGGTTGAAATTTTGCGTGACGTCACTATTCGGACAGTTTGTATGGCGGTTTTATCGGTTAGTGACGTCACGACCCACTCACCCTAAACTTTAATGCGCTTTATCTCTGTATATTTTAATTTATTTGAAAAAGCAAAAAATACGTGTCTATTGTTTTTTTTTATTTTCTAACTGACGGACTAATTAGAATTTTGATTTTCAAACATAGTCAAAATCCCCATTACGTGAGGCATTGAGGGAGGGAGGGGATCGAGCCGAACCTCACTCAATAATAATCTCAAGTAGGGGATAGGCCGGCCTCAGCAGATATCACGTACGAATCAGCGCGGGAGAAGCACACGATGGTCATGAATATGACGGTACCTGTGTGGCGAGGTCGTCCGCTTCCCGTATGGTTGAGATTACGTTCTGCGTGAGGAATGTGGGCGTCACGTCCACCACCTGCTCCTTGATGAGCCCGCCGAACGCGTAGCACACCCTGCCGACGTCACAACGTTGTCACAAACGCAACAAATAACTACGGCTACGTAAAGAAGCGACACTGTCCGCCTCCCGCCTCCCTGCACCCCACCGCGACTAGTGGTAAGCCTAGAGGTGGTAGCGGTGTGGGCTGTTACTGCTGCGTGTGTGTCGGACAATATCAACTTTGAATTTGGAAGTTAAACTTCGGCGTCACTCGCCGAAACCATGATCATTCAGACTGACTTATACATACCATAGAGAAAAGTAGGTAAACGTTGATTGTAATTTTTTTGTTTAGGTTTGTAGTGATGAATAAGCTCGCGTAGGAGCAAATCTTTGGGACACCACACATCTCAAAGATCTGCTCCTGCAAGTTGTTCATGTTGTTTCATCAGAGGATCTTCCCAAATTTCAAAAACTGTCACAGTAAAAGAATTGACGATATAACCATATAGTTTCTAAAAAAAAAAATCGCGCACATATTTCCTTTTTTGAATCCTTACTATAAATGGGAAAGTGAATTTCTTTGTTTGTTACGCTTTCACGCTTTAACGGCTCAACCTATTACCATGAAATTTTGCACACACGTTGTCAGGGATACAGAGAAGGTAACATGGTAATTTTATTTCGGAATTCCCACGGGAACTCGTATATTACCGATGGTGAAACCGTGGGGAACAGCTTGGTAGTTACAATATACCTGTTGACATTGTGGCAGACCCTGGGTATGAGTTTGGCGAGGTACTGCATGTCTTGCCAATCGGGCGGGTAGCGCTCCGTCGACAGCGCCACCACGTAGCTGTATGTCCGGCAGTCGCCTGCACGTACATACATACACTCATATAGTATGCAAACTAGGTATATAATATACGTAACGTAGGTATATAACTGTAACTGGTACTAACTGATGTGAACAGTAAATATTTATACTCAATGAATATAATTTAAACGAGGGATATTATATTCGCGCCCTCGATAATTCATGCTTACATGTACGTAACGAATAAAAATACATCCCTACTCATATCATAAATGAGAAAGTGATTCTTTTTGTCTGTCTGTTACGCTTTCACGCCTTAACAGCTCAACCGATCAACATGAACTTTTGCATACACGTTGTCAGGGGTATGCCCTTACTCCTTAAATAGGGTACTTTTTATCCCGGAATAGGGATGTTGAATAGGGATTCTAATTAGTCTGTCAGAAAAAAAATAAAAATGGATACGTATATTTTGCTTTTCCTAATTTATGAAAATATACATAGATATAGCGCAAGTTTAGAGTGGGGGCTCGTGACGTCGTCCCGCTATAAGCCCCCACACAAACTGCACCGGATAGTGAAGTCACGCGAAATTTCAACACGATGTATCGCCGATATTTTTGGATTACGTGAGTGTGTGCAAAAGAAGTGTCAAAGAAAAAATACGTGTCCAATATTTTTTATTAATCTACAAGACCGACTAAAAAAAAAAGGTGTCAACTAGCCCCTCAACTTGGGTGAACCGTGGGGAGCAGTGGTATACCTTGCACGCCGACGGAGCGCATCGGCAGCAGCGTGGCGGCGACGGGCGACTGGAACGAGATGCGCTTGAGCTGGTTCTGCTCGGCGACGGTGGTCGCGTTGGCCACGCGGCCCAGCAGCGCGTGCGACTTCACGCACATCGACGCGTACTCCACTATTATCTTCACTATCACCTGCGCACGCGCACACATGTACACTCTGTCAATCTAGTGGTTAATTGGTAGAAAATAAGTTCGCCATTTGCACTTTTAGTTGTGCAATCCTTACTAATATTATAAATGCAAAAGTAAAAATTCTGTTACGCTTTCACGCTTCAACGGCAAGCAACCGATCATCATGAAATTTTGCATACACACACATTGTCAGGGGTACAGGGTACTTTTTATCCCGGAATTCCCGCGGGAACTCCCGAAATTAATAACGCGAGTGAAACCGCGGGGAATAGCTAGTAAATAAATCTACGATGTTTCAAAAATCGTAGCACCCGCCTGGTGAAAGATCAGACTCGGGCCCCTAAACGCTACTGTTGATGTACACTATACTACGGTTTATTTGCGGCAAACTGCATTATTATTTTGTTATTGCATATTAATTTCCTCGTTTTTGCTATTTCTGTCATACGAATTTCAATCAAATTAAAGCTCAGGGCATATTGGCTATACGACGTTTTTTTCTATTCATTTTATTTTGAAACACCAGACAAGACACCCCTGCTTTCCCTTTGTCCCTGTTCTTTAACTCCCCCCCTCCACTATACCGTTACATGACAGGCGTAGGTACGTACCTGCGTCTCGGAGAAGTCCCTCTCGATGTCGGGCTCGTCCTGGCAGATGACGCGCACCGCCAGCCCGGGCCCCGGGAACGGCTGCCGCTGCACCACCTCCACCGGCAGGCCCAGCTCGAGCCCGATGGCGCGTACCTGCAGAATATTTACTTATTTAATTCTTCATCGCACACAAAATAACAATTCCACAACACTTAAAAAAAAAGGAAATGGCGATCTTATCGCATAGTTGAGATCACTTACATCACTTCCAGACAAAAAAGAAAATAAACGTAAAGAAGCGACTCTCCCCGCCCCTGCCAACTCCGTGCACACAACGCCTAGCGGTTACGGCGGTGTAGACTTCTGCTTAGGTTTTGTCACATAGTCAATATCCTCTAGGGAAATGTTGCGCTTTACAATTGTATTGCAACTCACATTTTGGCGCGGATTAACGTGGGGGGGGGGGGGGGGGTTTGTCAAGGTCAATACTATGGGTGGTCACCGAGGGGAGGAATCAAAAATTGTAAAACATGGGTCACGTAGTGCCTTATAATTAATTGCGTGGGCGACTCGCCTCGTCCTTGTGGAAGTCCCGGAGCGGCTCGACGACGCGGCCCTGGCGGCGCAGCTGGCGCACCAGCGCGGTGTCGTTGTGGTGCGTCTTGATGGTGGCGGCGCTGTTGGAGCACAGCGACGACGCCGACTCGATCAGGTCCGGCCGCAGCGTGCCCTGCCCTATCAGGATCTGCTCCTCGCTAAGGACGATCGACATCAGAGTCATACACCGTTATCGATGGACAAATCAATCAGCACGGCATAAATCCGGTGCTCGGGCTTAAACCTGATAGTCAGCCTTTTAAGTTTACGGTCTTGTGTCGGGTATAAACCTGCAAACGGCAGGCTTTTATCAGGTTTAATCCCAAGCACAGGGTTGATTGTTGGTTGATCTACAAAGTTTTAATGAATTAACTAAAAACCTGATACATCCCATCTAAAAAAATAAACAATAATATGATTAAAATATATTTTATGTCGATAAAATTTATAATTTAAAAGTTATTCAACATTAGTTTGGAGGTGACCTATCTACGAAATTCCAAGCGCTACGCCCGCGTCTACCGGTTCGAATTTTTGTGCTGCGGGCGGCGTACGCGCCAAATATTGTATTATAAATAATTTAGACATGGGCTAGTGCAAATGAAAAAATATAACCTATATCAAAACATAGTGCGATCGATTCGCTAGTTGATTCTGAGCAAACTACTTTCTAGCTTTCAGTTAATTCATTAACACGTTGTATATTCCCTTCTAATATTGTATATGCGAAAGTAACTCTTTTACGCTTTCATGGCTTAACGGATCATCATGAAATTTTGCATACACGTTGTCAGGGGTACGTACAAAGAAGGATATAGGATACTTTGTATCTCGGAATTTCCGCGGGAACTCCGAAATAACCGCGGGTGAGATCGCGGGGAACAGCTAGTTTCCACTATATTCCACAAATAGGTTAGGTGAGGTTATGATACGCACTTCAAGTTGAGGTCGTGCATCGCCTGCTCGGCGACGCGCATGAACACGTCGCCGATGATGCGCCGCTTGTCCTCGGGCGCCATCGCGTGGCACAGCAGCGGCGTCTGCCGCGCGCGCCCGCCCGCGCCGTCCGCCACCTCCGTGCTGCCTTGCCGGAACTGGCCACATGACACACACGTAAAGCCCGCTCCACATTATGATAATAATAATAAGTTTATTGGTACCAAAATCATACATCAAGAAAACAGTTTTGATTTACATTTCAACAAGTTCATGGCAAATTTTACATATAGACATACCTCTGATGCCTAAATTAGGTCTAGCCTGTATTATAGACATCAGTATCTTCCCTCATACGCGAGAATACCACGTGAACGTGAATGTGGAGCGACTTAACACATTGGTCAAATAAACACTGCACCGTTCCACCGATCAAATAGGTTAGGAATTTAAAAGTGATCGATTATTTATTCATAGATTGTGCCCGAATATTCAATTCAATTGGTATTAAAAGATAAAGTAAAGATGAAACGGATAGTGGTTTGACGGAATATCGAATACCGGATATACCAGCAAGCTACGAGGCCGGAGCGCCGGATATTCGGCCTTTTATCGCGTTACATAACGCGATCAGTTTGATTTGAATATAGGCGCGGTGAACGAGATCGGAAATATTCAGGCGCGCTAGGGTGTTATCGTCAAGTGGACAAACAAACAAATGCGGAAATTTGCCACTTGTTGATTTTGAGTACTAAATTTAATTAATAAAACAAACACTTTTGACAAGTGATTATAAAAATAAACGTTGTCTATAACTTACTGTGGCTTTGTTTGCCTTGTGTAAAATATTTTTTTCATTTTACTATCCGGAATCTGGCCTATCCGGCCTTGTTTTCACTATACTGCCGGATACCGGATATCTGTTTCATCTCTACTATAATAGCACGTGTTTTAATGAAAGCAGCAACACCCATTGGTTTTTTACGGCTGTTGCTGGCATCACAATCAACAAGAGAGCAAAGAGCAAACAAACACATACCTGATGGCTGGCATTGACAACGTGTAGACGCACTCCTAGATCCCGAAGACACTTCTCCACCTTGGCGCTTTCATTCTTACGCATAAATCCTGTTAACAATATTGAAATCTATGGTATAAGTAAATTATTATAGATATGTAGATGCCTAAACTGGAAAGCGGAACGATGTGTCCGTCATACTAAGTCTACTCTGACTATAAACGGAACCTGGAACCTCCTGATTTGCAGATCAGCATGGTGAATTCATTTATGTCCTAACTAGCTTTTCCCCGCGATTTCACCCGCGGTAATTTCGGAGTTCCCGCAGGAATTCCGGGTTACAACAATATAGCCCATGACCTTGGTTACTCAGGGATAATGTAACATTCTAATGGAGAAAGAATTTTTGAAATCGGTCCAGTAGTTTTTGAGCTAGATCGTAAAAATTAAAAATCTTTCTTCTTTTATGCAATAACACAAAGTAAAATTATTAATTACTAATAAAGTTATTCTAAAGCGCTTTACATCATTGTACAAAATATAAAATTTAAGATGATATAAGGATACACAGGGTGGTGTGTGGTTTACCATTGTCAATATGCAACGCGATGACCTGGTCTTCCTTCAGCGCCTTGCCCAGGAGCACCGCGCAGACGGTCGAGTCCACTCCGCCGCTCACCAGCACCTGAGGGCAACGCGACGTAGTGAACATATTATTAACAGACGGACGAACAACAATGAATAGAAAAACATATAGGGATGCGCTTAATGCTGTACGAGATTAAATTTAAGATTGAAAGCCCGCCGACCGAGAGCCAATCATAGCTAAGAACATTTTCGACCAAGTCACCTTCTATACAAAAAAATTAAATCAAAATTGGTTCAACCATTTGGGAGCTACGAGGCCACAGACCGACACACGCTGGTTTAATATACTAGAATGTAACACAGAACAGATTTTGATGTTTGATGAACAGAAAGGGCATCAAACTATCGACACAGTTTAGTATGAATATAATATAATGTATATGAAATTTACTGTTTTTTGAAAACTGTATCCACGCATTTGGCATGCCAACAAAGAAAGTTTTGAAATTTATAAGTATTTTCTTATAACCGTAGCGCGCCTGCTTCGCCTCTTTTGTTTGTGGTACACAAAGACAAACAAGCGTCATCCTCATTATTACTAAAGGAAAAGTTACAAGAGACTTTCATACAAAATCGTCGACTGTACGCGTACTGACGTCGGCGGTGACATAGGTGGGTGTGAGGTGCCGTGTATGTGTGCGTGTCGTGTACTGTGTAGGTACTCACGACCACTTTGTTGTCGCCGACGGTCTCGCGGATGTACTGTATGCACGCGTCGCGGCGCGAGCGCAGCGTGTAGGAGCGCGACAGGCCCGCGATGTCGAACAGGAAGTTGGACAGCATCTGCTTGCCCTTCGGCGTTAGGTCCACCTGGAGACGAGCCAATTAAAAATAATATTAATTTTTTTTTAATATAAAAGAAGTCCTTTAGCCGACCTTGACTAAATCAATAAATTGCTTTAGTGCAAAACAAGTTTAATATGAAGTTGAGGAATTTTCTCTTCACTAAAATACTTTATGTTGAATACATAATTAAAATTAATCATCGATCAGTGAAGATAATTATTGTGTGACACACAATATCTTACAAAATTACAAGATTGGATCTGGAAATTGGAATTGGATCTGTTTGTTGATGATATGTCAAATTAGAAACTCACTAAACAAGAAATGAAAATATTTTACTTATTTATGTATTTAAGTATTATTCACTGGCTGTCAACTGCAGTTTCACCCGCGGTAATTTCGGAGTTCTCGCGGGAATTCCAGGATAGACTTATATCAATAAACCTTTCCCTGAGTCACTTACTTTATGAAAATCCATTCAGCAGTTTTTGAGTTTATCGCGAACAGACAGACGCGGTAGAAGTACTTTGTTATGTTTTATCTACATAATTTCATATTAATATTATTGAGGTAAAGTTTGTGAGTTAGGGTTGTAGGGGGTAATTTCTGGATCTACTGAACCGATTTTGAAAATTCTTTCATTTATAGGAAGCTACGGTAGTCCTGAGCGACATAGGGAATTATAAATTCCCTCGGGAACTCCGAAATACAGCTAGGAATATTATGTAAGGGTAGTTAGTAAGCGCGCGCGTCTCACCTCCGGATGGAACTGCACGCCGTACAGGCGCATCTGCTCGTTGTATATGGCGGCGACCACGTGGTTGGAGGAGTGCGCGCCCACGCGGAACCGCTCGCCCACCTTCTGCACGCTGTCGCCGTGCGTCAGCAGCACCGGCTGCAGCTTCTCCAGCCGGCTGCACGCACAGAAAGCATCATTAAAATAATTGCTATTACAAATGCGAATGATTTTGATTGTTCGTTTGTTACGCGTTCACGTAACTACTCAACCGATCATCGAAAAATTTAGCTTTACCCGTTTTAAGGGGTTCATAAGAAAGGACATAAAGGGTGCAGCTCCTCCAACCGGCTGCACAGGCACACCGCGCCGTCGCATAAGGAAGTAATATTAAAATCCTTGCTATTATAAATGCGAATGTGAGTTTGTTTGTTACTCTTTCACACCTTACGTACTCAACCGATCATCCTAAAATTTTGTATACACACTGTCAGGTGTACAAAAAAGGACATAGGGTACTTTTTATCCCGGAATTCCCGCGGATCTCCGAAATTAACGCTGGTGAAACGACAGGGAATAGCTAGTTTTCATTTACGTTCCCCCGCGGTGTGACGCGTACGCAAAAATTCATGATGACGAGTCAAGAGGTTTCAGGTTCGACTCCCGGTGAAGGTGGACTTTGTGTGATAAATACAGGGTTCCACTTTCCAGTCTGGGCGTGTTTATAAATTCATAGTACCTATAGGTATAAATTATGTAGTAGGTATGTACGACGTTTGATTGGTTTCCACGACGCAAGCTTATAGCTTAGTGTGGGATCAAGTAAGATCTGTGTGTTGTGAAGTAGACTGTAGATTATTATTATTATTATTACTTGAACAGCGGACACGTGGTCTCCAGTTCCACCTCGTACTGGCCATCCTCGCGAGCCTCCTTCCGGAGTACCGAGCCCCCAAACTCTTTGTTCAGCATCTGCATACCGTAGCAGATACCTTCAACAGGGGAAACACAACATCACATTAAAAACATCCATTGACGTACTCTTTTTTCTTTTCACTCGGATTTTGTCCTAGGAATCACAAAACTGTCTTTTTAAACTGCCAATTGATCTACAAATTGTTAATGGATTAAAATTTTCTTGGTTCTTAGGAATGATGCTGGGCAGGCTGAGGACATATTTCATGGAGTTCCCGTGCGGGGGAATCCTAAATTAACGCAGGTGAAACCGCAGAGAACAGCTATTGTTTTTATAATATCAAACCAACATTTTTGTGGAGCTCTGGATAGTTGAAATTTTAGCTTCGCCTTATTTAATCTCCTGTCTACCAAGAAAAAAATTCTTACTTTAGGTCTTTTATCATAAGAATAATGAATGATAAAAAAGTACCCACCCAGAACAGGGAGGCCAATCTTGAATATATCGGCATCATATCTGGGCGCGTCCTCGGCGTACACCGAGTTCGGGCCGCCCGAGATGATGATGGCGCGGTACCCGGCCTCCTTCAGGTGGTACGCCGGGGTGTCCAGCGGCAAGATGTCCGATTCCACGCACAGCTCGCGCACGCGCCGGTCGATCACCTGCGATCATTACTATCTATTACTACCTACGTAAAGAAGTGAAACTCTCCGCCTCCCGCCAACTTCGTGCCAGTTAGTAGAAAAATAAGAAACGCTATTTCAACTGGATCTAAGAACTGAATTTCTAAAGTTTACCTTTCCGTATTGCGACCCGGCGTCTAATATGGCGACCTTATCGCGTCCATGGTTAGCTCCATTCGTGCTTCTATACTGCCCTTCAGCACTGGCTGTATGCATTTCGCCAACTCGCCAGCAGCACTGAACAACAGAAAAAACATAAATCATTAGTGGGTATTCAGATGGCTTTATACAAGTTACACCATAGTCGCGAATGTCGCAATCAAAATAAAAAATAATTTCGTACGTACGAATAAAATTTTCACATCAAAGCATAATAGTACGGGAGATACCGATGCTAATTCGGGAGACACTCGAGCGTCGTTAGGACCTATTGGGTTTTGAAGATTAGGAGATATAAACAAAATAAGGTTATATGATATTTTTTCATTCACCGGTGGGTTTAGCTTCTACAGGCTTTCAAAAATGTAAAAAAAAATAGTAAAATGGAAATACTCGAGCGCGTCAGATATTGTAGTTGAGATACTCCAAGGTGTCTCTGATATCGAAAATATATTCATCTGCCCATTTGCGTGGTGGGGGTGGCCATCCGGAAGGGGAGAAAATGAAAAAAAAAAACATTTACTCGAGCGCGTCAGATATTCAAAGGGGATGTTAAGTGAGCCTTAAAAATGCACCCCTTCGAAAATCTGCCGATTTGGAGGTGACGCAAGGTAGTAGCGAATTTTTGAAAATGCAAAAAAAAAACTCAATTTTGAAATACTCGAGCGTGTCAGATTATTTTACAGAAGGTTCAGCTTGCAGTCCAAGTTATGTTGGCTTAAAATCTGACAATAATTTTGAGGGATATTATTAATCTGACTGCTAGAAACAAAAATTATGATTTATTTTTAATTTTTTTTTATTTCTGATGTAAGTTTAATAACTTTATGAGCTATTTCTTGTTCACAAAAACACACTTTATATTTCTATGAAATATGTAAAAGCTCACAAAATATTATTCACAAAACTAACTTTAAAGAGCACAAACAAGCCATTTCGTTTTACATATAATAACATGAACGCGTTGTTTTGTGATGAGCTTTATTATATAATATATATATAATTACATTAAAGTGAAAGGTGAACCTATAGTTTGATGTAATACTTACCTTAACTTATTTTAATATGTATTTTAACCGACCAAAAAAGTTATAATTCGACACGTTTAGCGCCGTGGTATACTGTGATGACGTTATGGCGACGGAAAGTAGTGTGAGGACGGTGCGAGAGAGTGAGAGATAGAGAAAAAGTAAAAGGGAAAGAAAGACAGAGATATGAATAGGTACATGTTTCACTGCAGCTGCTCGTTCGATTCGAAGACGATTTTTGTTTCTTCGGCTTATGAAAATCGGCAGATTATATTTTTCCCGCTATCCTTGAGTTATTTACTTTAAAATAAAAAACAAATCAACTGCGCTCGAGAATGTCGAAGTTGCGTTTTTTTTTTGCAAGTTTGTGATCCTCTAACTCCTTTACGTCACGTTCAAATGGTCAGATTATTCATATACATACTTCTCACTATGTAATTAACCCACCATATCTTAATCTGACGCGCTCGAGTATTTCGAGTTATCGATTTTTTTTTACTAATCTGATCGGTTATTCTAGACGCACCCACCAGTGTAGAGGGTCTATATTTGGTGGAGGTACTCAACATGGTGCAAGGTACCCCCCTTATGTTCATCTGACGCGCTTTAGCTAATCCACAAATCCCCTCTTGGCGGTCCGTACTATAATCTTTTTTTGTCACAAATAAAAACTAACAGCTCACCATAGTACACTTATTCACCATGACAGGTTGTGGTTCGAAAGTTTAAAATTGACCAAATAAATTATTAGGCAGGTGCTTCCCATGTATGGTGTATTAGTAGTAAATTTACATAAATAGAAAGTTGTAGGTAACTGCCATATCAGTTAACAAACAACATAATAGTGAAAATATTACCAACTTGAGTTTTTATATCGCTCTATCGGTTAAGTCACTGATGTTCCACCAGAACAACTGATTTCACATGACTTTGAATGAACAAGGATCGAGGTTAACAAATTATATGTGATTTTTGCCAGCAAATTTCATACTGACCAAGAACATTTTTGCATCAGCGCCAGCGGTGCATCACGAAACGGATGAACAGTTTAAACATGGAATAATGTGATTACGTTAAGCCAGAGCTTATAGGCATATGCGAATGCCGTACCAAGTGGTGCTAAGATTTTTTTACCTCTGCAATGGTTGTTTTAATTGCCACCGCAAAACTTATCATAAAACCGACAAGACGTTTCCTTTTCCTAGTTTAGTGAGTAAAAGTATCCTTTTGTGAATAAAAGACAGCTCATAACGCGATCTGCTCACCGCAATTTCACCATTTTCCGATCCGAACCCGGGAAAATACGGTCCAGAGTAGTCGTAGAACTATTTCTGTGATAGTTTAGAAAGAAAGAGGAAAGAAAGAAAGAAAATACATTTATTTCAGCACAAAACACAAGAAAAAGAAACAAACACTACGTTTAACGCACTAAATCCGGCTTCCATCATCCGATTTCTCTCCGTCATCCGTAAATCTACATTCCGGAATATTGACGGACCGAAGTAGGTACCTAGCTATTATTATTTGTATGAACGCTCGTGCACTTTGTCCGAACCGAATCCGAGCTGCGTACGAGGAGAGAGGCACCGAGGCGGCGGGGTGTGCGGCCAGGAGGCTCGGCAGTTTGAGGCATTCAGTTTAGTTCAGGATCCAAATCCTAAACTAAACTGGGCCCTTATTCACTATGACAACAACATTCCTTGCCCATAACGCGCGTCACAAAAACGGATTTCCAAACGTTCTAGATGGCAAAATATTAGAAATTATTATTCTAAAAAATAATAATTTCCGTGCCATAAGAAACGTTGAAAATGTATTTTTTTGGAGTAAAGCTTCTTTGATTACAAGGGAAAGACAGTTTTTGCGGCGTCATAGTGAATACGGGCCTGGATGCCTGAAATTAGAGATCAAACTAGGGCGTAAGCAATATCCGAATTCGGTTCGGAATTCCTAAATTCGTGTTTTCACGGGCTTGGATCGGATTCGGACTGGACGTAGTGCGAATTAACCGCTGTTAAATTACACCCTTATACTCGCAAACTGTCTATAAAAGGCTAGTAGATTTTGTCATAGCAGAAGCATAGAACCATTATATTTAAACTCATAATATATCTACCTATATACATTTAACACTCAACTACAATAATAGGCTTGTTTCCTGGGTAAAAAAATCAAAATTCTATTTAGTCCGTCATTTAGATAATAAAAAAATAAAAGACACGTATTTTTTGCTTTTTTAAAATAATGGAAATATGCATAGATAAAGCGCATTAAAGTTTAGGGTGGGGGACTCGTGATGTCACAGCTCGCTATAACGTGCGAACAAACTGTAGCGAGGCGTGACGTCATGTGAAATTTCGACTTGATATATCTCCGTTATTTTTTGGTTACATAAAAAAAAAAATACGTGTCCAATATTTTTTAATAATCTACAAAACGGACTAAAAAAGAAAATTTAGGAAACTAGCCAGGTAGGTATTATGTAAATCTTTCATCTATTACAATAAACCTAACCTAAAAATTTTAGGTTTAGGCTAAAATGATATTCTAGTGGTTTCATTTCGGTGGGTAGGGGTATATTTTATTAATATTTTTTATTAATCTACAAGACGTAGGTACTAAAAACTACAATTTAGTCATCTAGACCATACTAGGTGTTACATAATGCAACTTCTCCCGCGTGGTAGGTATTTGCCTTTACAAGCATCAGACTCTCCGATATCCTGTTTTCTTCATTTTTTTATGTAGGTGCATACACGCGCTTGACTTACACTTTATAATAAAACGATCCTTACTAATATTATAAAAGCAAAACTAAGTTTGTTTGTTTGTTACGCTTTCACGCCGTAACGGCTCAACCGATCATCATGAAATTTTGCATGCACGTTGTCAAGGAAACAGAGAAGGACATTTACCCCTTGGTCACAGTCTCGGCGGCGGCTGTGGCGGCGGCGGCGCGCGGAGGCGGTGCCGCTATCGCGCCGCTGATAGCTGTGGCCAACTTCGTATGTTATCTACCATTTGTTTTTGCCGCCGCCACCGCCGCGCCGCCGCCGAGACTGTGGCTACGCCCTTACGCGGGTGAAACGGCGGAGAACAGGTAGTTATGAGACACAAAGTACCTACATGTCCTTCTCTGAACCCCTGGCAATGTGTACGAAAAATTTCATGATGGTCGATTGAGCCATTGAAGTATGAAAACGTAACAAACAAATTCACTTTCGCATTTATAATGTACCTGCATTTGGAGAAAATAAATTAATGAAGATATCGGCAATCTATGATTGCGCTGCTTAGCGAGACTGAAAGTTAACGTAATTGAATGGACGATTGAAACCAAATATCTTAAGAGCGTTTTCACATTATCCGATCCGATATCGGTGTCGGACGACGATAGCCGACATCCGATAGCCGACACCATGTGCAATTTTCACATATTTCCGACAAAATCGTTCCGATACGGCCATTTGCTCCATAGCTTAGTGCGGGCAGGTCATCATGGCAGACTATAATAGAAAACTTTATTTGCTGTATCTGACAACCAAACTAGTAAAGAAGCTCAAAATGGCCGCCGCGCATCAGGCTCTACGCACACAGAGACAATTTAGATACACGTACAGCACACATACAAACATTGTCGTCCGACGGCTCACGGGCGTCCGATGGTGCCGCCAGCGTATCGGTGTCGGCTCCGATATCCGATATCGGGCCGGACAATATGACAGACAGGTACATATTTCATACATTTTGCTTGCCCCGATATCGGTGTCGGACGACGATAGCCGACATCCGATAGCCGACACCATGTGCTATTTTCACATATTTCCGACAAAATCGTTCCGATACGGCCATTTGCTCCATAGCTTAGTGCGGGCAGGTCATCATGGCAGACTATAATAGAAAACTTTATTTGCTGTATCTGATAACCAAACTAGTAAAGAAGCTCAAAATGGCCGCCGCGCATCAGGCTCTACGCACACAGAGACAATTTAGATACACGTACAGCACACATACAAACATTATCGTCCGACGGCTCACGGGCGTCCGATGGTGCCGCCAGCGTATCGGTGTCGGCTCCGATATCCGATATCGGGCCGGACAATATGAAAGACAGGTACATATTTCATACATTTTGCTTGCCCCGATATCGAGTCGGCGTCCGACACCGATATCGGATCGGATAGTGTGAAAACGCTCTAAAGCTTAGCAGACTATCTTCGAACTCGATGCAGAAACAACTTCTTAACTGACCTTAAATAAAATGTTTTTAAACCCATACATTCCAAAACAACAGATCACAACAATCCATTAGCACTTCACGGCAGAACATCGTCACTACACTTACGAACGAGTCGTAAACATATCAAATCACAACAATAGAAACATTACTGTTTGATTGCATTTTATCAAAGAATATTTTTTAATAGTCTTTGTGACGATGCACGATGCACCAAATAAATAATACACCACCGAGAGAGCCGCATACCTACTATCGTCTGAGCGATGTACGGTTATTTATAGAGAAGCATCCCAAATGAAGACTTACATGTGATCGTGTGTGCATAATACCAACGATAACACGTGTGTTGGTGCGTCGAACAGATTACAAAAACATTCGAAATGGCCGTTTCCCGCGTTTTAGTCCGCGTGAATTTCGGGAGATTAAATCGCAAATTAATTTTTAAGAATCAAGTGATATCTATAATAACAACATCGCAAGTTCTCATTTAAAAAAAATTACGAATTTGAGGCTTAAGAAATAAGTCATTAGTATTAATTTTCTTGGAACAAGTTATAACTGAACCTAATTATGATAAACTGGCTGTACCCGCGGTTTCACCCGCGTTAATTCCGGAGTTCCCACGGGCATTCCGGGACAAAAGTAGGTGTTTCTACCTCTGTACCCTTGACAACTGATAACTGTGAAGTGGGTATGCAAAATTTAACCAATTTACACAAACCTTTAACTATGGTTGCAATTTTTTCATAAACTACTACTTGTTCTAAAATTAACAATAAAGCAAAACATGGATCTCTTACCAATAGATAATACTACTTCTCTGAATTCAGATCCATGTTTTGCTTTATTGTGCAATGGTTTTTTTACACACTTTAATAATTACTAATAATAATTCCTTTTAATTCTTTTAGCAAGCAATAATAGCTGTTATTGTTTAGCATAAGTAAACAGTCATCAGCATCCAGCTCTAATTAACATGCTGCTAACTACTGATAACTGTGGGCAAAAACGGATGTCAGGTATCACATTGCAAATATTATAACAGTAATATAGTTGTACAATAAACTTTATAATATAATACACTATTGTTGGTGGGTCTATTAGAGAAGCACTGTTTAACTTTTGAATGACTTGACTGATTCACAAAATATAATCATATTTACTTCTTTGAGATATTGATAACAGTTTTGTTAAGAGAATCCCAATATTTATTCCTTTGCAATCAGGGTGGCAAAAGATACAATTTGGAGTCTGGGTGACAACTACAACTTGTGTAAAAAATGAACAGATATCACAATTCAAACCAATGTTCATCTGTGTTAACATAAAATAGATAAATATACACTAACTGTAAATATGTGGTGTCAGTACAGAGAAAATAAACGAAGGAAAACAAAAAATAACAGGAGCTTGTTTGCTAGTGTCCGAAGGTTTGAGATAATTTTTATTGCTGTAGGTCCAAGAGATCCGAGAGTTCCCCAAAAATTCAGAGGGATGAATTTGCAGCCACAGGAAGAATAGAATATGTAAATAAAACTGTACGATTTTGAATTTATTTTTTTGAGTTCTTTCATATTAATATTATAGCATCAGAAAGAATAAACAAATATAGAAATTAAGAAAAAAGAATCATATCTCAGATTATTATTAACTTTTTACACAGTTACTAGAATATTATAGATCTTTAAAAATGTTATCAAAAATTTCTTGAAACAATTTTGCGATAGTTTAGGACTAACAATCAAGTTTTATATTAATATTGCTATTAGGTACTAATGTTTGTTACATAAATGTAGAGAACTTTTTTATTTGCGGATGTAGGTATGATGATTGAATTAAATTATTTCATCATTGTAATTGAAGGTTATAAAAACAATAAGATAACTTTTTTATTGTATCGAAATTGATAAGCCTATTGAAGATAATATAAAGTTAATCATGCAAACTAGGGACTGAAAAATAGCTGTTTAAAAAATGATACCGAGGTCATGAACTTTAAGTAAATAATTAGTGTAAAATATATAACAACTTACATACCTTTCTCAGTATACTGAACATAACAGAAATACAGTTTCATAGATCATAGTATTCTGTAAAATTCTAAGAATGAGTGATAACTATCACGATAAAAACAACGTAACGAGATAAAAATAAACAATTTTCATTATCTAAATAATCTAACAAAGTCAAAAAGGCATGCCATTCAAAATAGGTACCACATTCCTGTCCGACAAATATTACCAAACCTCATTTAATATCTAATTGATCATATTACTGTATACGAATTTGAATAATAATAATAATTTAAATAAAAATTACGGGATTTTCGCAAGACGAAATTAAAAATACCAATGCAAAACCGGGCTCGTGACATTACACTTTTTGGATCACAATCAAAACGTTTTTCACGATTTTCACAAGCATTTATTACTGCAATGACAACTCGTAAAGCTTAAATAATAAATAATTGTATGTTTCTTACCTCTTGCACAATTAATATGATTTCAGAAGAAAATATTCATGAAAATGAAGAAAAAGATTAATTGTCCATTCAGCACTACGAATACAAAATTCTAGTATTAAATTAAACCGGTAGGGAGCGGCAGGGAGCGTTGGCAACTTGGCAATAAGTTAGCAAATGGCAGCTAACAGCTTGTCAAAAATACCATGGATTATGGAACACGCATGGAACTATCGTAGGTACATTGCCAAATTAGTTTATCGACTGTCGTGATTAATATTGTATGAATATGGTGGATTTTGAGTAATAGTGATCCATTAGTGATGAACAGTGTGTGGAAACAGTGAAATAAAATGAAATTGGTGTTTGTCAGGAGGTTTTCTTTTTACTACAACTTTCCACAGAGCGTCCTATTAAAGTCCAACTGTGAAGATTTGTTCATTTTTGCCAAAAGTTCCAGTAAAGCATCAAAATGCATCTAACGAATGTATTTCGATGTAAATAACTTCAGAAGAAGAAAGATACTACTGAATTGGCTGTATGTACTAAGTTTCTTTTGCCTTCCTCGAAAAGCGTAAACTTCATGGGTAAACTCTTAAAAAAGAAATATAACTCTACTTGTCTGTGATCCTACTCTCTAGTCTCTAGTTATTTTGTGGTGCTGACTGCTGACACAGCTATTTTTTAATTTTAATTTTGTTTGTTTGAAGAGAATTTGATCTCTTTGCTGCTTTATTAAAAATAACTTTTAAACTAAAATTGTTAAAATTTTTGATTACCTGCAAATATATTAAAATGCCTGATCATTTAGGAGATGATATGCGCAAAGTCAAAGATGAAAAAGAGGAACCAGAAAAAGAAATTAAATGTTTGTCATCAACTCTTAACCTCACTGTTATATATTTTGGCCTGTATTTTCGTACTTTTAATGTGTTTTTTCTATTCCAGCACTTGATGAGGGCGATATAGCATTATTAAAGTCATACGTAAGTAATGATTCTCAATAATTGACTTTGGTGCTTTGTGAAGTCTTAATGACTGGCATTTTTATCACTACCAATGGCATTCCTTTAGTAATACTCAGTCAAAAACATTTGAGTATTTTTAGTAACTTTTGTGGAATAGAATAATTGACAGCACCGTTAGTGTAGTGGTAAGGTAACTGGACTGCCTGGCGTCGCGGGTTCGATCCCCGCGTCAGGGAAAACTATTTTCTGATAATCATAAGTTTAGTATGAATCACAAGAATATAATATGGCCCTATTGGCGCAGTAGGTCACCATGCCTACCCACTCATCCAAGGTTCCAGGTTCGATTCCAGGCGAGGGTGGACTTTGTGATGAACACAGGGTTCTACTTTCCCCTCTGGGTGTGTTTATATATCTATAGTATAATATATATTATCTAATTATATGTAGTATATACCATGTTTGCTTGGTTTCCACTACACAAGCTAATAAAATAGCTTACTGTGGGACCAAGTAGATTTGTGTGTTGTGAAGTGGATTAATTATTATTAGTAGACTTAGAATTTTTTTTTTTAAATCTATTATATCACCTGTCTGGCTCCCCCAGTATAAGTAAGCTCTGTTTAGTTTGGAACTAGGTGATGTGTGAGTAAAGTTCAAGCATTATTATTATAATAACAATTTTTTTTGTCATTTAGGGTCAAGGCCAATTCACAAAGGCCATCAAGGAAGCGGAAGAAGGAATACAAACTGTGATGAAAAGGGTCAATGAACTCACAGGTATCAAGGAGTCTGACACGGGTCTTGCTCCACCAGCACTATGGGACTTGGCTGCCGACAAACAAACACTACAGAATGAACAACCATTGCAGGTTAAAATTATGAACTTTAATTGTTAACTACTAACAATTTTAACTTTGTGGAACTTGGATTTTTCATTCAAACTTTAATATTTTAGAAACTAAGAGTAATAGAACTTCTTATTAATTAATAATTATCTACATTCTGGTAACAATGATTGAGACATTTCCAGCTTCTAATTGCAATTTGTGGTTTCAAGTTTCTACATTTAATAGTTTAGTTACAGTGTGTGTATTCTGTTTGTCCAAAATATTTTCTGATTAAATCTCTTTATTTATAGCCTACCAGATTAGATAAATAGTTTACATTTTACAATTAGTCTTACAGCTTCCCTATTTTTATGCTATTCACTTTGCCCATTGGCAAAGACACCCATTTTCCTCTATCTTGGGCCGTCTGCTGCTACCAGCCTGCCACCATTTTGTAAACCCTAAACAGGCAACAGGTTCTTGCGAAAAAACATGTGTATAGCTGAGGGAGTAAAGTTGGTGGGGTTTAAAATTAAAGAGACTCTATACTTAGTGTAAATACGATTTTATCTGGATATTGGATAGTAATGCCACAAATTAAAAAGAGGAAGAGAAAGAGAAAGAGAATGGTAAATTGTTAAATTCTGTTTTTTTTTTGTTCAGGTTGCTAGATGTACAAAGATAATTAATGCAGACTCAAATGATCCAAAGTACATTATAAATGTGAAACAGTTTGCCAAGTTTGTGGTGGATCTCGCAGATTCTGTTGCACCTACTGACATCGAGGAGGGCATGAGGGTTGGGTATGTGTTCCTTGTTTTTCATGGTAAAATAAAATTCGCGGAGAGTAAAGAAAGAAGATTGTTTTAAATTTTTCACATGATTCTGATACAACTCTCCAATATAAGTAAAGCTCAGTATATCAGTTTGGTATTATTAAGTTTTAAGTTCTGAGTTATTAAATTGAGCTACACAAATATCATTTAATACTTACCGCCACACTCAGAGTCTGTGAAACTGCAAAACTGCCGAAATCAGAGACGTTCAGTAAATTAATGTTAATTGGCATTTAATAAGATGTAACTTAATTAGTTAAATGCCAATTAACATTAATTTATTAAACTTGTCTGATTGCGGCAGTTTTGTTTTAAAAATCTATACTTAACTAAGTAATCATTAAAGTCGACACTGAGTGCGGCGGTAAAAGTATCATATTGTATACAAGGCATTGACTCATATTACAGCATTGTTCTTATCTGCTATGGTGATCTTATTAAAGACTGCATCACAATTTGTAAATAATAGGGTAATTTGTTCTTGAAACATCAATATTTAACCCTATTCCATAATTGATTGCTTAGCACTTGCTACTGGTGAGTTTGTTTCTTCTCTTCAGCTATAGCACTTAAGCAGCTGTGAGGAACTTTTGTGGTTGCTGTCATTATTATTGTAATTCATTGACATTGTAAAGAGCTATAAAGATCAACATTGAATAAAGATCTTTGATATTGATTACCTTAAGTTAATTAGATAAATTTTCTAGTATATTATGTTCTCTGTTTATTTCCTTTTTTAAATTAAATATAAAACAGTTCTATAATTTACAGTATAGATCGTTTCACTTACGAAGACGCGCCCCACCTTTCATGCTAATCATCAATCATGCTTCCGCTAGTCTGTGAATGTCATCCGTACACACTTATTACCTATGAGAGCACTCGAATTAAAATAAGTGAACCAATCAGGAGAAAACTTAACACAAGCGCACCCCGCGCTTCCCTCCATCGGAAAATGGTGGGGCGCGTCTTCGTGAATCAAACGATCTACATGAGCGTTTATGTGAGGAAATTCAGGCTTAAGAATAGTTTATCCTCATAAGAGATTACAACTGCACAAAAATGAAAACATAAATAAAAATAACTCTTTCGATTTAATGGCGATATGCAGAACACTCTCAGTAGGTATTACATTATTATTACATTATTACAATATTTAGAATCATTATAATACTAGCTGTTCCCCGCGGATATCTGCGTCAATTTTGTAGGCTCTATCGGAATAGGCTTGTTTGCTAATTTCGGAGTTCCCGCGGGAATTCCGGGAAAAGTAATCTACATTCTTCTTTGTACCTACCCCTGACAGTAGTTTACGGTGATTAGCTGTTCCTCGCATTAATTCCGGAGTTCCCGCGGGAATTCCGGGATAAAAACTATCCTATCTTTTAAGTGGGACCATATTATAAATGGTTACAAAATTTTATCAAAACCCGTTCAGTAATTTCGCAGTCCATCGCGGACAAACAACGTGACACGTGATTTTATTAAGATAGAAGATGTATAAGGAGATGAAAATAATGTGGGTAGTTATATAATTCGCACATGAATGTGCAACTGTTAGTGATCTATCGTACTGCGTAGGTACAGGAACGAAATAGTTTATTTATGTTCGTGGACTTTTGTTGCCGACTGTATCTAAGGTGGACAGGCAAACCACGGCGTGACGGCCGATCAGTTTAAAGCACAGGTCACACCGGAAACTAAGTTCGTTTGGCTTCATTTGTATCGCGTTTTATCAATTTCGTTTTAAACCGGGAGTTACAGACGTGGCGTAGTAGTGTGGTATAACTTATACCAGGAACCACACAGCTGCTACTTATACCGTATAAGTAGCAGCTCTGTGGTTCCTGGTATTAGAAGACGCGGTAGAGCTACACGAGAGACGGGAATCGAACTCACCTTCGTTCCCGGTGTGGCCTGCGTTTAATGCGAGTGTGCTTGTCTCGATATATTGAGCGCGGTGATCCCTTGTGGACAGGCGGGCGATGGTGTGGTATTGTGTTTTGAGTTTGAGTTAGCAGAATGGGGATGTGGACTACTTTTGAAAATCAAAATTCTAATTAGTCCGTCAGTTAGAAAATCAAAAAACAATAGACACGTATTTTTTGCTTTTTTAAATAAATTAAAATATTCAGAGATTAAAGTTTAGGGTGAGGGGGTCGTGACGTCACTAACCACTAAAACCGCCATACAAACTGTCAGAATAGTGACATCACGCGATAATTCACTCAATATATCGCCGTTATTTTTTGATTACGTAAAAAAAGAAAAAATGCATGTCAAATATTTTTTAATAATCTACAAGACGGACTAAAAAATAAAAATTAGTCAACATGCCCATTGACCCTCTACCTTTTGACATAAGTATCCTCTTTGATTCGCGTATCGTGGTAGTCGTGGTGCAATCGTGAAACAATGAGCGTCAATATTTCTCTCACATCCTAATGGACTCGTTGAATTCTACTTGTACCGTTTCACTTGTCAATTAATATGTTGCAATTTTAATCGTATCCTCAAACAGCGTGGACCGCAATAAGTACCAGATCCACATTCCGCTGCCGCCGAAGATCGACCCGACCGTGACGATGATGCAGGTGGAGGAGAAGCCGGACGTGACGTACAGCGACGTGGGCGGCTGCAAGGAACAGATCGAGAAGTTGCGCGAGGTCGTCGAAACGCCCCTGCTGCACGTATGTTACAAATACAATACCCCCTTTGCTCGCAAAACGGTTCTTATTGCACCAGTTTTAGTTAATACCTACAATGGGCATGACTACAAGGTGTGAAAATCTAAATTCTATTTAATCCGTTAGTTACCTAGATAAAAAAAATAATAGAAATTATATTTTTTGCTTTTTTGAATTATTGAAAAAATACTTTGATAAAACGCACTAAAATTTAGGAGTGGGAGCCTGGGAGGTCGCGACGTCATAAATCTTAACTAAGTATAAAGGGTAGTTAGGTGTGACGTCACCCGAAATTTCAACTCAATGTATCGCCCTAATTTACTTATCTAAAATAGAGGAAAAATTGAAATTTAGTCATCATGCCCCATTACTTGCTAAAATTTTATTCTGAGCTAGGTACGTCATGAGAGAACGTAGTAATACAGATGTGGTTTCTTTTTTGAAATCAACGGGTTCGATTCCTGGTAAAAAAATAATTGAAACAAAACTTGAGTATGGAGAGTTGTTTCAGTATTTTTTGCTGCTTAGCTGATTTTCCCGTCCACGCCTACTATAAAAGTGTCCACTCTATTAAATTTGAATGCGATTTTATTAGAACGACACCTGATTTTTGTGATATTAATGGAGTAATCTACATTATACTTATGGAAATAAAATAAAATCTTAGTACCATAAAAAAAAAACCTGCAGGGTTGTCCCATACAATTTTTTTGTATTTTAGCCCGAGAAATTCGTGAAACTGGGCATTGAACCACCAAAAGGAGTGTTGCTGTTCGGCCCGCCGGGCACTGGCAAGACGCTGTGTGCGCGAGCCGTTGCCAACCGCACTGACGCGTGCTTCATCAGAGTCATCGGTAAGGGAATTTTTTAAGAGGCTCACATCCGGTCACACTTGGGCATAACGATAAGAAATAGTGTGTTAACCAACACTGGTGAAAGTTTGAGTACATCGTGATTTAAAATGTTGGTATTTAAACAATCTAATAAGGTAAACACATAATTAGAAAGCGTTCTATAACTCTCAATAAAGCGTTCTGTATCAATAATTTAATTTTGTGGGTTAACATGTTATTGCTTATCGACGTCCACTTGTGAAAAAAAAATCTAAGGTTTTGCGATTAAAAAAATTTTGATAGAGAGATCTGTACAATCGGCTTATCATACAAAATTTCATCAGTATTGTAGACGATCACCATAGCTTAGGGGCCGTAAGTGCTTTTTAAAACTCAAGGTTGCAGGTTCGAATCCCACTGGGGAGTAATGAGATATTAGGTTTATGATAATAGAGATAATAAATGATAATAATTCAATGGGGAGTAAAGAAAGAATACTGCCCATAAGACTAGACCGTATTCTGATACAACTCCCCTAGAGAAATATCTGCATTGAACATCTGTGTCAAATTCAGCCTTTCGACTTAGCTACACTATGCAGAACATTACTTTTATACCATCACTATTATATTCTCACTATTTGTTACACGGTTATTGTTTAAATACCTACTTTTACGGTCGCCACTGAAAATCAACGTCGTGGGATTAGTACCATTTTGGTACCTTGTCTATTTTAAAATGATTTAAGTTTGTGTTTCATATTGGTACCAAATAAACTTTTATTCTATTCTATATCATATCATTATGGACAGATTAAGGAAATCTAAAAGCAAATATTGTGTTTTATTTCGTTGTTTTATTTTGGTAATATCATTCAAAAATAGCGCGATTTCCCTGCAATTACATACATTTACCTTTTACCTTACGTTTAAACATCACGCAATGGGCATGATTACTAAATTTTAATTTTTACTACGTCTTGTAGATTAATAAAAAATATTAAACACGATTAATTAAAAATATTGGACATGATTAATAAAAAATATTGGACACGTAATCAAAAAATAACGGCGATACACAGAGTTGCTTCCATGTGACGTCACACCTAGGTACACTTTATACTTACTTATGATACTAGTATAGTATTATAATATTATCTGTGGTTATGACGTCGCGACATCCCACTCTTTTAACTTTAATGCGTTTTATCTAAGTATTTTTTCAATAATTCGAAAAAGCAATAAATACGTGTCTATTATTTTTTACTATCTAACTGATGAACTAAATAGAATTTTGATTTATATACCTTGTCGCCATGCTCAATATTATTGTGATAAATAAGTTTTTTTAATTCTGTTTAGATTTAGTCATTGTGATTGGAAATAATAAACGTTCTATATTATTATTATTATTTATTATGTTCTCAAGTGCACCGCGTCTCGTTTGTGCGCAGGCTCGGAGCTGGTCCAGAAGTACGTGGGCGAGGGCGCGCGCATGGTGCGCGAGCTGTTCGAGATGGCGCGCAACAAGAAGGCGTGTCTGATCTTCTTCGATGAAATCGACGCCATCGGTGGCGCGAGGTTGGTAGTATTTCATTATTATTTATTCACTAGCTGGGTCCTGCAGTTTCAACCGCGGTAATTTGCAGTTCCCGCGGGTACTCTGAGACAAAAAGTATCCTATGTCCTTCTCTGTACCCCTGACAATGTGTATGCAAAATTTCATGATGATCGGTTAACCGGCTTAAGCCGTCAAGGCGTGAACGCGTAACAGACAGACAGACAGAAAGACCAGAGTTAATTTTGCATTTATAATAGGGATTTATTATATGTTCATCGCATAACGTAGATTCGACGACGGCGCCGGCGGCGACAACGAAGTGCAGAGGACCATGTTGGAACTCATCAACCAGCTCGACGGCTTCGACCCGCGCGGCAACATCAAGGTAAGGTATACTCTACCCGTACTTTGCAATCCCATTTCATCCTTTTAGGGGTTGAATTTTCAAAAATCCTTTCTTATCAGATGCCTACGTCTTACAAAGAACGCACCCTCCAAGTTTCAGGTCTCTACGATCAGCGGTTTAGGCTGTGCGTTGATTCGTCAGTCAGGCATTCAGGGCAAAGCATTTTATATGTATAGGTTGGTATAGACGGGCATCGAATACTGAACACCGCTTTCAATACGCCCCTCGTTTAACCTTCCATCTTGTATGTGTGTGAGCGAGTGAATGAGTGAGTTTGCTCCCCCGGGGGCAGGTGCTGATGGCGACGAACCGGCCGGACACGCTGGACCCGGCGCTGATGCGGCCCGGGCGGCTGGACCGCAAGGTGGAGTTCGGGCTGCCGGACCTGGACGGCCGCTCGCACATCTTCCGCATCCACGCGCGCTCCATGAGCGTCGAGCGCGACATCCGCTTCGACCTGCTCGCGAGGCTCTGCCCCAACTCCACCGGCGCTGAGATCAGGTACGTATTCCATTATTATTCAAGTATTAGCTGTCCTTCCCCAGCGATAATGGGCATGTTGACTAATTGCCCATTATATTTTTTTTTTAGTTCGTCTTGTAGATTAATAAAAAATATTGGACACGTATTTTTTATTTTTTTACGTTATCAAAAAATAACGGCAATACATTGAGTTGAAATTTTGCGTGACGTCACTATTCGGACAGTTTGTATGGCGGTTTTAGCGGTTAGTGACGTCACGACCCCCTCACCCTAGACTTTAATGCGCTTTATCTCTGTATATTTTAATATTTGAAAAAGCAAAAAATACGTGTCTATTGTTTTTTTATTTTCTAACTGACGGACTAATTAGAATTTTGATTTTCAAAAGTAGTCCACATCCCCATTTCGGAGTGCCCGCGGGAACTCCCAGATAAACTATAGTATAAACCTTCCTCTTGAATCTCTTTATCTATTGGTGAAAACCGCTTAAAAATCCGATGAGTAGTTTTTGAGTTTATCGCGAATAGGCAGACAGACGCGGCGTAGGACTTTGTTGTATAATAATATTAATAATTATGTCAGGATTTATTACGTACTGCCTTTTCTTACTTTTGTTACTGCTATTTTTGTCGGAGCGAAGCTCTTTAAGCCGGCTCACGGTAGGAGTTAACTGGTAGAAATCGTCACACGTCACGTAAGAAAAAAGCGTTATGCCCATCTATGCAAATAGAGACAGAGATTTGAATTTATTTATTGATTTATTTATTTATATGGAAGACCAGCAGCACAAATATAATTTGTATATATAAAATGTAAACATAACAAAAATGCTAATGATAGGTCTTCACATGTAGACACAAATTAAGTACACTATCAAGTAGCTTCGACATAGCGTTCACACGGCATTATATCGCCTTCACACAGTTTATACAGTTTATAATGAATAAATTTTAAGAGCGGAAGAAATCGTCGCCAAGCATCCTCCTCGCCGCCACTACGCTGGTATCGAACAGATCCAACTGATTGAATCTAGCAGATAATCTGTTAAAGTTACCACAAGAATTTAAAATAAGGAATTCCAAAATGGCATAAAAAACAGCAATCTATATAAATAAAATTGAGGTGTCTGTTTGTAATTAGCAATTAACAGTTTTTCACTAAATACATATGAAAGTATATAGACGGTACGGTACTTAAAAAATCAATTTTCAATTTCTCTGTCTGTTTGCTCCGGCTAATCTCTGAAACGGCTGGACCGATTTTAACGGGACTTTTACTGGCAGCCTGCTGATGTTACATGGAGTAACTTAGGGTTGGAGTAACCCCGAAACTCATGGGGGTGAAACCGCGAGGCAGGGCTAGTTTGAAAATAAAAAGATTGTAAAAATGAGTGTAAAAATGAGGCTGGTTACAGATTCTATAACCTTTATTCGGTGGGCAGGTCGGTGTGCACGGAGGCGGGCATGTTCGCGATCCGCGCCCGCCGCAAGGTGGCCACGGAGAAGGACTTCCTGGAGGCGGTCAACAAGGTCATCAAGTCGTACGCCAAGTTCTCGGCCACGCCGCGCTACATGACCTACAACTAATACCTAACTATTGTATAAGTACCTATACCTAATAAATATTATAATTTTATTGTATTTGCAGAATGTCTCATTTTTGCAATAAAATTTTTGCTAGATGTAAATTCGTGGCTTTTTATAACCGGCTTAAAAAGGTTGCTTCCCTACGATTTTTCAGGAACTATATTTTATTTATACATTAGTTTCTTATTCTGTATCTTGTGATACAGAATTAATAAATCCTTATTAATGTGAAAGTGTGTTTGTTATGCTTTCACGCCTTGAGTTACTCAATCGATCATCATGAGATTTTGCATGCACGTTTTTAGGAGTACAGAAAAGGACATAGGGGTACTTTTTATGATGGTATTCGTGCTGCAACTCCGAAACTGACGCAGGTGAAACCGCGGGGAACTGCAGGTAGATGTATTATTATAAAATAAAACACATACGGAATAAATTACAGATCCAGCTCGTTTGCTAGGAACTACACTAGTAGTTAGGTAGGTACATAACTAGTAACTATACTAGTAGACGGAAAACAGATGGAGCGGACACCTAGGCCACCTGGTATATGGGAAAAATCGTAGCAAATAATAATCTAAGGCCGTCTTTAACGGTGTTATGGTATTTGTGATTTTAATTGAAATGAGGAAACAAAACGTCACATAATCTAAACTATCTTTAATCTCGTTGAATTGGTTAATAATAAAAAGGTTAAAAACCGTACCGAAAACACGCGTGTCACATTAGTTTTCGTTAGTTCAGTCATCTTTCAGCATCGATTTTGAACCTGAAACGGAAACTGGATTTCGGGAGAACCATGTTTTTAACTTGGGGATCAATTTAACCGTCATTTTCGCTATAAATGAAAATAGAAGATATTTTTACTACAAAAAACATTGTCACTGGCAGAATTTTAATAATAGGTGCCATTATTAAGAAAAAAAAGGAAACCTTGTTTAAAACAAATTGAGGGTAGTTGAAGAAAAGAATAATATACCACCAACACCATTCTCCCGATGATATTGTACGTGGCAATCGACGGCAGTACTTGACGACGTGACGAAAGGTCGCGAGGATAACGAGCGATACCTTTTGTTGTGTATTTGATATACATATTTTTCAGAATGGCGGCGCAAGCGGTAAGTGCATTTTAGTTTATTTTGTTGTTATTTAAAAAATGTCTTAAGTACCTATTCGAAAAACCTTTTTTTATAGGTAGGTCTAATTATAATATCATAGTTTTGCTTAGTGGCAGAAACTAAATAATTTTTACAGAGGTCTCGAGATAAATAATACAAGTTCTAGTAATTGAGTAGGTACCTATGTTTATAGATGATGCTTTAGAACCTATAATCTTTATTTAAAACAAAGATGGACCTGTTATTACACAGCAGCAGGTACCCACTACCCAACCAATGTCGATTCAGTCATACGAGTGAGAATGGGACATGAATGGGACGGATGGGAATTGACGGGATACGTACATCAGATTTTTGCATTTACCTATACCTATGTATGCCCTTGAAACTACATAATATTAAAATTATGTCAAATGAACAATGTCGGAGTATAGTATTATATTAAAAAACCATAGAAATGAAATCGACATTGTCTGTATAGGTACATACCGATCCGATACAGGACACAGGACACTTTTATTATGGAACAGTAAGTTCCCGAGGGTATAGCCATTTGGTAACTTTGGATATGATAAACGATATCCTCGGGAACTTCTTGTTGTAGACAGGGGCGGATCCAGGATTTGGTTGAGGGGGAGGCAATTTGGTTGCACCATGAAATTTTTTGAATTAACAGGATAGACAAAAAAGTCCATTAATAAAATTTAAGTGCTTCATATTGAGAGCATCTGAATTGAGCTTATGTATGTATTATATTATCTGTGTGTATGTTTCGCGATTTTTTAACCGACTTCCAAAAAGGAGGAGGTTACGCATTCGGCTGTATGTTTTTTTTTTTATATTACTCGAAGCTAGGGTTGGAACGATTTCGAAAATTCATTTTTTGTTTGAAAGCGTATACTCCCAATTAGGTCCTATTGCCACCAAGTGGGATCTGATGATGGGATCTTATGGTTTAAGAATCTTTATTATCCTCAAAAGATCTTGGGGAAATCGTGGGAACTCTTCAAAAATAATAGGCACACCTATAGCGATTTGGGTATATTTTATAATAAATCGTTCATTTGCTTTCGGAAAGCAAAATTTGAAGAAGTGGAACTGATCATGAAGACCACAAGTGTTCATCGGAACTACTCAACAATAATACGTATTTCACGGGTTTCGATTGGGCCGATTTAGAAAATTGATTTTGTTGTTTGAAAGGGTATACTCCCAAGTTGGTCCCATTGTCACCAAATCGAGAACCTGATGATTGAATTATGGAGAAATCAAGAGAACTCTTCAAAAATTACAGACACACCTATAGCGATTTTTGTATTTTTTATAGTAAATCGTTTATTTGCTTTTGGAAAGTAAAATTTGAAGAAGTGAAACTGATGATGAAGACCACAGATGGTCATCGGAACTACTCAATAAAAGGTATTTCACGAGTTCCGATTCGTTAACTTTAATATGGTTCCTAAATAATTTATGCTCGTCACAATGTATATGGTAAAGTGGAACTGATGATGACGTACCAGGAGCACTCCTCAACAATCAACGTCCCTGTCGTCCCGTCGGTAAAGCAGTATTTTGTAAAAGGCGATGAGCAATTGACATTAGGCTATTGTAACTTAGATAAATTTACAAACGGACTCACTTGAAAGCAAGAAATAAACAAAATTTTAACAAAAAAATTAAAACCGACTTCCAACAACACAAAACTAAAAAGCTAAAAATAACAAAATATCGATTTTATCCAACAGACAAAAATACACGTAAGTTTATTTTTGGTAGTTATTACCAGTAGTTATTATACCAGTACCAGTAGTTATTATTGGTTTATTCTACCACTTGACTACTATTATTATTTGAAGTCGGTGACAAGCCAAATATGGCGTAGGTACATGGGCTAAGTCCAGTCCCGCCACGAGTTCGTTGTGAGCTGAACAACCCAAGTGGGTAGACGTAAGCGGGCTTGGCACTGAATTTAAATCAAAAAGTGGTAGCACAAACCAACAATAGTATTACATGTATTTTTGTCTGATGGATTAAGTCGGTATTTTGTTTTTTTGAGCTTTTTAGTTTTATGTTTTTCATATTTAAAAAAAATGTGGTGTCGAAAACGATAGAGCTTAGGTAGGTAAAGCGGTTTTTGAGTACGATTCTCTGTAAAATCAAAGTTTTTTTAGTATTTCATTATTTTCAACTTGTACTTTCATGCATAAAATAATCTACATGGAAGCTACAACAGATAAAAGTAAAAAATGAAAAATTTACGTTCCAGCGAATCTGACCTGAATTAACAACTTTAAATTAAAATTTTGTAGGTTTGTATCTATAAAGTGATAGGAAAATAATGGGAAGTGTTATGGTTAATAGCGATTTTTTTACTAAACTGAGAAAAAATACCATCAGAGGTGCACATGTGATGTGATAAAAACGTGTTTCGTGATCAGAAGAACAAAGAACTACCTAACTACCTGACGTAGCTTCACGACCGACATAAAGCAATCTGAAACTTTCTTTGAAATAAGTCGGTGATTTGGGATCCCTCAGCACTTTAAAGATGGTACAAAGAATATGTGTAGTGCGCCTGGCGAATATGTAAAGCACACACATTTTGCAGCCGCTCCAACTTATCGCGTTACTATGTCTAGTTGTTGTATACGTATGCTGTAAATCTTTGTGTTGTGTCAAATAAAGTTTTTTTAATTTCAATTTTCAATTTCAATTACTCTTCTGTCAGATTCATACAGCACACATCGGCGTAAACAAAAAGGAGAAGGTTACTCCTTGGGTTAGTAAAATGAGGAGAAAATTTGGGAAATAACGCAGAAAACTCAGAGAAGTGAATAATTTTCGTCCATATGACGAGATACGGAAAAATAGGTATTATTGAAACAAAAAGATGTTTTGACCATAGAAGATTTTAAAATTTACAGTCAACAGAAGAAAAATTTGATAAATTTTGGAAATTTGCCCAAAATTTTTTCCAAATCCGAATTCATCGCGCACCGCACGTGATAAAAGTCGCCGACTATTTTTTGAGCACAGAGGTACAATATGACGGGGAATAAAAATCGAAATTCTATTAATTCCATTTAGTTCGTCAGTTACATATAACATAATATAAATAAATAATATGGATAGATTTGCTTTGAACGTGGAAAAAGTAGAAGAGTTAGGTACCAACTAGTTTTGGGAAGTGAAATCACAATAGCTTACTTCCGAGTCTCAAGGATGTTGGATGAAGTTAAAGAAAAGGGATAGAGAAACTACATATGTAAGGATAATTGTAAAAACATATTATATACAGCCAAACACAGAAACTTCTCCTTTTAAATGAGAAATATACCATACGGCACGTAGTTTCAAAACAGAAAATTTGTTTTAACGAGAAAGAATTGACAGATTTTGTGTTTGTTTTACAATAATAGATACAAACTTCCATAGGGGTTCGTTACGAACTAATAATTTATAGAGTTTTAAAAATGAATATTTGTTCGTTCATTCAGGTTCATTCGTATATTTCTATTCAAATTACGATGAAACTTTGGTGAAAAGCCACAACCTTGCGAAGATTTTTCTAAGGTCTAATTAAAGTAGGTACCTATTTAGGTCTTCAGGGGGGGCAATTGCCCCCAGTGCCCCCCCCTGGATCCGCCCCTGGTTGTAGACCGAGATAAAAAAATATCCTAAATAGCTGTGCCCCGCGGTTTCACCCCGTGAGTTTCGGAATTCCCGCAGGAACTATTTCTTTTTTAAAATAAGTCAGATTACTCCCGTAAAAATCGGTCCAGCCATTTCAGAGATTAGCCGGAACAAACAGACAGACAGACAAAAATGTAAAGTTCTTTTTAAATGTTAAAGTTATTAATTTAGAATTACAAACATGATAGACAGATATAGATGATAAGTGGGCTTGATTCTTCTTAGGTACCTATATGTGCCTTTTCTTGTTGGCAATTTCGTTAGTGCTCACTGCCCACTAAACTGTTGATTACAGGAGACTACGAGTAACGCAGATGTAATGGAAGTGTGCGCAATCTTGCAATCACTGGGATTCAGCGTCGGCAGTTTGGCGTACAAAGAGAACGAAGCCAAGCCTAGTCGCGAGCCAGCTGGGGCGGGCGGTACCACCGTCGTTGTTACCTGCGAGGTAAGGAGTGCTACTTTGTTCTTTTTCAGATCGCATCATGACAACTTTTAAAGTTAAATTTCTTTTAAGTATTTTAAGTGTGATTCTTAGAAAGTCGCATTTGTTGCAAACTTTCAACCAACCTCATTAGTACAAATGCGAACTTGAGTTTGTTGTTTGCTTATACTCAACCGATCATCATCAAATCTTGCCTAAATGTTGTCACTTTGTCAGGGGTACACAAATTATCCGAATAACGCGGGTGAAGTCACGAAGATCCGCTATGTAGTGTAGAAATAATTGAAATGCGTTTTTTCCAGTCTTGCAGTTTATTTTAGAGCTTATAAGAGAGAGATGTCAATATCGTCGCTTAGGTAACAATACCGCGTAAGTCGAAAATTGGACATGTGACGTTTTATACCTCATTGGATAGGTCTTGTCGGCGTGCATCGAATGATGTGCGAAAAAAATTAAAATTATCCAATCGCAGCGCGTTATTTAGGTAGTTCTGGCACCGCGCAAGTCGTTTTTTGTGTCACAACCGCCTAAGTCGTCAGTTCGCCCAAGTTCGCCATAGTTTTTCGTGTTGATAGGTAACCGCGCAGCAAATTCACTGTTTTTTATTTATTAATTACGGTTTTATTGGAGAGACAAACACTTCTGATTCACCACAAAGGTAAGCCAATTCGATTTTTCATTTAGTTGTAATATAGTAAAGTGTACTTACAGTTATTTTGGAGAAATTATTATACTTTAATACATCGGCGGTTTTCAGTGTACCTAATATTCATGATGTTACGAGACTTGTGCGGTATTAAACAAACTTTCATTGTGTAGTTTTTATTATACAACTTACTCTTTTATGCATAAAAAAGCAATAATAATATGTTTTTTAGACTTTCAACCGAATTTATATATTTTTCAGCTTTCAAAAATTACCGAGTAGCCTGATGATACCGCTTGCGGCATGAATGAAGAGGAAAAACACATGGAGGGTCAGGTTAAAGTTACGACTTTACTTGACTTAAAAAAAAGACGGGAAGAGTCATTGGCACAAAAAATGATTATTTTGAAAAGGAAAAATAGCGAAATACTGGCACACGTAAAAACAAAAAAATATAATAGACTATATTATCCCAAATCAATTGATTTTATTTCTGATTCAACTAAAGAAACTATTATGGAGGACTTAAATCAAGCAGATGGTAGTATCGATGTTGAACCTGCCAGCTTTGACAACGAAAAAATTGCAGAAGCTGATACAATTACATTCAACAGCAAGGATATTATATTATTTCAAGATAAAGTAGACCTTAACAAAATCGAGGAAAAGGAGAATAACGCAAACATTGACAACTTAAAATTTAAAGAAATGATCGAGAATTCTTCATTTAATTTTACGGACATTAGTAATAATTCAGTAATGGACATTCCAACGCATGAACTTTTACCTGATATTTCCTCAGCCAGTAATATATTATTGACAGACACTGATACAGTTATCGGAAACTCAAATCATCAAGTCAATTTAAATACAATCGTAGATGCTATTCCCAGTGTACCTGTACAGTGTACTGACTCTACTGTTGTCACGGTTGGTGAGCAATCAAGCCCCCAACTAGATGAAGTGATCGCTGTGGGTGAGATATCAACTCTCCAATCCACTATAACTGAGCAATGATGTGATGCCCTTTTAGTGTTCTTATACGATGCGAAACTATCCATTTCTCAGCGAAATTACAAAGACCTGCAAGATTTAAAAGCGGTGTCACCATCTAACTGCCATACAATGACACACCATTTAAAGTTTGACTTTATACTGTGACCTAATTAGAAGATGATTAAGGCTGATAATTAATAACAATTAGAACCAGAAACAATTATTATAATATTTTCTTTAAGTTTTTCGTAGGAACCAATGCAACGTACCATTGATAATGAAACGTGTTATTCGAGTTACGTTTTTTAGTTTTTATAAAAACTATATTTTTTAAGTTTATAAAGTTTTTCTTGATAGAATTGAATTTTTTTTAATATTTTCACTACACTTACTATACTAAGAAACTAGATGATTACCAAAACTACTTAGTTATTGGATATTACTCCATAGTAATTAATATTATTTATTAAAATTTGTTAGAGTAAGTAGGTACTATATTTTGTTGAAACTGAATAACATATAAACTAAAAGCAGTGTCATATTTTCTAATATTATACCTACTTAATTAAATAAATAAAAAGTTAAAATACCGCAGAAATCTTTCTTTTGTTAAAGTAATACCGCTTAAGTCAATTTTATACTCATACAGTATTAAAAACACCTATTTTTACTTATAGCATTATAATTGAACCTAATATATAACTATCTATGTATTCGGTACACATGTATGAAGTATTTCAAAGATATTAATCAGTTTTTTGTCTCTCCTGAAAACTTGACAAATTTTACTTGAGCGGTATTGTTACCTAAGCGACGATATGTGAAAATAATAAGTTCCGTAGTCTTGGAGATACAATGTCACTAATTTTATGGACCGAAACGTGATGCCACTAACCGCTAACCTTTTCTGAAAACTGAACGTGAAAACTATGGGTGTGCGCCGTGCGGCTAGGCTTAGACTAGCAAAATTGATTTTGTTTACATAAAATGTGTGTTAATCTTGTGTGAGTTCGATGATCTGAGCCCTTGTTCAGTATGATCGACAACATTCCCCGTCCATAATGGGCGTTCTAAAAACATTAATCCCAAACGCTTTAGATGCCAAAATATTAGAAAATTATGTTCAGTAAGACACATTGTATGTATTTGAAGTGAAACTTCTTGAAACTTCGTGAAACAAGAGAAAAAACAATTTTCGTGGCGCGTTATCTTATCTCGACGCTTTATGGTCATCCTACTAATATTATAAATGTGAAAGTGTGGATGTTTGTAACTCAATCACGCAATAACGGCTAAACGGATTCGGATGAAATTTGGCATGCACGTTGTCAGGGGTACAGAGAAGGACATAGGGTACTTTTTATCCCGGAATTCCCGCGGGAACTCTGAAATTACCGCGGGTGAAACCGCGGGCCACAGCTAGTAAGTACCTAGTGAATAAGGGCCCAGACTGGCCCAGGCTGGAAACTGGAAGCGAAAACCGTGCGTGTGCGGAGGCTTAGGATTTTGACCACATAAAATGTTGGTCTTACCTTACCCTGCCATTGTGTGAGTTCATGACTTTGATCTCGACCACCAGACCTCAGGGATGCAAGTGCAGTTGCAGACTCGCAACACCGCGTGCTCGTGCCCCGAATCGGAACATCAGAACAGCGGCATTTGGCAGGTGTCCGGCGTGACGGGCGGCAAGCAAACGGATAAGGTGGGTAACGAAAAACTTTAAAACTTTAAAATATGTATGTAATCATTACAATCAGTATATATTTACAATAGTCTATGTAATCATTAGTATGTATAGTCATTGGTATTTAGTATATAGTAGTATGTAGTAATATATAGCAGTTGTTCATTTTGTGTTTAAATTTGTCTGCCTGCGTCCGTGACGCCTCCGCAGGGCTCCAGTGGAAGACCAGCGCCGGGTGGTCCTTACAACCACCCGACTTATGATGAGCTGGCCGCCTTTTTGTCACAACACGGTGTCTAATCACAATATTCAAATAAGTGTCTCCGTTATTTTAAGTAGGTGTCCGTTTCTCAGTCGTCGGATGGAGTTCGCCCACAGTTCTTCAGCTGGCGGCGTCTGTCCGTCGGTTGAGAAGCGTACCCTCAATACCTGTTATATATATGTTTAGTTGTTGTATACGTATGCTGTAAATCTTTGTGTTGTGTCAAATAAAGTTTTTTCAATTCAATTCAATTCGATAAAATATAATTTTTTTTAGCTAGTCGCGTGGCTTTGGAAGTAGCTAACGCTTAACGGCTTAACGTTACAAATGTCACATTATAGAATACTAGTCTATTCTGCACTGTTTCGTTCGCGTACTACTTTCGGAGTTCCATACTACCCTATATCCTTTTCTGACGTGTATTATGCAAAATGTCAAATGTTATACCTGCGTTAATTTCAGGGTTCCCTAGGGATTCTGGAATAAAAAGTGACCTTTTCATGATGACCGGTTGAGCCACAGATAATATAATACTATAGTACTAGTAGTTGAGCCGTTAAGGCGTGAAAGTGTAACAAACAAAAAAACTCACTTCCGCATTTACCTAGATTTATTTATTTATAAGGATTAGTGGATTACACCAACTAGCAAAACCTCAACTAGGAAAAGTTGGTTCGTATACAATGGGGATGTGGACTACTTTTGAAAATCAAAATTCTAATTAGTCAGTCAGTTAGAAAATAAAAAAACAATAGACACGTATTTTTTGCTTTTTCAAATAAATTAAAATATAAAGCGCATTAAAGTTTAGGGCGAGGGGGTCGTGACGTCACTAACCGCTAAAACCGCCATACAAACTGTCCGAATAGTGACGTCACGCGACATTTCAACTCAATATATCGCCGTTATTTTTTGTTTACGTAAAAAAAAAAAAATACGTGTCCAATATTTTTTAATAATCTACAAGACGGACTAAAAAATAAAAATTAGTCAACATGCCTATTCAGTACTTAAAGTAATTTTAGCATCATGCGCATACATACGTACATATACCTACTACTATTTTTCTTTAGGTTCTGCTTTGAGTAGGTACCCAGTAATAAATCGAAATAAAGGTGTTTCTGGAACTATATTGTAAGACGAAAATTTTCAGGAATGTGGCAGCACTTTACTGGGATCGCTATCGAAAGAATTCCGTGAAAAACTTACCGAAGATCTCGAGAAGATCGTCCAAAACATCAGGGATCATGTCGAAGAGAACTGCAAAGTGGACATGAGTGTGAAAGAAAACAAGTCTGCAAGTATGGTCGAGTTGAAGAGTCCAGTTATTAGGTTGGTGTGGTCTTAATTTGTGCATTACCTGTGAGGTTTAGAACTAGTCTTGGATTAAGAAGAGATGTCTGTGTTTCGTTTAGCCCCAGGATTTTTTTTGCCTTAATCCCGTCACATTGAGATGAATTATGGGTAAAACCTCTAATTCTATTTCAGTAACATCGCACAGGTAATGGTGGAGACGCCAACGCGCTACCGTTCTCTGGACACGCTCACCAAGAAAAAGGAGAGGGTTGAACAGCCCCTGCCGGAGCCTGGCCCTCTGCAGAAACACCAAGTTGAGTACGACACTTCTGTGGAAGATGTGAAAGTTAGGAAAGCAAAGGTAAGCGCCAATACGCAAGTTTATTTTGTAAGATATTCAAATTGTTATTATTAGGTAAGGTTAAGTTTAGTTTTAGTTTATTAATGTTAAATAATATTAAAAACCAAATCCACTTTCTAGTTTAATAATTTTAGATGTTCTAACCAACGAGGGCAAGTCGTATTTTGTATGTATAATAATGTATAGATGGGCAATCACCTTCTCTTTTTGTCGCTGCGGCGCCGCACTGCCCGTGTGGTCGCCAATGCGGCGAAATGGCTTGCAGTGCGGCGCCGCACCGCATTGTGTGGGTTGGCTCTAATGGTTTCAAAAACGTGTTGCAGAGTATGTGTCAACGTCAAAGCACTTACACTTTAGCTTCACCGACGGGCAGTACAAGGCGACGAAATGAAACTTCAAGGTAAGATCGGTACCTTAAGCCCTGGCCACAGCCAAGAGCGACGACGAAGTAGGCTACAGCGTGCGCGGCTGATAGCTGTGCTGTGGCCTTCTTATGCTTGCACTACATTATCGCCGATGATCATTGATCGTGTGATCGTGTGATCGGCGATAATGAGGACACCTCAACGCGATCACAGGCGATTCCCTTTGATGCGTGGTGCCCAAAAACCGACAATTCACGGGTCGCAAGCGATCATAGACGATGATAGGCGAGTACAGCCGAGTATGCCCTCTACACTATCGTGATCGCGTATAATCGTCTGTACTCGGCGATAATGTAGTGGAGGCATTATGTTGTCTACCATTTGTTTACGCCGCTCACCGCTTGGCACGCCGCAATTCGCGCCGCAATCGCTGCCGCTCTTGGCTGTGGCCACACACTAACAATTAGATCGCATTACTAGAAGAAACATAAGTTTTACTTAGTTAGTCTTGGTTTTTTAATTTAGTTTCAGTATTTAGGTCAGTTTTATAAATACGAATATACCTACATACATAATTGATACATGTAATTCGTATTCATACGTCATAATTGATATTTAAAAAATGTTTACAGCCCAATAAAAACTACAAACAACAATGTATTGGACTACTTATACGAGGCGCAGAAAATGGCGGACGAACTTAAAAGCAAGCTGTCGTCAGTGATCAAGGATATGACGGAGGTTGATAAAGACGACGACTCGTCCGCTGGTTCGCTGGCGTTCGACGTGTCAAAAATATCAGTGATAAAGGTGAGTTAAGAGTTACTACGAGCTACAGACATCATTCGATAACTGCAGAAAACCTGCGTTCGCTGCTTTTGCCATAGAGCTGGTAACGCAAGATGACAAGACGTAGGTACGACAAACGCGACATTTAATATCCATTTAAACATTTCCATTTGCCATCGAGGTAGGGACATTCGAGGCGGGGACCACTGCCTTAGTAAGCAATAGTCCCCAACTAATGAAACGACTGCCTTAGTAAGCATTAGTCCGCATGATGAAATTTTGCATACACGTTGTCAGGGGTGTAGGGTACTTTTTATCCCGCGGGAACTCCGAAATCAACGCGAGTGAAACTGCGAGGAACAGCTAGTAAATAAAAAAAATACATCTCATCGTTTTTCGAGCCCGGAAAAGTAGGAAATCCTATGAACACGAGATACATCACCTTTCGTCTCCACGGATTCATCTGGTGAATGGCTGTTACTGAGATTACCTCCATATTAAGTAAAGCTAACGACCCGATGGAAGACTTAACTCTTTCATCTATCATATTGTGAAACTTAACTGTTATAATTTTCAGGGTGTCGAACCATCAAAATTCCAGTTTTCCTCTAACCCAAACTTGTCGGCGTTGGCGACCCAAATTGATGATCTCTCAAATAAAAGACTGTCACTAAAGTGCGGCGATAACTCGTCTTCCTCCGATCTATTGCCCAAAGCCGGAAGCTGCAGCAAACTATCCAAACTCCAACGGTTATCGCCATCTATCTTTAAATCAAAAAAAGATTCTCCTGTTGTCAAAGATACTAAAGCGAAAGTTCAAGATAGCAAAAGCAAATTACGTAGTAAGTATTTATGTTACGACGACGAGATACAAAAAGTAAGAGTAAACTAATTTTTAAGATACCTACGCATAATTATTACCAGTATCTAAGGATCAGTTCAAATGAGACTGAAAAATTCTCGGTTAATTTTTTAGAGGTATTACTGAATAAAAAATCGTATAAGCATTGTTCATAAGTAGGTACAAAATTCAACGCATAATTATTGTCAGTTGTCCGCAATAATTTTGTGCTTATAAAAATACTCGGTTCGGTTCGGTTCAGTTCAGATGTCATCGATAAAAAGGTACTGAAGTAATTTTCCTTATTCCGCCTAATCTGCGTTGACGATAGTGTTCCTCTAAGCCTGATGATAGCTCCAATGATAGATGGTGTTTTGTACTGCTTTGTGGCTTGATAGGACTGGCAGAAAGTGAGGAGAGTTGCCTTCTGAACAGTTCTAACCTTGGTTATACCTATACCTATCTATAATTTAGTAAACTAATACAGGTAATTTATTTTTTGTCACAGATTTGTTGAGACCGAAGATAGTGACGCCGGTTCGTACGCCTAAGCTGACAGAATCAAATCCTAACCTTAGTTCCTCTAAAAAGAAATTTAGTCACATCAAATCAACTATTCCAAGACCAACTGCCAAGAAAGAGTGAAACTAAAATAAAGTGTTCAATCAGTCTTTTAATAGGTAGGTAGGTACATAGGGTAGGTGTATACCAAAATTTAAAATCGATTACCTACTTTCACAGAGTTTGAATTGTTAGATCAACTTATTTAAATAAAGTGATTTGGGCAGAAAGTCTTTTTAATACCGATTTGTATTATTTACACAATCACCTACTTTTTATAGTATACTTAGGTATTATGTAACTTATAAATCAAAATTTGTGGTACTTCTCAATAATTTTGATACTTCTTTCTCCAGATTATAAACATTTTTGTTATTTCTCTTTGAAAAATTTGCGGTATCCCTACTTTCTTTTCCTTTTCCACAGGATTTAGAATCATTGAGGCCCTTTGCTCCATGTATGTGCGAAGATTTGGGGTTTATTAGATTTTCTATGAGTTCATCTGTCACATTTTTTCTTTTATAATCTCCTGTTTTTTGTAACTGATGTTCATATTCTTTACTACTTCGCTCTTTCAAATATTTATCATCTACATAAATTTCTTCCAGACTATCGTTGTCAGACGCTAATTTGTTAGAATCGTCCATTTTTAATCTTTCGTTAATTTGTTTTTCTTGACTTCTAGTTGTTAAATCTTTAAGTGTGAGCTTATTGCTTTTATCGCCCATTTTTCTTTCTTTTTTAGCTAATTTCAGACAGATGGTCGCTTTTGGGTAACCACTAAATTGTTGATAGCAATCACCTTTATCTAGTGATACAAATTGATTGAAAAATCTTCGGGGATGTATGTCTTCGGGTGTGTCATTCAGCATTACATATGCCTTTTTTAAAAATATCTTCTTATTTATAGGATTTTGCATATGAAAAAAGTTTTCGAGCTGATCATATGTTTTTAATTTTCTTATAGCAGTCTTTTGTACTATGTTATATGATACTACAGCCATAAGGATGAATGCTGGTTCATTGCTAAGGATATGATCCCACAGTATTAACCATTCAGAGCATGTTAGCACTTCACTGAAGGCTGTTTCTAGTATCTTCAATGCATATGTTTGGCTTGTAACTCCAATTTGAACATAATGGTCCAAAAGTTGTTGGTCATGCTCTGCTAGTATATTTTCTATCATTGCCAAGATGCTGATAGGTGGGAATGGTGCATATTCAAACCACAATTGACAGTGGTTTAGAAGAATTGTAGCAACACACTCGAATAGCAACTGTGGATCTTTTTGTAATACTTTGACAAATGGAAAAACAAAACCAGGTAGAAATTTCATAACACCAAATAAAGGAGACCAATGAGCTAAACATGAAAGCAATCTTTTCAAATTTTTAAGTGTCACAGAACTGTGTATGGTAAACTGCTTCTCTGTATCTTTGTATGATGTATGGATTCCTTTGTCTACCAAAGCAGAATAGGCTAATTTATTTTTAGGGGTATCTAGAAGTGACCTCCAAATTACAGATCTAAATTTATCAGGATATTCTCCGTACTGCATTAGTATTCTTCGTAACCTTGCACTGTCCATACAGACGCGCATCTTTTGTTCTACAACAGCTTTGGTGTTGGAGAGTTTGTGAGTCATATAATTGTGCATGCAGGTAATAGAGGGCTTTTCATTAACAGGCTGACTGTTGGCATCCATAGCTAGATCCATAACATAAGAGGAATTGTAAATATTAACCTCTCCAAGTTGTAGAATGCACAAGAAATATTTACCAGTCGGGCTTACAACAAATTTACTAATGCCAGATGCTGATGGAATGATGCTATGCACAATAGTCAATGTTTCTAGATTGAACAAATGCAATGTACAATCACTGCTGAGAACTGCAAGAATTTTATTAGCACCTCCATCAAACAGCTGTGGAATAAATGCAATTTGCTGAATTCCAGAAATTTTGTATTTTGTTAAGTCTATTGATTTTATTGCTTTCCAAGTGTCCATGCTAAATAGTATTAGAGTTGGTGTGAGGCCTCCCATAGCCATTGCTCTGCCATTCATTGTAAATGCTATACTCTTCATATGGGTCAGTTCACTCGGTATTATTTGTTTCACAGATTTCATACTTTCATGTTTCCATATCTGAACTGTGTCATTTTGAAAGCATGCAACAAGATAGTCACCACCAGGTGAAAACATGATTTGTTGAATTTGAGCTCCCAAATATGTGTTAAGTGTGAAATATTTTGTATAATTCTTAAGCTCCCATAATATAGCTTCAACAGGACTAGCTGTGACTAAGTTTGGTCTCTTGTTGCTAGAGAAAGAGATGTGTTTGATAGGGGCTGTGTGGCCGGTCAGTGTTATTGATACTTTACCCGTTTCAACATCAATTAAATGTAGATAGTAATTCTTAGCCGTGGCTATCACTAACGTATCCAAGTTGTGCGGTACGAAATGTAGAGCAGTACAAGAGCCCGCACTGGCGAGCTTCCAGAATTTCAGGTCGGAAAAATCGAGGACAAAAATATTTCCAACATTATCGGTGCAGGCAAGTTTGGCATGAGAATCGTCAAACACGCCAGTCGAAAACCTGATCCGGCGACACTCACCTTTCGATCCTCGTATTGTGTGATGTAGTTGTAGTATGACTCCGTCTTTCGGTTTGGATTTTAATTTGATATCAAATTTCTCGACACTACTACTATTACTGCGCTTCTCCTGTTCCATTTATACAAAATTCTTTATTTTTTATTTGATAAAAATATCTACACCATATTTAGCGATATAAATATTAATTCAATATTTTGAATTTAGCGGAATAAAAACAAACACCTAATTGTTGCCATGGATACAAGACCAAAGAGATTTTTTTTCGTTTATTTATCCTATAAAGGAAAGGCTAAGAGACCATTGCCCATACTGCTATTTCTGATGTAATTATAAGGCCCAATACTTATTTCTTTTTTTATTATAACTTTATTTAATTTCTTCATTCTTTTCTTGTGTTGGTTTCTTGGCACCCCCATCAAAAAATGTCTGTTGTATAATTAAATTAAAATATTATAAACAGAGTAAATATTATAATTAAATATGCTGAGAATATTTCTAATGTCTACCTTTTGCTATTATCAATATCGAACAAAAACGAGCAGAATAATCAATTTTGTTGTATGGGAGCCCCTTAAATATTTATTTTATTTATTTATTTAAAGAAATTTATTGCACATTTATGTACAAAAGGCGGACTTAATGCCTAAGGCATTCTCTACCAGTCAACCTTTTGGCTAGGGGATAGTTTAGTGTCATTACACAGAACCGGAATATATATAAGTTAATATAAATAATATTACCATGTATACAGTAAATATTTTGTTGTTTTTTTTTTATTGTTATTATATGTAGAAGCAACAGAAATACATCATCTATGAAATTTCAACTGTCTAACTATCACGGTTCATGAGATACAGCCTGGTGACAGACGTACAGACGGATGAATGGACAGCATTTATATTAGTAATAGGGTCCAGTTTGGTACTCTTTGGGCACGGAACCCTAAAAAAGAAGTTATAATGAAAAAAAGAAATGGTTTAGAGCTTATTTTAAAATAATTGTTGTATTGTAAAATCATCATTACATCAAAAATGGCAGTATGGGCTATGAGAACACTTTTAGCTTATTTTATATCCGGGATGAATAAACGAAAAAAATAATTGACTGTACAGAATTAAGTTGCCTTTGCCTTCCCGGAAAGGGATAAACTTTACAAAAAAAGAGAGCTTTTAACGGGATTTTATTAGCAGTGACGGACGTCAGTTTTATTTCTTTTTTTTAAATTAGTTTATCGTGATTATATTGTGTGAATGTGGTGGATTTTGCATAATAGAGATTTATTAGTGATAAACAGTGAGTGGAAACAGTGAAATAAGATGAAATGGGGCGTTCATCAGGAGCTGGTCGTTTTACTATACAATTTTCTAAAGAGCGTCCTATTAAGGTTCAACTGTGAAGAGTTGCTGCCAAAAGTTCCGTTAAAGCATCGAAAAGCATCTCACCAATGCATTTCGATGTAAATAACTTCAGAAGAAAAATACTACTGAATTGGTTGTATGGACTTAGCTTCCTTTGCCTCCTCCATTGGGGTAAATTTAACAAAAAAAAAAACTCTTTGGCTTGGGACTTTTGGCGGAATTTGTCTATTTTTTGAGCTGGTTCTCTAAAACGTGACAAAAGAATAAAGATTAAAGGGGAGTTTGTAGATTTACTAGGCAGGTATTCTATCGACAAACTCAAGGTTTTCCCTAAGAAACTAAGAACTTTGTTCTCAAAACAGTGTATTATTGTAATTTAAGTGATTTACTTACCAATTAATTATACTAGCAGTGATAACGGAAGGTATATAAGATTCTATAGATTAGATTTGCTACACAAGAATAAGCTACAAGAAAGTTAGAAACCAAGGGTAAGTAGATTTAATATACCTCTGTAGGTATTATGCAGCTATGTAACTAAAGAGAAAATACCTACCTATATAATTTTTCGTTTGTAATTTATTTGCCTAGGTACCTCAAGACTGTTTCTTAATAATTTGTTAATCAAATAATTATTATCCTTACTCATATTATAAATGCGAATGAATTGTTTGTCTGTTACGCTTTCACGCTTCAATGGCTCAACGGATCATCATGAGAGAAGGACATAGGGTATTTTCATCCCGGAATCCCTGCAGGATCTCCGAAATTGACGCGGTTGAAACTGCATTAAATTTTGCATACCTACTACACGTTGTCAGGGCACAGAAAAGGATATAGGATACTTGTAACCCAGAATTCCTGCGGGATCTCCAAAATTAATGTGGGTGAAACCGCGGGGAACAGTTAAGTAAATAAAAATTATAAATTTTAACAGTTGTATTATCATTCCATATCCAATCCATCAATGATTTCCTTTTAGTTTTTCAAATTATATTCGCCAAACATTCGTGTCGTTTCTTGCGAATGCAAATGTCAAAGAATAAGCGAATGCCGAATATTAGTTACATATACTACTGGACTACTGGAGACCAAGGATAGTAAGATTAGTTAGATTAGTTCTTTAGTTTTTAGACAGATGGCGTCAGTAGTAGCAGTTGAGTTGATATTAATTACAATTTACACGTCTTAATAGTTTTATAATTTTCGACAGATGGCGTTAGGAGTATAATAAAATTCTAATTAGTAAAAATATGTTTTTTTTTTTATGTGAATCAAATAATACTTTTATGATGGATAATCTACAAATTTTGAATGACTGTGTCTTAAGCCCAAATCTGAAAGTGTGATAGTTTTTCAGTAAAAGAGGTAACAAGAATGCCCATATTCTGGAATAGTGTTAGGGCTCGCTTCGCTCGCCCTGACTAGCTATTCCCCGCTGTTTCACCCGCATTAGTTTCGCAGATCCCGAGATAAAAGCACTTACTACCCTATATTTTTTCTGTACCTACTCTTGACAACGTGAAGGTAGTATGAATAACTAAATGTAGATTCTTACGCGTTAATTTTGGAGTTCACGTGGCAATTCCTGGAATTTTATCCAGGAAATACTTGTACTTGTCAAATGTCTGTCTGACAGACAGACAGAAAAGAATTTTAAAAACTTTTTTGTGGTTGGTTACTCTTCTTTTATCGCCCCCTGTCAACTTTTCTTAAAAATATACAATGTACAGAATCGCGGATTCTACACTTTTATTCTGATCGGCTATCCTAGACGTGCGACTCTGTGTAGAATGGTGGAGGTACTTAACATGGTGCAAGGTTAGTGCAAGGTATTCCTCTTAACTCCGAATATCCGAATGTTTTGTTTGCACACTCCATCTTCTATATCTCTCTGTCTACCCAATGGTTAACTGGTAGAGAATGCCACAAGGCATTAAGTTCGCCATTTGTACACACTGTGCAATAAAGAATAAATAAATAAATAAATAAATATCCCCTCTTGGCTCTTGGGCTCCTGTTCTATAACGCATAACGTTTGATTTCACTCGCCATAAATTTTCATACCCCGGGCTTATCTATTATATAAAATTCTCGTGTCACAATGTTCGTTCCCATACTCCTCCGAAACGGCTTGACCGATTTTTATGAAATTTTGTATGCATATTCAGTATGTCTGAGAATCGGACAACATCTATTTTTCATCCCCCTAAAGGAAGTTCCTGCGGGAATCCCGAAACTCACGCGGGTGAAACCGCGAGGCACAGCTAGTATGGATATAGAATAGAATAGAATAGAATAGAATACACTTTATTGTACACCAAAATAATTTTACAGTGTGTTTACAGAAACTTATAACTAAGGGCATACAAAAGGCGGTCTTATCGCTTTACTAGCGATCTCTTCCAGACAACCTTTGGGTGGATAGGACAAATACAGAGAATTTATATATTGATTTGGTATAATATAGGTAGAACAGGAATCATAAAATAATACAAAATAATAATACAAAATATACACATAGAACATAAATAAAAATACATAAAAAAGATATAATAAAAATACATAAAAAAGATATACAAAGATACGCGCATAGATATAAAATATACATACAGAAAAATATATACGTACAATATAACCATACTAACTTTTTAAATGTGATAAAACACAGGTGCATACTATAAATGTTAATCTACAGCAAGTTACGATCCATGAGTGAGGTAGAAAGTCTTCACCAGGCCCTTGAAGATAGGTAATGATTTGGCCATTCGCACCTCTACAGGTAGCGAATTCCACAAACGGACTGCTTGTACAGAGAAGGAATAATCATAAAAGTTGGTTTTATGGGCAGGAATCATTAGAAGTAAGTTCCGGGATGATCGAACAGGCAGGTTATGGGAAGAAGACTGAAATACGAAGTGGTCTTTTAGGTAGGTGGGGGTAGATGGATTGAACAGTATGCTATATAGAAAGGCAGTATGCTATATATAAAAATCGATTCTTATGGAGTTTAGTAATATAAAAATAAAAATAAAGTTAATTTATTTAAATTACATTCTGTTCTATTGCAGTTACAAAATGAAGTACAGGTTTATGAAATCGTATCTAAAACAAAAGAATTTCGCTCAAAATCAAGAGTTGCGTAATTGCACAGTCGTAATTGAAGGCAAAAGCTATTTCCATAACATTTATAAGAAAAATGGCTATGATTTCCTACTGGGTGGTGAATACGACAGGTTTGCCAATCATTTGAGATCGAAACTAAACTGTTTCAAAGAAAGTGGCGTTGAATGCTATGTAGTTTTCAATGGTGGTATGAACGCAACTATTGAGGAGAGAAGTAGAATACATCAGAATGTTATCAAAAGATGTGATGTTCACCAACCCTTTGATGAAAAAAACGAATACATCGAACCGATATTCGCGAAGGATGTTATTAAAGAAGTGTTAGAAGAGCTAGGTGTGAAATATATCAATTGCGAATATGATTCTAGGAACACTATAGTAGCGCTGGCAAAAAAATTTCAATGTCCAGTCATTACGAATAATCTAGAGTTCGCGCTTTATGATGTAGAGTTTGTGATATTATGCAAATCTATTGTTTTCGATGCTGGCAATAAATGCATTAAATGTCAGTATTTTGAAAGTCAATCGTGCTTATCTAGTCTTCGTATCAGACGTAGTTTAATACCAGTATTACTGACTCTGGTGAATGAAGACGACCCATATCTCGACGAAGTGCTTCAAACAATTGAATATAAAAATAATTACTTTATGCCTCGTCTCCTGTATTGGCTTAGACATAAAAATAAACCTGAGGCCTTAGAAAGTATCTCAAAGCTATTGAAAGATTCTCAAAAAGATGAATTTCGTAAGTCCTGTCGTGCCAATTTATCTTTGTGTATGCAAAGATGTGGTTGGTTTATCGATTTCATTGAAAGTGGTAACAAAATCGTAAATGTTAACGATAAAAATTTTATTTTAAAATCGATAATGCTAGGTATTTTAGCTGTACCCTACATTAATCTTATCAATAAGGGCACATTTTCAGGGTCTTGGCTTATTTTTGATATCGAAAAAGAAGATGCTATACTACCTGCTATTGATATTGTTAAATGTGTGTATTTTTTATTATCTAATATAAAAAAAAGTAAAAATAAAAATATTACGTTTATTGGCAGAAACCTAACAGAGTGCCGAATTACAAACATCAAGAACGATTTAAAGTTTGCAATAAATAAAAATGATTTGTTCACAAAATTTGAAAGGCGAGAGATAAACGGTAAAAATCTAAATGAGAAATTCCCAAAAATTTTCAAAAATTTACTTGTAAATGTGATGCCAGGATTCGATTTCGAGTTAATGAATACTGTGCCAGAGAGTTGTCAGATTCTGTTGATATCAATTATGTATTACTTTAAGAAAAATAATGATTTTATTCCCGAAGCGTACAGCATCTTACTCTCTTACGTTATGTTAGGTCCGGTGACAAAGAAGGTAGGGATTATTATGCGAAGCAATCTAATTGGCCTAAATTCACTGAATGATGATGATGAAAATTTCTTGAATACTGAAGACTGTGTGTCAGCTGCAAAATCTATGATTGATCTGTTCTATATCAATAAAGAGCGTATAAAAGTAACGTACGATCGTAAGATTTTGCACAAATTAGCGGAGTTCAAACATTGTTTGCAACACATGAATTATTTTAATAGACTTTGCGGCGAACGTGTCGTATGTACGACGTACAGCAAGTGTTACAATGGTATATTCGTGTATAATATATTAATTCAAATTAAGGATGAAAAGGATCCATTGAGAGTTATCCGTGGATATTTAGAAAAGTGCCCTTCCGTATTGGAGCACTTTACGAAGATAATTAATGTTTTCGAAAAGCTTCGTTTGTTGATAATTAGACGTACCTAGTAGTAATCAAGTTAGAGAGTTATGAGAAGTTTCGGTTTCAGGAAGTGCTGCTTTTTTATTGTTAAATGTACCTAGTTACAGTACAAATTAGTTTGAGTTTGTGTTGACCGCGGAAGCTTTAGCTTTATATATCAGCACTTACGTTTCCTCCGAAGACATATAACTGAATGCAAAGCTGACAATCCTTCGTTCGAACGACTGCTTTTCGACGTGCGGGTTTTTGTCCACTCGGCATCTATACCACATAGAGTTGCTTAAGAAAATTCAGATGCGATAAAGTGTTATGGCAATTACGGACATTAGCATCAATTCTGGATAGCTCCACTCTTTGAAAAATTACATCTTTGAAGACATTGTGTTTTAAAATAAAGTCAATTAGGATGGGGTATCGCTAACGCAACAAGTTTATTTATTTATTTATTTTATTGGCACACCAACTGCTTACAGGTAAAGCATTAATTAATAACTAATTATAGGTAAACTAAGACAAGCCTATTCGCTAATAATAGGTGTGAAACAACATCAACGCAACAATCAAAGTTTAAACCATAACTGCCCACATTCCCACAAATGACTGGTACACAACTATAGTAGCTACGAGTTATTTCCGATGCTTTTACTAGGGTACCTAGTAGAATAGTGGGTGAGTTTTGCTTTGAAGGTTATAGTAGATTACGTCTCGGGTGAATTTACCTATAGGTAGTAATAGGACATTCGGACATTGTACTACTCAATTATCTACTCAAATAATAATATTTTTTTATTTATCGTTATTATTATGCTTTGTGCAGTATTTTCTACCAGTTTTTCTACATTAATTCTCATCTGTATAAAAACATAATATTATGTGTGTAGTAGTTTAAGTTTGAGATTTTGTGTGTTGTGAAATCAGATGAAATAAAAAGTATTTCGTCTGAGGTTGTGAAGTATTATTACAATATTGATTCTGATGATTGTTTAAAATATAACTATTGTTTTTGTTCAATAGTGTTGTTACTATAATATTTTATATTAGATATGTACGTGGTTATCAGTATTATTAGATAATATAAGTAGCTAGGCTTTGTCTAGTTTTAAAATTCGTATTAAATCAGACTAATGCGAATTTTTTTGATTTTGAAAATTATAATATTGTTGAAGTAATTTACGTTCATGTTACATTGATTAAAAACTGGTTAAAAATAAATTATGTTGATTATAATTGAGTATTGCTCAAAACTTGTTTTTATTTTGTTAGGTATCTATTATAATTTGACATAAAACTTAGGAATTACATATTATACCTACCTATCACTTAGTTAGGCAGGATCCAAAATGTTAATCAAGGCTATGCTAGCGTATTGGAAGAATGTAAGAATTTTTTTTTAAACATTATTTACATAAAGGTAGCGCCTCAAAATGGCGAATAAAGGCAATTTTATCAAATAGCCCAGACGAACCGAACTCGTAGTAGGGGAAATTTCTTAAAAACAAAAAAAAATCTCCGACAGGACTCCGAAAGCATTTGGTTCGCTTTAGCTGTTTGAAAAGCACTTGTAAGGCGAGAACCAGCCTCTTGAGTTCGTTTTTGTGGACAAATTATGTCAAAATAGTTTGTGCTCACTGCTCAGACCACAGTTTATCGGAGAAATAGCACAGTTTAGCGAGTAAATTGACGTGATTGTGAAGCGATTACGGCCGTTTCACGGCTCGGGGCAATGCGATCGCGCCGCGCCCGCGCCATGGCGCAGTCGACGCTGCGGCGGCGAACCCAAAGCGTGCTCCCGGGCTGTTTCCGGATTTAATATAATATATTTTTTTACTATCAAGTATTACACTTAAACGGCCTAAGATATCACTTTAAAAATTTCGTCGCGATTTTTATTTAGGTTTACGAACGTTTCAAAACCAAAAATAGATAAAAACTTTGAACTTCATTGTGAACTTTTTAAGAGAAAAGTTTTACAAATGAAATGAAAAAATGCAGTTGAATCATGTTTTTTAGAATTGGTTAAAATACTAAAAATAAGCGATGAGGAAAATCGGGACAAATAACAGATAAGCTATGTCGTACGAGTGTCAACATTGATGGTTAAGGTGTAACAGCCCCTCATATGCCTTCATCCCGATCAGTGACGAGTGCTGTTACTGTAAGCAGAGTTCTTCGAGCATTGAAAATGTGTTTCCTAAACGTTTTACGCTTGCACGTGTCACACAACCAACGTCAAAAGCGTCTGTACAAGCAATACATGGAACAGCTGACGGGCGCGTACAGCGAGAGATGCAGCGATCTGAAAGCACGCCAGGACAGCAGATACGACAGCAATTATAGAATGCGTACGCCCGAATGGCAGTATGCGAGGGTATGCGAGGATCGCTGCTTCGAGACGGAAGTTTCGAGGTCCTGCTGCAGTTCAGATTGCTCCGACAGTGGCCGCTGCTCATCGCCGTGCTGCTCCGAAGTGATCTTCAACGGGGGCCATCACCTCGCCAAATGGAATCCCACGCGGCACGTTTGTCGACGTCTCCCCGTGTGCTACCCGGGGAATTTCGGGTAAGTTTTTTTAGGATAGGGGTTTTTTTCCTTTAGATACAAGTGTCAATTCTGATTACGCAAATCACATAACCGTAAATAAAAGTGGTGTGGTGTTACCCTTATAAAGTGGAGCAGTTTTGCTTAAGTACCCACAACTTGCTCTCAGGAGAAGAGAAAGTGGCTCGATAACGTCTCGCGCCATTTCAAATAGGTAACTATATTAATCTAAACTTAGATCCTCAATATTATCATTATAATTTATTCACATTATTATCATTATGGAGTAGAACGATATTTTTCTAGTTGCATATTAATGATCTAGCTAAATAGTGTTGTTATATCATCAGCAAAGCAGGTTGATAAAATTTGGCTATCATTTAAGCTGATGGTAGGTTATTTGATTAGGTATACCTACGGGGGCGTAAGATTCATAAAACTTTAGTTAAGTGTGATATTGAGTTTGTCATATTTATCAACATGAAATGCATTTATCTAGTAATTAGTACTCTTGTACATAATTAACAGTTCTCTAGCGGTGTCTATGAGAAAACGATTCCTTCCTCAATGAGAAAACGCTACGATTCCAACAACTTTTTTTGCTTGTTTTTCTTACAAGAATCACTCGGGTATGACGACTGCAACCGTCGCAGTAGGTACAGTCAACATCAGTAACATGTAATCACTCTTGACTTTCGTTGAATCTTATGACAATAGTAATAAAGTTCAACGATTCATAAAAGATTTCACATATTTTTGATGGAGACCGTACATTGTTTATTAAATGCTGAAAGGCCGAACGCCTTCCAGCTATGCGACGGTACTTTTCCCTTAAATCACTAAATATATTGGAAATTCAATGTATAATCAATATAACTATATATCACATGTACCTAAACTACCTAATGGTTGGATTTTGTGAAAATTTGTGGAAATCTGTTTTCACAAACCATGTTAGCAACAAAATAACTTACAAGACAAGTGCTATCTAACTGGATACCAAGTTCTTACGAAGTTCCTTAAACAATAGCTCGAGTAATATATAACGTACCTACTTTAGTGTCTTTAAATATTTCTTTTACGTTATTTGCTTCTCAGTAGAATCTAACCAACGGCTGGTGTGTTACCGTTTTGCTTTGAGAACTTGGCTTACGTACTGCCGTGCGTCTAGCTAGTAGCTACATAATCCTTTCTACCTATACTAAAGACGGCCACTAAGTAGAATGCACGACCCAATAAAATTGAAAAAAAAAAATTAAGTATGTCACGGTGTTACACAGTTTTCGCTGTTTTGCTACGGGACGTTCACGCTCCGACGCTAATGAACAAATTGCATACCTATTTATATGCTGTGGAGAACAGAGAGTCATAAGAAACGACGTGTTTACATTCTAACCAGCGCACCGCACCAACCCGCGTGGTAGGTAAACTGTCACCACGTATCGCCCCATATGCACAAGACGTAGGTAGTTAATATAAGTTAGGTGCTTAGGTGCACTTACAACTTCCCAAGTACACGTCCAGTTGACATCGTATTAGTCAGTTTTGACATTAGCATACTTTTAGCTCCATGGTTTTATTACAAAAAGTAAAATCGAAGGCATAGGCAGTGTAAAATCAAGTAGATTTGTGTATTTGGAAATATTCTTTCCACCGTTAATATTCAAGTCAAGGAGGATGAATTCAAGTGCACCGTTTCTTTCGTTCTTATTAAAGTTAAATTTTGTACGTCTAACCCAAAAAAATTTCATCACGGCAATTTCCCATCGACTCCAATTTCCAAATGAAGTCTATTATCTTAAAATTTTATCACCCGATTCGATGCAAACGATCATGCAAAAAGTTTAGCAATGGTTCAATTCATCACAGAAGCCATAAGCAACATCTACTTGGCCCTTCACTACGTTATCGCATCACCAATAAATAGCGTGTCTAAATAGATAAATAGGTGAAATCTAACACTTAAGTGTGATTAAAAAAAGGGGCCGTCTGGATTCGCTTCGACCAATTACTAATTGTAATATGAAAAGAGAAATTGACTGTCTGATTGACGATCAGCACAACCCAAATCGCTGGGTCTAGCTAGAAATTAGAATTTAAGTGCAAAGCAGCTTCCTTTATAGAGGTAAACAACTAAGCACCAAAGAGGGATACGATGGAAATTGGAAGCCAATTAATAGAAGGGCATGAAACTGAGAGCGCAACGCGGGAAAGAAATAGCTTATTGGGTAGGTATTCAATATCACTCAAAAATTGCTCGACAAATTCTTTTTTAAATTGTGTTCGTAATTGTTAAAACAAGATTTTTGTTGAAAACTAGTAACTAGCTGTTCCCCGCGGTTTCATCCGTGGTTTCAGAGTTCCCGCAGGGATTCCGGTTTACAATATAGTCTATTTCACTAAGGGATAATGTAGCATTCCAGAGATTACCCCCTATACAACTTCACGAACTCACAAACTTTACCTTTTATAAAATTAGTACCTATATACTTAGATAAAAGGCGGTCCTGCAAAAATTCCGAAAACACTTGGTCAGCCAATCAATACTTAAATTTTGTGTGACCACGTGAAAACTAGAGAGACAATTCGTTACTTAGTTTTCTATGCGTTAAAAATTGTGATATGTCAATTTGGCTAGGGGGGCAGAGGTACTTAATAGAGTATTAAACTCTAAAATCATAGGTGATGCGACGATGTTTTTTTTTATCTTATATAGTTGGTGCTGAGGTCCCAGCGCTGCGGTTCACATGACCGAGTGTGTGTAATCACATAGTGGTTTTAATTGTTTAAAGGAAAGTTCATAATTTACATACATCCGTTCCACGAGCTTTCGTAGGTACGTAACGACTTGTAACAAAAAGTAATTGAGCAATTATGCTTTCAAAGGGCTATATCTATACGTAGACTTGTTTCTGATAATTCCAAGACGACAGCACCGGCCGTCCGTCCGGTGGTTAACAAAGCCATTTCCGCATTAAGCTATTTGATGAACATAGTTTTGGGTTTATCCTAAGTTATGTATCGAGAGCATGGATTGTACATCAATTATTATTAAAAAAAAAGTATAAAGTATAGACGCATTATACCGGTTGTAAGGTTGAACGAGGGATGATCGAGGGACTTCATTGAATCCTCGAAAATTCATGTTTATATTGTAACTAAAAATTATATAAATAAAACAAAAAACCATGACAAAATCTTAGATGATACGTGAATAGACAGTAAAAATTTTTAGCGCGCCAGCTGCAATACAAAGAAAAAGGTCATTCAATATCTTTCTAGGTCAAAAAAATATTTTTTTATTTTGTTTTATTTTTATTTTCGTTTATTCAGGACAACAAAAGCTACAAAAACAATTTCGTAACTAAAGTAATGTAAACTGCAAAGTATGACTTCCTCTGCCATAGTATGTCACACAGGAAAATACCTACCCACCTTACCACATAGCACACAAACTTCCGCCTAGTTTTTCTCGCAGTACCTACCTACTTCCGGTTGGAATAGCCTAGCTAGACTTAGTTTGTGGCATGGTGTAGCAGTGTTTATGTGGTTGGTTTGCGGCTGAAGCAGGCGTGTGTTGCCAGTTATTACTTATTACCGATAAAGACGTGGGTTGCCAGCATCCGTGACGTTGCGTGTTTCGCGCTAGTTATTCCTCTCGTGTGCATGTAATATTACTCGAGAGTTGACTTATTAAATCTCTCTATGTCCACAACAATATGTATGTACCTCATCAAGTGTTCAAGTACTTATTGCTTATTAAGTGTACATAATATAACAGGGTCTTCTTATTGTTACAGTAGACTTAAAATTTAATTATTATATTGCCTTATTTTAAACAAATCTTGCATAGTTAAACGATTTTTTAAACTTTAATTTATCTAAGACCAAAGCCTTTTGGTTGGATGGTAGGAACGTCCGTTATGCGTGAAGAGGCAAAAAAAAAAAGCTCATTTTGAAAAAATGTCAGTTGCTTTATTTTTCCGTAGGGCAGCCGTAATATCCTTAATTTATACATCAGCAGGGCAATGGGCATGTTGACTATTTTTTTTAGTCCGTCTTGTAGATTATTAAAAAATATTGGACACGTATTTTTTCTTTTTTTACGTAATCAAAAAATAACGGCGATATATTGAGTTGAAATTTCGCGTGACGTCACTATTCTGACAGTTTGTATGGCGGTTTTGCGGTTAGTGACGTCACGACCTCCTCATCCTAAACTTTAATGCGCTTTATCTCTGTATATTTTAATTTATTTAAAAAAGCAAAAAATACGTGTCTATTGTTTTTTAACCGACTTCCAAAAAGGAGGAGGTTCTATGTTCGATTGTATGTATGTTTTTTTTTTTTTTTTTTTTTTTTTTTTTTTTTTTTTTTTTTTTTTTTATGTATGTTCACCGATTACTCGAAGACGGTTGGACCGATTTGAAAAATTCTTTTTTTGTTTGAAAGGGTTTACTCCCAATTAGGTCCCATTGCCACCAAGTCGGGATCTGATGATGGGATCTTGGAGAAATCGAGGGAACTCTTCAAAAATTATAGGCACACCTATAGCGATTTGGGTATTTTTGATAGTAAATCGTTCATTTGCTTTTGGAAAGCAAAATTTGAAGAAGTGGAACTGATGATGAAGACCACAAATGGTCATCGGAACTACTAAATAATAGGTATTTCACAGATTCCGATTCGTTAACTTAAATGTGGTTTCTAAACAATTTATGTTCGTCACATTGTATATGGTGAAGTGGAACTGATGATGATGTACTAGGGGAACTCCTCAACAATTAACGTCCCTGCGTCGGGAAAAGCAATATTTTGTAAAAGGTGATGAGCAGTTGACATTAGGCTATTGTAACTTAGAGAAATTACGAACTAAGTCACCTAAAAGCGAGAAATAAACAAAATTTTAACAAAAAAATTAAAACCGACTTCCAAAAACACAAAACAAAAAACCTAAAAATAAAAAGCTAAAAATAACAAAATACCGATTTAATCCAAAAGACAAAAACACACGTAATATTATTATTGGTTTGTGCTACCACTGATCGGTATGAAGTCGGTGACAAGTCAAAGGGCGAAGATGGGCTAAGTCGACTCCCGCCACCAGCTCTTCGTGAGCAGAACAACCCAAGTGGGAAGACACCAGCGGGCTTGTCACCGAATTCAAACCGATCAGTGGTAGCACAAACCAATAATAATATTACGTGTGTTTTTGTCTTTTGGATTAAATCGGTATTTTGTTATTTTTAGTTTTTTATTTTTAGGTTTTTTGTTTTGTGTTTTTGGAAGTCGGTTTTAATTTTTTTGTTATTTATTTTCTAACTGACGGACTAATTAGAATTTTGATTTTCAAAAGTAGTCAACATCCCTATTATGTAACTTTTGTTGCATTCATGTTTCAGTTTCAATCAGAAAAATAGCGATTTTGTGATTAATTAGTCTTGTTTAGACAGCTTTAACTTTTGAAGTATGTTTGATTTGGTTGATTGTAATCGCAAAACCGCTATGTTTTTGATTTTAACCGAAAAATGATAGAAACAAAAGTTACGTAATAGCCCTTCAGAAATCAAATAAAATTTACTATCGTTACATAAAAAAAAACTTAAAAAAATGAAACGGTTATTTTCCGTTATTATTGAACGGAACCCTAGTTGATACTGTTAGCCTATAAAATGAAATAAAACAAATTGTGGTCAAGCAGTGGAGAGTCGTTATGAGAGATAGAAATAAAAAGAAACTATGAAGCCATTTTTTCTGTTACATCATAAAGTACCAGTGTCTGTAGGTCTGCATGGCCATTGCATAGAAAGACAAAGTGATATCATTATAAACCAGAAGTGGATACTTGAGTGATTACTCCAAAACCTGTTATTATTGAAATATCCATATAATAAAACTAAACATGCGATGTCTGTAGGTACATAAAAAAAAAAGAAACAAAAAATATAATAATAATACAGTGAGCGCAAAATAAGTAACTTAAGATTTAAAGATCATTTTGAAGTTTGTCCGTTATGTAAGTATCTACGTGTATCACGTAAAAACTACTGTGTGGTGTGTAATAGAAATATTGTGTGTAGCGTGTCCTGTCTTAAGGATATATTTAAAAGGATATACTTTTTATCAATAATAAGAGAATTTCCCTGGGGAAAACTACGGTCTTCAGCTGGTGAAAAATGTATGGTCAATCTCTACAATCACGTGAATAGAACTGCTGGCAATAACATGTACCTAATATTACAGATTAAACTACAGCTGTCTGTCTGTTCTCTCCTTTATCATCCACTCGAATTTTGGAGATTCCCTCAGGAACATAACTGAAAAACCGTCTCGGCCTTCGCTTCGACCAAACATATTGTGTGAATACGACCTGAGACCTCAATTCCTCAAGTCATTGAGAAGTAACATGATCACTATAATAAAAAGCACCTAAATGATTTGATTGAATAATTTATTTTATATGTACCTAACGTTGTTGTCTTCATGCCAACTTACTCGTAATTACTTACTAGCTAACCAAGCGGGTCCTGCCCTTAGTTTTCTATGCGTTGACTGTCAATTTGGCTAGGGGGGCAGATCTAATTCCCGTTAGGAGTACAGACAGGGTCGCTTTAAAAAATTAGGGAAAAAAAACTCTGATATCGGCAATAAACCACATCTATTGAGTACAATTTTTTGTTTGATAATTTTGTTAATCCTCGGAGTTACGTAATAGTGGTTTGAAATTTAAAACAGAAATGTTGACGCAGTTCAGTAATTAAAGTCGACTGTGATAATTGTGAATATTTTTACAAAATTGTATTTAATTATGGCAAAAAAAAAAGAAAAGTTGACCGACCACTAGACCGAACCGAATTGATTATAATCGATTATACAAGCCGTTTTGTGGCGAGATCACAATCGATTATTATTTATTTATCGAATCCTGAGTTGATGTATCTATAGGTACAGTAAGTAGGTATTTCTGGAACCGCATTTTCACCGGTGTTAATTTCGGGGTTCCCGCGGGAATTCTCGGATAAAAGTACCCTATCTCTTTTCTCTTCTAGTCTTTTTTGGTGCCCCTGACAACATTTTGCTTACATATGCAAAATTTCATTATGATCTGTTGAGTATACCTATTAAGGCGCGAATGCGGAACAAAGTAAATTTTCCGACAGCTATTCTCCGCGGTTTCACTCGCGTTAGTTTCGGAGATCCCGCGGGTATTCCGAGATAAAAGTACTTACTACCCTATATTTTTTTCTGTACCTACCCTTGACAACGTGTAGGTAGTATGCAAAGTTTCATGTAGTTTCATCCGCGTTAATTTTGGAGTTCCCGTGGGAATTCCTGGATAAACTTCTTTGTACCTCTGACGACATGTATGCAAAATTTCATTGTATGCAAAAGTTTAGCCGTGGAAGCGTAACAAACAAACAAACAAACTCAGTTTCGCATTTATAATTATATTTAAGATAGATAATAATAATCAATTTTAATGCAGCTTAGCTTTTTCTCATCAATTGTACCTAGAGGCTCATGAATTTGTAGCTGTAAATGCTGTAATGCTAATAAAGGGCAATCATCTAATACTGTGGGGCAGTCGGTCGGGAAAGTGCTGTTTAGTCTGTCCACCACACCGTGACGTCAAGCATTTCACTTGCTTTTCGATTTATCACCTGCAATTACATAGTCAGAAAGCATTCGATTGTGTTTACGTACCTAAGTATGATGAACAGTTTCAGGATGGTGAAATTAATTTGACGTTATTTACTGCGAGGATATTTCTCCCTGTTATTTATTAGAGTGCGCTGGGGTGGTAGGAAACAGAAATTCCATTCATATTTTCTCACGTCACCCTAGCAGTAATGAAATGGAAACGAAGAAAATATAATCGTAGGAATGTGGTAAGAAATATGATAGCACTGCCATCTTTCGGTGAGTAGTGAGATTAAATAGAATTCTGTTTATCGTACGAGCTGCTCATGTTTGGTTCTGCTGTTCACTGGTAGATGGCAATGCATTTAATTTTAATGTTCTGAGATTTGTTGATACTTTGCAGCTTTTGAAATGTTTTATTTTTAGCTAACTGTGCCCCGTGACTTTACCCGCGTGCGTTTCGGAATTCCCGCAAGATCACCAAAGTGGCCTATTTTACTCCTTATGACATCGATTAGGTACAGTCATCTGGCGCCGCGCCGTGCTGTACTAACGATCCCGTTTCAGACCGTTTCCTTGATAACTTGTCGTTAACTGTAACTTGTAAGCAAAGGTGACCGCAAGGCGTTCCATTTGCCTATTGGTGGTTATTATAATAATAAGTAGTATCTGGTAGTAAGTATTAAAAATAAGTAGGTCTGCTTTAAGGTCTACAGACATTAAGCGTGCCATACGCGTTGTATGCTATAGCCCCGCTCAAAATTAGATTATTTATTTAAAACATGGGTCTTTTTACCATGGACAGTTTGTATTTAAATATTTAATGTTAGGAGCAGAGGCCAGTAGTAATAGGGAAATGTAGTAAAGCATAATTACCCGTACTTAGTAGATTTCGAATATTTTGTTTTTACTTTACAATTAATTCACCGGTAAATTACAGTGAAAATCGCATCAAAATTCGTCGAGTAGTGTACAAAAACTAAGTGAACACACATAAACACAAACGGTACCTAACTTTGTTTTATACTAGATACTAGCTGTCCCGCGCGGTTTCACCCGCGATAATTTCGAAGTTCCCGCGGAATTGTTCCATACAAACTTTTCAACCCCTTTTCATCCCCTTAGGGGTTGAATTTTCAAAAATCCTTTCTTATCGGATGCCTACGCCATACAAAGAACACACCCTCCAAGTTTCAGGTCTCTACGATCAGCGGTTTAGGCTGTTTGTTGATCCATCAACAAACAGCCTAAACAGCTGGATTCAGGATAAAGGATTTTACATATATAGATAGAACATAGATAGATAGATTTAGTCGATAGTAGGTACACCGTACAATAAATAACTTGCAAACAAACAATTGAGTGTGACTTTCCGATAGAAGATTGTTTTTTATGTAGATTTGATCGCGATGACGAGTAGATCGACGTAGATCGCTGCAGGTCGGCGGCTATCCCCGACCGGTCTCGGTCCGCCGCACCGACCGGCAAGGTCGCTTTCGAAGCTCGTAAGAAACACAAGCTTAGGGATATACAGTCGCGAACGAAACTGTTGTCTTGAATATTTAAGGTTTTCCCTGTTTCAGTGTAGATATTTTAGTTACATGTGTTTCATGTGCTTCATGAAACTAACATGACTTATCGAGAGTTGACTCGATTGTACCCATCGATGGAACGCTGTAGGGTTTAACGATTTGTACATAATTGGAAATTTTCATAAGGAAAAGTTTTTCCTACCGTGTCCATAAAATTTTCCAGTTTTCTGTGTTTCGAAAACGAAATAGCGAAAACGTAACAGCGTACAACCACTTATGTTATCGACTATACGGTTACAGTGCCTATGTAACATGTGCTTAGTTATGTCGTGAATATAAAATTAAGAGAAACATTTAGAAAATCAACTGGTCAGTTGGATATAGCCACGAATCGATTTCGCTTTTACCGAGTGGTTATCGATATTACGGGTTATATTATGATTATGACGCATGAAATTGAGTGTTGATAATATCTGATGAAACGCAGGCGAACACACTTGTCTATTACTATACCACAGATAATATAATACAATACTGCTATACCAAAGGAACACGTATAGGTAGTGAGTAATGACGATTGCTTTGTCTTTTATGTGGCTAAATATTGTGTAATTAGCGCGTTTACATAAAGCCTGTTTTTGTATAATTTCTGGCACAGTATAGACGCATTTTGTGCATTTTTGCAAGCACCCTGACGTTATAAGATTTAGTTAGGTCTAAGCCCTTCATTATGACCATAACACGTCGCGTTAAGATAATGCGTCACAAAAACTGTTAATTCCTCGCACTCCAAGATGATTCACATTAAAAAAAAATACATTCACAACTGAGGTTGTTATTGTATTTTTTTGCTGTCATGAGATGGCATAATATAATGCTTATTAAGGCACCTACCAATATCCGAAAATGTTACTCCCTATGTGCCTGCGCACACTATGCGACATTTCGTTGCGTCTTGCCGCAACGACTTGTCGTCGACGCGAGCGTCACCTCTGCGTCTTGTCGCCGCGACTTCACCGCGAAGGAAGGCGCGGGCTCCGACTCCCCTAGCTTGTTGTTCCGACTCTTCGACTCTGACGCCAAGTGTGCGGAGCTTAGAACAAAATAATATGAAACTTGTAGGCCGCAGCCTTCGTCGCGTCTAGTCGTCGTAGTTAGACCGTATCATTTCTAACGGCCGCGCCGCACTCAGAGTTGTTTTAATAATTAGGTAGGTAATTAATTTTAAGTAAAGATTTTAAAAACGAAACTATCGCACCCAGAGACGTTCATCAAGTTAATGGTAGCATCTCTGAGTGTGGCAGTTTTGGTTTTTAAAATAGGTACCTAATCGTTAAAATGACTTAGTGCGCCCAAAAGACTTTAAAGAGTGAAATTAGTAGGTATTCTTGACAATGTAATTAGTGAGACAGTGTAACTTTTCGCGGTTTTATAGTGAAATAAAAGACTCGTTTCCGTATTTTAAGAGCGCGTTAACCTTTTGTTCTGTAGCACATAGATGTCCCGCGTGGTTTCACCCGCGATAATTTCGGAGTTTCCGCGGGAATTCCGGATTAAAATATAGCTTATGCTACTCAGGTATAATGTAGCTTTCTAATAGTGAAAGAATTTTTGAAATCGGTTCAGTAGTTTTTGAATTAAATCGCAACAAACAAACAAAAAATCAAATCTTTCCTCTTTAAAATACTAGTATAGATATAGATACGTACCTACTTCAGAAACATTATTGATCAACACATCGATATGGCCGATTGATGTCAATACATGCAACAGTAGTGAAACATCAATTATGCATTGTTACAAAACTGCATGCTTTCAGTGCCCCACTTTAACTTCTAAGTGGATAAGTAACAATAGGCATTGTGTTTTGAGTAGTTCTACTTTTGAGTACCTAACCTGCAATTACCTATATATTTTTAAAATTATAGAGGATAACATTTTTTGACGACCCGATTGGCGCAGAGGTCACCATGCCTACCCGCTAATCAAGGGGTTCCGGGTTCGATTCCCGGTGGGGGTGGACTTTGTGTGATGAACACAGGGTTCCATTTTCCAGTCTGGGTGTGTTTATATATCTATAGTATAATTTATATGTAAGTCTATGTAGTATATACCACGTTTGCTTGGTTTCCACGACACAAGCTATTATTAGCTTACTTTGGGATCAAGTAGATCTGTGTGTTGTGATGTTGATTATTATATTATTATTATTATTATAACAGACCTAAATATGGAACTTCATTCACGACTACGTCCTTATTGTCTTTAATATCATAAGTCTATTATTTTTTTTCTTTTTACTCCGGAATTACCGTAAGGGAAGCCGCATGGACAAGCTGCATGGTTACAGTATATTCGTCCAAAAAGCCGGAATTTTGTATAAGGCTGAAGACAGAAATTGCCGCTGGTTTGTACCTTTTTTTACGTTTCGGCTTGAAGAGTAGCAATGACATTGAACGCGATGCGAATTACATACCTAATATGAGTTTTAATTTTGATTTTAAGCAAAGTGAATCTGCTATCTAAATTCTTTACTAAGCAAAGTTGTCAATTTTGTAGAATTCGGTTTTAGCCCCTTTTCTATTTTTTACCTACATCAAAAAACTCTCATAATATGATATTTTTGTATCATTTTCATAGCCATATTATAATACCTACTTACCTGTATTTTGAGTATCCATTATAACAAATTTTTCAAGTTGGAATTATTCTGAACAGTTGTCCGATTCCCCATTCGATACTCTGTATCATATCATCGGTATGGAAGTAAAATATTACCGTAATCTATCATATCAACAGTAGTATGTAACGTGCGCGCAGAAACATGCGATACTATCTCGCACATGCGCATACAGTCGTGCACTAACCGACGCGAGAGACGCGCGGTTTTCGCGCCATCCGGGTCAAGCCGCAGCCATGTCCATTTAACATCGATTCCAAATACAAAATTGACTCTTATTTTTTTTTTTAGAGGAGAGAAATCTTTGTGTTGCTAGTGTTAAAAATTATAACTGGTGTTGTGTTTCTGTTATAACGACGGTTGTTTCGATAAAGTGGATTTTAATATTTGCATTCATCGGTGAGTAATTTTGTAGCGTTTGTTTATTAGATGTCAATGACTTTGCCTGCGCGAATTTCAGAACGATGTTATTGGATAACTGTTATAGGAAGGGATGTTTGAATTATACGTGATTATTTCTAGTAGCTAGGAGAAAGTGAAATTAAATAGGTAATTGATCTTCAAATATCTAAACTTCTATATATTAGAAGAGATCAACAAGGAGATCTGTCACATGCCTGATTCCAGCAGATTCTCCAGATTTATTGAAGAATCACATAAACCTTCTAATTTTAAAATAGGTAGATATCATGTCATATCACAAAAAACAGACCTCAAAACCCTCCGCCACATTGAATATACAGATGGACATGTAATGTAAAAATCTGCGTTTTCCATTAAACTGCATAATATTTGCCTCGCCGCGCTGCATCCATTGCATCATTGTCTCATCGAATGCAGCGAACTGTAAGTCCGTAACCCTACTTAATTCGGTATTATTTTAGAAATCTGATTGAGTTACACCTATAATTAAAATTATGACGTTTGCACCTAAATATTGCAACACGATGCTTCCTACGCGTACGTACTTCTGAAGTTCCTGTAAACTTCGAACAGTTTTCGTTGAGAAAAATTTGAACAAATTGCAGTGTATTAAATAAAAAAATCATAAGATTGTCGAAACAGTAGATAAAGACTCATTTGCATTTCAGGTCAGCAACGCACCTGCATGCCTTCTGGTGTTGCAGATGTCCATGGGCGGCGGTAATCACTTACCATCCGTTGTGCCACCTGCCCGTTTGCCCTCTATGACATAAAAAAATTACTGTCTTATGATTTCAGTCTCAGTCTGAGAACCGTAAAAGGTTTACTTGTATTCAGAATCAAGAACTGTGAAGGCTAAACAAAAAGTGGACTTAGGAATTACGTAAGAGCAAATTTTTTTTTTAGGTCAATGATACATTTTACAGATTAATGACGCTCGTAATATTATAATTGTACACAAATACCATATTATTAAGGTTTTATTCATGTCTCTTATTTCTCATGTGAACTTACACTGATTAGAAAGCAAGGAACGAGGCGAAGGAATCGTATCAATCCATCTACAATATATGTGCATACTCCATCGGAAGACCGGCGTGAGCTTACAGGGTGTAACAGGTGTTGAAAGTTAAGTTGCTGCAGACGTGCTGTCATATCCTAGGGGTCTTTCAAATCCCTTTCACGCTGGCGCACCGACCAATCGAATGTAAAGGTCATTCAACGTGCAACGAAGTGATTCTATGTATAAGGGTTACTTTTACTTTCAAGGTACGGTTAACGGAACCCTAACCCTAAAAATGGCGCATAAGTATGGATGGTCACTCATACTTTAATTAACTCCTAACTTTTACTCCTTAAAATAATCATAATTTTTACCTCCAGCGCTATTAGACACTTTTGTTAGTATATAGGGACTTAGTATTAACAGTTATTTGCACTTTGATGAAAAGTTTAAGAGTCAGTTTTTAATTACTCAATAAAATACAAAGGTACTTACCACTCGCGCATTTTGCTGTTTATTTCTCTACACACGGGTTATTTTTGGCCTCATAACGCACAATCTACTTTCCTCGGTCAGTTGACCATGATATGGTCGGAATGGAGTCATTAAAATTTGCCATGCACTGAGCAAGGTGTGAGAGAGCCCCCTTAGTCAAGTGGAGTATCATTAGTCGTAATCGCTATCGCTAAGGAACATATCGTCGTCTCAGGTGGTCGCGAAAAATCATTCAATACAGCGTACAATTATTTTGCCTAACCACGCGACTTAACGATAACTTCTTTAGTTTTGTATAGCGATTAAAGGTTGCCAACATGGCTAAGAGGGCTGGAAAGACAACTCGTGCGAGAAGTGCGAGGCGACTCATACTGGCCTCACGACCTATCCACACTGAAAGTTGAAACTACTATAAGTAAAGAGTTAAAGTACCTAAGTGTGGATAAAGGAAGTAATCTCTGGAACAATTGAACTGTTTAAAAAAAATTCTTTCACTGATAAAAAGCTACAGTATGAGTTATGACTGAGTGTCACGGAATATTTTTTTGGGATCTCGAGGGAGTTTTGAAATTCACGGGGGTAAAACCGCGGGGAACAGCTAGTATGTTATATCTTGATATTAGTTATGTTTGAATTTTAATATTACGTAACAAATTATTTATTTCGAAAATTACGATTTTGCAATTATTTTAAATTTGGTACAATATTTTTTTTAATTTGCTTTTTTTTCGTTCTAATAAATAATTAATTATGACACTTAATTGACGGGCTCATAAAATATGTGTCAATTTATTTATTACGCTACACCTACTCACCCAGCGTATAACTTACCTTCGTGCAAATTAAATATTTCAGTATTTTGCAACATATTGCTAAAACATAAATTATAGGTGTACCTATGACAGTTTCATTTATTTAATGGTAAATTATTGTTCACGAAATAATTATGAAATCATATTAATATATTCGGAGAAGTAAGTATATAAAAATAAAAATTTAAAACAAATTAATTATACGAAGCTACATGCTAAAAGACCGGATAGAGCGTTAAATTAATTAGTATTAAAACAGCAATCCTTTCGTAGGTACCACATTTCAGTATAGAATATCTGGGCGACCGAGCTCCGCTCGTAGTGCCATCTGTTGTTAAGTAGAAAGCCAGTACCAAACACACATTTTTCATTGCCTGAAAACACGAATAAAACGAAGTTTTCTAAAAATGAAACCGAGCTAGATCGATTAATCGCCCCCGAAACCCCCAGCATACTAAATTTCATGAAAATCGTTGGAGCCGTTATATATACTTGATCTGAATCACCTTTTAACGAGCAATTATTTAATTTATTCAATGATTCCTGTAGGAAATATTTTTTTAATAATTTGAAAAAGCAAGAAATTCGTGTGTATACCTATAGTTTTTTTAAAACTAAAAAGCTAAAAATAACAAAATACCAATTTAATCCAACAGACAAAAATACACGTAATACTATTATTGGTTTGTGCTACCACTTTTCAATTAGATAAGACATCCAGTCGCTTTGGGACCGTACAAATTACAAGAAATGTCGGATAAGAAACGCGCATAGTAATTTTAGTCGGATGCATGTAAGACACAAGAAAATTTCTTATAATGTGCAAAAGGCCTAAAGAGGCTTCTGATGTAGACGTAGATACCTACCCAAGAACCCAAGTACCTATCTATTTTATAGTAAAAAAAATTCATAGAGCACAGGCGCACACCGCGCTTTATCGTGGAATCGCTGGAATGAACTAGAGCGTGTTGCCATGTAGGTGCGTTATTTTTTATATTTTTTACACTATTTTAAAACTGTACAAGGTTAGCCGAAAAGGGGACACCAAACCGAAATAAGTCAAAAGTGTCCATTATTATTATAATTACATTGTTAGATACTATTATGCGGCTTACAGCTGATATGTCTCAGTATAGTTTGTTAGTACTCGAACGTCTACTTTAGAATTCATGTAGTCAGTTATGACCACCGAAATGTTAGATGAATGTACTTATTAAACATTACTAATTCTGTTAAAGTAATTTTCTTAAATATTAAATATCCTCTTTTTAGAAACAGTAAAACCAGTCCAATTTAGACATTTTCTTATAAAAGATAATATATAAATCAGTGATATTTTAAAGCGCTCGAGGGTTAGTACCTCCTATTTACTAGCAAAATAGAATGCGATAACACAGCAAAATTCACATTAAAAAGTTTATTCGTCGATTGAACCTAAGGGATCGACGACTTCAGGTACCGTCAAAAACTCACGCTAGTACCTACTGCTTTAGCAATAATGAGGCTGCCCCGTGGCCTATGGCAGGTGTGTAAGTATATTGGTTAGAAAATGTTTTACGATCATTTCTATCTGAGTGACAAAATAGCCTTAGTGAGCTTTCAGAAAAATTGCAATATCTCAAGTGAAATAAAATAGATGAAAATATCAATTACGTTTGCATATCATTATTTGTATAATAGCCAACTACTGGATGCACTAGCCTCTCATGAATGAGTGTAATAAAACAAACACAAGTTTTACTTCTTAGATTATAATTTCATTTCTAAACGAGATCTACTTTCACCTATGAATGCTTAGCTTTAGTGCTAACTCATGAACGTAAGTATAGATTCACATTTCATTTGTGAATCTTCAATTTTATTCTTCAGTAGAAGCATGACATATTGATATTTCCTACATTTTGTTCGAAAATATAATAAGACTAGCTGTTACCCGCGGTTTCACCCGCGTTTATTTCGGAGTCCCTCGGGAATTCCGGGATAAAAGTAGGTACCCTTTGTCCTTCTTTGTACTCCTGGCAACTTGTAGGTATGTACCTACCTAAAATTTCATGGTGATAATAAACAAACTCACTTTCGGATTTATAAAGACTAGGAATTGTAAGGACTTGCAATTGCTCCAGATCCAGGATTCTCTCGAATTAGGTAGATACCTACCAAATCTCGTTCGAGTAGTTTTATAGATAAACAGCTTTATGACAATCGTTGAAATTTACTTTACCTATTCCCTTAAGCTCTGTAAAAGATAATTATTTTTAAAACCTGTTAAAAAAATCTTAAAAATAAAAAAAAGAATATGTATTACTTACCTACCTTATAACAATTTGAATAAACTCAGCGTTGTGGTGCGTAAGATTTTAAATACTAGGTACACTACCTATTGGTAGGTATTAGTTTTGGGAAATCTTTTAAGCAAAAGTAAGTTCTTTATTATCACAGACATTATAAAACTCTAACGGCTTAGTGTTCCCTTTCCGACTATAATCGTTGGTGCGTCTGTTATCTGATAGTCTGTGATTAATACCTAATCATTGTTACCTCTGAATTGAGGTCATATTCACATATTTTGTTTCCTTGACGTACCTACCTAATGATTCATAGCTATAGTTCCCGAGGGAGTTCCAAAATTCACGTATCAATTATTACCGTATTCACTATTCACATTGAAATTCATGAAAAAACCTGAACAAAAATGGTTTCAAATATTCATCCACAGTTTCAAGATTACACATAACTTTTAGAACTCTCATTTTGTCTCATTCACTCGAATTCACATCCATTCTACTGTCGCCATTGAGTCGATTATTATCCTAACCAATTAATATCAATAACGCGATTGTGAGACTTATGAAAACGAAAGTCATTGTGCTACACACATACATACATAAAGACGAAGGTTAATCCATTTCGAACATCATAAAAGCGATTTGAAAACTTTTAATTTTAATTATACCTAATGTTGTAATTTTGTAAACATGTTAAAATTGAGATTTTATTCGGTGTTGGCGTAGAGATCGTATGTCTACAAGTAGAGTTTGCAAACAAGACTTATATTCATGACATTAGAACATTTTAATTAACAAGTCCCGAGCTGATAACTACAGGACAATTATAATGTAACTTTTGTTGCTACTGATTCAATCAAAAAAATAGCGATATTGTGGTTAAATAATCATGTTTATGCAGCTTTAACTTTAGAAATATGTTTATTTTTGTTCATTGCTAGATATTGTAGGTGTCAAAACGTGTATATTGTAATCGCAAAACCGCCGTGTTTTTGATTGCAACCGAAAAATGATAAAAACAAAAATTACATAATAGCCCCTCTGATGAGATTTCTCAATGTGCACGAAAGACTCCGTCTGACGATTAAGTTCAATAAACTTTCAATAACTAGTAATGAACACAAGACTGCATCATAGTCATTATAAAAAATGTCGTAGATAACAATTCGCACCATAACATGGATGCACTATCTGATTGTCGATATGCTATGCTTGAGCTGTCGGTGAAGGAAAACATCGTGAGGAAACCATAGCATGGTGGTAGGGCGCTCTCTAGTGCCCGACTGGCTAGCTACCACCTTCAAGTGGCAAATCTGTCGCCAAGCACCTAACGGTGTGTTCCGACAGCCGCACTTGAAAGCCAGTTCCCATCCCCATTCCAGGTCGGCAACGCACCTGTAAGCCTTCTGGTGTTACAGATGTCCATGAGCGGCGGTAATCACTTACCATCAGGTGTACCACTTGCCCGTTTGCCCCCTATGACATGAAAAAAAGCACTACAAGAGAAAACTGATAAAATCCACCTGTAACGCGAAATGTGTCAATTACCTACTTCACTTAAGTTTTTTGCATATCTAATGTAAATAATGTGTATGACTAAATATCACAAGCTGTATCAAAGGCTCACTAAAGTATTGTCATCGAAATTGAATTTTGCGAAGTTATTTGATAAAAAGCAAAAGTCAGTAGATACTCAATTAAAACCACTGGAAGAAATGGCTGTAGCCTAAGTAAGCCTAAGCCATTTGAATTTCCTATTAACCAAAATAGGTATGATTTTATATGACAAACATTACGTTACAAAGAGATAATTCCGGACTTGCTCAATAGTCCTATGTCGATTGCCGATGGCTTTTAAGTGGCATGCTAATGCAGCAAAAAGCGGTGAAAGCATCAAACGGGAAAACCAGCTTTAAATAATTATATGGAGCTTGTCAACAAGACTCACGTTGACTACTTTCTTTCTGGAATGCTTTTATACAAGTAAGGAAAAAGATTTAATTTCATTTGAGTTTTTGAGATTTTCTACATAATATTAAGTTTACTTAGCGTGAATTTATGGTTAATATCGGTAATACCTATTGTAAATTTGTAGCGAGTGTGGCTTCTGGGATCGCACTTCGCACTCGGGGTAGCTGCCACGCCGTCGCTACCGCAGCACTAGCTCTAGCAGGCTGGCTCAAATAAAGGTTTATCTTAGTAATTTTTAAGCCATTTATTTTACAAGAAAAAAGATTCAATTTCTTCTTCTTCTTTAATAATGGCGTCTATAATATAATTTGCCAATGACAATGTTTCTTAATAATAAAAATCTCTTCATCTACTTCTTCAATTTGGCGAAACGTCAATGACAATATAAGATTGTTCCTCAAGTTAAAACATGGCTCTCTGAAAAGCCAGTTTCCTACTCAGGGTCCAAAATAGATGTTGAAAAGTGACTGAAATAACGAAGACAAACGTGACACGCGTGTTTTCGGTACGTAAAACTTAGTGATTACCTTCTCTCTGGGTACGGCTTTCACTCTTCTTCTTCTTCAATTATGGCAATCTATCGCGATCGTAGACGGAGAATGAACTAGACGAGGCATTCGCGTATAGCGTAAGAGAAAGTGATATTCTTCCTATGCACACATGTAAACTACCAGTATTGCCACTAAATAACTTATTTCCAATTTCCAAGGAGTTTTAGCTTGTTTGGTGATGAAAAAGCTATAGGAAGTAAAATGTAGTTTTATAGGATAGGTTGTTTTGTATATAAACTATAAATCATCGATCCCTGATGGTGTCGAGGGGATTTATAATATACTAGCTGACCCGCGCGGTTTCACCCGTGGTAATTTCGGAGTTCCCGCGGGAATTCCAGGATAAAATATAGTTACAAACCTTCCTCATGAATCACTCTATCTATTGGTGAAAACCGAATCAAAATCCGTTGGGTAGTTTAAAGATTTAAGCATACATAGGGATATAGGGACAGAGAAAGCGACTTTATTTTATAGTATGTAGTGAAGCGGGGCAAGTGAAATGAATACTATGTAGGTGCAAATAACGTTTTATTGGAACTTAAGTTAGCGCACGGTACGGATGAGCAAACCAGCTTATTTCTCGTCAGGGCATCAAAGTTGCGCGCTTGGCTTATGGTTTTTGAAACGATTATTATTATTGCTTGCTATTGGTTCGCGCCAGCTGCACTCATTGTAATTAAGTTTAGTTTTTCGAGAGAAACTGCTTGGGAAATGCTTGAAACGAATCCTTGAATAGCTATTTGGTTTCCAATTTACACGACCAGTGCTTGCTATCCAGTTAATAAGAGTAACCAATTTAAAAGGAAATCTGAAAAAGAAAAAACATATAGAATACACACTGGACACGTGGACAATGTATTTATCAGGCCCAATATTCTAAAATTTCCAAATCGAATCTAAAATATTTCATACACTACTCATACAGTCAAGAGCATGCAAGATTTTCAGCCAGTCTTACACGCGAAGGGTACAGTACACGTGATTCTGTTGACGGTCAAATTGAACTTATTCGATTCGATACTGAAGTTTTAAAATACAGCGTCTGAGACATAGTTGACTAGAATCTTTCAGTATTTTATCCCACGTTGAAAAAAAAAACAAATGATGGAAACGATTGGCACTTAGCATGAAACTTGGTAGAGATAAAAAAAAATTTCCAGTCTATTTTAAAGATATATGTATGGCCTACTTAAATAAAGCAAGAAAAAGAAAAAAATATACGCATAAATTAATTAAATAGAGCGTTTCAAAGTTCCTACTTTTGACTTTACCGCCGAAACGCGGAATGACGTCACTAGTTCAAAATTACGCCTTATTAACCTGTGATAGAAATGTCACTGTCGGGTCATATGACACTGACAGACAGATAACTTCAATATCCAAAAGCGAAATTAAGGTTGAACTGTGTCGAGTTCAGAAAATTAAAAATATGCGTTGACTGTATGCACTTAGTTTCTTTTGCCTTCTCTGAAAGAGGTAAATGTTTCCTAAAAAATAAAAGTGACGTAATCTGTTAAGCGTGGCTGTGATTGGTGTTTCGTTGCAACGTTCCATTTCACAAAATTAAAAGTTGAATATTTTAGAAACTTAAATTTTTTTTAGTAAATCTTTCACGATAACGCTTTTCTAAGGCTCTATTTTTGACATATTGACACAATTTCTTATAATAAATTTCATGCAAGTACCCTATTTTGTATATAAACTATAAATCATCGATCCCTGATGGTGTCGAGGGGATTTATAATATACTAGCTGACCCGCGCGGTTTCACCCGTGGTAATTTCGGAGTTCCCGCGGGAATTCCAGGATAAAATATAGTTACAAACCTTCCTCATGAATCACTCTATCTATTGGTGAAAACCGAATCAAAATCCGTTGGGTAGTTTAAAGATTTAAGCATACATAGGGATATAGGGACAGAGAAAGCGACTTTATTTTATAGTATGTAGTGAAGCGGGGCAAGTGAAATGAATACTATGTAGGTGCAAATAACGTTTTATTGGAACTTAAGTTAGCGCACGGTACGGATGAGCAAACCAGCTTATTTCTCGTCAGGGCATCAAAGTTGCGCGCTTGGCTTATGGTTTTTGAAACGATTATTATTATTGCTTGCTATTGGTTCGCGCCAGCTGCACTCATTGTAATTAAGTTTAGTTTTTCGAGAGAAACTGCTTGGGAAATGCTTGAAACGAATCCTTGAATAGCTATTTGGTTTCCAATTTACACGACCAGTGCTTGCTATCCAGTTAATAAGAGTAACCAATTTAAAAGGAAATCTGAAAAAGAAAAAACATATAGAATACACACTGGACACGTGGACAATGTATTTATCAGGCCCAATATTCTAAAATTTCCAAATCGAATCTAAAATATTTCATACACTACTCATACAGTCAAGAGCATGCAAGATTTTCAGCCAGTCTTACACGCGAAGGGTACAGTACACGTGATTCTGTTGACGGTCAAATTGAACTTATTCGATTCGATACTGAAGTTTTAAAATACAGCGTCTGAGACATAGTTGACTAGAATCTTTCAGTATTTTATCCCACGTTGAAAAAAAAAACAAATGATGGAAACGATTGGCACTTAGCATGAAACTTGGTAGAGATAAAAAAAAATTTCCAGTCTATTTTAAAGATATATGTATGGCCTACTTAAATAAAGCAAGAAAAAGAAAAAAATATACGCATAAATTAATTAAATAGAGCGTTTCAAAGTTCCTACTTTTGACTTTACCGCCGAAACGCGGAATGACGTCACTAGTTCAAAATTACGCCTTATTAACCTGTGATAGAAATGTCACTGTCGGGTCATATGACACTGACAGACAGATAACTTCAATATCCAAAAGCGAAATTAAGGTTGAACTGTGTCGAGTTCAGAAAATTAAAAATATGCGTTGACTGTATGCACTTAGTTTCTTTTGCCTTCTCTGAAAGAGGTAAATGTTTCCTAAAAAATAAAAGTGACGTAATCTGTTAAGCGTGGCTGTGATTGGTGTTTCGTTGCAACGTTCCATTTCACAAAATTAAAAGTTGAATATTTTAGAAACTTAAATTTTTTTTAGTAAATCTTTCACGATAACGCTTTTCTAAGGCTCTATTTTTGACATATTGACACAATTTCTTATAATAAATTTCATGCAAGTACCCTATTTTGTTACACCTCATAGGTACCTACTAATATTATAAAAAATTGGGAAATTAATCTGGGTTAATCTAGCAACCTTTGTCGTAGTATAACCCGATATATTACGGAAGGCATAGTAACGACGTGGTAAGGACATAGTCGCCATTATGGAATAAGGACTACGTAATTTGGCAAGATTATACACTAAAATAAGAAGGCAAATTAATGTTGATTTTTTGTTATATTTCTACGATTTATACCACAAAGCTGTTATTATGAATATATTTGCTATTTTGCACAAACAAAACACATTTACATGAAAGTAAATCATTACATACCGATGAAATGTTACATGCTCCGTTTTCCTTTCATTACGGCTCTTACAGCCTAAAATACAACATATCACTATGTCCACAACAAAAACAAACACTTTAAACACGATATGAAAGTCTATTAAGCTTTCAATAATTGAAAATAACAACGTTTTTTATCAAAATAAACAAAGAGCGCTTCGCTTTGTTGGGCAAACTATAACTTTGCCCAACAAAAAAAACCTATACGCTAGATAAGGACAAAAGATAATTGGAAATCTCTTTCACTCTTAAGAACTTAGCCATAACACTGTCTCGCTTACTATTCGAAAGAGAAGGAAATCGCCTCATCTATTCATTCTCCATCTACGATCGCGATTTAACGTATTTTTAGCAATTAAAGTAATTAAGGCGGAACGCAAATGATAGTATGTATTAGTACAAATCGCTAGATGTTAAATCCGAGTTTTAAAAAAATAAAAATAATGACATTCAAAAGAAAATAATAATAAAAAAGGTTGATACTGTAGCAGTATGCTACACTGAAAAAGTAACAATATTACTTTAGCATTTTTAATATTATAGCTGTTTTTAGTATTACAGTTGTTCCCCGCGGTTTCACCTGTATTCATTTCGAATTTCCTGTGGGAATAAGAATTCCGAAATAAGAAGAAGGTAGGTACCTTATATTATGTCCTTTTTCAGATAAAAGTACTTACCTACCCTATATCATTGTCTGTACCCCTGACAACGTAAAATAGAAAAAAGAAATAATATAATATAATAATAGTAATATATGCAAAATTAATAAAGTTTCACTTGCATTTATTTTGGAGTTCCCGCGGGAATTCTGAGATAAGAAGTAGGTACCCTAGGTCCTTCTCTGTACAGTATTTACTTAGTTTTGGAAGTCAGTGCCAAACTAACAACACAAAAAAATTTTCAGCGTTCTGAATTAACCTATAGGTAAATTCAGAACGCTGAAAATTACTATTTGGCACCGACTTCAAAAACCCCAGTAAGTAAACCCATATGGTTATTGACTGGGAATGGGGTCATGGTGGGGTTTATAAAAATTATTTTGTGATTTTCAGTGGGTTAACTTTTAGAAGGCGGTTCTGTTTTTAACCGACTTCCCAAAAAGGAGGAGGTTCTCAATTCGACGCGTATGTTTTTTTTTTAAAGAAAAGAACGGTATTCATTAGTAATCGTTTTTGTTTGGGTTCTTTGTTTTGATTATAATAATCTCATATAAATATTATCTTTCTTTCATCGCACTCGGCGACTGGCGGCCGGCGACCACCGCACGGGCCTTAATCGATACAATTTCACCATAACGGGGCTTTTAAAATCTTGTTACCGATTACAGGCTCGCTTGTACATAGCTTACGCGTACGTGTGGCAAGTGGGCAAGTTAGACTTACTGGAAGTGATACTTGGATTCAATATAAGTATTATAATAGCTATGTACTTGGATTTGGATATTATCAAACCGCTCCATCTGATCCTACACTAAGAGGGGCTTGTACTATGGGCACCAAATAGGTGACTGATATAATGCTTATATACTCTACTAGCTATTCCCAGTGGTTTCAACCGCGTTAATTTCGGAGTTCCCGCGGGAATTCCGATACAAAAAGTATCCTATGACCTTTTCTGTATCCCTGACAAGGTGTATGCAAAATATAAAAAAAAATATATTGATAGAACTATATTAATCCGCGGGGCACAGCTATAGTCTATACTAATATTATACTTAAAGCGGAAAGATTTAATATTTTGTTTGTTTGTTTGTTACGATTTAACTCAAAAGCTACTGAACCGATTTAACAAATTCTTTCACCATTAGAAAGCTACCTTATCCCTGAGTACCGTAGGCTATATTGTAATCCGGAATTCCGGCGGGAACTCCGAAATTACCGCGGGTGAAACCGCGATGGGCAGCTATTATAATATTATGATAACCTTAAAAGAAGTCATCCACGTAAAGGTTTGGGACGGAGCTCATATATTACGGCTCAATCTCCTTTTGCATACTACACGTTGTCAGAGGTACAGAGGAGGACATAGGGCAGGTATTTTCTGTTTCGGAATTGCTGCGGGAACTCCGAACAGCTAGTAAGTAGATAATAAAAGAGTAGAATCCACACAAAAAGAGTTTTTTAAATTCTTTTCTGTCTTTCTGTATGTCTGTTCACGATTATCTCCGAATCTATATTAAAAGAATTGTCATGCGGTTTTCACACGTAGATTAAGCTCAGCCTTGAGCTACATATAGGCTTTGTTTAATTTAAATCGAATATCGAGAAAGTTGATACAAAAACGTTTAATGTGGTGAAACCGCGGGGCACAGCTAGTTTAAGAATATTTCGAATCGCCATTTAACGACTTCTTACGACATTCAAACATCAAAGCTTTACAAAATACGAGATGCATCTCATATCTTAAAGCAATACCTACCTACATAGGAATATAGGAGATCATTAATTTTACGTCCGCCAAGCAAGATGCGCAAGAGTGAGCAATTTGTAACTTTTTTTTTGTAATGTAAAAATCATTGCACAAGAATGTACTTTTGGTCATTATAACGTATTGCCAAAGGCCACTCACTATAACCAACAATGTATTCTAAAACAGCGGTGAGTGTACACGTCCTGTTTCGTAGGTAAAACATAATGGAAATGTGAATCAATAGTGGTCAAGTACGTAACTACGTAGGTCTGTGGGGTTATCTGGATCGATTTAATACTTAATTAGCCGACTTTTAGGTTTCACCCGCGTGAGTCTTGAGTTATAGCGAGACAAACGAACAGCAATGCATTTTTATATAAATAGATAGATTGCTAGATTTATTATCTACCATAAAATTGCGATTTCACCCCACGTTTAGTACTCCATTTCACCCTATACAATATATCAATGCCCTATTACTCATACTCACTTTACAAAGAACTTGCATTCACAACTTGTCATAATAACATGCGGCTTGCGAGTTACCCAATCGCTGTAAAATTATTATTACAAGACACCCATTCGTTCATCCGTAACGAGTAACGAAAATAACATCATCTGACATTCGTTCTGAAATTGGACGTAATTATAGCTGTCAAAGTTGGAATTTTGAGAAGAGAAACTAAAGAAGCGATCTACCTACCGCGTCATTAGCCGGAATCTATCTGACCCGCCCTAACCCGCGATTAGCGCGTTATGTAACCGTTTCCGCCATGTTATAGCTAACTAGTTCGGAAATGATATACATACATACATAAATAATTCATTATTTGGCATTTCTCGTTGTCTCTTAAAATATTTGCCTATGACTGATAATACCTACTTGCTCTCTTTTTATTATATAACTAGCTGCCTTCAAATACTCTATTACTGCAGGATAAAAAAAGTTAGGTATGTCCTAAGTGTTAAACTATGTAGAGCATACTCCGTAGTGGATGCCCGCGATTTCACTCGTTTCGGGATTTCCTCTTTGGAATTTGTCCTGATTTATCAGGAATAGTGTGGGTCGCAGGCAGCCGCAGGGCCCTTATTCACATGACCAAGAACATCCCTCGCCCATAACGCGCTTCCCAAAACACAATATCAAACGCTCCAGATGTCAAAAATCAAAATATTAGAGATTAGTATTCTGTATGCCAAAAATCACGAAGTACCTAAATGTGGTTTTTTTTTTATAGATCTTTCTTTGAGTACGAGGGAAAAATATCTATACTATAATAAAAGAGTAGAATCCGTGATTCTGTGCATTGAATATTTTTACCTAAAATTGAGAGGGGTGATAAAAAAAGAGTAACCAAGCCCAAAAAAATGTTTTTAAAATTCTTTTCTGTCTATCTGTCTGTCTGTTCGCGATAATCTCTGAATCTACTGAACGGATTGTCATGCGGTTTTCACAGGTATATTAAGCTTAGCCTGGAGCTAAATATAGCCTGGAGGCTTTGTTTCATTGAAATCGGATGTCGGGAAAAAAAGTTGTTGTATAAAAACCTTTCACGCGGGTGAAACCGCGGGGCACAGCTAGTAGTGAATACAGGACCGGCTTTTTATCAATGAAAGAAACATACTTTATAGACTAGAGATAGCTACTCACACCAATTTGGGATTGATATGCTCTATTTTTACTAACCGACTTCCAAAAAGGAGGAGGTTCTGCATTCGGCTGTAGGTATGTATATGTTTTTTTGAGCTGGTTGACTCGACCAACGGCGAGTCCTGTTCAAATTTCAATTAACTGACAAAATCCCATAAAAAAACTCTTTTCGGGAATTTTTCAATTTTTCGGGTAACTTCGTAAAAATGTTAATCGGACCATTACGAACAATTTTTTTTTGTTAAATTGGCCTAACCTTTCTCAAGTGATGAAGTAAAAAATGAATAAAACAAAAAAATTGCTGTTTAACCGTCTAGAATCTAGATTATGAGTATAGATATAATAATATGTACCGAAGTTTCTAAAATAGGTAAATATTTTTCTTTATAATCTGTAAGCTACATTAAATTTCTCTTTAATGGTCTTTTTGTATCACCAGCTACAATAAAAGTGTCATATAAAAGATAAAGTTTTTATGTTTTTCTAACTGCACACACTGCATATAGCAATACATATCGGATGTAGGTTACTCTGCCATTGTAAATAGAGATTACCTAGATATCTAAGTGTAACTTTTATTGGCGCAAAATGTCTCTACTTTCTTGGTCCACATAATCGATAGCATTAGCAGCTGTCATTAAATCAGCACCGTTGGTCTAGACTCTAGTGGTTAACGAACCTGATTATATAACCTCATCCAGCCACTACCAGCGACCTTCTTCAGGTCATCGGTCCCATCTGGCAGGAGGGCGTGAAACACTACGCTTACCGAGACGTGGTCTCCATTCCAGAACCCGTCTACTCCAACGCTCATCAGTTCTGCGACAGATGTGACCAGCCCACTGCCACTTCAGCTTGCCCTACTCTTCAGACAATCTGGCTGTAGCTTCACTTAATTAAGTTGCACTGTTTTCACATTGGGGGTAAAGTTACTAAAAATCCTGAAATATAGGCGGATAACAGTAATACATATCTGAAAATTAAATTATTTTCCTATAGGTAGGTAGGTATATTAAATTGAACCTAATAGGATGACGATAGCACATGTATATAGCAGAATTTTTTTACTAGCTAATTTCATTGTATTTAGGCTTATTACACAACCTGTAACATTTACGGAAAGTGGGTTTGGGATGCAATTGTCGATAAATTATTTTATCAAAATCTATTTATTTTATTCATTGCCATTTTTTGACCTTACTTCTGGGCTGATAGTTGATGAAGCAGGCAACATTAGTAATATGTACTTATATATTTCAATAATACCATCTAATGTAATAAGTGCAAAAGAAACTCTGGCTGTCTGTCTGTCTATTACCGTTTCACGCCTTAACTACTCAACCGATCATCATGGAATTTAGCCTACACGTTGTCAGGGGTACAGAAAAAAAACACAAGGGGCTTTTTTTTTCGGCATTCCCGCGGTAACAGCTAGTTCTGTATCAAGTTATAATAAAACCGTTAAAGAGATTCTGGTAGGAGTCCTTGAAGTTATACCTAAATTAAGCTGTATTATATTATGTCTGTATTATATATATTATTATCATCCTTGGTCCTTACATACTACTAGCGGTTCCCTCGCAGTTTCACCCGTGGTAATTTCGTAGTTCCCGCGGGAATTCCGGGTTGAAATATAGCCTATGACATTCACAAATAACGTGGCTTTCTATTGGTAAAATAATTTTCAAAATCGGTCCATTAGATCCAGAGATTACCCCTATATCGTCACAAACTCACAAACTCAAAAACTTTACCTCTTTAGGTAGGTAATAGGTAAAACGTCCGCCGCATCTGTCTGTTTATCTGTCTGTTCGCGATAAACTTAAAAACTAATAAACGAAGTTTGATGCAGTTTTCACCAATAGATAGAGAGATTCAAGAGGAAGGTTTATATGTATGTTTTATCCTGCTACAGATTTATTAGTTACTAGGTGTCCCGCGCGGTTTCACCCGCGATAATTTCGGAGTTCCCGCGGGAATTCCGGATTTAAATACAGCTTATGTTACCCAGGAGTCAGGGAAAATGTAGCTTTCTAATAGTGAAAGAATTTTTGAAATCGGTCCAGTAGTTTTTGAGTTAAATCGTAACAAACAAACAAACAAAAAATGAAATCTTTCCTCCTCATAATATTATTATAGATTTTATTGAACTACATCCACCGTGCTACCATCTACCGAAGCGCTGTTGAGTCTGAATGTTGTGAGTAATATCGTCTTAAACTCGTATGTATGTACGTACTTGTTTGTTAACGTAGCAGTACATAGAGTGTTTTACTTTACGTACATGGTACAATGTAGAAAGGTAGCGGTGTTGACAAAGCAAGTCGCTTGGTGGCGCTGATTAAGCATCCTACGTATAATATGTATAACTGTTATAATTATGTTAAAATATGTAACATACATCATACATAATAATATGTGTATAGTTTTATTAGACACTAGCTCGGCCCCGCGGTTTCACTCGCGTGAGTTTCGGAATTCCCGCAGAAATAGGGATAATACCAGCTGTTTTCCGTGATTTAATATAGGCATGTTTCCGAATTGTTTCGGGATTTCCATGCAACTAAACATAATTACTGGAATATTTCTGTTATATTTCTTTGCAAAATTAAGATCTTACCTACATAATTATATTATGGTCACGTCGATCTGTTTTTTCAATGCGACAATAAAGCGAGATAAACGTACATACCTGTACACTTTTTAAAATTTAAACATGCAGTGCACTAAACCTGTATACCTACCTACTCGACTGAGTTTAATTAAACCAAATTTGCTATAGCATAATATGAAGCTTTAGTCCTAGGCTAGTTAGTGTGTGTGTGACATCTGTACCTACCTACCTACAGAAAATTCCTTAATTATCCTTTGACAGTCTATATAGGCAAATCCCTACTTATTATAAATGTGAAAGTAACTCTGTCTGTCTCTCTGTCCGTTACCGTTTTCGAACTTATCGCGGGAACAGCTAATCTATCTAATATATATAAATCACGTGTCACGTTGTTTGTCCGCGATGGACTCCGAAACTACTGAACGGATTTTGATAAAATTTTGTAAACATTTATAACATGGTCCAACTTAAAAGATTTATCCCGGTTTTTTATCCCGGAATTCCCGCGGGAACTCCGGAATTAATGCGGGAACTGCTTATCACCGTAAACTACAGCACTTTTTTTTCTGGAATTACCGCGGGAACTTCGAAATTACTGCGGATGAAATCGCGGGGGACAGCTAGTCTAATATATATAAATCACGTGTCACGTTGTTTGTCTGCGATGGACTCCGAAACTACTGAACGGATTTTTGCAACCGTTTATAATATGGTCCAACTTAAAAGATAGAATAGTTTTTATCCCGGAATTCCCGCGGGAACTGAAGGATATAGAGTACTTTTTTCCCGCAACTTCCGCGGGAATTCCGAAATTACCGCGGATGAAATCGCGGGGGACAGCTAGTATCTTTGTAAATCAAATAGTTATGGAACCGTAAATAGTTTTTATCAGGTAAAATTTTTATTTTGTCGGACCGTAGACAAAATATATTCTAATTTTTGCAAAAAAAATCCAAATCATGGTTATGGGCGAAGTTTTAGCGTTGTGATGCGAAAAAAAGTAAAAGTATTAAGTCATAAGTGAAAGCGTGTTGGAGATGCGTTTAATTACTGTCAAGATAATTGTTTACGTACTTAACAAGTCAAGTTTTACGTTGTAACACAAATACGGTTGAGTAACTTTAAGGTTTAAAGTTATCTAATAAAAAAATGGGTTTGTCAACCAAATTTTTAATTTTAAGTCCGTCTTGTAGATTGTTAGAAAATATTGAACTAGTATTTTTTAATTCTTAACGTATGTTATCGAGAAATAACGGAGATAAATTAAGTTGAAATGTCGCGTGACGTCATGCCGTCATGACGTTTATAGCACGTTATGGCGTCGAGAGCCCACACTCCTAAACTTTAATGTGTTTTATCTTAGTATTTTTTTTCAATAATTTGCAAAAGCAAAAAAGTTTAAGGGTATTTAATTAGTTTAAGTGCACGTCAAATTGTAATTGTGTATTGTCCTATCAATGTTAAATACCTGTTAATGTTGGAATAAAGAAAATAAAATAAAATAAAAAGCAAACAATACAAGTCTATTATTTTTTAATAATCTACAAGACGGTCTAAATAGAATTTTGTTTTTCGTACCCCGGAAACAAGCATATTATATGGAGGGAAAAAGACTTATTTTGTGTTCGTTTGTATATTTCTGCATCTCTTTTAAATCGAAATTATTCATTTTAATCTTTCATTGAGTTATTGATGATCGCTTTGAATCTTACTAAAGAAACTGTTGGATAAAATATAGTCTCATATAGAATTAATTAATAAGCATATTATAGAATAGAATTTCAAGTGTGGTGGAAACAGCTTAGTAAGTCTCGGCGCGAAAGTAATTACGCGCCACTTACGCAGATACCTATCGATTTTTTGCTTCAATTTTGTATGATTTTTTGAACGAAACTAACTTTCTATACAGGTAATATTATATCTATGTATACGATAATGCTCTATGTGTAATATCTATGTACCTATTCGATACTAGTTTCTTTTAAAAACCAAAATATATTTAATAAAATGACCTCAATTTATTTTGTTACTACATGATATCGACGACTTGCGGCATTCTAAAATAATATTTATTAGTATTATTGGCGCACTGATTTAGTTTATATCATTTATTTTATTGATACTAAAAATTGTTGTCCTTGCCATTTATTTAAAAGTTAATAAAAATTAAAGCTTTTGTAACAGTTAGTTTGGTAATAATAAAGCTTAGACTATTTAATTTTATAATACTAGTGATTATTGTAGGTACATGGTCGTGAACTTTTTTGAGTAAAACATGGCAAAGGTGGATATTATTATGCCACTTAGGGTTAATATTTCAAAAAAGGAATAAGTTTTTTTTGGACTACCAACGAGTAAACAGTTTCTATCGAATTCGAGAGAGAAAACCAAAATCTGTTTTTGTTTGTTGATTTTTTTTTTAATTTTTTTACATACCTACGCACCTAAATATTGAACGCAAAATATGTAATTGCAATTGCAAAAATATCTGTATAGGCGTGGCTATAAATAATTGATTGAAATTGTTCGCTGATGTTTAAGTAAAACAAAGAAATACTGACATCGATGCATGTGCATCTCATGCTTTCACATTACTCGCATCTAAATAGATGTTTACATCGATACGAGTATTGTTTAGTTTTAATTTGCCTCCACATTGAACCAACCGTGTTTGAGTGTTATTTTTTTTTTACAACATTTTATTTCTATAATATTAACCTGTTTGTTTTTTAATAATATTTGTGTATTCAACTTTATTGCTTTAGTTAGATAGAATCCGATGTGGTATTTGATTGTGGCGTTGTTTCTGATATGGCTGCTGGAGGATTGCCGGCGGAAACCTACGCGAAAGACGTCACATGTGTGTTTGAAAATGTTAGTGGGAACTATTAAATTTTTTTCACTCATTTATATACTACTAATACATATTAGAAATCTGGAAGTTTGGATGAAGGATGGATGTTTGTTACTCAAGTGTTGCACATGTAGATTATATTCCGGAATAGGACATAGGGGTACTTTTATGCTGAAATTCCCGCGGGAACTAGAGATAATTGCAAGCGAAACTACGGAGAAAAATAGGACACAATATTTGTGACTCGAACCGCCAATCGTAATCATTGTTTCTAAAGTCCTTATTACTGAGGCACTGGCCTACCCTTAGGCTAACCGTGTGCGCGATAGTCTACCAAAAACTAGACCAGGCGCAGTGGAAATAAATTCCTTTTTAAAAAGGTGACCTCATATTAAGAATATTTTATTTATATACATAAAAATTAATCCCTTTTTCCCTTGGTCACGGATCACGCGTGAACGGCTGGAGCAATTTCGATAATTCTTTTTTTGTTGTGTTTTTAATTGTATCGAGAAGAAGAATATGAAATAATTTTGGAGTTCCTGCCTGAATTCCGAAACTCACGCGGGTGAATCTCCGAAACCGTTGGACCGATTTTGACGGGACTTTCACTGTTATGTTATTAGGAGTAAATTAGGCTACTTTAGACTTGCCTTCTACGGGAATTGCAAAACTCAAACAGGTGAAATCACAGGGCACAGCTAGTTTTGTGATAAAATCAGAATAACGCGTTCGATTTATATTTAGGAAGAGGTGGAGTCTTTGGCGGAAATCAAAGAAGGCGATTCTGTCATTTTTTTTGTGTCGTTAAAAAGAAATTTTGCCATGTACCTCTTGCATCATATACCTAACCGTAAAACGATGCTAATTCGAATACATTCATTTTACTTGAAACTGCTCAAATGCATCATTATCAAATCAGCCGACATACATCCACTGCTGGACATCGGCCTTCCCCAAGGATCGCCACAACGACCGCTCCTGCGCTTCCCGCATCCACTGCCGTCCCGCGACCTTCAGCAAAATCTAATTATTAATACAAAGAAGAAAAAAAAAGAACTGTTATTTATTGATTTCCAATTAAATCGATTCATTCCACAATTACGCTATAGTTTTCCCGGTGATATTAAGTACTTTCACGTACAATTTGCGCTACGCATGTTTTTAATTCTTGAGATTTGTGATTGGACATAATTGGTGCGCTTTTTTTTTGTTCTCAGTCTGCGCCGGCGCGGAATGTAAATTGATCAATGTCTATTACTCGTGTTCACGTCACACGTGGATGCGTGAAAAAAGTGACGTGACTTTCGTCGTTGTTCGGTGCGAACAAGTAGCTGTAGACATTTGCATGCAAGTAGGCACAATAACGTATACGTTCAAACTTTTTGCTTAAAGCGACAACCGCTGTTTGTTATTCGTGACAGAGTATCATGCGCGTGCACAGCGAGAGGGGGGGGGGGGGGGGGGAGAGATGGGGGTCACGAACAAAGAAACTTGAAAGAAAAGGTTCATTTGTGTTGTGTGTCTCATCTTGCTTAAACAAATCTTTCTTTCTTTATTTCTTTTATAAAATAATACTTTTCATTCAAACGCACCAGTAAGTTTGGTTTGTAAAAAGTTTCATGAAATAATATAAAAGATAATGACGTATATTAATAGGTTTTTATTTTCCAAAGCTTCAGTAGGTAATAATTTACAATTTAAGGTTACCTCTAACCAATCCAATGGATTTCTTTTACTGTCAAGATATAGAAATACTTAGTTAAGAAAAAATTGGAAAAAAACTCGCAAATTTCGATTTTTTTCTTTAAAAAAACCATTTGAATATTATCATTTGGAGGTGTGATCACGAAGGGTTAATTTAGTTTGGTAAAGGATAATCTAGATTCTACATCACATTAGTCTAAAGTCACTAACGAAGCTCGTATATAGGTATACATGAATGAATGAAATGAAGAGCGAATTAGATTGCTATAAAATCTTCGTTAGTGTTGCAGTTGCGACTCTAGCGATAGCGTAGTCAAAGTTGGAGAGCGAGCTGCGAAGCGGTACCGTTAGCAAAAGAAGAATAGTGAAAAGTGAAACTGTCAAAGTGACTTTAGGATTAGAACTTAGTGATTAGTGGAGTTAAAGTGATTAGAAGTGACCATATATACATATATAGTATTCACGTGATTTTTATGTGTCCAAGATATTTTTGGTTTTTCCGGAACCTGGAAATAAGAGCTCGCATTTCTAGACAGTGGGCTTGTCAACCAAATTTTCGTTTTAGTCCGTCTTGTTGATTAATAAAAAATATAGAATATAAGTAGGATAGATACAATATTATGTAAGTCTAATAATTGTAATGATTTATAGAAATAAAGATTATTATTATTATTATTTGACACATTTTTTTTAACGTGATAAAAAAATAACGGAGATACATCAAGTCGAAATGTCGCGTGATGTCACGTGGTGGTAGTTTATAGCACGATAAGACGTCAATAGCTCTGTATAAATATGAAGTAAAGCCTGGATTTCGGGACTCTTAGCAAATGAAACTCAGGAAACGTGTAAGGTTCAATAATGTATTCACACGAATAAAAAAAGTAGAGGGCCACCTACCTACCTTTTATGAGTAAGGTTGACAAATTAAATATTGCTCTTACATTGGACACAGGCACCTTTACGATGTCTACTTCTTACATGACCAAAAAATAAACGTATTTTATTATTAAATCTGATAAAGCTAAATTATAACTAAACATGCCCCCGCGCGTTGAAAGGGCTGCTTTCAACCTCTGAATTGGGGTCAAGGAGAGGACAAATCTTCGAAAATGAACGGCGCACAACGCCATTGGAAGTCTTCACATCTGCAACTCGACTGATGCCATCAGACCCTGGGTATATCGCCACTATTCTGCCTAGCTTCCATCTAAGAGGTGGAAGATTGTCATCCTTCAGGATCACCAGCGTGTTGATCTTCAGAGAGAACGAATTCATCTTCCATTTCTGGCGCTGCTGCAGTTCAGACACGTATTCCTTGTGCCATCGTACCCAGAAGTGTTGTCGGCACTGTTCGACGCGCTGGTACCTGTTCAGGTACTTAGGGTTGTCTTCCAAGTGGTTGGCGGCAGGTAACGAGGTGAATGTCCGACCGATCAGGAAGTGTCCCGGAGTGAGCGGCATTAGATCCTCTGGATTGTTGGACATAGGTGTGAGTGGCCTCGAGTTGAGAATCGCTTCTATTTGAATTAAAGTGGAATTAAATTCCTCGTACGTCAAATTACAATTTCCCATCACTCTTTGTAAATGAAACTTGGTAGATCGTACACCTGCCTCCCAAAGTCCACCGAAATGTGGGGAATACGCGGGAATAAATTTAAATGTAATTCCATCTTTCGAGGCCTCCTCCTCAAGTGAGCTACACTCACGCTTTAAAAATTTGCTTAGCTCGTTATACGCGCCAACGAATGAAGTGCCATTATCTGAGTAAATTCTTACGGGCTTACCACGCCGAGACATAAACCTACGCAGTGCTAGCAAATAATTATTGCTAGTCAAATCACCTACTAATTCAAGGTGTATAGCCTTTGTGCAAAAACACACGAATATTAAAATATATACCTTAACTAGGCGGCATCCTCTGCCTTGACGGCTAGCGGCATGTAACGGGCCAGCATAGTCTACCCCTACTGTAGAAAAAACGCCACCGTGAGTAGGAGAAACACGATCTCTAGGAAGGGAGCCCATGATAGGGGCAACGGTGCGCCCCTTGAAGCGAATACAACGCACACACTTCCTATAGCATGACTTAGCTAAACGTTGTCCTCCTATTGGCCAGTAGGTCTCTCTTATACTATATAACAATTGCTGTGGACCTGCATGCATCAGGTTGATATGTTCATACTGGAAAAGAAGCTTAGTGAACTGATGAGTGGACTGTAACAAAATCGGATGCTTCTTTTCATAAGCGTAATCTGCATTACTTAGGCGACCACCAACCCTCATGATCTTATCTTGATCAAGAAAAACATTAAATTTAATTAAAGGATTCTTTTTTGGTAGAGGTTTGCCGTTGGCAAGCAGTGAATATTCAGGAAAGGACTGGAACTGACAAATTTTTATTATTATTTTAGGACCTGACTTAATTTCATCGTTTGACAGAGCCAAAGATGATTTTTTGTTTCCTCTGCAAGCATTTATAAACCTAAAACAATACGCAGCTACACGTTGTAGCCTAATAAAACTCGAAAATCGATCGAAGTCGATGAAACTAGGGTAACTATCATTTATTGTGACATTTAATGAAACTTCTGGCTTAGTTTCTGGTAAGTTTGCGAACTTCATATTTTTAATTGGGGCGGGCCATAATGACTCATCTAGTCTTAAGAAACTTGGCCCTGACCACCATGAGTCTAAACCATTAAGGGAGCTTATTGGAACTCCACGTGATATCAGGTCAGCAGGATTATCAAGCGTAGGGACGTGCCTCCATGTTGAATTGCCAGTCGTGTCCATGATTTCAGCAACACGGTTTCGTACAAATGGCTGAAGTTTACTTGGTGCCATTCTCAACCACCCAAGAACGATGGTTGAGTCAGTCCAAAATGTGACTGAATTTACAAGAAGCCGTAAAGATTTTATGACCTTGGAGTACATCCGAGCAGCAACTAGAGCTCCACAAAGCTCAAGACGTGGGATGGTAGTGTGTTTAATTGGCGCCACACGACTCTTTGCCATTAAAAGTTTGACAAGCACGCTACCTTCCTCATTGCCGCTACGCGAATAGAGACAAGCTCCAAAGGCCTTTTCAGATGCGTCTGAAAACACGTGAATTTCTATCCACTGACGATTGCAACACAGGACAAGACGGGGGATGTGAATTTCATTCAGGAGAGGTAATGATTGAAGAAAATCGCTCCATGAACCACTTATATCCGACGGCAATGGTTCGTCCCATGATAACTTACGCAACCACATCTGTTGAAGTAACATCTTCATCAATATCACACACGGAGAGAGCATACCTAATGGGTCAAATATTTGTGCAACTCTCGATAAAACATCTCGCTTTGAGTGACCCTCTTTAATATTTGATCCGATGGGAAAATGAAGCTCGTCAGTCTCGGTGTTCCAGACGAGCCCTAAAGTTTTACTAGTTTCGACAGACCCTACATTCAAATCAAGTGATTGATGACCTGATTCGGGAACTAGTTGGGGACAATTTGACTTCCACTTTCTCAGTGGCATACAGGCTGACGCCAGCTCAGCGGTAATTTGGTCACGCAAGTGACAAATTTGATCAATACTATCCCCACCACTGATCAGGTCATCCACGTAGAAATCGTGCAAGATCGCCTCCCTAACCTGGTCATCATTGCACTCGAGGCCTATTTGCTTAAGGCACCTAGTCGCCAGATAAGGTGCACTCGCAGTGCCATACGTAACTGTATTTAACTGATACGTTTTTAGCGGATCTGATGGTTGAGGACGCCACAAAATTTGCTGAAGCGATCTAAAATCATGATGAACGCTAATCTGACGATACATCTTCTCGACGTCAGCCGCTATGACATATTGATGTTGTCTAAATCTGAGAAGAATCGTTACAAGATCGTCCTGAATTGTGGGTCCCACCATTTGAATATCATTATAACTAACACCAGTAGTGGTTGGGTTACTGGCGTTAAAAACAGCTCTTAATTTAGTGGATGTGCTGCTCTCTCGCATCACTCCATGGTGAGGTATAAAATGATGCACTTGCGATGTATCCGAATATGTCGACTCAGACATGTGACCCATTGATTCATACTCTGCCATAAATTCTTTATAGAGTTGAGCCAATCTTTCTTGACGCTCAAACCGGCGCTCTAAAGAAAGAAAGCAATTAGACGCTTTAGCACGTGACTCACCTAACAGAGTCGGAGATTCCTTAAGGGGAATCTTCACATAGAATCTTCCGTCCGCAAGCCTAGTTGTATTTTTAACGAAGTGTTCTTCGCACATCTTCTCTTCGGCGGAATAATGGGAATTAGGTATATTTATTTCCTCTAATTGCCAGAAGCGAGTAAGATTGTCGTGAATGCGGCGCATTAAATTATTTTCAATAGACGTCTCAACTTTGAGATAATTACATATAACTTGTGAGTTACGGTTATTTGATCTAATGGGCCCAGAAATGACCCAACCTAACCGAGTCTCAAAAAGTATGGGTCTACCTTCACCCAATGTCACCCGTTCCGTACCCAAAATATCCCAGAACACGTCTGCGCCAATTATAAGGTCGACGGTAGCAGGCGTGTGAAAATCTGGATCTGCCAAACAGAAATCAGAAGGGATGTCTAAACTAGAAATGTCTACCTTAGCACTGGGTACAAAATCAGTTATGACAGGTAAAACAAAACATTGCAGGTTTGTAGAATAAACGTTGTTCGTGGAACTCATGGTCACCCTACATAATTTATTTATTTTTGAAGGCATGTTATTTATACCTACTACTGTTTTGTTTACATTTACGACCGGTGAATTTAACTTATTACAAAGGTGCTCCGTGATTAGACTAGACGTGCTTCCACTGTCTAGAATAGCGCGAGCGATGTGCTCTTCGCCATTTGAGTCACGAACCTTAATTAATGCTGTCGACAGTAATACGTCTACAGTATTGCTTTGCTTATTTGCCGACAAGTTCACAGATAACGACACGTCACGATTTTGTGAAGTGTCAGTTGCAGAGCTCGACGGAACCGAATTTGATGACACGTTATTATTGTTGCCCGTTTGATCTAATGGAGATTGACTCCTCGCCGATTGCCTCACATTATACTCTGCAACATGAAGAAGAGTGTGGTGCTTGCGTTTGCATATCTTGCAAGCAGGTTTTTTACAGTGGTTGGAAAAGTGTCCACCACTTAAACAGTTAAAACATAGTTTATAATTAGGTACTACCTTTAGCCTTTCTTGATTGGAAAGGGACAGAAATTGAGAACAATTGGTGAGCTTATGATCACCATCACACCGTGGACATGACTTATTATTGGTGTTGTTTGAAGACTGAACTGAAACCATAGTCTTAATTTTATTATTGACCTTGGGTTGTTGGGCAGACGTACCTGCACTGTGACCTGCCTGACGTGAAAGTTCCAAGTTCTCCACGATATCAGCGCGATTACGCAAAAATGTTTCAAAATAATTAAAAGTAATTTTCTTGTCCCTCTCTAGTCTCCCTTTGTGTTCCTCCCACTCACGGTACGTTTTTGAATCCAATTTCTGGGTAATAATATAAATTAACAGAGTGTCCCAATGTTTCACATCCTCTCCTAACGATTCCAAAGAATTTAAATTTTTATTTATGTGGTCAATCAGATTTTTTAAAGCTGAGGAACATTCTTTGTGAATCGACGGCAAATTAAACAATGCCGATGTGTGATTTTGAATTAAAATTCTTTTATTATCAAATCGATCACAAAGGAGGCTCCAGGCGATTGAATAATTACTGGCGGAAAAATCTACTGACTTGATAGCTATTGCAGCGGAACCCTCAAGAGAAGTTCTGAGATAGTGAAACTTATTGACTTCCTTTATGTCATCGTTATTGTGGACTAAACTAGAAAATGTGTCATGAAATTCAAGCCAGTTGGCGTACGATCCGTTGAACTTGGGTAATTGAATGGTAGGTAACTTAATATGAGAGTGACCTTTGCCCCTAACTGTACCAGCACTTGAAAATTTGTCACTCTCATGCTCTTCCTTAGTTTTATTAAAACTATCTAACAGTAACTGTGCAGCGGACATTGTTTTATAGTAAAGCGACTCAAAATCTATCCTTTCCTTTAACTGTGCGGCCATATCAGAAGTTTCACTCTCTATAGCTAACTGCACTTCATCGTAACGATCGTATAACGAACTCATCCTAGTCAAGCGTAGCTGTAACTCCCCTGCATCATTTTGTGATAAGGTTTGGGCACTCAATTTGTTTACATACGCCGCGAATGACGTAAATTGGCCTTTGTAGCTACCGCGGACTTTAGTATAGTCTTTACCATCGTTACTTGTAGGCATTTTGGGAGACCGGGACGTTCAACCTGGAATTGATATAAGATGAACGTTATACAAAACAAGTTTATAATTTTAATTGAAGTAGGTACCTACCTAACTGTCGTACTAACTTAACGAAACTATAGTTTTACTATTCTAACTGGTCGCAGGTGCAGCCCTGTTACGTAAACAAGTTGAATGGATAATGGAATTTACCTACACCTATAAATGCTATGTACCTAATATCTCAGCTGTGATGATTAGGAATGTTATACAAAAAAAATGAATCTACCTAGTCATGTTGACGGTACCAAGTACTGAATAATTTCTCTATATTATAAATATTATCATACTGTGACAACGACCGGGTGGCCAGCCACAGACGCTGAGCAAGCATTCCCGCTACACGGCGAAGTCCATCCGCCCTATAGAGATAAGGTGCTAGGAATTAAGAATAATGTACTCATGTACTCATGTTAGTTTTAATGTTAGCTTTAAGCATTCATTCTTATTGTAACGGTCATACAATAAAGACGTATTAAAATGCATTAAATTGCTTTTTAAAAAGCGGTCCTGGATCTACCGTGATTTGTCTGGCGCAGCCGGTAGGATACCCTATATATCCTATCGTCGTGCTCGTGCTCTCGAAGACACAAAAATCGGTCTGAAGTGCGTGTTCGGCGTGTGAAAGGGTATCCATACGAACCAAATAAATAAGACTCCAAGGTGACCAGGACCAGGACCATTGCTGGAAGACATGGGTGGCTTGTGAGTACAACCTTTACTTCCTTTGCTTTCCCTATGACTTCCAAATATTAAATGTTACTATAGAGACAGAAAATCGCTCAAGTAACGTTATCTGATTGCACAAAAATAGGCAAACATACACTAAATCGGTATAACTTAGTTTATAGATCGTACACTTTATCGGTACATAATTAAGAATATTTTAATCAAATAACAAATCTATTTGATTTTAAATACTTTGCTCTATTTTATACACTACATCGGTATAATTTAGTTTATAGGTCGTACACTTCATCGGTACATAATTACGAATATTTTAATCAAATAACAAATCTATTTGATTTTAAATACTTTGCTCTATTTTATATTTAGGATATTAAGATATTACACTGAATCGGTATATTAAATTAAGAATAAATTGTTTAAATAATTATTTTTAGTTACAAATACAACATTTGAAAAAAATATAGGTCTTATATTAAATTTGTTTAAATAATTTGTGACTCTATCACTCTATATCTCTATGAAATAATTTTAATAATTTTTAGCGTTAAGAATTAAATTGTGTGTGTCTCTTATTATAGTACTTGTTGTGTTAAAGTGAATATAAATTTAAAAATGGCTCAAAGTGTTCAGGTGATACCGAAAGATATTTTAAATTTAATACCAAAATATGATGGAGAGCCCAACTTGCTAAATCTTTTTATTAAGAAATGTGAATATGTTTTGGTTAACTTTGGTGGTCCAAATAATCCGGTACAATTATCTTACGTTTTCCAATGTATTACAAGTAGATTAACTGGTAGAGCTGCCGCTCTCCTTAGCGAGAGGGATGACATTAATAGTTGGAATACATTACGAGCAGTTTTCATTCAACATTTTGGAGATCCACGTTCGGAGGAATGTGTCGCGATTGAGTTAGAATCATTAAAAATAAAAAATGGCGAATCTTATATCGATTTCTGCAAAAGGGTACAAAACGTACGCAGTACATTATTTTCAAAGGTGAATTTACTCGTAGATGAAGGCGTTAAAGCCGCAAAGATGATTATTTATAACAAAGCTGCTTTCGATGTTTTTCTTTTTAATTTGCCAAAAGAATTTATCAGGCTTATAAGGTTAAGATTGACGCCACCTAACCTTACTTTAGAAAACGCATTAGCAATAGTAACAGAAGAAGTTAATGTTCAGTTTCAATACGACTCAAAAAATAAAGATAAACCAAATTATAAGAATTTTCAGCTGTCAAATTCAGCACAAAATTCTTCTTTTCATCAAAATCATGCTAAATTTGCGCAGCCAATAAATAATAACTTTGGTTTTAAAATACCAGCACCGCAACTGCCGATGCAACAAAAGTTTAAATTTGGTTTTTCTCCTTATGGTAACCGAAATAATTTTAACCTTCCACAAGGGGGATACCGACCTCAATTTAATAATAGTCATGGTAATCCCAATTTTAAATTCGGCATCCCGCAAGGAGGATATCGTCCTCAATTTAACAATAACAACCAAAATTTTAAATTCGGCATTCCGCAAGGAGGCTTTCGTTCACAATTTAATAATAATAACCCAAACTTTAAATTTGGTATTCCGCAAGGGTACCGCCCACAATTAAATAATAATCCTCACTTCAACAAACCTGTTCAAAAGTTAGATTATAATACTGATGTGTCGATGCGTACTGCACCGCCAATAAAACAAAACTTTATCGAAGATTCACAGCAAAATGTTTTCCATAATAATGAACTTTATGATTACGACCATAGCCCTGATTATTGTGACAATAATGATATACCTGTGTACAACGAATATGATGAGAACCAGTATGTTGAGTACGAACAAGAGCAACCGGTACAAAATAATGAGGAAATTTTAGAGACAAATTTTCAGGAAACGGCCTCAGATACCAACAGCCCATAACAATACATCTAAACTTTGATAGTACTCTGAGACTTCCACATATAGAAATACCCGAAATAAATTCGCGATTTATGATCGACACGGGCAGCACTCGATCTTTCATTAGTCCCGCAAAAGCTAACGAGTTCTTTTCAAATTATAAAATTTACGAACCATTTCAGGTAGTTAGTGCACATGCTTGCAGCCATCATAATGAAGCTATAATTATACCTTCATTAAAGACGTTAAAAAACAATACCATGCACAAATTTTACATATTTCAAGTAGACGATCGATATGATGGTTTAATCGGTTCAGACTTACTAAAACAACTAGACGCTACTATCGATATGAAAAATCAAGTATTACATACGTGCGATACAGACATACCTATTCTGTATAAACCAATTCATGAAGTTCGATTAGATCCTCGTAGCGAAACCCGCGTCAAGGTACCTACAACCTTAGGACACGGTCAGGGAATTTTAGAGAAAACCGATTTTGGTTCAGGAGCTCGGATGCCATGTGCTCTTGTTAATTGTATTAATGGATTAGCTTATACTGTTATTCAAAATACATCAGACAAAGCAGTGATAGTAAAGTTTCGCAAACCATTAAAAACAGAAAAGTATGACTTTAGTAATACACTGAAAACAAATAAACTTGACTATGATAATTATGAGACAGATAAAATTTTAGTTGACAATCTGACAAGACTTCGTTTAGATCACATGAATGACGAAGAAAGAAATACGATTCGAAATTTATGCCATGAATATAAAGATATATTTTACTGTGACAAACTTCCACTGACCTTCACAAACAAAGTAAAGCACGTAATCAGGACTACTAACGAAGATCCCATATATATTAAGCCATATCGACAACCCCAAGTTATTAACGATGAAATAAATAGACAAGTTGACAAATTACTTAAAGAAAATGTAATTCAGGAGTCATTTTCACCATGGAGTGCTCCGGTGCACCTGGTGCCCAAAAAACTCGACGCTTCGGGTGAACGAAAGTACCGTATGGTCATAGATTACAGGCGGCTAAATGACATAACAATTGATGACAAATATCCACTGCCAAATATATCCGACTTATTTGACAAATTAGGTAAATCTATTTATTTTTCCACCCTTGACCTCGCCAGTGGCTATCATCAAATTGAAGTTAACGAGACAGACAGACAAAAGACAGCCTTCAGCACCCAATCTGGACACTACGAATTTTTAAGAATGCCCTTCGGACTAAAGACAGCTCCAGCTACATTCCAGAGGGCAATGGACAGCATTCTTAGAGGACTAAATGGAATACACTGCCTTGTGTACTTAGATGATATCATCATCTTTTCGTCGAGCTTACAAGAACACGTACAAAAACTCCGACAAATTTTCGACAGACTTAGGGAGACCAATCTGAAAATTCAATTAGACAAATCCGAATTTCTACGTAAAGAAGTACTATACCTAGGACATTCGATTACTAAAGAAGGACTCCGACCAAACAATGACAAAATTAACACCATTATCAACCTCCCCATACCTAAAACTACTACTGAAATTAAAAGTTTTCTAGGACTCATTGGTTACTATAGAAAATTCATCAAGGACTTTGCTAAACTAACCAGACCGCTAACAAACTGTTTGAAAAAGAATCACAAAGTATTAATCACTGACGAATACGTTACTGCTTTTAACAAATGTAAAGAAATTTTAACGAATGCACCACTTCTACAATTTCCTGATTTTACAAAACCGCTTATTCTCACTACGGACGCCTCGAACTATGCTTTAGGAGCAGTTTTGTCTCAAGGCCCCGTCGGTGGAGACCTTCCCATTGCCTATGCCAGTAGGACTCTCAACGATGCGGAAACAAGGTATAGCACCATTGAGAAAGAACTACTCGCTGTAGTGTGGGCCGTAAAACATTTTCGACCTTACTTATACGGAAGAAAATTCACAATTTTTACCGACCACAGACCCCTAGCTTGGTTGAATTCCCTTAAGGAACCCAACAGTAAACTCACTCGCTGGCGCTTACGATTGGCAGAGTACAACTATGAAGTTATTTATAAAAACGGAAAACAAAATACAAACGCCGATGCCTTATCTAGGATAAAATTAAACGTTCTTCATAAAGATGATTCAAGCTCATTAGTCGTAAATGTGGATAAAAGACAACGAAAAGGAAATAGTAATTTGAACCCTAAAAGCCCAATAACAATTTCATCTGAATCGGAAATGGACGAAACTTCAGAGAGACTACAAAGACCGACTTCCCCATATTCTATTAGAACACCCACTTGTAGTAGTACACTAACAGCTTCCGAATCAGAAAATCTCACAATTCATACCGATACTATTCACTCAAATAAAGAAACTGAATCGATTGGCATTCCAATACTCAAGGAAGCGATCGACACTAAACCTAATCAGATTTTGGTATATTCTTGGTTAAAGAACGAAATTAGCGTTAAAAACATATCTAATAAAACCCAAAAAATATTAGAAGTACACTTGCCGTTAGATAGAGCCGACTCAATAAAAGATTTCTTAAAAAATTATATTGGAGGAAAGAAAAAATATTTTATCTATTTCGAAAACACTAACCATAGAACTCAATTTGTAGAGGCTTTCATTTCATTATTTAAGAAAGGCGCAGTAAAATTATTCGAATGCACTGAACGAGTTATTTACGTTGAAGATGAAGCCGAACAAAAGGAAATAATTTTAAAATACCATTTAGGAAAAAATTGCCATCGCGGAATTAAAGAAACAGCCGGTCACTTGAAAAGGACGTACTATTGGAATAATTTAGAGGAAACCGTTGCGAGCGTTATAAATTCATGCGAGGCTTGTCGTAAAATGAAATACGATCGAAAACCATTCAAACCTTTGTTACAACTTACCCAAACACAAAATAAACCATTTCAAGAATTATTTATAGATCTTTTTAGTATTGAAGGCAAATATTATCTAACTATTATAGATGCATTTAGCAAACTCGGTCAAGCCTTTGAACTCAGCAATAGATCTACGCCGGAAGTTGTAAGAGGCTTAATAAAATATTTTTCTTTTTACGGGACACCATATAAAATAAGTTCTGATTCAGGTTCTGAATTCAATAACTCTTTAATAAAAGAATTATTGGAGTTTTATAAGATTGAACTCCACATAGGAACTCCAAACAACCCCAACTCAATGGGAGTCATTGAAAGATTTCATTCAACCATAATCGAAATCTATAGGCTCGCTAAATACGAACATAGGCAAACAGATGCATCCTCTATAATGACTTACGCAATCATGGCATACAACCATAGTATCCATTCTACGACTGGTTTAACACCGTTTGAAGTAGTTTTCGGACACACAGAATCTAAAAACCCTTTTGACATAAACGTAAATAAACAGTACATGCAATTATTAATTAGAGACCACGCGAAAAGAACAAAATTTTTATACAAAGAAATAGCTAACAGAATGATTAAAACCAAAGAAAAGATTAGGGAAAAGAGAGGAGGTGAATCAGATTTTAAGATTGAATTAGACGATAGGATTTACGTAAAAGGCACGAACATCAGACGTAGCAAGGATAAACCTCGCTACGAAAAAGCCGTGGTTACCGGGGAAATAGCGCGAAATGTAGTGCCAGTACAACTTAAAAAGAGAAAAACAAGAATCCCAATTAAAGACGTTAAACGCCCTTCGCAGGCAAGGCCAGCTCGTTCTCCTGCTACTGATGACGACGAGCCAATGCCAAGGCCTTCAACTGCACCGACTTGATAGTAATCCTGGTGTACTACCCCTGAAACAAGGAACTGCCGTAGTAAGCCATGATAAGTGGATCATTATTAAAACCTTGAACCTACAAATTATTCAAGACGACCTTATGTCAAATTCAAATAAATATATACAACTTAATTCCTTAGTTAAGCTTAATTTTAACAGTACTCCTTACGATAGGATATGTAATTATAAGATACAAGTAGAGTACATACAAAATTTAACATTAAGCAAGCTTAAACAATTATTTCCAATCGCTAGAGTTAAAAGAGGTCTTTTAAACCCTTTAGGTTCTATTATAAAAATATTAACCGGAAATTTAGACAACGAAGACGCTGTTAAATATAACCAAATTATAGAAAATATTAAAGTAAATCAACAAAACCTTAATAAAAGGGTAACGTTGATCTCTGAAATAGTTCAAAGCGTAACGAATGTTACTAAATCTATAAACAATAATTTAATACAACTTGATGTTCAGTCAAAAATCTTGCAAAGCGAATTGGACCATTTGAAAATAAAGGAACAAAAGGATTTCATAGAAAATAACATTATTAATACATATTATTTACTTTTACATAATTTCCAATGTATTCTCACCCAATTAAATGAAATTGAAACTGCGATTGCTTTCAGTAAATTAGGAACTCTACATCAATCCATTATAGACTCTACTAAGTTGTTATTAGCTTTAAGTGATATTGAAAAACATGAAAAATTAACATATACAGTAAGTTTGGAAAATCTTGTAAAAATAGAGCAAACTATTACATTAAAGTCATTCATCCATGATAATCAGATAGCGTTTCTGTTAGAGGTACCACTGGTAAGAAAAGAAATTTTTATATACTACAAATTGTACCCTCTACCTGTTTTCCGTGATCCAAATACTTTTGTAATATTACCCAAATATCCTTACCTATTAGTAAAGGGATCACTAACGAAGCCACTCTCACAACCATGTCAAAAATGCGAGAAATCCTACTTCGTGTGCTCCGCAGAAAATGTATACGAGTCTATCCAAGATCACTGTATTGCAAATTTATTTAACTTCATAGAGAATACTAGCACCTGTGACGTTATTCCGATCAAAATTGAAGATATTAAAATACAACAAATTCAACCCAATCAATGGATATTATATGCGAGATCAAACACTTTATTGCGAAGAGTATGTCGAAGCCAAGTCTTCCCTCAGAATATTCAAGGCACTTATATAATTACAATAGATGACGATTGTCTCGTGAAAATTGGTGGTTTCACAATAAAACTAAGACAGTCCGATTTAAAGGAAGCAACTCATACAGGACTACCCATTGTAAATTTGCCTTTGATAAACTTTACAAATGCTGAAAGAAAGCCTGTCAATCTGGAAGGAGTGGATTTCAGTAACCTACAGTATCTTACATACGCATTGAAGAAAAGTGACGTGAAAAGTGAAAATAATATAAGTGAAAATAATATCGTATCATTAAAAGGTGTTAGCGTTTGGACAGTTATATTGTATTTAGTAATAGGCATTGTTTTAATTTACTTCATGTTTCACTTTCGCGAAACTATAACAATGAAACTTTGCGGAAATCGAAATTCTTCAAATCCTGCGAATTTGAATAATTTCGAACTTGCGGGGGGACGAGTCATGTTGACGGTACCAAGTACTGAATAATTTCTCTATATTATAAATATTATCATACTGTGACAACGACCGGGTGGCCAGCCACAGACGCTGAGCAAGCATTCCCGCTACACGGCGAAGTCCATCCGCCCTATAGAGATAAGGTGCTAGGAATTAAGAATAATGTACTCATGTACTCATGTTAGTTTTAATGTTAGCTTTAAGCATTCATTCTTATTGTAACGGTCATACAATAAAGACGTATTAAAATGCATTAAATTGCTTTTTAAAAAGCGGTCCTGGATCTACCGTGATTTGTCTACCTACCCTACGAACTCGAGCACACAACACAATTGCTGCTCGCAAAGAATACCTAACATCTATTATCTACTTACCTAAAGCAATTTATTAATTGATGATACTAAGTTATACCTACTATAGTTTTAACGGAAATTTTAAACCTACAACCATACATAAAAGCTGGTTGTCTACAAGTTACAAATATTTAATCACGATGTTAGTACTAGACTATAATGACTTAACAAAATTATATCATTGCAAAAATAGGTTTAAACGTACCTACGAACATTAACTTCACAATGATTGTTAAATCTGCGATTAATTTAAACTAAAGTTGAAAATTTATTAGGTTTTCGTTAAAATGCAACTTTAACTTGTAGTAAGTAGGTATAATGACTAGGTAGGTACTAACCTTATTGGCACGTATTTTTCCTGAAATATACTACCTTTATGAAGAGTGATGGGTTAACAAATGAACTTACACTAAGCGATTATTTAGTTTTATTTATATTTCTTGATTTTTGGTCTTCAATTATACTGCACACAGAAGCTTCGTGGTCGCACAATCTTGTCACCCAGTTATCTTTTAATTTCTTCAAAATCCGTGACTTCTTAATGTTTTCCACTGCGAGTCCTCGTCAATTGTATCCGGCTCGAAGGACCATGTATAAATGTAAAGTAAAGCCTGGATTTCGGGACTCTTAGCAAATGAAACTCAGGAAACGTGTAAGGTTCAATAATGTATTCACACGAATAAAAAAAGTAGAGGGCCACCTACCTACCTTTTATGAGTAAGGTTGACAAATTAAATATTGCTCTTACATTGGACACAGGCACCTTTACGATGTCTACTTCTTACATGACCAAAAAATAAACGTATTTTATTATTAAATCTGATAAAGCTAAATTATAACTAAACAAGCTCCCACTTCTAATCTTTAACGCGTTTACCTTAGTATTTGTTTAATAATTTGAAAAAGAAAAAAAATACGTGTCTATTATTTTTTTATTAGGTAGGTAACTGACGGACTAAATAAAACTACCCTATTGGCCCCGGAAGCCTAGAAACCTTAGTTCGGACGCGAGTACAGGAGTCTACGTGCCTGGTAGTTGCTCTACGACGTAGTAATCTATTATATCAGCTGTGCTACGATCTGTTTCGTAGAGCCTGTGTAAGACATACTTGTAAGTAGGTAAATAAAGGAATCGTCCCTCAAAGTGAAGTTTGATTAGTGAGGGACTAATTTTCTTATGACAATATTCTCTAAGTAATAAATTCGTCTTACCTAACTACCTAAAATTTTACAAAAATCTCCGATTTAAAATAAATTATCTTCTATCGTATTTGTATATTACGTCTCCTCTCATTTTGGATTCACTTTCTATAAACAGTTGCTCGATGGCATAAAGTGGTATAACTGGTTTCATAGTAAAATTCATTCGTGTTTAGTAAAATTATTTTGAAGTAATCGCCATAAGTAGCCAGTTTTACTTTGCATATGAACCGACCGGTTACATTAGTTTCGTAACAACGTTTGAAAAATACGGAGTAGAAAAAAAGTGTCGCTCCAGCCAATGGGTATTTTCCGGGGTATAAAAATAAAAATTCTAATTAGTTTGTCAGTTTGAAAAAAAAAAAAAATTACACGCATTTTTTTTTCTTTTCAAATTAATGAAAAGAAACAGATAAAGCGCATTAAAGTTTAGGGTGGGGGAGTCGTGACGTCATTAGTCGGTATAAGCCCCGTACAAACTGCACCGGGTTGTAACGTCACGCGAAATTTCGACTCAATGTATCGCCGTTAATTTTTGGTTACGTAAAAAAAAGAAAAATATGTGTGCAATATTTTTTTATATCTACACGACGCGACGGACTAAAAAAAAATTTGTTTAAGTAGCCAATTTGCTAAATCACGGGGTGAGTAGGGATTTTAACGAATCAATTAGGTAATGTTATTATGCTGATTTAAAACATATCTGCTACAGACAGAATACAAAAAGTACATCTCTCAAATTTTAGGAGATGCTTGTTTCTTAAAACTTAAGTGAACACATGCATAAAAGTGGTCTAATTACATATAATTGTATTACGAAAATGAGCGAATTGCTTCCCATTGCGTTAAAGCGTTCACGCTTCGATTGTCATCTATGTAGGAACTGATGGCATCATGCATTTGCTATAGGTACTCACTCAAGAATTAAAAATGCAGGAAGCAATAGTCTTTAGTTTTACTATCATGTAACAAGGCAATAATTGTTTTGCTTCTTATTTAACTTCTTTGAGGGCAAATCGACATGTAGCGGTGTATTTTATATACTTACGCGAATTCTAGATTAAATACATGTAGTTATTACACTCTTCGGATGAAGTTATATAACAAACACAACAATGATTGCACGCCCTAAATTATCACTTCCCTATTTTACCTAACAAACCAAATTTTCATTTCTTAAAAAAATATAATTAAGTGGGCTAAGTAGTTTTCAAACTGACAACTTATTCTACATATTAATACGGAGGTTTTTTTTGGAATAAAGTTCCTTAACGTGATTTGCGGTAGGAGTTAATCCGCAGAAATCGTCACGCTAGGAAAAAGCGTTCAGCGTAGACCAAATAGTATCGTCAAGCGTTGTTCGCCATATTTGTTCATCATGTAGGCATTAGTCACATTTATGTGGCCCTTTTTCAATGGTCAGAGTATATAGGATTACAATTGTTTTTCAATAACTAATAATTTTAACAAAACTTACCTAACAAAATATCCATATCAAATGACACTCGGAGTTAAAAGAAAAAGTATGAAAAACTTCGTAAAAATAAAATAAAAACTTCTCGACGGGGGTCTCCCGATCGCGCACGTTTTTTTTTTGTATTTACCTAACGATCGACCAAAATATGTTAGTTCAATTAATTTGAAGTTGCTCGCAGTTTCATTCAGCTTCGTAAATTTCTGGATTCCCGTGTAGAACTTCCTCTTTGTAATCGTCTCTTACCGTTACGCAGGTTCGGATTTCTTCTTTGTCGAAGCGTTCCCTGAGGCTGCGCTAGACCTCATGAACGCATGCCTAGCGTCGGGATGCTTCCCAAAGGTCTGGAAACACGCAAAACTCGTTCTCTTCAAGAAACCGGGCAAGGAGCATGTGACGACTCCTAACGCATATAGGCCAATCTGCTTGCTCAGCCACCTTGGAAAAGTCTTAGAGCGTCTGATCGCGGACCGACTAACGACGGATCTCCAGAGCGAAGGGGACCTCGCAGAAACCCAGTACGGCTTCAGAAAAGCAAGGTCTACTGTTGATGCACTGAATGCTATCTGCGGAGCTATCAAGCGTGCTCGGCTCGGAACACGGCGCACGCGCAAGTTCTGTGCTGTGATTACTTTAGATGTGCGGAATGCTTTTAATTCAGCGAGGTGGTGTAATATCATGGCGGAACTCATTAAGAGGAAAATAGAGCCCTACCTCATTCGACTGATTAGCTCCTACCTAACAGATAGATTCATACAGTATGACCACCGTCTGGGATCTGAGAGGATCCAGGTCAGAAGAGGAGTTCCCCAAGGTTCCGTCCTGGCTTCACTGCTATGGAACATCATGTACGACGGCGTACTAAGAATTCATCTACCGCCGGGGACCAGTATCGTTGGCTTCGCCGACGACATAACTCTAATCGTTTAGGCTAAGCGTGAGGAAGGTCTCATGGCGAAGGGCAATGAAGCGGTAAACCAGGTCAGGAACTGGATGGAGGAGCGTGGACTTAGGCTGGTGCCCGAGAAAACAGAGGCGATGGTAGCCTGTGGTCGCAGGAAGCACATCCCGATCCATTTCACAATACAAGGCCAAAGAATTCAACCTGCCAGTACTGTGAGGTGCCTGGGTGTGCTCCTCGACAAGGGAATGACATTTATACCTCACATTAAGAGCGCAACGGCTAGGGCACTAACTAGAAGCCAAGCACTCGGCCGACTCATGCCAAGGATTGATGGACCGAGAACTGTCAAACGGAGATTGCTGGCAGGAGTCATTAAGTCCACGTTAACCTACGCAGCACCAGTGTGGAACGAGGGCCTTAAATACAGCACAGCCAAGAAACAGCTAGAGAGCTGTTACAGACTCGCGGCAATCAGGGTGGCATGCCTGTACAGGACAGTTTCCTACGAAGCATCGATGGCCATTTGGTCATCGACGAGTCCAGTCGTACCTACAGGCTCACCGAAAAGACTGGCCTAATGAAGGCTGCTCTAAAGCGGGAAACGCTCGCAAGGTGGCAGGATGAGTGGACCGAGTCCGAAAAGGGTGTATGGACGAGGACAATTCTGCCCGATGTAAGGGGGTGGTACGGGCGCCGTTTTGGGTCACTGAACTACTACCTATCGCAGTGTCTGTCAGGTCACGGGATTTTCAATACTTATAGAAAACGAATAGGAAAGACCCAAACGAGCGCCTGCTGGTACTGTCCCGAGGAAGATACGGCTGAACATACCATGTTTGTATGCCCCCAGTTCACACGGAAGCGCGCAGAGGTAGGGATCGGGCTCGGGATCACTCTATCCAGGCAGAACATGATCGAGGTTATGCTCAGCAGCGAACAAAACTGGAACTACGTTAGTGCCTACATGACCTCGATCATGAAGGAAAAAGAGGCTTTTGAGCGCGAGGAGGAGCGAGAGAACAATAAAAGCACTCAGGGGTTGCCCGATGAAGTACCAATATAGTTCCGGGCAACCACAAAAATGAGTGGCTTGGAGGAGGGGTTTTTAGTCCGTGCAAATCGGACACTCCCTGCCAGTACGGGCTGGCAGGGGTCCGTTAGGGATTTTCCCCTCCTCGTGGAAAAAAAAAAAAAAAAAAAAAAAAAAAAAAAAAAAAAAAAAAAAGGTTCGGATTTCTTAATTGTTCTGCTAGTGCTTACCTGTAAAGCAAGTGGTGCCTTATGAACTCGTCAAGTCTTTTTGAAAGGATAGAGCAAAATGTTCTTGTTGCTATATGGATAGAAACAAGAGATGGACATCCTAAAAATGTGAGTGTGTTTGTTACGCTTTTACACCTTAACCGATCATCATGAAAGCATACACGTGGTCAGGGGTACAAAAAAGGATATAAATGGTACTTTTTGTCGCGGAATTCCCGTAGGATCAGCTAGTAATTTATGCATAAAAATAATTTACACTGCACATGTAATTTACCTAACCTCATAATGATTATATCCTTCGACATTTAGGTAGTTGTCTACATATATGACATTTCCCGCCCCGTCTCTGCAGAAATTTTGTCGATTTTCACGTCACAGAATTTTGTAATAATATTAATAAGAATAAGGATTTTGAGTGTTCACTGGCAATTAGTTGAGTAACATACCTACTGAATTTGATATAGTTTTGTTTTGTAATGAGACGCGCTGTGCCGCTCCGTGAACATTTGTATTAGATATGTGTAAATAATTTATATAATATGCAGAAACACCAAGTTATTATATTAATTAGTTACAACATAAGTTAGCTTATGTATTCCGGAATCTAAGTAAGTAGGTTATTTTTGTCTGGTTAAGTAGGTTCGATTTTTAAAAGGGATATAGAACTTTAAGTTCATACCGAGTTGAAGTCTGTAATTTTTATGTATAGTTAATGTTTATAACAGTAGTTCTAATGAAATATATTTTTGGGGGTATATGCAAGCGATTGGCCAGCCATTAATGGGGGGGGGGGGGGGGGGGCTATTACTACATTTACAAACCAAACTACAGTACTTGTACTCGGCACTGACTCACCACTTTTCTTCAAGTTTCTTTCTTCAGAGTGCTTCCTGTGGGGCTAAGATGCGCAACACGATAAAATTATATAGAGCCATTTTATCGATTCTCGTCGACAAAACCATACAATATGTCGACAAAGTTCGATAAAATGGCTTGATAAAATTTTATCGTGTTGCGCATCTTAGCCCCCTGGGGGGCAATTCTCGCACATTCGAAGTAGACTCGGACTCGAGATAAAGTTCGAATTCGAACATTAAATCGAGATGAAGTCAAGTTGAGCAATTCTCGACATGTCGACTTCGACATTTCTCGAATGAAAGCCGTTCGAACTGCTTCGACTGGTCGGAAGCGGTCGAGACGTAAATTTCGAATTCGAATCTTCATAAATGTCCAATAGCGGTGTCGTGCGTGACAGTTTCAGAAGTTGTTGTTGTTTTTTATCTATCCCCATCTGGGACAGGCAAGGGACGTTGAGCCATACAGCCAAGTCATATGTTACAGTTTTAGAAGTTTATTATGTATTAGTAAATATACTCCGTATTAAGTGTTATGGTGGTAATTAACTGCAACTTCATAGCTTAAAGTTCCGATTAAGCATCGAAATGCATATCAGCAACCCAATTGGATGTAAATATAACTTCAGAAAAAAAAACAAGGGAATCGTATTCTATACAGCCAATTCAGGCTGTATGAACTACGATCCCTTTGCCTTCCCCAAAAACGGGTAAAAACAAAAACTAATATTATGCATCACGATCCGTACTACGCAAACTAATTTAAACAAAATTAAAGTGATGTTGTAAAAGTGATAAAAGTAAGAACTTTTCTTTTTTTTGGTACAAATATATTGTAAAATATGTTAGTTCTTGATATAAAACGATGCACACTATTTAAAAACTTTAAAAAGCTGCTGCCTTTTTAGCTCCAGATGAATCATGTAGAATGGAATGGATACGGCTTTCGAATAAGCTTTTACTGGCAACATTTTACACTATAAACTCGAAGTCTAGTTCGATTTGTGTTGAGAATAGGAGATACGAAGAAACAGGTTCGAGTATCGAGATTTTGTGGTCGACATAGGGATCGAACAGCAATCTCGAGTTCGAGATTTTTTCGAAGGAGGCGAGAATTGGGTCCCTGGGGTCTTCTTTGCAGGGGTCATGACCTGTGCACACGCAAGGGTATATGTTAATACTAAAAATAAAATTGTATATACTTATGTTTGCGATTATTTTTGTAAGTACCTAGTATAAATAATTAGTTGTAAAATATAAATTAATACAATATTCGTCAATTGAAAATAAAATGCATATTCAATTGTCTATCATGAAATCCGGCTTAGTGACGCGTGAATAAATAATTAAACTCTCGAAATTATCTACAATATATACTTTGTTAAGTCTTCTTTGATACAAATCAGATAATTATAAGCATCAGGGGCAACTGTTGTCAAGTCTTCTCTAACTTTCATATTAAATTCTAAAAACAAATACATAGGTGCATATAAAATGCAATTTGTCGGGAAATGTGCAAGTTTCATGTTAGGTGCGTTATATCGAACAGCTGCTGTTAAAAACAATGCGTTTGTGCAAGCAAGTCAACCAACTGTTTGCGTTTATCACATGTTGTTTTGTGTCGTTAGGAATGGGAGAAAGAGCGTTCAGAGGGGCCGGTGCCCGCAACGTCAGTCAGTGATCATGCGCAATTCGACATGGTCAACTGTATATAATTACTAGAATTTAAATTATAACGCGAGCAACACGCGCGCGACTCTGCCGCGCGACACGTTAAATAATAAAAAAAAAAATAACGTCACTTTTGGCGCGAGCTTTGACTTTTCACCACAGATCGATAGTAAAATTTATTCGCATCTCTTGCCTACAGAGTAGATATAGGCATTCAAATCCCAACCGGTTCAGTGTAAGAAAGTGAATTTGAATTTTATGATAATATTGTAATTAATTTATTAACAACGTGCCGTGCAAGAGTGAATGTGAAAATGTGTTACATAATCTTATATAAATATACGTATAATAAATGATCCGATATATTGACGATTATTATCTATATTGGAAATTCATGAATAAATAGCAATTTATATAATAATACGTCGTGAACGATCGTCAGGATGTTTTCATATTGTTTATGGTTTTTAAAGATGCTGGTGTAATATGTTATGTCTATAGATACTTTGTTAAGTACACTACAGTCGTACACATCGAGAGAATAAGTACCTAATCTTTTGAGTAATGGCCTGCTTTGAAAAAAAATCGTTAATTATTTTTTTAGATACGGTAATAATCGAATTTAGCAATTAGGTAGAATTGGTTTTCTAAGAAAGGTAATACCAACAATAATAAACTCTCAGATTGTATGATTCCACACTAAGCTTGTAGCTTGTATGGTGACAACCAAGCGACTCTCGTACTATAAAGACGTAGCTGGTTTACCTTTACATTGCATTAGAACTAAAAATTTAACTATACAATTAAAAATCTAAATAAATATAGAAAATTATATCAGACGTCATTAATTTGAATATGTTTTGGTAACATAATAATCGAGTTTATTTGCTTATCATAATTTAATTTTCATATTGTCAGCTTTTTCTCAAATCTAGTGCATGTCATGACTTCATTACGCATGCATATCAAAAGTAACCCACCGGTGTCCAAAGAGACAAGTTCTTAGTAAATATCAGTTTCTATCAGTAGAAATAATGTCTATGGGTAAATAAACAATTATTTTGGTTTAACTTTGATGCACTATTCAGACAGTAAATAATACATTTGATTTTAATCAACATAATAAAACTTATCTCCTCTAGGTACTGTTAAATATGTGTGAAAATCAAGATAAGTTCAAATTTAAATCGATACGATTGATTGATGATTCCGTATTAGAGGTCAGTTTAGTATCTACGTAAAAACATACATACAGCCGAATGCAGAACCTCCTCCATTTTGGAAGTTGATTAAAAAGAATAAAAATTATTTTCACGTCGAAAAACTTTTTTTAAATGTAACTGGCACAAAAATAATAATCATAGACTGAGCGTGCATACACCTATGGAGTGAAGAAAATACTACGTTTTCACTTTCTTATTATGTCTACGGTGACGCGGTAAATTTATTTTGTTGCAGTATAGGTACGAGGTGTAAAACAAGAGTTGATTATAATGTTAAAAAATACACTTCATTGTAGTAATGGACAATGTTGTGCATAATATCGGACTTAGAACAACTATCAACCCGTAATTAAATAATTATAACTGTGTTAGGGAAGTTTATTTGCATGGCACACGACATAGAAAACAGATTTTGTAGTTTTTATTGCGGAATTTTAGTGCCTACAATGTTTGCAATTAAAAAACTAGCAGCTTGTAGCTATTTTACTATATTTTAGTACTTAGGTTCTCAAGTTTACAAAGCATTTACATGTCTAGCTAGGTGATGAAAGCGATGGACTATAATTGCATCAATATCCTTTAAAGTATCCGTATGAAATTGGGAAACTCAAATTTTGTAAATGTACTCAATTGTCTATATTAGAACTGAATAATATTGAACCACTTACTGAATATTGACCTACTATTTGACTTTCTTCACTACATATTATAAAACAAAGTCCCTATATGTGTGCTTAGATATTTAAAACCGCGCAACGGATTTTCATGCGGTTTTCACCAATAGATTGAGTGATTCATGAGGAAGGTTTATATCTATATTTTATCCTGAAGTTCTCGGGAACTTCGAAATTACCGCGGGTGAATCCGCGAGGGACAGCTAGTTCTTTAAAAAAGCTTTTTAAACATCACTAGCGATTTCTTACTGCCAACATTAAAAGAGTACAGCATTAGTTTAGACTCTATATTGTAGAGTATAGAGTCTATAATAACGATTGATATGTTTATTACATAGTATATAATATGTATTAAAACTAACAATTTGGATTACATCAGTTCGTAGTTACGAAAGCTCTGGCAGGACACAGTTTTGAGTGCAAATTTACATTACCTGCTTAAAAATTACAACCCAAAAAAACATTATTGCAAAAAAGTGGTTTTGCTGTAAACAATCGGTTTTTCTCACTTGCGCTTCACGCGCCTCACCTCGTTAATTGTGAAATAACCACACTCCGTTGCGGGTCTGCTTTTAATTTATTATTAAAAAAATTAAATAAAAAAAAAATACAAATGAATTAATGTTTTCTTCATATATTTTGAAAAATGTAGGTACATGTACGAAAATTAGGGTTCTGTGTCAAGTGACGTACCCATACGCAGTTCTTATGCAATAGACTCGAATATTTTCAGCTCTTTATTTTTGCTAATTGTATTGATTATATCAAGCAGTTGACGACACGCACAGCAGTAACTAACGACTATTGAGTTAACGAACTAGGAAGAAGTTTTTAACTGTCAGTTACAATGTAGGTATGATGGCAGCATTAATTAAAGTAGGATAGCTTTCATAAATTAGTCTTCGTAATGTTTTGTCTAGACTTATACATAGGTATTTCATACATCCTTACATCACTACATAGTATGAAACAAAGTCGCTTTCTCTGTCCCTATATCCCCTAAGTATGCTGAAATCGACAAAATTACGCAACGGATTTTGATGCGGTTTTTACCAATAGATAGAGTGATTCATGAGGTAGGTTTATAACTATATTTTATCCTTGAATTCTCGCGGGAACTCCGAAATTACAGCGGGTGAAACAGCGCGGGTCAGCTAGTGTTATTAACAAAGTCCCCCGCCGCGTCTGTCTGTCTGTCTGTTCGCGATAAACTGAAAAACTACTGAACGGATTTTCATGCGTTTTCACCAATAGGTAGAGTGATTTAAGAGGAAGGTCTATACATATAGTTTATCCTGGATTTCCCGCGGGAACTTCATAATTACCGCGGGTGAAACTTCGAAGGGCAGCTATAGTAACATTATAAAATCAAGTCCTCCGGTGCGTCTGTCTGTCGGTTCGCGGTAAACTAAAAACTACTGAACGGATTTTCAGACACGTTTTACAGGACATAGGATACTTTTTACCCCGGAATTCCTGCAGGATCTCCCAAATTAAAGCTTGTAAAACTACGGGGAGCAGCTAATTTAAGTATAGAGACAGACCAAAAGACAGTTAAAAATGCTAAAAACAACTGTTTTGGATTCTGCTATAGTGCTATAGTGATGTTATCATGACTCCCAGCACTAGTTATTTTATAATAACACAATTTTGTATAGGTAATCTTTATGACAATTTTCAAGTTTCTACAAAAGATTCGGTCTAATTGTATATAAGTAATTTTAGATGAATGAAGTAGGTATATTTACTATCTTTTATTCATAGATTTCACGTTATATAATACAGTAACGTTTAATATTATCATCAATCAATCGAGTGAGCGAATAGAATCAGCAAGCAAATAAACGATTGGATAACACTTTACACTCATTCATAATATCCAAAGTAAACATCACGTGGCATGCTCTATGATGCCTGTACACAAAAATTATATTATTACTGTTATTTTATTATATAAAGGAACTGGCAAGAACTGAAAAGATTCAAATTCAAATATACTTTATTGCCCCAAAATACATTAAAGATTTGACAAATAGTTAAAAAATCAAAAAGCAAAAGACGGCGTTATTGATAGGCGCAATCTATCCAGGAGACAGTGTGATGTACCTAAATTGAAATGAGAAGCGGGTAGTGGGTGCGCAACAAAATATATTCGTATCGTATTCGTATGTCCGTCTGCCTGTTACGCTTTCACGCCTTAACGGCTCAAGCAATCGTCATGGAATTTTGCATACACGATGTCAGGAGTTCAGAGAAGGACTTAGGGTACTTTTTCCCGCGGGAACTTTGGTATTAATGCCGGTGAAATCTAATGAAATTTTTCATACACGTTGTCAGGGGTATAAAAAAGGACATAGGGTACTTTTACTCTTTTACATATATCAACGTAAAATTGTATAGACTGTTAGTTTGTAAAGTAACGGGAATCTTGAAAATAGCTAAGGACATAAAATGTGTTGTGGTGTGTGCTGGCCGTTGTCTCTGTTCTGGTCAAAGTCCAAACCTAGAGTAACACACAAATACCTCGCCAACGGCCGTCGTTTACAATCCAACGGTTTTTACAATTTGACGGTGATACATATTACACAGTTCATTATAAAACATTTACTGGTTTTATGGAGTCAAGTTATAATACTCTTATTTATAACGTTCGAGAAACGACCGCCTTTTTCATATTACATAACATAATTGTAACAATTAGGTAGGTACGAAGTGAAAACGGAAGTGTGTTAGTAGAAAAAATGCGGCCGCCTCTAGCAAGATTAACCTCCTGACTTTCGTTCCGATTTGTTGACGACGTAATCTCTTCTAGGCAGACAGAACAACGAATAAAAATGTCGATATAATAGTGCAAAGTAATGCGCGAACGGTGAACACAATGCCCAGGAAAAGTGCGGATGACGACAGATGCAATGCGATTGCGAGATTAATCAAAGACATGTGCAGCTGTTCCGAAAACGGAACGTGGTCGCCGGAAATGACGCCGGTGAAACGGAAGGGCCCAATTTTGAAAAGCGAACTGACAAACATTTCCGCGATGCGCAGCCGCATCATGAAAATCGCGAGACGGAAAAACAAAGCGCCCCAACCGCCCGCTTTGAGTTGCGATAACATTTTGGACAAGAAAAACAACAATGCACCGTCGAAAACGAACGTAAGTTCCGAAAACAGTACAATGAGACGAAACATAGACAGTTTTCTGCAATCGAGACGTTTGTTTACATTCGAGGAGGATATATATGAGACGCCGATTCAACGTTCAAAAACTTCATCGTGCGGCGAGAACTGGTCGCTCAGCAAAGTGTGGAAGAACAGCAACTCGGAATACTACAGTGGGTCGTCTTTCGACTCCAACCAACTGAGCGCAAACAGCTGCAGTTACATGGAGAAGATAGAGGAAGTGCCTGAGAAGAAATTGAAGGAACACCTGCGTTACGACAAGAATATAAAGAGGCACATACGTATACGTGTGATGCTCTCTTTAAGGATGCGCAGATACATGAAAAGGAGGTTACGGAGAGCGTATATACCGCCCAACGTCAACGCGAATGTGCCCTCGCGCCGGTTCGTTAGGGCATCGTCTGTTACATCCAGCTTCGGCACTAGATCATACAAGAGCGTGCTGACCGACAAGATAGGGGATGGAGCTGCAATGTTCGACATCCATGAAGCCAGGAACGTCACCATGGAGTTATGTCACGATTACACTCAAGACCTCGACACGCTGCAGATCGCGTTGCGCGCCGGAAATTTTAGGTAATACTTGAACCTCTTGTGAATGTCTTTACGTGGTTACGTGATTAATGTCGTAGTTTTTCTGGTTTATTTTCTGTTTTTGTAGGGCAAGTGCACCATGGCAGCTAACAGCTTGAGTATTTTATTTAATTAAGTAGGTATCATTTTAGTGCACGTGAAAATTTTACGTGTTTGTACTAATAATATCTAATTCTATGCAAATCATAATTATATCAACATCTAATGTTATTAGTCATAGATTGTTGAATTCACATCTTATGCGGTTAAAATCATAGACGTTTGTGTCATATTATTTTCGTAAAAGGAAATCTGAAAATGAAAATCTACTTACAAGCCTATTATAGTATGTATGCTTTGGTTAATTGCAGTATGTGAGTGGATATGGCTGCGTTACGCGTATAGGTATCATATACCTACAAAAAACATAATTTGCATGGCCGTCTATCGTAAACTATCGACCTTTGTGTCAAACGGAGCGGTTGTCGAAACAACGCTGCGCGCGCGTCACTCCGGATACGACGCTAGCCTACCGTGACCGTGTATTGTCATTCACCCCATGTCATTATATTGTATTCGTATTGTTGTCCCCTTAGCCAAGTTGAATATCTATAATCATTAACGCCATAGACAACTAAGGAACGAGTCGTCATGTTATATGGTCACGTAAAATCTTCCAATCAAAATCCCAGTTTCGCATAACCACGTGCCATAACGATACCTTTCCTTAGTTTTCTATGCGTTAACGATTACAGATTGTCAACTTGGCTAGAGGGGCTGGTGTCGTACCGTCTACCTGTCTCACTTATTGTTAGAAAGGTCAGCGGTCGGCGGCATGTGTGTGAAAATACAGCCAAATTCAATGTTAATATGCACTATTTATTTATTTAATTTAAATGTATTTATAAAGCTTGACAGCATAAGCCATAGCGCTTAATAAATGATTAATTTACAAACTAACAAAACATATTTCTAAAATTTAAAATGGGACAAATTTTAAAATTTAAACTAGAAACAATTTTAAAATTTGAATAAAAACAGAAACATATCTAACAAAAACTTACTTATTATTTACATATTTACACAGGAACTAATAACAGGCATTCTTTCCTCTAACATTCGCTTGCACTCGATCAACTATAACTCCTCCAATACGTCCTGACAGTCTATTCTATTTCTCAAGTTTGACAAAGAGAATTTCACAAGTGCCACTGACCTTAATTCTAATGAGTCAAACCCTAAATGTCCCATTAGAAAACCAGTGGCATACAAGAAGGGATAATAGGTGGATTGCTTCTGATATAGGTTCCGCAAAAACTTCTTTGAACCTTTTCCAGCATGAGCGAATACTATTTCTCATGTGGGGTCCAAACCACTGTATTACACTCTAATATACTGCGAACTAGTTGCCGCTAATAATGCCGCGCGTGAATTTCGGGATTCCCTCGGGGACTTTCCGGGGTGAATGATTGTACTAATATTTTGTCTCATTTCCTTTTTCACTCTAACAACGTGACTGTATTTATTTCGGCGTACGAAATATGGGACCAACTCTGTTGCAAGCCTTGCTGAGCTTTATAGAAGTGATATAGATTGTCGATCTTTTTTATTATTGCAGAGTAATAAAAATCATAGCAAAAAGCAGAAACTTCCTCTAAATAGTGAAACCACAGGTCAAAATTCGAAATTTTGTGACAATTTTTGTTAGAAGTCACTATCGCCACCTGTCATCGAATAGCTGTAACATAATAATTTCAACTGTTTATTGCTTCAGTTCTAAACCTGACAGCTAGATGGCGATGTAGTAGGTTAACGCGTTGAAGTCTTTTGTATGACGATGCACGATGTAGTCAATAGTCATTTTCATTCTTGTATACCTACCTAATTACTTCGTTTTTATTTATCCGTACAATAAAATGTGAAGATACATTAAATCATGGACCAATTAAATTTTATTGGTCCATGATTAAATTAATTATTGGCGCCCAAAAAAGGCCCAATTTAATTTTATTATTTAGCTGACTTTGGCCATGTACTAAATACATTTTATATGTGTCTAGTTTTTATAGTATATTTAGTTGGTGAGTTGGTAAAAGTTGACATATCCCGATTTTGTGTTTGGACAGTCTTTCAGTATAGTATTATATTATCTGTGGTCTTTCTGTTAGTTACCTACCGATGCACGATTTATCATCTGACTTATCTACCATTTTAGGCATGAATAAAGTAAATTATTTACTATCACACTGTATGCAGGTCTTCAATTTGTGCTACTTATTTATTTGCTTCTGCATTTTCCTAATCTCAACTAGGTAATATTTTAAATTGAATGTGAGTCTATTTGTTTGTTACGCTTTCATGCTTTAACTAAACAGATCGTTATGAAATTTCTGACACGTTTTCCGCGGTAAACAAGGACATACGATGTCTTTTATCTCGGAATTCCCGTGGGAACTCCGAAATTAACGCGAGGAACAGCTAGTTATTTAATAAATGGTACGGAGGTTTTGGCGAGCAGTTGCCGTCGCGTTGTCGGCGAGTCTCATCGCTCGACCAACGCGCTTCATAATTTTTTTTCAGTATGTAACACAGCCCGCGTTAGTATTTTTAACAATATTATTTATTGAAATTTTATGCACATCATGGTACAAAATTGCCTTAATGCCATAGTGGCGTTCTCTGCCAGTTTACCTTTAGATAGTAGAGATAGTTCGCTTAAGTTTGATTATTTATTTATAATTGTTTTGATCATACTGTCGTACTTTCTATTGTTCAGGAGCGGTCGCTTAGCTGTCGAGGGGTGGTGGTGCGGGCGCGCAATGCCAGAGGGCGGGGGGCGCGCCAACAACGGCGCCCTAGCGCTCCACTACGCGTCGGCGCGGGGCTGCCTCGACTGCGTGCGGCTGTTGACTAACACCACGCCTGATGTGTCGTAAGTAAAATTCAACCAGGGCAATCAAACGAGTTTAAACCCAGTGCAACTGGGTTAAAAACCCTTTTTTCTGGGTGTTTACGGATGTTTATGGAGTGTTTATTGGCATTTGAACCCAATTGCCTGCCCGTCTAAAGTCATAATTACTTCGAGCAAAAAATGCTGAAGCGTGAATGCAGGGTGAGTAGAGTAGGATGTAACTACCTTACCTATATTTTTTTATAAACAGCATTGAACCCAAGTATTCTTGTCATAGGAATGTTGAAATATAAAATAATTTATCAATACTTCTGTAGATAAACATGGTATCAAAATAAAATTTTTATAGTATTATTATAGTAGAATCCCGAGTCTCTGTATTAGATTTGTTGCATCTTAACACTTGCTTTGCTGCTTGATGAACTTATTTTTCGAATTATTTACAATTAAAATTGTACTCTAAAATAAATTGTGGAAAGAATAGAGGACAAGGACGTAGATCACTCGTTTTTTATAGATAAATTTTATTATAGGTGTAGCCGGCGTACCGCCCGGCTAACCAGGTAACGAAAATATTTTACAAAAAGTTATAAATTTTTCAAAACTTTTTATAGCTTTTACATTTCGTATCAAATAATAATATCTGTTCCTTAAATAATATAAATCCATTTTCGATATATAATGCGTTAAGTAAAATATTAATAGAAATGAATAATGAATGAACACAACACGCAACACATCATTAAGTCCGTATTTCTTGTCGTGGTCAGTAGCAAGGAGGAATGTATTGCGGACGCGCAGTTTTTGTCGGGACGTGGCTGGGCAGGTAACTGTGCACTGTGCAGTCACGATCCTAACGGGCATCACTTGGACTGGGCTAGCTCACACAGCACTCACATAAATAGTACGTTATGTTGGATTTCAACTAGGGAATTATTATGATAAACAGAATTAAAAAAAAAAGACATAAATCGCACAGAAAAGTCTCGCAACAGATATTACCCACCAATTTTACGCAGGTGAATGACCTTTAGGTATGACAAGTAGAAGATGTTTCTTGCGTACTAAGATTTTTTTGAATAATGTATTTGATTGGATAATAAAGTCAACAATGAGAACTGAATAAGTCATGAGAAATCGCTCCTTCGGCTATTACAATTAGCACAGATAATATAATACTATCAATCAGTAAGAGGTATACCTATGCAAAACTAAATGCAAGTTTCAAATTCTCATACAAAATGAAAAGAAACGTCTATTATATCAATCAATTGGCATCCTTAACTACAATATATCAAAAGAGATAACGATTTCAATTAATGATCATCATAAAATGCACTGCTTTGGAGTTATTCAATTATCTAATTAATGTAGGTACAATATAATTATCGCTAAGTGTTTCAGTTAGCGAAAAAGAAAGACAACATCATTATATATATGTAATGAATTAACAGTGTCGGTAGCACTTGGCCAGTGCGGTGCGGTGCAGAGAAAGCGTTACCGAATTAATTGCGCGTAGCTTATCTGACATCGGCCGCAGTCCGCGCACCGATCTGAGCATCTTCACAGTTAGTGATATTTGCTGCTATTTCATAAACCCCTTGTACTCAATGGTCGACTCACCACTATTTGTATGCAGATTTTATAGTAGTATCTTATTTCTAAATTTTACCATCTTTTCGCCTTATGGGTGCTTAGTTGTCATTGCGAGTTTACATCTTCCGTTCCGGTCTGTTTAGTGGGATTTGAAAATTATTGTTAAAACTATTTCGCTATTGTTCTTACCTAACAAGATATAAAACAAATATATTTCCCCCTCCTTTAGTTCTCACATTTTTAAGTAGTGCCCTGAAGCTGTTGTAAAATATAAGTTTTTAAAAGTATTTTTAATTTTGATATTTCTTAAAATTACCCTAAAAAAGAACAATAAAAATCGCACAGTTTTTGTTACTAGGGAAACAAATTACCTTTTTTTAATTGAAATCAGTAAAATCGTAAATATTTACCTAATTATCGATTTTGGTAATCCGTTTAATAACTAATGAGTGATATAAAAGCCTAAAGTACCGTTTTTAGAATTTTTGTCTTTCTGTCTGTATGTTTGTATTCTGCTGCACCAAATTGAATGCGATTTTTTTTGTTGTATTGCTATCTAACTTAGATACTCAAAATTTTTTCGAAATTCCATCTGGAACTCGAGATATTAAAAAAAAATGCTGGTCATCCTACTAATATTATAAATGTGAAAGTGTGGATGTTTATTACTCAACCACGCAAAAACGACTCAACGGATTTGGATGGAATTTGGCATGCACGTTGTCAGGGGTACAGAGAAGGACATAGGGTACTTTTTATCCCGGAATTCCCGCGGGAACTCCGAAATTACCGCGGGTTAAACCGCGGGCACAGCTAGTAAATAAATAAAATAAATAAATAAAAAATACACTTCATATTATAACCTTGAGGAATTTCTTGGTCAGGCACGGAAAGGCACGGTGTAAGCACCGAAAGAGTTGATTTAATTATATTATTATATTATTAGCTTTATATTAGTTGTCACCTGCACAAGTGTTCCTGTACTTACATGAATACTCGTAATATTAGTAGAATTTCAACTCTTAACTTTGTACACCTTCCATACGTGTAGCGTATAAAGTAGCTCCGTTAAATTCCATGTCGAGGCCGTTGGGCTGATGCTATTCAAAAGTTTATTTAAGTTGGTTTTGTAGTTGTGTTTGTAATATATTTTTATGTCTTTTCTTACACAATTTTTTTCCATTCACAAGTAATGTTGGCCACGAAAGCACGATTAGGTACAAAGACTCCACAAAACTACTTATGAACTTATAACAATTATTTATTTTCATTCTTTATTTATTTAATGTCAACTTAGAAACTTGAAGTTTTGTACAAGGCTCCCTTTTATAGCGTTGAGAAAGGGTTTTTCAGACAATTTCAGCCTCTTAAACCTTAGGGATAAAAAGAAAGGTGAAAGTTTGTACAGAAGAACCGTTAGTTTTAGGTTATTACGGAAATTGGTATTTGGACTTTTCTTACCAAATAAAGAAACACGTACTCCAGGGCTTTTTGAAAATTCAAATGAAAAATGTATAAACGCGATCAGCGGGCATTAGTTACTATAATGGTTCTAAATGTTTTTAGTTTTTACTTCGACACTTTCTTTCCATTTCTAGTATGTTTTGTTCACCATTCGTCTTATCGATTGGCGGTAATAATTTTTATTGACTCTTCGGAGACATTTATTGCAAAGTGGTTATAATTAAAAATATGCGACAAAGAAAGCGAATAATATTAACAAAGTGGGTAAATGAAGCAGTATTAGCGGGTTAAGCTGTGGACATAATGGCAAGCGGTAGCGAGTGTGTACGTCTCTTATATGCCAAATTATTATAGATCAAAAGTATAAGGCTTTGTGTCTGAAATAATAATTAAAATAAAATAAGACATTATCTGGCTAAAAGATTAGGATTTGATTTTTCATTTGGATGTAGTAATAATGTCATATTATGTTCAAGTTGATTAAAATTAAGCACGTATGCTCAGTTAGTGATAATTTTAGGCGTGAAAAAATGTTAAGCGTCTCCTACGGTTTTATTTAGTTTTTTCTTCTTATAACAAAAAAAATATTGTGTAATGTACTCAAATTTCTTGATATTTCTATTACAAACAGTATGTATAAATAATTATTAGTAGGTAAGTGTTGTGGATGTGTAATACATCAGATTTTTTTTATTTAATCTTGGGTCCTACCTACTATAAGTAGCTCTTCCGCTCCTTCTTCCGCTCCTGCCCCCGCTCCCACGTCGTTTATCACCAAGCAATCTACCTGAATCAGAATTAGAGCTCTGATACGCAGCTGTAGTAATAGCACTTAGTCGTGCGAGATGGTACTCGGCGTGTACCCGCATGCCTGGGTGTAGGTGCGCGTGAGTGGCGCCCCCTGCCGGTTGCAACACGAACAAGTGAATTCGCGAATGATCTTATCTATCGTGATAATCCTTAAGGAAGTCGTGTTAAATGGGATCCTGTTTTTGGTATTTAACTATGTTTTTTTCTACCAGCTTATTATTATGTTAATCAATAAAAGCTTTTGAGTAGAGCTTTTTAAAGTTTTGTGATTATTTTTTTATATGTAATGGCATTTTTTTTAAATGGCTCACACGCTTGATAATACTCACGTACTTTGAATATCTAGAAAGTCCAAAGGCCTCTTTGTCGGTAAATAATAATCACAATGATTAAACAAGGAAGTTATATAATTTTATTGATTGCGATACACAGTCGTTTACAACAAACAATTTGATTTGGCGTCTTGCGCCTTGGCCCAAAATAAAACAATGTAAGTGGGAACAGCTTTAACTGGTCGTAAATTTTATTATATTATGTTTCCGGCGTAAATAAACAATTCTGGACATAATATAAGTGTGTCACCAGAGTTGTATAAATTAATAAAACTATATTGTCTTTGTATTGTATAATGCAGCAGGTCATTTTTACGGCTCTTTGTATTAAGTCCATTTTTCGCAGATTCGTCGAAGCATACAGTCATTTTTTCGTCACAAATTTTCAGAAATTTCCCTGTGTAAACAATAATTTTTCTACAGTTTTTTTATATAAAAATTGCCTTCATTCCACAACACGGCACAAAGCTGTTGAATCCCACAATAAGTTATAAATCGTGGTATATTTATTTATTATTAGGTATATTAATAGATACCCATAACCTTTTTTAAACAAAACCTCAAGGAACCCTTCTTATAAGTAGATAAGTTCTTTAAAATTTTCATTTTAATAAACAGATTGAAATAAATTTTGTAACCCTCAACAAACAAAATAACTTTAATTTTTCGGAAAACTATACCTACTTAATAAACAAAAACCTCCTAACATTGCTAAAACGTATAATAAATTATGATGTAAAAATGAATATATAGACAATTAGCATAGATAATTAAATTGTTGAAACTCTCGAATTTGTTTGAAAGTACGAAAGAAGTCGAATTTGCATAATATGCTTAAAAGCGTGACGTTATACTGCGTTGTTGTGGCCAATTATAATTATTTTTAAATGGCTGCAGCTTCTACAGTTTGGTAAATTTTACTTTTTTATTGGATACTAATTGTGTGCCCGGTTTTTTTCGTGTTGTTGTTTCAAAGTACTTTAGCGTAACCGTCACTCCCGCTCGGGCTTTAAAAGTTTCAAATTGTCAATTTAATTTTTTTGTTAAAACTGATAGCTTTTGCGTAACAATAAAATCATAAAAACAATAACACTTTTTGCCATTTCCGCCCGATCAAACCAATTTACCTAAATAAATAGTATATACATGTTTGAAATTTAGAATTTTAAGTGGCCATTAAGTTATTTTTAATGTATGAGTAAATTATTTTTATGAAACTTACTATGAACAATATGACTGATAATAATTAAGTGGAACGGAAAATCCACCCCACCGGGAATCAAACCAACAACTTCTTCGTTTTTAGAGTAGGGTGTTGCAATAAATTCGGTCGTAAAATGTTATAATAACAAAATGTAAAGTATGTCTTGCCTTTATCCCAATGAAAGTTTGCCTCTTTAAATCCCTACTAATTCCTACTAATATTATAATTGCAAAGTAACTCTCTCTGTCTATCTGTGTGTTACGCTTTCAGGCCTTAACGGCTCAACCGATAATCATGAAATTTTGCATACACGTTGTCAGTGGTACGCTAAAGGACATAGGGTGGTTTTTTCTCCCTGAATTCTCACAGAAACTCCTTAAAAACAGGGGCAAAACTACATTTGATTTTGCATATTATATTATGTTGTTAGGGCTTCAGAAAAGGATATAGGGTACTTTATCCCGGAATTCTCATGGGATCTTCGAAATTAATGCGGTTAGAACTGCGGGAAACAGCTAGTTATTGCTACGCGTGAAAATATGCACCGCTTGATTTACCGAAAGATATTTTAGTGATATTTTCTTGAACGTAGTACAAGTCGTTAAAAACGCTATTATGTCAATCATAGCACTGACAGTGAGTGAAAAATATCAAGCGTTCGTTTGAAGACGTAGTGTAGGCATTTCCTTCGTTTCTATTTGTAAAAAGCGAAATAAAATAAAAATAATATTAACTAGTTGCAATATACGGAATGTGGATTAGGTATTGATAATTATACTTTTACTAGTACAGTATATTGATATTCTCAAAAAGTCGATGGTGTCCTGAAAAAGTTTCATAACAATAATTTTACTAAATTATGAGTATGTAAAGTTAAAAAAAGTTAACTAACAAAAACGAACCCACTGTGTTACAAAAACAGAGGTTACAAAAACAGGAGCAGTGTACTTTTGAAATTTTTATTAAAAATTTTCAAATAGAACATAAAATACCAATGTGTACTATTGAGATGAGACATTGAAAAAAGTGTGACAATTGACAAACACGTGTGTGATAATCGTGTAATCAATCGATCGATCGTGATTATCGATTTTTGATGATAAAATCGAACTGAAAAATGGCGACTTGTCCGCGACGAGAGCGAACCACGCGTTCCGTGTCCAACAGGCTGAAGTATTCAAAAACAATTCCAGCGACTTCACTCAGGTGAGTTTTTAACTTGTGTTGTAATTGTTTTAAAGACGAACGTCAAGAGTCAGTTCCAATTTTGAATTACATTCTCTCTCTCACTAGTTTATGATATTTCTTTTTGGTATCGATTCTCTTTCACCATCAAAGGCGAAGTTTCACAATTATTCATAGAGCATAATAAATGCATTCAACAAACAGTGTTCGCTCAAGCGGGAAACATTAAGACATTCATTTGCCATTAGATCACAAGTTAAACTACAAGATTGCAATATGAGGAGACATTCGGATATAAGTAAGACACAAAAGCGATCATTGTATGTAACTATATTTTTAAGGGCCAGCGTCGACATGACGGAAAAATACTTGAGAATTTTATACTGATGATAGTTTATGAAAACCTATTAAAAGGATAATAGGGATGTTGACAACTTTTGAAAATCAAAACTCTATAAAACAATATACACGTTTTTGCTTTTCCAAATTAATGAAAATATACAGAGATAAAGCGCATTAAAGTTCAGGGTGGAGGCTCGTGAAGTCGTGACGTCATTAATCGATATAAGGCCCCATACAAACGGTACCGGATAGTGATGACACGCGAAATTTCAACTTAATGTATCGCCGTTATTTTTTGATTACTTAAAAAAAGAAAAAATACGTGTCCAATATTTTTTAATATTCTACAAGACGGAATTAACGGACGGAAAAAACATTAGTCAACTAGCCCATTCAAGGAAGTTCCTTCGTTGAATGTAAGAGTATAGGTATTTTTAAACAATTTTTAGATTTAATACAAAGGTCTTGTTTGAAAATTAAATACTCATTGAACTAATTTTATTGATACAAAATAAATGTTTTGCTTTGCCGAGATGTCCTTATCGTTTTTACCTCAAAGGTAAAGCCCATAGGTCAAAATTTAATTACCTTAGGCACACCAAAAGCAGATTCCAAACCACTTTAAAGTTTTGCTACATTTTTAAAGTTGACGATAATAATCTGGATAAACTTAACGTTTCCACTCTGTATTAGTTGCTGATATGAAAAACTTTCTCAAAATGGTTGAATTCATATTTTGTGGACTAACGTGTAGGGCCGTTCTGACGAATAAGCCACAGTAGATATTATTACCTATTGAAAAGTTATCCGATTCCTTATTGATGACTGCAGATCTGCGTCGGCCCTAACATTCGGTTGCTAAAGACTATGATTACTTTGTGTACGCAATGTGTAATTACTACCGAGTTGGTCATATCAACTCTATGTAGATAAAAACGTTTGAGCAATTATAATTTTAAACCCAACGGTTGCACAATTCGTAATTATTTGTAAAGAATTTAACACTGAAGTTAAATTGTCGGCAACTTGTGAAATTAATGGATATAATTATTAGGTATAATAAAACTAAATTTTCCTATAAACATTGATATTGTTGTAACAGTACCTAATTGTATAATATCTTTCTTTAGTTTCTTTTTGAGCCATTGATAGCTTTACGAAATACTTACCCCGCAAAAAAATTTTTAGACTTCAATGTTTTGAGCATAAGAATTTCTGCTTTAAGTACCTATTTTTTTGTACTTAATATCTAGGCAAACATTGAACATTGAAAATACATAGGATCTGTGTAGACATTTTTTTGAAATTACTAACAAACTAAAGCTTGAAAATAATATCAATACCTACCTACTAACCAACTGTTTAACTTATATGAGAATAAATAAAGGATTTCTCTTTAATTAAAAATTTCAGGCCTCGTGAAAATCTATAAAATAGAGCCATAAATCTTGAAATCAATTATATAAATTTTCTTTCTAATAAAACCGTATATTTATTACCAGTGTTAGGAACGGTATGTGTCACACAAGTTGCGAAGCTGATTGAAAGAAAGGCTATAAAACAGATTTTTCAACTGTTTTCTCTGATCTATTTGCAACAGTTATTTGTTTCTATGAAGACAGATTGTGATAATTGTCACACGAGAAATCTCACAAGATATAACTTAGATTGTTACTTGGTGTTTCATGAATAATACTATATAGTTTTCAAACTACTTAACAGTTTAGTATTTTTATAAGGATCTTTACATGATCTGACATTTATCTGTATTATATTGAGATCATGACGATTGACGATCATGGTTTCCTTCGATATATTATCCAATGTAATTTTGAATTTGATAGTGTGAAATGAATGAATCTAATTTAATTGGCCTTGAAGCCAAGTAATTGCCGATTGACTACAAACCTTAAACTGTCCGATTCTAAACGGGAGTATAGCATTTAAAAGAAATCTGTTAAAAAAGATTACCATAACGGGAGCAATTTGCTCTTTTATTTGAATGAATAATTTCTACTGATTGTGTGCTCAATAAAGTGTTTAATTAAAGTAAAGTAGAAATTAATAACTTAAAACTAATAAAAACAGAACATTTTAAGTGGCTTATCACTATAAAGCGATCTCTTCAAGGCTACCTGGTGGAGTATAGAAATTGTTCGCAATTTTACGCAGGGATCGAACCAGCGCAGCGACACCGGGCGCAGAGCAGATAGTTTCACTTACATTATTATCTGTGGTTTCACTAACCATTGGGAATAAGATTATATACCTACATATAGATTCATTGCGTGAAATAGGCTGGAAATAAACCTACTAAGTCCGTCACGTGCCGTAGATAAAAAAATATTGGTCACTTTTTGTTCTATTCTTTTGATTATATACGTAATAAACTTAAATGCGCTTTATCTAAGTATAATTCATTAATTTGAAAAAGCAAAAAATACGTGTCTATTGTTTTTTTATTAGGTATCTACATAAATAAATATATAGAATAGAATTTAGATTTTCATACCCCGGCAACACTAGCAAAAAAACATGTCTATTAAGCCGCTTGTAGTAGGCTACGAGTTTAACGGCCAGCATCAGATATAGCGCAATAATTAAGGTCCATGCACGGCATGCTGGCGGCGCGTTCCGTTCTGAATGATATGTGCTACGTGATCACGTGCTATGCACTTTTTTCTTGCATTTTACAGCTTTGTTTCGGTTGCAGTTTGCATTTGCTTATTACTTCATTGGGATGGTTAACTTATTTATACGATGCAAAAAGAAAGATTTTTCAAACTACTTATCTAATGCATTAGTAGAGGCACAGATATAATATGTGTTATGTTCATGTTCTTAGTCAATATGTGATCTCTACTCGGCGAAAGGAATATTTCTACCAAATTTGAAGTCTCCAAGCCTTATGTTTCCAGAGATATTGTGACGAGTCAGTTCATAGGTGAAAATCTATTATATATAGGTAGGTATATAAAGAAATAAACATACCTATATAGATTTATTTTCTGGATAAAAACAAAGGACTCTTATTATCCCTATAGACAAGCCTACTTAATATTTGCCAACATAATTATAGGAATTCTAAGGGACGCTTAAAATTCATGTGAGTCAATCAGCTTTGGGAGAAAATTTCAATCCTAAATTTAAAAAGTATACCAGAGTTTTCAATCGAGAGAGTTTTTGAGATCTTAACGATTTCACAGACCAAGACGAAATAACGTATTTTTGTGTCGTTTAATTTTAACAACTAGTTTTTAGCTCTTCTGACTTAATTCTCGTAAGTCGGTAGTCGGTACACTACACAATGAAATTTTTGAAACACCCATTTTAATAGCTAAGTAATAGGGATTTTTGCAAGTTTTTCTCCTCCTATACATATTATTATAATTTACATCTTGTCGAATGAAAGTTCATTCCGACGATTGTTTATTTTTTGCAGCGCCATCTGTTGTCGGATAGAAGCGGTGGGAAAGCGCTTGCAAAAAACGCGTTCTACTAATATGTTGTAAGATTTTCCCCGTAGCTTTTGTTTGCGACAGCGGTGACCTTGATGAAGGCTATTTTCTAATGCTCACAATACTTGTATAGCCTGTTGCTATTTGTTTCCTATTTGAGAAATTTCATAACACACGTCTTAATGATTTGTGAAACTGTCATAGAAATGTGTTATGAGAACTCGGTATACCTGTGGCATCTTTGAACCTAAAAACCAAATAACCTGCTTATACATTATGGTATCATAGATTTATACGGTATTTAGTTTCTTTTTACAAAGAGCAACTCAATAATTTCTCGCTCGTTTCTTCTCTAGGAAAACTGTTTTCCGAGCGGGTAATAAACATAAAAAAGTTATGTTTGGACTGAATTAATAGATTTTTTATTTGTCTACTTGCTTTTATTTTAAAACGTACTGATTTGATTTTTCAGTAGAAAAAGGTCTCTAAAAGGTTTTCAATTCCCGGGGACCTATAATAATTAAAAAACGAGTGAAAAAATAGGGGTTATAAACCTGTAGATGATAAATTTTATCTTTTTAGATGGAATAATAAACATAAGAAATTTTCAGTTATGACAGTTTTTTTACTTATAATTACAATCTAGTAGCATGATAAACCATTGCTAGTTAGCGTATACAAACTAGCTGTTCCCCGCGGTTTTAACCGCGTTAATTTCAAATTTCCCACGGGAATTCTGGGGTAAAAGTACCTACCCTATGTCCTTCTCTATTACCCCTGAAAACGTGTATACAAAATTTCGTGATGGCCGGTTAAGCCGTTAAGGCGTAAAAGCGTAACAAGCAAACAGACAACTCACTTTTGTATATATAAAGTAAGGATTACTTACTAGCACAATTACAATAATACTCATGTAATATTATGAGTAAATATATTCGTACCTATTACAAGCCCACAATAGGCCCCTGTTGACTTTATCTCATGCGATACTAAACAATAACCAACTGACCACAGTTCTATTGATTACATAACACCACAATCAATGATAATAAAAGTAAGTATTAAAGGAACCGCAATAGTAAAAAAACATAGATATTATTTGACAGCATAACAGTAGCGAAAGTGTATTTGTCATCACAAATAGTCATATCATAATATTCACGTCATGGAATGGAGACAAACGGCAAAATTCTAATACTATAAATGCGAATGTGAGTTTGTTCGTTACGCTTTCACGCCTTGACTACTCAACCAATTATCATGAAATTTTGCATACACGTTGATAGGGGTACAGAAAAGGATATAAGGTACTTTTTATCTCGAGATTCCCGCGAGAAATTCCGAAATTATAAAGAAAATTGCTTCAACTGCTTGCCTGAATTATGAATAAATAATTAAAATTTAAGGTATAGGTTGTAACGACTAACGAGGCGGCTGTATGCCACTCGACCTCGACCTGATAAGGTATTGTTTCCTATACTAAAATCAGATAACAATAACTAAGCGGCTTATAATGGCTTGCACCATCAATTAAACCTTGATTTGGTAAAGTTTAAACTCGAATAGGTCTTAAGTAAGCTTTAACTTTGAACGAGTTTAACTGCACTTTTAATTGTACATATTGTGAGCTTTTAGTTTTTATTCTATAAACGAAGCTAAACATCGCGAAGGCTATCGACCTCTAAAGTGCATGACAGATATATTCGGCGTCTCTGTAGCGTCACACAGTAAGTACGAGCCTCACTAAAGAGAGCACTTTCGCTTGCTCCGCCATGGAGCTTACAACTGCCCAGTGAGACAACGGCGAGCGGCTGAACCGCTTGACTTTGCATCTGCGGCCATGGACGTAATAAAGTATTCGTCTATAATTTAAATTGCTAATGAATTCAAGTGCAGTGAGAGTGTTTGCTTTAGTAAAACGGTGAATTAATTTCGAACGTCGGAAACTTTGCCTACATGTGGTTGCAGCAGTTTTAAATTCATATACGAGTATACCTAAATTTAATTATGAAACAATTAAAAGTTATGGCTTGATTATAATTTTATTGATTAATTAAGGAAGAAACATATTTAATTAAAATTTGGTATCAAAGACTATACAAGAAGTAGAATAGCAAGCTAAGTCATCGAAGTAACCTTTCAGAGATGACTTTGAACAACACAAACTCATCTTACAGTCGGGTGACGAGTAAATTTTTTCGAAAAAAGAGCAAAAAGAGCAAGAAAACCCTCAAACCGAAGTCTGGGACGTACAGTGGAAGGGAACGGTAAAACCTGAATATTTTATTTGAACTAGTTCTTTATTGCAGTTAAGGGTAGGTTCAATAGTAAGTTGTTGGGGCTGCTGACGACTTTTGAAAATCAAAGTTCTAATTAGTCCGCCAGTTAGAAAATAAAAAAATAATGGACACGTATTTTTTGCTTTTTCAAATTATACATAGATACTAGCTGTGCCTTGCGGTTTCACCCACGTGAGTTTCGCAATTCCCGCGGGAACTCCCTTTAGGGGGATGAAAAATAGATGTTGTCCGATTCTCAGACATATGCATACAAAATTTCATAAAAATTGGTCAAGCCGTTTCGGAGGAGTATGGGAACGAACATTGTGACACGAGAATTTTATATATTAGATTGCGCATTAAAGTTTAGGGTGGAGGCTCGTTATGAGCCCCCATACAAACTGCACTGGATAGTGACGTCACGCGAAATTTCAACTCAATGTATCGCCATTATTTTTTGATTACGTAAAAAGAAAAAAAATAGTGTCCAATATTTTTATTAATCTACAAACTAGATTAAAAAAAATTTTTAGTCATCTAGCCCATTTTAACAGAAAGTATAAATTTATATATTATACTATTTTTTTAAGAATGAAATTCAACGTTTAACTACCTAAGTACTTCCTTTTCAAACGCACATTAAAAGTACTTGATTAACAATATATTTGCGTCCTACTTTAATATTTTTATCACCTAAATACACGATTGTAACGTAACAATGGCGGCTTAAAACAGTTGACCTAACAGTTCTGTGTGAATATTAAATTTTATATTCACCTTCACAATGTAATGTTATAACGCTTGTGAAGATTACAATGGCCAAGCGGTTACTTAACACTCACAAAACACAGCTCTGACCCGTCTGACATCACACGTATTTTATAACTCTATGCGTCGCAAAGCGGCATCGAAGTGAAAACAGCGCGAGAAAAAAGTGAAACTTGTGAACTCGACGTTCGATTGTATCGATTCTCTATGAAATTCGAATTGATATCAAGCGATTATGTATGGTTACACAATAGGTTATTAATAGTTATGAAAATTAGTTTTAAACAATGCTGTTTTTTTTTTATTAATACTAGCTGTTCAACCGTGGTTTCTATCGCGTTAACATCGGAGTTCCCGCGGGAATTCTGGAATAAAAATTACCCTATGTTTTATGACGATCGGTTGAGTAGTTAAAGTGTAACAAAGTCACTATTTCATTTATTATAATAAGTATTTCTAGAGCGTTGTTAGCGTAAAATATTATTGTTAAATAAATCTAAAAATTATTACAAAGTATCTAAACTAGTTTACTATTCCAACAAGAAACACAGCATATACGTATCTATATTAAGCGTGTCTGAAAGTCCGTACGTACTTGTGACGTACGAGATTATGTCGTCTTGATGTGAATTTTATTAAAATATCAAAAATATCATTTGATTTATCATGGCAAGTTTCTTTTTAATCTGTTTTAATTTCCACGTAATGCGAGCGCACAGTCATATAGGCACACAAAATGTTTGATAATGAAAAAATTATAGACACGTATATTTGGCTTTTTTAAATTATTATAAAAATACTTAGATAAAACGCATTCAAGTCTGGGAGTTCCTTCTCGTGACGTCAACTACGTTTAGTGTACCTAGGCGTGACTTCATGCGAAACTTCGTCTCAATGTATCGCCGTTATTTTTTGATTACGTAAAAAAAGGAAAAATACGTGTCGAATATTTTTTATCTACACGACGCGATGGACTGATATAAAATTTAGTCATCTGGCCCATTCTATTTTATTTGACTTCATTAGCAATTCATGTTTATCAATTTTAAAGATAGAAGAGATATTTCATCAGGAATTTCGTTCTAGTTGTAATCGACAATTCCGTAATCCCAATACCGATTATCTTAATGTTGTAATTAAGATGTCTATCATGTGCTCTGAGAAGATTTTTAAATAACTCATTTTACGTAATAACTCATATGGTAGCAGTGCAGTGTAGTTGTAACCGCATTAAAGTTTAAATAACTTGGCAATAGGCGTGTCGAAATACATGCGATTGGAAATGAGATGTAATCAACTCGGATGAATTGCTTTTACTGTATCTTCCGATGATTCGAGTATTTTACCTCCATGGAGGAGCGTTGGTCAGGTTTGATAATTTTCCATTTTCCTGGTTGTAATTCCTAGCGCTATTCAAGACACCTTGCAAATACCTTGCCAATATCGTACATTAAATAAAATATAATACATAATTAAATTTTTGTAAGTCTTCGAGACTTGACACCTGTGATGGACAAACTTTGTCATGCTTGCATGCTTTTTCACACTTTTATCATAATATCCTTAGCTATTATTGTTGTATTAAGCGGTTTTAGTTATAAGCATGACGAAATGTACTTAATCTGTTGTATGGGTGGTACATTTTGCGAAAGGGACATTACCGTATTGTCCCCTGACCACCACCTCTTATAAAACTTACCTCTTTTGTATAAAGTCGTAATATTGACGCAAATAAACCTTTGTTTGTTTGGGGGAGGGGGGAGGGTCCAAATCTATTGAAAAACTTTCCGAAAATCCGTATACTATCACCATTTGCTTGAGTTCTCAAAACACCGACTTTTTGTCCCGCAGTGCGAACACGGCGATGGACAATGACGTCACGCCGGTGTACCTGGCGGCCCAGGAAGGTCACCTGGCGGTGCTCAAATACCTGGTGCTGGAAGCCGGTGGGCGGCTGGACGCCCGCGCCAGGGACGGCATGCTGCCTATACACGCGGCCGCGCAGACCGGCTGCTTGGACTGTGTCAAATGGATGGTACGTACCTGGACCCTTATTCTCTATGACCAACAACATTCCTCGCCCATAACGTGCGTCCGAAAAAAACCATCCCAATTGCTCGAAATATGAAAAAATATTATTCTGTGTGCCATAAAACACGTGGTAAATATGTTATTTTGAAATAAAACTCCTCTGTGCACGAGGGAATAACAATGTCTGTGGCGTGTTAACGCAACGTGTTCTTATCACACAAATAAGAGGCCGGTAGGTACCTAAAGGATTTTAAAGTGACTTATCGCATAGACGCATGTTTGGTACTACTTTTCTACTTAACAACAGATGGCGCTATAATCACAACGAGCGAAGCTCCGTCGCCCAGATATTTTATTTTATTGCTGCCAATATTAACTAGTATTCAGCAGTGACTTATATAAAATCTTGCTAATGTTCCGCCAGTACATTTGTTACTTCCTCGTAGGAGATGGATATAATATGACGGATTACAAATCAACTTATTACATATGAATTACGAGAAAATTACTTTTCTTGCGCCACCGTTGATTACAATTTTCTTTATTGTTGCATTATTTCCTAGACAATGTAGAAGCGAGGAAAATAAGTAAGAAGAAAGCAAGTCATTGGTGTAACAGCCCGAGGGACAGCATATTTTAAATTGATCAATAGATACTTGAGACTTTGTAAGTCACTTCTTTTTGGCGAATCTGACCAACCAAACATTGTATTTGCGAGTTTTTCGAAACTTCTATAAGTAAGCTTGATAGGAGGTTTGATTAAGCTTATTTAAAGTTGAAATGGTACATTTTTTGCTTCGATTTTGTCCATAAATATTGCAGACTAGCGGTGCCCCGGGTTTCACCCACGTGAGTTTCGGAATTTCCGCAGAAACTCGCCCGGTAGATTTTTGATATCTTTTCCAAAAACTACAAATATTCCAAATAGGCTAGCCATTTTCGAGTTTTTGCGAGACTATAACGTACGAAAATTGATTTTTATATGTAGGAGATATTGTTGATCGAAGAGAATCTTAATACTCGGGGGCACTATAGGTACCTAGCCTTTTGTCAGTGAAGTAATTTTTATAATCATTTCTGTTCAGTTCCACAAACAAAGTTTTTTGTACATTCGTATATTACATTATGTAGGTATGGCTTTTTAATAGACGTTTAATTTTTTTTTCTTATATTCTAGTTAATAAATAGTTTATTTCCGATTTTCGTTTCCTTCATTATTAATAATAAACATTTAATGGTAAATCAACCACGAATTAGGAATCCATTTAACAATCCACAATTAGCATTGAGCAATTAGAAAAACTTTAATATTGACGGCACGCTACGGAAATCTGTTTTTACTATATTTTGTTCATTAAAAATATTTATCATTTATTTATTGGAGTAAAATCCAATTTTAAAACAGTTTCAATAGTTCATCAGTGGAAAGCGTTGGGGCTGCATGTGTCGTGCCGTGTTCGATGTTCAAAACGGTCTGTCTGTTTGTCTCAGTCCACTTTCTTTGGTTGTAAGTCGTAACTGCAGTGAAAACTATAAGCGCAACTACAAGTTGGATTTAGAAAACTTGTTTTATGCACACTCGTGTTAAAGCTGTCCGTTAATGCCAAGTTACGTTGAGGAAAAGTTTTGAGACTAGGTATTTACTGTATGTTTATCTTGACTAATTATAAGTTTATGATGTAAGCAAAAGTATTGAATATAGGTAATAACAAGTGAAAAACAGTGTTTATGGAAGTTAGAAGAGATGTATTCAAACCGTCAACTCTTTTTAACCGACTTCCCAAAAAGGAAGAGGTTCTCAATTCAACGCCTACTTAAGTATGTTTTTTTAGAGCTCTAAATATAGCTTTCTTAGTTAAGTAAAATATAAATAACGCTTGAACTCACAAAACTCGACTAGGTCTTTTACTAAGCAGAGCTTGTACTAATGGCAACAGATACCAGATTTAATGTTTATTCTGTAGATAAAGTCCATATTTCTGTACCCAGCAGTACCCATTGAGATATAAACGGGCGAATAAAGTGATTATGTTTATCTCTTTCTAGGTGGTCGACCGGGGCGTGGACCCCAACGTGAAAGACGGAGACGGCGCGACGCCGCTACACTTTGCGTCATCTAGAGGCCACCTGACTACAGTGCGCTGGCTGCTGCGCCATGGGGCGAGACTGCATCTCGACAGGCACGGCAAGAGCCCCATCAATGATGCAGCCGAAAATCATCACTTAGAGGTATTGACACCATCAACATTGTCTTGCCTAGAAATTCCAATCAAAATTCCGGATTTTTTTTCTATGTTGTTGTTTCCAATACGATTTCTTTCACCATAAAACTTGATTTAATTTGTACTACGCATACATAATTCAGAAAAAACTCAAGTCTAGGATCAAACGTGCTCTTAAAAAGTACGATCTCATATTATAGTGACCATTTATACTCTTACACTCTTATACTCTTTGCATATGACGATATCATACGTATAAATGGTACTAATGTAGTTAATGGTTTTTAGTGTCTCAAAATCAAAATGTAAATAACAAATTTATATTAAAAAAAGAGGACATGTTGCATTTTAAACATCACGCTTAGTTTAACAAAATAATTACAATGTTACTTTCCAATCAACTCTATGGATTTGCGAGTGCAGCTCTTTGGCCCGTAAGCACAGACAATAGAACTTGGAAAGTAAATCGAATTAAATTTAATCGTAATTCGCTCAGCGGGAATGTTACAGATCAAAACAGTTTTTGTAATTGCGCTCACGCGTGTGCCGTAGCGCACCTACCAGCAAACGTAATTAATCTCTTTTTGTGTTGCCTGCAGTTGCTAGAGAAAAAGAAATAAGTGTTACCAACACGTAGATACATTGATATCTTGATATTAATTTGAGCGTTGCATAATTCCTTTCACTTTATGCTATCTCACACAGTAAATTTTGCATTTTAAGAATAAAACATTAAGGAAAAATACGAGCTCGAGAACTTATTGCTATACGTAGCCATAAAAAGAGTTTTGTACCTACTTGTACGACTTTTTATATAATAATAATAATAATAATAATAATAATAATCCACTTCACAACACACAGATCTACTTAATCCCACACTAAGCTATAAGCTTGTGTCGTGGAACCCAAGCAAACGTGAATATACTACGCATATTATTACATATATATTATACTATAGATACACACCCAGACTGGAAAATGGAACCCTATGTTCATTACACAAAGTCCACCCCCACCGGGAATCGAACCCGGAACCTCTTGATTAGCGGGCAGGCATGGTGGCCATGGCGCCAATCGGGTCGTCATATAAAAAATAGGTACATATTTTATTACTAAATATTTAAAAATTCTTTCAAACGAAAAATTAATAAAACGAATTTTAAGCAAACAAAAAACTTAGGTACCTCGTCTGAACTTGAATTGGTTCACCACGGATGATCCCTATTATACTGAACTTCTCATATAGGATAATCCCTCCTTTAATACTTATAATAAGTATCATTGGGATAATCCCGTCACGGTAATATTTAACATAAAAAGTGTGGTAACATAATTCAAAATAGCGTGAAGTGCGGTTTATGTTCCGAAGGTCTACGGAGAGTCAATGAATGAATGAATAAATGAGTGACGGTTTTAGATACGGAGTAACGCTAAAGTTCAGGGCCGTGTGAAAATTGGTGCGTTCGGATCAAACGCCACAAGGCGTAGGTTCAAACCATAGAGAAAATAAATTAACTAGAGATGACATGTAGGCGGGGCAGGCGCGCCACGGTTACAATCGAAGTTTGAGCAAATCCTTTAACTTGCCGAAAACATCTTTTGTTAGTATCCCAAGTATGTTTTCCACAAATTCGCCAAACTGTGAATTTTGAAAACAGTGACTGAGTAAAATCGTAACCAAAAAGCGTTTCTTTACGTTAATGAATGTTTTAGTGCGTGATGAATAGTTTTGTGTGCGAAATCACCCGGCGACACTCATGGTTTTCACCTGTTTTCATAATAAACTAAGTTGATGGCCCTTCTATCAGTTATTTTCTGTTCTGTGGTTCAAACCTTGAGCTATCGGTGAAGGAAGACATCGTGAGGAAACCATAGCATGGTGGTAGGGCACTTTCTAGAGCCCGGCTGGCTAGCTACCAGTTACCCCTTCAAGTTTTAAATCTGTCGCCAAGCACCTAACGGTGTGTTCCGGCAGCCTCACTTAAAAGCCATCAGTTCCCATCTCCATTCCAGGTCGGCTACGCACCTGCATGCCTTCTGGTGTTACAGATGTCCATGAGCGGCGGTAATCACTTACCATCAGCCGTCAGGTGTACCACCTGTTTGGCCCCTATCACATAAAAAAAATTTAAAAAAATCTATGTTGTTGGTTTCCTAGAAATCAAATTACAAGGAATGTAGTTTTAGCTATTTCATTGATCGGGTAAAAATACCCACTATAAGAGAGACTCAATGAGGTTAGAAAGGGTAAAACGGTAGGTAAGCGATGAGTCCCTTACCTTTTCCCTTACCTTACGGTTTATTGTCAACATTTCTGCTGATTTGGTCTTTTGATTGAACGCTATTTCGTGACCACGTCACACGAGGATACGTTCCTAAGTTTTCTACAGAGATAATAGATTTTCAACTTGGCTAAGGGAGCTGTCGGATTACAGTTGGTTACAAACGTTATAAAATTTTGTGCGCAGTGTCTGAACGTGCTGGTGGCAGCGGGCGCAGCCGGTGCCGAAAGTAAACAGCTGTCCTCGTACAAAGCCGTACACTCCTGCGCATGTTCGCCCGGGGATGCCAGAGTGAGTAATTTACACAAATATTACAGTGCGATTTTATCACTGAATTGATTTAATAACCAGATCGGCGCATTAAAACGGCCAAATTCGCGACAAATATAATATTATGTCTGACAACTGTACTAAGGGTTCTGAGAGTATATAAGGCGTGAAGCAAAATGGAGTCATTCGCAAGTTGTCCTTGCCCCGTCATCGTTATAGAAGTGGAAGGTCAATCACTAACACGAGATCTCGAAAACTATTATACTTACTTGACATAATATAACGCTGGACAGGTAGATAGATATTTCGTCGGTAGGAGACGTCAGCTAAATAAAGAGTTCCCGCGTAGATTAACGAGGGTGCGAGTAACACCGCAAGGAATAGCTATAGTGTTATTTACAAGACTTCTCATTTGTCACCGGTGACGGAAACCACTAGGAATGACTTAATTGTGACTGATGTTTTGTCCTTTCCAGTGCGCTCTGCCGAACTGCGTGAACGCGAACAGCGCCCGCTCCCCGTTCTTCCTGCACGCCCCCGAGCGGGAGCGGCGGGGGGCCGCGCCGGAGCGCCGGGGGTCCCTCCCCTCCACGCCCCTTGGGTCCATCAACTCCGCCAGATCAGGCCCCGCCGATGGGCTCTACATCAACCCGATGCAGAGAGGCACCCCCACCACCGTGACGCATCACACCTCTTCAGGGGAAGAGAGTTCAGGTTTGTGTTAGTTTTGGTGCATTTAGATCGGCAAAATGACTTGAAGAGGTGATTCAGCCTAAAAATATAGGTTAGTCTCGTAATTACTAATAAAGATTCGACAGAATTTGCATTAAAAAAAACTTCAATTTTCATATACAACGTGTCAATGAATTGACCAAAAACCCGATTTAAATAATAAACAATATTAATATGATTAAAATATAAATTATTTCGAAAAAATTAATAGTCTATAAGTTATTCGACATTAGTTTGGAGGTGGCCTATCTACGAAATTTCAAGCGCTACGCCCGCGGCTACGACTGATTCGATTTTTTTGCTACGGGTGGCGCGGCGTACGCGCCAAATATGTAAAGAAATAATTTAGACATGGGCTAGTAAAAATGAAAAAATATAACCCATAAATATTAAAACATGAAGCGATCGATTCGGAAATTATACAATAAAATATTAATAGGCTAGTTTCCTAATTTTTTTTTTTAGTCCATTTTGTAGATTATTAAAAAATATTGGACACGTATTTTTTTTTTTTTATGTAACCAAAAAGTAACGGAGATATATCAAGTCGAAATTTCACATGACGTCACGCCTCGCTACAGTTTGTTCGCACGTTATAGCGAGCTGTGACATCACGAGTCCCCCACCCTAAACTTTAATGCGCTTTATCTATGCATATTTCCATTATTTTAAAAAAGCAAAAAATACGTGTTTTTTATTTTTTTATTATCTAACTGACGGACTAAATAGAATTTCGATTTTTTTACCCAGGAAACTAGCCTATTAAATAATGATTACACACATGATTATAGGTAATAAAAATAATACTTACATGTGGTCGATTTGTAATTCAAAAGTTTAAATACAAGCTGCACTATCAGAATTTGATTGATCTACCATTAGGTATTTTTTCCTATGTTTGTAATTTTTTTATGCATAAACAAACTCACTTTCTTTCTAACGTCGCGTCGTCGTCGAAAAATCTAAACAAAGCCAATTTTTTATATTTACTTTAGGCCAATGTTTTACGTAGATACCTATGTAAGTACATATAAATTAGCCCACAGTGAAGTACGAAAGTTACAAAACATACGCACTTATTGCTGGTATCAATAACGATTATCCAATAAAAGTCTAATGAACACCACACTATAGCCAGTGATTAATTGTATAGAGCCGTGAACAATCGCGAGCGCATCTAATAGGGCACGTATTGAAGCGGCACGACGGAAGTGTGCGAACGATTCGTGTGCGATAGGAAGCGCCGGCGCAGGTTTAGGTAATACATGTTTTTTGCACATAGCCAGTTGATTTCCTGACGCCCGAGTGAGTGCACGTGGGTGGACAATTTAGATTAGTCATTAAAAATTATAGGTACAATTATTTAAAATGAGCGTCGTTACTAATGTCTTCGTATATCAAAGATGGGTGAATGCGGGTGCTCTACATTTTGAAAGTTACGGTGTGTTGTTTAAAATAAAAAATTTACCAATAAAATAAAATATCGTTCAATAATTTTCAGTTTAAGAGTTTCACTACGTAGTTATGCTTTCATAAAAACATTTAAATGTTTTCTAATGGAAAATGGACGTTTCACACTAGACGACAATGGTTGTGGCGATTCGTGATGCCATGATCATAATACAAGGTTAGACGGAATATCGCAAGGGTTTAACCGCCGCACTCAGAGTCGACTTTAATGATTACTTAGTTAAGTATAGATTTTTAAAACAAAACTGCCGCGAAGTTTAATAAATTAATGTTAATTGGCATTTAATGAGATGTAACATAATTAGTTAAATTCTAATTAACATTAATTTATTAAACTTGTCTGATTGCGGCAGTTTTGTTTTAAAAATCTATACTTAACTAAGTAATCATTAAACTCGACTCTGAGTGCGGCGGGAGTGTCAATAATTGACTAAGGTCCATTATATACTGAGTTACTGACATTTAGAGATATTATAGTGGCATAAAATATGAAAGAACATATTGGGCTATGCCGTCGCACTCAAGTATCTTGTATATCTATCAATTGTATAGCTCAAAAAGTTGTTTATTGCACAAAGCATAAACATGTTTTGTAATATTATGTAGACATGCTTAAAATACATTTTCCTTGCAGCGTGCTCAGCATCGGACGCGGACACTGGCAACCCCAGCGGTTGGTACCTCCATGGCAACAACACTTGCAGCGCCAACTCCAACGCCCCAGCCGCCCTGTACCAGCGCGTCCGGGACCTGTTCCACACGCGATCCCCCGGGCCAAGGGTGCCCGCTGAAGGACAAGAGGCTCCTACTATGACAGGTTAGTTATAACGTAACATTTTATGAAAAAAAATTAAGAAATCGGTTTATTTCAAACATTCGTAACGGCAGATAGTACATAAGATTTTCAATCGTTTTTATTTATGGCTGTTTTTCGCAAACCTGCCAGTAATCTATACAAAAAATAAAAGAGATATAATTTTATCAGAATATTTTACGTTTTCCACACTAATGTAAGAAAATAGGTATCACATGCAGTAATAACTAATTTAACTTAGTTTTCAAGGAAAGATAGTTTCTTTTCCTTGTAAAAAGCCATGTTTTAAAGTAAATTGTACGTACATCGAGGTTGTATGGGTACTCAAGTTTGGTTGCAAAGAAATAAAGCTGAAAATTTTCACAAAACATAGTCAAAAGGAGATGAGAGCCGTATGTTAGTCATGGCGACAATTCGTTATATTCGATCACACCCAGTTCTAGAACTTACGAGAGTATGAGAAGTGTAAAGGAGGTTGTTAATTTTTTTCGCCAGTAAAAGCGGAAATCCACGGTTCAGCGGAAGTGACGACAGCGCCGGAGCACTCGGACAGCGACAGCGGCGCCGACGCGACGAGGCGCGACCACACCTACGAGGACATATACCTGCACAGAGACGAGCCTCCCAGGCGCAGGTCAGTGCCCTGGGGTAATAGCGTAGCTGGAACCTGGAACTTCCTTTAACGCTTTGCGCGGGAACGCATCGAGCGTCATTGGGTCTTTTGCATCGAGAGTGACCCAGGGACTTGTATTACTTTCGCACACGGCATTCAAAAATACGGTCCTAGGCCCTTATTCGCTATGACCATATCACGTCAAGTTAAGATAACGCGCCATAAAATTTTTAATTAAAATAAAGATTATAGATTAGATTAGATTTATTTATTTCACATTATCAGATTCAAAATTACATCAAATTATAATATGTCAAAGGATTTCCAATATGTAAAGGATTTCCAACGTGTTTTATGGCATACAGAATATTAATAATTTTTAATATTTTGGCATCTGGCAAGTCTGAAATTGTGTTTAAGGAACGCGCTTTTTAAGAAAAAAATATCGCAACGCATTTAAAAAAAAAACCGGTGGCATAATAGGTATAGGGTAAGTAGCGGGTGATACCGCGGAGTTTTGAATAAAACCATCAGTCTATGTGTAATATCTTTATGGGTAAATACTAGTTTTTGATGATAACTTTGAAATATTTAAACCATTGTATGGTTTGGAACTTGATATCGATAAGTTTAATCAAAAAATACCAAAAACGGTCAGATTTGTCGCTTTTGGTGGATTATTTTGTTTTGGCGGGTGTCGCTAGTTAGACTATACAGTATTGAGCAATTTTTTATTTTAGCAATTCATAAACCAGTCTTCACACTTGTACCTATATTTTCAAATTGAATACAGGAGCAATTCCCGAGACTCTGGCAGCCACAGTCGGCCGGGCAGCGCGGCGCTGGTCGTCGACTATACAACCAAAGAGGACATTGAAAAGTAAGTTCTAAATGACTTCACGTTATTTTACTTAGGTATATTTCGTACTAGCTGTCCCCCGTAGTTTCGGAGGTAGTTTCGGAGTTCCCGAAGGAATTCCAGGATCAAAAGTACCCTATGTCACTCAGGATCACTGTAGCTTCCTATAAGTGAAAGAATTTTCAATATCCGTTCAGCAGATTCAGAGATTACCCCTAAAACATCACAAACTAAAAATGCACAAACTCACAAACTTTACCTCTTTATAATATTAGTGTAGATTAGAATATGATGGTAGTGATTATAAAAACTCTTTGAATGACGGTTCCAAGTGAATTTATCCTCTCTGAACAGTTCTTTCGCGCAGCAACGAGATTATATTCTCTCTGTCAAAGATGAAGAAGAAATACACCTACTATGTGATTTATATAAGTGTATCTTTGTTTTTAAAATAAAACCTTGGGTTGATTTTACAATTTACAGATGTTATCTGTCAGACTGTTTTCTGATAGTTTTGTTTGAATCCAACTCGTTCCCTTTTGAAAGTTTTATTCAGGTTAGTCCTTCTCTGAGGATTGCAACGTCGGCCCTAAGTCTAGGCCCTAAGATTGTGTCTTTGTCCACAGTTCCAATAAAGCATACGAGGATATTTCCCCCGCGTCCTCCGACGTCCATACCAAGTCGACGCTGGCCACTAAGCTAGCGGCGCTCACACACAAGGCACAGAACTTTGTGAGTATACTAAATAGTAGATACCCATTAAAATACATGATAGCATTGTTTTTTGTTTATTCTTATGGACTTTCACATTTAATACATACACAGTTACAACTGAAATAAATAGATATCTATTAGCATCGCTGTACGGGTTGAAATTGCTAACCATAGTGCAATATATTTAAAAATCTTTCACGGAGCTCTTGGAGGACATCGAATAAATAAGCTCTAAACGACATACCTACATATATACTTTCTTGCGCACATGAAAAAACATTCATTTTTTAAACACACAAGGGGGAGGGCCTCAATTCGGTTGTAAGTCTGTCGTATAAAAATCGATTTGGAAAAATGCTTTTGGCGTTAATTTCGGAGTTTCCACGGAATTTCAGGGATAAAAGTATCCTATGTCCTTCTCTGTACCCCTGTCAACGTGTATGCAAAATTTCATGATAATCGGTCGAGCCGTTAAGGTGTGAAAACGTAACAAACAAACTTACTTTCGCATTTATAATAGGGATGTTGCCTACTTTTGAAAATCAAAATTCTAATTAGTCCGTCAGAAAATAAAAAACAATAGACTCGTATTTTTTGCTTTTTCAAATAAATTAAAATATAAGAGATAAAGCGCATTAAAGTTTAGGGTGAGGGGGTCGTGACGTCACTAACCGCTAAAACCGCCATACCAACTGTCAGAATAGTGACGTCACGCGAAATTTCAACTCAATATATCGCCGTTATTTTTTGATTAAGTACGTAAAAAAAAAAATACGTGTCCAAAATTTTTTTATAATCTACAAGACGGACTAAAAAATAAAAATTAGTCAACATGCCCATTATAGTTATGAAGGATTAAGTACTCCTTCAACAGGCCAGCCGGCTCTCGTCAGCGGCGGGCAGCAGACGCGCCTCAGTGTCCGAGGAGGTGACCGTGGTGCAGACAGCGTCCGCCTCGTCGGGGGTGTCGTCGGGGGGCAGCTCGGGGGACGAGGCGCCGCCCCCGCCGCCGCCGCCCCCCGCGCCGCCCGCGCCGCCCCCGCCGGCCGTCCTCGAGGAGCCCGCGCTGAGGCCCTCCGAGCTCAGGGGTAGACTCGGTGAGTCGATATTCTGCACTAATATTGTGGTGGGGACAGTTAGACATATAACTTCTGTTTTATTGATGCGATCTATTGAATTGCATCTATTTAATTGCAGAGGCCCAGGCCAACTGTCGGCATGGCGACGCGTCGCCACGCTATGTGACATAGATATAATATAAAATATATATAGCGATATGGCGACGCGTCGCCAAACGCAAGTGATTCTGTAACTCAAGTCACTAATGAAGACAAATAAGTTGTCTTTCTGAAATTAATATAAATAATAAATCACCTTTTTCTTAAAAAATTCTGATTATATTTTTAATTGTGCTATTGTATCTATATTCATTTCCTTTCATAAGCTATCCTTTTATATTCATTTTTATAAAATAATTTCGATGTTTACAATCGGCGAGACGTGCCGCGATGGCTCAATTTTTCTTGCTTTCTTCTTTCTTTCTTTCTTTCTTCTTTTTATTCTTCCATATACCTACTTAAACACAACGTTTTAAACAAGAACATAAACTGCCTATGCCTACTTTAATTTGTCTCCTAAATTAAATATTGCAATTTATATTTTTACCAACTATTTGAACATCATTTGGCTGTTTGAGTAAGATGTTTGCGTAAAGTAAAACTGCTTAGTTGCGCGCTCAGTTATTGGTTATCCGCCATCACTGAAAGCCCGCCATTATCTTTGTGTCGTATTTCACTTTGCTCATTCTTTTAGGTACCTATGTCGCCACTTCTCAGAAATTACCTATTTTGCGCAATTTATATCAGTAGTAATATCAAAAATAAGTACAGTATAGTTAGTATATTAATAAATTTATTTATAAAAATTAAAGTACCTACTTATAGATCTTTTTGTAACAGCTGGGCAGTGACTCTACATCGGGGAACATTTGTTTCAATCTTAGATAAAATATCCTGATATTCATAAAAAATTGAAGATCCAAAAGGAATAAAAAAATGCATGCAATGAACAAAAAACATGGCTAGCAAATCTATACTAATATCTCATAGGCGTGGATCTAATAGTACGAACCTGCAGGCCAATTATGTAATTATTGTTGCTATCATATTTCAGTTTCAATCAGAAAAATAGCGATTTTGTGATTAATTATTTATTTATTTATTTGCAAGAATATCAATTAGAATTAATCATGTTTAGGGCAGTCTAAACTTATGAAGTTTGTTTATTTTGGTCGATTGCTAGATATTGTAGCTGTTAAAACGTGCATATTGTGATCGCAAAACCACTATGTTTTTGATCGCAACCGAAAAATGATAGAAACTCCTCGGATTTTCAGTGGCAAGGGCAAAAAAGACTGTCAAAATTAACCAGCTGGTTCCCATCCGCATTTTTTCTTTTTCACTTAATCATAGATATTAATCATCAACTTTTACATACAAATAAATTAAAAAAAATATAATATAATGTGATAGCATCGAATAAAGTAAACAAATGGTAATATTATAGTCATGGCGACAGCAAAATGCGTCATCCCATTTCAATTCGCACGTCATAAAACAGGCAGACTTTTAACAGTAGGTAGGTTCGAGTAGAGCGGGCGATGTGAAGATATTAGATTGTAGATCATAACGCTGTGAAAGTTGGCACTAGGCAATCGCATCTTATTAAATTTTAATTAGCAAATAGAAAGAATATAAGTAGTCAACGTGCATTTTGTTCTTTGGTTAGGAACAATGCGTTAAGTCCGTTTTCAAATAACCGGATAATTATGTTATATGGACTAGTTGACTAAATTTTATTTGTAGATTAATAAAAAATATTGGACACGTATTTTTTCTTTTTACGAACTTCATCAAAAAATAATGGTGATACATTGAGTTCAAATTTCGCGTTACGTCACTATCCGGTGCAGTTTGTATGGGGGCTTATTGCGGTTAATGACGTCACGAGCCCCCACCCTAAACTTTAATGCGCTGTATCTATATTCTATGTACCTATATTTTCATTAATTTGAAAAAACTAAAAATTATTTTCTAATTTTCTAACTGACGGACTAATTAGAATTTTGATATTCAAAAGTCGTCAATATCCCTATTGTTCCACTTAAGCTGCTGGACTAGTGTTCAGAAGCATAGCATAATATTGGGACTGTTTAAATCAGGAAAGGGGGTGCCAAACAAAAGGTTATCTTTTGATAACCTTTTGGTCGATGACAACGAGATACTGCTCAATTTTTTTTATTTTAAATTTTTGAACCTCATCAATTATTTAAAAAAATCGTTTTTCCAACTCCATCATCAACTGGGTCCGATGTTTGCTTTTTTTTTCTGAATTATTCAGAAGATAGTTACCCTGCATTATGTATACTGAAATGTATTTAGATAATAATAATTGTATATTTTTTTTTTAAACGATTGAATATACACTAGTTGTTTTCCGGAGTTTCGCTTTTTTCGCAACATTATGCGGTGAATTTCCAAAAACCTTTTTTATCTAATATTATTGTCGTTATACTGTTAACCTGTGCAATTTAATTGGAAAATTGTTTTTTAAAGATATAGATTTAATTATTATTTACGTAACAAAATCGAAAGTTTTTTTTAGGTAGGTAGGTATTACCATTAAGTACCTATGCCACAGTGTGTTATAAAGATCGGGTTGGTTCTGTCTTCTTTGACGATATTAATTTTGATATTTTATATTACCTACGCGGCTATGCCTCGTACATTGACATAATATAAAAATCTCACAATTCGATCGTAATAATATCTTTTAAATTAAGTACAGTCAACCATAAAAAGTGTGTAATAAATTTTATTTTCGCTGCCATACGAAATGGAAAGTGAAACAAAGTATTAAAATGTTGTATTCGAAAACTTTATACATATTATGTACATTTTATTGTGGTTTTTGAGTGTACATATGAATCAGAACGCGACTAACAGCCCATTAAACTCGGTAGAAAGTGAACTCTTTCATTAAAATCTCTGTCTTCATAAATATGCAGTGCACCGAAATATAAAATGTCGACATTTCGAATTGCAGATAATGATCTTAAATTTATACTTTATGATTTAGGTAGGTATCCTGCGATATTATTTGTCGATCATCTAACTATTATATCTACATTTACACAGGAATCCCGTACTTAACTGACTGATTTTTAAGTAGATACATACCTAAAGATTTTTAAAAGATATTTCGTTAAATATATTAAGATTAGATTAGATTTATTTATTTCGCTTTAACATAATTAACAGTATATACATAATATACACAGTGTTATTCGTCAAAGGGATCGTCATTGAAATTGAATATAAATAGAAACAATAGGTATGTCAATTTAAATAATAGGTAAATGTCAAGAATTTTACATTAGATAAAACAATAGATAAAAGTGTACACAGTGTAATTAAGCAAACTTCATTTTTAGAAAATCGTCAACAGAGTATAGTAGGTACGTACGTTAAGTATTTATTTCACGTCTCTGATTGCGGCAGTTTTGTTTTAAAAATCTTTACTTAAAATTAAGTAATCATTAAAACGACTCTGAGTGCGGCCGTAAGAACGCACAGCCTGGGTAACTTATAAAAAAATCTTATTCTTGTTGTACCTAGATAGATAAATAATATTAAGCAAAAAAGTAATTTGAAATCAATTAAACGGTTATAATAGAGGGTAATGAACTTACTTCTTAATTACCTTTTGTTAATATAAAACAAGTGGTTCCCGCAGTTATAATTAAGGTACAGTCAGCATCAAAAGTAACTAAGTTTAAACAGTTGTTGAAGCATATTACTATAGTAATAAAGTTATTAACGAGGCAGCTCCCTTCGCGTTATATAACCTCCTCTTTTATAAATTTTGTGCTTTTTTATCAGATAAGTACTTCTCTTACTTACAATGAAATATCATTGTCTATGTTCTATTTTAAAAATATTATTGATATACTAGTGTATTTTTGTAAATTTTTTCCTGCTCACTCCGATTTTGGACTTACGAACTGAAATTTTATGTTGGTGAGTGTCAAATTATATCAGCACAATAAGCATTAAACATTCAACATGAGTTTGGAAAAATATTATGTTGTCAGATTCCCATATTTATTTATTTATTTATTTATTTAATCCTTTATTGCACATCAGATAACAATATTACAGTACCTAAAGAAAAAGAGTATGCAAATGGCGGTGTTATATAGTCGCATAGTCCCATAGTAGAACAAGATTTGCTTTGCACATTGAAAGCAGGTTGAACAAGCCGTGTGTAATTGGCGTAATAGAGCACGCTCGAAGGGATAACTTGCGTAATCTATTCGTATAAGGTTAGTCGAAAATAAGTGTCAAGTAGAAAGGGAATTGAATTTTTCCAAAATGTTTTTTTTTTTCTAAAAGTACCTATGTAACATAACAAACTTTTAGAAAATTAGAAAAGTTTGGTTTGAAAACAACTCCTCCTTTTTAACTCTACATCATCTATCTACCTTTCGGTGAACAAAGTCGGCTACAATTATTTTTTTACTAGATCTATTGTTCACCAAAAGGTTACGTATAGAGTTTAAAAAATAGAGAATAATTGTTTTCAAATTTATTAATTTGGAGTTACAAATGTATAAAATGATGGAGTCAGTGAACTCCGGTTAGTTAGTAGTTTATTTAAAAATTACAACAGAAATAATGAGATTAATAATTTTGATGTGATTCGTCTGAAATCTCGGAATGGAATCACATTAGAAACAAAAAAAGTAGAAAATACATGATTTAAAAATAATGGAATGTGAAACAGAAATTTAAAAAAGGCAATTTTAAAAATAATTAATCCTTACTATTTATAAATGAAAAAAGTAAGTTTGTTTGTTAAGCTTTCACGCCTCAACGCCTCAACAGATCATCATGAAATTTTGCATACACGTTGTCAGGGATACAGAAAAGGACATAGGGTACTTTTTATCTCGGAATTCTCGCAAGAACTCTGAAATTAACGTTAGTGAAACTGCATTCAATGTTGCATATGTTAGGTACTCCATGTTGTCAGGAATACAGAAAAGGATATAGAGTACTGTTATTCCGGAATTCCCGTAGAAACTCCAAAATTAACGTGGATGAAACCGCGGGGAACAGCTAGTAACGTAGGTACCTATCTAATAAAAATGAAGCAGGATATCTGGCATACAACCGCCTCGTTACAATGTGTCTTGTCTAAGTGCGATAAGCGGGCTGCAGATGTTGGTCCGGTGGATAAGTGAAGGTCAATACCAGATCTCGGCAAACTAGGCAAGCGCCAACGTGTGTAGGCACCTACAGTTGATCAAAGTTTTCAGCAGAGCTCTCGGCGAACGCCTACGACCAATTAAGAACGTCTACACTCTACACAGTTGGGTTAACAGAGTGAGACGCTTTCAGCCGGCGCCGCCTAGCGCCTGAATTTTTAATACACTTTGTAACCGGGCTAGTACATTTTACACAAGTTTTCTAAAACACTTTCTTTTCTTTCATAGATGTTTAAGTCTTTAATTAATTCTTTAAGTTTTTTTTTTTCAGTAATTTCCGTTGATATACCACACCTAATTTCATTGTGTTCTATCTTAAAGAGTAGATATATTATACAAGGTAAAGGTTAATCGGAAAGGCTAGAAACTTGGGTATCATAAAAAATATTGAAAACATTTAGATAACGCTGACGTTGTAAAATATCTATAATAGTGCGCAAAATAGGTAATTCCTTGACGAGGGGTGACGTCTACAAGACGAGCAAAGCTAGTGTTTTATTTGACACGAGTTGTAAATTGCCTTTTTGCGTGTATCTATACCATATTATCTACCTACAATTCAAACGTTTTACAATGCATTAAGCGAGGAGATATTAAATTTAATTTCAATAGTGTAATTTAGATGAAAAAATGCGTGAGTGTCGTGAAACACTCGGATAGAACGAAGTTTCTGCGCCTCGTACTTAGTTTCCGACAAAGAAAAAATCAATAAACAACCAATAATAATCGTTCCAAAAACCAATAAGCGCGCGGCTATGATGCTCTGACGGAAAATTTCGTTACCTCATAAATATTCTATTCAACTTCCTCGTGAACTCTAAAAGTAACCGATTACGACTTACATCCAAACTTACAAACTTTATACAAGGTACCTATTACTATGACTAGCTGTTCACCGTGGTTTCAGCCGCGTTAATTTCGGAAATCCCGCGGAGTTTCCTGGATAAAAGTACGCTTTATCTTTATCTTTTTCTGTGTCCCTGTTATCGAGTATTCAAATTGAATAAGTATGCAAAAATTTTATATAGTTACACCCATGGTCATTCCGGAGTTCCTTCCTCTTGAATCTCTCTATCACTCGATGAACATCGCATTAAAATACGTTGCGTATAGTTTAAAAGATCTAAGGGGGCGTCCATTAATCACGTGAGGCTCAAAAGGGGGGGGGGGGGAGTTGTTTGGAAACAATCACGAAATATCACAAGGCCCCTCCTTGTGAGGGGGATATAATGAGATATCACCTGTATTTACTTTTCGTTGAACGCACGATTTCTAAACCAAACAGCGGCGCGTAGCCTTGACTCACCGTTGCCAGGCAAAGATTTCCCAAACCTAATCAGATCATATCTGTATTTAAAGTTAATATTCTGAAAGCTTCAATATACTTTGTACTAAAAAAATAAAAACCTCACCACTTATCACCAAAGGACCCCCTCCTTGTCTAGTTGCTAAAAAACATCACGTGATTAATGGACGCTCCCTAATCGTACACAGACGACGGGAAGCGACTAAGTTATAATACTATGTAATATATTTAACAATTATTATTGCACCCAAGGACGATACCAACAGAGATAAGAGTAAGTCGGAGTCAATTAATTACGAGTTATAATTTAACATCATCTATGGACATGGAAGGCAAATCATCTTTTTAGACTATGCGGTATGGGAGAGTAAATAAATAATAATTATCACCACATTAAAGCCTTCATTTAATCGTTCAACCAACAACGATCCAATTTCCAAGCATTCCGTACCTTATTACTTAGTAATAAAAATAATAATCGTTAATCACACGCATCTATCGATGGTCGCAACTAATTTATGTCGTCTAGACGCGTTCTTGAAAAGCCCTAAACCATAAAGTTTTATAGCAACTTCTTCGTATATTTTTTTTTGAAGTTTTTATCTTTCAGACAACGTTTTTAAGTATTAATGAAACTTAGGTTTATGTAACTACAAAAAACATAATGTAAAAAAATATCAACCTTGCCTTAGTGTTTTTAAATCTCAGATGCTTTTCCCTCTTAAATCTTTCGTGAAATTTTGCACAATATTACTTTACTCATTGCTATTATATAGATTATAGACGCTGGGACAATTGCTCGTGCGAAACATTTCAGACGCAACCGCGTTTAAAAAAAAATATACCTATAAATCTTTACCACTATTAAAAATTATTCATTTTAATCCTTTATGAGTGGTAATAATTGAAGAAACGTTTTTGCGGAAACGAGGTTAATGTTGATGATTGAATGGAACAATGAATTTGTTTATGAGGTACCTAGGTAAGGTAGGTATACAAAATTAAGGAAAATCTCGAGCGTTTTCGTTGCGTCTATAATAATATTATGTTGCATCATTTTCACATATCTACCAACAAATGTATCGATTTGCAATATCCGAAATAGTTAATCGAGGAAATCCGTAGTTTACCATTTGTGTTGTGATTGGTACGTTCGCGTTCGAACTGTTAAAATTAATTATTAACAAGTGGTCAATGAGAAATTGATATTGACTGATAATCCTACTAATGAAAATCCTAAAATGATAATCATATACTAATTGAATCAATCTACCTATTGGTGAAAACCGCATGAAAACTCGTTCAGTAGTTTTTGAGACAGACGCGGTGGAGGACGTGATATAGGTATCCTACTAATATTTTAAATGTGAAAGTGTGGATGTTTGGATGTTTGTTACTCAATCACGCAAAAACGGCTGAACGGATTTTGATGAAATTTGGCATGCACGTTGTCAGGGGTACAGAGAAGGGCATAGGGTACTTTTTATCCCGGAATTCCCGCGGGAACTCTGAAATTACCGTGGGTGAAACCGCGGGGCACAGCTAGTAATTGTTATATGTGTTACGGAGTTGAACATTATTTAAAAAAAAAACAGACATTTTAAATTTTATTTAAAAATTAAAGCATCGATTGAACACACTGCGATCGAGCGCGCAGCGACGCGGGGTGCGTGCGCGCCGACGCGCGAACTTTCTCTCCCCCCTAACGGCGGCCATCTTGCAGCGGGACGGCGCAGCTCGGTGGCATCAGCAGACGACGAACGGCCGCGCGGGCTCAACCTCGTCAATAAGCAGCCGGCGCTCCCGTTCGTGCCCCCCGCGTTCCCGAGCGGTGCTCCCGACCGCCTGATCAAACCGTCGGAATATTTGAAAACAATCACGGCGCCGTGCAAGCGGGACGACAGCGCGGCGGAGGTGAGGCCTCCGCCGCCGCCGCCGGCCCCCAGCTGCGAGCCGCACGTGCCGCCACCGCCGCCGCAGCCGCAGCCGCCGGTCTCCAACCAGCCCCTGGCTGCGATCAGCAGCGCCGAGCTGTGCGCCGTCAGGCTTAGAGCGCCGGCCGCCAAGACCCTGTCGGCGCCCGCCCCGACCCGCTCCGTCAGCCTACAGTGCCTGGCGAGCGCGGAGAACTTCAAAAGCGCCAAGACAGACCTGATAGAGGAATTGAAAATGTCAAAGGACATAACCGGGATAAGGAAGTTGAAAGTGGAACGCGCCCGCAGGGAGAGCCTCCAGGACAAGGAGACGTTCACGGAGTTCACGAAGCGTTTCACCGCCGACAACTTCGTCGATCAGGTCAGTGGAGATTTTGTTTTTATTGTATTAGGTACAATACTTACCTCTGTCGTACAATTCTCACTTGATATTTTGAAGTAGCAACCTTATCATTGAGCGTAATCAGACCTATAGATCTATATAATCTAGTGTTTTGCAATTTAATAGTGTTTGAAATTCATAATTTGCGACGAACGTTTTGCGCGATACTCGTGCAAAATGAGGAAATGCAATTGCATCCGTGCATTTAACCCAGTGATCCACTTGCTGCCTCCCCGACTGCGATCTCCGTGCATCAGCTAATTGCCGTGAAGAACGTGACGTGATTAGGCGATATTGCCGATCCACGCCATAGTTGATTACACTCAGAGACTCACAACACACAAAAACTGTGCTTCTTTTTTTGTGAAAGATGACAGACACGGTGACTAGTTGAATTGTTACCTCGGGAAAGTGATGCTTAGAAATTAGTAGGTACCACGTAATGTTCGTATGTCGCAGTCGAAACGTATAATTCTTCCATTTACAGTTAGCGGCATTATGTAAAATAACGAGGACAGAAAATACCACTGAGTTGTATTGTATTTGCGAGCGGCCTAGGTCTAGGTTAGGGCCCTTGATCACTATGACCAATATTCCCTGTCCATAATACAAATTCCAAATATTGTGTTGGAACAACAAAGAGTTCTGAAGGGAATCTTAAAATTCACACGCGTGGGACCTTAGGGAACAACTTTACCTAAATTAAAAGAATAGTAGTAGAGTTGACGTGTAAAAGTATTATATTTTACCAAATTGGATAAATAAATAAAATAAATAAATAAAGAAACAACCACGTTTTTAGAGTTTCTGTCTAGACGTATGTACATGGGTATGTTTTTACCACGACGAGATTTTTTGTGTTTTAATTTCTTACATGACAGACTTTTTAAATTATTGTGAACATCAGGCTAGGCGTTTGACCACAGCTCACTTGATATTATGTGACAGTGCGGTCGAAGATTGTAAACACGCCTAGCTTGGAAATCCTGAAATTGGAACTGGCATTCAAGATACAATATACCTACATCAATGTGATTTTAAAAACAATTTACGCTGTCTCTACATCTTGTATTTGCAATGAAGGTACCTAACCACCAAGTGCAGGTGGTGCGAGCTTTATGATAATTTATTTCCTCATGATAACGTATCAAGTTTGAAGTCACCGGTGTTCGGAAATAATAATCGACCTGTCACCAGCCGAGATTTACAACCTTCCTATAAGGCAAACAACAACATGATAAACGATCGGTATTGTAGTGTTACATACTTCGTAGGAAACTTATCAATGCGTGAAATGGATTTTTATATAAAGTTTTTGCTCTACATCCGTAAACAAAGAGTGCCAAAACGGCCATGTTTGGCGGTTTGCAACGAAACTTTTTTATGTTAGGTTGCAATACTGCAGATTGCACAATTATCATGTAAAATTAGTAAATAATAAATATTCATAATTATAATTTCAAAATTATTTTTGACGTTTAGCTTGAATCCTTTCTTGGGTCTTAGTACCTATCATTTTTAAAACGTCGAAGAGAATCTAAATAAATAATAGAAACATTAGGTCTACATTTGTTTTCCTACTTTTGATTTATCGATGTGAATTTGAAATTTCAACGCGCCATCTTCATACTGAATTTTTGTTAGTTTTGCCGACCTATCGACGGGCCAGAAGAAATATTTTTATTATGAAAAACAATTACTCGATACAATTATTAACACCTTTCTTCCGTTTTCTACTTGCATTCGAGTAACTTTGTATCATGTGAGACCTTTATTGTTCAAAGTTTGTTTTCGCTGCAGCAACGTTCCAGTTGCAACTTGCAAGTGTATGACTGGTTTGTTTCACCAAGCACTCAAATAACTAAACTATTATACAATATAGAGTATAAATAGTATGAGATAGAGTATCACAACATCACTTAACGTTTATTATATCAGTGATTGGAGAATAATTAGAAGATTATTATAATAATGTACCTAGTATCCGTTTTCGGTTTTTGTCGCACACTATCGTTGTTCATCTTCATTTTTTTTTAATGTGAACAGAGTCGACGTTTGACCACAGCTCACTTGTTGTGTGACGGTGTGGTCGAAGATTGTTAACACACAATTGCAATAAGAACTGGCTTTCAAGTGAGGCTGCCGGAAGTCGGTACATGCTATTAAGTATGCTCGGTAACAGATTTTCAACTTGAAGTTAGCGGAGCACTAGAAAGTTCCCTTCCATCATGCTATGGTTCCCTCACGATGTTCTCCTTTACCGACAGCTCAAGCTTATTTTAAGGGTTTTAACCTTCGCCTTGAGGCCTGTGATCCGAACGGATCAAATACTGAGCCATCATCGCTTCGAGATTCAAGCAAGTGACCTCTTGATTTGCGGGGCGTCATTTTGCTCAGGGGATTGATTGCGCATTTTCAGAACGAGTCTAGTAAAACAAAATCACAACGAAAAATAACAAAAACGTTACAACACCGATATGGAAGATGCGTTTGTTTATTTATTTATTAGGTTCTCCAACAATGAGTATCTACAATGCTTATAAACGTTGCTGAACGATTGATCAAACTTTCACCAAAAACATACCTAGCATCAGTGCTAATTTTTGACAAAGTTACTTTAGGTATACTTACTCGTTTACTGCAGTATTGTAATAGTCTATGGCTACAAACATTTGGTATGCTGTTAAATCACGGCAGCAATAATGTTTCAGTCAGAAAAAATACCCCGATGCGCTATTCAAACCAAAATGAAACTAAAACAAAACCAAATCCGTGGTACGTAAATTAGCGCGATTGGCCCCTAGTTTCGCCAATCCGGTTGTCTGTCAGGGTAATAAATTTATGGCGTGACGTCATATACTGTAACGTTGTAACCGCAGCCACCTGCTATCGACACAATGATCGAACGCCGTGATGGGAACCACTCGGCGCCGGTTTGCGAAGACGCACGACAGAAAGATGAAGACAGAAGATCACGTAACCGCGGTCACGATGTCTATCGCGCTAATTAATACGCGATCGCACGATTCCATCGAACTGTACAACAATATCGAGCTATTGTTGTAAACAATATTCTATCTTTCAGAAGCGAAAGTTGTTTTTGTCTCGCCGGTTCTCGGCTGTCGGGGGTTCAAATGAAAAGTCATCACTGTTTTGAGTAAACACAACTTGGACGCGTACATCCGTTTTCACGCTTTCACTGCTCTCCGATGTGTTGCCAGCGTCTGGTACAGCACGAGCCGGGCGATTACCGCCGCCACTATCGTAATTATTAATTTTGAAATAACAAGACATTCATTAAAATTTACGGTCGAGACTAACGTTTATGATTGTAACAATGCAGATGTTTCTAATATAAATCTAGCGTTTTCACATTCATACCGAGTAATACGAAAGCTGTCTTTTTATTACTAGGCTTCGTAACAACTGAACAAATTTTCAAGTTCTGAAAAAGGAAAAAAGTAGGTACCTAAGTACCTACTTTCCAGCTTAGAAAAATGTATAATAGTATCCATAGATAATGTAGACGATCCACGAGGAATATTTTTTATTAATTACTACAATAAATATTTTTTATAAATTACTACAATAAAAAAGTCATATAGAAATTGTTCAGAAATGTCATATATATAAGAATATTGTTTGTATGCCTCATTGGCAGAATGCAGATGTGCAAATCTAACATTAACACCTTATTATTTGCTGTATTCACAAACTTAAATAAATAAATAAATAAAAAATAAACAATGTTTCGTCACTATCCATAATGAATTAATACAGTCCAGCCGGTCGCTCTATTTCGAAATTTTACCAAAACAAAACCCCTCAACCAAAAATGTTACGATTAATTATTATTTATTTTAATCGATAAAGATACAGTTGTTATTTGGAATACCGAACTTGAACGAGCTATGTTACGCTTGTGTTTTAGTACCTACTTAGGTAAAAATAGTTCCAAAATTGGCCTCATATTTGTTGTTGAATTTATAAAATAAAGTTTGGTTGCCTCATTAATATTTATTGGATCCGTTACTATAGCAGCTGTTGATCTAGATATATCTCTGATATCTGAATGGAGTTTCGCGCAACACTTGTTGTAATTAAGTGATTAAATATCCGATGTAACAACAAATTGATTAACAAGCGTGAAACGAGTCCCTATAGTAGGTACTGTAGGTACGCAAATATTTGAGTTTTGTAATTTGTAGGTATTCTGCTTAATATCGGACGCAAATATTGGATTTGCTTTAGCACATAAAATCATTCAAATAATTCACAGTGATGTATACCTATTACCTACACTACATATTATATAAGTAACATTTTGTAATAACACTAACGGCCGCACTCAGAGTCGTTTAATTACTAAATTTTAAGTAAAGATTTTTAAAACAAAATTGCCGCAATCAGAGACGTTAATTAAATTAATGTTAGGTATCTAATTGGCATTTGACTAATTAAGTTAAATTTAGTTAAATGCCAACTAACATTAATTTAATGAACGACTCTGATTGCGGCAATTTTGTTTTAAAAATCTTGTCTTATTGTCACATGTAGATTCTACATATTGTGTCAAACTTTCCTCAGAATTTATCAAGCAACTTTCGCGTGGTATTGCGGGGTATGAGGGCCTAGGCATGAAATTGTTGGGAGGCGGAGAGTGTCGCTTCTTTATATTATATTCTGTATTCTTTGGTTTTGATTCGTACATAACTCAGAAAACTGCCGTAGGGTAGGACCGATACGGTGTTTTATAATTACTTATAATAAAATTAATATTAAAAAAATATTAGCTTTCGATAAACATTTTATTTCGAAACCAGACACTGCTTTCTTTTACATAAAGTTAGAGATAAGATTACTTACTTTACGTTACTCGTTTCGTATAGGTAGGTACAGCAGTTTTGTCTCTACTTTCATCTTACAAGTGTCTCTTCAGCCTTGAGTAGGTACTCTTCTATCTATGGTATTAAACATCCATAATAATATTTGAACTGCAAACAGTGGGTCTGCTGAGGGTATAAGATTCGCAATTTTACGTATAGTTTATGGTAAGATTCTCGTCCCAAATAAATATACAATGATATATTTTTTTAACTCAATTATCTAACTAAATAAATTATTTATAAAGACTAATAACTAATACGTACCTACCTGTATAAGCACACAAGAGAAAACATACGTTCGGGAAGGATCATGAAGTTTCCTTTATTTATAGGTATAATTTTAGTGTTAGTAACTACCTATTAGTCTTGAATTAGATTTCCGGAATATCTACTAAATATGGAATTTCAAACGAGGGAATTACTTACTCTCTGTATAACTTAAAATAGCAAAATTAAATTCATACAATTTCACTCAATTTAAAAAGTGGATTTTTTTTTAACTCTCTTACAATTTTTTATTTAACATAATAGATCGATTATCTCTTCTATAGTGGTATTAAGTTGCATCTATCAAGTGTTGTATGATGTATCCGTTAAGTTTTTGTGCAGAGGTAAAGTTGGGGTGATGCTGTCTCGGCGTTTGCACCAGAACAATATAAATATACTGTTATCCGCGTCACGGTCAGCCGCCAAGGATCGCGTGTGATGTAATTGTTCATCACTTTCTGCACTAGTTGCTGGCTGCTGCACACGTTCGAACTGTGCACGTCCTTTGTTGATATATTACTCGTGTTATGACCGCACGCCATCATCCTACGTGTAATCAGCTATTACATTTATCCGAACGAAAATTGAGGAGATAAAAAATTGGTTGCTACTTCAAAATTTCAGCGTCCATTGTTATTTTGGATCGTTACGATTAGATTTCATACGAATATTATTACCTATTTTAATTCATCACACGTTCATTTTTTTATTCATTAATTACATAATATTCTATTTGGACATAGATAAGCAATAGTGCGTTAACCTACACTGGAGAAATTTTGGGTAAATCGTGTTTTAAAATTATAGCGCCATTTCATGTAAACATTTTTTTATGTTCAACAATTTTTAGTATTTAAAAAATGTAATAAGGTAAAAAATTATTAAAAAACTTTCTATAACTCTCAATATAGCGTTCTGTATCAATAATAATCTGTGTCTGTAATCTGCGTCCATTTATACTATCTACCAGGTGGACGGACGTAATATTGATACAGAGCGAGTTTATTTTAGCAAATAACAAAATAAGTAATGTCTTTTAGTTTGAATTTTGATGTTCGCAGGATCCGAAAAAAAAAGTAGGTACATAGTACTTTATTGATAAGGATGCAATGAGAAAACCGCAACCTTATTAATCGATAGAGCAGACGATATTATAATAATATCGCCGATAAGAGTTAATAGTCACATACAAAATAGGACTTTCAAATGATATACGTATTAAAACTAACCGTAATAATAATCGCGTAAAAAGTAGGTACCTACAACTTTTAAGTTATATATTTTAATATATAAGTTAGGTATAAGATAATTACGTATATCTTGTCATACCTCTACATGCTATATTTTTGATGGGAAAGGTGCCTTAAAATATATTATTATCTTAATGCGTTTTTGGTGTTTTACTAATCATGTGATCTTTTTAAAAGCTTTTATTTAACTTGCAATGTATGTAACTATATGTTTGTTCGAGTGAAATCTTGCAACTCAATTTTGAAGCAGACATCTTCAACCGATTGAGCTAAAATTTTGTATACACGTTTGGTTTGGTTAACAATGCATGGTTTATTCTTTTTAGCGCATTTAAATAAAAGCTTGTTTTAAAAAGTTTTTTTTTTTATAATTTACTTTTAATCTTATTTGTATCTAACCTATTATTTAACCCACATTTATTTTTATAATTTAATTATGGCACATATTGGCACGTAATCTACTAAATGCAACTTCTATGGAACCAACGCCATTAGAAAAGCAAGTACAGTCAGCGTACACAGTAGCTTAACAATATTGACGGTTGATGAAATTCAAAGGTAATTTTTTTAAAATGATAAGAAATACTAGCAAAGTGAAATTGCTAACACAGTATTAAAATGAATGATCCATTAAAAACCGTGGTTATGTCAGAGATAGGTACAACCGTACCTAAGTATTTAAATTACTTACTACCATGGTATTGTTTCTGCTTCTTCAATTATGGCATCTATCGCGATCGACACGTTTTACCAATGGCAAAGGAATAAAGTTTTTTTTCGGATTATTTAGATCAAATAAGCATTAACTCTTTATGTTATGGTTAACCAATTGCCAAAAATGAACAAATTCAAATATAGATACTTTATTGCCCCAAAACAAAACAAAAATTGCAACATTATAACAATTGAACAATAATAATGAATAATTATGAATATTGAATGGAAAACATGAATATTGAACAATAATTACAATATTATAAAAAATTATGTCTAGAGAAGTACCTGCGTTAAATCGAGGTGTCAACGAAGAAGTCTACTAAAAAGAGAGAAACATAAAAAAAAACTAAAATACAGTCTTTTGTAGAGGCAAAAATGCAATTGTACCTCCTAAGACTCAACAGCTGTCAATGCGCGTTGAGCTACTTCCGAGGGGCCGACTGTAGGTAGCTTGGTATATAGTTGCACACTGTATTACGTGGTCCGATATGCCCGATTGTTAATTGGGCATGTTTACGCGATGGGCGCATCGGTCGACGTTAGGGTACGCTGCAGGTGCCGGAGCGCGACGCCGCCGGCAACGTGATACCGGCGTGGAAGAGGCAGATGATGGCCAGGCGGGCCGCGGAGAAGGCGCGCCGGGACCTGGAGAGGGAGCTCGCCAGCGAGGCGGAGCGGCGGAGGGCCGCCGCCGTGCCCGCCTGGAAGCGGCAGCTGTTGCAGAGACGGGAGGAAGCGGAGAATCGGTTGAGGTGAGGTTTCAACTGTGGCTGGCGCGTGCGATTTTACCAGCGCTATTTTGGGATAGAAGAACTCTTATATAATAGAACATAATTTTTATTTACTCACAGCTCCCTGCGTAGTTTCGGAGTTCCCGCAGGAATTACTCCTTTTCTGTATATCTATGACAACCTGTATACAAAATTTCATTCAGTTTCATCGGCGTTACTACTGGAGTTTCTGTGGATTCCGGGATAAAAAGTACCCCACGTCCTTTTCTGTAGGTACCTACCCCTGATGTATGCAAAATTTCATGCGCGTTTACCGTACCGCACGGTTGAGCCGTTAAGGCGTGAAAGTGTAACAAACAAACTCACATTCACATTCATGGATAGGTATCTAATTCATAAGTATGAATTACCTCTTCATGAATTCGCTAGAATATAGGTTATCCTGCAAAACCTAGTACTTGAAATTTGGATAGCTCAACATTTTAAGTTTCTATAGAAGTAATAACTCACATCGCTATGATTTTTTAAAATTTATTATTCTCTCCAAAAAAACGTCGACTTGAATTTGGAAGATTTTTTGTAAGATTTAGTTGGTACGAATAGCAAGAAACTCTTTGTAGTTTGTAATCTGTAATATAAAAATATGCATTAATGATTCTCTTCCCAGACAATGCCTGTACACGCCTAAGGTGGAGGAGCACAACGGCACCAACGGGGAGTGGCGCGCGTACCCCAACGGGACGCGCGCCGTGTCCATAGACAATATATCGCTCTGCTACGACACTCCCGCGCAGCCCATGCGGGCGCCCTCCGAGGCCAAGCTCAATATGGAACATTGTAACGGTGAGTTCTCTTCTTTTAAGAACGAAGTTCTTTGACGCGGCTTGCGGTAGGAGTAAAACTGGTAGAAATCGTCATGCATCACGTAAGGAAAAGCGTTATGCCACCTCCATGCAAGTCCGAGACGTTCGATTGCCTCCGGCGTAGCTCGGATATTATCGTCTTGCGTTGGACCGCTATACTTGTTTAGTGTTTACACTTTACAGCATGTGCTAGTTAAATGTGATTTTTCCGGTATTTTTTTTTTTCAAACACTTCGGAGTTGGAAAAAAGGCGTGAGCGTCGAAACTCCGAACGGACACACGTTTTTTTTTTCTAAAATGCAACAAGTATCTAAACATTTAGCAAATATACCACCATAGGCAGAAGAATTGAAAAATCCCTATTCCTTTAAATAGGTAGGTAAGAGTAATAAGGTCTGTGCCTACTACTGTACCTACTGGCCGCACAGTCAGTCGCTTTGTCGTTTTTTAGAGGATGATCAGTTTTTTAAGGTTCACATACACGGAGACAAAAAGGCTATTTTTTCACCACACCAGCTCGATTATTTTCTATCGCAATTTTCACTTTTTAATTACATTTTCTAAATGTGTGAGGTTGCAGCGAAGCGTGTCTTCTTGCTGCGGAGTGAATGAACGATTTTAAATGTTCAATTTCCAGGTCATTCTGTGACAAACGGCGGCCGACATGACGAAGAGGAGTCCGCCAAGATAATACCGTGGCGGGCTCAACTGCGCAAGACGAACAGCAAACTGAATCTACTCGAATAGTTAAGACCTCAGCGCTCGGCAGTTAGACTCGTGCAACTGTTGGTCGAGCGATATCAACGTCGACAATCAAGACTGCTGATATACCGTCAAAGATCAGACGTTTCGGAAGGGAATTTATCGATGTTTTGTTTAGGAATCTTTGATGTCGCTTGTATTGGCAGTCTCGTTTGGTTTAAATAGCCTCTAGATATCACCCTTCAAAGTACCGAAATGTAGGTAAATGCACTTGGTGATAGTGATGCGCGTTATTCAGCTATTGGGTCACTGATATTTAAACTTTATTTTGAAATAACTATAAAAAACTTATATATCTACCAAGCTGACAACGTGTACCACTATGTGCCATTAGGTAGAAAACGGTCTGACATCGATAAGTAAGGCTTTCAAGTCGTTCAAATTCTCTCGTCGACTAGTAAGTTGCACGAGTGTATTACGTCTTAGTAAATCGTTAGATCTATTCAATATTTACGCTAAGATTTTTAACAATGCCATATAAATTTTGCATTGTATACCACTTGATGTATCCACATCGCAATAAAAAAATTCTCAACTTCATGACACCCTCTAATGTGAAGATCTTGATGAGTAATTTTCAGAAGTGTTTTTTTTTTTTAATATATATCGTTTATTTCATCTAGGCACGCGTTGTCATTTTTTGTCTTGTGATTGAGAGAGAAAATGACAAGATACGAAGTGTGTTGGTTGCACCCGAGGCATCTATAGCTTTGTAGGGTTCTGTTGATTTATTATATTATAATTATTACATTTTAATTAATGTCTGAGTCTATTTATTACGGTGCGTGTGGAAAGATAGATGTGTATTGTGAATGTTAGTTTTAACTATACCCTTAGTTTTAGACTGCGAATGATTTGTGAAACTTAAAAGTTTCTTTTTTTAATTATATTTTTTTACTGTCTTTTTTTTTCAAGACAAAGCGGCTAGTTAAAATAATTTAGTGATGTTAATAACTATATATCATTATATTGTATTATGATATTCTTATCATATTCAATATTATGTCCATTTATTGAATTTAAGATGTCAGAAAAACTTCTATCGTAAAGCTATTTTGTGTAAAAATCATACTTATCTACATATAAAATCTACAATAGAAAATATTGAATAGTCAATAAGCATAAGAATAATGTAAATGTAAAAATGTAAATCAAAATATTAAACATTGGCTTTAAAGCGAAAATGTCGTGATTGGAACTTTTTGGTAAAAACTTTACTTATTTTATAGTTTTATATTTTTAAATTTTTACAATTGAAAAAAACCTATTGTAATTATTGATTATGAATAAAATTTATATATTTTTTACACTTTTTTTATAAAACTAATTATCCAGGTGATACCATTGTTGCAATACTAGCGTGTAAGCTTAAAAGTGGGCCTTTGCAGAAATTGTATGAACCTACTTCGTAAAATATAAATTAATTGTAACAAAATATTTTTATGTAATATTATATCATATTGTAATAACGATTTTATTTGATTTTTGTTATGAATAAATGCTGTTGCTTTTTTATGTGTATTTTATTATACAGGCTCAGTCAGAAAGGGCGTACGAAACGGCAAGTGACTTACAGTACCTATCACTTTAGTTAGCACTTTTCTTTTTTACTTTGGACTACTTACTGTTTTGACATGTTTTGCCAGGTACAAACGAAAATACCTGTAAATTGGATTCTTTTAATTTAAAGTAAAATACGTCGTATTGTAGCCAGGGGCCCAGAAGTTCATTGAAAATGTATAAAGGTGAGCAGGAAGTCTTAATAGCAATAAGCAGTCTAAAACAACAATTGTTAAATACTATGTAATGTCAAAGCTTTTTTTTGGTATGGAAAATGAACGACACTGGATAGATGGCGTTGTTCATTTTCCATACAAAACGCTCGATATCGAAAGGACGAGAGCGAAAAAATTCGTGCTCCCCTACTGAATTGAATTTTTTCAGTATCGTTTACAATCTTACCTTAATCTAAATCGGTTCGCGAAAAGAGTAGTAACTATGACAGGCTGCATGACAAGTGACAACTGCGCTCGAGCACTTCCATTACCGCGCGAGCGGAGCTACATGAAGTGGCTAGTAATTAATATAGTATAACAAAAAAATTATAGCATTGTCAAGTTGTGCATTAAAATTTGAATCGAATATTATTACAAGAAAATCGTAAATTCAGTCGTAAAAATTGGTCAGTAAAAATTTAACAATATGGTTTGTTCACAACGAAAATAAAACGGTGTAGCTCAATTTGCCTTTATTATTAACTAGCTGTCCCCCGCGGTTTTATCAACGGTAGTATAGGAGTTCCAGTGGGAATTTCGGGATAAAAATACCCTGTCACTCAGGACTACCGTAGCTTCTTATAAGTTAAAGAATTTTCAAAATCGATTCAGTAGATCCAGAGACACAGATAATATAATACTATACTCCAGAGATTACTCCCCTACAACAACACAAACTTTCAATTCACAAACTTTACCTTTTTATAATATTAGTAGAGAAAAAACATTCGGTATCAGTCAAAATCGTGATACAACATTTTATCGAAAACATCAACAAATGTACAGAGGCCCCTATATCCCAATCAATCAACTAGGTATACAGTATCTCACCCTTTAAAAGGAAGGCAGTAGACCCTAAAGATAAACTACCTATGAGATCTATTGGTACAACCATTTCATATAAAATAAATCAAATATCTTACGAATTAAAAAAAAAAACATCTAAATCTTCACATTTATACACTACTAGCTGTTCCCTAGGGAACAGGTAGCAGCATGCAGCTAGCTGCGTTAATTTTAGAAATCCCGCGGGAATTCCGGGATAAAAATATTTAATGTTTTTTTTGTTCTCCTGACTACATGAATGAATATATATACAGGCTGTTGTTTTGGTCAACAACGCCCGTCACAGAGGTAGTTGTACTAACGATACTGATGTCAAAAAAAAAATAAAAAAAATACTTTATTTTTTCAAGGAAAATCCGAAAAAATTATTTATTTTGTTTATACAAGCGGGCGAGCCTACGATCCTACGCTACCGGTCGTTGACCGCGGCGCGCGGCGCGCATCATACGGGACGCAATAGTACCTACGTACATAGTACCTACATACACCCCGCCTCGGTGGGAACGCGGGCGAATGCGACGGGGCGGGCGGGCGGCGGGGGCCGGGGGGCGCGGCGATGTGCCACCCCCGCCCGCCGGCGCTAGCGCCAGTGCAGCGGCCAGGCGACAGCCAGTCTGCCTACCACAGCCGCGGCTATTGCGCGTGCGTTGTTTCTGCGCTAAAATGGCTCGGTCGTTCGCAGGATTAACCAATAGTGAAATTTACGATTTATTGAGTATTTACTTTCGTAATAGCGAAGATGAAGCGAATAGTGTGGCCGAGTGGAGTGCGTCGTTTTCAACTCGTCCAAGTGTTACACCATAAGGACTGTTGTTTTTAGTCTCAGGGAATGTGTAACATTCGCTACACCTCGTCACACAACAGGTAGAGGTCAATCTGGGCTCCCTGTTAATGTTCACGATGCTGTCCTTGAATACTTCCGTGCGCAGCCGCGCGCGAGTACCTACCTGGGATGCTGGGCGAAGCTTTGGCATCGACCACACAACCGTCTGGAGATTACTTCATAATGAACGGATGCATCCGTTTCATTTCAGAAGGGTTCAGGACCTAATGCCTACAGACTACGTGTGTCGTGTTACGTTTTGTGAATGGCTCGTGAATAACGTAGACAGTAACATTTTATGGACAGACGAAGCAAGACGGTGCCCCCTCGCATTATGCCCGCGCTGTACATGAGTAATTAACGGAGTTCGGTGATCGTTGGATAGGAGGAGGTGGACCCATGCCGTAGCCACCACGTTCACCCGATCTAACTCCATAGGACTTTTATTTGTGGGGTGACGTAAAGTGGTACGCATGACGAATACGCCGACACATTAAAACAAGCGATACTGAACGCTTTAGAAGTGATTACGAACAATATTATTATTAGTAAACTGTTTTATCGCGATTAAAAGACAATTTGCGATGTCGTGCTTCTGTGTGCATCGCGCAACGCGGTAGACACTTTGAACAGATTCTTAGGTTAACCGTTAACGTAAAATCAGTGTAAATAAAAAAATCTTTTAGAAGACTTCGTGTTATGTGTAATCAATAATTTGTAAATCACGTTTAATGATTGTAAATAAGTTGATTCACCTTTTTAAATACGCCAAAGGTACTTAATAACAGCGCCATACAACTTTAATGGATATTATTAATGGATAAAAATGTCACTTCTAATTTAATAATTTCTAAATTATTCAGTTCCTTTGCCGGTCCTAAGCCTGGTAAAGTATGGAGGGAAAGGGAGTCAAAAATGTTTTGTTTACTTACCGTGATCTAAATAAAACGTTTGTGCAAAAGTAGGTACCTACCTACCTACTATTGGGTGCGAGCGACGATGACGCGACGCGCGACGTAGCTGCACGTAGCGCGTAGAAACTACAATGTCGTAGCTCTAGTCTACGCGCTAAGGCTTTACCAATTACCATTTAATGTAAACATTTTTAGATATCTTGTGCAGAGATTTTCTTTTAAATAATGTTCCGAATTATAAAAAAAATATTTTTTTTTATATTTTTTTTAGAACCCATATTACTTATATTACTACCTCCGTTACGCGCGTTGCTGACCAAAACAACAGCCTGTATATATATGTATGTGTATATATATATATGGTATGTGTATGTGTGTGTATATATATATACTATATGTAACTATGTGTGTATGTATTTTATTGTGTCGGTATGTGTAGGATATGCATGTGTCATAGTATGTATTGTGAGTAAATTGCATCTTTATGTTTTAGTTATTAATTATCAGTGTCTAGTATTAAGTATATTAATTATTATTCTGTTTGCACACCCCATCTTCTATATCTCTCTGTCTACCCAATGGTTAACTGGTAGAGAATGCCGAAAGGCATTAAGTTCGCCATTTGTACACACTGTGCAATAAATAATAAATAAAATGAAAAGTTTCATGATGATCGGTTGAGTAGGTAGTTGAAGCGTAACAAATAAAACAAAATCACATTCGCATACAATATCTACTAGCTGTGCCCCGCGGTTTCACTCGCGGTGATTTCGGAGTTCCCGCGAGAATTCCGGGATCCTTCTAGATATGGAGTATCTAGGTACTTTTATCCCGTTGTCGTTGTTAGAGATACAGAGAATTGAGGCGTAAACAAACTCACTTTTGCATTTCAGGATTAAGATATTACCTACTTACCTAAGTAAATTTAATCCATCCATATTTTTAACCCCGGCACAATAAAGACTTCTGGTGGCAATTCCGAAAAAAAAATAACGAATGGAAAAATGTTAACAAACTCCTATAGAAGGAATAGTTATTAGTTCAAGAGAAAACGCGTATAGTTTTCGGATACTGTAGCTGAGTCATTAGTCATGTTATCAGGACAGCTGTCCTGGACGAGGGGTTCGGAAGGGACGGCTCGTGTGTGCCGGGACGTGGGCTGGGCGAGTACTCCCCCGGGTAACGTGACTTGCTATTACGCGTGTAACCTTTTTTTAATAAAATTTCTTTCCGGTTTCCATTACTTGATCCCTTATATTGACCATTTTTTATAGTAGATAACAAACGAACAAACAAACTCACTTTTGCCTTTATAATCGTTAGGATTAGGATTTTATAATGGCAGAACCCGAAAGTAATGATAATAAGCATAGAGTTTTAGTTTTTTTTTTATTAAAATGACAATGAAACGAAGTCAGTTAGCAATAAATAGTTAAAGAAGACCTACTAAATATTCATAATAAAGTTCATGTTTTCAGGGAGTATTATTGTAAAATGGATTTTAATAACGAGTCACGTCACGGGTATGAACCCAGGAAGATTATTTTCGCAAACAGATCGAACGAATTCGCTGGAAACGTCTCAGGACAAATCTTTGGTATACATAAGAAATCACGACATCCATGTGTACAGAGAAACGACTGTAGAAAAAGCGATAAGGGAAAAAATAACAGACCTAAAACCTTTCTTACAAGACGACGATGAAGACAAACCTAACGTCGAAGCAGAAAGTCAAACTGTAATAGAATTCGTACCAAAAAACAAAGGAATTCTAAGGGATGAGAGGAGAAAACCGGAAATGTTTGAAATCGACTTTAATAAATACAAAAAGCTGAAAGAAATAATAATTAAAGCGCTTGAAAAAGAACATGTGTCGGACAAGACGAAGCATCTTGTAAATAAAATGATTGACGATTTGTTAGCAAAGTTAAATAACAGTCAATGTACATGGAAAAGCAGAAACCCTTACAAAGTGTTTAGAAACGGGCTTTCCCAAGACGGTGTATTCATGAGCGATATTTGGGTCAAACAATGGGAGAAACTCAAGAAACGTCTGCTGAAGAACAACAATAAATCTAAATACACCGACGAGAATTTCGTATTCTTTGAGAAATTCAGCAAATTTTATACAGATGTAATTAATGAAGTCAACAAACTCACTAAGAGATATAGGGTACAATGCAATCTTTATGATAGATACAAGCAAGATACAGATTTAGTAGACAAGGCAGATATGAAACATTTGAGGCAATTAGTTAAGAAAAACGAGTGGAAACCGACGGTCTTTTCGAACGTCTCTTGTTTATCATTCAAAGTATGTTCCGAAGAGCTGAGAGAGTTCTTGCGAAATTTCTACATCACCCTCAACGATACAGCGGTAAACACGTTAAGGAATTACGCCGAAATGTACGTGTTAGATGTGAATTCGGATAAAAGAAACGAGAAGACACTCGTCTACGTACTACTGAGAAACATAAGCGACACAGTAGAACACAAAGTAATAGATGTTTTTAAAAGAGAAATAAAGAAACTGAAACTGGACGAGCAAAAGAAAAGACCAACTAATGTGAAGATCATAAGGAGTTACATAAGAACAGTGATAGAGAAGGTCAAGAATAAGACAATGAAATATTTGGAGACAGGATTGTCAGCTTTAGGTTCTAGCAAAGTTCGCACGACAATCGTAGACGATATCGGAGTTAATCTAGATGTAGATTTAGGGAATCTCGAAGGTGATTTGATTGAACGAATTTGCACTGCCTTCTCTATATGTAATGGAAGGTATATTAATAGAAGATTTGATAAATTTCAAAATCACAAGCCGGCTCATGATGATACTAACAATTTGTTTGTAAATGTGCAATTAACTTTAGACGAAGGCATCAAAGAGTTATTCGGTGATCAGATCAGGAGACGCAATAGTGGATTCTTCGGAAGAAATAGCGTAACGTTTGATAATGTCAGGTTTACGAAGTATGATAAAATATTTAACGTAACGAGGACAACATACGTTGATATGGATTATAGAAATATGACTACTAATAAATTTTGAATAGTGTTATCTTACAAAGAATTGGTTATGTGAGAAAAAACGCACTGAGTAAATTCATAAGAAAATAATCATTTATTTACATAGATTAAAGACACGGTTGGCTTTATTACATAAACATTCACAAAGCAGTCTTTCAGAGAAATATGAACCTAAATTTTAATAATTACAAAAAAAAATTGCTCCACTTTTGTATTTATCCAATTAAACAAATGTCATACACGCCACTAGAGGTAAAGCTGAATGAAATTCTATTGCTGTCACCCCCTATGTATCCTAAAACCATATCAAATAGAGTGTGAGTGAGATAACTGCAGTTCGGACTGATTTTATATCTGTGTTAGACTAAATCACAGTTTGTTTTTCTTTTATTTTCTCTCCCAAAACTGGACCAATCTAAATAAATTTATGTTAGATCATAAATATAAGGATTATGCCTGTTTGAGATAAAACTGTTAAATGTAGCCTTCTGAAAGGTATTACAACTGACAACTTGAAAATAAAGGAACAATAGATGGCATTTCCTAGTTTTATGGCAGTATTGTGATAATTATGTAACTGAAAGCCTGAAAGGTGATGTCATCAATATAGGTGGCAATAGATGGCACTTCGTAGTTTTATTTCAAGCTATCGAAGTGCTACCAATTATAGTATAGTCTAATTGTTTTTATGTGATTGTGTAGGCTAAAATCCCGACCGTAACAATAAACATCTATTAATTGGTAATTCATACATAGTGTTTCATTGTTCGCCTCACCCTCGGGGACACCCTGGCTGGCTTCGTGGCTAACAATGCCTGTGTTTATTTTTCGTATTTGTAATTTTTATTTTCTGGCTACCGGTATCTCAATAAACAGGAAGGAGCATGGCAGTAGTATAGAACATAATATAATAAAAATATTTACTCTAGTGTCATTAATTAACCAAGGAGAAAATAGAGGCTACGTTTGCACGTTTTTATAGTATTGAAATAATAGTAGCAACCGGATTAAGTTGCTTCACAGTACTTGTTTTTAAACCCACACTATAGGTAATAAATCACACTCAACAAGTGATAAACAAAATAACTCAGATTTTTCTAGCTATCAGTGTCGATGTTTGACCAGTATTTTAATAATATTTTGATTTTATTTATGTGACATAGCACTTAACAACTATTACATTTTATAGTTAAACCTACTGCCAATAAAGTATTCATAACTCCTAGGCCACACTCATTGAGATAACGCGAATATCCAGTATTGTATCTCTCGCGAACATACGCTGTCAAGATATTCTGTCTCACTTATTGAGCTAGAAAATGAAGAAGACACGAATACTTGAGAGATTATCCGGTTGTCTAGGTAGTTAAATTGTTAATACATAGTTCTGATACTAAACACCCAGACACAATGAATACCAATGTTGCTTACATGAATGTTACTGGGATGTTTACCCTGATGATAGGATGTTTACCCTGATGCGGGAATGTTTACCCTGAACCTGCAATTTGTGGGGCGTTACATTACACATTTACATTTACTTGCATTTACACATTAGGAGCATCAACGTCAGTACACGTCAGTACACGTCGGTGTACACGATGGGGAAGTGGTGCACGCGCCCGCTGGACCACGCCACGGTCAGGCAGGCGCCCTCCCCAAAGTTCTGCTGGAAGTCCATCGTCAGCGGCAACTCCGCCTCCGTGCCGTTCACGAAGCAACTGCAATAATATATTATCAGTATTAATGGACTAGATGACAAAAATTTAGTTTTAAGTCCGTCGTGTAGATAAATAAAAAATATTGGACACGTATTTTTAAAATTTTTTTACGTAATCAAAAAATAACGGCAAAGTTAAGTCAAGTAAAGCAACTATTATGTTCGATCAGGTTCATCAAGTTCTTATAATAGGTATAAATACGGTCAAAATGCTACAAATGATTCACTATTATACAATCTATTTAGCCGAGGAATACTGGCTCCCTAAATCGTCCACCAAAATCCGTGATTGGTTCATAATTTGCGTTACAGGCCAAAACCTCACTAAGAGATTGAGCTAAGGTATTGTCACTTAAAAAGTAACATTCATGGAAATCGTGTGTTGTTCTTTGAGGACAATGATGACATGCGGATGAAACCGCATGAAACCGTGGCATGCAAAAACCATGTGGGTACCCACCACGGTGTGAACTTGATCTGCATCATCAGCTGCGTGGTGCAGAAGATGGCGATCAGGCACGACTCCTGGAACATGACGGCCAGGTACCGGCCCGTGGGGTCCCAGCGCATGTCCAACACTGGCCCTCCCACAGTCTCTCCGGTGAGTAGTTCCACTTTCGTGACGTCCAGCACCGGTTGAGCTTGAACCGTGGTAGATCCTGTGGAAAAATGTGTCATTGCTGAAACGTATGTTATCGTATATTAGTGTGTTCTTCTTTTTTAGTTATTTCTTACAAAATACAAGCTATTACGCTATTAAGCTACGTAGGTATAGGTTAATCGAAAAGCTAGAAATGTGTCAATGCTAAAATATATATTAACACTGACGTTCTAAAATAATTATGATAATATAGGTGCTCAAAATAGGTATTTACTGAGGAGTGGTGACCTAGAAGACGAACAAACCGATTGTTATATAGTCGAATGTTTCAAGTGGATGTAGATAGCCGAATCCGAAACTATCAGGAATACCAAAAAAATGCTCAAAGGGCTCTCAGGACCGATTTTTATGATTTGCATTAACTCACCCTGCATCAGTCCAGTGTTGCTAAGCGCGTAGATAATGGGTTCGTTCTTGGAGGCGAACAGCATGGTGTTGTTGGGCCCCCAACACGCGGCCACCACGCGCCCGCCGCGCGCGCACCACCGCTCCGGGGCCCAGCGCTTAGTGTCCCACACACTGCATGGTTAACGCCGTTCATATGAGGTGAGGCAAGTGTTAGAAGATGTCTGAGAACGTAGTCCGAGAAGGGTGTAACAGTATGGTGGGTTAGTTTGTCTTGTTGCCAAGTGTTTTCCAGATTACCCCCATTTTTAGTCTAGAAGGAACCTTTGATCTGAGTATTAGACATAATAAGTGTATATCATTCAAGGACAACCACTTCTGTTGGGTAGAGGACATCCCCAAAAAGACAAGACATCAAGAGCCATTCAATTTTTCATATCATTCTATAGGAACTAACCTACATGTATATGAAAGATCACAAATATGTGAATGAAGTGTGTAAAAGTTGTAGCAAATAGCTATGCCTGATTCTCCAAGAAACATGCATGTAAGTATGTATTTTTGGATAAGTCTGAGTAATTTGAGATTTGGTCAATTTGAAAGTAATTTACAAATGAGAATCCTGATTTTAATTCACACAAGTGGAACTATAGTCAAAAGCTTTTAGAGACTATACATTTTTTTTAGTTTTTTATAACTATATTGTTAATGTATCTTTTCTATTGATATTTCAGCTCTCAAACATTCCAATAACTTATTTTCAACTCACCGGAACACAAGTGACGATGTGGCAGCAAACAGTTTGCTGGAGTCAGATGACCACCGGGAGAACACCACTCCACCTCCTACGACTCTTCTCAACGGTATAGCTGATTCTAATGCCACATCCCAAATCAACATCGAAGTGTCAGCACCACTACAGCTGACCAGCAAGTCACCATTAGGAGACCAGCTTACATCAGTTACTGGACTGTGGCCATACCTGTATATGAACGTTTTTAATTTCAACCTGAATTACTTTCGTGTAACAGACATAAAAAAAGAGGTTCTCAATTTGACTGCATAAATGTAATGTTCAATTTTTTTGAATTTATGACCTGATTTTGGTGACTTAATATAATATAATATAAAAATACAAAAAAGTTTAGCAGTGATAATAGGTACTAATGTTTTTTCTACTTTTTATTATATTTACTGAGGGACAAGTGATTGTAGTGTATGCTTCAAAAGTGGTCAAATTCTTGTAAGCATATAAATATTTTTTCTTATTATATCAAAAATACAATTAGAAAAAACTTACTGTTTTAATATTACAGCATTAGTTGATGATGGTTTTGTAAACATTGAATTAGGATCAACAGTCCACACAATCACACCTTGTTCACAGCCAACAGCGATTTCAGATGCTGACATTGGTCTCCAGCTCATGGAAGACACATGACCCTGTGCCTTACATTTCAAACAGGATACGAACATTGCTTCGTTACAGTAAACTCTTACATTATCATCGGCCAGTGCTAGGGCCAATTTTGTTGTATGTGGATGCCATGCCAGAACTTTCACAGGTGCATTAGTCCAGTTTCTGGTCCGAGAATAATTAGCCACAATTTTAGGTCCTATATCTTTCAAATGTGGCTGAAAGAAGTATCTGAATGTGGTGACTACATTTGCCACTTTTAATGCATAAGATGCTATTTTAGCTATTAAAACATTATCTCGATTCACTGTCGGGTCAGCAGCTACACTTAGAGCCTCTAAGAATCCTTGCTGGTACCACACACTCGTTATTTTCTTGAGTAAATTGTCTTCCACATCAAGGTACATGCAAATGGCCTCGTCTGTGCTTTTATGATGATACAAATCGAATGTTACGTTGACTTTTGGGTGGTTTTTTGTCTAAAAATATAAAAGCATAATTTTATTAATATTTAACAAGGAATTTACCAATAACATCCAGGACAACCATCGCACCTTACCGCATTAGTAAAAGTTGTTATATTTGCCAGCTCTGGATTTCCACAACAATAACTTTCGTCTATTTTACAAAAAGCTATATCGCCTGGTCTCGGTAATTCAGGAAAGCCTTGAAATGCCGACATTTCTGCAATTTATTCTCATAGATTTTTAATTTACAAAACCGGCAAATCAGTTTAACTTTAAACTTTAAATTTTTGCTTCTCTTCTTCTTCTTCTTCTTTTTTCAAGTTTTTGTGAGTCATGTCAATGTCAAATTAAATGTCATAGATCTTATTTTTATAATTTGTAGGAAAGGCAAGGTAACTTAACCCATACTGCCAAACGTAAATTTATTTTTAGTGATGTCAATGTAATCTTCATATTTTTTATTGATTTAATATGTTCTTCAATTAAAATTGTGATGTCGCGAAAAAATAACCTTTCCTAGCAATAATAAAACGATTTTGTTTCCAATCAATCTACCAATTATTCTTACGTAGGTAATCAAAATCTACGTAAGAAAAACCTTTCACCATAAAGTTTTAATTGCTACTTTTGATTTTATTTTGACTTACAAAATGAAATTAAATCCCACCGAAAACATTTTCATGTAAAATGATGCCAAGACGAGTCCATATGACCGGTACTCTCAAAAAGTTATCAGATCTCATGTAGCTCTACAGCTTGTTACTCTACACACCGTAACTCTACAACTCCTAGCTTCTCAAACTCTACACCATGGTCAGAATATGTGGCTTGACCGTTTCGTTACTGCAAGAACCTTTATATAACAGAGAAGTAATTAACGGTGGATAAATTTTTCACTTAACGCTCATGTGAATGGAGCGAAATGGCCAAGCCACATATTCTGAATAAGGTGTAGAGTTTGAGAAGTAAGGCCTTGTAGAGTTAAGGTGTGTAGAGTTATAAGCTTGGCTGTACATGAGATCTGATAACTTTTTGACAGTGGACTCGTCTTGACATCATTTTACATGAAAATGTTTTTGGTGGGATTCCCTTATCTGTAACTCTTTTAATTTTCGATAGGTACCTGCCCATAAAGTTTTATCAGAAAAACCCTACGTGACTATTCCTCGGCCGTCGGCGCGTATTACCTAAGGTGGTTTGGAATCTAATAGGTATACCTACCTAAAACGTAGCGATTATTTATTTGCTCAGTGCCCAGGTAGAGAGGAGTAGGTACATTATTACCATCTACAGTTGGCCCAAATCTGAAACAAGGTCAAAAGATTTTCTGTCAAAGGGTAAACATAATAAAGTAGCAGCTACTTTGGTGGAATTTACTGGCGGCTTGTGAGATTTATACTGACTAGAACACCATCTCGCAAGGTGACAGTTGAGTAATTGATTCTTTGTTATTTCGCTACTTTGCATATCCTGCCCTACAGCCTACGTTCTAGTTGCTTTCAAGAACGTAACATAAGCGCAGTAATAAATCACGAGAATCTAGGTGCTCATCGCAATAACTTACATTAATATGAAATGGTTGTGCATATGAATGTTTTTAGGCAGCTATTGGTTATTTAATTTTATTATAGGTAGGTAAGTGTTGTTTTTGAGTTGAAACTTGAAACCTTCTAAATTTATCATCACGTGAACTATAATAAATTTCCACCAAGTCAAAACCATGAAATAGGTTTACCAATCGGAACTCAGAACTTCCATTAGTTTTTCACCAAACGACTCATGGTTTTAATTCCAGAGCAATCAATTCTTTCTTTGATTCTCTAATAAACTATAAATTTACCTACATTCTTTAAATTCTATTCCCCGCGATTTTACCCGCATTAATATCGGAGTTCCCGCGGGAATTCCGGTATAAAAAACACTCTATGTCCTTTTTTGTACCCCTGACAACTATGCAAATTGCAAAATTTTTACCTTTACGTGCCTTTAAAATAAATATGACTGTATTGTATTCATTAAAATAATTTGAACGAGTTAGATAATGGCTACAAATAGATATCTATCTTTCTGAGTCAGCAAAAAAAATCAATTTCATGTACGCGATGCGAATTTCAGCCGAGCAATCACAATTTTAATTAAATGCTTGAACTCTGATTATATAGAGTGCATCTTCAATCATCTACAATGAAAACAATTAACCAGAAATTTTGATCGCTACTAGCGATCACAGTTGTTTACGAGGTACCTACATTCTTCTAATTAGACCAAAGACCAATGTATTTATTTGTTTATTATAAAAGAATTTAATATATTAATAAGTACCTATCCAGAGAAAGGTAGACCCAAAGTATCTTACTAAAACGATGTTCACCAAATGTCAAGTGGTAATAATTACAAGTAAGTTAAGTTTAATTTATGTGTAAAACTAGTTGTGCCCCGCGGTTTCACCCGCGTTAATTTCAGAGTTCCCGCGGGAATTCCAGGATAAAAAGTACCCTATGTGTTAATCTGATGTATAAGCTATATTATTGTAAAGTTTCATTTAACTCCATTCAGTTGTTTTTGCGTGAAAGAGTAACAAACATCCATCCATCCATCCATCCATCCATCCATACATTCTTACAAACTTTCGCATTTATAATATTAGTAAGGATAGTTATATTGAGAATTTTCTTTGAAGTAATTGAATCCATAACAAAGTTTAGAAGATTACCTAATCGTCACACAGCGAGACGCGTTTTATAGCGTATAGCTGTGCCTCGCGGTTTCACCCACGTTAATTTGATGGTTCGCTCCTATTGGTCGTAGCGTGATGTTATACATATAGCCCATTCTATCCTATCCTGAGATTAGCACGTCCAACCAAACAAACTCTTCAGCTTTATAATATTAGTATAGACAAAAGCCAACATTTGGATAGGTATTTAGATTTTGGATATTAGGATATTTGGAAATATCTAAGAACCTGCTGACGATTACAAGTGATTGTAACCAATCCTAAGTAATAAATAGCTTTTGAATTTTGAATTTTTGAAGACATGTAGGTACAATGTAGGTAGGTAGGTTGTGACTAAATCCAACATAAACTCTAATTTTAGTAAATGGTACCTCTTCTAGCTAATTAACATTCATTTAAGGGTACCTACTTTTTTCCGGTAGGTACAAAGAGAAGAGTTCCGAGTAGCTATCTACCTACTTACTTACCTGCCCCCTTAGCAATATTACAAACGTTTCTTATCTATTCTCATTCTATAACTACTGACGTATAAGCGTAAGCTATTCTCTGTATAGAAAATTTGGTAGCCATGTCAATGTTACGCTCTAAGATCGATAACGCTCAGTGAGCGGAAAAATAGCTCACAACGCGTTATGGCAATCACAGAAAGACCAAAATGCGAAATTCGCGTTATGGCTCTAATAAAAACGCGCACGACGCGTTGTGGCAATCACAGAAAGACCAAAATGCGAAATTCGCGTTATGGCTCTAATAAAAACGCGCATGACGCGTTGTGGCAATCACAGAAAGACCAAAATGCGAAATTCGTGTCGTGGCTGCACATGCAATAGAATAGAACGTTGTCGATTAAAAAGCAAGTCGACATTCTCCAATCGTTAACGAAATAGAAAACTAAGTAACGAGTCGTCATGTCACTGGGTCAGTTAATCAAAACTCTAGTTTTCAAGTGGTCACGCAAAACGATTGTAGAACGATTGAAGAATGTCGACTTGGTTAACCCCACTGTATTTTTAACCGACTTCCCAAAAAGGAGGAGGTTCTCAATTCGACGGGTATGTTTTTTTTTCAGCGATATTTACACTGACAATTAGCTCGGTGGTTGGTAAACCGGTGAGAAGAGATATCCCAATAATATACAACATCCCTATAACTCCGGAAATCTTGGAGAAATATTCGTATTTAAGAATACACAGATTGGGCAAAATATTGGTTAACGATAATAATGAAGATATTATAGTACGGTGGTATTTTATTATTCTTTGCAGAGTAAGGTATTTTTGATAAGTACTTTCTCACACACTGAATTTAGCCGGTGTCAAGTTACAACCAATGTATTTTTATTAAATAAGCTGTGCGATTTGATATCATGCAGTTTATGTTGCTATAGAGTATAGACTGCAAATATCTTTCTCTAAGCTCTTGGCGGATCTCTAACAGATCCAGAGGACGGTCACGGGGTTTCAAAAAATCTGACGGTTTATATACTTACTTCTATGTATGAAAACTGACAGGACATCGTTTATACAGTAGCCTGCATAGGTACCTACAATTTTTTTTTCAGCCAGACACCATAATGCTTTTGCCAATAAACTTGAAACTTCTAACAAGTCGTAGAAAACTCCAAAAACCGAATGTAGAAGTGGGGCCAGGCGCGTTCAAATCTGAAATAATATCGTACCCCAAGGATCAACTGAGCAAAGATCTGAAAAAGTTGCTGGCTTTGAAAAGCGCCATGCAGGAGAGAAATAAAGATTTAAATGAAGACAAAGAAAATACTTAGTAAAACGTAGTAGCTTATTGTAGGTGTCTTTGTTGGGGAAAGGACGTCAAAACTAAAAACCCATTGTTGCATGATTTTAGTAGATATTTTAGGAAAGTATTTTTAGCTAATGATTTTCTACAGTTCGTACTAATCGTTCGATCGTATTAGTTACAAAAGTTTAAATTTTTAACACTTCATTAAAAAAAATATTTAATCATTTTGCCAATGACTTCTATTTTAAAAACTTTTCTTCCTCTATCTAAGTATAATATATGTATTATCTTTAATCTTCTCTATATCATTAATCTTCTGAAATCATCCACAAATATCAGACAATTCATAGTGTAAGTTTGTGTGCGTGTGTGTATTAATTAACAATGAAAATAAAATTTTAATAAATATTAATTGGATTTTATTTACAAATACTTTCAATTATTTCGCCTCTACGACTAGTACGACACCTCATTGCTATGTTTTTCAATTTACTATACATTCAATTATTTTTTCGCTATAATTAAAAAACGTCTGCACCTAGTTTGATTTGTACGTAATAAAGTTGCATTGTACAAAAGCTTTTCCAACACCATTTGCATTTCGCTTATTGCGAGTCGTCGCGTCGTCGGCCGCTCGGTTCACCATGTTGAAACGAAAAAGCGTGCGGACATAAATCTTGCCATCATATTTTATTTTGAATTAATATTTGTGCATTCACAAAACTTATAAGTTTAATTAGAGGCTTAATATTTTTTGTACTCTTGTAAGTTTTTTTTTTCAGTTCTTCTCAGCAGACGGCCCGTTTCTAACTGCCAGTCATTTCAATTAGTTCTAAGAAACTGCTGTCGATTATAAGTGACGGCACCAACCCAACTTTCGCAAAGAAGTTCTTTTTTAGTTTTCACGCGGGAAATCCATGGGAACATCAGCTAGTGTACCATAAATTTCGAGAGCTATGGAAATAACAGTCACACGAGCGGTTTGCAAGTGTTGCAGGTTTCAGGTGATGAGATTGCAATGGTAATGGGATTAGAACAGCGACATTGAGTTATTTAGTGACGGCCATATACGACCCGTGCGCCCCGGGCGTATATAGGTACGCTTCCCGCTAATTTCATTAATCTTTTTCTTCTTATTTCTTCTATAAATGGACATAGATAACCAATAGTGTGTTAACCCACACTGGAGAAATTTTGAGTAAATTAAAGTTTTAAAATTATAGCGTTGTGTCAACATTTTTTATGCGCAATATTTAGTTACATATTTAAACAATGTAATGAGGTAAATTCATAATTAAAAAACGTTCCCTGCCTCTCAATAAATCATTCTGAATCAATAACTTCATTTTGTGGGTTAACATGTTATTGCTTATCTGCGTCCAAATATAGAATAGTAGAAATGCTTAGAAATTACCACACATCGCCACCTGCTACCATTTGTTTGACTTATTATAAACTAGTATCCGATTTTACGTGTCTAAGGTCGAAACAATGTTAAATGACATGATTGTAAAAGAGTTCAGAGACAGTGGTGGTATGCAACTAAGGAACTTGTTCTATGTGTATCTGGCAACAATTTTGTTATACCAGTTATTTTGTTGTTGTTGTAAACACATACTTTTGCTACATAGTTTCTAAACACCCCTAATTAAAAATGTTTATCACCTACCTAGTACCTACCTAATTTTTTTTACTATAACGTGGGAAACGAACCTCGACACTATGCCGTAGAAGTTAGTCAGATTTGATAACCACCGTTCCAACAATAGTTTCAAAAGGTGATATGAGTTCTAGGGTTTTTTAAATTTGTCCCCGGGGCGGCCAAAGTTAACTGCGTCTTCTCTATATTGTAAAAGTTAGTGCAGAGAGCCAATTCTACTCAAGGAAAACACAAAATTTGCGCAGCTTCTGCGGATAAGGATCTCGTTACAAATCCCTATAGGGTTATTTCCTGGGTATGAAAATCAAAATTCTAATTAGTCTGTCGGTTAGAAAATAAAAAAAAATACTAGACACGTATTTTTTGCTTTTTCCAAAACCGTAAAAACTGCACCGGGTTGTGACGTCACGCGAAATTTCAACTCAATAGGCGTTAGCCGTTATTTTTTGATTACGTAAAATAAGAAAAAATACGTGTCCAATATTTTTTATTAATCTACACGACGGACTAATAACAAATATTTATTTATTTAAAGAACTTTATTGCACATTATCGAACAAAAGGCGGACTTAATGCCTAAGGCATTCTCTACCAATCAACTCTGGTCTGGTCTAATTGTGGTGCATGTGAGCCTGTGAGGAGATCGTTATCGATGCAATTTTTAACAACTTCCAAAAAGGAGGAGGTTCTGCATTATTTATATTACTCGTAGGTGAGTACTGAGCGGAATTGACCCGCAGTAATGTCCTGAAATGCATTTAAAGGCCAACAAATTGCATCTGGCATTCTGTTTGGCAAATCTTCGCTGACCCAAGTTGAACAGTTAGTGGGACCTAAGTTAAAAGTTCCCAACTACATATAGGTACTTACCTACAACTTCTGTTGGAGTTTATTGTAATTTGTGGGTAAATAGCGAGCTTTTAAGTAAAGCTTTTACCTGGAAATATCATAACTTTAGAAAACATAGCAAACATACATATAACGTATCGAATGATTAAAAGTGTTTTTAAACAAAAAGTGTGTTTCTTTCAAAATTAGTATAACAACTAGCAAGACATCTAGCTTAATATGCGGCCGCAAGGCCTTTAATGAGGAAGGTAAATTTAACTCCAGTAAAAACGGGTTAGTTTAATCATTGAACTAAAATCACATCGCAATTCAAAATGAAATCGATGGGAGGATTGAAACCGCAAATTAATTATTGACACTTTTTATTCAAAGATTTTTTATCAAATCTAAATAGGTACCTACTGCATTTACTTCATAAACAAGTATTTAATTTACCTATTCTATTATAAATGTTCTTTCGAGTGAGATATTCATTTATTTATTTGAAGAACTTCGTTGCACAAAGTGACCCCTGGAAAGCCCGCTCCACATTCACGCGAGAGTCTTGCAGCGAGAACGTGAGAAAACCACGAGAACGTGAAGGTGGAGCCGATGTTCTCCGCCGTTTCTCGTGGTTCTCTCGCGTTCTTGCAAGATTCTCGCGTGAATGTGGAGCGGGCATAAGTTCCTTTGAATAGGTTAACAAGTGGTATGAAAGATGTAGGTATATGCTCGTAGGCCTATAACTAATTAAGCTAAGTAATGTGTTGAGTCCGTGCACCGTATAGCCCATAGAGCAAATATTAACTAGAGTGGACATGTAGGCGGGGCAGGCGCGCCACCGTTGCATGGGAAGTTGGAGCAAACGCTCTAATTTGCCCAAAACTTCTTTTGCTGCCATCCCAAGTACCTATCTATATTTACCACAATATTCCCAAACTGAGAATTTTGAAAACAGTGACTAAGTAAAAACATAACCATAAAGCGTTTAATACATTTTTTGCGTTAATGAATGTTTTAGTGCGTGATGAATAATTTTGCGTGCGAAAATCACCCGACGACACTTACTGGTTTTCATCTGTTTTTATACTAAACTAAGTTGATGTCCCTTCTATCTATTACTTTCTGTTCTGTGGTATAACCCCACGTGGAGTGTCACAGAGTAATTTTGAAAGAGACCAGACACTATATCCTATTATAATATTGCATGTAACTTTTTACTTAGCAACAAGGCAGTTGTGGTCCATGGTAGCAACCTAAGACATAGATGCGTCTAGGGCGCTTGAGCTTAAAGGTCAACATAGTAATTTAATATTAAGTATACCTACTATATTGCCCCAAAATAAATATAACAAACCAAACTAGAAGAAATTTGTGCCTAGTTGTATATAAATGACCGATGATTGATGGAATACATTTGGATAGTCCTGACCATTAGAGAAAACATATTGCTTAAAAAACGCAGAACATAAAAGTATAATGTATATGTATACAGATTAGGTGGCCAATATTTTATAAATGCAATCTTTTCATAGGCAGCCTAGAGTAGGATAAGAAGAAGGCATTTAATTTATTGGATATAATTAAATATAATGATAGTTGCACTTCTTAATTATTTAGTTAATCTTCGGCACCACATGACTCGCGGCTGGTGGAAATACAGTTTATATCTACGTTTTGTATTTTTTAACAGCGTCGTCGCATCGCGAATCCGCACATGTGCTCGCGACCGGAGTTGCTTGCATTTTCCCACCTTTTTGCTACCATCCAGTGCACTATAAAACAGTATCCCAGGGAGATTCGATGTCTAGTACAGTTTCGTTCGTGTCTATATTAAGACTGCGCCATCATCTGGCCTCGGCTCGCAATGCGTCCGCGCACACCCACTGCCAGCTCAATAAAAATCAAACGTAGTAGTACATATTATCATGTTTTCCTAACGAACTCGACTTTTCCAACGATCACGTAATGTGACTTTATATGTGATCCGTGAAAAGAAATAACAAAGTGAAATAATTCGCGTGTGACGTTTAAAATGGTAAGTTTTATTCTTAGTGTAATTTTTTTTTCGTAATGTTAAAAATAGTTCGCGTTCCGTGATGTTCATTATGACTTTTATTATGATGTACTCGTAACAATCCCACTCAATCGAACTTTAAAAGCATAGTGCAAAAGGAAACCGTGTTATATTGGCATTTAATATTTTTGTATTTACAGTCAGTGCAAACGAAGTGAATTTTTCCAAAATCAGAGAAAATTGAGTGCACTCAACGATGAAGTTCACTATTGACGTTTTGGGGATTTTCCTCAAAGTAGTCATAAGGGTAAGTCTTCAAGTTATTATAACATTAAAATATTAATCACAACCAAAAGATCTGTTTACTTGTACTTATTTCAAAAATATCTTACTTTATCTATTTCTCCATTTAGCAAAGGGGTCCCCTTTGCTCTATGGAGAAATAAAAGGTCAACATGTTTTTCCTAAATTCAAAATTTAAGCGCGTTCTATTTTTAAATATTAGAATTGTCAGCACACGGTCACCGATTGGTTAATGATAGAGGTTAAGTTGGCAGTGATTGCGTAGGGCTCTATATTTACCCACATCTGTAGCAATCTCATTGCCATTCATTGACCATTGTTTAAAATTGTTTATGCTGGATAGAATTAATCTCAAGGACTATGAATACGAATATATGCGTTGTGAATACGAATTTCGTGTAAGAGGACGTTAAATGTACCTACAAAACTATAAAATAAGTTTTGTTACAAGCGCATGTATTCGGAAATGGCGCAGAACCAATGTAGAGAAAAGCTACGAAATCTCTACGGCTACGAATGCCTACAAGTACTTTAGTGGGTACTTAAATACATACCGTGACCTATACAACCATACAACTTAGGAAAATGTTTCGCTAAATGCAGACTACTTGGAAAACTTTTTATTTTATTAAGCTTACATTTTATTAGACAAAACATAATATTGCAGTGTTTGAAATAGTTATTAACGTTTAAACTTATTCTTTTTTATAATAGAAAAATTACGAAAAACCACTTGCCCAAACTACTACTATTCTATTTTGTCTTAAAAGAATCGTCATTAGGTAGTTCTCTACTCTCTACAGTCTGTACTTTCATACATTCCCTATACCTAATTCATATTCTAGAAATACTAGCTGTTCCCCGTGGTTTCACCCGCATTAATTTCGGAGACAACGTGTATGCAAAATTTCATGATTATCTGTTAAGCCGTTAAGGTGTGAAAGCGTAACAAACAAAAAAAACAAACAAACAAACTCACTTTCGCATTTATAATAATAATAAGGATTCTTCGAATGAGAAAGAATTGTAGGCAAAAAACAAATTTCTTTATAGAAATGTTTTAGTATTGTAAATACAAAAACGTTTGAATAGTTCATTTGTTATTTTTATATTTTTGTTTGTTTACTTAGGCAGCTAGCTTTTATGTGTATACAAAGTTTCTTTGATAGCGTGCCAATAAACTCTCATAATAATGTAACGTTATATTTACTCCTTGGCATTTAACATTTACAGTTTTTAGCGATTAAGGTGTCCCAAGAGTACGTATCAGATCTGTTTTTTTTCGATTTAGGTAACACAATTTTTATGAACTTTTAGTTAATTTGTAAATACAATAACTATTTTAAGAGGAAATACGCGAGTTCAAGGATTAAATAGGATAAAATTGATAATTATTAGGTATGTAATTTTAATGATGAAAATATAGAAGAATTTTACTTGCTTCCAAATGAACATAATAATATACATTACTGGATCAACTCAACTACCGAGTGCTTGTAATGTTGACGAAAGAAATTTCAACTGTAACTTATTATGAAACATTTAGTAGGTAAGTTGCCGCTTAAAAGCTAGTAAGTTGCGATGCTCTGTAGCTGCAGCCATTACCAGTTGGAACTCTAACAAGAAGGAAAATGTATCCCACAAACGGATAAAACCTAATGCTAGAGCATTAGACGTGCAAGAGTTTTTAAAAGTTTTTTTTTACCTTTAAAATCGTGTACGATCAATGAAATATTTAAAGTTTAACATATTTTGGCGATTCGAGGACAAAAACTAAAGAAAATGGAACGTGTATTAAAACGTATCTATCGTTTTTGCAGTCAATGAAAATGTGTTGGCGCGTTTAATTTAAAAATTATCGTCAGAACCAAATTTTTGAAGTGCGTAGTTACACAATATGCTTTTTTGACTTCTTTATGCCCGACTTGAGGGTATCACGAGCCAAGAGGCATTGGATCAAGTATATTGTAAGCGTAACGGAAACGTGCAATCAGGTTATACGCACAGATATTGCTCATTTTTCGTATTAAAAGTATAGTTCAGTGTATGCGAAATGTCACTGTGAAATTTTATTATTAAAAACTGCACCGATATAACAAAAGTTCATTTTTATCGATACGAAAATAAATAAATTTTTTTTAGATCCTTTTGCTTATTGGAATGGCAATGCAAATATTAAATTGTCACTTAATAGATGCATATTCAATATTATTAATTACAAAGTTTATGTCGCCCAAACAATTTCATGATAAATAATTACAGGATAACAAACAATTAGTATTTCATCTTTGGTATACCGGAGGTTGAACTAAGCAAAGTCTGCATTTCAACTCTTTGGTGATGCACAAAAATATTCGTATGTGAAAACATTGTTGCAATCTTCTAAGTCTAATTACCTACTGTAGAAGAGTCGGAGTATATGAATATACTCGGCTGGGATGCAATATCAGATAGATTCTTGCATCGAATTTCAATGCAGCATCTCTGGATTCCACGTTGTGTCGTGTAATTGATACAATATTAACTATAGACATTAGGCGAAGGCACGTCTGCTGGCTCTGCGGTGACACGGTGCTTTGTGCATTGAGGATATACGATTGTATATTACGTACCTATACTCTATACATTGTCATGGTCATAGTGACAATTTTGAATGGAAATTGAATTTAATACCGCATTATAGTAAACATCTATGTAACCAATTAAAAATATGCGTAAAATAAAAACTATATTTACAAATAAAAAAATTGCCCTAGGTCTATGTAACTAGTCGATCTCCAAAAGATTCACTCGCGTTAATTTTGGAGTTCCAGTGGGAATTACAAGTTAAAAAGTACCTGATGTCACTCAGGAACACTGTAACTTCCATAAGAAAATGAATTTTTGAAATTAGTTCAATAGCTTTTGAGTTTTTCCATTACAAACAAAAACATTAAAAAAATTATATTGCCTAAGTAGGTATAATATTATTATGGAAGATTTTTGATACCAATATAAAAAAACCCATGTCTCAGTAAGACACTCGCCGTTTAGTTATATCTACCTGTGAATAGAGCTTCAAAAATCGGGATCATCACTCTGATGTTAAGTTCATAATTTCGCAGCCGCGTATGTTTTCACAGTGAAATTTTCGTCAAACGTCAATTCAATTTCTTGGGTTTATACCTACTTAGCAATGCGTAAACCGTTCGTCAACAGTCGTGTAAATATACGTTTCTAGAGAGAAACAGAAACTAGATTTGTCGGTGACGTTGACGTCAAGAGGCTAGCTCCAGAGGGTTGGGAGTGTCGACACACTCGAGCAACGGGATTGGTATCCGATAGCTGAATCTATCCGGGAATCGAGGACTACCACCAAGTTACCAGTGTTTTCTTATCCTTACCTTATACAAGTGTGAAAGTATACTTGCTACTAGTGTGAAAATATACTTGAGACACTAGCAAAATAAGTTTTGGGCAAGTTAGAGCATTTATTCTAAATTCCTTTGCAACCGTGGCGCGCCTGCCCCGCCTACATGTCATCTCTAGTTAATTTATTTGCTTTGTGGGTGATACTTTCAAAAATCCTTTCAGTGCTTTCCGCCGCACTCAGAGTCGACTTTAATGATTACTTAGTTAAGTATAGATTTTTAAAACAAAACTGCCGCAATCAGTCAAGCTTAATAAATTAATGTTAATTGGCATTTAACTAATTAAGTTACATCTCGTTAAATGCCAATTAACATTAATTTACTAAATGTCTCTGATTGCGGCAGTTTTGTTTTAAAAATCTATACTTAACTAAGTAATCATTAAAGTCGACTCTGAGCGCGGCCGTTTGAGGTTCTTGAAACCAGCGATTAGTTCTGAGGAATCAAGCGGGTCAGTCCGAAAGAGTAATTTTATATGTAGATATAGATTTATTGAGCTTAGGATTAAGGAGGTTTCTACCCGGTATACGTTTTGCAATCTGTCTATACTTTTTGTCTATACTAATCTTTACCATGGACCAATAAGTTTTATAACAATAAAACTATAACACCATGATCTATACTAACATTATAAAGAGAAAAGATTTGATTTTTTGTTTGTTTGTTTGTTACGATTTAACTAAACTACTGGACCGATTTCAAAAATTCTTTCACCACTAGAAAGCTACATTATCCCTGAGCAACATAGGCTGTATTGTAATCGGGAAATCCCGCGGGAACTCTGCAATTATCGCGAGTGAAATCGCGCAAGACAGCTAGTATTTAATATGTCGAGTGTTTCAGTAAGTTGCGCCAGTGGTGCGTGCTTGAAAATTTATGAGCTTGTTTATTCCATTAGTTGGGATGCTTCTACTTTCATCCCATTGTAGTTACTCGTTTTAAACTTCGAACAATGCGGGAATGTTATACAATACGAAATTTCTCTATACCAGACTTCGTGTACAGCTTCCAGCTTTATCCGTGCAAATGTGGAAGCGTGCTTATAGACAAGAGCCACTGATTAGTTTATGGATTGTTCGTGAGTTTAGTAAATATTTTTTTCATTACTCATGCTAATAACTTTTGTAATAAGCAATATTTCTTTAAAATCAAAACGTACAGCCCTAGTTATCCAATACATCAATAACATGTAAAAAAATCATCAAAATTGGTCAATGTTTAAGGGGAGATAAACGGTTTGGCTTTTTGTATGAAAATTTGCACACACACGATCGTCTTAATTAAAAATTACGTTCGTAATTGAACAAAAATCGAATGTGTGTTAGCGGCGCGAAATTGTGCCAGCGCTGAGAGACGTAGCAAGCTGGTTCCACGACCCGTAAAATCTCATTACTCTGCGAGCACTGAATGCACTTCTATGTTTATTAATTATCATATATATTGTCAATCTTCCAGATAAACAAAGTGACGTTCGCGCCTCTAGTTGTGTCGACTCTGTTCATCTTGCTGACGTCACTGCTGGCGCACTGTGCGCGGCGCCTGGTGCAGAAGACTGTCAAGGAGCCGTTCGTGAGGTTGCTGTTCGAAGAGGCCATCGCCGCAGCCGAGTTGTGCGGCTGTTGCTTCGAACTTATCGTCGGTGAGTACTGGCTGCAAAAGACGAAAGAAAAACAATGTCATTTAAAAAAAAATAGCCAAGGTTCAGTCCCTCTCGAGTGATGCGTTCGCCAACGAAACGCAACTTTTTTCAAGCAAATTATTTTTTTCGCATTAGGTCCGTATAGGTACTCTTCCATCAATAATTAGAATCGATTTGTGCCGATTTACGCTTAAATGAGAAAAAAGTTGAAATTAATCTGCTTATCTGTTTACCTACTAGACATTGTGCCGGGGTATGAAATCAAAATTCTGTTTAGTCCGTCAGTTAGAAATAAATCTTAGATAAAACACAGCGAAGGGAGGCTCGTAACGTTGTGACCACGTATATAAACTTCATCTATTCGTGACGTCAAGCGACATATTGACTCAATGTACAACCGTTATTTTTCGATTAAAAAAAAAAGAAAAAATACGTGTCCAGTCCACTTTATCTTGATTATGTGAGGGCCTAAAAACTAAAATAATGTCAATTTGTTCGTGATTCCAGTGGCGGATAACTTCGGTGTAGCAACATATGCGATATTCCTATTCGCTCTCACTATCTGGTGGTCGCTCAACTGGGGAGAGGCTACGGCGTGCCCCTACACCCACATCGAAGACGTGCTGGAAGGTATGAAGTCCTCTTAGGTCCACGAGAATAGTCAAACTTACCAGATGGCAGGGAAATTTCTTTTGGTTCTACTCCTCGTCGCAGTAGGTAGAACAGACTGGATGGAATTGACCGTATTTTTGCATACTAGCCACACAGTTTGACGACGACCAGATTGGCGCAGTAGGTCACCATGCCTACCCGTTAATCAAGAGGTTCCGGGTTCGATTCCCGGTGGGGGTGGACTTTGTGTGATGAACTCAGGGTTCCATTTTCCAGTCTGGCCATGAATATTATATAATATCTACATATGTTATATGTAATGACATGTAGTATATCCCACGTTTGCTTGGTTTCCACGACAAAAGATTATAGCTTAGTGTGGGATCAAGTAGAAGTGGATTAATAAACTGGATTATTATTAAAAAATAATAATATTAATAATTTGGATTTCACTGAATCAAAAATTGCAGCCTTCCATTTTAATGTTTTCTTGATAAAGCAGCCGTAGAATGTGAAATTATATATTAAATCTGTCTAATTTTTTGTTTCTTTTAGGGAAATAAGGTATATTTGAATTAAGGTAGAATTGAATTGAAATTCGTATGAAACCTCACCATCAGCTACAAAGTTTTGAAGCTGAAAGCTCGTTTGAAATTAGAAGATCAACAATAAGTGTAAATACTCGCTCCCCAGGCAAAGGTGACATCCGTAAGGCACTCCTTAAAACATGGGCGGAACTGACCGGTGGATTGATGGTGTATAAATATGTGCAATTGTATTGGGCGCTGGAGATATCCGAGACGCATAAAGACAGGGCCATTGAGGACTGCAAAGCTGATCTGCAGGTTTGTGAGTTGATTAACAGCTGATTAAACTAAGTACTACCAAACTACGCAATAAAAAGTGAAATTGGCGGTCGATGCTCCCGTCGGCTTTTGTTACCGTAATTACTAATAACTTACCCAAACTTTTTTCTATTGCATATTAAGCAATTATTAATGATCTGTATGGTTAGTTTCTTATGATTTGTAATAGATTTTTCCATTTAAATTGTATAAGGAGTCGATCCGAAAAAGCGCATCCAATCCAAATACATACATATAACCTAATCCAATGCCTAATCGATGTCGCATTATACTCGTAAGAATGCCTGTAGAGTTCAATTAGATTTGTTTTCTGATTTATATGTAGACTTATAACGGTCCTGGATTAGAATTAGTAATATTTTTTATTTATTTTAGCATGTGCCCTAACAGAATAGTGTAGTCTAATCTAGCAAATTAAAGCTTTGCACTAACACTCTGATTTAAATTGCACGTCCATGTAGTTTCGCGAACCATGCACCTAAAATCAAATTGTAGGACTTCTCGTTCTCTAATTTGTGAGAGTTGGTGCAATATAGTAACGTCCTTTCTAGACAATGCTGCATTTTGTTGGATGCAAGCACAGAGTCCGTTAGGGCACATTCAATTTTGTTTCATTAAACACCATTCCTCAATGCTTTGTGCAATTTTGAACTTTATTACATGGAATATGATTTATTATCTACTTTATATTGTATCTATACTTAATCATATACAAATTCCCGATTAGACACGAGGTCTTAAAAATGACATTGAAATATTGTCACTTTTTCACATGGTTTTTGGCTATTGTGTTTAAACATAAAACACCAAACCAAAACTCTTTTGTTTTTATTATTGTTATTATTTATACCAAAATAATTAATGATCTCATCTGCTAGGACTTATAATATAAGTGAGTTATACAAAATTAAAACCATATTATTGTCTGTCTTCATTTGTTGATTTTAGGTACCAGTATTATATGGGGCAATAGTTGAAGGCATAGCCACTTGTCTCTGTCGATTGGCTTCAAAAGGCCTCGGAGATCTGAACCCTCGATTTGCAACAGCAATCGACTCCTTCATCGGCACTTCTCTAGTTGTTGCTGGTAAGATACATTGATAATATTAAGTTTTGTTAAATAAAAATTGTTCCGATTTTGCTTTGCTTTTTGATTTCAAATTGTAAATAATTAATCGTTAACAATTTTTACTACAATAATGATACTTAATTGCCTTCCATATACACATTCATTTAATGACTATTTTCAAACTCTAGGTACACTACGTATTTTTTTTACCTACACTTAAAAGTTACCTATTCCAAAAGAGTATCTACATAATACATCTAATTTATTTGGATACAACTTATGCATTTGGATACTGTAAATCATTAAAATCATATTATTAGACGGATGCTAGAAAAAACGCGATCGGTTTTAGTTCCTCTTTATCCAAACGATACCTCATTCTTTGTTAAATGGTTAGTCCATCTTTTATAGTTTTGCCTACACCACGTATATCACGTACCTACGTACGTGTGGTCTCTTCGATATTTGTACCCCAACGGCCGTTTAGGGGCCGTTCAAGTATTACGTAACCACGACAGGGGGGCGAAGGGGTCTTATTTTGATGACATGGGGAGCGGGGGGATCTAAATGGTGATTACGTCAGCAGTAATTATTTACATTTTTACACATATGGTAACCCTCATATTGTCTATGTTTTAAAACGAAATGCATTTAATTTCTAGACTTCTAACTGCTGCAGCTGCTCATGAATCAATCATACCAATGTTAATGGGGGGAGGGGTAAGCGCTTTGCTTAGGGCCTATGCACACCACGTTTTTTAAACGCGCCGTCGACGCGCTTTTATCCTACAAAAGTCTACATTAGTCTATAGGCTGCATCTGACTCGGGTTCGAATCGTGTCTGTATCGCTACAAACGCGCGTCCACGGCGCGTTTTAAAAACGTGGTGTGCATAGGCCCTTACTTTTGCTGACAAGGGGGAGGGGTGGGTTAATAATTGCAAAAAATCTGCCAACGTAATACTTGAACGGCCCCTTACAAGCAATATGTGCTCTCCTCGTAATACTTATACCAAAGCAATATTTAAAAAAAAACCCATCAAATCAGTCACATACATTTTCCCACCACAACGGTTCACTACGACCATTAATAGTTTCACTAATTGTGAGTAAAAGTGAGTTCACTGTTCACTTGATGTCCACAGTCACATCACCGCACATCTCACACGATTCTCATGCTGGTTCACTGTTCCAGGGGTCCTCGCTAGGCACACGGTATTCGTCTACCGCTATCAGGACAATAGTGCCAACGCGGACCTAAGCGTGTCCATCTTTTGCAAAATCCATTTAGGAAAAGGTACATTATTCACTCCAGAAACTTAAATCGATGTCCGCTAACGAAATCATCTTCATTTTCATCAGTAACAACTACTTATTCTTTTTTATTTGTCACACACGTTGGTGCCTTTTCCCAAATTGATTGGGTTGGCTAAAGTACGTCCTACTATCTTTCATTACTAATACCTACTTTGAATAAGTTGCCAACTGTATATTCTTCCTTTTACAAATGGAGGACAGAAAATGCCGCTATTTTGTATTTGCCAGCACCCTGACATTCTAGGTTAGAAGGTTAGAACAGCTGTGACCACAACAGAGTCAAATGGATTTTCTATACCCAGGAGTCCACCACATCGCATTTTCTATCCTCGGCATGTCGTTTGTTAGGGTACGATTATACATTATTTCGATGAAAATAGAGAATCCTTGCACCACCTTCACGTGACTTATTGGATGCGAGTAGACTTTATAACATATTATAGTAGTGTATATTGAGTAATTAGGCTATGTTGCCTGTTTGTGCATTTATTTCTGTATAGATGACAGCTTAGTATAGCTATTGCGAAATATTCCGGTTTTGCAAAGTAACCTGTGAGTTATGCCGTTATAAAAGTCTTTATTTTTATTGAATTGCTTATCATTAGAGAGTAGAATATTAGACTATAGTCTATAGTGTATATTATATATTATATTACATATGATGATTATATTAAAATAACTAAACTTCTTATATTTAAAACCTCCTTATATTAATAATTATATTATGTACCACCTCATGCCGCCTCATGCGGCTTCAGAAGCATTAATTGTGAGTTGGCTACCTCTTAATTGGATTCTATTACCAGTTACGCGGAAAGCTCAAAAGGTAATTATTACAAATATAGTTACGAGTAATTGTGAAAATTAATTGAAAGCGTTTAAAATTTTCCACAATTTGAAACCGTTTTAGTTTCTATCGTCAATAAATCGAGTCCAATTATCTGAAGGAAAAGGTTATTCACTTTGAATCCAACGTACCCTATCTAGAGGTATGCAATATTTGTACAAAACTTGATATAGTACATATGTATAAATATCAGTTTTTACATATTGTTTTATCGCACAAATGGTTTAGATGATAGCCAAATTCTGAAATCTATTATGCAGTTATGCAGACCTCTAACCTTTGTATAATTGTAAACTTAGGTAATTAAGTACCTCATCTCTGCAAGAGTTGGAGTAGATAGTCCTCTTCTGGCAGCATCACACGCAGATTTTACATAATATCTATACATATAAATAAAATTGAAGTGTCTGTTTGTATTCCATACACATTCACTAAATGCATATGAAAGTATATAGGTACAGTACTTACATAAAAAAAAAAACTGTCTGTTTGTTCCGGCTAATCTCTGAAACGGCTGGACCGATTTTTGACTTTCACTTTTGACTTTCACTGGCAGATAGCTGATGTTATAAGGAGTAACTTAGGCTACTTACTTTTATTTTAGAAAAAATTGTTCCTGCGGGAGTTATCTATGTCACGACAAACTTATCTATATTTAGTGACATTAAGATTGTGATTTCTGTACCATTTTTTTTAATCTATATCTATACTTATAATAAAACTGTGGAGAGGTCAATTCTGTACATTGAATATTTATTCAAAATTAATATTGGAGGATGAATGGTGATCGATACTGATGCCAAAAATGCAATCAGTAAATTTTTTGACTGTCTCTCTGTCTGTATGTGCACGCATGGGTCAAAAACTACCATGGGTTAACCAAACTTGGTACGATTGCAGCCCATACTCTTGGGCAGGTTATAGGCTATATAACATTACGCTAAGATACATAGAAACTGAGCAATAACGAAAATTTGAAGCAAGTCGGATGAAAATGCGCTTTCGAGCTCTTATCCTCGCATAGGTTTGCTCGCAAAAACCGCTGAACGGATTTGGATGAAATTCGGCATGCACGTTTCCAGGGGTACAGAGAAGGACATAGGGTACTTTTTATCCCGGAATTCCCGCGGGAACTCCAAAATTACCGCGGGTGAAACCGCGGAGCACAGCTAGTAAATATATAAATAAATGAATTCCGAAACTCACGAGGGTGAAATCGCGGGGCACAGCTAGTTGTTACATAAATTCATATTTATATATTCGTCGTATTCACGGACCGTATTGTATTTATCATTTATCTTGAAGACTTAGATTGTAACTCTTGCGGTAAGTAGATAATAATATTATTTTGCCTCGAATTAATTATTACGAAGAAGCGTGGAATTTCCCTCGGGACGCAGTCGGGACTTCGGCGTATTCATCTCGTGATCTCCAGAAGCTAATTCTGACATTGAATGTTGTTCGCCGTGTCTGAATTATAAAAAGAAAACATCCAAGTAAAACTCTGTTAATTAATATTCTTAGAAAAGAAAAGGAGAATAAACGTATAGAAATTGTATTCATAGGTGGACATAGCGTAACGCACACTGGATAAATTTTAAGTAAACCGTGTTTTAAAATTATAGCGCCATTTTGTGTCAACATTGTTTTATGTTCAACAGTTTGTTGGCATTTAAACGATGTAATAAGGTAAACACATAATTCAAAAACGTTCTATGACTCTCAATAAAGCATTTAACTTAATTTTGTGGGTTAACATGTTATTGCTTATCGGCGAGGCGTCCAGATATCGCAAGAGGCGACAGATGATGGTTGTTTTTGTTTTTGTTTTTTTTTTTGTTTCAAACATTTTTCAAACCGCTTTTCTTTATTTGAAAAGAATAAAGTCCAAAAATGTATTTGTGTTACTCTAAACTTCAAAACAAACAGTACCCAAGGGCGTAGCTAGGATTTTTTCTAAGGTGAATGCTGCATGGAGCAATGGGACAGGTTGCGTATCATAAAGTCCACTAGTCAATAGAATCAACTTTGTTTTTGTTTATTAATACAACTATCTAAGTAATATTACTTTACGGTTTGTAAGCATTCCCGCATCTTCTAGGGGTGGCTGGGTGCCCGTACCTCGCTACGCCCTTGACGGTACTCTATTCACTTACTTTCCAAGAATTTACTAGTATTTATTGATATATCTAGCAGTTAAGACTGTGTAATGAAATATGTAATTTTATATGCAGATAACGCACACACACCTTTTTTTTGTACGCAAACGAAAACAAAAATTTAAATATCAACTTTATACCTTTCCAGCTTTCGACTACTCCGGTGGATATTTCAACCCAGTACTGGCAACATCGCTCAAAGCCGGTTGCGAGGGTCACACTCTTCTAGAACACGCTGTTGTGTACTGGATCGGCGCTTGCGCAGGATCCCTCCTCTCCGTCTACATCTACAAGCTGCCCTCGGTTCAGAAATACTTCAAGGGCACTATTGAAGTGAACGGGGACAGCATTTGGGCAGAGAAGGATGATTAAAATATTGTAATCTGATCTATAGCTGTGAAGTGATCTGGGGATGTGAAGTCATCACTGCAAACTCATAAAGTCAGACAAGTTCCAGGGTCTGTGGAGTGTACCTAAGCCAATTAGATATTTACATAATTAAGAGAAAAAAATTATACACGATAGAAGATAGATAGATAGTACATCTTAATTTTCAAAAATAGAATAAATAAATAAAAAAAAAAAAAACATGGTATAAAAGTAAACTGAATTAAAAAGTAAATATTTATCTAGGACAGTCTTTGTCGAGACCAATCAAAAGCTAAATATTAAACGTGTAAAAACACGCAGTATGCATAGGACTTATCTATGGCCATCAAAATGGAATAGTAGATATCCTACAGAATAGTGATATTGTAATGACAGTATATTGACAAGATAAAATGTACCTTTAGGTCTAAAACTGAAATTAAAATCCAGAATTCCACCTGTAGATAGGTAGATATTTATGTGAGAGTATGTGTACTGTTTAGTACCTACTCACACCAATGCATTCTGACTTGTCTGATTTTAAAGTTTGTCATACGATGACAGATTCTAGTCAGTTTATTGTAAATGTATAATTATTTGGTATTCATATTTTATCGGGACGTGCGTGACTGAATAGTACGGTTTTTTTTTATTATTCCCATCAGTAGTTAAAGTTACTTTTCCGTCACATAAAGAACAATAAACATATAAAACATAACAATAAACATAATATACAACATAACATATTCTATATGTGGAAACTGTTAGGTCTAGGAAATTATACCTATGTTATTTTTATTTTGTATTTTTTGTGTACTGTTTGTTTCCCGAAAAATTAATAAATAAATATAATATGGTTATCCTAATATTTTTATAAATTAAATTATTTTTTACCTACTTAAGTAAATTATTTAACACAGGGTTAGTCGAGAAAGGGTACCAAGTCTAAACTAGCATTGAACGTTTATAACATATAATATCTAGTTAATCTAGTTATGCTTTTAAAGTCTACAATTTACAATATGGAGAAAGATGGCTGTTTTGTTTTTAGTCGATGATGATATTGAAAAAACATTTTTTAATCTTTGAGATGGAAAACCTGTTGGTTTATGGGAAAATATTTAAACTAAGGTTGTACTTCTTTTGTACGTTTGTACTTTTTCGAATTGGTACCTCTTTCAAACTAACGCTAGAAAAGTATCCTGTTTTAAAATGTGTCTTCCAAGAACAATAATAATAAGTGCTACGTATTTCCTATTGTACCTTAATAAATTTATTGTTTTAATAAATAAATAATTTTGTAACTGATCGGGTTTAACTCAAACACTTACGTGTATAACTATATAAGATGTGGTAAAATTAGCTGCAAATATTTACAGGATAGAAATTATACGTTATGAAAAATAGGATAAGCGAAAAAATAATAAGTTCAGTATACGACGAAAATAAATTCAGTCAGAGCGAGCGTTGCGCTTGTCAGGACATGTGGAATAATAAAAATACTTAAGTACATGATATCGTACTATATTTACGAGTATTTACTTTTAATTTATTTAATATACCTGATATAGTTGGATTCCTACATACCAACCGAATTTGATGTCTGTTTGTTGGCTTAATTTATCCATATCATGTTACAAAAAATTGAGTAAAAAAATACCTATATAAAAATGCGACTGCATTGCTTTTCACCTAACGTCTACTAGGTAGGTAGGTAGACTAGTTGTCCCCCGCGGTTTCGCCCGCGGTAATTTCGGAATTCCCGTGGGAATTCGAGGACGGAAAAAAAACATACGCGTCGAATTGAGAACCTCCTCCTTTTTGGGAAGCTGGTTAAAAAGTACCATGTTTTTCTCTGTACCCCTGACAGCGTATGTGCAAAATTTTACGATGCTCGGTTGAGTCATTGAGGCGTGAAAGCGTAACAAACAAACTCATTTTCAAATTTTTGTACTTTTTAAGGCCCCGTCTAGGCAAACTAAGCAAAAAAACCTCAACCTTGTTTAGAAATGTAATATACTTAGGTATTATTCTCAAAAGATATTATTTATCGTTGCTGTTTTGTCTTTATTTTATTTCTTTGCAAGTTCAACAAAACGAATTATTAATTTACGTGTTACGTGTGTGTTCCGGCAGCCCCACTTGAAAGCCAGTTCCCATCCCCATTCCAGGTCGGCAACGCACCTGCATGCCTTCTGGTGTCGCAGATGTCCATGGGCGGCGGTAGTCACTTGCCATCAGGTGTGCCACTTGCCCGTTTGCCCCCTATGACATAAAAAAAAAAAAAAATTATGTTTTTATAATTCCTTATTTTGCGAAAATTAGTTTTTGAATAATCCTTTCTCGTTATGATAAAATTTTAATATAATGTGCAATTCAACAGACAGATAGACAGGAGACAGACAGATAGATAACGAAGTGATCCTATAAAAGTTCCTCGGTTCTTATTTTCCTTTTTAGGCACGGATCACGTTACTGATAATAAATAACAGACATCATCTAATCTAATAAATGAAATATCATAAAAAAGACCATAATGTAAATAGGCATAGAACGAGAGTGAACCACTTCAAGTCAGGTTAAAAGACCGACTGTATAGGTACGCATTAGTGTCCATATTATGTGGGTAAAAACGTGTCACAAACATTGATATATATTTAAAAAAATAATATATTATATAACTAGTTGTTCCTCGCGGTGTCACACGCGTTAATTTCGGAGTTCCCGCGGGAATTCCAGGATAAAAGCACCCTATGTCCTTTTATGTACCTCTGACAACGTGGATGCAAAATTTCAAGATGATCGGTTGAGAAATTAAGGCGTGAAAGCGTAACAGACAGACAGATAGAAAGACAGATAGACAGATAGGTAGAAAGAGAGACAGAGTTACTTTCGCATTAATGATATTAGTAGGGATTTTAATAAATATCAATGGTCCCAAAACTAATTTTCCGCACTTCCACGCACACATCGAGGGACTTTGTGCTTCAATTATTAAGGGAGTTGTAAAATGTGAATGAATGTGAATGTGTGTTCCATTTTGCAGTCTGGGTGTGTTTATATATCTATAGTATAATATATAAGTTATTCTATGTAGTATATACCACGTTTGCTTGGTTTCCACGACACAAGCCAATAATAGCTTACTGTGGGATCAAGTAGATCTGTGTGTTGTGACGTGAATTATTATTATTATTATAAAAAAATAAATAAATCAAACTGTAACCATAGTTCAGTGTGTTAAACTTGGTAAAAGATATTGTAATTATAGTAAGCAAATCAACGGCAGCCCTTGCCCTCGTTCGTATCTTAAAGGTAACAATCTGAAATGAGTACCTACTACCTAGGTAATTCATGTAGAAACGGTAGGTACTTGGAAATGTGTCGCACATTTTTCACAATTTCCAATATAGCCTTCGTAACGCTCGTATCAATCTCCGTGAAGCTTTTCAATCGACCTGAAACTTTCCGTGAGTGCCTATACTCTCTGAGATTGTGTTTTATCAGATACGAGCCGTAGACATACTTGCTAACAAATATTTGACATTTCAAGGACAAATATCCGAGCTGGGGCGGGGCTCCTACTAGCTCCTACAAATAAAAATGAAGAGTCTGTTTGTTAAATTATCAGCTTTTAACTAAATGCATAATATGAAATTATATAGGGTAATTACATAAAAAAATAAAATTTTATAATTTTTCTCTGTTTGTTCCGGCTAATCTCTGAAACGCCTGAACAAATTTTAACGTGACTTTCACTGGAAGATAGCTGATATTATAAGGACACTTATAACTAATACTTTATACGTGATACCTTAGGTTAGCTCTTATATTTTAGAAGAAAAACGTGAGTGAAACCGCGGGGCACAGCTAGTAAAGCAATAAAATACGTATTTATTTTGAGAAATAGACTATCTTTTTTTCTATGTTAGATATTTGAAAATACCTTTCAAACTCAGTTAAAATTGTTTAAAAGAGCTACGAATTAATGACAATACAATGTTAAGAGCTTTTTCATGTTGGAAAAAAGATACAAGTAAAAAGTTTGTTAACAGCTGTTAATAATGTATATTTTTTCGATATTGATTTGAGGGACATCTTATGTACCAAAAACTTGTTACCTACCAGTTGTTTAAAACCGTATTGATCTAGAATCTAGATAGTAAGTAAAGTTACAAATTGTGTTGCCTTAAAAGCCTTTCTGTTTAAAGATATCAATTGACTGTTTTCAATCACAATTTTCCACTATTACCTGACCGTATTTTATGAACCCGAAATGTTTCAGACCAATCAAATAAATCGGTATACGGTTGTTGTTGCAAATGCCTCGAGGAATAATAAGAAAATGTATCGAATAATATTTTTTATTTATTTGGCTGCCATTAAAAATGCCAGCGAGGCAAATTATGTTTTTTTGCCTTCATCTGTTTTTAATGAAGATATTAAATCAATCGCAAAATGCTTAATAATGATTTGCAACGTAGAATTGTTCAATAAACCAACAATTGTAATTCTAAAAAACAAAGAAGATAGAGAAATGGAATATTTTCATAAATTCTCCGATGAAGTAATTAAAATTGCCAATGAAAATTATTTTCCTCGTGTTATTTACAACTTAGATTGTATTGATAGTAATATAAGTGAAGTTTTCCACACAATTAATGGGACAATACTGACTGTTTTATATTTGAATGACTGCCAATCGCTAGAAAATTTTAAAATTTATTTGGTGATACCTCACGTAAAATATTTAATTATACTAAGGGATATGTTAACAAGCACATGTAGAGATATGATGAAGAAAATTGAGAAAAATCTTAATATACATGACGTCACATTTATGGTGCAAGATGACATTGAAAAACATTCATTTGTTACCTTCATGCCGCAAATTGATGGAAATACTTGTGAATTTGAAGATGATATTGAGCCTTTGAAAATCAACACATGTGTTAATAGTAATCTAGCTAAGGAGGGAACAGTCTTTCCAATAAAAAATCCACTTAATTTTAATAAATGCCCTTTAAAAGTTGGTTTTGGTACACTTTACCCATATATCACAGTAAAAAACAAAACTGCCCTTAACTCTTATGATCCAGTAGAAGAAATTGAAGGTGCGGATTTAGAAATATTAAAAATTGTAGCGGATTACTTTAATACAACTTTGAAAAAGTTTTATATTTATAGAGACGAAGAGAATCCTTTTGTCAACACTGATCCATTAAAATACTTAATAAATGCCAGTTTAGACATATGTGCTGGTGGTTTGTACAGAGTTTACGGAGAGGTAGTAGAATATTCTGGAGTTTATACAAGACAGACCGTTTTCTGGTCTTACAGCGTGGAAAGAGCACCAAAGACCTGGCAAGTATTAATGAAGAAAATCAATGGTCTCTATGTATTTGTGATATTCTACTTCTGCTATACTTTTGTTTGGTACCTGTTTTGTATTTTCGATATGAATTATGTCTCGTTCAAGAAAACTCTGATAAACGCTTGGGGAGCTCTACTCGGAGCTACTGCTCTAGAAGACGCCAAGTCACTAAAACAAAAAATTTTGAACATAGCGTATCTGATCATATGTATTCATCTATCGGTATACATAGGAATTATATTGTTTTCATTTTTCACAATCCAAGGCCCACCTGAAATGTTTAAAACTAACGATGAGTTAATGGAATCCGGTAGAATACCTTACCTAATTCCCAAAACGAAATATTTCGTAGGAGATCCAAAATACATGGAGTTCGCGAACAAATCCAAAGATTGTTACACCTTCATGGATTGTGAAGACAAAAGTCTTGCTAACAACGGTGTGACGCTATTGTTGGATCCGTTGTTTTTTGTGTACCAGATGATGACCGCAGTTGACGACGAAGCGAGGATCCTGAGAGTGACAGAGAATCTAATCACAGTGTACCACGAAATGATTATACGAAAAGATAGTACAATGGTGAAACAGTTTCAGAAAGTAATTCAAAGACTTTTCGAGGCGGGAATATGTGAAAAGTTCTATATAGAAGCCATTGGTTTGACCATAGTCGGTAAAGCTAAAAGGGCTAGCAAAAACATGATAGGGAATAGTTATAATTGTGAGTCTGGTTGTTCTTTATCCTGGTCACAGACCGCGGGCGCATTTTACATTTGGTTAATCGGCTGTGGATTGTCGTTTTGTGTTTTTATCATAGAAACGGTTAATAAAACACACGTATATGCAGCCTCATATAGGTGATTGTATTTCAGTAATCTTACCATTAAAGTTTCATGGTGTCATGGTAATAAATTGTAGACTTAAATAGGTTGGAATCGATGTATTTTTAGAAAATATATCCTCCATAACTACGAATTCACTTTAGATAAATCAGTAAATAACCATAAAGGGTAATAAGGCTTATACCATATTTTGTTTGGAGCGGTAAATGTATGTACGCTACCAGCTACGGTATTCCTAAGTAAAATAGAGTTCACAGTATTTCTGAGTAAAATAGAGACTTTCCATTCCGGAACGAAGAGTTCCGAGGAAGTCCCTAAATAAACGCAGGTAAAATCGCACTACAGACTATTCGATTTTCAAAAAACGTTATACGCTTTAATTCAAATTATTATTTTTTTTAAATATCGATATATCGCCATGGACACATACCTATTCACATTCCCACATTTAAAAATTACAGAACATCCGTAGTTTCATCGAGAAAAACTGCTATTTTTCTCTTAAGTTACTCCAAAATAACACAAAGTAGCCTCTTTAACACGATATACGACGGACGCCTTACAACGGACGCCTTACGGTTCGGACGTAATGCGTTTGGCTTGTAGTTTTTTCTTATCGAATTTGATTTATTTCTTGCTAACATGACGCTGGAGAAAATGTTTGAAATATTACAGACATTTGCCTTCTTGCGTAAGTGTTAAAGTGTTACTTTGTTGGATGGTTGTTTTTTCTTAGTTGTAAAAAACACACAGTGTTAGTAAGAAAATAGATGGCGAATAATAGGACAAAAAGCTTTTCACATTGGGATAAGAGAGATATTTTTCCTACACTGTAACTGCTAATATCATTTCTCCAGATTCGTTTTCTCTTTATTTTTCTTTTCCTTTTTTCTTTACAAAATATTTGGTTCCCTATTATAATCCTCAAATTCGTCGAGCTTAGGCTAACAGAAATCCCCTTTATGAAAAAAAAATCCAATCATTTAGAATTTTGTGATAACAGTTTATTATATATGTAGATATTTCATATTGATTCCTTCCGTACACTGCATAGGAAATGGGCAAAGTGTTTTCTCTAGAGTTTTATCGTTATATCCTCATAAAATAGTTCAATTTTTTAAAGTATTTTTTACGATTTCTTTCGATAAACGGTTGGTTATTTTATTTCACAGTAAAAAGAATGTTTGACAGAAAAATCTCCAGTAATTCCAACACGTCGAATTCATGGCGAGGGATAGCTATAATTCTTAGTAAGTTTTAAATATCTGTTTAACAATGAAATCCTTCCGCTACTCGATGAATATGGATGAGGGGAAAGGAACGTTCGGGAATCGTTCTTTAAAGTTTGCTTATGTCTCCAAAAGACAACCTGCTCCATTAGCCAACTTGACATTCTATAATCGTCGCCACGTAAAATCGTCCACTCAAATCCACATTTGTGTACGTGAAGTAACGGTTTCGTTCTTTAGTACTTTTCTAAGAATTAACGATTGTAAATTGTCAACTTTACATCCGTGACGCATCCGCAAGGCTCCAGCGGAACACCAGCGCCGGGTGGTCCTTGTCACCACCCGACTTATGCTGAGCTGGGCGCCTTTTTGGCGCAACTCAATTGTGTTTTAGTTTTATGTGTTTGCATGTGTTTTGTGTGTGCCAAATAAAGTTATTTTCAATTTGAATTTTCAATTTCAACTTGGCCAAGGGGGCTAATGTGTTAAAAATTTGAACAAAAATAAAACCGACTCCCAAAAACACAAAACTATAAAGCTAAAAATAACAAAACACCGATTTAATCCCAAAGACATAATATATACACCTACTATTATTATTGATTAATGCTACCACTGATCGGTTTGAATTCGGTGCCAAGCCCGCTTCTGTCTGCCCACTTGGGTCTGCTCACGACGAGCTCGTGGCGGGAGTTGACTTAGCCCATCTACCCACTCCATGTTCGGTTTGTCACCGATTTCAAACCGACCAGTGGTAGCATTAATCAATATAATAATACATATTACGTGTATTTTTATCTTTTGTATTAAATGGGTATTTTGTTATTTTTAGCTTTTTAGTTTTGTGTTTTAGGAAGTCGGTTTTAATTTTTTTGTTAAATTTTTTTTATTTCTCGTTTTTAAGTGAGTCGGTTTGTAATTTATCTAAGTTACAGTAGCCTAATGTCAACTGCTCATCACATTTTACAAAATATTGCTTTTCCCGATGCAGGGACGTTAATTGTTGAGGAGTTCTCTTAGTACATCACCATCAGTTCCACTTCGCCATATACATTGTGACGAGCATACATTGTTTAGAAACCACATTAAAATTAACGAATCGAAACCTGTGAAATACCTATTATTGATTAGTTCTGATGATCATCTGTGGTCTTCATCATCAGTTCCATTTCTTCAAATTTTACTTTCCAAAAGAAAATAAACGATTTAGTATAAAAAAAATACCCAAATCGCCATAGGCGTGCCTATAAATTTTGAAGAGTTCCCTCGATTTCTCCAAGATCCCACCATCAAATCCTGACATAGTGACAATGGGACCAATTCAGAAGTATCCCCTTTCAAACAAAAAAAAAAAATTCCCAAATCGCTCCAATCGGAACCCGTGAAATACGTATTATTGTTGAGTAGTTCCGAAGACCATCTGTGGTCTTCATCATCAGTTCCACTTCTTCAAATTTTGCTTTCCGAAAGCAAATGAACGATTTACTGTAAAAAATACTCAATTTCTATAAGTGTGCCTATGCTTTTATTTGGAGAGTTAGAGAGAGAGTACATACAGCCGAACATAGAACCTCCTCCTTTTTGGAAGTCGGTTAAAAATAAATTTTTGTTCGGATTTTAGTCCTACTTTCACTTTATATTAATTTATGCTTACATAAAAAACGGATCCATTGTAATTTTGACTATACGTGCAGTGAGCAAGGTCGCAACTTCAAGGGAATTTTGTACCAGGGCATTGGATTTTTTCTGCTTTAATAATAACCGTGCTTCATATTAATCCACAGTTATAATCCAGCTTTCAAGTATGATAAACTGTGCTTTGCCGATTGACATAGTCACCGTGAAGCCGGGAGACATTTCAAAACTCAAGAGTGTAAAGTTGCCCGTTATTGTCCCGATGATACCTGATAAGGAACCAATTATAAGTTAAAACTTAATATTAATTGGACGCAGATAAGCAATAACATGTTAACCCACAAATTTAAGTTATTGATTCAGAACGATTTATTGAGAGTTGAGGAACGTTTTTTAATTATGTGTTTACCTTAATACATTGCTTAAATATGTCACTAAATATTGAACATAAAAAATGTTGACACAAAATGGCGCTCCTGCTTTAAAAACACGATTTATTAAAAATTTCTCCAGTGTGGGTTAACACACTATTGCTTATCTATGTCCAATTGTAACTGAGACAACTTGTTTGTATTATGTACTGTTTGTACTGTGGCTGCATGTTAATAAATGTACTATTCGGTTATATGAAAATATATATTACTAGCTGCGCCCCGCGGTTTCACCCGCGTGAGTTTCGGGATTCCCGCAGGAACTCCCTTTAGGGGAATGAAAAATAGATAGTAGCCGATTCTCAGACCTACTGAGTATGCATATAAAATGTCATGAGAATCGGTCAAGCCGTCTCGGAGGAGTATGGGAACGAACATTGTAACACGAGAATTTTGTATATTAGATGTTACATTATGTATACCTACCTACCTAAGGTTTGAACTGGTTGATGGGCCCTTCATAAATGATTTATTAAATAAAAATTTATACATTTCCTCAAAATCCCTGAACCTCAATATCTTTAATATTTTCATGATATCTACATAATAACTGTAATATAAAACTTGTCAAGTGGAATTACTGACGATTGTTAATTACTTAAGACAGTCGCACATTTAATCAGCGTCAGGTATCAATACCTACCTAATGAAATTTTTCAATAGCCTCACTAGGCCGATTGAAACTGCACTGAATTTTATGGTAGAATAGACTTAAGTTCTCGAAGATTTTGGCAGACATCAAAGGATATGAAAACGCCAACTCTAAATATTATTGTGAAACACAACAAAATCCACTTTTGAATTTTTTTATGACACATTGTACAATATTTTTACAATTGACGGAACCTACATCTTTGATCCCCGCCAAGAACTTCCCGGAAAACAGTTAGCAGGTTTCCTGGTAAGTTTATGCCCATAATATACCTAACATAGAATAACTTATAAACTACTGAGTACCTAATATCTCTAAGAGGTCGGATCTCAGCAGCAACCCACCTAACGACGCGACGACTCAAAGCGGTAGACCAGCGCTTGTTAACTTTCGGAATTAAAACTGCTCCAAGCGGAATGGAGAGAATGTGGAGTGGACCGTGAACTTTGTCCTGGACTTACAAAAAGACAGTCGTACTGTCGTACTACTAAGTCGGGAAAGTAATATATCTGTGGTAATATCTCAGAGTAAATATACTACGTACGTAATATGTAGTGTTTTATGAGACAGACCGAAAGCGAAAAAAGTTAACTGGAGGAAATTGCTAAAGTTAGAAAAAATCATTCCAAATTCCAATTATATCCAGGCCTAAATAAAGATGTAGATGACTGTAGATAGATATGAATAGATAGATTTATAGATTGAATCTAAGCTTCTCTTAATGATACTTGAAAGGTTTTTAAAATCAACTCTCTGTTTAGACTATTTCAGTTACGAACCTACGAACTGAATAAAAAGAATTAAAAACGATAGAATTGCCTATATGAAACTTTAAAGAAAAGGCTTGGGTAGGATTGAATGCACGTGACGTTCAACGATATTTCGTTGCTGATTATGTACTATTGCGGATATCTCATGGCCTCATGGCGCTTACACACGACACAACATGGTTGTCAATCAAGTTGGACGAAAAGTAGATGTTGTAAGCTGGCGTTGTACATCCAATACCGTACTAATTTGATCAAATCGGCCAAATGTACGGCGTCTAATCCGCACTACATCGCACCCTTAGAACGAAAGTGATCTAACTTAAAACTGTAACTGCCGATATTACTTTGACCTAAAAAAATACTCTGAAACCCTGTGGTAAAAAGAGCCTGAATTATGAGTAACAAAGGGACATCGGTCACTTTCGTTGATCGCACTCTTCACCAATGAATGTTAAATTATGAAGACACTTTAGCATTTTTGCTTATTTCCCACAAATTTTTGATTTAGTTCACTTTCATTCCGATGGTGCGACATATTGACCTTCAATTCGACAAAAAATTTAAATTTACTTTGCTGTTTTTCCACACGGGACAATCTGATAGCCAATTCGACGGTATTGGATACAAAATCGGATCGTGTGGAAGCCGTTTCACACTGCACTCTGTCGCACAGTTCAAATATTGTCCAACACTCGGCGAGCTCGTCGCACGGTGCCGTGCATTTATGCTGTACTGCTGCACTGGTATCACTGACGCATCGAGATCAAATCTCAGTGACGGGACATTCATCTGAACGACGGGCCCGGAGCAGCCCAGAAGTAGATGTGGCAGTTTTATCATACAGAGTGGCCTTCTACAAGCTGTTCCCCGCGGTTTTGCCCGCGATAATTTCGGAGTTCCCGCGAGAATCCCGGGATAAAAATTACCCTAAGTCCTTCTCTTACCCCTGACAACGTGTATGCAAAATTTCATGGTGATCGGTTGAGTCGGTAACCCGTCAAAAAAAAGGAACGTGTGCAGTCGGAAGACCCCGTTAGGAACGAAGTTTTCACGCCTTTATCCGCTTTATCGATACATACAATTTTATTAACTTGTGAATTAATAAGTTCGTATTAGACATAGGTACGAGTATTTGCTGCAGTTTCCATTCCTTAATCTCCATTACAATCTTATTTAACAAACACAATGACATGACCTAAACAAGACGATCGATAACTTGAAGATAATATTCAAAACACGCAGGACGGTACCGAACGTCTCGATTTGGATAGAAGGGGCATACCACCTTTTCCTGGCGTGACGCATGACTATTTCTGCAGGTTAACTCCTACTGCAAGCTGCGTTAAAGAACTTTTTTCCAAAAACTTACTGGAGGAGGTAAAAAAAATAATTAAAATAAGTAAGTAACTAAATCCAAAAATAATATCTTCTACACTAAGTATTTATCATCAAGTAACTACTTAATAGTTTTTTTAAAGAGTTGTATAAACAGAACATGAATCAGTGTATGCGTATCCATCAGACATATTTTAGCTATTGCTCCAATAACTTTTGCGGACGGCATACGAAATGAATATGTAACGCGTTCTAGTTGGTAAATGGTGGGTAATGGAAGTGGGAGTGGGCTCACGTCGATGACTGTGACGTGTTATACGTGGAACGAATCTGCTCCATTGTGATCTAGGCTGTTCGAAATTTATTCAAGTAAAAAAACAATAAGTAATAATATAGTAAAAATCAAGTAATTTACGGGTTGCTTAACTCAATAAATAATAAACCCTATAACTAATCCCTACTTATACTATAAATGCGAAAGTAACTCTGTCTGTCTGTCTGTCTGTTACGCTTACCGATCATCAAGAAATTTCGCATATACGTTGTCAGGGGTACAGAGAAGGACCTAGGGTGCTTTTTATACCAGAATTCCTGCGGGATCTACGAAATTTCTGTAGGTGAAATCGCGGGGTACAGCTAGTATAATAAAATTATTAAAATTAAAACTAAACTAAACTAATAATAAATTAAATAGGATTAAAACTATCCTATTTAATTTATTATTATTTAACAGTACGTAGCTGTTCCTCGCGGTTTACACCCGCGTTAATTTCGAAGATCCCGCGGGAATTCTGGGATAAAAAGTATTATGTCGTTTTCTATTCCCTTGAAAACGCGCGGGTCTGCAAAATTCCATGATTATTGGTTGAGTAGTTAAGTCGTGAAAGCGTAACAACTAACAAACAAACAAATTGACATTCGCATGTATAATACCTACATACTAGCAGTGCCTCGCGGTTTTGCTCACGGTAATTTTGGAGTTGAACTCGGAAATGGCATGCACATTGTCAGGGGTACATAGCGTACTTTTTATCCCGGAATTCCCGCGGGAACTAAAAAACTACCGTGGGTGAAACCGCGGGGCACAGCTAGTAGAGAAATAATTGAAAACTTCAATCAAATCGTCCTAACCAGCTTTATGCTTTTTCTGAAAAAGGTCATAACAAAAGTTTAATAAAATAAAATGCACGTATCTGTCGAAAACGAAGAAGGATCGCACACCTGTAACGCAAGGAATACAAAGCAAGACGATGCCTTATATCTCCAGACGGACTGCACTTGTACGTTGCAAAATGCAACGCACATGTTCTTTTAGTAAGTCGAAACATGTCCGTACATGTCCCATCCCATTACTAATGCAGTCTCACCGTGTATTGTCCGCCCCAAATGTTAACTTTTTGATCGTGCTCGAGTGTTTCGGCTCCTTCGTCACATTGTTTTTTCACAAATTTTTACGTATAAAATGATCACGTAATAAATTTGGTTCTCATAACTTTGCAAATTATACAATATATACTCTAGGAGGAGAGAATTCTGTAAAAAAAATATCAACATCTGCAATCAAACCTATTTTATTATTCTTTTCGGCACAAAAATCTGATTAATAATTATAATTTTTAAAGCTTCAAATATGATTTACATATTAGATATGCTATTCCATTTTTAAAGCTATTGAAGCTAATGGGTTTGCTGCGAAGAGAATTAATCGCTGCCAACTTCGCATCTATTGGGATTTGGGAAGGATCAACATTCAATTAAAGTTTTCGTCCGTATTGATAAGTTTGCCATTACAAATGGCAGATTAAATATTGTCGTATTAGTGCGGTGGGCGGCATTGATGAAAAAAAAAGATTATAGAGAGACCTAGAGGGACTCGAAAGTGTAAAAAAAGAATAGATAGGGACGTAGAATTTTGGCGGGACTTGAACAGTAATGGACCTAAATTGTATTTCTTTTTTGTTATTATTTTATTATAATATGTTTTTTTTTTAATTATGTTGAATTTGTTTACTACCTGTTTTCACGGTTTCATATCTTCTTTTTTCTTGATAAGGATTTATTATCCTTACTTCATTGTATGGTTTGAAATTACCAGTCTTTCTCACTGCGAAAATTATTGTCTCATCTCTTACACACAACAAAATCCACATTTAATAATTTTTTATCGACATGAAAATACAGAACCGTCATCTTCTATTCCCGCCAAAATTCAATTTCACTTCTTTTCACTTCTTCTTCTTCTTCTTCTTTAATAATGGCGTCTATAATTATAATTTGCCAATGACAATGTTTCTTAATAATAACAATCTCTTCATCTACTTCTTCAATTATGGCGAATCGCCAATGACAATGTTAGATTGTTCCCCAAGTTAAAACATGGCTCTTTTGAAAGTCAGTTTCCTGCTCAGGGTCCACAATAGATGCTGAAAAGTGACTGAAATAACGAATACAAACGTGACACGCGTGTTTTCGGTACGGCTTTCACTCGTCAAAAATCATCTCTTACAAGTTACAAGACAACAAAATCCACATTTAATAATTTTTTATCAACATGAAAATAAATGATAGAACCGTCATCTTCTATTCCCGCCGAAACTCGATTTCACTTCTTTTCACTCCCTTGGGGATGAAACCTCAGAACAATGAAACTTCCAAAAATAACTGATTAGTGTAGATTGATATTGACGAATAATGACAGTGACAGACGGCACTTTTTATGTCTGAAGAGTCTGCAATCCTTGTGGGATTCACAGACATAAAACTTCCCTAGTACGAAGCGAAATAAGTGTTTTTACTGAGATGAATACTGACACGATCAAGAATTTCTGACTTTCTACTCAATAATTCCTGTCATTCTCACAGGAATTCAAAGTTTTTGAACTTCTATTGCATTGCATTCGTGTTGCAACTTTGTTTATCTTATATCTACTGGTAGCTACCTACTGCATTCTGTTTAAAAGTTAAGATCACCATGTTATTAGGCAAGGAGCGCATTCCGCGCACGCAGCGTGATGCAATTTCGCGGGTGGTGGATCCACCTTACTATGTTTCTCTGTGCGAACGTCATTTCGCACCACTCGACGCACACATGGATTGTTATTTTGCTTGAATTTTGAACGGAATTTTTAATAAATGTAACGCTCTTTGTCTAGTATCTCCATTTTTGAGACTTACATTCATACGTCATTGTCACGCCTGTCTTCCAGATAGAGAGGCCGAGACTATGGACTTTCACTCGGTACGATCCTTACGCGCTTTGCCTTTAATCATATTACGTCACTTACTCACTTCCTATTGGTATTGTCGATGGTGTTTGCGTTTGTGAAGATGACCTCTTCTCAGATAATCACTGCAACTGTATGTACTTTTGAAATAATATCTAATATAATTTAATTTTATCCAACGTTTCCAAATGATCGAACAATCAAAGAATTCCTGTCTATTTTAGACACTGTATCATCTTTAATCCCAAACTATTTCTTATCTTTTTTGTTTTTTTTTAAATTTATTAATTATATTTTTTTAATTTATTTAACAGTACTACGACTAACTTCAACAGTACTGCGACACACTTCGCACTAACATTTATTACTATCATTAATTAATATCAACGTAGATATCAAAAATGCGTTGTCATAAAATTTGGCGAAGGCAATTCCTAGTAATGCTAGGTGGCTTGAATATTTCTAGAGTAGTCCTCTGGAAAGTCGAAGACGCTTGCTCGACCTCACTTTTCTATACAAACTCGCCAATGGCATATTAGACGCTCCAGAATTTTTGTCATTGCGAAATTTTACTGTACCAAGAAATTTACCTCGAGCTTCTAAATTTTCAATTCTCTTGAACTCATGCTGTAAGTTCAACCTAGGGCAAAATGCGCCCATCAAGAGAATGGTTCGTGAATTCAGAAGTGTTTCGAAACAGTCAAATATTGATCTGTTTTCAAGTAACATTTGTATTTAAAGGCTATACAACTTTTGTAAGTTCAGATATTCTAGTTTATTTATATCTTTCTAAATTGTCTGCTACTATTCTTAATTTTATTTTATATTATTTGCATGTTGACTTCGTCTATAACTGTGATGTCACTCAGCGCGTTTCTCTTGTGATATGTTTCAAGCTCTTGTAGTGGTGCACATTATGCTGTCGATCAATAAAATTAACTGAAAACTATTTTATTTTATTTTACTTTATTTGGAAAATCAACAGCTACAAAAATATAATGAACATTTGAGTATTTTTATTTAGAAAGTAGTTTGCTCAGAATCGAATTCCGAATCGATCGCACCCTGTTTTAAAATAGGTTATTTTTAATATTTTTACTAGCCCATGTCTAAAATAATATTTATGTTCAATATTGCCGCGTAGGTAGGCCACACATAACGAAAAAATCGAATCGGTCATTGACACGTAAGTACGGGCATAGCGCTTAAAATGTCGTAGATAGGTCACCTCCAAACTAATGTTGAATAACTTTTAAAGTTTTAATTTTTTCTAAAAAAATCAGGTTTTCGGTTAATTCATTAACACGTTGTATATAAATAAAAAAAAAACTAGACAAAATTTCTCACCGGTTTCTTATTCGGTTGATCCCTTTGAGATGTGATATTTCCGCCACTGAACCGTTGGTATTCACAGACATTAATTTACCTGCTAACCTCTTTTTTTCACAGACAAGACACAAAAAAAGAGGCATGGGAAAAAAGAATGCTATACTCAATAGAGATTCAACCTTTATTTCTCGCAATGGTTAAACATTTTTTTTGATTCCAATTAGAATGGTATTTCAAAATTGGAAGTCGCTATTCATAAACAACTTGACGCAGATTATTGCAGGTAGATAAAAGCTTCAAATCATCAATGTAAAAATAAAAATATTACATATCTACGCTTCAAACCGACTTCAGTAATTTTGTTCACAAGAATTACACATAAATGAATTTGTTTGTAAGGGATGATCTCTGGAATGACTTACTGATCTAATTTGCAAAGATAATAATAATCACTACCTACGCTTCTCTGTAACAATGAGATTTAAATAGGTGTATATTTAACGCGATAATTTTATACTCTACTAGCTTTTGTCCGAGACTTGGTCCGCGCGTGGTAGCCGAAATCCGTACGCGCGTGGTAGCCGAAATCCTTCAAAAAATTTAATATTTGGGTCTAGAAATTTCTTGACCTGAAATTTCTTCCAAGAAAACACGTTGTTCCATACAAATTTTGCCCCCCTTTTTCACCCCTTTAGGGGTAGAATTTCGGAAAACCCCTTTCTTATCGGATGCCTACGTCATACAAAGAACACACCCTCTAAGTTTCAGGTCTCTACGATCAGCGATTTAGGCTGTATGTTGATCCGTCAGTCAATCACTAAGGACAGAGCATTTTATATGTATACCTATAGATGCCTCACATTGTTGTCACGTGATTGGGACGTTAATCCGTCAAAAATGTATCAGAAGTGGAATAGTCATAATCATAAAATTATGCAAACAATAAAGAAGACACTTGCAGAAGGAGGATAATGTCGATATATCAAGCAAGCCATTATTAGAGATATTCTCGCATACTAAATATTCCCAGTAGAAAAATCCACAAAGTACCTATATCTATTATGAAATTGTGAAGTAACAGAGACAACAGAGTAATAAACAATGGTCCCACGGGAACTGAGTACTTCGTTACGAAGACGATGAAGAAAAGCCGGAGACGGGAACAATTTCTGTAAAAAGTAGCTTTTAAAACAATGAATGCTTGCAAATACATAAATGATGGTTTATAGCGGACGAGAGTGTTCTAACCACGGGCCACGGGCCACGGTACTACCCAATGCACTATTGTTGGGACGGACGCTTTCGCCCCAAAGTGAATATAAAAATTTCAACGTTCAATTATCGAAATATAACTATCCTTGTCGTTCGTTAGCTGACCATGTCCTTTCTCGCTCTGTTTGGAATCCTAGACGCAGCGCTGATATCGACGCAGTCTTATCACTGGTATAACGTTATGTTATTTTTAACTCTGTGTCGTGGTGATAAAGACAATATTCAATCGAACACATCTCGTCTCCGAGGTTGTTCACATACCTGAATGACCGTAGCTCTCGTAGTATTCGAGAATGGAGTTATGGTTCACAATCACAAAGGCGAACACGTCTTTTAGCTCAGCTCAGTTACGCATATCGAGTCGTCGGTAGTGGTTGTGTTGCGTCGTATTTTCGCGCAAAACCGGCAAACCGCGTGTGCGTAATACAATAAATTACACCTTAAAATTGATTGATAAACAAAACGAAAGTGACTAAGCTTAACTTAGAAAATTGTTACTCACATTTTTTCAAACTAAAAAGTGAAGTTCAATGATGTGTAAAGTTTTTTCGAAGAAAGTGTCACGGTGACTTCTTTTTCTTCTGTTTTTGATCGAGTACCCACTCGAGTACCCACAGTAATTCTTCTTTAACCCAAAATTTTACTATCGAGTGCTCGAAAGGTATGTCAGCTTGTTCCTTTTTCTTGTATGTAGTTTTTAATACGTGAGTAGGTACTTACTCGATCTCGAGGAACGGATACGAACGATTTCCTTTTGGTATGCGATGCAAAACCGGTTTAGGTTCGATCAACCGTGGGAAGGTATTCGGTTGCAATCGCAACACCATCGATGGGATTGTTTTTAATACATTTTATTGTACGATTGTTTATTCTGTTGTCAGACTCGTTAACCGAATCAGTTGTGTAAACTGAGGTGACTACAAAATTATTCATTGTAGGATAGGTGTTCCGGCGTCGATGGTGGTTAGTAAAATTTGTATCATATTTGGACATAGATAAGCAATAATGTGTTAACCCATACTAGATTTGTAAATCGTGTTTTACAACTATAGCACCATTTTGTGTCAACATTTTTTTACATTGAACCTTTAATAATAATAATATGGTAAACACATGATTAAAAAACGTTCTATAACTCTCAATAAAGCGTTCTGTATAAGTTAATTTTGTAGGTTAACATGTTATTGTTTATCAATCAATCAATCAATCAATCAGCCTATTGCAGTCCACTGCTGGACGTAGGCCTCCCCAAGGGCACGCCACAGTACACGATCTCCCGCTTTCCTCATCCAGCCACTACCAGCGACCTTCTTCAGGTCATCGGTCCATCTGGCAGGGGGGCGTCCAACACTACGCTTACCGAGACGTGGTCTCCATTCCAGAACCCGTCTACTCCAACGCTCATCGGTTCTGCGACAGATGTGACCAGCCCACTGCCACTTCAGCTTGCTACACTTCTGGATGATGTCTATAACTTTGGTCCTCTGCCGGATGATTTCGTTACGGATTCTATCCCGTAGCGAAATACCGAGCATAGATCTTTCCATAGCTCGCTGAGCGACGTGTAGTCGGTGGGCCAGCCTGACCGTCATGTTCCACGTCTCGGCTCCATATGTCATGACGGGCAGGACGCACTGATTGTACACCCTGCTCTTCAGACACTGCGGTAGTGGCGACGAAAAGATATGACGTAGCTTCCCAAATGCTGCCCAGCCCAGCTGCACCCTTCTTGTGATTTCACGTTCGAAGTTGTCTCTACCTAGCTGCAATGTCTGCCCGAGGTAGACATATTCTTGGACAACTTCGAGCGCTTCACCATTGATCAAGATCGGCTCCGGAGTAATCCAGTCGTTGAACATGACCTTTGTCTTGTCCAAATTCATCCGGAGACCGACTGCCATTGAGGCAGCATTAAGGCTGTGCAGCATTTGCTGCAAATCCTGCAGCGATTCTGCCATCAACACTATGTCGTCGGCGAAGCGAAGGTGGCTGAGATATGCGCCATTGATGTTGATGCCCAGTCCGTTCCAATCCAGTGTTTTGAAGACATCCTCCAGTGCATTGGAGAACAGTTTCGGAGAAATAACATCTCCCTGTCTCACACCTCTGAGCAACTGGATGGATTTCGTCTTGTGGTTCTGTACTTGGACGGACATCGACGCTGATTTGTATAGGCTTCTCAGTACCTCCACATATCGCCAATCGACTTGGCATCGCTGCAAGGATTCCAGAACAGCCCAGGTTTCTACGGAGTCGAAGGCTTTCTCGTAGTCCACAAATGCTAGACACAGCGGCTGATTATACTCCTGGGACTTTTGTATAATCTGCCTCACTGTGTGAATGTGGTCTACGGTGCTAAAGCCTTTCCGAAACCCAGCCTGCTCCGGTGGCTGGAAGGCGTCAAATCTTGCGGCAAGACGATTTGTGAGGACTCTCGAAAACAGCTTGTAGACGTGGCTTAAGAGCGCGATTGGTCTATAGTTTTTCAGGAGAGTTTGTTTATCGGCGTCCAATTATTCTATAATTATACCTACCTACTTTGATGTTCGCGATCTACACAAGAAGTGAAATGAAATGAATATTTTTTCTATTTCTTTTCAATGACTTCTCAATTCATTTTGTGTTTGTAATAGCTGATTGCGACTACACTAGTCTACACCAAAATAATTTGCATTCACTTCTTTTTTTTTTTTTCAAATTGCAAAGACCTGCAGAATATCAAATTAGATTACTAAATAATTTAATAAAACCTAGATACATAAATTACGATAAATGTGAAAGTTGGTGAGGATGTTTGCTTCATTTTTATTTGTAGCTCAATCATGAGCAAACGGCTAAACAGTTTTGGATTAAAAAGATGCATTCCCAAGACTGTATGCTTAATTTTATTGATACATCGGTACATCCCTTTCCACAGGAGTTTCTGAGGGAATCTTGTAGGTATTTTGCGCCAACGAAGGGCACGGGTACAGAAAGTATCAGATAATGTTAAAATTAAAATATGCATGTAGGTATTTCTTGAGATTGCTCCGATCCATCTGGCAAGACACAATCATGCTTCTTGGTAACTGTATTTATCAGTACCCATTCTACGAAGGCTTCTTCCTATAAACCTCTCCATATAAACCAGAACAAAGCAATGCTTTTGAAGATTAAGTTCGAATATTTAAAGTGATGCTTCTTCGGGCACGATGGAGTATTTGAGAGTCGAGTTTAATTGTAATGTAAACCAAGGTTATTCTGACCCTAAGAGGTAATTGTATCCACGTAGCGCTGTTTTTAAAATTATATAGAGCTAGCTGGTCTCCACGGTTTCACCCGCGGTGTTTCAGAGTTCCCGCGGGAATTAGTCCCACGTCACACGCGTGCCGTTCGCGGTCGTCGGCGGCAGACTAACTTGCGCTCTTCCGTGAGGGTAGGCCGGGTGTGTGGGTTTGTGAACTACCCCCTGTCACATCGTGAAAGTGTAACAAAGTACTTTTTCCAACAACTATCGTTATATTTTAACCAATTTACAAAAAAAAACCTCAACAAATTATAAAACCTAAACCTTCCTCATGAATCGCTCTATCTATTGGTGAAACCCGCATCAAAATACGTTCAGTACTTTTTGAGTTTATCGCGAACAGACAGACAGACAGACGGCGGAGGACTTTGTTTTATAATATGTAAGAATGCACTATTTAATCTAATTTTGAAGTCATTTTGGTCTTAGTCTCGAATAACTGTCGTTCGGACCACATTCCAAGACCACAATTTTGAATTTGGGCAAACATACCGACCGCTTCCGTTCGCCAAAAACTCAAAAGTTATTCTCGGAATGCGTTGCAGAAATATCTCGACCGACGTTAATAATAATTTTGTTGTTTCTTCCTACACTATATGGACTTTGTCACGGGTACCTACCTACTGTTATTTGCAATTTGTTCATTTATGAATCATTCGGTTTCCATGCAGTTTTTTATGACGTAAACTGATTAATATTTGAGTAAATATTTTGTGACGTTATCGCAAACATGACCTTGAATCTAGTTAAGATGGCGCGTTTGTTAATGACTTTGGTTGCTTTAAGATTATCTGTGCTTTAAGTAAGCATAGAAAGACCAATAAATGTTATATACCTATTATCACGATAATTATTATGTTGGTAAAAGTGTATTAAATACGTCATATTTGTTTATCTGTCTGTGCACGCATCCCGCGAGAACAGTTTTGTAGCAAGCACCTAGTTAGCCTCGGGAGTTATTGTCCTTTCAAAATAGCTTATTACCCTGACTGTTCAACCGATAGGACACTGTTTATTGAGAGGTCATGAGAAGACCCCGAAGTGCGTTGTTAATATTGCAGGCTATAAATACCTAATTACTTATTAAAATATTGACTATCATTTTTGACTATCTGTTTCTGACAATATGTACCTACTTCTATCGTTCTATACCTAAATAATATAAAATGCTTTGTCCTGAATGACTGACTGACGGATCAACGCACAGCAGCTGATCGTAGAAACCTTTCTACGGTCTCTACGGTCGTAGAGACCGTAGAAATCTGATTCTTCAACCCCTAAGGGGGTGGAAATGGGGTTGCAAAGCTTGTATGAACAATTCCACAGGAACTCCGAAATTATCGCGGGTGAAACCCCGTGGGTTAGCTAGTATAGATATAAACAGCTTACTCATGAATCACTCTATCTATTGGTGAAAACCGCATGAAAATCCGTTGCGTAGTTTTAAAGATCTAAGCATACATATGGACAGATAGCGGGAAGCGACTTTACGACAAAAAGACACGGTTCCCTATTACTAAGACTTTGTTGTCCATCCGTCCGTTTTTGTACCTCCGCTCCGTCTGTAACCGTGATAGTTAGACAGTTGAAATTTTCACAGATGATACACAGCTACACAGCTAGTCTATTTTATTATATAAAAGCAGAAACTGACTGACTGATCGATCAACGTACCTACAGCTGAAACCGCTGGGTCTAGAACCATACAATTTTGCACAAAATATATTCTTGAAGTGACGTAGGTGTGCACTAAGAATGAATTTTTGATAATGCAACCCTTAAGGGGGCGAAAAGGGGTTGCAAAAAGTTTGTGTGGAACAATTCCTCGGGAACTCCGACATCGTCACGGGTGAAACCGCGCGGAACAGCTAGTACGTACTAGTTACCTTATACAATAGAAATGATTGCAATTTTCCTGTTATTGTTACATCTATTAATTTAGGTCGCCATTTATCGTTGGAATATCACAAAATGTGAGCTTAATTATTGTTATCCGTACTATGTACTCATTTCTATATCTAGTAAACAATAATGTAGAATATTTTTTGTCTGTATATACTGTATAGGTGTATAATAGGCATGTTGACTAATTTTTATTTTTTAGTCCGTCTTGTAGATTATTAAAAAATATTGGACACGTATTTTTTCTTTTTTTACGTAATCAAAAAATAACGGCGATATATTGAGTTGAAATTTCGCGTGACGTCACTATTCTGACAGTTTGTATGGCGGTTTTGTGGTTAGTGACGTCACGACCTCCTCATCCTAAACTTTAATGCGCTTTATCTCTGTATATTTTAATTTATTTAAAAAAGCAAAAAATACGTGTCTATTGTTTTTTTTATTTTTTTTAATGGAGGGACTAATTAGAATTTTGATTTTCAATAGTACTCAACATCCCTATTGTAAATAGGTAGGAACATTGTGTCCAGATGATTAAATCGTCAATTTCAAAGACATTGCAAATCTTTACAGTGATCTAGCTGCATCGCTTAATGCATACCTACAAAACATTAGAAAAATAATAATAATAGACATTTGTTCAGAATTTGCAGAATTTGGCTCGCATAAATACCTACACAACACACTTTTAAAATATAACGTTTACATTCGAAGTTCCCACGAAAATTTTGGGATAAAAAGTAGGGTACTTTTTGTCCTTTTTCGTGATCAAGGGTCACGGCCTGAAAAGGTTAGAGAGAGATATTCTTTATAATATTAATATGGATAAAAATGATTGGATATAATTATCAGGTAATAATTATACTTTTTAGCGTACCTACACACGTTTATAAGTTTTTTACTCACCGTGTTATCTGTTATGATTCTAATAATTGAGTAAAATAAACTCCATCGATAAACCTTATCGTATACCTATATATAATGAATAGTTGGGTACGTGACACATTATATCTGTTAGAAAATACATATATTTTATAAAGCTTTAAAATAAATTAAACTTAAAGATAAGACTGCTATCTTTATATTGGATTTTCGATAGCGGTCGACTGTCGAAGAAATTGCTCTATTTACGGGCCCAACTGAATTGATAAAGTGTTTTATTGAAATATACTTTACTAGCTGTGCCCCGCGGTTTCACCCGCGTGAATTTCAGAATTCCCGCAGAAACGCCCAAGTAGGTAGCCTAATTTACTCCTTATAACATCAACTAATTTCCAGCGGAAGTTCCGTCAAAATCGTTTCAGCCGTTTCAATAATTAGCTGTCCTCCGCGTTAATTTGGGAGTTTCCGCGGGAATTCATGGGATAAAAAGTACCCTATGACACTCAGGATCACTGTAACTTCCAATAAATGAAAAAAATTTCAAAATTCGGTTCAGTAGATCCTGAGATTACCGCCAACAACGTCACAAACTCACAAACTTTTCCTCTTTATAATATTAATATAGATTTTATTCTAGAACTCCCCCCAATAGAAACTTGGCCGGTTTTATAAAAATGTTTGTTTCTATATCTTTATCTTTACTCTGCGCTTCGATACCTAGTAAATTATCTGTATTCTGTGACTATAACTTACCTACTGTTCCTCAGATTGTTATTTTCTGGTGGATTCGTTTGCATATCTAATTAAAAAAAAAAAACCTTTTTTGAATGCTATTTTCATTCGCATAAATAATTTCATATCGCAACATCCTGCTTCCACATGAGAATGCACAATGTAAACTTCTGTATTGTGATAACGACATGGCGGGGATTAGATCCATACAAATATTAGGTCGTTAAGCGCGCTTATCGCTCGGCAAATGTGTGCAAACATGTTAGATATTAATGATAACCAACCTTTACGAGTTTGTTTTTGTATTAAATAAATAATATTATACATTTCGTTTTATCTAATGAAGTTTTTCGGTGTTTTCTTTCCGTAGCCTTTTTTAATAAAGATAATGGTGGAAATCGAAAAATTCAGGTCAGCTTCAACCATCTTAAATAAGTATATAGTTACCTATTTATTGGAGTTAAAATATTTCATAACATCTACTAATTGTGTCATTATAAAAACAGTCAAACAAGCATTAAGAAGAGTAGGTATTAATAAAATGTTACATAATAATTTTAGAACTTAACTTTTTTTTTGGAACAGCACCATATCTAATTACTTTAGTAAGAATTTATCCATCTATCTAATCTTCTATGCATAATGTATATGTACTGCTTCTAACCTCAGACGAAACTTTTTATTTCGTCTGAGCTTCTAACAACAACTTTAGCATGTGAATTGGGGCAGAATTAAAAAATAATTAAATATACCGATAGGTACACATTAAATAACAGATAACACACAGGTGCTTTGCTCTGTTCGCAAATCCCACGCGACCGTTCGCCACCTGTGATTTAGAAAAAAAAAAAACAATAAAAAATTTAAATTAAAAACATCATTTTATGTGCTATTTATTCAAATTTTGTCATAAAAACTTTTAAATAATCTGGATTAATGTGGGACGGGCGTAATAGGCACTTTCACAGACACGTGTTTTGATTGCACCATCATATTTAAATATTTAGTATTTATCTACCCAAATATTATAGGGTTATATAATTATCATCTAAAACATTTAGTTATAAGAGGAGCCTGTATTATACCTATCGTTGCTGCATCTTTTAGCGATCACATATACATAATTATGTACGTAGCTCTTAAACGATTTTTCAATAATTTATTTAAAGACCATCAACAGGTTACTATACTGCATCTGTAAGTTGGTATCATCTCTCAAAGTTGACTTTTGAAACAGTTGGATAATAGATGGCCACAGCATGCGCAATTGCCTAATAGCCAATTATAGAAAAAACAAAAAGAAAGAAAAAGGGCAGACATAAGTAGTTGAGTCTAAGAACAATAACAGTATTCTTCTGAGAGTTGAGTACAGCTTCGGCAGCAGCATTCACAATTTTATAGTTGAATAGTTAATAAGTTTGGTTTGTCGATACAGTAATTTATAACTATATGTATTTTAAGAGTTTCCGAAGGAATTCCGAAATTCTCAAAAATTAAACCGTGGGCTTATGTTAATAAAATAGAATTGAAAACGTGCGTAAGATTTGGTTTGAAATAACAAGATTGCAATCGTCTATTTTCAGGAAGCAAGATCTCAGTGGGAGACATATAATTAAGTAACACACATTTTATTGTACGCCTAATTATACCACGCGACCTCCTACACGCGGCAAATTCTAATATTATAAATACGACCGTGAGTTTGTTTGTTTGTAACGCTTTACGTCTTAATTACTCAACCGATCACGATGAAATTTCGCACACATGTTGTCAGGGGTACAAAAAAGGACATAGGGTAGGTACATAGGTGGTATTTTTCTTTTCGGAATTCCCGCGGGAAATTCGAAATTAACACAAGTGAAATCGCGGGGAACAATAAGTACTAAGTAGGTACCTATAACAAATGCGAATAAGATTTTATTGAAAATACGAAAAAAAATTGAAATTTTGGTTGTACCTATGGCTTTAGGCTTCCACGGTTTAATTAGACAACTGATTGAAATGAAATTGCATACACGTTGTCGAGGGCAAAAAAGGGCATAAGGTAGGTACCTAGTTTTCCTGGTGGATCCGAAATCAACGCGAATAGTGAAAGCCGCGGGGAACAGCTAGTGTTAAAATAAATACACTATTACGTTACCAAAACAGTCCTATCTATTGTGTAACCGCTCCCACGTGTTTCGAGACAATAACGTCGCGTCGGTGGCGGATATAAGAATAGCAACTTGCTTGTGTAGGAAGCAAACATGTTACCTATACTAGATAAAGGATTACGGGTTCTTTGTAAGACAAGATGGACATAGGATGGTGATTGATCGGTGGTCGGTACTTTAAATGTGTGACGTCACACATGAAAGCGGATCCCGTAAGTTAACTTAAATCCTTTCGATCTTGGTTGTTAAGGTCATTCGGGTATTACGAAAGTTTCCTTTAGAAAGAGAATCAATGACATCTCAGTCAATTTATTTTTTTGTTTATTCTGTAATCCTTTTTTTCTAAATTAATTTTAAACAAGCGATTATTTATTGAAGGAGGGTTAACCCTCGATAGCAGAAAAATACAGAAAAAATATCCTTTTCATTATCCCTGACAATGTGCATGCAAAATTTGGTGATGATCGTATTTAGTTGGTAGTCAAGGATCGAAAGCATAAAACAGGAACAAACTCATATTCGAATTTAATATAAGTTAGGATTACGTAGATCGTAGACTCTTCTTGTGCTTGGCTAAAATCTATGCGATAAGTTGCTTTTAAGTAGAAACGTAGGTATATAACATCTTATTGTATGTACCTATACATATAACTCGACCTAAAACCCTAATGTTTTTTTCTTTTGTTATTTTCTTTAATTTCTGTCCTGCCAATACCATTATTCTATTAAGTTGCATATTGCGAATTGTATCGCAACTTTTAAACGAGTGCCTCTTTTGTATTCATGTGGCCCTTTGACAATGGTTTTTAGTCGCTAGACGCAATAAGAAAGATCTCGGCCTTAATTTAAGGTCGACGCGTTTTACGAAAATAACTGTAGATTGATGGAGGAGAAGCAAAAAAGAAATAAATGTAGTTTATTTATTTATTTAAGTTTATGAATACAGGTGTAAGGTACGTTATAAGTATAGTATAGTAAACAAAATATTATCTACTTGAATAAAATAACTTTTTGAAACCTGTCAAAAAGTATTTTAAAACTGATCAAAAAACTTTTACTTTATAAATTACCGAACTAGAACTACTAAGATAGTATGCGCACACTATGCGACATCAGACATGTCGTTGCGTCTTGTGGCAACGACTTTTTGTCGACGTAAGCGACAGCTTTGCGTCTTGTTGCCGCGACTTCACCGCGAATACCGGGCGGCGGTAAAAGCCACTGAAAGCCAGTTCCCATCCCCATTCCAGGTCGGCAACGCACCTGCATGCCTTCTGGTGTTGCAGAATGTCTATGGGCGGCGGTAATCACTTACCATCAGGTGTACCACTTGCCCGTTTGCCCCCTATGACATACAAAAAAAAAAAATTACCTACCATCAGGTGTACCACTTGCCCGTTTGCCCCCTATGACATAAAAAAAAACGAACGAGCGCGCTTTGACTCCCCTAGCTTGTTGTTGCTACTCTGCGACTCTGACGCCAAGCCGTGTGCGGAGCCTTGAAAAAAATATATGAAAATTGTAGGTCGCACCTTGTTGTCGCGTCTAGTCGTCTAGCTGTCGCTGTCGCGTGTCGCATAGTGTGCGCTGGCCCTTACCGAAATTGGTATATGACTATCTGAATAAATAGGAATCGTATGCGGCCAGCCGCCCGTGACTATACGCTTAGTAGAAATAAAGTCTTACTAGCCGTTCCCTGTCGTTTTTTCAACTTTGCAACACTGGCCTTTTATTACGTTTGCAGATAACAATTCGATGAGACTGCTCGGAGTTTCGTGTCGCGTACCAAGTAGAATATGATCCGTTGGCCAAATAACTCCACGTCGCGGGATCAGGCGTGCAGATAGACCGTTTTATGACGCCACGCCGTGTCCGGACACAGCGATGGAACAGTGTCCCACCGGCGAGATTAGTCCCTGGCTGTATAGGAGTAATATAATGATCGTTGCCCGTGCAGCTACAAAGCTTAAACTTGGAACTTAAGCTTTATGTTTTGATGATATCTGTGTTATAATTTAAACTAACAATCTAGACATCTAGTCTAGACATATAATTATAATTGAAGTGTCTGTTTGTAATAGCAAATTAACAGCTTTTAACTAAATGCATTTATGAAAGTAGGTACTTATATACCTACGGTACTTACATAATTTTTTTTTGTTTTAATTTTTGTCTGTCTGTCTGATTGTTCTGGCTAATCTATGAAACGGCTGTACCGATTTTAACGGGACTTTCACTGGCAAATATCTGATGTTATAAGGAGTAACTTGGCTACTTTTATTTTAGAAAAAAATAGTTCCTGCTGAAATTCCAAAACTCACGCGTGTGAAACCGCGCTGCATAGCTATAGTAATAAAACTTGTGCAAGTTTGGATATTTGGATGTCTAGACATATTTTGTTTGTTATTTTTATTTATGAAACAAGAGATTAACAACGTTTTTAGATTTTCGCGTTCAAGTCCCGCGTAATTTACAAAAATATAAGAGATTAACAATACCGTTCGTACACATTTTCGTACATAACGTTAAACACTTTCCATAACTACTTGGAAGTTGGAAGTAAGCATCTAATCTGTTCTATGATGTTAAAGATTTCGTTCTGAAACTCCACCTTTAGTTGTAAGTACTTACTTATTAAATTATTGTAAGTACAACAAGCGAAACGTTCCATTCCACGCGTCATTGAGGTAATTAAGGTTATGTAACCGGATCGAGTGGCGTTGATACTCGTATTACGAACCAGATCCGCGTTAAATAAACCGCTGACATTTCATCCATGGTCAATTTAAAACCTTATATAAAATAAATAGATCAACAATATCGATTATCATGTGAACCAAAGTAGACGCATATTATACAATACATATTACAATTTTCCTATAACACACTTATACAGTTACTTAAGTTTAGTAAAGTTATCTATGTCTGGAGAATACTGTCTTTCTCTTTTTCTCTGGCCTTATCTAGGATACCATTCTGTTACGATTTGACTCCACTTTTCTAGATTACTTCGCATCATAAGATAAAATAAGACTAACAGCGGGTCCTAACTGGAGAAGACTCGCTAAAGACAGAAAGCAGTGGAAGATGTTAGAGGAGGCCTATATACCAAGAGGCAAAATAAACTTAGAGATATCCTATAAATTAATTTTGGAGTTCCCCTGGCAATTCCGGGATAAATTGTACCCAATATTCTTCTCTGTACCCCTGAAAATGTGAATGCAAAATTTCATGATGATTCGTTGAGTCGTTAAGGCGTGAAAGCGTAACAAACAAACAAACTCACTTTCGCATTTAGTAAAGGATAGTTAGAATTAACTATAGGTATATTATTAAAAGACTTTTGGTTACTAACTAAAATTTAAGATTACATCCATCTGTCTACGTTCCGTACGTATTACTTACTCTTTTGTGGGAGCACTACAGTGCTAAAATCATTGCGCGCCTTGCACTTACGTGATGTGAAAAATAAAACAGAATATGGCAGACGTTGACGTGTGTGCCCTGTGGCTGAGTTTGTTGAACCTCTCTGCAATTTTTATGCTAGTTCACTTAACAACACTTGATCCCACAGTAAGCTATTATTACCTTGTATCGTGGAAACCAAGCAAACGTGGTATATACTACACCATTCAGACTGCAAAGTGGAACCCTGTGTTCATCACACAAAGCGCACCCTCACCGGGAATCGAACCCGGAACCTCTAGATTAGCGGGCAGGCATGGTGACCTACTACGCCAATCGGGACGTCAGGTCGTCGTCGGGTCGTCGACATAGTAAGGACTTTTTAGTAAGAACTACACGCTGCAGTATCTCTCGAAATGGTTTTCAATTTTTTTTTATTGAAATATTTACATAGGTAATTGATTGTCATATTTTAATTACTTGTAAATACAACATAAAATGTTATCAGCATCCAAATGCTTTTCTCTCAGTACTAATACCTATTATAGTAATAGTGTCATTATATGAAATAATCAAAAAAGTAAGCATTCATACTGACTTTTTCAATCATAAGTATTTATACTTACTTTTTTGACAATTTTGCGTTTATTGGTTGGGATTTGTGTTAATTAGCGTTCTATCAAATGAACTGAATCTGTCTCGGGTGAAACAAGAATTTCTTTAGAGATGATTTAATATATTGTTATATGTCTAAATAGCGAAAATTAACGCTATAAGGCCATTATTATACATATAAATAGTTGTGTAAACAATTTGGGTAGGTTTAGGTAGGTAGTAATGCGTGACCGTTTTTGCCGTATCTAGGTAGGTATATAGAAAGCTACGAATCAAAACAATACCTATTGGAAACATAAATACATATAAATTAAATCAGATCGAAACAGAAGTGATCTATTAATAATAAAGACTTCAATCCACCCATTTGAATGTTAAGATCCTAATTCCTACGTCGATGAGTTATTCCTGGGATAATCCCAGACGAACTTCGTATCCGTAGGTATTCAAATTATTCAAGCGGATTAACTGGGATTCACTTAATAGTGCAAATATTATATTTTAACTATTTGCGGCGAACCCTATATAAATTTCTTAACTTAGATTGAATGGTAATAAATAAAAATTGGAGAGAACTTCAGGAATACATATACAATACTAGTTGTGCCCCGCGGTTTCACCCGCGTTAATTTCAGAGTTCTCGCGGGAATTCCGGGATAAAAAGTACCCTATGTGTTTATCTGATGTATAAGCTATATTATTGTAAAGTTTCATTTAAATCCATCCAGTAGTTTTTGCGTTGAGTAACAAACAAACATCCATCCATACATACAAACTTTCGCATTTATAATATTAGTAAGGATTATGAACGTTGATACATTAAAAATTAACATCGTTTAATTAAATAGATGACGCTCAAGTGCCTACAAAATAAATATTAAATAATTTAACGAAATAGTTGCAAAGTTCCTTTTCATGAAATCTATAATAAACTTTTAAAATGAAGATAAAAACAGGTGAGATTAAATTTTCTCAAACATCGTATTAATTAGAAATAATGTGTCTATTATGTAACTTTTGTTTCAATCATATTTCCGTTGCAATCAAAAACATGGTGGTTTTGCGATTACAATAATATGCATGCACGTTTTGACACCTACAATATCTAGCAATCAACAAAAATAAACATAGGTACTTCATATGTAGAAGCTGTCTAAACATAATAAATTAATTGCAAAATAGTTTTTTTCTGATTGCAACCGAAAAATAATAGAAACGAAAGTTACATAATATCAGCCCCGCATATCAGTGTATCTGTGTACTTGCACACAAAAATTATTATATTTATTATATTTCGACTCAGCGAGATACCTAAGTGAAATTATGGCCAGCTGAAAATTCTTGAGATCAAACGTCGGCTTTGCTCTTGTTGAATTTGTGCGACCTCTATGCCGACGTAAAGACGAATCTTTTTATATTCTGTTTATGTAGGTATCTTAATATTTGTGTAAAGAAATGTTGACTGATAAAACTCATTATTATTCCTCAAACAAATATGTACGCTCTAGATTAAAAAAAAAAATACAAAAATATCGAATAAAAAAAAAACTTGACACTAGTTTAACATTGGAAACATTGTTCTTCGCCATTTGTTATCATTTTGAAGGTCGTCTAGATCATGTATAGGTTACGTAAACGATTTTAACTTCAAAGTGCCTAACAATTCTTAATTAATTTGTGTCTAGTCATGATTTTAGTTCAAATTGTTTATTAACATCAGCTGCAACTTGGATACGCGTATATCAATAACAATTAGGATTGAGTTACGTCAAAATAATTGTATTTATTATTTATTTATGGAACATTTGACCTTTATACTTAGAGCAATGTGTTTGCATGATTATGTGGTATAATTTAATTGTGTTAATAATAATTAATTTTATATAACTCTATCTCTATGTATCCTATAGGTATAGTCACGAAAACACATTAGTATTCGGGCTTGTCATATTTGAAAAGACGGCTTTTTTAATAAAATTTTACAATTGATGGAATTTTACAATTTAAAAAAACAAGGTTTTAATCAACCTACATTTATGTGAAACAGTAAAATCGTTTATTTGGCTTGGAAGCATAGTGTACTCAGGGACTGACGGACGGATATTTTCAATATATGTTCGCGAAAATTAGGTACATTTCGCATTCCGCAACTCTGCTCCGCGCTGTGACCAAAAATTGAACTGAGTCAAGCTTGAAATCAAGCATTATAAACTTTATATATAAATAAGCTTTGAATTTTAGCTTAATTAAGCTTTTGAAATTCGACTTAGTTAAAAGCTTTCAGCTTAAGAAGCTTTTATAACTTTGAATTTCAGCTTATTGAGCTTTGAATTCGTCATAATTAAGCTATTAATAGATTTCAGTATTAATTTCCTCAAATCCTAACTAATGTCATAAATGCGAATGTGAGTTTGTTTGTTAGTTACGCTTTCACGCCTTAACTATTCAACCGATCATCATGAAATTTTGCATATGCGTTGTCATGGTTAAAAAGGAGGTTACTTATATCCCGGAATTCCCGTACGAACTTCGAAATTAACGCGGATGAAACCGCGGACAACGGCTAGTCTGTCTATACTATATATAGATACATAAAAATTAATCCCTATTTCCCTTGGTCACGGCATCACGCGTGAACGGGTGGACCAATTAATTCTTTTTTGTTGTGTTTTTTATTGTAAGGAGAAGAAGAATAAAAGAAGTTTGGAGTTCCTGCGTAAATCCCGAAACTCACGCCGGTGACTCTCCGAAACGGTTGGACCGACTTGAACGGGACTTTCACTGCTAATTAGCTGATGCTATAAGGAGTAAATTAGATTAATTTGGAGTTCCTGCGAGAATTCCAAAACTCAGGCTGGTGAAACCGCGGGGCACAGCTAGTAATTATAGAATATTAATTTCAGACATAAGCCCACACAGGAATGTTTGCCGAAGCCTTATAGCCAAGCTTATACAGTTCATTTGAAATTGTAGTATACGATAGGTTACGACTTTTTTCATGTTTTCATGCTAATCGTGGTCGATAGGACGGGTCTTATAAATGCAATTCTTGCTTGATGTGCTTAGATTTTACACGGAGAGAAATCATTCAGACCGAAGAGGTTCCGGTCGCCCTTCGTTGCTCAGTGACCTACCCCGCACGGAGTCAATAATGTGCAAACTACGGGAGAGTATACTGACCAAATATGGTGCCCAACTGAACACCGACAGCAGATATACTGTTGACCAATCTTCGGTGAGGAACTTTTCGGTCGCGAACTGTACCGAACAAGCCCCTATTTTTCTCTCAGAGATACTATATTTCACTCATATGATGTATTCTCCAGCCCGGAGTACCACTTGGAGTTACAGTTGTTTTGAATTTTCCTTTGATCTCAAATCCACCGTACGTTCACATAATGATTGTTCGTCACACAAACCCTATAAGTAAGCAGCAGGAGTGCAAAGAGTCGAAACTTCCCCATCTTTCATTAAATGACGAGAAAGAGACGCCATCTTGGGTCTCTTATTCAAAACTTGGACAAGGATTTTCTATTTTAATAAAGTCTTTGTAAATCGTTGCGTGTACTGTACAGGACTCAAGTTAATTCCCTTTTAGAAGTTGGGGCTTTACGGTTCAAGTTTTATATAATAACTACAAGTACAGTTACTTGATTTAGGTGATTCAAAGGTCCGAAGGGTACCTACTACAGTATATTTATTACTCTGAGCTACTACCTACTAAATAATTTTGTTGACGGGTCAAGTTCAAAGTTTAACACTACATATTTAGGGTTAAGTTTCGTTAAACTTTGTTTAGAAAACAAAACAAATCGGAAATTAATTGAAAATAACTAAACTTACTACTAATGATTACGAAAAACGTTTGACGTTTCTATTTATGCAATTTATTTACGACGAAAAGATATCAAATATATATTAGACTTTGAATAGATTTGTGGGATTTCGGAAAGTTACTATGCAAAGAGCGTAAAAAGTAGGAAAAAACTGCACAATCCCGAAAATATTGGAATCCGCATTTGTTTTGGCGCTTCTGCCCCAAGTGTTCTTCTTCTTCATAACATAACATAACACTTTATTCATAAAATCGATTTACATGTCAAGTTGCGCAAGAGGTTGCTATTCGAGTTCAACGATTGTGGTACACTTTCACCAAATTGTGAGTCAATATAAACCATCTGCAGTATTTAGGTAAATTCAAAGAAAATAACAGCAAATTAGCAAAGGAAAGATTACGCATTTACGCTTTAACTAGGACTTGACTGATCATTATTAAATTTTGCATACACGTTGTCAGGGGTACAGAAAAGTACATAGGGTACAAAAGTACATACACTTTTATCCTAGATTTCCCGCGGGAACTCCGAAATATAATAAAAAATAGTTAACAGTAATTTCATAGCTTTATGCGACAAAGGAACTCTCAATAAAACTGAAGGTAGCTGTAAGCACCTATCACGAAGGTTGGATTCAGGGGAGAATAAAGATAAAAATGTAAACCGACCAGAGAAATTTCAAATTCAAATATCTTATTAAAAGAACATTTGTATTCCGATTTTAAGAGTACCTTTTTAACGTAAACGAACAAAACCTATTGAATATTTTTCTTATCTGTAAGTAGGAACGGCTTCAGGCGTCTTTGTCTTCGAAGCGTAGAAGCGGAGTCGATCTATTTTGCGGCAACGTGGTTCGCATTGGAAATGGATAAGTATATTGCATGCAGATTTACTATTGGATAAAAAAAATGTCGAAACACGAATGAATATGATAAGATTGGAGAAAATAATAATATCTGATCCAAGTATTAGCAGATAAGCTCTACAAGTATATTCATAATGTTGAAGATGCAATTGAAGCTCCCAGATGGAGAATGTCTAGTATATTATCTGTGCTATGGTCAAAATATCATCAAATTATGTAAATAAAATCCATCAAACTGTTCCGTACACCTATTTATTAATGACGCTACCATGCAAAGAGCATTGCGTGCCATGAAATGAATTTTTTTGGGTTCATTGTTTTTTATAAAAAACAATGTATTCATTATTAATATTGAAGGGACAAACAATGACCGTGGTCAGATAAACCTGCTAAAAAAATCTAACCTTGAATACTTGATTAGGATTTGTCAATAACACTACGAATCTCGGAAACGGCTCCAACGATTTTCATGTTTGTATGCAGGAAGTTTCAGCGGCGATTAGATAATAAATAATCCATCTAGCAGCTAAGTTTCATTTTTAGAAAACGTCGTTTTATCCATGTTTTCAGTGGTACAGCTTTACCGACAGCAATATTAAAGCTATTTAACAAAAGATGCCGTTGTTAAACTGTGATATATGTATATAACTGTGATAATATATATAAATTTACTAAAAAAAACCGATCCAGGTTTTACATTAATATAAGCCTAGCCTCAGCTACCAACCCAAAATCGGCTAGTTTTATAGAACTCTCTTCAAATAATTAAACCCTAGAGATGGTCATTGGTCAAAATGAAGAACAAATCAACAAACCACACATACAATTTACGGTATTGAAACGCAAAAAATACCTAGCCACAGATACTCTGTTTGAGATTTCTCCAATAGTCAATTTCGCGGATGAACGAATGTTTTTTCATAATAGACGAAAGTGATGAAACGGTTTGACGGATTCCATCTGCGCGGCTCGAGATAAGATTCGTCTCGAGCGATGTTTGTTTTGACACAACCACACGATTGTTATGGTAATGCGCCCTCGGCTGGATGAATTAAGGGTGAATTATGTGGTGTGATAACATTTCCAGGTCAAAATTTTCTCAAAATCGTATGGAAATAGTATATTTCATTATAAGTGCGGAAAGCCTGTCATTGCAAAGAGTTCCGACAAATGTCTACCCGAGCCGAGGCGCAGCCCAAGGTGAGGGTTGACAGTCGGAACTAGTTGCAATGACGGTTCCGCACGTGTACTGAACAACTATTTTTAATACAGTTACGAAAAAATTAAGCAATTTAATAAAATATCAAAAACACAACAAACTCAACTAAGTTCCAACTGTGATCAAGAGATGGCGCTAGTCGTATTAGTAATGCGAAACCTACGTTTCGCAATGCAAAATGTGTCAAAGTCGTGTCGCCATTTTTGACAGTTGGCAAAGAGAACGCACGAGTTCGGGAAAGGTAAACAAAAAGCTCGAGTATGTAATAGCCCACATCCCGAACGCTAAACGTCCCTGCAATACGCCACTTTTTGAGCAACTGTATTAAAAACTCTTTTTCTTACCATTTCCGGCTCTAATCCACAGTTATTACACAATATTTGTAGGTATGTAATCCCAATACGTTATAGGGGTAAGTCTTTGAAAGATTTGTATTCCCTGCCTTACGTATTTATGATATTTTTGTGTCGATTAAAAACAGTCGAAAGTGGATTTCGGTCATTTTCCAGTGACGGTTTTAATGAATGTATAAAAATAATAAAATCAAATAGATTCCTTTGAATTCTGTAAAAAGTTCCAAGAAAGATTATGCAGTAATAACCCTCTAATTTCATATTATTAAATATACCTACTAGTATATTTTAAACTAGAAATTGTCTAAATACACTGTACGAAAGTCCTTAAAAATAAGAAGAAGTAGGCCATTTCAAAAAGTCACGAAATAATTATACTTAATTTCCTTTTAAGACACCTATACTACCTAATAAGGGATACAAATGCACAATTTTGCACCATCAGTTTTTTTTATACGTGCTCATAATAGAGTAGTTTCATACAAACAGCATATAGACGATCCAAACGGAATAGCCAATAATGGAAAACTAATCAAATTCGATATTCATACATTAATTCGTACCAGCGTAGGCGGTAGGAGCATGGTTGGAGCCATTTGCAGCGGCACAAATTAAATACGCTAATGTAACAACCATCCTAGGTAGATAATGCTATACTTTATTGAAATTTAATATTAAGTGCATTTCGAGTTCAAGTTTGGATTGTAAATTTTAACTGTTCGTTTCAATAAATCAAAATGAATTAGTGAAATACGCACTGAATAAGAGAAAACGACGCCTGTATTTGGATCCATTGATTTACAATTCGCTGTCATAGAGTCTCAGAATCAGATTTATTAGGACAATGCATAGATTTCTATATTTCTCAAATTTCTTCATTATTCTATTCTCAATTTTCTCATAAATCTTATTGAGTGTGAACACAAAAAATATTATTCATACCTATGTGTTTATAAAACTTTATACAGAACCTGCGCAAGAAGTGAAACTTCCTGAATCGATTCGGTAGGCACCAACGACATAACACATTTCATTCCTTTATAAAAGAAACTATCGACGACAATTTACAATTCTTTTGTTTGACAACGTATAAAAAACTTTAGATGTATGTCTGAAATGGGATCCGTAAGCCATGCTTTTTATATTCCCTTGTGATATCCAAGAGTCGTTGATAATAATTATACTGGCGTTGTGTAAAGCGTTTATACCTACAACCAAAGACATCATAAGAGAATAGACGAACAATACAAACTTATATGTAATCCACGTCAACCAATTTTTGCGGGGGAAATGATCAAAATAAAAACCAAACACATCGTTGCGACGCAAACAAATACCGGTCACCACAAAGTACATTTCAAATAGCCGATCACATCGCTTTCCGTCAAGTGGTATCTATAGACAATAGTCTCTGCTAGCCAACGGCATTTGGTTAGCATGAGATCATTCGACCGCTGCATGGTTCAAGGGGAAAGCTTAGCGGCCGAGCGTATTGTCAATCTATTCTGTTTTAATATCTTTGCCTACAACCGTTCAACGGACCCGCCTCGCTTCGTTCTACTGTTTAATTACAACGGAACCCGGGACTCTTACACTGCCCGTTTGATACCCCGTAATCGTGGAAAGTGCGCGAAAGCTAGCGGCGGTCTTATCCGTTACCTTTCTCAAATCATTAGCTCGATAGAATACTTGGCGTATTTGTTTTTACCCTGACAGCTATATACCATTTCGCCGATTTCACCCGTTTCATCCCTTAAGGGTTCCATTACGAATAAACTTTGTAATAAGTGTTTCTTTGTCTGTAGCGGTAAAGCCCGAATACTGAATTCCATGATTAAGACAGTTAATTTTAAAACTAACAATTAAGTAAATACCATTAGTTTTGAACATAGAATACCTTCTTTTTATTTTGAAACGAAGAGTTCTCAAGGGAGTTTCCAAGAATAGAAACGCGACGGACAGCTACTACTTATATTTAATAGAGTTTCAAGTAATTTATTATACTTCTTGAAATAAGACTAAGACTACTTTTAATCTCGATACAAAGAGTTCCCGAGGGATATCCAAAACGGACGCGGGTTATACTGCAAAGAAATCTAGTAATTTATACACGACTGTTTAAAATAACCGGTGTAGTTAGCCTTGCCTTGCCGAAAATTTTATCCAAACATAGCTTTTTAATTTTCTACTCTCTTTTATATGGATAGTTAATATTCCAACTTTTGCTGACGCAATCCATCGCTGTTTTACGACCGACATCAAACGTCAACGCTATCCTATACCTTTTACGATCTTAAATAGGAGAGAAACTTGATACGGTCTCACATGATTGTTTGTCTTCTTTGTTTGTAAACAAAATAAGCAAGACAAAAAATATCTGTGTAACGTTTGTTTGTTCACCGTTATCGAGATACCTACATTGAATGTCGATGTTAACTGCTTCTATAATTCTTCTATAGCGGGCTCCATCTACAGTTATGATGAGAAGAAAATCAATTACTTTATTACCTAGACTAATGACAGATAGAAAAGCTTGTCAGCGGTTTCAGTGAAAGGAGAATTGATTCATGATTCAATATAGACACACGAGGATTCTTGGATACTTATCTAATTTTCCTGGTGGTTGTGGTTAAAAAAAAAAAACATTTGTTACCGGCAATGCTGACTGAACGAATAACACGCAAGGCTCCAGCAAGCAGTCAAGTATGACAATGAAAGGGCGAGGCGCGAGCTGATTCTCTTCAGCAAGCTTCTAGAGCTTTGACATAAAGATTATGGGCATTGTGAAAATGACAAAGTCGGGGAGTCCCATTCCCATTCCAGCCTGCATGCCTTATGGTGCTGTAGACGTCCATGAGCGGCGATAATCACTTACCATCAGGTGTGCGTGTGCCACGTGCCCCTTTGCCCCCTATAAATAAAAAAAAAAACAGATCTCAGAAAATGGAGGTGCCTACATCGACGAGGTAAACGTGAGCTTGTGTATTAATATTTTATACCTAGTGCTTATTGATATTGGTGATTAAAAATAAAAAAGTTTCCCATCGCACGACCGATGCCTCAGCCACGTCTACAATGTCGAGAGGTGATTGCTGCATAACAAATGGCCCCCCAACAAAGCCTTTATTTAACTCGATTTGCATTCAGAGTTTAATTTCGGGTTCGCTGTAATTTGCTCCGGAGTGATTTACGATATTTTTCGGAAGTTCAGAGTTCAGAATTCTGTTCATTACAAAGTTTTGTAGCGAAACGCGCGAAGTTTATTTTAAGTGAACTCAATTTTTTTTGTTCAGTTTGCATATTCCTATCTAAAAGCAAATGCACAGGTGTTACTTTAAGAATCTTATGATGATCCATTGTATAGATAGTTACTGCCACCCTAAAAATCCAATATTACGAATGTCGAATTTAATATAACATATAATAATAAAGAGGTAAAGTTTGTGAATTGTGAGTTTGTGAGTTCGTGACGTTGTAGAGGGATCATATTATACTAGCTGTTCCCCCACGGTCTCACCCGCGGTAATTTCGGAGCCCCGTGAGAATTTCGAGATAAAAAGTACCCTATGTCACCAAGGACTACCGTAGCTTCCTATAAGTGAAAGCATTTCAAAATCTTTTCAGAGATTACCCCCTACAACCTCACAACCTCACAAACTCATAATTCACAAACTCACAAACTTTACCTCTTTATAATATTAGTATAGATTAAAATAAACTTTTTAAATTATAAGTAGGTGCCTATAGCACTGTTAACAAAGGACCAACTGTACGAAACATTGTACTCAGTAGGAAAGCAATATTAATTAAGTAGAAAGAGAAGGTAAACTGAACAAATAAAAACTGTTTACATGTGAAACAGTTAAAACAGAATTGAACGTACAAAGTATTTCTACCCAGGCAAAGCGGCCTTACAATGCCACTACAGTGTGTACCTACTTAGTTTCTCCAACCAGCTGTAAGCGAGGCTGAGCTTTTGCACTTCCAGAAAGCTAACTTAGAACTAACATACAAGCGAAAACATGCCACATTATTTTGCTGTCATCAGAAGAAACTGGCGTCTATACCGGATCTTAATTAGCATGCATACAATTTCTAAAATTTCAATCACTACATAGAATAATACAAAGTCGCTTCACGCTGTCTGTCTGTCCCTACTTCCTATGGTATGCTTATGTCTTTAAAGCTACGAGTTTCTCAATTCGACTGTAGTTATCTATTTTTTTGTATCTTTGTTACGCGATTACTCAAAGACGGCTGGACCGATTTGGAAAATTCTTTTTTTTGTTTGATAGGGTATACTTTCAAGTTGGTTCCATTGTAAAGTAGTCAGGATCTTAACAGGCACACCGATAGCGATTGGGGTAGATAAATTGTCACTTTATAAATTATAAACCAACCCACTTAAATGCGAAAAATTAATAAAATTTTAAGAAAAAAATTAAATCCTACTTCAAAACACACTAAAAAGTTAAAAATAACCTACGGATTACTTAATCGTTTCAAAGTCGGTGCCAGTCGGTTTTCATTTTTTGTTAAAACTTTTTCCGTGTGCTAATGTCAATAAAATTAAATAGTAGAAACAAACTATTATACTACTAGTATTTTTTTATTACGATTTGTTTATTTATCAATATTTATTATCAGCAATAAGTAATATGATGAATATGACTGAGTGATGTAATAATGAGTAATATGATAATAAATGACGAGAATGAAAATGAGCATCCAGTGTAAGAAGTAAAGAAATATGATATGTTGTTCATAAACAAGAATTATTGTAAAAAGATAAAGTTAAATGTACCTACTCTAATGCCCGTTTTCACTAACACAAGGAGTGTCCTAAATGTGGTGCCTAAATATTAAGCATCTGCCTAGAGCAAAAAAACGTTTCACCAATCGTTAGGCGATACCTAAGGAACTAAGGGACCGCCTAAAGTTACGACACCGATTGGGTGATGCGTAACGCTTAGGCAACCCCTAAAGTACAAAAAATATCAAATTTGACAGTTCTTGCAGTGTTCATTATTATTGTTTTTAACAAAGACGTTCTATGTAAAGGACATCATTGGTTTTTAAGGTTACAAACATAGAATTCGTACTTTTTACTATGAGTACTGAAGATTTACTAGAGTTTTTGCAGTTTTTAGACAATTTGACTGATATGCGAAGAAACCTCATTTTCTCATCTTCACTAAAGTTGATCGCACGTTTACGTTTATCAGCAGATATTTTATTATTATTAAAATAAAGAAGAAAAATAGGAAAATATAAGTAAAAAAACTAGATTATATTTGCGAAATAGTCTACGACACGACCACGATCTACGACAATTCATAACTGTCAAACGCAAACTCGATAGAAACCACAGACAAAAGTCATAAACTTAGGCATTTCTAAACTTAGGAGTCGCCTAGCAAAAAACGAATGGTGAAACTGAAGTTGTTGCTTAGGTATCTCCTGACATTAGGCGTTACATTGTTTCTTCATTACAAAATATTGCATCATGTGGATATTTTACTAGGAATACTTAGTAAAACCTTTAGGTATAGAAGATATTCTATACATAAACCGAGCAATATCTCAATTTAAGTGTAGAAGATATAACGGTAATGGAGGTTAACAAGAGCTAAAAATAGAACAGTATTATACTACAATATTACTCTATGCAGATAAATCCAATCTTAAAATGTTTGGAAAATATGCAATGCATAAAATATTTCTATTGTATTTTGCATTTTTATTTTAAAATGTACACAGGAAACAAACCGACAGACTCGCACGTTGTATAAACAGTAGATGAATAAGAAATAACCTCTGCTTACTGTAACATAGTAAAAACTGGGTTTATTTTCCCCGCCTTATCTTTCCCGCTTTGTGATCTTCACAAATGGGATGTTTATTTCCAACTATACCTACGTATCTTTTTTTTGTGTACGTCCGCATATAAGATGAAGAGATATCAAATAAAAATGATTCGAAATTACTCGTTTGGAAACATAAAAGAGTATGAGAGCTTTGGTTGGTTAGATGCCACCATACCTAATGTCTATGATTGAGAGGAATGAGGAACGATATTCATAAAGTATATGTACATATACTTAGAGCAGTTTAGTTATGAAACTGACTTTCACTTCACTACACGATGCTATTGTACCTAAAGGGCCTTACTCTTAAAAAGGATTTGAATCTGATTCCGATTTTGATTTGACTTCAAATTGAAATCGTATTTGGAATCGTGTTAATGTCTAGAAATGACGTCCGACAAGTCAATAAAAATGGATTCTTTTCGCTGACAATTTAATGAAATCGAGAAATTTGACAGATAAATTCGATAGAGACGCGATTCCATAGCTTCAAGACTAGCAAAATTTGATTCCTTCTTGATGTCATTTCGATTCGAGTTCGATTTGTGCAGCAGGGCAATTATGTAACTTTTCTTGCTATCATATCATACTTCAGTTTGACACAGAAAACAAGCGATTTTTTTATTAATTAATCATGTTTTTGATTGCAACCGAAAAATGATAGAAACTAAAGTTACATAATACCGCCCGCCCTCGCGGCGGTACTTAACGTCGTGTGTAATTCTCCTTTTTTGTTGTAAACCTGTGACAAATAGGTACGTACAGCCTGTACTGTATCTCTGTTAAACTTATTAAACTGGCTTCTGAGTTGTGTCAGTCAAAAATTACATGGGGATTCTAAAACCACAAATTGGATCAGATTGGATGTTTCGTTTTTTTAATATGGCGGTCTTTTCAATTCAAATTCATCGGCAAGCTTTAAAAACCATTATAAATGTTTGAGACAGCATACTAATATTTTTTTCGAGTTTCGAAATTGACCAATGTTGCTCATTTTTTACTGGGTAGTTCTGGTAAAATATGAGGTCTTGTTATTAAGTATGCAAAAGCTGTTCTCCGCGATATATATCACCTAAGGTGATTTTGGAGTCTGTGTTCTTTTCTATACTTCTGACGTATATGCAAAATTGCATGATATTCAGCTAACTAAGGCGTGAATGCGTAACAAACAAACTCACTTTCGCATTGTAATATTTGTTAGGATATTAGTTGTATAAGATTATTTACTAGAACAACTGTTTGCTTCTTGTGAATGAGACATTAAAATTAATTTATTGCTGTCGGACATCAAGTTTGAAAGCACCGACGCGATATCAATTCCGACAAAGAAATGCGGGTGGATCGAGGATCGAGCGGAGTAAACGAAGCAATAAAACTCGTCTAGCTATAGCGTCTACAACTGAGATGGCATTACGTCGTCCGTATATAGTTCTCTTCTTCACTCTTCAAGTTGATATCAACGTACATTGAGCTAGTTACGATAATGCCCGGAAGTGACAATTACTTGATAATGCCTGCGATAGGTGCTTGCTGCAGGAAATTGGAAAGAAATTGACCGGAGACAAAGCGGGTTAGAATATGATAGAAAGAAACGTATGATTAAACAATGTGTCGGACATTGTGTGTGATGTAATTTGGAGCTTTCCACGACTAGATAACATCATAGTCATAGTAATGTCAGTTTAGTTAAAAATTTTTGACCCATAGCTATACGATTGGTAGTTGAAGGGTGAAAGCCGTAGAGAAAACAAGCGTTTCACGTTAATCTTCGTCGTTTCAGTTATCTTTCAGCATTACTTTTAAACCCTGAGCAGGAAACTGTTCCTGACTTTCAAGAGAACCATATTTAGGGATAAATGTAACATTGTCATTGGCGTTTCGCCATAATTGAAGAAGTACCTGGATGAAGAGATTTTTATTGGTAGGAAACATTGTCATTGGCAAAATTATTATTATAGACGTCTTTATCAAAGAAAAATAAGAAGCTATACCATTTAAAACAAAAGTTAAAGCAAAACAAACAATGACATAATATAAGGTTTGTTATTTACGGTTTTGCGCCTAACTACTCAACCGATCATAATGAAATTTTGCATACACGTTCTCAGGGGTACAGAAAGGGACATTGACATAAGGTAAGGGCTAAGAATGCTTTTATCCCGGTATTTCAGTGGGAACTCCGCAATTAATGCGGGTAAAACCGTGGAGAAAAACAGTTGAATTGTTTTTTTGCGACACGCTGTCTGTGCTACTTTTTGTTAATGCATACTATTTGATTTATTTTCGTTACGAATAAACTTAATTTCATTTCATTTTAATTGAGTCATAAAATATTAAAAATAAACTAGAGAGCTACTGATAAACTCAAAAGTGAAATCGGAATGAAAAATCCGCTTGTATTTTCTATCTACAACTTCTATCACCTTAAGGTTGCCTTGAAAAGCCTCTAGCAATAAGGCCGCCTTTTGCTCTGTCTTTTCTTTTTGTTTGTCCTAGTTTTCGTGTTTCTTTTGGGGCAGTAAAGTATATTTGAATTTGAAAAATATTAAACCTCTTCTAAAACCTAAATTATTCGTAACCATTCGACCTGCGTGATTTTGGGAATTCCTTCGGGAAAATAAAAAAGTACTTACGTGACAGTTGTCATATGCAGACACCGGAAATTGCGTTCGTTGCCTACTTCAACCGTGTCACTTCCGTGGTCTGCTACAATTTTATTGTAAACATCAGAAGTACCTACGATTTTATAAAGAATATTTTATCGAATTTACTTTCATTCAACGATAGATATAAAAATACAAATAATATTCAAGATTTTGATAGCAAAAATTATTTTAGCTTTATGTGCCTAATTCATTCATCATCTAGTTTTCTTTGACATAATGGCCGTTAAAGAAACACAGAATTGATTTTGGAATTGATTTAGTTGATAATTAATTCCTCAAAGAAGGGCCAAAAAGACAAGCAAAATGACTTTCCAAAATTTTAGTGAAACAATGGACTGAATAGGAACATAATAATGACAATTATCTACGTTATTTCAATGCCAATCGCCTATTTATTACTTGAAGTTTTTGTAATAATATTTTGGCGTCACGCCAAGCTTAGAAACGAGGGCTCGGGTCAACTGGTGAAATACGATTGCTTTTATTTTTAATCGCAAAAGTTGTCAGGAACAAATTAGAGGCCTACTAAACCGAGGTCCATAACAATAAATGATATATACGTAATATTATTATGAAAAACTGAAGAAGTATTCAAAGCTCAAGAATGATTAAAACTGAAGGAGTAGGTAAGTCAAAGTTTTCCGGTGTGGGCGAAGCAATTGCAAGCAATTTGAGCGGCAAAAACCAGACATGATTGTCAAAAGTCCAGCCGTGGATGTCCGCCTGATGACCTAGGTTTTGTATCCTGATGAAAGAAGTATCATGCTTTCATTTAATATTAAGCTTAATCTTGACATTTATTTCTGGTCAGATGGAACCAGAACCACGTTTACTAACTTTGCAGATAAGATTTGACGGTTGAAAAAACAGTATAGAGAAAGCTCGCAATATCGCTTGAATAAAGCTCAAGCTCGAATAAATGTAACTTTATTGACGTCAAAAAGACCAAATTTGAATAAATTTTATTATTGGACTTTTGACTTTTTCGCATTTTATTGTCCCCATGAATAACTCCACTCTAAACAAAGAGTTTAAAAATTAAAAATGGAAAAACATACAAATGATCTTCTAATGTCGTCGTAATTTAAACTAAATATAAGTTTTTTTTTAAAGCCCCAGCAACCTTTACATTACAGTATACCTACCTATTGAACGAGGCCTGCACAGTGATGCGTGAGTAAATAACATTGACAAAGCGACGAGTAGAGAGAACGTCAGATGTCCAGCGTCCGGCTGCCAGCTGATCATTAATTTCATAATGTCCGGTCGAACAAGCATTTGTTCCATTGTGCATGCCCCGCTGACCTATGTCCCAGGATTCTCATATTTATCACAGCCTCTCAGCCGGTTAGAATTCCAGTTAATTTTTGAAGTGAACTTCACTGGGCAAGTCGCGAAAAAAATATTATACCAGTTGCGTAACTAATAAAATTCACAAGTTTGATCCAAACAACTGCTATAAAGTTACGAAAAACATGCGGTCAGGATTTTGTTTTTCTAAGTCTGTATTTTTATATATATTTGAAACAGTGTTTCTCGAAAATTTACTAAAAAGATGAATATCGTGTGCATTTTTATAAATAACGTTCTGTTTATTTGATCCTTAAATTCAAACAAAATAAAATTTCTTAAAAGTATATTTTTGTGGCGTCTTTAGATAAATAACCCTGAGCCACCAAAAATAATGTTCGGGAAAGCGTGGAATCTTCCAGCTAAGCTGTTGATGGACAGTGTGCTGGCGACAAGTCGGGCCGCACCATCATTAATTTTAACCATTTGGTCCACAGCTAGAACTACTCGCCCCACTGTGTGAACAATGAGGAAGAATAGTGCGATCCCTCGCTCTGGCGTAATATTATGAACTAGAATCTCTTAGTAGTAAAAAGTTTTGAACCTTTGTCTTTGAAATTGCTTTCTTTGGAACTGTCCTAACGGCATTGATTGTGCCTTATAAAACAATATATGTATATACATTATTCAGATCGTACTGTATTTTTATTATAGCGGCTGGCATTAAATTCCTTCAAATATTAGGTTCTACTTGCTGGCTTGTGCAATCAATTGAAAAAAAAAACATATCGCGTTGTCCGATCGAAGAGACAAGTAAAAGAAAAAATATTCTTGTTAGAGGTAAGGCAAGGTAAGGTAAGGTAATTAAGAAACAGCGAAAAACTTAAAGGTTTTTCCGAAATATGTAGCTTTCTACGAGAAATTTTGTTCAAAACGTTACCAGCTTCAGAAATTTTGTATGATATGAAGTAGCTAATCATACCTCTGCCTACCTCTCAGTGGGGTTATAAAGGGAATTGTAGGTATATGAACGCATTGAATTGTTCTATTACAGAATTAATTTGACTGTTGCATCGAGCGTTAATTGAATCAATTAGCTGGCAACATTGCTCGGGTGTCGCCAGCAAATTGACAATATCACGTTGGTAATTGCATCGGAAAAACAGCTGTGGTTGCCAATTTATAAGTTGCCAGAGTTTAGGGAAAAAGTACTCTCGATTCGAGGCTCAATTCCGTATGGGTTTCATACTTCCCTTTTGGGTGTCCTCTAGCTCGATTATTTTTGGGTGAACAAATTCACTGGCATATTACCTGTCATTTTGAATTTGTAACAAGTTTTTGGGATTCTAAGTTTAAAGTGACTTAAACACTGAAGCTCATTCTAACTGTTGAAAGTTTGAGCTTTGATCCGGGAACTCGGATTCGTCATATTCGTGTATAAACTAAGTAATAATAACCTATATCAGTATCAGAAATGAAGTCGCGTGCTTTGACGAGGAGTAAGATCAACTGTGGACTCATATTCTCTGAAGTTGTGGAAGCAAAGCTTGTAAAAAGAATATGGAGCAGCTTGTAGGTATATGTATATGGTGGATAATTTCATCTGTTTCAAGGTTCATAAATTTCATAATTGGACAGATAAGCAATAGTGTGTTAACCCACACTGGAGAAATTTTGAGTAAATCGTGTTTTAAAATTATAGCGCCATTTTTTGTCAACATTTTTTATGTTCAATATTTAGTTACATACTTAAACAATGTAATAAGGTAAACACATAATTAAAAAACGTTCCCTAACTCTTAATAAATCGTTCTGAACAGGTAACTTAATATTGTGGATTAACATGTTATTGCTTATCTGCGTCCAATTACAGTTTTTATTTTATTTTTTTATTTTATTTTATTCATAAAACTTGCTCGGTTGTGTATAAATTTCGTTGGGAATAAGGTGTCTGGTGAATTCTCAGAGCGAGCTGTTACCAGTGATGGTCACAAGAGGAACTTTACTCGCAACGAGTTTCCGCTTCTTTTATGATCGGTTCGGACTCACAATGTATGTAGGTACTGGTCGTGGATTGACCTAACGATTGTTTATTTCACAATTAAACTGCAGTTGTGGTTAGTTAGATTTGCTTCAACGTTTTTCCTTGTTATTTTATTTTTGTTATTTTGACATCAAATGCGGTGGCGGCGTCTTAACATGTTCGCTGCCTGACCATTGTCATTAAACTTTCAACCGGTACGTTTGAAACCTAAAACAACTCGTAAGCAACCTTTTGCTCTAGTGCGTTTAAGACCTAATCCGTCCCCTAAAAAAAGATTTTGAAAAAATCAATTTCTATTTCAAAAAAGGAATTAGAATAGAATAACATTTTTGTATTTTATGTAATTATATTGAAGCCAACTAAACAACTAAATAGTATATTTCATTACAAGTGCGGAAAGCCGACAAATGTCTACTCGAGCCGAGGCGCAGCCATAGGTGAGGGTTGACAGTCGGAACTCTTTGCAATGACAGTTCCGCACGTGTACTGAACAACTATTTTTAATACAGTTGCTCAAAAAGTGGCATATTGCAGGGACGTTTAGCGTTCGGGATGTGGGCTATTACATACTCGAGCTTTTTGTTTACCTTTCCCGAACTCGTGCGTTCTCTTTGCCAACTGTCAAAAATGGCGACACGACTTTGACACACTTTTTGCATTACGAAACGTAGGTTTCGCATTACTAATACGACTAGCGCCATCTCTTGATCACAGTTGGAACTTAGTTGAGTTTGTTGTGTTTTTGATATTTTATTAAATTGCTTAATTTTTTCGTAACTGTATTAAAAATAGTTGTTCAGTACACGTGCGGAACCGTCATTGCAACTAGTTCCGACTGTCAACCCTCACCTTCGGCTGCGCCTCGGCTCGGGTAGACATTTGTCGGAACTCTTTGCAATGACAGGCTTTCCGCACTTATAATGAAATATACTATTTTAATACAGTTACGAAAAAATTAAGCAATTTAATAAAATATCAAAAACACAACAAACTCAACTAAGTTCCAACTGTGATCAAGAGATGGCGCTAGTCGTATTAGTAATGCGAAACCTACGTTTCGCAATGCAAAAAGTGTGTCAAAGTCGTGTCGCCATTTTTGACAGTTGGCAAAGAGAACGCACGAGTTCGGGAAAGGTAAACAAAAAGCTCGAGTATGTAATAGCTCACATCCCGAACGCTAAACGTCCCTGCAATACGCCACTTTTTGAGCAACTGTATTAAAAATTCTTTTTAGCGAGTGACACGTATAGTACGCGCATTATATTAAGGCTTTTACAAAAATAGTGGTGGAACTTTATTATTTGCCTTGAAGCGTGACTGAAGTCGCCCGATACTGGGCCCGATTGTTGTGCAGCCTCAGTATTAGGGTAGGACAGTAGAACTAAGCCTGTGCCCAGCAGTGGGGATGTCAAAAGACATTATGCTAAGACACATGTGAGGCATGATATAAAATTTGTAAGTTTGAATGTAGTGAATAATCTCGGGATTCGACTCTTAAAATTATATTCATTACCTACCTACAGACCTATACATAATTATTACCTGCAGTGTTCCTGGGTGACATGAGATACTTTGTACTGTGCTAAACGTATTGTGATAACAAATAAATATATATCTTCTTTCTTCATTCTTTCTTTAATCCCGATACAAAGTCATGAGTACTATCAAAAAATATGCCGAAGCTCACCAACACAGACTTCGTCACCATGTGAATGTCTAGGCCATCCAGCTCCTCGACAGCACAAATATAAAACGAAGACTAAAAAGGACCAAACCTTTTGAGTTAGTGTAGTGTATAGTGATAGTGTATTTAGTGCTGTGAGTACTGTATCCAAAGAACACAAGAACAAAGTGTCTTCCCCTTAATAGAGACAATAAGAAAAGTGTTATTGGACACATTCTTAGTATAGTCTTGTTTAGAAGTTTAGGTCAAATTTAAAATACTCATTAGTCATAACTAGATTGGCTAGATTGTATTATAATGATTTACCTCCTTGGGTATATCATTCAAGAAAAAAAAAAATTCCTTCTTTAATCCCGATACAAAGTCATGAGTGCCATGGGTGATCCCAAAATTGAAGCGGGTGAAACCCCGACGGGCAACAGCTGGCACCAATTGAGGCTTACCTTTTTTATCAACCCAATAAACTGTAAATTTCGCTTAAAATATATTAAAGTCTTTCTTTTAAATTTTTCTACGAATTGCACAGAATCGAAACCAAAAGTTATATTTACCTTTTATCTTCTTCAATGTTTTCGCACCGTCAGGCGCAGAAATAATCAATCAAAAAAAAAACGATTTTCCTTACATCGGCACACAAAACAGATTGTAGAGAACGGAAAAGCACCAACCAACGCGAAAACAACAGGTAGGTATGTATAAAATAACGCAGTTTCGATAACATAGAAAAAAAAAATACGTCTTCCATCATCTCAAGAGAAAATCTGTCGCTGATTTTTATAAAACTGTTTTATTGGTATCTAAATTTACTTTAAATTTTCCTACTCACAGGGAAATAAAAGGCGTATGATAGAAAAACCCCACTATGCGCGTCAGTAGATGTCTTTTAATTGGATTAGGTTGAGCCTAGATGCACTGTGAGAAGCTACGCTGTCCAAGCATTATTATTTTTATCTATTAGTAGTTGTCTGTTTATCTATTAGTAGTAGTTCACCCACGGTAATTTCAGAGTTCCCCCGGGAATTCCGGGATCAAAAGTACCCTATGTCCTTCTCTGTACCCCTGACAACGTGCATGCCAAATGTCATCCAAATCCGTTCACCCGTTTTTGCGTGATTGAGTAACAAACATCCAAACATTCACACTTTTACATTTATATTATTAGTAGGATAATAGGACTAGTTGTCCTCCGCGCTTTCACCCACGGGCCACGGTAACTTAATTGAAGTTTACGAATTTCGGGATAAAAGTACCCTATGTCACTCAAGACTACCGTAGCTTTTCAAAATCGGTTCAGTAGATTCAGAGATTAGCCCCTACAACTTCACAAACTCACAAACTTCAGCTCTTTATAATATTAGTATAGACTAGCTGTTCAGCGTGGGTTTAACCTACGTTAATTTGGAGTTCCTGCAAGAATTCCGTGATTAAAATTACCATGTGTCCTTTTATGTATCCCTGACAACGTGTATGAAAATATTGATGATGAGATGATGATTGAGTAAGGCGTGAAAATTTAACACACAGACGGACAAACTTTTGAACAGACTTACGTCATGTAGGTACTTAGTGTTTTTCCAAGGTTGCATATATACCGATTGCAGTGCTTGTAGCGAGTTGTTTCTTGCCTCACAGTTTTGCCTCAATTGTCAAAGTTGGCCGGGCGACGATACTTCCTGCGGTCGGTAGAGATAACGACGTACGGTTGCATCGCTCCATTGTATTGCCAGCTTTCCTTTTTGCACCCTGAGAAGTCTGGACTGGAATCTAGATGGTCATGGTTAGGTATTTTGTTTAGCTGGCTATTTACTTTCACAATTTTATCCTTTGCGAAAACAAAATTAGCAAACATAACGTCGCACGCCATTCGCAAAAAAAATTACAAAGACTTTAATAAAATGAATAAAATGACGTTATTCGTTATGACAACGGTAAAAAACAGAAATAATCAAATAGATAATATGCAATAAAACAAAGTAGCATAAAAACAGCGTGTCGCAACAAAATGACAAACAGCTCAGCATAAGCCGGAAATCACATATTAATAGATAAAAAACGAGAAAAGCAAGAGATACCTACTTATCTTACTATATCTCAAGTGACAGGTACTTAGAACCATAAAAGTCCACGAATGAAAAGTAACAAATGAAAAGTTCCTCCCTCGATCCCTAGTAAAATTCTATTTTGGTTCATAGTAAAAATCGAAATCTAGTGACTACAATAACAATTAAACTACATACAAGTAAGATGACATTAAGTTACACAGTTCTACTACTTACAGAGTTAAGTAAAAACATACAAGTTTGGCGCCATTAGGTACACGGCAAAGTTCGACGGATGAACTCAGTCTAAGAACGTACAGTGTGCTGTAAACTTGAAATGAACAAATGAAATTCACTCAACCATCCGAAAGTTTGGAGCTGTCTAATTTTCTTTTAAAAACTTGTCTAAAAAACTTTTTTCAATTCGTTACCTATACCAAGTTAACCGTTAAAATGGATCGTTGGATTTCATTGAAACATTCTGTGAGCAATTATCCAGGCAAGGATTTTTAGGAAAAAGCTTTTTGCTTATACAGTTTATCAGCATCAGTTAGCTATGTATAGTATAGTATTTGATAACTTCACAAGATGAAGGCAAGATGCTGTAGAGTAACCGTCTGCCAGATAGCCGAGTAGCTAATGCCATTAGACGTACGTACGACATCCTTGTTGGAAAAACGTCACATATATCCAAGTAGATGTAGGTCTAATGACTTCGCAACTGTGCAGACGAGGGAGTAAACTTGAGTATGGCTTGAAAAAAAAAGCTCTTTGACTAACAGTTTTTGAACAGACTTTCGTAGCAACGAAAGGTGGTTGTAATGAGATCGTATACAAGTATGTTGCGAGAACGTTACATATGTAATATGTATGGGATGAAAAAGAGGAAGTACCATTTCAATGAAATTACTTGTGATATTTTTTAAAATTTTAACTAACCTGTGCGAATGTAACTAAACGCTACTCAAACTATTCTAAACTATGTACATTAATAATAATAATAATAATAAACTCTTTATTGAACACCACTTAAAAATAAACAATTACAAAAACAATTTTACTACAAGGTGGAACAATCGGCGGTCTTATCGCTCAGAGCGATCTCTTCCAGACAACCATTGGGTGCATAGGGAAAATTATAATCTAGAATATACATTCATAATTATTACGAGCTGTATTAATATGTAAATAAAAGAGCACTCAGTTTTGGTTATGGCGTTAAGTATTTGTTTCTTCGAAATTTAATTTATATTATAAATTATTCTAAATTGCATATTTATTATTCTGTTATTTTGATCGCCTTATCTGAAATGTATTTTTCATTACTCATGCTCGGAAAGTAGGTCTGAAGTTGCCTGAGAAGCGGGTTGAAAGTAGCCCTTTTCAGCCCTAGGGAGAATCGCTTTCAACTGACAACTGTCAAATTATTAAAAAAAAACTAGGTCTATTTTCACATTTCTATTGAACCATGTTTCAACTTTCTATACAGCCAGCGCGATGTAAAATTGAAATAACGTAAAGTTTAAGTAGGTATTAATTAAAATAAAATTCATTCACTTTTTCTTAAGCTAATTCCTATTTATATTTTTTTATTTTCTTTAAATAATACTTAATAATTAAAGAAAATATTTTTTTTAGGTCGCCACAATGTAAATAAAAAATACTGGCTGAATAGCTAGCCGGCCAAAGAAAAAGAAATAGGTGGGAAAGTGTCAAGCGACTATCCGATCTTCACTCATTTTTTCTTTAGCTAATTACTATTTTTATTTTGACTTTCCTTGCATTCGTAATGAAAAGCACAGTGTTACCCTCAGGAGAAAGTAACTTATTTAGTGCCTCGAACTATTGGCGCCCTCGCTACGCTCGGGCGCCAAACCCCGTCTCGGCACTAAATGAGTTACTTTCACCCCTTGGATAACAATGTACTATTTTAATTTTATAGGTAATATTGAGTCTGGTACGAGCTAACTGAAAGCCGCATTTCGCTTTGCTTGGCTCATCGCCAGTTAATACGCGTGTAGCTTACCTATTCATAATGTTAAATTGCGCACAGTTCAGAAACAACTTCGGTGGCTATCTGATGGCGGTCTAATAGCTTTTTACTTAATTAAAAGCCATTTGAATTTACTAGTCTTTGCTTGCGGTTCTGCTCGCGCGTTTTCTATCTTTCGCTTTTATATAGATAGGGAAGATAAGAATTTTTGGTGATCATTTTGTGGCATTTGAACTTGTTATCAATAAGTTTATGAACAAAAAAATGCCAAAAAAGCTGCCACTTTCGGTGGTGGTAACTATAAAGTACAGTAAACTTTTTTGCAGTACATTTTTAATCAATTATACTATTATATTAACAAAAAATGTTTTGAGTCGATTTGATTTGTTAACCCATCGACGTTTATAACGTAATTGGTACTTAATATCAAATTGCTCTCTTAGGTACAAAGGTACGATTGATTATTTATTTTATTAAGGTATTAAATAACTATCAAGTACATATCTAAGTATTTAAATTTACCTACGAGTAAAGTACAAGTAGATAGGTATGAATCATAATATGTATGCTCTTTAGGCATGACAACATACCTAGTTAATGTCTAAAAGTAGAAAACTATTAAAAACAATGTTAACCATAATATCAATATCAATACATTTATTTTTAGTGTTGTTGAAGTAGTAAATTAAATATACAAAATTTTCTAATGAATAGAATAGACGTAAAATATACTAGCTTGCAATAAATTCAGAAGACCTTCTTTGTCATTTTGCTCGATTTTAATTTAAGTTTATGTTAATTAATTTAAGATTTGGATTTTTCAATATTTTATTATTTATTTTTCATTTTTATTGCAACTTGATTTAGTTTAGGTCTACACCTAATATACAATTTGAACCTGATTCAAGTTTAAATCTCAATAAATTGAGATTAAATTGTTGATGCAACTCGCTTGATTAAGTCAGTCGCGTTTACAATTATTTACTAATTCATCTAATTTACAAATAATTTGATTCATTTTAGCATTTCGGTCCAATTTCAAATAAGAAGTGTTCTTTAAACTATGCAGTTGAACCCACTCTGGTGCTTCCTTGACGAGCAGTTTTACATCTTTTTCCAAATCACCGATGGACACGTTCGATTTGAAACTGCAGTGTAACTTTGACAGAACAGAATTAAGTGCCAGAGTATTCTTGCGTTCAGTGACGAACATATTTCTCAATGTCTTAGCTAGGTCCGGGAGCCGACTGTACATTTGATACTCCTGATTCTTTCCACGTGTCATTGACTCCAAAGCTTTTGCAGCTTGCTTTGCTTTTACTTTCTCTATCAGTGCCGCTGGCAGATTGCGGAGAGCAGGGTTCATTATTGAAACCGCACTAGTTGAGAGTCGATTAGTTTGTGTACCAATACCTTTCGCATTAGAATTTGTGTTGCTAGTTGTACTCATTTCTTTCTCTGTTAACCCCTGTTCGTCTAATTTTATCGGAGCTCTGTTCTTTTTGTATTTTAATAGTTCACGTGCCCTCGCCAAAACTTCTTGTGCATTTGAAAGTTTATCTACGGTGGGTGCTTCAGGCAACGTTGCACATATGATTTCTGGTATTTTTTCCAGCTCAAAGTCTGGATGCCACCGCGACAGTTTGTCGTTAGAAATCTCTAGAGGGGGATCTAAAGTCTTAAGAAACTGCACGTGATGCTTCTTTACCAACTGAAGCAACGCATCATATACGTACCTGTACCTCTCCAGCAGTACGCTGGGATTGAAATTTTTGGTATTATTAGGTAAATTTGGTGTCATGACCAATTCGTACGTGTCATTATGAGATGAAGTGCTGAATTTCTTTACTTTCTGTATCTGAATATAATAAAAATCGGGAACTAAGGTTTTGATTTGAGCTAAATGTTTCTCAGAAAAATTTACTTTCAGCATTTTTTCCACAGAAGGCTTTATCTTAGAAAAAGTTATCTTTTCACTTCTATTGTAGAGCAAAGATACTACTGTGTCTACACTACGAAACAATTCAGCGATAAATTTATAATGATGCGGGAGTGGTAATACTTCAGATGTAACAAGCGATGCATGTCTGATATAAGCTGCAGGTACCTTGCTGACTTCAACTTTTCTTGTTGAAATACGGGCTCTTATCTTGATTGAACATAACTTTTCCTCAGATAAAACTTGTTCGTTGTGAATCGAAGTCGTCTCACCTGCATTCATCGGTGATTCCACATCAGTATGTTCGAATTCTTCGCGATTCAGTGTGTCACTTCTTTTTGTCAGCCGTTCGATACCACTGCTGACATGTTCAATAGACGCCCATATTTCAGCCAACCTGGAACTTCCCGCCAAACTCTCTCTTATTTCCCTCAAGGAAGGAACTCTATTTACATTTTTTATCGTTTTTAACGAATTGGTGGATATTTTATCACCATCTTGTTTATTTTCAGATTCATGCGAAACTTTTCTACATTTCCTTTCTATTACTTCACTTTCGTCGTATTCCAGGCCAGTGTCAGAACTGTTGATTTGAATATCAGTATCACAAGTTTCATCCAGGCGTAAAACTTTTCTTTTTGGACTTACTGGCTCGTCCGCATCATCTGGAGCTGGCCGTTTCCTACTATTAAAATATTTATCCAAAGTTACACCCTTAGACATATTTACGGATTCTTGTTTATTATTAATATACAATTAGAAATCAATATTTTTTACTGCACTACACTGATTGTCACAAAAATGGTAGTCACTTGAAAACGTCACAAATCCAACAATCTATCCCAACCGTCGTTGTACCAGCACGACAATACCTAAAGTGTTAATTTTACAACTTATAAAGAGAAATAATTACCAATGGGTACATCGTTCGTGTTGATTGTGCCCACGGGCCAAACGAGACTGCAGTAACTTATTGTTACGCTCCTATTTTATTACAATTCTAATGAACTGTTAACGATAATAACGTACATACATAGTGCTAATGGCAGAATAATGAAAACACTAGATAATACTGTCGATCATAAATAACGGTTTGGTTGCTCACATCACGCTAATTTGTATTTTACTTATATTATTTAATCACTGCGGCGGATATCAATCGCATGTGTCATAGATTTGGTCGACTTTGTTCGTAAACTATATTCAAATATCAATAAAAAATCTTCGACACATTTTTCACTGACATCCGTAGAAAGTACGTTTCACTCAAACATAAATGTACGCATAAAATCATGTATTTTAGAGATAAGAATAGACTAATAAATACAGTCCTTACTAATATTATAAACGCGAAAGTGTAAGTATATATGGATGTTGGTTACACTTTCATACAAAAATTACTGAATGGATTTTAATGAAACTTTACAGTCAATAATATAGCTTATACATCAGAATACAATACAGGTTATTTTTATCTCGTAATTCTTGGGGGATCTCAGAAATTAATATGGGTGAAACCGCGGGGAACAGCTAGTTCCAAATCATGATAAATAATGAAACAGAATGCTCATTAAAAATCGGCTTTAGTAGTGATGTCTAGGTCCCACGGTTCTTGAATTCTAATTTTTGTTTAATAAAAGAAATTATCGTAATTAAATAATTATGCATAATTATTGACTATACAAAAAATATTATATTATTATGATGATTTAGCATTAATGACCATTGTTAAATTTTTTATAGATATACTTATACAATATACATACAAAATACAGGATTTTATTATCGATTTAATTTTTAATTTTTTTATGTATATTTTTCAATATTATTATTATTTATTTATTTATTCGAACCAAGATATTATGGTAACAGTTGCCACAAGCCCTTTTTAGAATATGTATATTGTATACATATGTAATAACAAACTTGTAAGAACTGCAATACTTATTGTTATTATAACTAATAAATAACTTGATAAAATATATTTATTAAAAACCAGATATATTGAAAACCTGATCAATTTTAGGACCAAATATCATAAACAAATTAGTCACATAAAAATTGCGTTTCCAATAAAGTGGTAGGTAGGTAGTGTGGATTGTATAAATGGACAAAGATAAGCAATAGTGTGTTAACCCACACTGGAGAAATTTTGAGTAAATCGTGTTTTAAAAGTAGGAGCGCCATTTTGTATCAACATTTTTTATGTTCAATATTTAGTTACATATTTAAGCAATGTAATAAGGTTAACACATAATTAAAAAACGTTCCTTAACTTTCAAGTAAATCGTTCTGAATCGATAACTTAATTTTGAGGGTTAACATGTTATTGCTTATCTGCGTCCAAATATCTGTAGTAGAAATTCATCCAATATTTTACCGTAGCAAATATATCTATTCTGGCAGTTCTATCTGCGGAGTTCGATCTCGGTATATAATTGCAACCTTTTTATATTCATTACATTTCTAACAAGCAGCTAAGATGGAATAACCGGGACTCCACTCCGTTATGGCAGATGCCTATACGTTCTTCATTACAGTTGCTGGGACAACCGGCATGTTAGATATATATATTACTAGCTGTTCCCCGCGGTTTCACCCGCATTACAAAGCCGTTTCTCTTTGTACTGTTAGTACCTACTGTTACTGATGCGCCGACAAATCACATTAGAGCTCATTCACTCACATTTTTCGTTGAGGTTTTTTTTTGTGATTACTCCGTATTTTTCTTTATGTATTTGCCTTACTACCTACATGAGTTGCATGAGTTGTCGTGAGCTTGAATAGGTGCCGCGTCTAAATTATACAGATAGTACTTATGGTAGTAGTACTGCATCGTTACTACGAGGGAGTTGTTAAATCTGCTAGGACCGCGAGCTCTATAAAGCTCCAGATTCGAACATAACATCTGGGTCATTTGCAGTGGCGAAGGTACCATAGAAGCCGATTCCCACCGGCTTCCCTTCAGACGCAACATCTCTCTCCGTAATTGAGAACGTTGTCAGGGATACAGGGAAGGACTTTTTATACCGGAATTCCCGCGGGAACTCCGGAACTTATCGCAGATGAAACCGCGGGGAACAGTTAATAGTTTAATAAGTTCAAATTAAAGTAGATTTCCGGCTTCCCTCTCTCAATATTTCACTCTTCGCCACTGGTCATTTGTCTATGTTTATGGCTTCAGACTGCAGATTCCGCACCTAGGAGCGGTCCGGAGTACTGAGCAGTAGCTGCCCCCTTAGGTAAGTTGACAATCTATGATCATTATCGCTTTAGAAAGCTTAGGAAAGTATCTTCATTCTTCACGTTACTTGGTTACGAAAAATCGTCTAGTTTAATTTTTTGTGATGCCGAATAAAGATTTATCTATGTCTATGTCTAATCAAAAGTCTAATATTTCGTGACCACGTGACATGACCAATTAACCATAAGTTTTCTATGGCGTGAACGATCATAGATAGTCAACTTGGCTACGGGGGCTGGTATCTTGTAATCCACGTGTGGTTTCAACGCCGCCGATTTGCAGCGAGATGTCATTTGCAAACGCGGTTCATACCCCGTTTTCCAGCAGCATCGCAACTAGAATGCAATCAAAATTATAATTAAGATTGTAACATGATTTAGGATGGCTGTATAACTACTAATTTGAAAATACTAACAGCATTAAATTGGAGATAGAGACAACACAATTACACAATATACTGGCATAATTGTATTTAGCACAAGAAATATGTTTTTTTCTACTACATACCTATCTAGTTATGTTTTAAAAGAAGAAATATATTATACAATAGAAAGTTAGGTTTTCTGTAGGCACTATCCAAATGTCAACTTGCAAAGAATGCTGATAAGCTCTCTTCTCATTTGTATAATTAATTATATATCAAAATTTAGAACATTTAGATTTCAAAAGTGAGAAAGATATTAATAAGATGTTATTTACTTAGCCTCTTTGTAGCTTTTTCAATGGCTTTTTACAACGGCTCATATAGAAGACAAATACCTAAGTTCGAGTACTTTTCTTGGATGTCTCGGCCGTTCTCAAATAATATAGGTATATGTAGGCATAACAAGAATATTTATCCTTCCTTAGAAATTTCTCTTCTACTAAACTCTGTTCAATTTATTCCATTGAAGTTGGATTCCTATAATGTAATTTATCCGATTGAGGTTAGATTCATACAGGGTGTAGTAACAAAGGAAATATTGAAGTAAGTTGTTCAGTATTCGGCTTTTATCTCAATTAGCCATATAAAACCACAACGTTTTTTTTAACTTAATTATTCATAAAGCATACCTATTATTTATGAAGATTGAACGGACAAGAAAACATTCGCCGACGGATCATACCTGGAAGTAATTCGTGCCATGTATTGTCGCCGATGCCCCGACGAATGTAATATATATTATGTACTTAAAGGTCATTCCTCCGTGTAATATATCAGTGTTTGCCCCTATTTATTTTTTATTGCTTACATGAAGGCATGCGTTATCGTGAGCTTGAATAAGTCCCTTGTTTAAAATTACACGGTGTATCCTACAAATATTATAAATGTGAAAGTGTGGATGTTTGTTACTTAATCACGCAAAAACGGCTGAACGGATTTAGATGAAATTTGGCATGCACGTTGTCAGGGGTACAGAGGAGGACATACAATAGAATAGAATAGAATAGAATAAAATTTATTTCTGCAAAACACACAAGAATAATAAACAAACACTAAAGAAGTACCTAATCTTAAACCAAAGCCCAAGTTTTCTTGCATGCTCTGCCGAAAGGGTCACCAACTCAGCATTAGCTAGGTGCGGGTACACCTAGCGCTGGTTTTCAGTTGGCAGCCCGTTGTCACGCACTAACGGGAGTAACAGCAGAAGAGGAAAACACAATCATATAGAAAACAAAATAAAAAACAAATAGCTTAAAAAATAAAAACATTACATATAAAATATAACATAAATATTAAATACTTGTGACAAACGATTATAAATAAACTGAAATAAATAAATAAATGCATATCATAATGATAAAATACAGACAGAATAGTAAATAAAATAGGCAGTATTTCCGTATAATAACATATAATATAAAATAAAAAGACTGTCATCGACTACTTCGCCATCATCAGCACATTCAGCACAATGCGGCAGACGCCATTTTAATTTCTCCGCCGCGCGACTGTAAGACGGGCACATTTTCAAAATAATAGTTTTGGGGGTTCGCATGAAATTACGAGCTCGACATATTGCGTGGGTTATCATGAAATTGTACACAATAGTGTAGGTATAAGAGATACACTTTACATAGGGTACTTTTTATCCCGGAATTCCCGCGGGAACTTCGAAATTATCGCGGGTGAAAACGCGGGGCACAGCTAGTAAATCCATAAATTAATTAAACTAGCGTTCATGTGACATAAGGATTGTATAGGTGAGGTCGGGCGTTGTTAGTAGCAGAATCGGGGTGCACGAACATGTCACTAACAGATGACACACAGCGTACAAGATATTAGTTGGAATTCGCTTGTTGAAAGGACTCCGAGGGCCGTCTGAGAGCTTTTGACAAATGTTGTTAGAACGCCTAATATTCGGCGTGGTTCTGTTGAGAGAAGATTGATCCACTAATGGTAACGGGTCAACAGAAACGTTGCTTTGAAATGTGTAGTGATTGTAATACCTATTTCTATGAAAAGATCGAGATGGGAAATGTATGAATGTAATATTACCATTCATAAAACTGGGTTTTGACCGACTTCGACGACTTGGTTATAATTATGAAAGTGTTTTGATTATATTGACCTCTATACCAACTCCGTATTCCCAGCTACGATAATAATGTTTGGAAATTACTATAAAACTAAACAGAGCTGTTATTTATTTTGATAGATATGGATGGAAATACATATTATTTTACTTTATGCCCCATTTTTTACAGCACGAACAAAACGATACATTTTATTCATGTAAATTATTTTTTGTTTCAGGTACAGCCACATTTATGATTCTTCCTAAATCATTACGACCGGTTAGTTCTCGAAATCGTGAGTGAAATTTGTTCAGAAAATTGAATTCGTCCTCAATTTGAGTATGCAACTATTTCGAGAAGCCATTAATCTCGCCGGGACAGTCCAGCGTTTTGATCCCACTGTGCGTGCACTTAATCGTTGGAAAGATATCGCGATTTACAGTAAAATTGCTATAGTATTGCAGTAAAATTGTTTAATTGACGCGGCTGAAACCACTTTTTGAGACCAATAAAAACTGTCAGATGTAAATTGAGGTTAGTTAACACCAAACAAAAAGCATAACGTTTTTTCGTATACCTGCTCGTATTTACAAAAGTACCTAGCCCTACTATAAAAAGACTGAAAACAACCTTTTTTCTTTAAAAAAAAAACGGTTTATTGGCAAAACAACAAGTTTTCACACGTCATTTGCTTCACATACTTTTACAAAAATAAAGGATGTTTTACTCTTATACATGCATTCGTCTGCCGCTCTGTGCCACCGTTGCCTCGTAATTTTTTGACGCGTTTTCTCAACGAGGGGCTTTATTATATCTGACGTTTTTGGCAATCGTCCCACTGTGCACTGTGCAGTGTGCACTGTGCATGTTAGGTAAACGATGTGCCTTCCCCAAATATCTACTGCCCGTTTGGAAGGGCAATAAAAAGACATGTAGTTACAAGCTGTGTAAAAATTTAAAATATACTCGTATATTGTGAAAAATGTGACTTATGCACCCTGAAAATAAGTGACGCTTTAAAAATATATATATTCTTTTTTTAACTAGGTCTATAATTTTCTGTTTTGTTAAAAAACATATCAGCTCTCCATCTTGCTGAGTTGTTACTGTTGTTACTGTTGTTTTTAGTACATGGTAACCCTGAAATATTACTAACAAATAAAAACTTTGAAAACTTATTACGGACTACATCCGTCCCGTTACAAAGTTTTTATACCTAATAAATATTTCGAACGTAGGAATATAATATTGTTATGGGGACCTATACAACAGTAAAAGCATTTATTATGATTCTCCTTCCGATTTTCATAGTCACCTCAAACTTTATATAGACTTACACTCGTATAGTGCCTTTAACAGTATTAAATCTAGTCGTAGTGAGAATTTTTGATAACAACTAACTAGCTGTCCCGCGCAGTTTCACCCGCGATAATTTCGGAGGTCCCGCGGAATTGAACCATGCAATCTTTTCAACCCCTTTTCCCTTAGATAGTGGTTGAATTTTCAAAAATCCTTTCTTATCGGATGCCTACGTCATACAAAGAACACACTCTCCTAGTTTCAGGTGTCTACAATCAGCGGTTTAGGCTGTGCGTTGCTCCGTCAGTCAGTCATTCAGGGCAAAGCATTTTATAAAAATTTTTTAATAAAAAATTGGTTAGGTGCGTGTCGAACCGCGCACAGAGAATTTTGTTTTATGATAGCATTTATATTATAAAAAATATATAAATGATATAAAAATTTATATGCCAATATAGACAAGACAGGGTTTATGAAGTTTAATAGTTATTATAAACTACCAATTTCATAGTCTCGCCGAAAAAACAAAATTCCATGCGGTTGAAATCACCAAAAACTTACATAATTTTCTTTAAAAATTAAAGGATTGTTTACCTAAATTTAAATTTCAAGGTTTTTCTATAACTTCTGCGCAGTTTACGGGTTTGTGAACAACACAATAATGCGAAATTCTGTGGTGAAGAAAGTTTGTTGCCAGTATCCATGTCGATTCAACATTTTACACAAAAAAGTTTCCCTAGCGAATAAGTAAGAAGCACGGATTGGTCCATGGTAAGAAGGTACAATTTGCCACATTTATGGCAATCCGTTCATATAAAAAAGCCCCAAACTTTGCCAACAAAAACTTGCTAAATTCACGTAGAAATTGTCCATTCTTTTTTTGCTAAAATATTATTCTCTCATTTCTTTTTTTTTCTATAGGTATTTAACGTCCAATTTGCTTTTTGCTGCAATTGAAATGTAATTTATTGCTGCAATCAATTCAATTCTAGTGAATTGAATCAGCCAGAAAAAAGGAGTTGGACTCGTAAAAAAAAATTAAAGGCGATTTGTCGATAAATTTTTAATCTGACCTCCAAACAGTTGTAAGTCACACTCAACATAATTAAAAGATAAAACAATAGCTAAAACCTATGTATACTTATATACAAACAAATAATTCTAAAAAAAATCGGTTATAGGTACACACGTCGGCGCACTGATAATTCACAATTACAGGCAATTTTATAGCGGCTTCATGCGGAAAAACCGTCAGAAGTCCAAGTTGAAACCAAAACCAAATCGCACCCGCCTTTGCCTATCAATGAGCGAGCTCGCAGTGAGACGCAGCACACGCACGTCGTCCTGCGTAACGCTAAACAACAGTTCCCTTTGAAAAGTAAACCCACCACAACGTTGGGAATCTACGAACACCTTGAAATCTGACCCGTTCTGGTAGTCCTTGTGAAGCGCCACACCAAACACCGGCGGTTCGCCTCGATAGCCCTCGTTGGCTATCATCGCTACGCGCAGATCTGGTGCGAACCTCTTGAACAGACACACTTGGAAACCGCTTTTACTGACCGTCGAAGACAGAGCAAACGACGGCTTGTCGTATCGGGCGCTGAAGGAGAACACAGGCATCGACGGATATACCAGCGGCTTACACGACATCTCCAAACCGATGCATAGGTCTGGAAGTATCTTGTGCACCCATTGCGTGACAACTCGCGTGGTGCCGGGATCCACGTCTTTCATTGCACAAGAAATAGTTCCTAGACTCTTTTCGTTGCCTTTCTCCAGTTCTATTTCCGTTTCCGACGAGATCAGATCCCTTATTTTCGACGTGATCTGCATTTCATACGATCCGTCGACGACCTCACGATAAGTAGCTGTCGCCGATCCGCTCGTGTCCACTAGCAAACTCTCATCGGAACTTTTCGGCTCCAACTCTTTATGTATCATCTGCGTGAAGCACTTGTATGTCTCTTTGGGCTTTCCGTAGTTGTATTGCCGCACTAGTTTGACTCTGTCCATGAGTTCACTTAACACGATCAGTCGTGTACCAATAAAACACCTTGGGAATACGTTTTTCGCTTCTGCGTGAACGTCGCTGAGTCTTGTCATTTTTTGTTTCCGTGGCTCGATCAGCACTAAATCGTTCTTCTTTGGCAACAGCCTCTGCAGGCTCGCCAGGAAGCTACTGACTTCACTCTTTATCTTTTCTTCGTTGATATCCATTGTTGGTTGATATAAAAAAAACTGTTATTTTATTTGTTAGCTAACAGGTCAAACGTCATTGACCTGTCCACTGATATTTTTAAACTGCCCCGACGGTCGCTGCGTATCCGGCCAGTGTTGCACTGCAAAGAGTCCGAGCTGAATAATATATTTTTAGTTGGCTGTAATTGCCATTATAAATTCATTATGTAATCACAGTGCATTACCATTAACTAATCGCCCCACGTCTAATAAGCTTTTAAGTTTAGACACCAATTTATAAATGTCATTATTGGCTATCAATTTCTTTATTGTATCCTCGAGAGTTCGTTAAAAGTAATTTATTATGCGTAGGGAATTCGACACCTGAGCGTCGATTCAATTCTCCCAAGTCTCAAGACCTTTTAAGAAATTATAATACATTATACGTATGTGTATTGAAAACTGAAGTAAAATACCGACGAAATGACTATAAACACAATTGTTAATTCGATAAAATTGAAGTGATTTGACTGACCCTGCATGATATGATAAGTTAGAAAGAGCGTTATACCTACTAAAAAAAAAAACTATTGAAAATTTAGTAAATTATTTATTCGTTGAAAACGTGTTAAATTTTTTAGCAAATTAATAAAAGTTGTTTACCATCGTATACTTACTCGTATATGATCCCCCAACGTAGTCTCTGATTGGAAAAGTAACATTTTTAATTTCCACTCGGCTAGACAGTACAGCGTAGATCGTATCGCGTATGGGAATATTACAGCCATCGTGGAACGTTTAATACACGTGCCATAAAGTAAGTACTTTGATGTAGAACGTTTCGAATTTATTGAGTGGAATTTATGTTACTCGGGTTACTCCACGCACGAGAAAACACTAGTTGCTTGACGAATGTCATCATTCTAAAATAATTACGGGTGATAAAAAATATATAGGTATAATGTTCCTTATTTGGTCATCATATTTTATGACTATTCCTTATACGATATGTACCTACGTCGGATTTCAGTACAGTTTTAGTGACAGTAAAAAAGAGCAATTCTCGCCTCATCTATGTTGACCCTAAAACTTAGCGTCAAATTGAAATAAATGTAGGTACTAGTTTTAAAATTGCAAAATCTTTTTCGGAGCTCTTAACAGATGTCAAAAGAATCAACTTAAGGGGCTCCCCCACGCCAATAACCTTGGGCGCGCGAGCTTTCTTTCGTCCCACCCTACCTGACTCACCTCTGTGTAATTACGACATTTGAGTTATAATTTGAGTTATATTTGAGTCTATTCTCCAATTCCGTCTTTTTTTTTCTTGTTCCGATTATTTCCCATTTCACTGCACTTTTAATTTCTTAGGTGATAAGTCGGTGTAAGAGACGACAGGCGACGCGGGTTCCCCTTTCGAATGCCGGAGCGCGACTGAATTCAAGCGGTGAACGCGGTGAACTCGCAATATATCAGAATTTAATTTCTAACAAAAAACAAAAAAACATAATTTTCAATTGAGATCACATAGTACACGTATTGTATTATGTTGAGTTTCTATACAAAGTTTAATTAGTATGGATAAATGATTCATTGACTTCTGCGGTTTATTTGTATAAATCAGAGGGAAGTTTGTGATTTTTTTCTATCGAGAAAATTTTTAGTAATCGTGTTTTAACATCACATAGGACTTAGTGTATATCCTTAACTTTACTATATATTTTTTTCAATATTATTGATTGAATACTTTTATTGATATACAGGTTCAAAAGTGAGAGGTGGGGCAGTTCTAGCCTCCTATAGGCCCTTAAAGAATAAAGCTCACTTAAATCTCTATACATGTAAAATGCTTTGTTCTGAATCACTGACGGATCAACGCACAGCCTAAACCGCTGATCGTAGAGACCTAAAACTTAGAGGGTGTGTTCTTTGTATGACTGAGGCATCCGATAAGAAAGGATTTTTGAAAATTCAACCGCTAAGGGGGTGAAAGGGGGGGGCAAAGTTTGTATGGAACAATTCCGCGGGAACTCCGAAATTATCGCGAGAAACAAATAGAACTACATAAAACACTACAAACTACATAAAACAAATAGAATCGCACTACATAATATAATTCACTTAAAATATACTCTTGACGCAATCAAGTTCGGATCAAATGGACCTCGAATCGAAATGAGATCGAAACAAAATAAAAAATTTCTACTTTTGAAGCTTTGAGATCGCGTCCGGCGTCTTTATCGTTTTTGAAATTCTCAACAAAAACAACGGATTTTTATTGACTTGTCAGACGTCATTTTTAGACAAAATACGATTTTAATTTACTGTCAAATCAAAATCGGAATCAGACCCAAATAATTTTCAAGAGTTGGAAAATTCTTATGCGATAGTAAAATTTTTCAGTTAGCTATTTTTTGGCAAATACTAGTATAGATACCTGCTTATTTTTTTTGTAGAATTTATAAAGTTGTTGGTTGTATATTGTTGATTATAGTAGTTAGATGTGTAAATATTTTTTAATTGCTTAGTTCATTATTTTATTTTGGAAATCTCATGATTTCAAAATATATCGGTTTTTTTTTAAATTCAATCGCGTTGCTTTGTCTATCAAGTCACACATTGTCATTGGCACAATTACTTAAAAGTTGCCATTTAATAAAAAAGAAGAAGAAAAGTTAGCCCCCAAAATCTATGATTTCTGCAAAAACCTTGACTAACAAAATTTATACAATTACTTTCGATCTATTGCTCCGTTGCGCCGCATTGAACAAACAAACGAACAAACAAACTGTTTTATTATATTAAAAAGATCAAAGACTGTAAGTAAATGGTCGTTAATGGTCTTTCAGCGAATTCTGAGTACGAGTTCGGCGCATTTCAATAGACTACGTCCGGGTCTGAAAGCCAATAAAATTTCTACCGATACTGCTTCTCTTTTATTGCCTTCATTGGAGTATTGATTCGGGCCACTCTTTAACAACGTTCGCTGAGCACAGTTGCTGTTTATGTGAACCATCAAATAAATTAAAAATATTGCAGCATAAAACTTTGGGATCTTGCTGAATATTGGAAATAATATTTTTAAATATTATAGTATACAATAGTATTATTTGATTTGACGCTTTTTTCTCTTATCTTTCTTGATGTCTCTCTTTCTATTAGACTTATTTCTATATTTGTTATTTTTTTTATACTAAAGTAAAAAGCTTAACTTTAAATACAGACATATAAAAGAATATAGTCCTTTTTTCGTCGTGGTCGTCGAAGTCTTTCGATCTGTCCTATTTGTCTCTGTTTTAATATGGTTGCACGCTAATTACCTACGTAAAATCGATAAAAACCTTATTTTGGCAATTCCCGCAGGCAAATCCCTTGCTTGTAATTTATCTTAAAACATTGACATTGTAATTTGCTTACGGAAATATATGTAATACTAGCTGTGCCCGGCGGTTTCACCCGCGTGAGTTTCGGAATTTCCGCAGGAACTATTTTTTTCTAAAAAAATGTAGCCGAAGTTACTCCTTATAACATCAGCTATCTGTCAGTGAAAGTCCGTTAAAATCGGTCCTGCCGTTTCAGAGATTAGCCGGAACAAGGACCAGACTGGATTAGCCAGAAAAGACAGACAGACACAAAAATTTCAATAATTTTGTGTAATTACCGTATATATACCTACTTCCATAATATTGCATTTAGTGAAAAGCTCTTAATTTGGAATTACAAACAGACACTTAAATTTTATTTATACGTATAGTTAATTTGAAAGCGTGAAGATATCTATGGGTGCAACGGAGGCGAGTGGAACCACAGCCCATGGTTAGTTTCCAATAAATAATCAAACTTCAATGAAAAAAGCTCGGGGAAAAAAGAGTAGAGCGTAGCAGCAGCGGCCTAGGCTTTATTAGAAAGTTAACATGTGCGAGGAACTAAAATTGGAGCAGGAAACCTCATTCGGTGTAGTTGGTGATTGATCTAGTTCACGCAACTTCAACCATGTGGGCTTAAAGTTGCTATAAACTGGTTATTAAACTTGTGCAAACTAGTAAAGTACGACGTTGGATATTATTCATGCACTTTGTGGTGATTTTAATTTTTTTTTTTCTTTATTCTTTATTGCACAAAAAAAGAGTAGGTAAATTAAGTGGTGGAAAAATTTAAATAAATAAAATAAATAATATTATAATTATACAACGTGTTATTGAATTGACTGAAAACTGGAAAGCAGATTGTACAGAATTGACTTCCGAATCGATGTTTTTACATTTTTGTTAGCAAATGTCTAAATTATTATTTATAATACAATATTCAACTCGTACGCCGCCCGTAGTAAAAAAATCGTATCGGTCATTGACACGTAGGCGGGGGCGTAGCACTTGAAATTACGTAGAGATAGGTCACCTCCAAACTAATGTTGAATAACTTTTAGGCTATTAATTTTTTCGACATAATTTATATTTTAATTATTTTAATGTTTATTTTCTTTAGTGGGGTGTATCAGGTTTTTAGTCAATTCATTAACACGTTGTATAATTTCATTATTATAAATAATTTTACCTCTGTTTGCTGAAATGTTTCAATTGTTTTCGATTGAACGCAAACTGTTAAAAAATTCTGAAAGAAAACAATACTTAGTACCTACCTACCTGTACATATAGTAGCAGCGTAATTTAATTTATAAACGGAAACATTTTGAAACAATAGTCATTGTTAAAGTGTACAGGACCTACGCCATTGAAACAAAAATATATAGTGAAATTGGATTTCTACTTCGATTAGTGAACTAAAGGCGCGCGGCGCCGTACAATGGACCGGTACAGCGCAACGAGTTCATTCTATCGACAGATGTTTATTAATTGTACCAACTTTTAGAAATCCGCGAACAAATTGCAAACTTGTAATACGTAGGTATTTACAACAAAAAGTTCCCAATCAGACAGTAGAGGTTATTCAATAATGGTCATAATATTACAAATTTTCTTTTGACTTTAGTTATTTTATATACACACTAACTGTGCCCCGCAGTTTCACCCGCGTGAGTTCGGAATTTGTGCACGAACTACCTATTTTTTTTTTTCTAAAATATAAGTAGTAACTTACTCCTTATTACACCAGCTATCTGCCAGTAAAAGTCCCGTTAAAATCAGTCCAGCCGTTTCAGAGATCAGTAGGAACAAACAGACAGACAGACATAAAAATTAAAATAATTGTGTTTTTATTTAAGTAGGTAGGTACCACATTATATACTTTCATTTTCATATGCATAATGTGAAAAGCTAAATAAATATTAACAAAAAATATTAATTAAAAAGAACTGCAATGCACTAAAAGTTATGACGATCACAACACAATTATTTCTTTAGCAATTTTAATGCCCCATAAAAGATAAAACTGTACTCGGAAGAGATATTTCAATTTTATTGCGGTATGAAATCGACGAAATTACCGCGTCACGCAAGATTCGTAGAGCACGAGTCGAAGGCATCTGCTTCGATCCGTACCAATATTACCTAGTACCTACTACAACAATAAAAAAAGCTAAACTAAACTAAAAATGTTGAGAAAATCCTGGCTAATATTATAAATGGACGTAGATAAGCAATAACATGTTAACCCACAAAATTAAGTTACCTATTCAGAACGATTTATTGAGAGTTGGGGAACGTTTTTTAATTATGTGTTTACATTATTACATTTTTTAAGTATGTAACTAAATATTGACCATAAAAAATGTTGACAGAAGATGGCTCTATAATTTTAAAACAGGATTTACTCAAAATTTCTCCACTGTGGGTTAACACACTATTGCTTATCTATGTCCAAATGGACATTTCTTCGAATGATAATATTAAAGATATTAGGCACAATTTGTAGTAAAATTTTACGAGTTACTCGTGAGCGCTAAAGTCAAAAACAGCTGGTGAAACAGCAGTTTTTTATACAGAAAAGAAAAAAAAAAAGAAAAACTGTCAGAGGCTTCGAAATTTTTTTACAAAAGATCAAAAATGAAGTTATTTTTGACTCAGCACACTGTTTGAAAGAAAGAAGAAAAAAAAGAAAGGAGTTTATTGGTGCCTACTTTTAAAGATTTTCTGAACCGTATGAGGAAGGATAAATTCTTCTAGCGAAACTTGGTTACGAGAAAGTAAAAATAAATTCCTCTATCGAAACCACTTTCGTACAAGAAATAAAAAAATCGCATCCAAAACCACTAACGAAAACTTGGTTTCCATAGCTGCCGAAGTGAAAATATTAGGTACCTATGGTGCTAGGAGTTTGAGAAAATTTCCAACTCGTGGTGTTGTAAGTTCAAATCCAACTTGATTTCAGTTATTCCTGGAGCGACTTCTTGATTTATAATTTAAAACTTCATTGGCCGACTTCAAAAAAGGGAAATTTCTTTGTTTTCCTAGAATGTTTATAATAATTATGTGCTTAGTTTTTTTTACTGCAACACCGACTATTATGATTCTATAACTGGAGTAGTCTATGTGGTTTTTAAAATATGACTACTGTTACGGGAGTGTTAGCATTGTTATGTACTTATATGCCTACCTATATGGAATAGCAGATCGAATCTTTTTAATGCTTTAGGTTTGAGTAGATCACAGAGAAAATTATAAATATCAGCCAGAGAAGCAATGTAGACGGGGCAGATACACCACGGATATGAGCAAAGGAAAGAAAAAAGAGCCAAAATTAATTTGTCTACAAAATACGAGTTTGTTAAATGAACCCCAGAACCAGAGGACTTTAGGCTCTTACCCCTCCACTGCACACTAGCCTTCACCGCCGAGGTTTTCAGGGAGTAGAGGGAGGAGCATAGGATGGGGATGGTACAAAAGATCCCAAGGGTCGAGGTGCCGAGGCTTTGCTTGCCCACCCCATTGCCTAAGATAAAGATAAATGCATAACTACCTATAATTGGACGCAAAATTAAGTTGTTGTTACAGAACGCTTTATTGAGAGTAATAATTATAAACCGTTTTTGTGTTTATTTATTTATTTATTGTGGTAAACACAATAAATAAATAAATTTTAAATACCAACAAATGATGAACATAAAACAATGTCGACAAAAAATGGCGCTGTAATTTTCAAAACACGACTTATTTAAAATTTCTTTATTGCTTTTCTTTGTCCAATTATTTATTATTGTCAACAAAAAGCTCCCGGCTCAACATAGGTAATGCTTCTTCACATAACTGATTACGTGAGGCGGCGCTGGCTTGCAGCCGGTACCGGAATAAAATAAAATATAACGTAGTCGTCTGTTTCCATACTAGACTGAGTTAATGCCCGTTATATCTTTTCCGTGGCGTAAATGATCAAAAAAGTCACAACATTACATAAAACGCAACAGGAGTTTTTGGCGGGGATCGAAGAAGTTCCGTAATTTATTTTTCGTGGGTTTTTTGTGTTTTACGGTGCTGTATTTGGATAATCAGTTTCGCAGTGACGGTTTTTTATATGCAAATGAAGATATTATGATGTTTCTAGCTGATTCGTTCGGTGTCCGTTGAGATCCGAGAAAGATTTAGCGATCTATAACCACCATAAATTTAAATTTCAACCGTAAAAAGATGCTAATAAAAATACATTTGCCTTACTTTACTTGAAAGTAGTTTCAAATAAAAGCATTATGATATGCGAAAGTCCATAAGAAGAAAAAGAAAAAAACGCAGTAAGGTAATGCACACCTTTTATAAAATCGTACTATGATCATAAAATGGCGGATAACATCCCCCCATCCGGGGCTCCATCGCGTAAAGTGATGCTATAACAACTTTTTATATTAAACGTGACAAACTGCGAATGTCCAATTTTTATAACCATTTCTTCCCTTATCTCGGGCACTTTATCCCTAATTCGCCAGTAAAAAAATAAGGCAACCCCAACCTGCAATTGAGAGATACGAGTGAAGTATTTCCATGAGAAATATCTTTGTATCAACTGTACATTTGAATAATATTATTGGTTCCAGTTAATTAGCCACTTCATAGGGAACTCTTTTTATTAATTAATGCTTAAATCTTAGTGGTTGGATACAACGTCACCAGCTTGAGTTCTGAGATAACCTCGGGAACTATGAATAAAGGAAAAGTATCCTATATCCTACTACAGGACCTAATCGTAAGAATTTGGTTTGGTTTCTGGTCAAATCAAATCTTCATATTTATCATCGATAGCACCCAATTGTCTTATAAAATTAAAAAATATAAACATAAAATATGTTTACAATAACTTTTTTAAACTGGAAACGCTTAGTAGCAGAAAGAAAGGAACTCAGGGTTGGTGCAAAGGATATACGTATAGGTTTATAAGTGTAAAATAAGAATATAGTGATAGCTTAGTATATATTTATGTGTTTTGAAATAATTACTATTACTGGCTACCCTAGAAACTCCCCCGCCCCCCTAGATGAAGTGCCTATAGCTACGCCAATATCGAGAGATATCCACGCTGAACGTTATTTCCTGTCTTCCACAGATAAAATAGAAGCAGTGATGTGGTCCGGAAAGAAAGTAAACGACACCGGCGCGAGCACGCCCACCGCCGAGGAGGAAATCAAAGTGGTGCTGGTCGGTGACACGCAGTGCGGGAAAACAGCGTTGGTCCAACGATTCGTCTCCGAGAACTATGTGGATGTAAGTCTCCATCTTTTTTTTACGGTCCTCACAGTGGTCAAATTCATAGTCGCCGCCCGCTCCAAAAACATGAAGTCCAAAATTTGAAAATTCAAAATTATTTATTACTTTCACAATGTAAACTTATAACTAAATAAATAGCTGGAGCCTCCTTTTAGGCAGAAATATGCCTGTGCCAGGGGACTCCGCTCCTCATAACTAATTTGAATTTAACAGAATACACATTCCGAAAGTAAAGATTTTATTACATATTTTGGTTATTCGTTGTTGTATCTATTTATTTGGCAAAACGTGTGAAAGAGTTTCGAAATGTGTATGTGTGTGTATGTGTGTGCATGCGTGTGTATGTGAGAAGAAGAAGAAGAAGAAGAAAATAATTTATTTCAGCAGCGAGAATGTGCACGTAAGTAAATGTGTGTGTTTGCGCGTGTGTGAATGAGAATGCAAGAATTCAGGCAGGTAGGTACAGTCAGTTAGCCGCAGAAATACGTATACACTCCTGACACTTCTGACAGACATTGAATTGCAATAGCCAATAGGCATTAAATATTGACCAAAAATGTACACACACTGACACTGGTGCTTTCTAATAATACTTTCAGAATTCCTGCAGGTAACATAGATGATAAACAATGTCGCCGGATAAATTTCACACAAAAAGATATTTACGAAATGTATTAAAAGCTTTTCATTTTGATGTTTACTTAATATGCTGTTTATCAAATTGAATGTTCGTGGAATATTGTACAAAATATGAAAAGTTTTGGGAAAGTATGAGCATTTTCCCGTGGCGCTCCTGTGCCTCAGCTTAAATTGCCTCTCTATTTAGTGTATTATTTCCTCTGTGGTCCCCTACCTGACGACCTTAGGCTTGTCTAATTACATAGAATAAATGGTATTTTCTGGCTAATTACTTTGAACAAATGTCTTTTCTGGCTGTAGTTGCTTATAAATTACAAATTCAACCCCATTACGGGATGGCGGCAGACATATCAGCTCCACTAGCAAATGAAATACGGTTAATTTGTCATTTGTAGAATCAATTCTAATAAAACAACAATATTACAATACAATCCCGGACATCGGAATCAAGCGATTTCGCACAAATAGGTTTTGTGCACTGAAACTTAAATATGTATGATGAACACAAAAGTTTTTAATACAGTTTTGAAGCTTGATATTTGAATTTAGTGTCCACATAGAACGTTTTTTTTTTCATGCTTTTAAACCCACAAATAGAGGTATATAAGAGGGTTTCTTTCAGTCGTTTGGAAGTGTAGTTTATCTTATCTAAGTATTCCGTCCTTTGAGCACTTTGTCTGATTAAAATTCTATTTCAATAGCGTTCTAATCTCTGTGGAGACTCCTTCGTCGTAGTATATTTTACATAACCATAATAGTAAAACTATCTCTAGAGGCGACTAATACTAAAACTGTCTCTACATTGAAGATACTTAGGTACCTAACAAAAAACGGAGCTATACCTAAATTATAAAGACAGCCCTGCTGAGTTTCTTGTCAGTTCTTCTCAGTAGAAAGACGTATTCCGAACTGACGGTAATTTATCTAATCACCTTTTTAATTTATCTATCTAAGAACCTGCTGACGATTACAAGTGATTGTAACCACTCCTAAGTCATAAATAGATTTTGAATTTTGAATTTTATTAACATGTCAATTTTTATTTAAAAAAATTTTCCTCTAGGTTGTCTAAGTTTGGATACAATATGGAAGTTTGAACTCCGTTTTTTTCATCACAAAAATGCACATCAAAAATTTGTAAACATTTTGATCAGACTCCGCGCTCCGACTCTCCTAGCTTGTCGTTGCGACTCCGCGACTCTGACGCCAATACAAGTGTGCGGGGCTTTGAACAAAATATATGAAAATTGTAGGCCGCAGCCTGTCGTCGCGTCTAGTCGTCGAGCTGTCGCAGTCGCGTGTCGCATAGTGTGCGCAGGCTCTTATAAAGGGTGTCTCAGAATGTTTTTCGTTTTTAGATGTTAAATAAAAAACAACAATATCAATTAAAACTCGTTTTATTTATTGTTAAATTAAAGCGCAATTCTTGAAGTTTATTTAAGAAAAACAACCGTTTGCAAATGTGCACCATTCACTTGATCACACTCATTTAACTCAAGCGAAGCTGCGCGCAATCTCAACGATTTTCGTGGGTTGTCCATACAAACTGGCGAACGCGGTCGACGTTCATACTCATTCTTAATGTCCTTTTGCGCCCATGATGATTCGTCCGGCATTGTATTCCCAGTCTCTTCAAACTTGCACACCCAATGCTTAAATAAATTGGCACTTGGCACATGTTTTAAGCTTGTTATATCAAAATGTGTCCTGTAGAGACGACGAACAATAGTGTAGGAATCGTTGTTCTTATAAAACGCTCGCACGCAAAACGCGCGCTGTGTCCCGCGAAAAGATTCATGGCTGCCAAACTTAACAAGTCAGCCAAGCGTTTGAGACCACCCCCCTCCCCCTGCTACCTGCGGTTGGCGCATACTGGCCAATTCAAAAACGAAAAACATTCTGAGACTCCCCTTACATAGACACTATAGATTAAGTACGCCAACACGTTCGTCACACAAAGTCTACCCCCACCGGAAGTTGAATTCTTGCCTCTTGATTAGCGGAAAGGTGTAGTGACTTCGCGATACCGGTCGTCAATTCGGCTTATTATTTTAATATGTTACTACTTCGAAATGTCAATTTTATCATAATTATTGTAAAAAAAAATGTAAAAGACGATAAAGATAAAATTGACATTTCGAAGTAAAATTACTCAAGCCTTTTTTTCACTGATAATAAAAAATCTTGAAAAGAAACTAACTCTTTGAGTTAACTATACTTTTATTCTCATTACAATAGTTATTACAATCGCACCTATTCTATATATACAATAGAAATAGAACACTTCTTACGACCACTTAAGTCGAGCAGAGTAACTACATTGAAGCTCTCCTGTGCTGACACTAGTATACCCACAACCACACCAATGATTGTGGGGTACAGACTTTAATTTATTCAATGGCCATGAGGGTACAGATTAAATAACAGTGTTGCCATAACATAATGCTAGAACTCCCTGAAATAAGGAACGACTTACCAAAAAATCCCCCATACCGCGCCGTTCCGGCAGTGGACGCCCAGCCTTAAAATAGTTGGTACATCGATGCCGCTGTTACAAAAGACTGTGGCGTGAACGATATAGAAGTGTTATTAATACCTTTGTATAATTTAATTTTATCCGAGGACGCGTGTGTCAAATGATTTGTATGAAATGTTATAGGGGGTGTTCGTTATTGTTGGTCGTCGAAGTTTCGGGGACGAGTCGAGGACGGTCAACGACTCCAGAACCAATCTTTGTCATGATAGAGGTTAGGTATGAATTTTGATGAGTTCACGTACAATAGTGAAGAATGTTTCGTTTTAAGTATCTACGATACATATACCTACTATCGGTTTTTTTCCAATCTATTCCCCTGCGGTTTTGCTTTCGTAATTCCTGCGGGAACTCTTCGTATCGGGATGGAAGTGCCAAGACCTAAATTACTCAATCTTTTACTTAATTTACTTTTTTTTATTTCGTTTTTTTTTCGCAAGCCGATTGCGATTAAAAAAACCTATATTTATAAAATAAGAAGGAGCTCTTCGTTTGTACTTTGTATTAATAAGAGTTAGAAGACGGCTTTATACCTTTTTTATTTTAATTTTTTACAATAGTAATTGCAAGCATAGCCATTAAAAAAAAAAATCAAAATTATACTTTTTGTCCTAACCATAACTACTTAAGTACTGGCCACGAGATTTTATTTACGAATTGTTAATAGAAACAATGTTTTAGTCATTGAAGTAGCTATAATATGTACTAACCTAGCACATAATACTGCAATAGCTTTAGCTTAGCTTTTTCCTACATCGATTGAGATTATTTCGGTAGGTACCTATTCCTTTTTCAGGAAGTTATTTTTACGAAATCGCAATAAATCTAAACGGAAGCGTTAGAATGCATTAATATAAACAAACGTACGTCGCTTTAACATAAACATTTTGAAAATTTGTTCTAACGTTTATTATTGAAAGAAGCGTATAAAGAGCGAGGTCTTTGACCTGCGATTGCTGTAAACGTTGCGTCTACTCGTCGGTTCTGAAACATTCATACGCGAACGCTGAAAGGTAAATTGAATCTAGAATTGGTTTCAAATATATATATGTATTACTTTTAACCTTAAATAAAAGAAAACTGAATTTAACTGCAGTTTACCTTCTTCATCAGATACTAGCTGTTTCCCGAGGTTTCGCCCGCGTTAATTTCGGATCTCCCGCGGGAGATAAAAGTACCCTGTATCTTTTTTTGTACCTCTGACAACCTGTATGCAAAATTTTATAATGATCGGCTAAGCCGTTAAGGCCTTAAAACGTAACAAACAAAAAAACTCACTTTCGCATTTATAATAGTACGGATTAGGTAAGGAAAGGACTAAGAAACTAGGCAATAAATTGTCCATAAATGCTGCCCGATACATAATAATTAAAAAAAAAAACTTTTTTTCCCTGCATTTCCCAAAAGTAGCTACTATATTTTTGCATCTTTTCTTCGGAAAAAAATACTTACAATTATTTATTTTTCTAAAAAAGGTGGCGACCTTACGTTTCCTTATCGCACTATACCCACTTTCACACTGCACGTAGGTAATTCGCAGGGTCACATCTCTATATTGCCTTAATTCTACACGGCATATGGCGATAATTACTGATAACTTAATTAACAGTTCGCATCGCGTTCATTTCGTTTTATACAAGACAAAGGTCTTTGTGTACCTATGTCTCTAGTATCTAGATAATATTATGTTTGTTGTCTTTTCGAGGGGATACTTTTGTGTGATTTTTTTATATACCTTTTTTACTAGAAAAAATTCCAAACATGGCATAAGTAAGACCGTTGTGTGAGATATACATATTACTCTTTTTGATTTCTGTTCATGTTGTCCTTGTGTGCAATAATAATTGTTAAATAATTACCTTTAAAAAAATCGTTTTTTTACTTATCTAGTTATTAATTGATGATTTACCGCTATTATATATTATACTATCTGTCCCCCGCGATTTCATCCGCGGTAATTTCGGAGTTCCTGTGTCCTTCTTTGTACCCCTTACAGTAGTTTACGATGATAAGCAGTTCCTCGCATTAATTCCGGAGTTTCCGCGGGAACTCCGGGATAAAAACTATCCTATCTTTTAAGTTGGACCATATTATAAATGGTTACAAAATTTTATCAAAATCCTTTCAGTAGGTAGTTTCGGAGTCCATCGCGGACAAACAACGTGACACGTGATTTATATTAAGATAAGACTAGCTGTCCCCCGCGATTTAATCCGCGGTAATTTCGGAGTTCCCGCGGAGGTTGCGGGAAAAAAGTACTCTATGTCCTTCAGTTTCCGAGGGAATTCCGGGATAAAAACTACCATATCTTTAAAGTTGGACCATATTATAAATGGGTGCAAAATTTTATCAAAATCCGTTCAGTATAGTTTCGGAGTCCATCGCGGACAAACAACGTGACACGTGATTTATATACATTAGATAAGATTAACAAGTTTTGTGAGAAAGAGGGTGTAGTAAACTACTAAACTACAAGCGTTTAATCTCTTATAATTTTTTTTTTCATAACTTGAATAAAATTCTTTGAGTGTGATAAAAGTATTTCAAGGTTCAATTGGTATTCTCATTTTTTCAAACAAAACCATTCTGAGTGACGTAAAGTACCTACTTAGTGAATTTTGCCTCGTACACAGGGTTGCAAGATTTCTTTTTATTTTTTCTTCTAAATCCTCACTAATCGTTTAAAGGAAATAAATACTAGATTCATAACAATTATGATGAAAAATCTAAAGGCAAAATTTTAAGTCTACATAGCTACCTACCATTTTCGTTTATATTGTTCCGAAAACAATTATATCACAAGTTGAAGTGAATAAAAAATGATGAATTTTCTGCGAATAAACCAAAAATCGGTCAGCGTTCCCCATTAAGAAAATGAAAATGAATGTACGAACAAAAAAGGTCTAATCACCACGCTGCTGGTTGCTGGGAAAAAACAAAACGCGAATGTGTCGAAGAATACTTATGTACTTGTTAGATAAACCTTATTGTTAGGAGAGTTACGTGCATTTTGCAATGTCTCATGTAAGTATTGATGTTATCTTCTCTTTGTTATGGACTACATACATTTTACATGTAGAGCATTTTTAGCCAGTCTCAAAATGTTATTATTATTTTTTGCTAGCGGTGTTCTAAAGTTTGAAAATGCAGTTTATATGCAGGTTGCTAAAAACTGAAAAATCTTTTTGGGGGCTGTTGGCAGATAGGTAATAAAGGACAGCTAGGTACTGTAAAATGTTCATGTCCAAAATATCACCGTAGTGCCTATTACACACAAAAATAAATTAAGGAAATTACAAAACAGTCTTTAGTCTCTCCTGAAAACTTTCCATTTCATTTATTTGATTAATTTTAACAACTTTACTTTTAAGGATGTGACACCTGAAGTCAAAACTAACGAGGCTTATCAAAAAATAATTAAATGGTAAAAAGACAATGATAGCGTGTTACTATAATAAACTTGTTTGTGCATACAACGAAATAATACGAAAAAAAAATGCAAACACTTATGTCGTGGCTATAACATGTGAATAAAATAATAAAGTAACTCTTATATACGAAAATCAATCTCCTAATCTTAGAGGTATAATTATTAATCAGTATGTCTTACTAATTTATAAATTCTGAGGCTTTTAAGAATAAATATTTTTTTACAAAGTCAGCCATCCGGCCATACAGCATCGGTTGGTGCTGTTAGTACTCTCTCTAGAATGTGGATTTAGTTCAGTAACATTGCTGTGTTTGAGACAAACATGCTCTATACAGAGTGACTGCATAAACCGGTAGGAAGGACTGAATCCATTTAACTATTCGAAAGATTAAAATTCAAATCCTACTACACAGTGGTACATGTAAACCACTGAAAACAAACTCGGTTGCAGTTTTATTTCAAACTACAACTGCGTCTCTGTGTGAATTTCGGAATTTTTCAGGAGCTCTTTGTTGTGCCGGGATGAAAACATTGTTTCATTCAAATATCTATGTTTAATAGCTTAGTTATTAGGTACCTATGTTGTGTGCCGACGTGCCGGTAGTCAGAGAGGAGTGAAGACACAATTGATACAACAGACACAGGATTTTATATAGAGTTTATATTATGAACCAGATACTAGGTTATAATAACTACAATATAAAATATAGAATAACTTACGCGAGATCAACTTTATACGCGGGGGGTGTCACTATGACTCGTGTTGCGTGGTTGAAGGTGGGTAACTAACTGACTACTCCAAACTTCCCTCGCACTAAGCACGACTCTCAAAATAATGAACTACACATTTACAAAAAGGTCTTATAACAAAGGTACTGGAACGTTACATAAAAACAATAGAAACAAAACATCTTTCACTCCAAGGAGCGGTACAGCAAAGGGTGCTGCGTGCAGATGTTACTAACGATAGGTAATTAACTAGCTATTGCTGTTTGTGCTACACAATGTACCTTAATAAACCTTTGTCTCATCTAGGTCCTAAAACTGATAAAACCTTTTCTAAAAAAATACAAGATTCATACTGTAAAACCAATAACACAAAGTGAATGAAAACAATGAGAAGAAACTTAGATAATAGCTTAATGTTACCGAACGTGGGAACAATGACGCTTTACAGAATTGAAAAAGAAATATTTAAAGAAATGTTTACTAATAAAATTTAACATGGCAACAGACCCCACAGTACATTACAATCCTCCCCTTTTAGAGTGAAAACGAAAGTTTTCATCAATATCATTATTGTTACTTATACATTTAAAACATAATTATGCTTAATCATATCATACTAATCATCTTACTTTTCTAATAGTTACAATATCATAAAATCATTACATAAGACATCAAATTACAAAATACAAAACCGATAAAAACATTAAAACATTAATGTTGTATAAACTAACTAAACGCTTATTTGATTCCATTGTTAATAATTATGACACCTTCAATTGAGCTATTCTACTACTGCGTCTCAATGGTGTTGCTGTAGTAACAGTATCATTTAAACTTGAACTAGGGATATCACTCATTTCAATATCTACTCTTTCTGGACTATTGACTTTCAAAGTTACACAATTGGTTATCCTAGCACAACAAGTTTTACTATCTTCCAAGGCTAGCGTTCGTCCTCGTGACGTACAGAAAAATTTTCGTTTTAACAAATATTTACCAAGTCTATACAAAATGTAAAAACTTATTACCTTAATTACAGACATAAATATGTAAATAAAATAGTAATTACCAACGACCTTGTTAAATAGATTATTGTTTTGCATCTCATCAATAATACTGTTAATTTTATCTATCTTATGGCTTGCCACATTTAAATCTTCTAAATCTAGATGCACTCCATTCAATGGGATGAAATTTATTTTATGTTCAAATGTTTTATTTTTTAATTTCTTACAACATTCGTCGTTTGTTATATCAAAGTCTGGTAGTAATGATAAATGGTTAGAAGTTATATCACTATTTGAAGATTGTAAAATTACATTAGGTGTATAAAATTTACAATTTTTATCTAATTTTAATAAACCTGTATTCGAGATTTCGATATCATGTGGTTCTTCATTTTTACAATTAATTGTAGCTAAGATTCTTCTTGGAGTTACAAATAACCATTGATTTTTATTATACATATTAAACCATAATTCGTTTTGTATTGAAGTGATTCTAGTGTCACATGTTGAAGGTATTTGATAATTATTTCCTAATAAAAGATCAGTTTCACAGCTCGTCTTTGCATGTACAGAGTATAAAGGTTGACTTATCTTACAAATAAACTTATTATTAATTAACCTTTTGCATTCATTTATATTATCTAGCGAGGCATAATGAATCTTATTACTTGACAGTAATAAATATTTCTCCGTAGGTAAAATAAAAAGAAATGTATTATTTTTATTTAATATCGGAACAGGTACTAAGTTATATAAATCATACGTTTGCTGAGTTATCAAAGGTGTTTTAATTACGAATACTATTTTATTATTCATATAATATGTTACTAAATTAACTAAACCTAATAATTCAGAGATATGGTCATTACTTAAATCTGTTGGGTATTTAGTATTCGATGGTAAGTTTGGTAACGTCTTTTTAATTTCTGACAGATATTGATCAGGGGTAATTATAACGGGATGTAAGACATTATTTTTCGAAAACATTACAGCATTTATAATGACTGAAATTTCGTTATTCAACTCTGACGTTACGAGAGTAAGGAATGAAAGGTGATCGTCTAAGTCTTGCTTCATATTTATGTTGAATATTTTATTATTAACATCTTTAGTATAGTTTGAAAGTATATCAAGATTTTTATTAAAAATTGCTTCATTTTTCTGAAGATTCGTTACCGAATTGTTAAAATTTGTAATTGTTGATTTAACTATTTGCGTTTGCGACTTTAATAATTCAATAATTGTATTTTCATCCTTTGAAATATTATTTATAGCATGATCATATTTTTCAGCATCTTCGGCGTCCATGGTTCCAAACAGAACCTTCATCAGAGAACCTATACCATCAATATAAGAACGTTTAGATCTATTCAATATTTTAACACCATTTTTGACCGGTAATTTCCTTGAAAATAATCTCTTGATTTTTTAGTTGAGGAAAGAGTTGTTCTAACACAGTCAGTGAAGTTTGACATAATGAAAATGTGTCAAAAGTAACATCTTTACAAAGGGTCTTAGTTTCTAGCAACGTAGTTTCTATCAAATCTATCTTTTTATGAACACTCGATACATCTAAATATGTAATTAAATTCCATTCACTATCAAAATTATGAACAGTACCTATATGTTCGTAGTAAAGACCTGTCTTATCTAACTTACTAATACTATATAAGCTGGCTGCGACTACTTGAAGAAGCGCAACTGCTAACAGCAAGATTTTGAAGTTCATCCTGAAACAAACGCATGTTTCAGTCGGTTTGTATGAACACGCATTTTCTTATTTTTCACTTGTAAAGTGACGTTAACTTTAGAATTGATTGCTATAATGTCGTAAGGACCTAACCAGTATTTTGCTAACTTTTTCGTCTTTCCTAACCGAACTTGTTCGTTGCTTAAATATACCTTATCTCCTATTTTAAATTCTATGTACCTAGATTTCTTGTCATATAATCTTTTATTTGTTTCCTTTGAATCAATAATATTTTTTCTAGCTAATTCACGCGATTTCCTTAATTTTAATAATAAATCATCTACATAATTATCGTAAGAATACTTGAATTCTGTTTCTTTAGTAATTGAACTAGGTAAACATGCTTTGAAACCAAATATAAGTTCAAATGGGGTATAACGTGTTGTACTATGCACGTTAGTATTGTATGAAAACATTGCGAAGTCTATCCAACGATCCCAATTATTTTGATCTTCGTTAACGTAATGTTTAAGATAGTCTGCTAGTGTACTATGACTTCTTTCTAAAGCTCCATTGGACTGAGGGTGATACGCACTTGTATTAATTTTCTTCATTTTAAATAATTTCGATATTTCTTTTATTAAATTTGACATAAAATCTGCACCTTGGTCTGTGAGTACTACTTCGGGTATACCAAATTTACAAATAAAATTTCTGACAAAACAGTCAGCTATTGTTTCCGCATCGTGTTTAGGTAATGGATATGCTTGTGAAAATTTAGTTAGATCGTCTTGCAAAGTCAAGATATATTTATTACCATTTTCTGTTAAGGGCAATGGACCTACAATGTCTAAACAAACTTTTTCAAACGCATTTGTTGCTGTAGTTGTTATTTCCATGGGTTGTTTAGTTTTCTTTCTATTTAATTTATTTTCTTGGCACGACTTACATTTTTTTATAAATTCAGCGATGTCTTGTTTCATGGTTTTCCAGTAGTAATTAGACTTAATTTTCTTATAAGTTTTATGAAATCCTGTATGACCTGAGATTGGGTTTGTGTGACACTCATCTAATATTTTTACGATATCTTCCTCTTTTGGAGTGACAACCGTATTGTGATAAACTTTAATTAATATTTTAGTATCCTTAAATAAAAATCTCAGTATAGTTCTAATTTTATGCCATTTTAAGTTGAGCAATGGTTTTAAGTTTTCCAAACAAAATTCTGTGATATTTTCTTTTATTAATCGGTCTCTTAAATTCTTTAAAACATTAAAAATATCTTCATAAGAAACTTTTTCCCAATTATTAACCCTAGTAAACGCGAAAAATGTTAATTTATTATTACTTCCTCTAGATGCTAATATATCATATAACTTGGCGTTCCGTGCTTTTAATTCTGATATACTATTTTCATATAGTTTTAATTGTTCCTCGTTAATGGGATCTAAATCGCATGATGTAAAAATTACTTTGTTACAGTTAGATGGGGGAATACCTCTATGTTCTTCTAAGTTTTTAGTTAGAATCGGGCGTCTTTTAATTTCTTCTAAGAAGGATGAGTAACTTTCGTGTTTTCTTGTTAAAATATTTATTTTCACCATATCATTCTCCGGCATAATACGACTCAATGCATCTGCGTTATTATTTAATTTTCCTTTTTTATATATTATCTTATAATCGTATTCTTCTAATAACAGTCTCCATCTGACCAATCTCGATCCTGGGTCTTTAACGTTAAATAGCCATTCCAGTGGCTTATGGTCTGTGACAATCGTAAACTGTCGACCATATAAATAGGGTCTGAAATGTTTAACTGACCAAACTATTGCTAGCAATTCTTTTTCTGTTGTTGAGTAATTAACTTCCGCTTTGTTTAGTGTTCTACTCGCGTAGGCTATAGGGAGATCGGAATCTGTACAGTTCTGTGATAAAACACTACCTACAGCGTAATTACTTGCATCAGTTGTTAGTATAAAAGGTTTGCTGAAATCCGGATATTGTAGAATGGGCTTTTGACATAATTTTAATTTTAATGTTTCAAATGAATCTTGTTGTAAACTAGTCCAAATAAAAGGTATGTCTTTCTTAAGAAGCTTTGTTAAGGGTTGTGTTAATTTGCTAAAGTTTCCGATAAATCTTCTATAGTAACCTGCCAAACCTAAGAAACTTTTAATATCTTTTTCATTTTTAGGTATAGGGAAATTCTTTACTGCTTCTATCTTTTTTGGGTCTGGTTCAACTCCATTTTGAGTGATTAAGTGTCCTAAATACATAACTTCTCTTTTTAAAAACTCGCACTTATCTGGTTGTAACTTTAATTTATTTTTCGATAGTCTTTCAAATATTTCTTTTAATTTATTATTGTGATCTTCTAATGAATTACCATAAACAACTATGTCATCTAAATAAACAAAACACTTTAAACCTTGTAAACCTACTAAAACATTATTCATTAACCTTTGAAAGGTACTTGGAGCATTCTTAAGACCGAATGGCATTCGCGTAAATTCGTAGTGACCTAACGGTACACTAAACGCTGTTTTAGCTTGATCTCTCGGGTGCATTTTAATTTGATGAAATCCAGATGCTAGATCTAATGTAGTAAAATATTTACTATGTCCTAACTGATCTAAAATATCATTTATTTGGGGCAAGGGATAAACATCTCCTATACTGTTGTCATTTAATTTTCTAAAATCTATCACGAGTCTCCATTTCTTTTTACCAGACGCATCTTCTTTTTTGGGGACAATCCATACTGGTGAGTTCCAGGGACTATTGGAAGGTTTAATAATGTTATCTTTTAATAATTTATTTACTTGGTCATGAACTTCTTCTTTTAGAGCTTCTGGGTATCTATACGATTTAGTGTTAATTGGACGTTCATTTTCAAGGGGTATCTCGTGCATGACAATATCTGTGGCGGTTAGACTATCGCCTTCTAAATGGAAAATATGATTATATTCTTTACATAATTTTACTAATGATTCTTTTTCTTCTTTGTTTAAATGGTCAATTCTCAATGTTTGTTCTATTTTGTCTAAACGACTACTATCGTAATTACAATTATTATTTTGTTTATCAACTTTCATTATTCTACTGTCGCTTTGGTCTTTGTTAGTTATAGACTCTAAATGGACCTTAATTTTGTTTATTTTTATCATCTCATCAGTGGTGTTTAAACAAGCTGTTAACGCATAACTATTATTTACCTTGACAATGCTGGGACATAGATAACAACCTTTTGTTATCTCTATTTTCTCGGGAATTATTCCTTCATTTAAATCTTTATTTATTATATTAACTGATATTATTTTTTCACATCTTGGCTCAATATAAATAAACTCATTTTCAATATTATTATTCTCACACATATTTTTCATTATATTATTTTCATTTATTTTTTCAATTTCAGTATTCTCACTATTATTTCCATTTCTCATACTTCTGGGGTTATTTATTATGCTTTCAGTTTTCATATTATCGAATAAAATATCATCACAATATATCGCCTCATTATTATTACATTCTAAACTCGCAATTATATCATTATTCTTTTTTTCGTCTCTGTATATCATTTTTATAAGGGTACCTAATAATTCAATTTCTCCCTTTTGGAGATTAATAATAGCGTTCATCGTTTGGAGAAAGTCGCTACCAATTACTCCGTCGCTTTCGATAGGAAAGTTATCAGGTACTATCGAGACAGTATGAATAACCGTATTTGTTCCTATTTGAAATGAAACGCAAGTATACCCCGTTGTCTCCGTTGGCGACGCATCTTTATCTATTCCTCGTAATTTAAAAATCTTATCTTTATACACTAATGAGTTTTCGTTCAACGCGCTTTCTTTAATTAATGTTATTTCTGCTCCTGTATCTATTAAAAATGTGCTTATGTTATCGTTAAATTGTTTGGACATTAATTCAACATAAAGAGATATTTTTGTGTTTACTATCATAATTCGGCCTCCATCACAAAAGTCCTTGGGGCGGCCTACTTCCTTGGACTGTTGGGGTTTAAATTACCGCTCATATTTTCTCTATTATTATGTGAGTTTGCATAATTATTTGGATTATTCTGCGAAGGTGAATTCGTATTATTATTATACATTCTATTATGAGTAAATCTATTATTGCTGTTAGGGAATCGACTTCTATAATTATTATTGTTAGGTCTATAATTGCTTGCTGATGGACCATTATAATGATTAAATTGATTACTACGGCAATCTCGGCTATAATGTCCTTTTTTGTTACATTTAAAACATGTAATAACGTTATTATTAGGTTGAATAACTCGAATATTTGGGTTAAATCTGCACTGAAAGGCTAAATGTCCTATTTTATTACAATTAGTACATCTTTTAACGTGGGGAAAATGTCTTTGATTCATTTCCGCTCTAGACATTATTTCTTGTTCTTCAGAAATGGCGATTGATATAGCTTCCTCGAATGTGTTCGGTTTTTGGGACTTTAATAAAATGTGTAATTGTGGTATAAGACCACTAATAAAAATATTTAATGATTGGCTTTTTAAGAGATCTATATTGGCTTCGCGAGCCTCTTTACTGAGTTTGGGGTCTAACGATTTAATTAATTTAATATAGCAATTTTCGACTCTGTTTGAATAGTTTAAGACGGACTCGTTATGTCCTTGTCTACACGAATTTAGTTCCATCTGCCATTGTGCAAATGTTCTTTTTTCTGAATAATTTTCTAAAAGGTGAATTTTTAATTCCTCCCAATTATTAAACGACCTATTTAACAAAGTTGACCTAATGTTTCCTTCTATTTTAGATAATACTACAGATACGAAAGCTGAACTAAAAATTGGATTTATTAATGCGCTTGCGTTGTTACAATTATCGATGAAAACATGAAGATTGGATTTATTTCCGTCATATTTATTTAGCATACGCTCGGCGAGATTAATATCAATGAATGCATTTGGGGGTTTCGTTTCGTCTAAAGGCATCTTAATATAATATATTTTGTCTTTTTCTAAATTATTATACCTATACGTAGAGTAAAAAAATAATCACTTATTCACTTTATGAAGTATTCACTTACGTGGACTTTCTTTGGGGTATTCTTATAACACACAGTTGGCTGCTGGGGAGAAGGGGACGTTTTTCTGGTTGAGTTCCTTGAAGACCTGCCGGTGGTGCCTCGAAAGACACGATGATCTGCTGCTACTCTGATGTCTGCTGCTGTCTTTTTGCCTCTGCTTGGCTGCACTCTTCAGCACTTCTTTGTTAATACGTTGATCAGTTGTTTTGATATGTCTCGAGAGACGACTTACGAATAAGTTTTTTATCGAAATTTCTGAATTCTCGTACTAAGGCTATCACGCTGACGCGCTCGTTTGCCTTTTGTCTTGTGGATGATTTCAATCCACCAATCTCACTTCTGACACCAATTTGTTGTGTGCCGACGTGCCGGTAGTCAGAGAGGAGTGAAGACACAATTGATACAACAGACACAGGATTTTATATAGAGTTTATATTATGAACCAGATACTAGGTTATAATAACTACAATATAAAATATAGAATAACTTACGCGAGATCAACTTTATACGCGGGGGGTGTCACTATGACTCGTGTTGCGTGGTTGAAGGTGGGTAACTAACTGACTACTCCAAACTTCCCTCGCACTAAGCACGACTCTCAAAATAATGAACTACACATTTACAAAAAGGTCTTATAACAAAGGTACTGGAACGTTACATAAAAACAATAGAAACAAAACATCTTTCACTCCAAGGAGCGGTACAGCAAAGGGTGCTGCGTGCAGATGTTACTAACGATAGGTAATTAACTAGCTATTGCTGTTTGTGCTACACAATGTACCTTAATAAACCTTTGTCTCATCTAGGTCCTAAAACTGATAAAACCTTTTCTAAAAAAATACAAGATTCATACTGTAAAACCAATAACACAAAGTGAATGAAAACAATGAGAAGAAACTTAGATAATAGCTTAATGTTACCGAACGTGGGAACAATGACGCTTTACAGAATTGAAAAAGAAATATTTAAAGAAATGTTTACTAATAAAATTTAACATGGCAACAGACCCCACAGTACATTACACCTACGCCACACTGTTAAATAAATTAAACCGGCATTTTCTCAAAAATGATCGTAATGTGAAAATCATAAAAATGGATTTTAAAATACGCAATTTTTTTTTTATATTTCACTCTACTTTCCAGAATTAAAAGTTAACCTTTATTAGAAAGGCGAACGTCGCACGTCGCATAGGTACCTACACGTATTATGTTCCGGGAAAGAACCTACCGGCAGTTACGAACGCAATGGCGAGCGTCATTCAAGGGGATGCACGGATGTTATAAACAAGCATGTAATAAGCATACAAAAATGTTTAAAGGGCTCTATTGCACAGTGATCAACAACATTCCTTACCCATAACGCGCCTGCTTGTAACACCCAAACGATTTAGATTACAACACATTACTCACTATTCTGTATAATATGGTCATCTATACTATAATAAAAGAGTAGAATCCGCGATTCTGTACATTGAATATTTTTAACAAAAACTGACAGGGGACAATAAACGAAGAACCACAAAAAAAGGATTTTTATAAATCTTTTCTGTCTGTCTGTCTGTCTGTTCGCGATAATCTCCGAATCTACTGAACGGACTATCATGCGGTTTTCACAGGAAGATTAAGAGCCTGGAGCTACATATAGGCTTTGTTTCATTGAAATCGGATGTCGGGAAAAAAGTAGTTGTATAAAAACCTTTCGCGCGGATGAAACTGCGGGGCACAGCTAGTACCTACTGAATAAGAGCTTTGGACGTTCGGAAATCATGTTTTTTTCTCTTAGCTTTTAACACGGTGGCCAATATGCCTAATTTTTCTCTTGTTTTTGTGTTATAATTTCTAAATTAACAATTTTATTTATAAAGGTACTAGCATATACTGCTAGTATGGTATTTGTGTTGAAATCTTCTGAAGCTTCTACAAACAAGACTACTATTATGAATTTTCTTTGGTACTACAATACTCTAGAATCTAGAGTCCTCAAACCTCCATCTAGAGTCTACCCTTTACCACTACGTGGGAACCTGAACGATGGCAAAGGTTTAATATTAGATTAAATAGGGTCTATATTAATCGGATTATCTTGACATACCTATCTACACAAGATTCTATTCGGCACAATCTCACTGAACATGAAAAGAAAATAGAACAATGACGACTTTGAAAGGAAGGAGGTAGGTATACTAATCCCACATGTTGATCTGGGCCCAGGAGTCCTAGGATGCTTAAACTATCTACGTACCTACGTGCCAAATTAAATTTTATTCCATCTCCGTGTTTTAAAATATACAAAGAGTTCCGAATTCCAGCCGTGCATATATCCCTTTTAGTAAGTTTTAGATGTGTGATAGTAAAAGTAGGTGTGCATTTATCTTATGCTTTAAAAACGTTGAACATGGTAATAACTTATCACAATAAATCAATGCATAGCGTAGACAAAATGAATCACGGTTCGTTCACACCCACGCTGCGAGCTACAATCCAACAAACGGCAACACTGAGTCGTGAACATCTCTTTGTGGCGGCAACGACCCACCCGCACCGCCATGTTTGGATTTTTTATAGCATTTTTGAATATAGAACGCATTCTTGGAACGGTGGCGCCATTTTTTTGTGTTGCATTCAACAACTTTGAAATGCCGTGAGACTGGAGATGAAGGCAAAGTTTTATGGCTATGGCGTTAAATGTATTATCTATTATTACTCTCCTTAATAAAAAAAAATTGCTATTCCTGGAAAGACTGAAAAGATAATTTGTAAGGACTTTTGGCGGGATTTTAGCACAGTGGACGTCAGGTTTATTTCTTTGTTTTGCAAATTAGTTTATTGTGATTAATATTGTGTGAATATGGTGGATTTTGCATAATAGTGATCCATTTGTGATGAACAGTGTGCGGAAACAATGAAATAAGATGTAATAGGGCGTTCCAATTTGCTGCCAAAAGTTCCGGCAAAGCATCGAAATGCATCCCCCCATCGATGCATTTCGATGTAAATAACTTCAGAAGAAGAAAAATACCACTGAATTGGCTATATGGACTATAAGTTTCCTTCTGCCTTCCCCGAAAGGGGTAAACTTCACAAAAAAACGATAATTTGTAATTTCTTTAAAACAAGACGTTCCATTTGAACCTTGAATGACTTCCGTTTTTTTTCGTTAGCTTACCACATACCAAAAAGTTAGGTAATCTTTAGATATTATATTTAAGTAGGTAAGTATAATTATAATTGACTATTCATCATTAAAAACGCTGATGGTAGATAAACAAAAAAAAAATGCCGTAATTTTTCAATTAAGCCAATTGTAGTAGGTATATAAATAGAACATGATTGAAAGTCTTTTCAAGTTCAACTCCTTTTTGCTCGTTAGGAGAAACAAACAAGAGTTTATTATCAGGTTGACATCAATTAATTTTTTTAGGATTATTTTCTTACGGTCAGTTTTTTTAAGAGTCTTTGAAGTGCCCGAAGACACGAGTGATGCAAAATTACCTGATTGACGCAGTAGTTCATCATACCTAACCGCTAATCAAGAGGTTCCGGGTTCGACTCCCAGTGGCGGACTTTGTGTGATGAACACAGGGTTCAATTAAGCAGTCTGATCATGTTAATAATTTTACTGTAATTATAAATATGTAATAATATGTAGTGTATGTGTAGGTATACCACGTTTTCTTGATGTCTATAACACAAGCTTAAAAGCTTAGTGTGGAATCAAGCAGATATGTGTGTTGTGATGTGTTATTAATATTGGCTATTTACAATTAGTGGTATATTTTTAACCATAACCTGTCTTAACCTGACTTCGGCTGTCTATGATATCAGTTCTGCATAACCTGTTTCGTGGAGAGAATAAATTTTCCTTTTACGTAATCAATAAAGTGATTTAACATCAGGTTTGTTTTAATATTCGCACAACGTGCTCGTATATCCATTTTTACTGCGGATGCAAATGTTATAATAATCATTAGGGCCCCCTAACTTTTGCTACGAATTAATTAAATTTGGCTTAGTTCAAATACAAATTGTAATGAATTCGTCGAGTCGGCACCTTAAGCGTTGTATAGCTGAAGGTCGTAGCCTTGGCGGCTATTATGTACCTACCTATTGTAGAGTCGGTAAATTTACATATTACTTATATGTGATTATCCAAAACGAATAGGTTATACTAGCTGAGTATAATATAACACAGTCACATAGTCGTTACATAGTTAGAAAACAAAGTCCCCCACCGCGTCTGTCTATCTATCTGTTCGCGAAAAACTCAAAAACTACTGAACGGATTTCATCGCGTTGTTCAGCAATAGATAGAGTGATTCCAGAGGAAGGTTTATAGGTATAGTTTATCCTGCAATTCCCGCGGGAACTTCGCAATTACCGCGGGGGACAGCTAGTCTAAAACAGCCGACCTAGGAAACCGAAGCCTGTATTGTTAAAAGATTACCGGAATTTATATTCAATTGTTATTAAACACTAGATTTTAACGCCATATTCCCAAGTGTTTGACACTGAAAGAGGGAATATTGTAGCTGTCGTTATATTTGAAATTTCATGACGGCCACCCCACGACTCACTACTTTAAATATAACAAAATCTTTATTTTCTTCAGATTTGGCAGATTGCCTACTTTGCTTGGAGATTTTCTTCTCAAATATCGACATTTTCCCTTCCCTTTATCGAAATCTGGTCATATTTTATTGTCAAACAGTCGGAATATCATAGTTTACCTATTTCCGGAGCGGATATAATGCAGCTTTGTCTCCCCGAGTGGTTAAAGGTAAAGGGATTTATCCCGGGTTCGGTCGTATACATTGAATCAATAATATACGGCTCACCGACACGCGCCCAAACAAGACTCCCTGTATAAACACCTCATTCCTTTCTATTAGTACGTACCGATAAACCCGCAAATAAACCGGCGCGCGGCGTCCGAGTCACGTTCGTTCAGCAATTTATTTCTGGTGCACACTTATTACGCAGCATTGGACGCCGTACTTTACGATAACTTGCGATCGCGGCATACTGTGTGTAGTTGGTACTCTTTATGACTCTCGGTACAGTGGGCGATAAACATAATATCATAATGATGTGATATTACGATCGTATCGACATCGAATATTCTATACGTACTTACCGTGATTTACTATTGCTTACATTAAAACTACGCGGAAGCTGGAAGGTTATGAATTATGAGTTTATGATCTATTAACTAATGCATTAGGCATACATTTTATTACAATGATGATTTTCAAAACTTCTGTATATCTTCTGTATATCCTTCTGTTATTTGTTTATTTGTAACATAAACGCCCATCACGAAAAAACATGTGTCTAAACGTAACAGAGTTTTTAAACTGGCTTCTCCAGCAAAAAATATAGGATTTGTTTATCTCTGTTGACAATTTAAAAAGGTCCGAGTGGTGGACTATCTTATCCAGCATTGGGGATTTTTAAAAAGCTGATTATGCTATGTTCGAACTATTGATATCTCTTGAATAAATATCTCTTTGCCAATTCATTAAAGCAGTAAAAAATTTGATCATAATATCACGTAATTTCTTCAAAGAAATTGCAACATCCAGGTTGTTTTTGAACATCTCCAGTGAATTAGTCAACTCCCTCAGGGTTTCGATCAACTTTTCTTCTTATTCTTGCGACATACAGATACAATATTTGTCATAAACATTTATGTACTCGAATCATAGAGATTAATAAAGTTTTATAAAAAATATGAGTATTTGCTGTAACGGTCTGTTAAGTTACTTCAAAGTATAATATAGATTATTGACTGAGTACTTCACTAATGCATATTATATAAAGTTCCCCTCGTCTGCTGTGCATCTTTGTGGGGAACCGTTAAACTTTAGGGGCTGCGAAAGGGGATCCATGTGAAGGAAACCGGAGCCGCGCCAAATTGTTCCCAATCCGCTTTAGCCGGGAAAAGCGGTGCGTTGCAAGAGGATTGTCAGCTTTGAGCTCTCTCGCCTTACGGGCATTTAATAGATTTCGCTTTGCTTTCAATTAAAATTATAATACCTAATCGTACCTACTCAACAGCTGTACATATAAATAACTGTACGCTCGTTTTACTCATGGACGTGGAATTCTGATCCATCGTTTTACAGCGGACAAAAGAGTTTGAATTTTGAAACGATTTACGCAATCACACGGTTTTCTATGTAATATTATACATGTTAGTACCTTATAGTAAAGTTATAACCAGTTATCTATTATAGAGGCGAGTCTGTATCTTGAAGATATCAAAATAAAAAAAAATGCTTTTGTATGCTCCAAAAACTAATCGGCAGCTTATGAATTAACCTATCGCGTAATTAGCTTAATAAAACTCAGGAACATAGTAAGACTACTATGCCCCGCGGTTTGGCCTGCGGAAATTTCGGAGTTCCGGCGGGAATTCCGGTATAAAAAGGACTCTATGTCCTTCCCTTGACGTGTAGGTAGCATGCAAAATTTAATATAGTTTCTTCCGCGTTAATTTCGAAGTTCCCTTGGGGATTCCGGGATAAAAGTTGCCTATGTCCTTCTCTGTACTCCTGACAACATGTATGCAAAATTTGATTGTTATCGGTTGAGCCGTTAAGGCTTGAAAGAGAAACAAACAGAGTTACTTTCGCATTTATAATATAAAGTAGGGATTAGTAGGTAGGGATTTTTGGCGATAAATTTAATTGTTGCATTTTTTTGTTGAACTTACTCGCTGCTGAATTCGTGGTTTTTTTGTTGCCTACTAAAATTTTACTATCAGCGTCCTTTCAGTAAAAAACCAATCATTTGTGAACTTGAATTTCAAAAAAGTCCTTATATGCTCAAAGTTAGATGGCTGAATATTAATCAAAACCGGCATCTGTTGTCTGACTCGGCCGGATTTATACAGGAAGTGTCGTAATTAAATTTCAGAACACACCACCCGAGTGCTAGCGTGTGTTGGGATGTCGGGAGAACACAGGATGTTATCTTAGGACCGGCCGAGCCGCGAAGTAAACAACCGCTGAACGTTTTTGTTGTTCTTGTCATGGAATTTTTGTCATAAACTCATATCAATTTGACGGGATTATAATCATACAAAATTGTGTTCAATTATAAACTTTTGTTAAACCTATTTATTTATTTATTTAATAATTAATGCACACAAAGACAAAATAAAAAGAAAGTATAAAAGTAAACATTGTAAAAGGGTCATGCTTATTCCATACAATTGGAATTTCTTCCCTCAGACCCGCAACAGGAGAGCCGGTTAGAATTGGCTGATCTGGCGTGCTTCAATTAGATAGGATATATTAAACACTATACAAAATAGTTTTAAAAAAGAAAAATATTAATATTACCTAACTACACACATTATTTAATAAGATGATATAAATAATAACACATTTATATACAATATAGGTACCTACTTAACAATATTATAAGTAAGTTTATTTTTCTTATACAATGAAGGTAATGTCGCTCAGCGGACCGTTTTGACGGACTTGTATCTGAGAGATAGAGAGCGACATGCTTCTAGTAGTTAGATTGGTCTTACATCGTCTATAGATAAATAAATGATCATCTTTACCTTATAACAAGTCCTGCAATTAATGAATACCTATAATATAAATGTAGGTAATGTGTATCAGAGATAAGTAAGTACCTACTATAACTTTATCAAACAACTAGCTGTCCCGCGCGGTTTTACCCGCGATAATTTTGGAGTTCCCGCCGGAATTCCAGATTACAATGTAGCCTATGTTACTCAGGGATGATGCAGCTTTCTAATGGTGAAAGAATTTTTGAAATCGGTCCAGTAGTTTTTGAGTTAAATCGTAACAAACAAACAAAAACAAAAAATCAAATCTTTCCTCTTTAATAATATAGATAGCACGAGAAAACGTTCAAGTCGTCAATCTTTCGTCAACGTATATTCCAAATGGCATAGATAAGCAATATTGTGTTAACCCACACTGGAGAAATTTTGAGTAAATCGTGGTTTAGAATTATAGCGCCATTTTGTGTCAACAATTTATTTAACATTTTTTTGGTATTTAAAAATGTAATACCTAAGGTAAACAGATAATTAAAATACGTTCTATATTTCTTATTAAAGCGTTCTATATCAATAACCTAATTTTGTGGCTTAACATGTTATTGCTTATCGGCGTCCAAATAAGAGATGAAAAGTTACCGCGTCATCAGCAAAGAAAAAGAAGAAGAAGAAGAATAGTACATTGTTATCCAAGGGGTGAAAGTAACTCATTTAGTGCCGAGACGGGGTTTGGCGCCCGAGCGTAGCGAGGGCGCCAATAGTTCGAGGCACTAAATAAGTTACTTTCTCCCGAGGGTAACACTGTGCTTTTCATTACGAATGCAAGGAAAGTCAAAATAAAAATAGGAATTAGCTAAAGAAAAAATGAGTGAAGATCGGATAGTCGCTTGACACTTTCCCACCTATTTCTTTTTCTTTGGCCGGCTAGCTATTCAGCCAGTATATTTTATTTACATTGTGGCGACCTAAAAAAAATATTTTTTTTAATTATTAAGTATTAATTAAAGAAAATAAAAAAATATAAATAGGAATTAGCTTAAGAAAAAGTGAGTGAATTTTATTTTAATTAATACCTACTTAAACTTTACGTTATTTCAATTTTACATCGCGCTGGCTGTATAGAAAGTTGAAACATGGTTCAATAGAAATGTGAAAATAGACCTAGTTTTTTTTTTATAATTTGACAGTTGTCAGTTGAAAGCGATTCTCCCTAGGGCTGAAAAGGGCTACTTTCAACCCGCTTCTCAGGCAACTTCAGACCTACTTTCCGAGCATGAGTAATGAAAAATACATTTCAGCGCAATACGAAACGTGTATTTTTTTTAATTTTCGTAGAGCTCCTGAGAGTTGGCTTTAGCTACGTCTATTTCTGAATGACAACGATATAATATCTTGTAACAATATAAAGAATTAGGTCATAGCCGTATTAGTAATTAATTACCTGTTCAAGAAAGATGTAAGTAAAAATTAAATGTTTTAGAAAAAGGTTCAAGCTATTTTTTCATTTCGGAATATATTTTTACGATGTCTTGACCAAAAATATGATTAAATTTCTATATAACTTTAATTTTGACCCTAAGTAACAAAAAAATGTATATTAGAATTAGAACATATAATACCTTTTCTGGACTAATATTATTAAACACAACTGTATCTGTAACCATGTTTCCATGTTTATTTAATGCAAATAAACGAAATTGATTGATTGATTGAAAGCGGAGCGGCTAACAAAATAAAAAAATATGTTTGTCATACGAAAATATTTTCGTGAGTGTGGCGCGCTGTCAATTTGTTAGACACGCGGCAGCCTCTGCAAATGACAGCCTTCATATAGTATGCGTAGGTAGATAAGCTACTCGTACCTCTTTATGGATTGCAATTTGTGACCTTTCAGAATAAATACAGCAAAGTGTGTGCTCGGTTATAAAAGAAACTCTTACGGCCGCACTCAGAGTCGACTTTAATGATTACTTAGTTAAGTAAAGATTTGCAAAAAAAAATGCCGCAATCAGAGACGTTCAGTACATTAATGTTAATTGGCATTTAATGAGATGTAACTTAATTAGTTAAATGCCAATGAACATTAATTTATTAAACTTGTCTGCTTGCGGCAGTTTAGTTTTAAAAAATCTATACTTAGCTAAGTAATCATTAAAGATCGACTCTGAGTGCGGCGGTTAGTGCTTACAACAACCAGAAAACGTAGTTATGGTCACTTTTAAATGTCTTTGCTTGTGATTTTAAGTCATCAGAATATATTTCAACAATTTTAATATTCGAGTTACGGAGCAACGATATCTAATCCGATCCAGCAAAATTGTACGACCGCTTTCGTCGACTGTTTCAGCTTTAGCGTTTTGCTCTAAAGAGCCTCAGTCTTGGATGGCTATTCCTAACACGCAGCGTTGTACCTAGCTCAATTCAAGAGTGCAATGCACCATTATGACCCGCGTGTTATGCGACAAGCGATGAGATATGCGATGAGCGATGTTTTTTTCTTTCTTCTTTTTTATGAACTTTCGCATATAATGCATTTAGCCAGTTTCAAGTAAAATGAATTAGACCAATATATTTTCTATTGAAATGCTTCGTTGTGCGGTTTGAAATTGCAAGCCACGGTACTATAGCTTGCAAGAACTTTCTCGGAGCTCTTGGAGGAAACCTAAGAAATTCGCTCGAAATGTAATTTATCTTCTTGAGCACATAAAAGCCGTCACTATGAAAATTACGTATTTTTTATGATAGTTTTATAATTATCTATTAACATATTAATCAAAATTTACTAGATAAATTTAAGTCAACTTTTCAACTTACTACAAGATATGATTTCGTGCATAGTCCCTTCTGAAAACTTCAGCTCTTCATTTGTACCACGCCAGTAAAAGCGCTGAATGCATTTATAGTGCAAGCTAATGTATTTCTTTTCTCTCAGCCATTGAATAGGTGAAAGATTGCAGTATGAAAGAGTTTATAAAAGAAAATTCTGAAATATTTTCTTGAGGTTAATACTTACTCGCTGTATAGAGCGTGACTTGGAGGTAATTACATAAATAGTCGTTTGCAGATCTTCAATGCTTCATCGATATTTCGAATTTTATTTTTGTGTGAACCTCAGCATCTTGAACAGCAATATTTTTAACTACTACGCGTAAGTAGTAACTGAAAACCTGCTAGCATTTTACTATAGGTAATTACAGTTAGAAGAAGGAATAGGTAATATTTTTTTAAAGTTTTTGGATCTTATTGCAATAGTAACAAAGTTCCGCGACTGACATTTTGCTGCTGATTATACTTAATTGATTATGTTATCTAACATGTTATAATTTATAACATTCAGTGTATATTGTTATATAATACAGTGTCCACATTATCTGTAACATGTTATATAACATGTTTTGTTATGTAGTCTATACGCACCGTGACAGATTGTCGACACAGCGATTATAAAAATAAAAATAAAATAAAAATTGTTTATTATCAGACAACTTAGTCCATAGAGGTTAGTGAAACAATGAATCTTAAAAAACTATGTTAGTAGGTATAAAATTACGAGATGGAAATCGAAATTCACAATTATTGAAATTTATGATAACAATAATAACACTTCACTACACACAGATCCACCCTGCGTGCAGCACATAAAGTCCACTCCCACCGGGAATCGAACCCAGAACCCCTTGATTATCGGTCATCGCCGTTGAAACTTGAAAATACAAAAAGATCACACCTGACGAGACCCAGCACCGCGACCGGGTCACCGATCCACACATAAAACGTGCAGCTCGGTGAACCGCCGGAAGACTGCTGAGTCCATCCTGTCTGCTATCATCTTCAGGATTCTGTTGTCGCTCCCCAACACCCTGCGCACAAGTGATGCTATTTTTTTACGCATGATGGCGTAGAAGTCCTCAACCGCAGCATCCGCAAACATTATATCATCACGTCTCCTCTGTGTATTGTTGCAGGCTTACACGCCGACCGGCTTCGAGAAATACACCCACTCGTGTACCGTCGCCGATCACAGAGTCAACTTCTCAGTGTGGGACACCTCGGGTATGTATATCTTAATCTATATTGTATCTATTACTAGGTGTTCCTCGCGGTTGCACTCGCGGGAATTGCGGAGTTCCCGCGGGAATTATAGGTTACAATATAGCCTATGTTACACAGAGATAATTTGGCATTCTAATTGTGAAAGAATTTTTGAAATCGTTCCAGTAGTTTTTTAGTTGAATCGTAACAAACAAACAAACCAAAAATCAAATCCTTCCGATTTATAATAGTTAATGTAATAGTTTAGATGTGTATAAAGAAGCTTCCTCCGCTCATCAACACTCAGTTGTAACTACTGAACTTAGAAACATGAAATTGGGACGGTCTTTAGTTTTCTTTCGCGAAGTAAAAACTCGCTAAGAAGGATTTTTGAATATAAAAAATACCTAAAAGTATGTATGTAAGTAGTACTGTCAGTTAATATTAATTGGGCTTTTCTTCTCAAATATAGAAATACATGTATAATATTTCAGGCAAGCAAGAGTGTATCGAGTGTGTAGGTAACCGCATGAACTAGCTGACTCGGAATACACGCAATAATTCGGAGGCAATTTGTATAATTTGCCAATTTACAAACGTTTATTGTTTTGTGTTTGCGAACATCACGACGCGACTCGACGGGTTTGAACAGTGGACCCTTATTCACTATGACCATTACACGACGCGTTGAGATAAACGCGCCCCAAAAATTGTTCTTTCCTCGTTCTCGAAGAAGTTTCTCTTCAAAAAGAAATACATTTACAACTTTTCTGATGGTATACATAATGTTATTCATTTCTAATATTTAGAGCCTGTTCACACCACGTTTTTTAAAAGCGCCGTCGACGGCGCGCTTTTATCCTACAAAGTAGTCTACAGGCTGCGTCTGACTCGCGTTCGTATCGCGTCTGTATCGCTACAAATGCGCGTCAACGGCGTGTTTAAAAAACGTGGCTTCGGATTGTGTTTTTGGGACGCGCGTTATATGACCAAGGAATGGTATAGGGAAAGTGCAGGAACTAATATAGGTGGCAGCAGTAAATCGACAAAAGAGACACTATGCGGGCAGTAAAGGAAACTTATCAGACCTGTCATCGTGCTTTCGGCCGGAAGATAATAGTTGAAGAGACTTTTGTTTTCATAATTATGTAAACAAAACTATCTATCTAACTATATATATATGTATATTATATTTTTGAATAGGTATGATAAAAGTTATAAAATATGGGTTCCGGTCTATCAATAATATAATAATTAATCAGCGTGGCCAAAATATGTCAAAAGGTCAAAAGCTTTCGAGGCCAGCCATGTATTGGAGGTTGAAGAGATGAGAATGAAGAGGATGATTAAATGAAGAACACGAGGCTGTGAAAACTGGTAAAATTGTCGCACAAACTAAAATATCCAATGTTTACGATAAGAAAATAATCCTTACTAATATTTGTTTATTTGTTTGTTAGTTACGCTTTTACGCCTTAACGGTACAAGCGATCATCATGAAGTTTTGCATACAAGTTTTCAGGGCGTTTATGTTTACTAGCTGTTCGGAATTCCTGAATTCCGGAACTGTCCGGAACTTCGAACAGCTAGTGGTAAATAATTTTCTGAATTCCCTTTAGTTTTAAATAAACGAAAATAAAAAATAAAAATAAAATAAATAAAATAAATTTTTATTTTTTTTATTTTTTGTCGATCTATTGATACATCCAGAAATACAACAATTTTCACTAATAATATTAATCCTGTTTACTTGTCATAAATGTCAATGGCAACTATCAATAGAGTACAAGATTCGGATTTTCGACGCCAGTCGGCAGCACCTTCGTTGTGCACGTTCCCTATTGGTTACCAAATCTCGATTTGCGAGCACTGACCACAACGCATTCAGTGAACGGGCGATATTTTGCTAATTGCCTGCGACATACGAAGCACAGTCATGTAATTTGATCATAATATAATTTAGACTTTATATAACTTCTACATAAGCGCTGTGCGTGAATTTTAGATATAACTGACCACAACACAAAAGTCTGCTGATCATACCACCTCCACTGGGTTGTGGAAAACTGTTTTGTAACGGCTTATGGCCATTTTGCTGTCGAAAAATAGGGAATATAGAAAATAAAATAAGTATACCCACGTATTTAATGGGAATATTACTTTATTTTAATAATTAATACTTTAGGTGCCATAATTATTTTATTTCTAAAAATATGTGAATAAAAATAAGTTAGGTTAGGTTAGATTACCTATAAAAAAATCTTAATATTACAATCGGATTATAAAATACACAAATAGTCATAAGCTTCGCTTCTTTTAGATGTCCCTAAACATCGCTTTTGCTTTTATAATATCTGACTTTATTATTTGTTCTATAACTGTTTAAACAGTTACACCAATAACAGTGCCGCCGCCCGCCCAAATATCGCCCGTGCACAGTAAACATAAACACAGTATCCACAATTTTTTGCACTGTTTTAGCACAAAAGGGTTATTGCTGTTGTTAAATTTTATCCACCTGATACCAATAACCGGGGCAGTAAACATAGACGCCAGTTCGTGTGTAGACTACAAATGGGTGATATTGGATACATAATATATACCTACCTACAGGCAATGTTAATACTCCGTGTTACGTAGGTGTTAGCTGCGCCACGCGGTTTTACCCGCATTAATTTCGAGATACCCTCGGGCGATATTTTCACCGGGATGAAAAATGCCATAATGATAATCCAGTATATATTAGGTATGTATGCCAAATCCGTTCAAATTTTTTTTTCGAAAAACCTCGATACATGCACGCAACTGCTTAGATTGGGGTCAGGTGGTACCTACTGTATGGTGATGTCCAAGCATTATTAAGCATTATATATGGACGCAGATAAGCAATAATATGTTAACCCACAAAATTAAGTTATCTATTCAGAACGATTTATTGACAGTTAGGGAACGTTTTTTAATTATGTGTTTACCTTATTACATTGTTTAAGTATGTAACTAAATATTGAATTAATAAAATTAAAACTATTAAATAATAATAATATTAATATGGTCAAAACGACGAAATTTGACGACCCGATTGGCGCAATGGTCACCATGCCTGCCCGCTAATCAAGGGGTTCCGGGTTCGATTCCCGGTGGGGGTGGACTTTGTGTGATGAACACAGGGTTCCATTTTCCAGTCTGGGTGTGTTTATATATCTATAGTATAGTATAATAATATATAAGTAATTCTATGTAGTATATACCACGTTTGCTTGGTTTCCACGACACAAGCTAATAATAGCTTACTGTGGGATCAAGTAGATCTGTGTGTTGTGATGTGGATTATTATTAAAAAAAAAAAAAAAAAAAACATATAAAATGTTGACAGAAAATGGCGCTATAATTTTAAAACAAGATTTACTCAAAATTTCTCCAGTGTGGGTTAACACACTGTTGCTTATCTATGTCCATATATGTAGATGATATTATGGACGCCATGACGCAAAATAAGTAGGTACATAAAAAAACGCCACATCATTAAAAAGGTCTGTCATAAAGCACGTGTTGTTTACGACGACGCGTTAAATAAAATCATATTAGTGTACACAGTACGTACATACGTGCGTTATCTGGTTGAGTCGCACGCGTTCATTGCAGATTAGAGGTAATGTATTGTAAAATTTATGGCTGTCGATTTGCAAAGCTTTACGATACCAGTAGTCTATACATATAAAATGCTGTCCTAAATGACTGACGGATCAACGCAAAGCCTAAACCGCTGATCGTAGAAACCTGAAACTTGGAGGGTGTGTTCTTTGTATAACATAGGCATCCGATAAGAAAGGATTTTCGAAAATTCAACCCCTGAGGGGGTGAAAAGGGGTTGCAAAGTTTGTATTGAACAATTCCGCGGGAACTTCGATATTATCGCGGATGAAACCGCGCGGGACAGCTAGTCTACATATAAATATTGTAGCTAAGCGCGTATATCTGTGAGTTCATTCTCCCACTTATTATGTACTAGCTGTTCCACGCGGTTTTACCCGCGTTAATTTTGTAGTTCCCGCAGGGATTCCGGGATAAAATACCCTATGTCCTTCTCTGTACCCCTGACAATGTGTATGCAAAGTTTCGTGATGATCGGTAGAGCGTAAGGCGTGAAAGCATAAAAAACAAACAAACAAACAAAAAAAACTCACTTTCGCATTTACAAAATCGTGAAGGATTATGTGTGGTAAAGTTAGCAGATTAATTCATTTAGTAAATAATCACATACATTTGTTTTCACACCGCGTAAAGTTGCGTCTACTACGTATTTCCTACACCCACCATTGTGACTAATATCAAATAACGTAGGTCTCTCCGCAAGGATTACAATAATTTTAATGCAAATTAAGCCTTGATACCTTATTTAAAGGTTTTGTTTACACTGCGGTGTTTTAACTATGTCATTATTATAATTACTTGTACTTTTAATTACTTGTACCAGTACGCCAGAGCGTCTCCGCATCTTATTTAGGCGTTAATGAATAAATTTAAATTTTCTTAAATTATTCTCTCGAAGGAAGAACACAAATGTTTTGGGTAAATTGTAAGCCCGCAATTAGCGGGCCGACTTAGCCGCAAATTACTGCATTCTCAGTGACAGTGAGCAGACAGCCATGAATTAATGGATTGATCTTTAGGAAAACTTCTTATGTCACTCTGACCCAAAAACTTGGCATTTGGCCATTATTCCTTGTACCAGCAGTTCGCGTGGATGAGTTGATTTATTTACTTGATATTTGTTAAATTTGTTAGTATTAAGTGTACAGTATAACGGGGATTAAAACCCAACAGCATTGTGCAACAACTTAATACCTTTAACATATCCATTGAGCATCGGCCCGCGATCACCCAAGGTCCTCCACACACCCGAGATTAATTTGACATGGGTCCATTTGACCTTGCGCCGTTGCTATAGTTGCTACACTTACGCTGTATATCTGAATAAATAATATAGCTACAGGGTGGTAAATCTCCCCGTATAAATCTTTACGGATAGAAAAATCTCACTTGATCCGGGCCGGGGTTTACAGCGAATTTATAGTTTCGATTGTGAGAAAATTACTGTTTAAACACTAGTAATGTGTGATTTTTTCTATTTTTTCTCAAAAAAGTGAAACGTTAAAAACAGTACATGTTATTTTGCAACACTCCTAATTGACTTATGTACCCTCATTCGAATGATACAAAGTAGAAGAGAGTGGAAAGAGGAGCCAGCTCAAAAGAGCTTCGAAAGCTTTACTGGCAATTAGTATAATCGATGAAATCGGATGTTTCCCATGAAATAACTTAAACCTAACACTTCCATCCTGGGATTGACACAACAGTTCTGTCTTTCCTACGACATGAATTTTTTTAGGTCAGCTCAGGGTTATTATTACCTACTTACTTACAATACTCATTTTGTTCTTCTTTTTATGCAGGTACAACAGCTTACGACACAGTAAGGCCGCTTGCTTATCAAGACGCGAAGATATTCATGCTATGCTTCAACATCGCGGAACCTGAGTCCTTACAAAATGCAGCAGCTAAGGTAAGATTGGCCCAAAACAATAATAGTATATAAATATTTTTTATATTTTCGGAACTTTTAGTATTATTCTAAGAATTTCTTGAGTCTTGAATCTTTTGGACTCAACATACTTACTTCAACTTTTGTGCTGTTTTGAAAATCTTCTTTTCTATCTCAGTTAGACTAAGGAAGTTTCATTTTGTATCTAATTTTTTTTAAATCAATTGTCATGTTTTCTCTACCTTTCGTCTACCTTTATGTAAAAAATATATAATTCTTTGGTTGAATTTGCACTAAATTAATAAACCGTTTAACAGGTGATTGTTAGTAAAATTTTATTAATATTTCCTCTATAGCTGTTTTCAATTTTGAGATTCAATAAACAATATGTCTAAAACTTCGAATTACATACGTCCCTGTGTGTCTTTCATAATTGCTTTTACAGTCACTTTTTTTGGAATCCAATCAAATTTAATTATAATTTCTACTTTGCGTTTGCTCTTTAATTCAACAGTTCTTAAATACAAGTTTTATTTTTAAAAAGGTCTTTATTGTTTGTCATAGAATTAAAAAACTTTTGTTTCTTAACTGTACTTTTAAAAGCATCTTTTGTATTTTAGTGGTACAGAGAAGTACGTACCCACGGCGGATCAGCGCCTGTATTGCTCTGCGGCTGCAAGGCTGACCTCAGACATGACAAGGAGACCCTTACCATGCTGTCTAAACTGCAAATACACCCAGTCACTAGTGAAGAGGTAAATAAACATAACTGTAAAATACAAGAATGGCGTTCACCATCATTGTAATGTCCTCGTTCTCAACATCAAATTCACAAAAAAGTTATTTGATATTTAGATTCGTTAAACTGGGAATAGTCGACGATGTCGATGAATTCCCTACCCTTTCTAAAATTCAGTAAACGGCCAATAAATGTACCAATTATTCGAAGGTATTGCCTGTTTTAACTGTTAATTGCTGCCGTTGGAGAAAATTCATTTAGACTTAATTGCATACCTGCCCTAAGAGAATGTTATTTTATTGTTATTTGTTATTAATTTGATAGTAATTGTACAAAATTTAATTTAACATATCTTCAAAACACTCAAATATCGTTTAATATCGAGGTATTAATTATTGGTCTTGTAATTTAAAAAATATATTTTAGTACTTGTCAATCAATAAAATTTTTTTTTTTTTTAATATGTTGTTATAAACTAAAAACGGACTAATTAGAGAGGTTTAAGCTTCAGTTATTTAAAATTACATTTTTTTCAGGCCTTAGCAGTGGCAAGACAGTTAGGTGCCATGACGTATGTGGAGACTTCAGCAAGGACTTCAACCAAAGGCGTGAAAGACGCTTTTGAAATGGCAGCGCTTGCAGCGTTAGGGAAACTTAACAAACAACAGATGAAGCAACAGGTAATTTTGTAAAAATATGTATTTCTTATACCTACTAAAGCGCCAAAAAAACTGTCAGTTCATTGACGATCAAAGTCCTTCAATACATTTGTAGTTTTTGATGAAAAGGATTTTCTATAGTATATTTAATTAGGTACCTTTTTTTTTACCAGCAGAAACAAGTTGGCCGCAGTAAAAGCAAACGGGACTTGAAAGCCGAGCTGAAGGGGCGCGCGAAGAGCTGCTGCGTCATGTGATCCGTGGCTGGCCACCCTTCCCGGTGGCCGCACGACTGCTAGGTGACCACCGAGCTAAGAGAACTTTTCGCAATCTCGACACGACACCACTACATTGTTTGGCGTTAATGTCTACCAAGAGTTGTGGCGGCCCCAAGGTACCTCCCTGCGGGATGCCATGGTCAAAATTTGTGCCGAACCCATTCTTTGTAATGTGATATAAAAGAAACAGTACAGTAAATATCTCGTCTCAATGGGACCCACTGATATACGAAAAACTTTTTCGTCACGTTGAATTTGTGTGTTAATAATATCAAAGGCCTAATCGGAGAATGTTGCTACTAAAATTGATAAGATTATATATTTATGTATTTTAAGTATGTTGGAAGTGGAACAAAGTTCGTGTTTACATTTTAAAGATGAATTGTATTGATATGGAATTCGTAATAGAAGTATTGGTGTAAGGTACAACGTAGATAATGACCCTCAAGGTATGGAACGAAAGCCTGTGATAATGTAAAAAAATAAATAGGAAATTTTGCAAGTTATAACGTTAGGGCATTCAAAGAAAATAAATTAGAGAAGGAAACGTAGGCGTTTAAGTGAAATTATTAATGCGCATTCATTAGTGGAGTAAAGCAAAATTAACCATCGTTATCTATCAAAACGTAAAGAATGTAAATATACTAAGATGCAAGATGGTATAAACAACATTATATTCTAACGGTAAATGTTAAAATAATGCAAAGAGCAGTGTTTTCATATACAAAGTATAACAGAACGATAATCATGTCATATTTGTGAGTCGTAATCTGCTGGTATTGGTATACAATAACTGCCACAATTCGATAAAATTAACTACTTCAAACACGATGGGCTTACCTTTTTTTAATTTATCTTTCACATCATTAGCAGTAAATAGCCTCGAATGATTGGGAACTCGTCCCCTGCGAACGCAACAAATATATTTTTTCCGCAACTTCATATATTTCCGCAACAAAGCATTTCCGCAACAAAGCATTAGCATTATGATTAAAAAACTTTGGTGTTCATTTTTGAAGTAATTTTTTTTAACTTTACACCATTACCAAAAATTTAATATATTTTCTAAGTTTACACCATTACCAACTCACGATTTTCAAATATCACTACACCTTTCTGTTACACGCTGTATATACAATATAATATCTAAATAATTATGTAATACCTACTAAATAAATGTACATTCATATTGATGTATTTTCTTTGAAATGGTAAGAAATTTAACTATTTGACAAAGTCACAGAGGAATTGTTTGTACGTATCGTGCAAACGAATAAATATATAATATCAATATTATTATTATTGATCATATTACATACATAAATTTATATAGAGAAAATATAGAATCACAAAGCTAATTATAATAAACTTAGCTTAAAGCTAATTTTAAATTAGAAAGTGGTTTTGAGTTTATATACATATACCACATAATACGTAAATAATACAAATATAGTATAAAATATATAAATTAAACTTTTAAATGTAAAAAAATAAATGCACAATGATGGACAATACTATAAAATTACGGAGGTCCATTTGCTAGATAGTTCCACGTCCATTCAGATGGTAAAATAAGTCCCATTTTTGTACCTATGTACAATGTACATGTACATGTATGTAAATAAATATTGCTTGTTACGTAATATTTTACATTATTCATTAGGTGTTTGTACATAACGGTAGGTAAAATAACGGGTTAAAAACCATAGAGGTACACGTGACAAAACTGGAAATTGATAATTGATATCTAATTGATTTTCATTTTCCATTTCTCTAATGTAAAAATAAATATTCTGTAACAATTTTGCACTCAATACATTGCATATTGACACTAAATACATGGTGTGTTTTATTGTAACTGTAACATCAAAGCCTCTAGAATTATTTACAAAATTGTTTTCTTCATTTCATAAAGGTGCCACTTGTAGATACCACTATGGTTTTTCACTCGTCGGATATTTCTTATTACCATAATATTGAAGTTATTTTGATTATGATATTTTCATGGATATTTTTATATTTACCTATATTTTCAACTGAGTATTTATTTTATATTGACATGCTTTTTTTAGTTCAAAGCGTATGACGTTGTAAGTGATAATTCCTACTATCCTGAACTATTGAGTGTTCTCATAACAGATGTTATGTGTAAGAAAATGTAGATATCTAATTATTTAGTTTGCGTCTTCCATAAAAAGTTTTCTTTTATACTCATCTAAATGTGGGTTCTTTTTATTAAAATAATATTTGATTGATTATTACTATCGATATCAAGCTTTAAATTGAATGTTAGCTTTAATTATTAATTATGAAGTAAAAATTTTATCATTGTAAGCATATTTTTTATGTTATAGGTAAAAAATAGAGGTTAATTTTTTTAAAACATTTCTTTGTCCAAACAATACAAATTACGTGATGTAAGTAATGAAAACTTGTTCGAATGAAGTGAAAAATTACTAACAATTTGATATAGTAATTAGATAATTCCCTAATTACTTACAATAATTATGTAAACTTAAAAAAATATGTATAATAATTTAAGTAGATACATATCAATATATTTTTATTTAAAAGACATAATAAATAATTATTCATTTCATAATTTTTTATTGGTAGTACATTTTTTGTATCAAAATTTCAATCGCAAGTTAATTATAAAACATCACAGATGGATTGTAAATAAAATGACTAAAGTAATAAAGTGTATGAATTCAGAATATATTATGGCTGATTAATTTTAAATTCGATCAATTTTTAAAAAATTTAACAATCATATTTTACATTTTTACATATTTTATATTTTGACACAAGTCATTTTCTGTAGGCGGTCTACTCCTATTTTTCGATTCGATAATATCATTCCGATAAACATTATTATCGGTATCAATCGGTATGGTCAAGTTTTCATACAATATAAGATTTGGAAAAAAATGTCTTTTGGAAATTTTGTAAAAAAACTCCAATCATTGTAAAAAACGTAAAATATAATAAACGTCAATAAATATCAAATTGTCAGATACCTACACACGAAACGTTTGTAAAACAAATGTGATTATTTCTATATATCCCTTTATCGAATATCGTCGATCAGTAGTAGACCCCCAGTAAATGCAAAAATGAACATATTATTTAGAGGAACGTAAAAATTTTTTTAAGGTTTTGAGGTACCTAAAATATTAAAGAAAAAATTATCTATTATATAACCTATGTTATTTGCTTAGTGCAGTGGTCGGCAACCCGCGGCTCTTGACTCCTTAGCTGTGGCTCTTCCAAGAAATCTTTAGTGCAAGAATCTAATAAGTATTACTTGTCATAAACACAATGTCTCCTACTAAAACAAAAACGAAGTTAAAAAAATGTCTCTTTGAATTTTAAATTGTTTATTATCTACATAATATTATGTATTTGACTTTTTCGGATGATTGCCGACCACTGGCCTCGTGTCTTAAGAGGGTTTCGTTTCGGTTAGATTTCATATGAATTTCAATAAATTGTTTATAGTGAAATTTTATAGGAGAAAAAATTTAATAGAAACTCAATGAAAAAAAAAATCTAGTCGACATCTTTCAAAAACTAGAAATAAAATATGACGAATTTTTCGAGTTTCATTGTTTTTTTAATATCTGTAGTAAGTTGTGTATTCTGCAGCGACGTTATATTTTTTGTAAATTTTTCAATCAATCACTAAATAAACACAAAAACCTTAGTTTACGTTTCTCTAAATTTGTCCATGAATGTTGTTTTATAATTTTTTTTTTCTATTACGTACCTATATAAGTGAAAATAAAAATATTTTAATGTAACAAATACACGCCTAAGGTCATTTTGGATGTTGTTTCTAGAATATTATTGAATATAGTGTTCAGTGTTTTTTGAATTAATGTCTTTTATTTCACAAGAATCACTTAAACTAACCATTCTTGATTCTGTTTGTACGTGTATAACGCTAAAACTACTGAACGTACTTCTCATATAGTTTCGGTTTCATATAACCTTTTTAGATCTCCTCGCAATCGATTTAAGGAACGGGTAACGACGGCATTTTGAAACTTAAGCAAAAGTACAGTTTGTCTACTAAAATACAATATGACGATGACGTCAAAGAAAAATATGACAAAGCTACTCAAGCGCAGCCTCAAGCGACCGGCAATGTTTAATGATAATATTCCTACCATTAAGTAGCTACTCACAAATTAAATTGTTAAAAACAAATTAAGTACCTACTAATCCTTGTTTCTATCTATGTACCTACCTATCTTTATTGGATTAGATACTTAAATTTTTTATCTTTTATTTTATTATAATAAAACTTTTTCAATCGCGACTAAGAGACAACTGAATGTTTTGGACGACGAAAGAGTGACGGAAACATTACAGACCTATAGCTATCAACTTCCGCCCAACGTATTAGACTTAGTGGAAGCTATACGATTGAAATTTGAAAGTACCTACCTAATTCGTGACGTAGACACTCAGACACTATACGTACCTATATGGTCCTCACGAGATGCACACAAAGAAGTATCCACATCAACACGAAGGGCGGGAATTTATCCGACGACTGAACGACTGAGAGTCGACTCGTACAACCCTAATTGTTATTAAGAACCGTAAAGTTGCTAAATTTTCCCCGAAGATTTGCCACTCGTCTCCCCAAGCCCCCGGGGATATCCACTCCGGATCAAAATAACCGCTCTGTGGAACCGCTCAACGAGGTGTCGCTCAAACTTTGGATTCAAGGATATTTAAAACTGGGCGTACACGTGGCGGAAAACTGACGGTTCTTTTGACAGCCGTTAAAGTTTGCTGAGGCTTTCTGTTAAAAAAAAATACTGTGAAACTGAATATAGCTTTGTATTAAACGTGTTCAAAAATCGTTGAGAGTGAAATTTCATGGAACAGGACAAAAAAAAATTGCGCTAAATTAATGTTTTCTCTTCTTTCTTTCTTATCGGTAAATAACGCTTCTAATAATATTGTAATAGAAATGAGTTGGTGGCGTGAGGAGACATAAACCTTGCCCCCACTATTAGTAGGTATCTAACTCTTTGGCGCAGAGAGATGCCATGCACATTCGCAACATCTTTAAACCGTCGTCGTCTGTAGTCTACATTGATCCTGTTTTTATTTAAGCCGCCATTTTTCGCAGAACAAAAAACAATTCTCGACTTTCCGGCAAGCTCGTTTAGGCTCATTAAAGATTCTTTATCCAAGTAACTTTAGTCTGCACTAATATTATAATAGGTCAAGTTTCTAAGTTTGGTTGTAGGGAGTAATCTCTAGGACTAAACTACACCGATTCCTATATACGACCGATTGAATTCCATTGGTAATTTTTTTTAAATTCCCGAGGGAACTCCGATGTTCACGCGGATGACACCATGTGGGAACAGCTAATAGTGATTAAATAAATAGGTAAACTGACCTATTATAAAATAATCAGATAGATTTTTCATTTTATATTCAAACTAGCTGTTTCTCGCGGTTTCACTCAAGTTAATGTCGGTGTTCCCGCTGGAATTCCGGTATAAAAGTACCCTACGACCTTTTCTGTATCCCTGGCAATGTGTATGAAAAATTTCATGATGATCGGTTGAGCCGTTAAGGCGTGAAAGCGTAACAAACAAACAAACTCACTTTCGCATTTATAACAGTATTGATGGATTACCTATCTACAGTAAAAGCTCTAATCAATCATATTGAACATCACCACAGACATATATCTAGAAACGTCACACTCTTTCCACTTTATATTCGTCGGAAACCATTCCGACATTTTTATTTTGAAAAACTAATAACGGAAGTCACGTCCTGGGCCTTATTCACTATGACCAACAACATTCCTTGCCTACAACACGCGTCCCAAAAAACACAATCCCAAACGCTCCAGATGCAAAAATATAAGAAATTTATATTCTACATGACAAAAGAAACGTAAATATATTTTTCATTACTCATACTCGGAAAGTAGGTCTGAAGTTGCCTGAGAAGCGGGTTGAAAGTAACCCTTTTCAGCCCTAGGGAGAATCGCTTTCAACTGACAACTGTCAAATTATTAAAAAAAAACTAGGTCTATTTTCACATTTCCATTGAACCATGTTTCAACTTTCTATACAGCCAGCGCGATGTAAAATTGAAATAACGTAAAGTTTAAGTAGGTATTAATTTAAATAAAATTCACTCACTTTTTCTTAAGCTAATTCCTATTTATATTTTTTTATTTTCTTTAATTAATACTTAATAATTAAAGAAAATATTTTTTTTAGGTCGCCACAATGTAAATAAAAAATACTGGCTGAATAGCTAGCCGGCCAAAGAAAAAGAAATAGGTGGGAAAGTGTCAAGCGACTATCCGATCTTCAACCATTTTTTCTTTAGCTAATTCCTATTTTTATTTTGACTTTCCTTGCATTCGTAATGAAAAGCACAGTGTTACCCTCGGGAGAAAGACTTATTTAGTCCCTCGATCTATTGACGCCCTCGCTACGCTCGGGCGCCAAACCTCGTCTCGGGACTAAATAAGTTACTTTCACCCCTAGGATAACAATGTACTATTTTTTTAGTGAAAGTTCTTTGAACACGAGAGAAAAGCAATTGAAGTGGCGCCTTATCTTAACGCAACGCGTCATGGTCATAGTGAATAAGGGTCCTGGTACGTATTTCTGCAATGTGTGGTTGTTTGTTGTAGGAACATGTGAACGGAGCACTTTGTCCCACATAATTTTGTCAATAAGAGAGTAACAAGGGTTCGCTGACAGCGCTGCCCGGGGTCGGACACGCCCCATACGAAAAGTATCGGTGTGTAAAACTAAACATGCTCCCAATGGTTACAACAAAACGTAGGTATTAACAGCTATCTATCTATCTATACTCAAAGACATTCTATAATTAAATATCATTGATCTATAGGTACTATAATAAAAGAGTAGAATCCGCGATTCTGTACATTGAATATTTTCACCTAAAATTGAGAGGGGTAAATAAGGGATAAAAAAAGAGTAACCAAGCCCAAAAAAAATGTTTTTAAAATTCTTTTCTGTCTGTCTGTCTGTTCGCAATAATCTCCGCATCTACTGAACCGATTGTCATTCGGTTTTCGCAAGATTAAGCTTAGCCTGGAGCTACATATAGGCTTTGTTTCATTGAAATCGGATGTCGGGAAAAAAAGTTGTTGTATAAAAACGTTTCATGCGGATGAAACCGCGGGGCACAGCTAGTCCTTAATATTTATAAAAGGGATGTTGCCAACTTTCGGGAATCAAAACTCTAATTGGTCCGCCAGTTAGAAAATAAAAAAATAATGGACACGTATTTTTTGCTTTTTCAAATAAATGCAAATATACAGAGATAAATAAAGCGCATTAAAGTTTAGGGTGGGGGCTTGTGCTATAAGCCGCCATACAAACTGCACCGGTTAGCGACGTCACGCGAAATTTCAACTCAATGTAATGCCGTTGTTTTTTGATTACGTAAAAAAAGAGATACGTGTTCAATATTTTTTTATTATCTACAAGACTGACTAAAAAAAAAATTTGTCAACATGCCCAATGCGAATGCGAGTTTATTAGAACTTCTTTATCGCACGGTACGAAAAAATATTTTATCGCACGGTAAAAATTTTCCGTCACGGCGTCACACGGCTGCTCTATACGGAAAAAGAAAGCAATTGTGTTTTTTTTTTCGAAATGAGTTTTTTTTTTGTATTTTTGCCTCTTTTCAAGCATAACCGGCATCGGACTAAAAAACTTCGCTCTAACCAAGTGTTTGTTCCACGACACTCACGCATTTTTTGTTTGATTGTTATTTGTTACGTTTTCACGCCTTTTCTACTGAATCGATCATCATGAAATTTAGCATGCACGTTGTCAGGGGTACAGAGAAGGTCATGGTACATCCCGGAATTCCCGTGAAACTGCAGAAAATAGCTAGTTTTGAAATTAATTTATTTGTTTCTGTTCTGTTTCAATTTAAATTGGTTTTTACATGATGTGCATATAAAATGCTTTGCCTTGTATGACTGATGGATAAACGCACAACCTAAACCACTGATCGTAGAGACCTAAAACTTGGAGGTTGTGTTGTTTGTATGATGGGTGAAACCGCGCGGGACAGCTAGTCTAACTTATATAATATACAGGCTTGATATAAGGACTAACGAACTCAGCTAATCAGCCAGACTTAAAAAACATATTATATTATGTACATATAAGTCCAATTCCACGCAATATGAAGTCAGTAAACTATTAATTAATAATCTGTGTATCTGAAGAATTAGAACACGGCTGTAGGTACAAAGAAAAATAAATAAGTATACTAATTAAAGATATTTACTAAAACCTTATATTTTCAAATTTCAAATTCGATTTTAGTATCGTCGAGTGTTCATGTTGAATCTAGTTTAGAGTCACAGTCGACAGATGGAATCGTCTCCAGTCTCCACAGATTTACTAGATATACCGCACCGAGCTTAAGTCTTGAATCCGTTATTTATATTTATTGAACATCCATAACTCACGAAACAGAATATAAACGAAAGCCGTCGGTCCAAAATAAAGAAAACATGAAGATAGGTGACCCGAAAAAATATGGACAACTTTTTTTCAATCAGCAATAACTTACACCTAGTAGGTAGATGCTGCGTGTTTTATTAAAAAATACTGGCCGGTTGCATATTCCGGACCTTTGCCGTAACATCACGACGATATTGAGGTCTACATTTCAGCACGTGACCGGCCTGTTTCGTTTTTTTTTTTAATAAAGAGTTTCGCACATAGAACATTTGGCCAGTGTCAAGTTATTTTAACCTTCCACCCATTGGTAAAGGCCCCACGACTGTCGAATGTCACGTAGGTATCGTACTTAGACGTAGGACAGCTGATTTTTTATTCACAACAATTTAATGAAACATTTTAACTTATCCATTAATCTTTTATTTATTTAATTATCTCCAAAGTACCTACCGCTAACAGTAGATAGGTTATTACAGTAATTAAAAGTACCTATTTCCTATAGATAGGCACCTAAGCCTGATATTAGCCTGATATTGCTCTCATATGTGAAACGATGACAGACAAACACAATTTTCTTATAGAAATATGATAATACAGTAAAATAGTTGGTCTTTGCTCTTAAGCTGTGACCTAGCTTCTAGGTATATAAGAAAAATAAACTAATAATAATAATTAAAGTAAAATTAAAGACAGAAACAAAAAGAAAACCCTAATAACTTAGACAATAAGATCACAGACTTTCATTTTGAGAAAGCCTTAATTGTCATGGAATAAAGTTGCACATTCGAGAAACTATAGCGAATTCTTTGTTATCTTCGTTTTAAGTTAAATTTATTACGTCAGTAAGTATATTACACAGTCTCTCTCAAGAAAATTTAGAATCTACAATCTTCGTATCGCTTCAGCCACTTCTTGCCATTCGCGGTACTGTTGAGAGGAGTTTTGCACCGGAAGCCACCGTTGCCGTTGATCATCATGAAGTCGAAGCAGTCTGTGATGCCGTCGTCGTTGCAATCCTGCGATGTTTGTATTGATTTTACCGGAATACGGCAAGGCAAAAAGGAGGGTTATGATTTTGACCTTTGTGTATAAGTATGTATTTTCATCAGTTCAGTCATAACCTCTTAACCTCTTATCATGACCAGCTGAGCTAAGATGAGCAATACGATAAAATTTGATCGAGCCATTTTATCGATTCTCGTCGACATATCCTACTAATATTGTAAACGCGAAAGTTTGTAAGTATGGATGGATGAATGTTTGTTACTCTTTCACACAAAAACTACTGGATTTATTTAAATGAAACTTTAAAATAATATAGCTTATACAGAAGATTAACACATAGGGTACTTTTATCCCGGAATTCCCGCGGGAACTCTGAAATTAACGCGGGTGAAACCTCAGGGCACAACTAGTTATCGTTTTGTCTACCAGTGGTAACATGGCAGCAAAAAATGTTTAACCGAATCTAGTCTTACTCAATACCCACTGCTGGGCCCTTATTCAGTATGACCATAACACGCCGCGTTAAGATAACACGCCACAAAAATTGTCTTTCCCTCGTATTCAAAGAACTCCAAAAAATACATTTAAAACGTTTCTTAGGGCATACAGAATAATAATTTTAATGTTTTGGCATCTAGAACGTTTGGGAATGGGTTTTTTGAACGCGCGTTATGGGCAAGAGATGTTGTTGGTCATAGTGAATCAGGGCTCTGGACTTTTTTGCTTGGACGCCCACAAATATTATTTTGTCGTATCGACAGTTTTATCTTTCGTTCGATTAACATATCGTGGCGCGCATCTTAGCTATGCTGACAAAAGCGGTATCGTTGAAAACCTCTTGATTATCCGCTAGTTACAGTCTATGCAACGCAACATTAAACAGAATAAGTCACTCTCTAGAGAACATAAAGTCATGATCGATTTTTTTTGTTGTTGTTGTTGTACCTTCCCAAATTTCTGTAAATAACCTTCAATGATTCTTTTCGCGCAATTGTAGTCCAGAGCACAGTCGATCCAAGCTGAAAACAAAAGAGAGTTTGTTTAAAAATACCTAACTTATGAACGGAAATTGGAACGAAGCAGGTAGGTACTTTAGACAAAATATTTAATTAGGTATATACTGCCTATTTAGGCCTGCCTAATGAAAAAGGTGAGCACTCAGCACAGTGAACTTTACAAAAATTTCAAAAAATTTATTCGTTAACAAGGACATTTAACCTTAACGACCAGTGGAGCTAGGATGCGCAACATGATAAAATTTTATCGAGCCATTTTATCGATTCTCGTCGACATAATATATCGTTTTGTCTACCAGTGGTAAAAATGTTTAACCGAATCTAGTCAACTCAATACCCCACTACTGCACTTTTTTGCTTGGACGCCCACAAATATTTGTCGTGTCGACAATTTTATCTTTCGTTCGATAAACATATCGTGGCGCGCATCCTAGCTATGCAGGTAAGCTTTTAGTAGATATACTTCCAAATACCCCGTATAAAAAGTTTTTTTTGATCACCAATTGGTTCGTAGTATTAATCACCTTTGCTCCTCTCAGGGTCGTCTTCCAGCAACGTGACTCTGCCAGCGTCAACCCAGTACACGTGCGATATGTTGAAGGGGCCGCAGTAACCCCCCACGCATCCATTCGACAGGTCACAGCCTGTCACCACGTGACATAAGCAACGGTAGCATTTGTCGTTCAGATTCGATACATAAACGCCGTCTGTAATTAGGAGAAATATTAAGTAAATACTTCATTTCCTTCTTATGAACTTTCGTATAAGTATAATGCATTTAGCCAGTTACAAATAATATAAATGTATTTCTTCTAGCGTAATTTGTTTTTTGAAATTGCAATTTATCGTGCTAGATTGTTTGAATCTTAGGCTTACAACTCTAAAGGTTTACAACTCTTGGCGGACGCGGACACCGAAGGAATCAGCTCGAAAGGCAAAACTTATCGTCAAATACAACATCAACGTAAACTTTCAGTAACACATACAGTCCTTGTAGTTTACATCTATTAGATTTAATGATGGATTTTAATTTTTAAGCATTCCCAACACTGAAAGAAATCATGTCTACAACGTGTGGCGCTGGAGGTGAGTTAAGGCTATGAGTTAGGGCTGCCAAAACCTATATAGCGGTGAAAGGGTTAATAAAGTGTTAAGTCTTGATAAAATTACAAGAAAATAGATACATATACGACTACTCGTTACAATATGTCAATATGAATTAGTATATTAGTCCGTGAATTCGCTCGAGGCATGTTAAATTTTCACTTTCTTAAGTCTAAAATAAATTGTTTATGAATTTTCTAAACTTCAAATCGTAAGAGCAAAACGATAAAACCTAATGAAAATTGCGGAACTTTTTAAAAATATTAAGTAATTCACTCACCTGTCAAATTGCTCCATAACACTGTCGTAGTCAATAAAAAAAACGATAGAAGCAAGCCCTTACACTCCATTATTAGATTGTGTTCTATTGCTTCAAAACAAGAACCAACTTCATAGTTTTTGGTGTTTATATCTACTGTTTATAATTCAATTATCACGTCAAAATCAATACAGTTAACTATTTTGTTTACCTGATAAAATAATCTGTTATATTCCATATACCTACGTAAGTATTGAAATTACAATTAAATATTCTGTAACTATTCTGTCGTATTCTCATGAAACACAGCAGTTCGCAATTACGGATACACGTGTAATATTCTAGAACTTTGAAGTCACTTAGCGTATGTTGAACTTTAACTTCTTCCTCTAACACGAGTATTTTGCACATAATATTATAATGATTGAATTTGGAGTTGTCTTTGTAGAATGGCGCAGCGATCTCGCAAGCGTAGAGTGACTCTGCAATGTTAAGTTAAAAATAAATACATACAATAAAAACATCGGATACTCCTATAAAAATGAAACTTGAGAATCAGGTTTTATAATAGTCACTTGTCGATGCGAAACCAGACCTACTTACTGATACTTCAGCTGTGTAGCCATGCATTTTATGTAAAATAATACCTATATTATGTAGCGATGTGAACAACACAACAAAAACTATAGATAATTTCCACGTTTATTCACGTTCTAGGTCTGTCTGTCTGTGAAGTGCATCTTGAGGAAACTATTCGACGGATTGAAATGGAACTATACTTGAAGGTAATTAAGCCGTTTTGGTTATTCTCCAGGGTATCAAAATCAAAATTCTAATTAGTCCGTCAGTTAGAAAATAAAAAATTTTAACAAAAAAATAAAAACCCACTCCCAAAAACACAAAACTAAAAAGCTAAAAATAACAAAATACCGATTTAATTCAAAAGACATAAATACACGTAGTATTATTATTGGTTTGTGCTACCACTGATCGGTTTGGATTCGGTGACAAACCCGCTTGTATCTGCCCACTTGGGTTGCTCTGCTCACGACGAGCTCGTGGCGGGAGTGGATTTAGCCCATCTACACATCTACTCCATATTTTGCTTGTAACCGACTTCAAACCAATCAGTGGAACTACGTGTGTTTATGTCTTTTGAATTAAATCGGTATTTTGTTATTTTTAGCTTTTTAGTTTTGCGTTTTTGGAACTCAGAAAAAAGAATTCAGACGAATTGAGAACCTCCTCCTTTTTGGGAAGTCGGTTAAAAATAATCAACCTTGATCATTAGCATACAAGGTTAGATCCCAAACTAAGCAAATCTACTAATACCTATACTTTTTTCGAAATTCATAATTTGATCCATATCTACGTACCTCTACCTACTAAACACCTGGATTCGGAGTAAGGCTAGTTTCCTGGGTAAAAAAATCAAAATTCTATTTAGTCCGTCAGTTAGATAATAAAAAAATAAAAGACACGTATTTTTTGCTTTTTTAAAATAATGGAAATATGCATAGATAAAGCGCATTAAAGTTTAGGGTGGGGGACTCGTGACGTCACAGCTCGCTATAACGTGCGAACAAACTGTAGCGAGGCGTGACGTCATGTGAAATTTCGACTTGATATATCTCCGTTATTTTTTGGTTACATAAAAAAAAAATACGTGTCCAATATTTTTTAATAATCTACAAAACGGACTAAAAAAAAAATTTAGGAAACTAGCCTAAATCAAACCCGCTCCACCTGGGAGTCAACAAACGTGCCCACGAGACATGATGATAAGTTCCTTTGTTTTCTATATCGATAACGATTACAGATTGTCAACTTGGTTAATGCGCTTATTACACTTTGCAATTTCAGAGCACCAATTTAGGGCTCTAAATCGGATACAATTTAGGGTCCGTGAGTGAGAGAGAGAGAGCGAGTAATCACACTACATTAAAATGTAACCTAGAGTAGTCGATTTAGGGTACAATTGAAACCGCGGGGACAGCTAATTAACGATATATTTTATTTCTATAACTAAAAGACAATAATGCAAGGGATCTTATATAAGTACCCATAAAATTGTCACTCTATTTGTACATATGTTTCTCTGAGCATCACGCCAAAAACAAATTCCGGGGGAAATCCCGTAATAATCAATTGTAAATATACATTACCTAATAATAAGTTTGTTAAATAAGTATCATGTTGTCGGTCGGATCGGCGCGATCCGATTGCAAGGTACGTGACGAGCTGACCATGTTCAATGTACGATTTTAATACAATACACCAGAAAATAGATGGAACAGGTAAATAAACCCATTTAAATTGTACTACATTGTTTTGTCTCTCTTAAAACAGAAAAGCATAATATTATACTAGCTGTGCTCCGCGGTTTCACCCGCGCGAGTTCCGGAATTCTTGCAGGAACTCCAAAGTTGCCTAATTTACTCCTTATAAACAACATCAGCTAGTTAGAAGTCAAAGTCCCGTCAAAATCAGCCCAACCGTTTCGGAGATTCACCCGCGTGAGTTTCGGTATTTCCGCAAAAACTCCAAACTTATTTTATTCTTCTTCTCCGAAAATGGTCCAGCAGTTCACGTGATGCCGTGACCAAGGGAAATAGGGATTCATTTTTTATAAATATTATATTATACATAATTATACATCTAATACATATATAAAATTCTCGTGTCACAATGTTCGTTCCCATACTCCTCTGAAACGGCTTGACCGATTTTTATGAAATTTTTTATGCATATTCAGTATGTCTGCGAATCGGACAACATCTATTTTTCATCCCTCTAAAGGGAGTTCCTGCGGGAATTCCGAAACTCACTCGGGTGAAACCACGGGGCACAGGTAGTATATATTATACATATTAAATATTGTATATTATATATATATATATATATATATATATATATATATATATATATATATATATATATATATATATAGTCTAGCTGTTCCCCGCGGTTTTACCCGTGAATCGCGATGTTCCCGCTGGAATTCCGGGATAAAAACCTACCCTATGTCCTTCTCAGTGCCCGTAACAATGTGAACCTACGTACCTACCTACCTACATATGGACATAGATAAGCAATAGTGTGTTAACCCACACAGGAGAAATTTTGAGTAAATCGTGTTTTAAAAGTAGGAGCGCCATTATGTGTCAACATTTTTTATGTTCAATATTTAGTTACATATTTAAGCAATGTTTATTACAAACACATAATTAAAAAACGTTCCCTAACTTTCAATAAATACTTCTGAATCAATAACTTAATTTTGTGGGTTAACATGTTATTGCTTATCTGCGTCCATATAAGAATGATGGTATATAGGTGGTATACTTCGACATCGATTGACCTCAGAAATATCACTCACTTGATAACTCCCACACTCCGCCTCCGTGATGACCACTTAAGCTGAAAACCCTAAGGACTAATCGCTGAGGTGATTAGCGTTTCGGTCCATTACCATTAGGTAAGCCTCGCCCTTGAAATTAGAAACGGAATGAGAAATTTAAGGGTGGACGTTATTTGTGGTTCGACGATAAAACTACGATTTATAGGAATAAACAGAGAATAAACTATCCTACTAAACCTACTAATATTATAAGTGAAAGTGTGGATGTTTGGATGTTTAGATGTTTGTTACTCAATCACGCAAAAACGGCTGAACGGATTTGGATGAAATTTGGCATGCACGTTGTCAGGGGTACAGAAAAGGACATAGGGTACTTTTTATAATTATATGACATTTTCAATTGTTTTTTATTACACTACTAGCTGTGCCCCGCGGTTTCACCCGCGGTAATTTCGGAGTTCCCGCGGGATTTCCGGGATAAAAAGTACCCTATTCTCTGTACCCCTGACAACGTGCATGCCAATTTCATCCAAATCCATTCTGCCGTTTTTGCGTGATTGAGTAACAAACATCCACACTTTCCGATTCCGATTTCACTGGACCTGTTAGAATTTTATTATTTGTATAGATGTTTAAAAAAACCTGTTGACATGTCCGGGTTCTGGACTCTAAAATCCGGGGTTTTCACGCGTCTTTTTCTGGTTTCCAAATTTTAGAGATGGCAGCCCTCGTTGGGTGTGATTTGATTTTTGTATCTTTGTTGGTTTGTTTGTTTGTAACGGATAAGCTTAAAAACTAGGTACTATCGATGTTAAAAATTCCTTCCCATAAAGGAAGCTATTAGTGATCCTTTGACATAAGGTACCTACTGTTATCCCGGAATCCCTCCGGACTCCGAGATTAAATTAAATTTTAAACAAAGAAACACGTACACGCACACGCTAAGGTGAAAACGGTGTCACGGGTGAAGCCGCGGGATGTCTGAATACAAATCATTCTATTCTAATTACGTATACTTAAATGAAATGGAATTCTTTCGGCGACAACGACTACGGTATCGCGAAATCTCATTAGTCGCTATGAGGGAGGGATCACAAAAAATAACGAGACCCGTTCGCCCGCACTGCGTTTACCATCGTTCGTGTAAAATTGACGACTAATCAACCTTGTTTCCGTACAAATAAAGTTCAAATTGGACACGTATATCTTTCTCGCTGGCATATTCCGACTGTAAAATAACGGGAGCACGGCATTGACAGTCTTACACAGTAGGTAATGAACTAGGAATTGTAACGGAAGCGATTAGGCATGGGTTGTAATATTTTACGATTTCAGTTTACGAGTCACAGCGTATTTGGTATTTGTACAATGAAAATCTATTATTATATTTACTTGCAAAACTCTCAACTTAATAAAAAGAATTCATAAAGTTGATTTTGAAGGCAATGTGAAAGTGTGGATGTTTGGATGTTTAGATGTTTGTTACTCAATCACGCAAAAACGGCTGAACGCATTTGAATGAAACTTGACATGCACGTTGTCAGGGGTACAGAGAAGGACATAGGGTACTTTTCATCACGGAATTCCCGCGGAAACTCCGAAATTACCGCGGGTGAAACCGCTTTGCACAGCTAGTATTAAAATATGATGAGAGGTGAGCTAGTTGAAGAACTCCTACCCACGGTGATGGTCAACTTGTCTTAGCAATTTTGAAATTTCGGATTCTGTTGTACCTACCTACCTTGGAAACGATTTATGCAAATACTACAGGGGTTCTGTCACTATGTTTTGAAGTGTATCTCCTTTTAGATAGCTTAAATCCCAGAGAAACTTAAATCCTAGCTAAATCCTACACAAAACAGTTCCCAAGGTCTTTATTATTGTATGTAGATACGAGTACTTGGGAAAGTAACATGGCTACTTTTCACATTAATTTTCGAGTAAGTATCATATGACTTTAGACATGCACGATGATACTTGAAGTTTCATTTAACAACTCCGCGCAGGACTGTTCATAATCCCGGATTCGACTCCCGGGGAGTGTAAACTAACACTTTCTATATGTCCCGCGGGAGCTTCTGCAGCACTAGTGAGATATTGAAGCTTAGAACGAGATGTCGGTGAAGATAGATCATATTTTATCCATCCGTCTTAAACTTTAAGTACGGCTTAAACTGTAAAGAAAAAATTACGTTCATCCAAGTAATGTGTGTGTTTTTGTTCTGTATAAGTATAATGTTAGTTGTAAAGGTGTGCCCAACCGAAAGCAAATTTTCAAATATTTTTCTTTATTTTTTCTACAAAAAAAAAAATAATACAAATTGCTATGTAAAAAGGTATAATATGATTTTTAGGTGAGGTGAATTTCCTGACAAACAAACAAATATACAAACAAACCTAGATTTGCATTTATAATATTAGATAAAAATAAAAGATAAGATTAGTTTTGTTAAGTTCACCAAATAAATAAATATATGATTTATTCTATTCTATATTTTTCACCTGTAACAGCTTTGTTTTTGTGATGGTCTTTTTGATAAATTGTTACAAAAAACAAAACGCACAATTACAGGATTATCACAGCAAAGGGGCCAATAACGCGACGCGGCGTACATTAAAATGTCCGCAAGATGGCGCATCCGTGGTGATTTATCTGTCTCACCAACTTAATCCGGTCGTGTTGTAAATATAGATGTGCTAACGGAAATAACATGGAAATCTTTGGTGAAAGGGAGGAGTTCTGCGACCTCCGGCTAGCTTTTCATCGCGTACGTTACCTACCTTAAATCAAACGTAGTTGACAGGAACAATAGTTTATATTTAGATATCAACGAAAATATAATATGAGTAGGTACCTAACATTTTTTTTTCTATTGTTTTTCTTTTTTATGGACTTTTGCATTTTGATGGGAGTTGTTTGTAATAAATTGGAATGACATTGCAAACAAAAAAATACATGATTTAAATTTAGAATACCTGGTGATAATGATGTTCAAATGGAATAAAAAAAAGTTATTTTAAAAATAAAAAGAATAAAAATATAGGAGGTATCATAATATAATATGTATTATCATTCTTAATCAACGAATGGCCGAACGAATACCGCCGCCGCGCCGCTGTCTCCTTAAAACCTATTGATTCTACACCCACCATTTTGACCCAAAAACAAAATACAACAGAAGAATAAGGTTAGGGTGTACAATGTACATAGCTCAAAGGAATAAATAGTTCAACCTTATCTTTGAACTTTGAGTAACTAAACTCGTCTGGGGGTGAGCATACCTACCTCGATACAGTTTACGTTGGGTCAAATTCTAGTGCTAAGTGCAAGTTGCATGCTTTTGCAACGTGTTGTTCTAGTTCGTGTCATTTCAACCGACTTCGAAAAAGGAGGAGGTTCTATGTTCATATAGGTATTTATATTTATATTTATGTACCTATCGACGACGTGTCAATTACGGTTGAAAATTAGGTACTATTTATTTACAAAAGTTTTTTTGTACCTACTGTTTTTGGCTAGCAACAGTTTGTGCTATGATGTTGGTACACGGCCTTCTGGGAAATTATGGGCGTCCCAGAAGTTGTTACTACAAACTTCGTGAGTTGACTGCGTATAGTCGCAAGGAAGGCGAGCACGTTGTTGCACTGTGATACAATTATGCAGTGATATTATATCCATACTAATAAACTAACAGAAATCTCTATCAAACCACAGGGAATTGTAAATGCGAAAGTAACTTTGTCATATCTGTACATTGACGCCTGAACTACTCAACCGATCATCATGAAATTCTGCATACATATTGTCATTTGTCAGGGGTACAGGAAGGGGCATAATTTTTATCTTGGAATTCCCGCAGGAACTCCCAAATTAACGCGGCTCCAACCGTCGGTAACACTAGTCCGTAATGAAGCTTTTCTCTGACGTCTGCCATGAAATGTTTGTGATTACGACGACTGGACTCACGAGACATGAGGTGACTCAACGAACCTACAATTTTCTACACCACATCCGATCACTAGCAATCATATCTCATTGTACACATCTACCGCTTGCTTACTGTTTGTATTTAAGACGACATTTCTAGCGTCCCTAAACAAACACGCAATGTACCGTAAAATGGTATTGTGGTGAAATGTTTTAATGATCACAGTAAGGGGTCTACGTACACGAGTAAATATGAAGTGACTGAATATTCAGAGGCTGTTAAAATTCATGTAAGCCAGCCTCCTACGGAAGTCATTGAAACTTTTAACTCCAATTTTGACAGACACGTTTCAAACGTTAAGTTAAAAGCTGCTTATAAAGAAAAATTAATGCTACGTTGTTTAAAACCACTTAGCTAGTTTACCTACTTTTATCTTTTAGGCATATATTTTGAGCTCTTTCAAATCGTTTTTATTTTAAGAGTAAGTACCATGGACCAATTAAACTAGAGCTAACATCATGGCCGGTAACACATTCCAAAATTAATAAACTTCAGTCCGCTTCATAGAAAGGAAAAATATTTTAAAAGATTTATGAGTACCGTTTTGTTTCGCAATTTGTAACTTTTCCCATTTTCCTGTCTTCCAAGACAGGTAGATATTTTGTTTGAAATACGAAGGTAAACACATAAACAAAAAACTTTGTTACTTAAGTACCTAACCGCCGCACTCAGAGTCGACTTTAATGATTACTTAGTTAAGTAATCACTCTCTCACTCTCACGGCCGCACTCAGAGTCGACTTTAATGATTACTTAGTTAAGTATAGATTTTTAAAACAAAATTGCCGCAATCAGAGACGTTGAATAAATTAATGTTAATTGGCATTTAACTAATTAAGTTACATCTCATTAAATACCAATTAACATTAATTTATTCAACGTCTCTGATTGCGGCAATTTTGTTTTAAAAATCTCTACTTAACTAAGTAATCATTAAAGTCAACTCTGAGTGCAGCGGTCAGAGTCGACTTTAATGATTACTTACTAAGTAATCATTAAAGTCGACTCTGAGTACGGCCGTAAGACAATGTTTAGAAACGGCTTTATTAGTGTCTAGCTATTCCCTGCGGTTTCATCTGCGGTATCTAATTTCGAAGTTCCCGCAGGGATTCCGGGTTACAATATAGCCTATATATGTTACTCAGGGATAATGTAGCATTCTAATGGTGAAAGAATTTTTGAAATCGGTCGATTAGTTTTCGAGTTAAGTCGTAACAAACAAACAAACAAAAAATCAAATCTTTCCTCTGTATAATATTAGTATAAGTTGGTCGACCGCAGTTTCACCCGGGTCCATTCAGCATTTCGGAATTCCCACAAGAACTCTTTATATCAGTAAGTAGTCAGTAAAAACCGCATTCAATACCTTCACGAATATGATGTAGACACCTTTCACTGTTCATTTTAAAAACTTGTTAGAAAAACCGCTGCCCATTTGCTGCCTGTTGTGCCTCTGCAATGGCGTGGAAAATAATCACTTATTTCCTTTCGTCAATAGTAAAAACTTGGTTAAGGGCCTATAGGAGGCTAGAACTGCCCCACCTCTCACTTTTGAACCTGTATATCAATAAAAGTATTCAATCAATAATATTGAAAAAAATATATAGTAAAGTTAAGGATATACACTAAGTCCTATGTGATGTTAAAACACGATTACTAAAAATTTTCTCGATAGAAAAAAATCACAAACTTCCCTCTGATTTATACAAATAAACCGCAGAAGTCAATGAATCATTTATCCATACTAATTAAACTTTGTATAGAAACTCAACATAATACAATACGTGTACTATGTGATCTCAATTGAAAATTATGTTTTTTTGTTTTTTGTTAGAAATTAAATTCTGATATATTGCGAGTTCACCGCGTTCACCGCTTGAATTCAGTCGCGCTCCGGCATTCGAAAGGGGAACCCGCGTCGCCTGTCGTCTCTTACACCGACTTATCACCTAAGAAATTAAAAGTGCAGTGAAATGGGAAATAATCGGAACAAGAAAAAAAAAGACGGAATTGGAGAATAGACTCAAATATAACTCAAATTATAACTCAAATGTCGTAATTACACAGAGGTGAGTCAGGTAGGGTGGGACGAAAGAAAGCTCGCGCGCCCAAGGTTATTGGCGTGGGGGAGCCCCTTAATAGTAGATAATAAGGTCGCCAACTTGTGCTTCTTCTTGTTCTTTTCTTTCTTTTGAAGTGAAAACTTCTTTAGCATCGTCATTTGAAAATCCATGAAATGAAAAAGCGACACTAAACAGAGAAAACCACATAACTACATCTATAGGATATAACGTACGAGTAGTATAAATGAAAATTGTAAATAGTATATCTATCTACTACCATTAAACGAGCAATTATTGTATATAATATGTATATAAAATATATAATCTGAATCTCGGAAACGGCTCCAAAGATTTTCATGAAATTTAGTATGCAGGCGGTTTCGGAGGCGATTAAACGATCTTACTAGGTTTTATTTTCAGAAAACGTCGTTTTATCCGTCTTTTCAGGCTATGAAAAATGAGTGTTTGGTGCTGCTTTTCCACATAACAACAGATGGCGCTACGAGCGAAGCTCGGTCGCCAAGTTAATATCTAAAGATATAAAGAAAGTGGTTTTAAGCACCTTTCTTTTTTCGTTTCTATTCTTTTAATCATGTATGATTTATATTTGTTAAAATAAATCTGGGCCCATATTCACGCAAAAGTAAAATGCAATCTCAAACGTTCTAGATACCAAAATATTAGAAATCATTATTCTGTACGCCATAAGAAACGTTGTAAATGTATTTTTCATTACTCATACTCGGAAAGTAGGTCTGAAGTTGCGTGAGAAGCGGGTTGAAAGTAACCCTTTTCAGCCCTAGGGAGAATCGCTTTCAACTGACAACTCAAATTATTAAAAAAAAACTAGGTCTATTTTCACATTTCTATTGAACCATGTTTCAACTTTCTATACAGCCAGCGCGATGTAAAATTGAAATAACGTAAAGTTTAAGTAGGTATTAATTAAAATAAAATTCACTCACTTTTTCTTAAGCTAATTCCTATTTATATTTTTTTATTTTCTTTAATTAATACTTAATAATTAAAGAAAATATTTTTTTTAGGTCGCCACAATGTAAATAAAAAATACTGGCTGAATAGCTAGCCGGCCAAAGAAAAAGAAATAGGTGGGAAAGTGTCAAGCGACTATCCGATCTTCACTCATTTTTTCTTTAGCTAATTCCTATTTTTATTTTGACTTTCCTTGCATTCGTAATGAAAAGCACAGTGTTACCCTCGGGAGAAAGACTTACTTTCACCCCTAGGATAACAATGTACTATTTCTGGAGTAAAACTTCTTTGATTACGAGGGAAAGGCAATTTTTGTGAATAAGAGCCCTGCTCAAATTGTAATAAACTCTATATTAGTAAACAAACAACCTATTAAATTGCAAGTAATGGATGTTAAGGGATGAGAAGATGAGGGTTTTGTCCTTTAAATTACTCGTTATGGTTACCTCAGGTCGAGAATTTGAGAATAATAACCTAATTAGGACGCTCGCAAGTTACGAACGGCCCTATCTTGAGGCCATGGATGGGTCGTTTCAAATCCAGGTAGCTCAAGTGGTAATAATCATTGTTAGTCACATAAGATTAAATTAAGATAGTGGTTTTACGAACTTAACTATTTATTGCATGCGATTGCACTCGCGTACCTAATTTTTTTATTTCACACCCTGAGGAACTATGAATTTAAAGTAGGTATACTTAGGTAGGTACTCTTTTCCGCGCTCCAATCCCTACTAATATTATAAATGCGAAAGTAACTCTGTCAGTCTGTCTGTCTGTCTGTTACGCTTTCACGCCTCAAACAGCGGTTAGGTAGGTAATTAAAAACACTAAACCGTTTATTTATACCTACTATGAATCGTAAATATTATAACGCAAATGTGAGTTTATTCGTACTTTATTGTTCCGCTTTCAAGACTTACTTACTTACTCAACCGATTATCATGAAATTTTACAAACACGTAGGTAGGTACGTAGTACGTAGGTATTCAAAAACAGAGGCCCTATTTTTGAATCGCTCGAATCACTATTCGTACACGGAATCGAAAGAATCGCATGCGAATGCGTGAATTTGTATTTTTAACCGACTTCCAAAAAGGAGGAGGTTCTATGTTCGATTGTATTGTATGTTTTTTTTTTTTTTTTTTTTTTATGTATGTTCACCGATTACTCGAAGACGGTTGGACCGATTTGGAAAATTCTTTTTTTGTTTGAAAGGGTTTACTCCCAATTAGGTCCCATTGCCACCAAGTCGGGATCTGATGATGGGATCTTGGAGAAATGGTCGGTCATCGGAACTACTCAATAATATGTATTTCACGGGTTCTGAATTGTTTACTTTAATATGGTTTCTAAACAATTTATGCCCGTCACAATGTATATGGTGAAGTGGAACTGATGGTGAAGCACTAGGAGAACTCCTCAACAATAACGTCCCTGCGTCGGGAAAAGTAATATTTTGTAAAAGGTGATGAGCAGTTGACATTAGGCTATTGTAACTTAGAGAAATTACCAACTAAGTCACTTAAAAGCGAAAAATAAACAAAAATTTTTAACAAAAAAATTAAAACCGACTTCCAAAAACACAAAACTGAAAAGCTAAAAATAAAATGCTAAAATTAACAAAATAGCGATTTAATCCAAAAGACAAAAACACACGTAATATTATTATTGGTTTGTGCTACCACTGATCGGTATGAAGTCGGTGACAAGCCAAATATGGAGGAGGTAGAAGGGCTAAGTCGACTCCCGCCACCAGCTCTTCGTGAGCAGGACAACCCAAGTGGGCAGACACCAGCGGGCTTGTCACCGAATTCAAATGGATCAGTGGTAGCACAAACCAATAATAATATTACGTGTGTTTTTGTCTTTTGGATTAAATCGGTATTTTGTTAATTTTAGCATTTTATTTTTAGCTTTTCAGTTTTGTGTTTTTTGAAATTTTATTGCACGTGAATTCTGCAACGAGTGGGTCGGACCACTCTTATTTGAAATTATCGATCGAAAGTTTGACGTTTAGTGGCATATTGTCATTTTCATAATTTGACATGATTGATAGTTTGACAACATCAAGAACGTTTCGTTTTAAGTCCAATTAAGTACCGTTTTATGAAAATCTATGAAAGTTACCTTCCGATTTTTAAATATTCTGCGTCAAATGAAACAAATCTAAAGGAGTTTCAGAAAACAGCAACAGCACCGTATTCGAATGATTCAAAAATATGATAAAATGGGATTCAGTGAATTGAATTTTACATGTGAATTGATTTCACTTAGATATTCGAGCGATTCAAAAAAGCACAGTGTACTTTATCTCGGAATTCCTACGAGAACTCCGTTAGTGACACTGGTAAAACGGTACCCCCCTAATTAAAAGGTTTTATCCCTTTTGAAACACATGTGAAACCGCAGCGCAGGAAACTATAGTTTTTATGATATGTTCCGGGATAAAAGTACCCGTTCTCTGTACCCCTGACAACGTGCACGCCAAATTTCATCCAAATCCGTTCAGCCGTTTTTGCGTAATTAACAATCATCCACACCTTCACATTTATAATATTAGGATTATCCGCTATGCTGTGATGAAAAATAGAAAAAAAAATAGACATTTGTCCTTATCCGGAATCCTGATATATTATTGACCAGCCACCGCTTTGTCGAAAGCCGTTTTGGCAGCCAGCTGATAACCAGCAAAGTTAACAACTTCCTGAGCCTTCGCTTCCAATTAATTCAACTGGCAATATTATCTAGACGGAAGAAAAACAAAAAGTTTCAACTTGATCTCTTCATACAATATTTTATCATTCCATTATTCCGCGCCATTATCACAAATTTCTTTTTTGCCAGACAATAAAGTGAAAATAATGTGCCGTGCCAGACCGTGCCCTGAGCGAGCTACTGTTTCGAACTTTTTATTATTTATATGTCTTATTATTTCCGGATGTTTTTTTTTTTCACCGCACCCTTGCTAATTTATATGATGACGATGCGGTTCTGTATGGCAAAGGGTTCCAAATTTCGGATGTTTGTTAGCGGATTTTTTCATTAATCCATTCGTTTTATGTTAGACGAGACAATAGATATAGAGAGTGTAAGGTTAAGCGAGGGACGTATTGAAAGAGGATAGGTAATCAGGCAGTAGATTTCGGTCTTAAAAATCTAAAAAAACATACTACTTAAGTACTAATTTTTTAAATATAAGTATTATTAATTTATTTTTTTAACATACTGTATACGTGTTTTATTTTACTAAAGCTGCACTGGTATAAAAGTCTAGAAGAAAAGGTAAGCGTAATGACCAAAAGTTGTATCTACCTACAGATTCACCCACTTAGCTGCTCCTAGTCAAAATGTAAGCGGCGGCCCCTGAAAAAGGTCTCAAGTGTTTTCACGAATAATTTATTACATGATTTATCATTGTTATTATGCTAATATAAGGACTCTAGTGTACCTACGACAGTACCGAATGTGTTTCTTTTAACGACGACGGTCTCAGCATGGAATATGAGGCAAAATATTATATGCCTTGTTGACATTTTAGCTTTAGTGCTACGGCCGTTTTCTTTAAAGAAACTTTTGGAGATTTTTATATGTTTAATAACTATCCCATACATGAGGCAAAATTAACATCTAGTTACATTTATTTTAGCGCTCGGCTATGATTATCTTTTTCTCGTAAGAGAAAAAAAAATGTTTTTTTTTAATAATTGATGCTTGTCCCAAAACGATGACTCAATCTTACAAGCTTACATTAATCATACTTATTGAAGCAAACCGTTTACAATGGAGAGCTAGTAACTCAGAAGAAGTGAAACGTAACAAATGGATAGGCTGTATTGCGGTAAGCATTGTTGTTGGCCGTTGCCCATGTGAGTGAGCGAGATAGAGCCTTTCGTTGCTACCATGGTGGTTTTCCCATTACCAAGCGTTCCTTTAGTTTCGTAATAACCATTTCATAATGACTACTTCACTTTCCTTAAAAATTACCACTTTCATAAAACGTTACAAATGCAAGTTTATAACAGCTGGTTTTGTGCCTGGCAATCAACATACTTCAAAAATATCTGTAAGTACCTACCTATTGCGACAAGTTTTTTGAACCTTTTTGTTTAAATTTTTTGATATTTTATCAAGTTTGAATGCGAAGAGACTCTTAATGATGCAGCAGCCCCCTTAGCCAACGATTAAAGATTGGCCAACCTGGCTTTTTGTCTGTTGTGTAAGTACAATTAACTCTATGATCTAATTACAACTGTATGATTAACAAAAAGAAAAAGAAAAGGTTACTGGAAAGTTTTTTCCCATTTCTTGTATTAACATAAATATCGACAAGAGCAAAAAAAACGAAAGTGGTGAACAAATTCCACGAACATTGTTATCAGAGCAAACGAGCCCTTAAGGAGTCGTCCTACTTTCGATGAATAAGTAGAAAACCAATCCAGTACCTATCCCTTATTGTATAAACTGCAGAATTTCCCCATCTGGGGGCACGGCAGTGCCCCCGCCAAGTCGAGCAACAAAAGCGGCACGGCCGTACTATCCTTTTCTCGAAGCAATTCAGGCCATTTTCGACCCCCTATAACTTCGTTGTGGATAAAACTAGAAGCCTGAATTTTTAGTAAACAAGCAGGTATTGTATAAAGACGGTATAATTTAAATTTCATTCGATTTGAACCAGTAGTTTAAGAATTATAACTAGTCAAAGTTTCTTAATTTTGTAGGTCACTCACTCACTCACTCACTGACCGATCATCAAAATTCTAAGGCACTTCTAGCAGACATAGAAGTTTGAAATTTAGAATACAATTAGTGTTTATTGTATAAATCAAGGAAAAATTAAAATATTTAGCAATTTCGGTCCAGTTTTCTAGATACACTAACTGCATAAATAACTTTGTAATCCCATATAAATGTATGGAATTACAAAGTTATATATGCAGTTATATGTACCAACTGCACAAATAACTTTGTAATCCCATATAAATATATGAGACTAGCTGTTCCCCGCGGTTTCACTCGCGTTAATTTCGGAGATCTCGCGGGAATTCAGAGATGCAAAGTAGTTAGTACCCTATATCCCTAGGTTTTCTTTACCCCTGACAACGTGCATGCAAAATTTCATGAGATTTCACCAGCGTTAATTTCGGAGATCCTTCGGGAATTCCGAGATAAAATTACCCTAATCTGAATGCTCCAACGATTTTCATGAAATTTTGTATACAGGGGATTTCGGGGGCCATAAATCGATCTAGCTAGGATTCATTTCTGGAATTCCCGCGCGAACTCTGATATCAACGCGGGTGAATTAATTATTGCATACTACACATTGTCAAGGGTACAGGAAAGGTCATAGGGTAGTACTTTTATCTCAGAATACCCGCAGGATCTCCGAAATTAACGTGGGTTAAACCGCGGGGAACAGCTATTTAAGCCGAGCGAAGCTCGGTTGCCCAGATATTAATAAATAATAATAATAAGTGTAGCTAGTTACCTACCTAGATATAAAGTGTAGATACATAGTTACCTAGACATAATTATGTTCAAAGGTACAATGGTCAACGGAATGAAAAAGCAAGAATGGGGCATGTGTTTATATATATTATAAAGTTGTACCAAAATCTTTCAAGTTATTAAAGTAGACTAAATTGCTCAAAGGAGGAAGACCATTTAAAAAAAGAAATGAGATCCCATCAAAAACAAACTTGTAAAAAAGTCCAAGTCTCGCAACTCACTTCTTCTACAGTAAAAAGTTGTGAGATCAATGTAATACCAAGTCGGTTAATTTATTCAGTGCCTACTTAAGGGTCCTTCTGTCTAAAGTTATCATGTTATAAGCTAATCTAATAACATTTTATAGTGACCATATCAAATTTAAAAACCTTTTATGTTTTAAATAGATTGATTGGCTGGGCGATTACGTGAAAACACAATGTATCTCACAAGTAATACATATTATAATTAAATTAGATTGTTTAGAACCATAATTATGTATTACATGTGAGATATATTGTGTTTTCACGTGATCGCCAAGCCAATCAATCTATTTAAAACATAAAAGGTTTTTAAATTTGATATGGTCACTATAAAATGTTATTAGATTAGCTTATAACATGATAACTTTAGACAGAAGGACCCTTAAGTAGGCACTGAATAAATTAACTGACTTGGTATTACATTGATCTCACAACTTTTTACTGTAGAAGAAGTGAGTTGCGAGACTTGGACTTTTTTACAAGTTTGTTTTTGATGGGATAGATACTTACTGCCGAATCTTCTCCAGCCAAAGCATTCTTGGAAACAAATCTTTAGCCAGCCTTGTATTAAAATAAGATAAGACAAACTTTATTTAGCATAATAAAAGAAAGACATACCTGCATCACGCAACAAACACTTTACAAGCCTTAAATTGCGAAAGTGAGTTTGTTTGTTTGTCTTTTACACTTTCACGCTTCAACGGCTCAACCGATCATCATGAAATTTTGCACACACCTTATCAGGGGTACAGAGAAGGACATAGGGTACTACGGGGCTTGTCCCGGAATTCCCGCGGGAATTCCGAAATTATCGCGGGTGAAACCGCGGGAAACGGCTAGTTAAAAGATAAGCAAAACTATGTGGTTCAGTGCCATGCTAAAAGTATAACATAATTACTTCCTGCGGGTTACGCGTTAAAACGAAATTTTACGTGTATTTCCACAACGCTTCGTGTGCCAAGTTTAATCCAAATTCGTTCAGCCATCCAAATGCGTGACTGAGTAAACAACGAAACATCTTCACTGCATGCTTCTTACTTTATAGTACAATGCGAGTTTATGAAGTTTGGATGATTGGATCATTGGGATACCCGGAATTCATGCGTGCAAAGCCGCGGGGAACAGCTAATTTATAATAAACTAGCTGTCCCGCGCGGTTACACCCGCGATAATTTCGGAGTTTCCGCGGGAATTCCGGATTACAATAGCCTATGATGAGCCTATATGTTACTCAGTGATAATGTAGCTTTCTAATGGTGAAATTTTGAAATCGGTCCAGTAGTTTTTCAGTTAAATCGTAACAAACAAACTAAACATCAAATCTTTCCTCTTTATAATATTATAGTATAGATAATCTAATATATAAAATTCTCGTGTCACAAATCACAATGTTCGTTCCCATACTCCTCCGAAACGGCTTGACCGATTCTCATGAAATTTTATATGCATATTCAGTAGGTCTGAGAATCGGCTACTATCTACTTTTCATCCCGGAATCCCCGCGGGAACTCCAAAACTCACGCGGGTGGAACCGCGGGGCAGAGCTAGTAATATTATAAAAAAAAATGCTTATCGATTATTCTTATTTATTCGGTTGTTATTATCGGTTGTTATTTATTAAAAGTTATATATATATAAGTATAGGTTTGATGAAGTTAGTCCATAAAAAGATAAGTGCACTGCCCGGGAATCGAACCCGGTTCACAAGATTGGGAATCCTGTATGATACCAATACACCAGCAGTGCTTGTTATTAAAACACGAATTACGCTAACAATCAATAAAACTGACAATTAAGTGTCAAATATTTTTTAATATTTTGTTGAACTACCCACATTTTGATTTAATTTCTGTCCTGACTAGGGTTGGGACGAATACACAGTTCTATTAACAATAATAGAGAGAACAACTCATTCTATATTTGAATAACTTGAATACTACTACTTTGAATTTAAATTAGGTATAGAACAATAAAAATTAAAAAGAAAATTAATACCTACCTAAAACAAAGGAGAATTAGAATACAGAACGCACCAAACATCAAGTGAGCGAAGACGTAGGCAACAACTAGTTGCTAAATGTAATTAATATTAAAATATAAAATACACGAAGGATAACAGCTAGCTAGCAGCCGTAGTTCATCTTGAAATATCTAGCTCACCGCTACGTGATCTGAGTGGAGTGACTACTGACTACCCAATTTAGGATAAAATAACATTTTATATCTACTCGGGAAAACTGCTGAAAATTTTATACGTCAGCATCATTTTATAACTTAAGTGGTACAGACGATGTTTCTAGTGCTTTGAATGAAAAGGTAGGCAGGTATATATAGGTAAGTAGGAAACAGAAAAAAAATGCGTGTGTCGTAGGACACTTGGTTATAGAATAATGATTTTTCTTAATATTAAACTGAGTCCATTATGTCCGTTATGCGTAAAGAGGCAAAAAAAAAAAAAACTCATTTCGAGAAAATGACAGTTGCTTTGTTTTTCCCTTCTGAGGTTTTTCCATAGAGCAGTCGTATGACGCCGTGACGGAATAGTATATTTCATTACGAGTGCGGAAAGCCTGTCATTGCAAAGAGTTCCGACAAATGTCTACCCGAGCCGAGACGCAGCCGAAGGTGGGGGGGGTCCCTGCAATACGCCACTTTTTGAGCAACTGTATTAAAAAATGACTTTTTACTTCTTAAAATACTTCGTTCTTAAAATTGTACTTATTTATCCAGGAAAAAACAATACAGCTTAATATCTACATTAGTATGGACATAATAGTTGCTATAGAGTATAGATATCCTCCTTGTTTATCCTCCTCCCTCCAATGAAATATAGAATGTCGTTGACTCCCTCGGAAAGATAAGTTTTTCTAGGATGAAATAGTTTTCATCACAGAAAAATATACATTCTCAGTCTTCCTCGACCAAAAGTAACTAACATGAATATTTGTGTGCAGCCCATCTGAAGATTGGTCGAGACAAAAGACAGGAAAATTTCATGTTTTATTAGCTATAGTACCTAAATAATCTCTTCTCAAGAGAGCTCTCGGGAGCTGAATAGTAGGTTAAGGGCCTATAGGAGGCTAGAACTGCCCCACCTCTCACTTTTGAACCTGTATATCAATAAAAGTATTCAATCAATAATATTGAAAAAAATATATAGTAAAGTTAAGGATATACACTAAGTCCTATGTGATGTTAAAACACGATTACTAAAAATTTTCTCGATAGAAAAAAATCACAAACTTCCCTCTGATTTATACAAATAAACCGCAGAAGTCAATGAATCATTTATCCATACTAATTAAACTTTGTATAGAAACTCAACATAATACAATACGTGTACTATGTGATCTCAATTGAAAATTATGTTTTTTTGTTTTTTGTTAGAAATTAAATTCTGATATATTGCGAGTTCACCGCGTTCACCGCTTGAATTCAGTCGCGCTCCGGCATTCGAAAGGGGAACCCGCGTCGCCTGTCGTCTCTTACACCGACTTATCACCTAAGAAATTAAAAGTGCAGTGAAATGGGAAATAATCGGAACAAGAAAAAAAAAGACGGAATTGGAGAATAGACTCAAATATAACTCAAATTATAACTCAAATGTCGTAATTACACAGAGGTGAGTCAGGTAGGGTGGGACGAAAGAAAGCTCGCGCGCCCAAGGTTATTGGCGTGGGGGAGCCCCTTAATTGAGTTTCAATCAAATACGTCCAGTGTTTTTTGCCCGTTCAAAGACACGGATAAACAGACAAATGAACAAAAAGTAATTGTGACTACTAATAATTTGTAAATTATAGCCCTCAACTTTGTTTTTGTTATTTAGAGACACCACAGGACTATGATTATGATTTTATGAAATATACCTGTCCCGTGCGGTTTTACCCACGATAATTTCGGAGTTACCGCGGAAATTCCGGATTAAAATATAGCCTATGTTACTCACGGATAATGTAGCTTTCTAATGGTGAAAGAATTTTTGAAATCGGTCCAGTGGTTTTTGAGTTAAATCGTAAGAAACAAACAAAAAATCAAATCTTTCCTCTTTATAATATTATTTGTATTAATATAGATATAGATAAGTAAAGAGAAATATTCTTTGAGTTCAGAAAGTAGCATAATATAATCTTTATGTATAAATTGTAAAATATAAATCCTTAACCATATCTACTAATATTAATCCCCCCCGTAATACTTATAATATCATTGATTAATCCATAAAAAACGTAATCTAGTGTTAATTGGCTACTTGACAAAAAAATTTTTTTTAGTCCGTCGTGTAGATTAGTAAAAAATATTGGACACGTATTTTTTCTTTTTTTACGTACTCAAAAAATAACAGAGATACATTGAGTTGAAATTTCGCGTGACGTCACAATTCGGTGCGGTTTGTATGGCGCTTATAATGAATATTGACGTCACGAGCCCCCCACCCTAAACTTTAATGCGCTTTATCTATGTTCATTTTCATTAAATTAAAAAAGCAAAAAATACGTGTCTATTATTTTTTTATTTTCTAACTGACGGACTAATTCGAATTTCGATATTCATACCTCGGAGAATACCCAATTGTCATTCCCAAATAAACTTTTTTATTATTATACGCGCGAAAGTAACTCTGTCTTTCTGCCTGTCAGTCGGTTGGTTACCTTTTCTACGCCCTAATTTATCAACCGATCTGATAAAAGAAAAATTACAGAAAAAGACATAGGTAAAATTATGTAAGGTAGGTACTTTTATCCCAAGCTTTCCGCAGGAACTTCGAAATTGAGGTGGGTGAAACCGCTGGTAAATATCTAATATAATGTGTTTAGATACTTGACAGACATTCGAGGCGATTTGAATAAAATACTACTCTATATACATTGTACAGTATAGGTATGTCTGCCATACTAAGGGCCAAGAATGGGCATGTTGACAAATTTTTATTTTTTAGTCCGTCTTGTAGATTATTAAAAATATTGGACACGTATTTTTTATTTTTTTAAGTAATCAAAAAATAACGGCGATATATTGAATTGAAATTTCGCGTGACGTCACTATTCTGACAGTTTGTATGGCGGTTTTGCGGTTAGTGACGTCACGACCTCCTCATCCTAAACTTTAATGCGCTTTATCTTTGTATATTTTAATTTATTTAAAAAAGCAAAAAATACGTGTCTATTGTTTTTTTATTTTCTAACTGACGGACTAATTAGAATTTTGATATTCAATAGTAGTCAACATCCCTATTACTTATTGAATCCACACCCGATGCAACGCGGTCAACAAACTTTTGTAGCTATTTAGCTTTCCATATTATCTATTTATCTATCTAATATATAATAAAAGAGTAGAATCCGTGATTCTGTAGTCTGTATATTGAATATTTTTAACAAAAATTGACAAGGGGCGATAAAAGAAGAGTAACCAACCACAAAAAAAACAGTTTTTAAAATTATTTTCTGTCTGTTCGCGATTATCTCCGTATCTGCTGAACGGATTGACATGCGGTTTTCACAGGTAGTTACATCAAGCTTAGCCGGGAAAAAAAGTTGTTATATGGGCACGTTTCACGCGGGTGAAACCGCGGGGCACATCTAGTTATCTAATAAAAAGTGGAAATATTATATAAGTGCTACTATCACCGTCGAAGTAATTTTTTTTTTGGAACGAATAAAAAAAACATATGCGTCGAATTGAGAACCTCCTCCGTTTTGGGAAGTCGGTTAAAAAGGTTAAAAGACTAGTTAGTTTCGAAATTTTTTTGCCATCTACAGCGTTTGAGATTGTGCTACAAGCATCGTTATGGTGGTCATATTACCTATATCCTATCTCCAACTTCGGAGCAGAATATTATAGTATATCTACCTCATATTATTGTTTTCTACTTCTGATGTAGGTGCCATCTTTTGGTATTTTCTCCAAGTTCCAATCCGTTCCTGTCGCATTCACCAAATTGCATAATGAGAAAACCACGAGAAAGCTGTCGCGAATTTTCCCGAAAGGTTCCAATGAAAATCGCCAGAGGCGCCACGTTCACTTCCGCATGCGTACAAGTCTCGTACCTCTTCCCTCTGTCCCCGGATACTCATGAATGGATCCCCTTCACAACTCGACGCCTGCATTAAGTCCCAAATTAATGTTAGAAAATGGAACACTTAACCTATAAAAATAACCTGGGCGTGACAATTAGATAGTGCTGCGACAAAGTGCGGTGGAAAATCTACCGCTATTTTTCCGACACTAAAACGGACTTAACGTGAGTAAAATTATAAGTAAATTCATATAAAATTCTTTTATTCTTCCGTTTATTAAGGTTTTTCTGGACGTTAATATTAGTGATTTTTTAAAATATATCGTTATTCACGTGCCAATGATAATTCGAGGAAAATTTGATTATCCTTGTAATGAAGAAAATATGTAAATGTTTTATCATTGTAAAAACAAAACTGCGGTAAATTTATCGATTGACGAGCTCCAGTGTAACCTAACAACGCTATATAGTTGGTGTTCACGCGAGTCGACTCGCTTTTTGCTTGGCAGAATAAATTTCTCATGATCTCAACTTTTCACTTCAATTACAAGAAAGAAACTAGCTTTAGCAAGAAAACATAGGTTGACTTTCAAGTTTTCTATATTTGGCAGGCATGTCCTGAGGCATGTCTGAGTAAAACCGTGACTTAACTAAGTAGCTAGGTAGGTAGGTATATTTATAAGTACCATCCTAGCAATATTTTAAAGCAGATTATTAAATAAATAAACAAATTTTGTGCTTACAAGTCTATTTATTATTATTATTTTATATTTTACTTGCTGTGCCCCGCGGTCACCCGCGGTAATTTTGGAGTTCCCGCGGGAATTTCGGGATAAAAAGTACCTACCCTATGTCCTTTTCTGTAACCTTGACAACGTGCATGCCAAATTTCATCCAAATCCGTTCAGCCGTTTTGCGTGATTGGGTAACAAACATCCAGACATCCACACTCACATTTATAACATTAGTAAGTAGGATTTCCTTATATGGTTAATTGGTTACCTATAAGACGGGATTCTCCATGGAATTTTGAAACCCTTTTTTGCCTAGTGATTATAAGTTGCAGACATTCAGAGTTCATGTTCGAGGCTAAACTCGTTATAGAAGCAACCTTAATGTGAATGAACACCTAATAGGGAACTTCTTTATGTACTAGAACAGTATATGTGGATGTTTTTTTCACACGCGTGGCCTACCATTTCAGACTTTAGTATGATGTCTAATGAAATTATGTTCAGCTTTTATATGTAGATACAAACTATAGCGGTTGCCCGCGGTTGCACACGCGTTAGTTTCGGAGATCCCGCGGCTATTCCGAGATAAAATTTAATGTAGTTTTTTCCGCGTTAATTTTGAAATTCTCGTGGGAATTCCGGGATAAAAGTACCCTATGTCCTTCTCTGTACCCCTGACAACGTGCATGCAAAATTTCGTGGTGATCTGTTGAGCTTTTTAAGCGTGAAAGCGTAACAAACAAACAAACTCACTTTAAGAACATCTGAAATGAGTTGCGTATAGATTTCCTTGTATTAATATGGTCTTTTTAGATTTTTTTTTATTTTTTTATTTAATTATTCATAAAGAAAAAATCTTTTATAAAACAAGCTTTTATTCAAATGCGCGAAAAATAAACTATGCATTTTCATCCAAACTAAACGTGTACATATATGGTGTAGATACATACAAAATTTCACCTCAATCGGGTGAAGATAATATCTATCTGCTTCAAAATTGACTTGCATACATACATTGCAAGTTAAATAAAAGCTTTTAAAAAATAACAAGGCATGTAAACCAAAAAGTTGTCACTATACAAGTTACCCTGCATGCTACTGGTCTACAGTGTCTAAACCTACCTTTAACGTATGTATAGTAGGCCGCGTATGTACTTACTGCATTGTTAATATTGAGACTTACTAGATAGCTGAACCCCGCCATTACACCCGCGTTTATTTTGGCAGTTCTTGCGGAAATTCCGGTTACCCTGTATAAAAGTACTCTAGATATATTATCTTTTCTGTGCCCCTGACAACGTGTAGGTAGATATATGCACAATTTCAAAATAATCGGTTGAATAGTTAAGCCATGAAAGCGTACAAACAAACAAGTTCACTCGCATTTACCAAATACTAGCTATTCCCCGCGGTTTCATCTGCGTTAATTTCGGACTTCCCGTAGAAATGCAGGGAGAAAACTACCCTATGTACCCTATTCTTCTTCTTCTTCTGTTCTTAAAGAGGAAGAAAATAATTAAGCGCAATTTTAAAATGTAAATTCCTTTATATTTTTGACAAGAAGAAGAGAAACGAAATTGTAGACATAAAAGGTAAATATTTTTAAAAATAGTATGTATAAAAAGAACTTATAAAAAGCGGCCAGTTAGAAAAGAAGTTGGTCGTCAACAGTTCTGTAGATACTGCTGCCAACGTGTTCCCAAGTTGAATAGTTAAGGGGTTCAGATGTGAAAGAGTAACAAACAATAAACTCATATACGCATTTATACAATATGTAAATAAAATAAAAGTGTCTGTTTGTAATTCCAAATTAACAGCTGTTCACTAAATGCATATGAAAGTAAGTATATTATGGTGCCTACATAAAAAAACAAAACATTTTTTTGAATTTTTCTCTGTCTGTCTGTCTGTTCCGGCTAATCTCTGAAACGGCTGAACAGATTTTTACGGGACTTTCACTGTCAGATAGCTGATGTTATAAGGAGTAACTTAGGAGGAAAAATAGTTCCTGTGGGAATTTCCAAACTCATGCGGGTGCAACCGCGGGACACAGCTGGTTTGTAATGTTATAGTTGCGATTATAACTTTAGTAACACATTCAAAATTACGTCTACGACATAGTTCCAGAAGCCACGATGTCAGGCAGCCCATTCCCCTACACTTGCGAGCTCTGCGGCGCAGAAGGGTTAACAGATGAAGGCATGAGGTCGCATACCCTGGACGCCCACGTGGCCGGGAGGCCGGAGTGCCCCTTCTGCGACTGCGCCGTGCCCCAACCACAGCTGATCGGGCATGTGCAGAGGGCGCACCTGCACTATCTGACGCCGGAGAGGGAGCTGATGGCGTTCATTGACGATCAGAGTCCAGGGTAACTATACACGTCACAACACACAGATATACTTGATTACAGATTAAGCTATAGGTATGCTTGCGTCGTGGAAACCACAGAGCAAACAAATTAACTAGAGAGGACATGTAGGCGGGGCAGGCGCGCTACCGTTGCAAAGGAAGTTAGAGCAAATGCTCTAACTTACCCAGAACTTCATTTCCCATCTCAAGTACACTATATTGCCAATACTTAGAATTTTGAAAACAGCGGCTAAGTAAAAAATATATATAAATAAAACCATATTGCGTTTGATACATTTCTTTACGTTGATAAATGTTTTAGTGCGTGATGAATAGTTTTGTACGCGAAAATCACCCGGCGACACTGGTTTTCGCCTGTTTTCATACTAAACTAAGTTGATATCCCTTCTATCTGTTATTTTCTGTTCTGTGGTGGACACCAAGCGAACTTAGTATAATATGTACCACAATATTATTGCATAATACATATTTATTAATCAGGTTACATAGGTACCTATATAAATACGCTCAGACTTGAAAGTGGAATCCTTTGTTCGTCTCACGAACTCCATGCACACCCACCGGAAATCGAACCCTCTTGATTTGCGGGTAGACATGGTGACCTACTGCGTCGGTAATCGTTTTTTTTCATTTTCCACCGTAACGAGTGAATCAGACCTCTTGGGAGAGCGCTAAGCTTTTGTTTTTGTTATCTGATATCTATACTTTATAGGTAAAATTCTCGCCTCTCATTCAGAAGGCGGGTGTTCAATCCCAGCATTAGAGTTATAGGTCTGTGTCCCATCAGTTTGAAAATTATGCTGTGACGAATCAAGAGATTACTCTCCATTGAGGCCTAACGAATATCATACTGGCAGCAAAACTTTTTTTTAAGTAAAATACCTATTCCTCCTACAGCTTCCTGACAGAATCAGGCGTGCACGGAGCAAGGTGCAGTTTAAGCGTTTAGTGCGTGCGCATCTGCGTGCTCTGCCGTAGTGGCATCCGAACCTTTCCCTTTTTTTCTTCTTGGATCAACCTGCTATGTTTATTAGTGTGTCCAAGTAGTTAATAGTTATGTATTGTATTATTATTGTGTATTGCGTATTCCCGTATGTATCTTAGGTATGTATCCTCGGTTATCTGTGTAAGTATATACGTGTATTGTGTGTATATATTAGCATGTACTTTTATTTATACATATATGGATGCATGTGATTATGTGTGTGTGTATGTATGTATATATATATTATATTATATGTGTATTTATATGTATGTGTGTATGTATTTAGTATATTATGTATGTATCTGCTTTTATTTAATTTATTTACTGTATATATGGTAATATTATTTATATTAACTTTATATATATATATAGGTATATATTTTCCGGTTCTGTGTAATGCCACTAAACTATCCCCTAGCCAAAAGGTTGACTGGTAGAGAATGCCTTAGGCATTAAGTCCGCCTTTTGTACATAAATGTGCAATAAAGTTCTTTAAATAAAATAAATAAATATTCCCAATTTATTTTCTCACCTACCAGCTACGACGAAGACTCAAAGATGACTGCAACAGACAGTTGCAGTTACAACACCCCGGGCTCCATTAATGGCTGGCACAGCCCTGACGCCTCATCCTACCATAACGGGGCCATATCTAAAAACATCAACTACCATAACGGTTACCAAGATAAAGACTGCAACCACAGGAGTGAAGATACCAACAGGAGAGACAAAGACGACGATAGGTTCTCAAGGTCCCCGAAAAACATTAATCTCAGTAACGGATTGAAGAATATCAATTTAAGTAATGGTGTGATAGCGAAGAAAATGCAGAGTAGAGAAAGCAGTGAGACAGATGTTAATGCTGCGGAGAGGAAAGGCAAAGGTAAGTTGTGGCCATTGGTGTACAGAGACGTATTGAAGGATTCTCGTCAAAAATATAGGTAGGTATTATATATTTTTTTAAATGTTTTAGGTTTGCATTCGAGTCCAAGTCACAACTCGGGAAGTTATGAAGGATCTCCAAATAAAAATAAGGTATTGTATTGTATTATTATTATTGTATCCTGCATGAAGGTAAAAGTTTAATACCTATACTAGTATAAGCTCGTAGACGGATTTTTTTTTTATGTAGCTGAGCATGGCAAGCGCGGGACAAGGATCGCCGCTGAGATCTCAACTGGCATTAAAGTTGAAACCTAATACCCCGAAGAAATCAGTGCCTACACCTAGTCCTACGGTACAGGTAAATTTCATGTATACAATTTATTTAACAATAAATAACGCAATCCACACCTTCGATTCCCACCCAAAACTCTATATAAAATTCATGTCATCTTTATAAAGTTTATCCTATCAGTTTATCCTATCCAACAGTTCTACCCTACCCTACGTAACGTAGATAGATACAATTTCAGTGTTATTTTTACTTTTTTCGCCCCTTCTGAGATAATATAGGTAGTTCAATGTAGGCTCAGAATGTAGGTATTTGTTCAGCAAAAAAAATAAGTGAATGTCAAGTTTGTGACAGTGACAAATGTAAAAACGCGGGACTCAGCAGTCAGCTGTGCAGTAAAAATGACGTGATCGGATTTTTCGGCCCGCCAAACCAAATCAAAGGCCAAACTAAACAAAGAAGTAAGAACCTGAAGAAGTTCTTAACAAAACTACTGTATTTTTATTGTTTTTTATCAAAGCAAGATTCAATTTAAAACATTTTCATCTTAAATTACCGGTTCGCCATATTTTTTACTAAGTGAAAATTAAACTTTCAGTGTCTTTTGTGCGATTTTAAGTCAACATGTCCGAAAAAATTGGAGGAGCACATAAACCGCGCTCATTTTGATCTCACGTCCCCGTCTGTGATGGGGAATGCTAATGCCAACTCCAACATCGCTGGGAACCCTACGCTGGGATTGACAAACCCGACAATAACCCTGGACAACCCAACCTTGGCGTACAGCGCCATGGCATTGTCACCAGAGCCTCACAGTTCCACTTACCAGTGCCCGATTTGCGAGAAAGAATTCTCCAACGGTTCGGAAATAGAAGTTCATGTTAATGTCGACCATAAAGACATTCTGAGTCCACAGAAAGGGGTAAGTCCTTCAACAATTATTATTAACTAGCTGTCCCGCTCGGTTTCACCCGCGATAATTTGAAAGTTCCCGTGGAATTGTTCCATAAAAACTTAGCAACCCCTTTTCACCCCCTTAGGGGTTGAATTTTCAATTTTCAACATCAACAACAAAGAACACACCCTCCAAGTTTCAGGTCTCAACAATCAGCAGTTTAGGTTGTGCGTTGATCCATCATTCATTCAGGACAAAGGATTTTATATATATAGATTACATACCAATAATTAGTAGCCTTATTGCGACTGGCATAGTGGCATCTGTGATATCCAATCCAGTTTAAAATAACAAAAATATAATCGTGTTATCACTATTAAGAACGTATGAAATAAAAATAGAACAAGCAACTTCTGACATTTAAATAAAAATTATTTATTAAGAATTCAAGATTTATTGCCACCATACTAAAATCAAATATTGTAATTATACTTAATTACTGCATGTGGAAACTAGTAGCATACCTAATATGCAAAACTGACAGTAGTTGCTTGGCAATAAGTTTTATTTATTTATTTATTTATTCTTCTTGCACAAAATAGTACAAATGGCGAACTTAATGCCTTGCGGCATTCTCTGACAGTTAACCATTGGGTTGACAGAGAGATAAAAGGGAAGGGGTGTGCAACCTACGGAAAAACACGAAAAAATAAATAAAAATAATAGTATTAAAAACTAAAAACTGTTATAAACTAAGACATAAAAAAGGACTAAATATAGAGATAATTGATATATATAAATATTACACAGCATAAAATACGTACTTAAATATTTAGGTATTATATAAATATACATAAATATATATAAGTAAATATACACACACACACACACACATATCATGTTCTCACTTCTCACATGTTTAATGATAAATTCACAAATTTAGGACCAACTGGATAATGCATCATGTGATGATGTGGTGATGATGGAAGAAAGTCCAGTCAGCAACTGTCCTGTGTGCTGCCAGCCATTACCTCTGTCCCAGCATGAATTGGTACAACAACTATATATTCTTCAGTAGTACCTACATTGCTCATACTCTAGAGTTTAAAAAATACTTATTGGTTTTTTGCACATTTGCTGGTTAATTTATGTGTAGTGGCCAGTAACAATTTACAAAAAAAAACCTGTATGATGATGGCCAGTAGGTACAGTGGGCCACATAGACAAGTATACCTACCACCTTGTGAAATTTATACTTTTTGTAAAACGTCTGTATGACGTTGTAAGTTGCCGTTTTTGCAGCTCCAATATTCGTTTTTCGCTTGTATTGGAATTTGGAGCTTTGACAAGGTGGTATACTTGTCTATGTGGTCCACTGTACATTAACTACTTAGAAGCTTTCCTCGAAGAATAAGTTTCTTAAAAAAATAGTAATATGTAAAAGAGGTAATTTAAAAATGGTTTCCAGATCCAACACATTGAGGAGCACTTCGAGAGAGGCGAAGATGGTGGGGCTGCATCGGCGCTTACAGCTGCTGAGAGAGAGGCTCAGCGCAATCGAGAAGAGCATGAATTTCAAATGCTCAGAGTGAGTGCTAATCTTTTAGAATTTTTTATAAGATTACTATGTAGCTGTTTCACTCATGATAATTTTGGAGTTCCAACAGGAATTCTGGGATTAAAGTACCCTATATCCTTCTCTGTGCCACTGGAAATGTGTAAAATTCCATGATGATCAGTTGAGCCATTGAGGCGTGAAAGCATAACAAACACACACACACATGTACATTGTACACACACTCCTATGATATTAAGTTTCGTGGCTTAGAGGGGGCCAGAGGGAATCAGGGGAGTCCTATGACACAGAGTTTTAGTTTAGTTAGTTAGTTCAGGCTCCTGTCTCCCACAAAGTATGCTCTCTACTTATAAAGCTTTTTTTTGTAACCATTCCTTGAACACTGTAATTGATATTTCGACTCTATCCTCACGCCGTTAAGGCTCAATACGGCATGGAGGAGGAGGACGAGGAGGGGTACACGAACCGCGCAACGAACAGCCTGAAGCGCGCGGTGTACAGCGGCGCGCTGTCCGTGGCCGGCTACTACGAGCGCAGCGTGGGGCTGCGGCGCGCCTCCGTCACGGGCCGGGACACCGGCTCCTCGCGGACCACCGGTAACCTAAATCTTATCGCAATAGTAATCATAGATTTAAAATTTTTTTTGCTACGCAAAAATCTATGATAGTAATAAACTTGAACAACTGACAATATGGCTGCTCTAAGGAAAAACAATTTTTTTTTTTTCAAAATGAGTTTTTTTTTTATGCCAATTTTTACGCACTGACATTGCTGTATACAACTATCAAAAAGGCTTTAGTCTTTAGAAATGAATTAAGAAAATCATTAAACGATGGAAGGCGATTTCCAGTTTTTCGCTCCTCCTGTAAAATTTATCCATCTGCAATTATGTACTTTGTTTTACCGTATGTTAGCCGTATGGTGTTTATATATATTTTTGATGCTGAAGTCGAAGAGATTCAGTCTTTATCTTATGATGTGAAACATCTGCTGGCGCGCCCTGGCAATGTAACCGATTCGTATGCCGTGACGGCTAAATACGTGACGGAATCACGCCGTCACGCCGCCGTCACACCGTCACGCCTCCATTACGTCACCGTTTCCGACTGCCTTGTGTGCGTATATCCATACTAATATTATAAAGAGGAAAGATTTGATTTTTTGTTTGTTACGATTTAACTCAAAAACTACTGGACCGAATTCAAAAATTCTCTCACCATTAGTAAGATACATTATTCCTGAGTAACATAGGCTATATTTTAATCTGAAATTCCCGTATTATTATTGCATATGAGGGAAGTTATCTTAAAAGGTATTTTTGCTTGTCGTTTCCAGGTATCCTGGAGAGGATAGTCCAGCTGAACGCTCAGAGTCCCAGCATAGTGAAGACGTACCTGTGCAGCGCGGTGGACCACTACGCGAGCACGTACGGCGACCGGGGCTGGGGCTGCGGGTACAGGTGAGGAGTGGGCTCCAGTTAAATTGAATTAATACGATTTTAAATTGAACGTATATTCTGACGCGACAAGGACGGAAAATTGGTTCTTGACCCTATGGCTTAATACAATACAATTCTTTATTCGTAACACCAAGTTGCAAGTGATATAATTAGAGATTAGAGAGCAATTAATATTATAATACGTATAAAATATGGTAATACTATGTCCATAACGTAATTATTAATAGGGATGTTGCCTACTTTTAAAAATCGAAATTCTAATTAGTCCGTCAGTTAGAAAATAAAATAACAATAAACACGTATTTTTTTCTTTTTTAGATAAATTTTAATATACAGAGATAAAGCGCATTAAAGTTTAGGGTGAGGGGGTCGTGACGTCACTAACCGCTAAAACCGCCATACAAACTGTCCTGATAGTGACGTCACGCGAAATTTCAACTTGATGTATCGCCGTTATTTTTTGATTACGTAAAAAAAAAAAAACGTGTGTTATTTTTTTATACTTATCTACAAGACGGACTAAAAAAAAAATAGTCAACATGCCCATTGAAATATCCGTACATTATTTACTTACTACAAAAATTATCTTATCCTGTTTGTTATAACGTATACTTTCGGCGTTGTAAATATTCGCAGCTAATTTTGCCACATCTTATACAACGTGTTAATGAATTAACTGAAAACTAGAAAGTAGTTTGCTCAGAATCAACTAGCGAATCGATCGCACTATGTTTTAATATAGGTTATATTTTTTCATTTTTACCAGCCCATGTCTAAATTATTTTTAATACAATATTAGGCGCGTACGCCGCCCGCAGCAAAAAAAATCGAACCGGTAGGCGCGGGCGAAGCGCTTGGAATTTCGTAGATAGGTCACCTCCAAACTAATGTTGAATAACTTTTAATGTATAAACTTTTTTGACATAAAATATATTTAAATCATATTATTGTTTATTTTTTTAAATGGGGTGTATCAGGTTTTCAGTTAATTCATGAACACGTTGTATAGTCGATACACGGCGCGGGCGCGTGTGCCGCAGGAACATGCAGATGGTGCTGTCGTCGCTGGCGCGGCACCCGCCGTACGGCGCGCTGCTGGGCGGCGTGTGCGACGAGCGCGAGCGCGACGCGGACGGCGTGCCCTCCATCCCGCGCCTGCAGCAGCTCGTCGAGCGCGCCTGGCGGATGGGCTTCGACACGCAGGTGCCCACTGATGTTTATTACTAGCCGTGTTCATTTTATTTATTTTTTCACTTCAGTAGCTTAAACATGTAGGTTTTACTGCCTGAAATCAGTGAGCAAAATCGAATCATTTACACTCTATATTCTTTCCCGCCATTAGAAAAAAGGGAGAGACAAAGACCAGCCCTTTCGGAGTTTCGATTTTGAATTCGACCTCAAAGACAAACACGTTCGGAAATTTGTACTAACTAAAGAAATTTAGCAAAAAGATAATTATGTCTTTTAATGTAATTCATTGAATTTTTTAACTTATTAAACTGATATTTAACCTGTAAATAACTATTATCTCCTAAAGTGTTCTCGCTGCTGAAGTGAAAAGTTATGTGTGTTACACGAGAGCAAAGTTTTTTGCATCTCGTGCCTTTGAATCCCTCGCCACACTCAGGATTCAAAATCAGCACTCGCAGCAAAAAATGACTTTGCTCTCTTGTTGCACAAATAACTATTATTAGCACGAAGTTCTTTATTGCACTGTACGTATGGGAGTAAAAACGTCGCGCTGTAGCGGCGAGCCTAAAGGTGTTCGCGGTGTGCGGTGTCGCTGCAGGGTGTATGTCGGACAGTATCAACCACCCCCCCCCCACCCCCCCCCCCCTCCTGACTTGACTAAATAAGGGTGACGCAGGAACGAGCAAATAAAAACAGCCCCATTTAGCTAAGCAAGTTGATTTTCACTCTGACAGCTATGTATTGTTCAAGAAGTGTCAAAGTTTGCGCCAAAAACCAGATTCGTCGAAAAAGAAATCAATCGGAGTTCTTACGAACAAAAGGGGAGGTGTCGTAGTTACAAAAAGTTTATAATTGGATGTAAAACAGTCTTATTTGCAATGTGAGTTGAGAAAAAACAAATGGCGCCTGAAATTTCAAATATTTTGAGGTTATAAAAACCACTTGATCGTTCTGTGGCTTGGTTGCGCAACTCAAACGAGTGGAATTTTAACCGAACAACTGCGCCCAAACCCACGGAACGCACACCTGATTACGAAAAATCGTCCAGTTGTCCAATTTTGCGTGACCACGTGACATGACGATAACTTCCTTAGTTTTCTATAGCGATAACGATTGAAGATTGCCAACCTGGCTAAGGGGGCTATCCTCATTTCAGCTTTGGTTACCTATTAAACTTTCTAAATTGTAACTGGCCAACCCGCAGGGATCCGAGCAGCTCGGCTGCAAGCTGCACAACACCAGGAAGTGGATCGGGGCCTGCGAAGTGGTCACCGTGCTGTCCTCGCTTAGGATAAAGTAAGTATAATACATTATATTTCATTTGTATCATATCGAAATATATTCTAGCCCATTCACTTTATTGTCATTTGTGATCACATATAACTTGGATAATTTTTTTTTTGTGTTATTATTGTCAGGATAATCTCCGAAACATTTGGACCGATTTTGACAGGACTGAATTTATAAGGAGTAAATAATAATAATAATAATAATAATAATTTATTGCAATGACGAAAAACAGAAATAAGTATATACATATTGAGGCTTAAAACAACGATAATATAATCTTAATTGTGAGCCTGGCGCCTATACTAGGTTCGGAGAGAGCCCGTGTTATAGGTCACCAGGCCCTTAACTTACATTATTAAGTAAAAAAGTTCAAAATTTAACTATTACTAATAAAAGAAAATGCACTTTAAAGTATTAATATCAAACTACAGGCCATTAGTGTGTTGCGGTCCGCACGCCCCCATCCCACTAGACCAGTACTTGTAATAAGTTTTCAGATTCACCGTAATTTAATAGCTGCAGCCAATCAGTGACAGTTCTCTTACATTCATATCTGTTCTTTGGGTACAAATTTAAGTATTGACTTGCTCTGTTGTATAATCTTGGGCCTAAGACATAGCACTGGCGGGCCGCAAAAGCAGTTCTATGTGCAACTCCTTCACATACAATGTCCTTTCTACGTGTCGAAGACAAGAGCAATGGGTCAAAAGCAAGTGTATCATGGGTACGTAATATAGCAAGCAAAATAAACAACTGTCGGATTGTGAGGACCTCGTATTCTGCATACAGACTTTCTGTAGGATGTCGGAAGTGTTTCTTGCCAATTACTTTTATAACCGCACGCTGCGCCCTCTCAAGCTGTAACAGAGTTGTCTTCGGAGCCCCTCCCCAAGCAGTGATACAGTAAGAGAGCACTGACTGAGCCAGAGCATAGTACACCATTTTCAAGATAGGTGGCTGAGCTGAGTTTCGCAATAACTTGAAAACGTACATAAGTTTACGCGTGCGGGATGTAACAGACTCTATATGATTGTGCCATGAGAGAGTTTCATCGATAAGTACTCCTAAGTATTTGACGTTTGACGATCTTAAGAGTGGGGAGCACGAGCAGGCATCAAAGGCTTCAAGACAAGTGTGAGCTCTGATGTGAAAAGAATCATGAGATGGAATGGTGTTAGGGATTATAGAGAAAGTGACGTAAGATGTCTTGGATAAGTTTAAAGTGAGAAGATTTTTGCGAAGCCAAGCAGATATCCAATAAAAAATGACCTCCGCCCTACTCTGAACTTCAGGCCAATCTCGGCCCTCCACGAGCAAGACAGTGTCATCCGCATAAGAAATCACAGTGCAACCAGGATGGCGAAGTTGACACAGCTGGTTTATGTAGATCAGGAACAGAGTCGGCCCCAGAACACTACCCTGCGGAACACCAAAAGAAAGACGCGTGGGCTCGCTCATAGCATCCTTAATTTTAACAGACCTGTCAGCCAGGTAATCCGAAAACAACTCAAGTGACACACCTCTCACACCAATATCCTCTAACTTTTTTATTAGGAGGGGGACCGAAACCGTATCGAATGCTTTTTTAAGATCCAAAAAGATTCCAACACATTTATTTTTCTTGTCCAAAGTTCCGGAAACCGTTTCAGTCAGACGAAGTACTGCATCCTCAGTGGATTTACATTTTCGAAAACCATATTGATTATCCGAGAGAATCCTTTCGTGTTCAATATAATTTAATAATCGTCTGTTCAGAACCTTCTCCAGAACCTTAGAGAAAATACTGAGGACCGATATAGGTCGATAATTTTCCACACTACTTCGATCACCTGCTCCCTTATAAATAGGATGTACAAGAGCCCGCTTGAAAGCTCTAGGGAACATACCAACATGAATACAGAGGTTACAGAGCTCCGTCATCAAGGGAACTATAATGTCCCCAGCAGCCTTCACAAGACGGACCGAGACGCTGTCCCAACCATCAGCGCAGTCTTTAAGGTTCATAATTATTGATTCAATTTCTGTTTTATCCGCTTCGAGTAAGACCAGTGAGTTTGTGTGAGAGGGCTCAGGATATATTTGAGGGGGAAATGATTGGGGTGCGCCCGATTCAATAATGTCCTTAGCGAGTGATTCTCCAATCGTTGCAAAAAACTTATTTACATGGTTTACGGAAGCTATAGGGCCGTCGGAGACTCCTAACAGTTCATCCGATGTCGTGGATTTATTTGTCATGTGAGCGACAGTTTTGACTGCTTTCCAGGTAGCCTTTGGATCTTTGCCGGCCCTCTCAAACATCTCTGAGTCATAATTAGTTTTTAATTTGTGAAGCAAGTTATGGCAGAAATTTCGATACCGCGTATAAATTAATCTTAGTGTTTTATTTTCAGGTTCTTTTTTAGATTTTAAGTGAAGTTTATCACGATTTCGAATACACTTCAAAAGACCGGGTGTAATCCAAGGTTTTAACCTTCGTTTTCTATTTGAGATTTTTATTGTTCTAGTGTTCTTATTTATAATTTCTGTTACTTTTGTTATGAGTAGATCAGCATAAGCATTCGGGTCATTTATAATAGAAAATTCGTTTAAATTTATTTGTTTGAGGTCATTGTTAATAGACTCATAGTTAATGTATTTTTTGTGGGAGATGGTTACGTTACGAAGTACAGGCTGACAAATACATAAGATGGTAGAATAATGATCCGTTACTGTGGAATTTATTACTAAAGTTTTAGATGCTAGTTGCGACTTCAAGATGACATGGTCATAGCACGTTTTACCATGGGTTGCCAAAAATGCGTAGATAGGTATCCCTGTGACGCTAACATGTTAAGGTAGTCATTGGCGGCACCCGAGGTATTTCCGGGAAAAATATCTATATTAATATCACCAAGAATAGCCACTGACTTGATTGGAGACAGATTAGTAAGAACTTCGCATAAGCTATTTACAAAAAGATCTGTACCCGCATAGGACGGGGAACGGTAAACCGCAACAACAGCAAGGTCGTTCTTAAGTTTGCAAATCAAGACAGTTCCTTCACTAAAAGAAGGATATTCAATTTCACACTCTAAGTCATTCCTAACACAAATCACAACGCCATCATTTTGGTTTTTGTTTACATTTGTTGAAAAAGACCTGTAATCTAAAATTGATGGTATGTAAGACGCTTTGCTCAACCAACACTCAGAAAGGATTATAATGTCAACAGTAAGCTTTAATTCTGCTAATAAGACTGACAGTTCATTGAAATTACGACTTATGCTACGAATATTCATTTGAAATATATTTATTTTTTTAAGTTGATTGCCTATCATTGAGCAGGCTTCACTGGGAGAGCACAGGTATGATTTTGAATTCCCAAAGTTCTCAAGTTCCTTGCGTACATAATTGAAACGATCCATAAAGACTGTGTCCACAAGTATACTATAAAGCGGCGCTCTAGGCGCCCTCATAATCAGTTGAACGAATATAACGGTCTTCAGCATTTTGTCTAGCTGGGCATTTTTCGTCCCCCGTCCTATGAGAGCTTGGCTTTTTGAAGTGCAGACATGTTGCACATTTCGCAGGTTGAGTCCGTAGGGAACATTCCTTGATGGTGTGTCCAGGGCTTCCACAATGACTACAAATTGGAGTAGAAGCCTGACAATACTTTGCTGAGTGCCCATATTGCTGACAGTTGTAACAACGCGTTACAAGAGTGTAATCTTTTACTGGGCAGGAGTTCCAGTTTATATATATGCGATCCTGTGCTAGCAGAATTTTTCTTAATTCAGCTGTTACTTCTAAAATATAATTGCAGTATGGGCCGTCCCTTTTTCCGGACTTGTGACTTAGTCTTATTGAGTTTATAAACTTTTCGTGGTCCATGGTCTTATGTTTATCAGCGATGTTTTGTTCAAACAGATAATCGAATACATCTCGTTCTGAAGTGTCAGAAGGTACACCCAAGAGTATTATTTTAGGCTTCTTTTTGGTGGTATCTGCGATTTTTAGACCAGATGAAGTGAGTTGTTCAGATTTTTTCAATTTTTCAAGATCATCTTTTCGTTCTGAACTAATAACAACACCGCCGTTTTTAATTTTCCACAAACCACGGATGTGTAATTTCAATTTTTCGGGCTTAATAATATTTTGCACTATTCTCTTAGTCTGTTCGCTTGACTGTCCTTTATCTTCAGGGTAAATAGCAATGCTTGCCGTGCTAGGAGGGCAAACAAGAGGTTCTTTACCCTTCCTTAAGGATTTCTGCGAATGACTCTTTAGGGGTTTGCGGACTCATAAAATATGTAGATTTCTGCACAACATTTGTGAGTTCTTGAAGTTTGTCGCCAATGTTCATATCTCTATTTAAAACCTCGATCTGAGAATGGGCTGATATAAGTTTTTGCTTCACCGACTGATATGGTAACCATCTGCGCGACACCACCCATTACATTTCTACATATGTTGGAAATTTTCAGTTTTTGTTCAGAATTCAGCTTTCCACTGTCGGAAATAGCGCACAATTCTTCCAAGCCACGTTCGATAGCGCTGAGCCAGCTTTGAATCTCAGCAGTCGAGACAGTCACAGAAGGGGCCGAGGCAGACTTCTCTCGTTTCCGGTCAGGACTTCGGGGTTGAGAGAGCTCCGATTAAACGGGCTGTCCATATTAAAGAAATGAAGTTATTACACAAAAATGTCTCACTCCCACCGTGCCATTTTGGCAAAGTCGGTTAAAAAACACCTATATCGAAACAAAGTTTTAATGAACTTACTTAGTCTTCAAACAAACACTATAGCAAGTCTGAACCGTGCAATACAAGCAGAAGCAATTTATTTGTAAGAATGTTTCAAAGGACTTAGGCAACTTTGGAGTTCCTGCGGGAATTCCGAAACTGACGCGGTTTTGATCGCAGTGTTATAAAAAACACACGATGAACGATTCGTATAATATGTCACCACCGTAAAATTGCAAAAACCTTCATTGCAAAGTTGCAAACAATATAAAACAATTCAACCGCTGTCGATTAAAAATTGCGATGCTGTGTTGCGTGCTTGTATGTGTGAAGTGTGTGTACATGTACTGTGTGACGTATGTGTACGTATGTGTACGTATGTGTACGTATGTACGACGTGCGTGACGCGTGCGTGCGGCGTGCAGATGCGAGCTGATCGACTTCCACAAGCCGACGGGCGCGGACGGCGGGCACCCGGCGCTGTTCGACTGGGTGCTGCGCTACTTCCGCGACCGCCCCGACCAGTTCAAGGCGCCCCTCTATCTGCAGCACCAGGGTTAATATTTATTTATATTGATATATTTATTCGTAACTAGCTGTTCCCGCTTGCGTTAATTTCGCGGGAAATTCGGGATAAAAGTTTGTAAATTTCTGTGCCAAATTCCATCCAGTTCCGTTCAGTCGTTCTAGCGTAATTAGCGCAGTAAGCATAATAGTAGGGGAGTTCGAGAGAGGATTTTTAGAGTTACTAGAGCGCGTCAGATTAACATAAAGGGGAATAATAATAATAATCCACTTCACAACACAAAGATCTACTTGTTCCCACACTAAGCTTTAAGCTTGTCGTAGATACCAAGCAAATGTGGTATATACTACATATTATTATAAACACGCCATGAGCGACTACCTATTATACGTCTACACTCATATCATGAAAAGATAGAAGTAAATAAACAAATTGTTCGTGTCTGATTAATGTAAGTCGTTTCAGGTCATTCTAGAACAATTATAGGTTACGAAAAACACAAGGACGGCAAGGCGACGCTGCTGGTGTTGGATCCCTCACACTCGCCCGCACAGGTGAGTGACAAAAGCAATGTTAAAAATTGAAACAAATTTGAAATTAGAGCAAATAGTTCCTACTTTGGAACTGGTTGGTTGGTTACTGGAACCTTTACTGGGGCGTGACTATTGATGGATTAAACCCGATGAAGCCTGTCATTTTCGGGTTAAAACTGTGGTCTATAGATGTGCCCTTGGGACTACGTTAGGTGAGTGGTTGCGTGCAGGTGCGGCAAGTGGTGTGCGGCAGCGCGGCGTCGTGCGGCGCGGCGCTGCGGCTGCTGCGGCGCGGCGCGGCGGCGCTGCGGGCGCGCCAGTACCAGCTGCTCTGCGTCACCGGGGTCGTGGCCAGCGACGCCGAGTACGAGGTGGGCGCGAGTGCGGGTTGGGCGCGTGGGCGCGAGTGCGGGGTGGGCGCGTGGGCGCGAGTGCGGCGTGGGCGAGAGTGGGCGTGTGGGCGCGGGCGGCGGGGACACATTCAAGTTGTTACTGTACCTGACACACGCACAGCAGCAACAGCCTTCACAGCTATCGCCTCTAGACGCCGCTGCGATGCGGTGTGGTGTGGTGTGGCAAGAAAAAGAAAAAACTTACGGGGGCGGACAGTGTCGGTTCTTTGCGTAGTAATTAGTATTCTTTACTTGTACTTGTTTACTGCGTTCAAAATCTAGGTAGCATATGAATCTAGAGTTTTCTGGGGTTGAGAAATAGTTGTCTATTTTTAACCTACTTAAAAAAGGAGGTTCTCAGTTTGATCAGTATGTATGTATGTTTGTGCACGGGTATCTCGCGTTTGGCTGAACCGATTTTGATGCGGTTTTTCCCCTGTGCCCCAACAATCCTACTCATATTATAAATGCGAAAGTTTGTAAGTATGACGTATGTATGTATGGATAGATGGATGGATGTTTGTTACTCTTTCGTGCAAAAACTACTGAATGGATTTAAATGAAACTTGACAATAATATAGTTTATACATCAGATTAACACAGAGTACTTTTTATCCCGGAATTCCCGCGGGAACTCTATTTTACCGCGGGTGAAACCGCGGGACACAGCTAGTACATTAATAAAGCTGACAATGATAAATTTATTACTCGTTTGCAGGCCAGCAAAGTGTTGCAGTCGGTGCGCATTCCATAGGATACGGGAACGGGGCAGTCCCCCGCGACGCGCCCGCCGCGTGAGCTTATCCACAAACAATGTTCAAGTTATTTATTTTTAAATCATTCTCGCGGCCCCGGAGTCGAGCCTTTTGGCCGCATAGTTCGTAACGCGCTAGTCCACTCTAGACCAGTATAGGTATTACCGTAACTCATTCACAATATCCGTTTTGAACATTCTACCTCATCTTTGATTTTTGTCAATTAAAATCACATAAAATTAATAATTAATAATTTAGTCAATTTCCTATAAAATTAATAATGAATATTAACAACGACAAGGATTAATCTGTATTTATTCGTTTTATAATCAGGACGAGAAACTCAATAAAAGTGTTTTTGTACTAACTCATGAAATTTTGAATTTAATCGATAAAATACTAAATAAAATAATAAAATAAATGCTTCACATAACATTGCCTTGAAATCATTAAAGTACGAATAATAATTTGTTAATAAGGTAGCTAGGATGTTATAAATAGTGAAACTAATAATTAGATATGTAATTACTAATCGTAGACGATAAAAATAGTATCACATTTTAATTCACACAACAAAAAAAAAACATTTAAGAGATGCAATGATTTCAGACTTGGAATTTTTTTTTTTTATTTATCACTAAAAAAATTACTTATATCAAAAATTTATAAATTTCATCAGACGTTAAAAAACAATTCACAAGCAAATTTTTCTAATGAATTTCATGATACGTACTTTGCACATCGCTGACGTTATAGTTCCTAAAGGAATTGCATTAGTGTTTCTAGCGTAGAATTTAACATGGTTTTAAAAGAACGTACCCGGGGTGAGTGTTCTAAAAAAATTCAGTTTCGTATTAAAAATGGTTGTAACTAACACGTAAAGTGGTTTTATGCCTAAGATGCGTTTAGACATTCAAACTCAGTGCGCTCACGACTTTCGGAGAGAGAGCACGTCACTCACTTTTTCTCCCTCAAGTCACCACACGCGAACCCCATAGAAAATGTTTGGGCACTGATAAAGCTAAAGTTGCGTGGGAAAAGTACCCACACCGCCAGTTGAGTCCTAATATAAAAGAAATATGGAGGTCATTGTCCTGCGACTACGCGGAAAAATTACAAAAAAATTATAGAAAGCATGCCTCAGAATGCCCGGCTATAATCGACAATACTGACGGACGGACGGACTGGACACCTTATTAGAAAAAGCGTTCAAATACACATCATAAAATTTATTATGCTTGGTTTGATTTCTTAGAATCCATTTTTATAAGCACTTTGCCCGGGTACGGTCTTTTCGTACATAGTGTAGTAAGGTTGGTATGGATCAAGGAACAATGGTGCCTAAGATGAAATCTTTAATGATGATAAATCTATTTTTCCTCGTTACACATGCTTCGATTGAACCTTTGCCTCTTTGCTTACTAAAGCGCTGAATTGTTGTAATTAAAATTTAATTAAAAAAAAAATTAATGTGAAAGAGAATCGTTTTTTTTTTTTTTATTTTATTTAAATTACATTTTTATGCAGTAGTCAAATTTTAACTTTTAAATTTGTTAATTAATCTATACTTGTCTTGTGTCAATTACGAAAAAAATATCTTGTTAGCTCTAATAATGTGTTAGCCCTTTGTTATTTATTGTGTAAAAACTAAAAATTTAATCTTGATTGACCAACATTGTTTTATTGTTAATGTTAAATATTGTTTAGTCTATGTAATTAGGTTACGGTCCGGGAAGGACCAAGTTCGAAAATTAAAGAAGAATGTTAAATGTTGAATTGCCCCGTAGCATATGAGTGGTCCTTATATGTATGTAACAAAATTTAAAAAAAAAAAACATTCTTATGAAAGTATGTTACGAAACAGTTTTTTTTTTTTTTTTTTAGTATTTTTCATTCGTACCTAATTCCTAAACCTAAAATATCAACAGTGTTTTGCTCGCGATGTTTGTTTTGTTATTTTTAAATACATAAACCATTCGCAGACATACATAGATAATAATATGACGCGAGTTTTCCCAATCATGAATCAGTTTGTCGAGCAAATTTTGCACCTCGCGGGCGCAGCTCATTCAGTTCGCTTTAAAATGTCGCCGGAGCAAATCATCGTTAAATAGAGTTTGTCTAATAAACTGTGTCATTTCATCATTTGGTACTTTTCAAAGTTTTATTAGGACAATATTCTATGTTAATCTGTGGTTTACGAGTCCTAATGTATGTGAGGAGCAATAAGTTTAGATATACAATTTCTTTATTTTTTTTTTAATTATATTCGATTTTTAATTAAAATTTTCCTTTTTTATAGGTGTTTAGAATCGGTTCAATGATTTCACAAACAAACAATAATTTGAAAATTGCCACGCTTTTGATGTGACACGAATCACGATACATTAGACTTTTGTCATTGGCGTTTCGCCATTAGATGAAGGGAGTTTTTTTTATCTACTAAGAAACATTATCGGTGGCAAATTATTATTATAGACACCATTATTACAGAAGAAGAACAAAAACAAAAATGCTCTATTGAGCTGTAACCACTTGTAAAACTCTTCAAATGTGATTCGAGTGAATCTTTACTACTTTACCTTTAAACTCACGAACTAAATTATGGTACGCCTGAGTTTATAGGTACTAATGAATGTATAAAAAATTATTGTCTAATTTGTTTCTGTGAAACAACTTTGCTCAGGTTACACGTTTGCTTTAAGATTTCTGTATTTTTGTGTTATTAATTTTTATTAGATAGGTAAGTGAAAATGTAGCGTAAGTCCGCTCTTAACCTTTCGATAATTTTGAGATTGTTATTAGCTAAGAAATCAACATAAAAATTGCCTTTACTAAAATAAAAACTTTACAACGAAAAAATTAAATTTGGCGGTTTTCAACCTTTTATATTATTATTTGGAGAACTGCAGCAGTATTATAAACAAAAAAACTACTTTGTAAATATTATTTAAAAAAATTAGTAATAATTTTTTTTTTTTTTTTGTTTTTATATCTTAGAAGACTTTTTAGCTATTGTCAATGATATTAAAGTATTAAAGGAGGTAGATATGACCTTAGCGCGCGGAAACTGTTAGGGCTTTGCTTTGAATTTTTAGCAGATTCCATAATTTCCGTATTAGCTTTCACATTCACATGTATATTTCAAAGCCGAACAATATTTGAACGCCGCGTAGTATAAAGGTCATCCTTACTTAAATATCATTGGCTGTTGTCGTATATTGGTTCAAGGTTAAGGCGCGGCAGCGTAGTGAGACACTAGACACCACGCACGCTTAGTACAAAATGCAACTAGCCCTTAAGTAGAATCCAACGAGCGTTAATTTATTAAGAGTTATCTAGATATACCTAATTACTTAGAGGAAAAGGCAGTGTTGATGAGATATCGAATGTTGAATTTCGTCGAAGTTCTTTGCTTGGAGCACGGATGTAAAAAAAAGTTTCATTGTACCTAGATTCACAGTCCCATACAAATATTAAGTCCATACAAAAATTGTCATCGACGACCTACGACAAAACCCTGTAATTCTTACAATTCATAAAGGAACATGTAATTTTTAACGACTGTTTGCTGTCACACGCCAAACCGTACTAATAACAAAACCTGTTCTTTTGAACGGACATTTTTGCGTCTTATGTATAATAAATGTTGGGTATTTATAGAAGTATAATAATTAACAACGGCTTGGAACTGAAAGTTTACTCAATGGAAAGTCACATGAGCACATTTCTTTAATCTTTAAAGACGGCGGCTCACTTGCTTAGGCTGTATCAATTTTAATGTATTTAAACCGCTCAATAAATTCACTAATCCGTAATGATGCACGATACCCAAAGGTGATGCTTATGAAATAGAAAACGATTGTGATTTTTTGCAATAAGTTATGATTTTAAACAATCTAATAAAATTTGAAAACTTAAGTGTATAAGTAGATTTTACTATCCCACTGCTGATCTGATATAGACAGTGTTAAAGCAATTGCATTTTTTATCCTGAAATCCTAGCACTGCAATCGATTTGTTATTTTAATTGAATGCCTAAGTCGAATATAATAAAACTTTAATTATTATAAGAAGCTACTTCCACTAAGCCATAACGTGTAATTCTAATTTCAGTGAACGCTAGAAAACGGAGCTTCTAAAAGAAACTCATGAACGTAGTTTTGTTAAATTAAGTTTTCCAAGAAAGGAATCCAGATTTGTATGAATCATTATGACCACAACATTCCTTGTACCTATATATAACGCGCGTACCTATAACCTAATTCCAAATGCTCTAGATGAAAAAAAATCACAATAAGGCGTGTATACTGTATAGTTTTTAAATAAAACCTTTTTGGCTACGCCGCAAATGGGAAAAACAATTTTTTTGGCCCGTTATCGTAACTTGGGTGTTATGGTCATAACGAATTTGGACCCAAAGCCATGACATGTTCATTGTTCACCATATGGAAAATAAAAGCATTACAAATATTGTGTAGTTTTCTCTATCAAAATCCATATTATGTTTTCTCTTTATTTACATATCATGCGAAGCCGTTATTATTGGTTGAGAATATCAAATAACTTGTGTAAAATTTTAGAAAAACGATTAAAGAAAATACATATAGCTACGTTTCTAATCTACGTAGATACAATATTATTAACTAATTAATATCAATATAAAAACACTGTCGCTTTTTTTCTGTACGGTGTACAATGTCGCCCAGTTGTAACAGCTCCTTTGATGACATATAGAAGTCATGAGTTCATGTTAGCTTGAAAGAAAATAGATTGGTTATCATTTTAAAGGTTTTGGGTGATTTAAGGAGCTGTTCTAACCTTGCAGCTTGTAACGAGGCGACTTCGGTAAGTTGTAAATGATCCATATTTGTTTTCATGGACGATAGCTGAAATGAATGTTGGCATTCTTTATATCAGGTATGGAAAGCGCTCGCTTTGTAAGAAAAGTTAGGCTGTGCTAAACGCGCTGTTTCTTCAATAAAATATTGTAAGTTACATAGTAAAATTCTTTTTTTTTATCACACCCCTAGATGTTCCAGTTAACTGTGTTAGGTTACCAAAATGTTCTAGTATATTTAAAAGAAAAGTCAGTATTTTTAAATAAACTTTATTTTTTCAAAAAAATATCAATTCAAAAAATGTCGCGAAGCTTATTAGCTTATAGGTAAATTGAAATTTAAAAAACATTACAAATATTCGCATATAATTAGTTAAATATCATTAATATTTTTGTCTTGAATAAGGTAAAGTCGGTAAATTCGTGCAAACGTGGTAAGTTTAGCTTCGTCCTATTTATTCTGTGGTCAAGGAACTTTTATTAAAGACTGATCGAAGATCATGAGTTCCTTTATGAACCGCGAGATAAAAGGGACCAGCTGAAGTCATTGCCGGACTTGCTCCACAGCATAAAGGTATGTTTTATTGGTTTAAGATGATTAATTATAAACTTGAGAGTGCAGCTCTTAAGATATCACTTGGCCTTTGAAAACCTGCTTGAAGCCCTCAGGAATTATCTGTTTTTGCTACTTCAAAATAATTATTTGTTTTTTTCTTCATTTAATTTTTTATAATTTAGTTCTCTTTATTATTGGTGTATAATAAATTCGTTACAGCAGGTTTTTTCAGGCGTCTAAGGTATATTTTGAATATGTAGCTGATAGTATAATCAAAGTCTTTATAGTGACCCCTTTAAAGAGATTTAAGGGTTGGATTCGCATATTATCGAGAAAACTGGGAATAAATATCTCAACCATAGTGAGGTCTATGGCTGACAACCAGTCAATGCAATAATTGTCCATACACGGACACATCCAGTCTATATGTATATATATTTAAACACAATACTGTGACAATCACCAAGTACAGTTCTTATGCAGACACCAGTTTTTAAGACTCCGTAAGGCTCAACTGTACAATAAGCACCCGCGATTTAGAGCTTCATATTTTTTATGTGTGTGGGACTTTGCTTAATATAACTTCACATAAAATCCCTAATTACGGAAACTCATCGTTTTCGAGAAAAAAAATACTAAAGTTTCACAATTTCATACAAAACTCCGCGATGTGTCAACCATTTGCCATTGACTTTGTAAGAATTGTTTCGTTTTACATTCGGATAAAGTGATTATATTATTTATTATCTTTGATTATTATAATTTGCTAATGAAAATGAAAATTTGTTAAACTTGAGTTGGTTAGGTTAGGTTTGCACTGTTGACGAAGTCGCGCGAGCCGAGCGAGCGTAGGTAGCGAGCGTGCCGCGGTAGCGGCCAGAGAGAAGGTAATCACTACCGGCCGGCGAAGCGCCAAAGTCAAAATATTATCGTAAATTGAGTAAGGTTTTTATTATTTTTTTTCTCGAAAATTATGAATTTCCGTAATTTGCGGATTTGAGAAATACACTATAAACACACTGTTCTATCCAAAAAAAATTGTAACTATTAAAAATCGAGGATGCTTGATGTACAGTCCTTCCCTCCGTAATCTTAGGAACAGAAATATTTTGAAAATTTTGTAAAGCTTCAAAATTAAATAACAGCAAACTACCAGTAACTCAATCCGAATTCTTAGGGCCATAGACAAACCTCTATATCACAGCTGTCAAAATGCTTAACTAGTATCAATGCATTGTCTCTTGTAATATAGCTAAGTGTAAACATGGCTTAATCTTATCATCTACTTATGTCTTACGGTAAAAAAATAAGAGTCTTGTCTATGGTCTGCATGTCCGCTAAACTGGCAAACATACACAAAACTAAATTGGCTATGGTTCCTCCTAAACTTATACTGAAACTATTACTCATAAATAAACTTTAAACTATACTAAAAATACTATGAAAACGCTTATTCTTAGCTGTAGAAATCAAAAGAAATACATCAGTTTTCCTTACATTTGGTCCCCGTAATTTGTTCATATTGTATCTACGTTTCTTTGATTATTTACATGGCTAGAAAGACAACACTCGCAAGGTAGTAAATAATTTTAGTGCAAAAATATGATACTACATCCAAAACTGGTAAGGCATAACAAACTTGGTATTCTTCGATTTCTCAATACTTAGCTATTTATACTACTAGCAACTCTTTACTTACGTAATTATTTAATTATACTTAGCAGACCTACTGTGGGTGAGCTAGAACAAATTTCAAAAACTTTGAAGTTCTTTGAAGTTTGTATTGCAAGTTAAGAGTCTTATTTAACAGTGAGTCGGGTTTCCGTCGATGAAATACTTATAATTAATTATTCACTAAACAATATCTAGTCATTAAAGTAAGCGATGAATTTTTCAACTAAATTACAATGGTTTATTTATTTATTGGAGAAAATTTATTTATTTATAGGTATTTATACAAAATTTCTTTATTTTGGTTCGTTAGTTGAACACTTACTTGTAAAGGCCTTAAGTATAGTAATTGTACGCAGTTTTGGGTCTTTTGCTTTTAAATGGACAATAAAGACGTTAAAAAAAATTGTGTTCAATTTCCTTATTCATAAAAATATTGTGATTTAGAAAATTTATTGAAATATTACAATTATGACGAAATGGCCTTATGTTTTCTGAGTCACCTATGTGAAATGACTAATTCGATATGTATGTGGTCGAAAAAATGTATATTTTGTTCAAACGATTCGACTGTATAATTCGTCAGTATAATCGTTCGACATTTTGTATGTATTTGCCAGCACCCCGCTAATTTCGCCTTCTAGACTCAGACTAAATTTGAACATTTGACAGACTAGAGCGAAATGGTATTTAATATTAACTCACTGAAACCCAATTCGTATCCTCGGCATTATACAAAATGACAATTGCCGTTTGTGTGCGAACGAATCATACAATTTTCCGACGACATCATCAAAAGGTTCCAGTAACTGCGTTAGTTAAAAGATAACAATTGAACTAATAGCGGGTCCGTCGCTCGCGCCGGGCCGTCACATATAATATTTAGGATATTTACAAACATTATATTAACAGCCTTTTTTATTATTTATTTCGTCAATATCCCTTTTAATTTGAAAATATCTTTACAATAAATTTTAACCTAGAGATTTGATTAGCCTCCAAATTACCTACTTGCAAATTTTGGTTCAATGGACATCGATGAAAACGAACATAAAAACTACCCTGTTATTTTAATGATAAATAACATATTATTTCTCAATTTATTTATACTTTACACGATTTGTCTTAAACAACATGCACACAAACATAAAAAGACAAACAAAAATCGTCTCTTTTTTACGACTTACTTTATAAAAATACAAAACTTTCTTTGTCTAAACGTGAAACTATTAAAAAAAAAACTAGTTTTCATTTGATTTATACGAAATTCAAAATTAAAATCAATTTAACATACACGAATAGGTATTTCCAAAAATAATTGCTATAAAATGATGTTTCGGAATGGAACAAGAGTAGGTACACACCAATTTTGTACTATACACAAAAATCACTATTTTTAAAAGCTTTGATTTAACTTTCAAAGTATGTGTGTAACTACATATGTTTGTACGGGTGGAATCTTAACTCGATTTTGAAGCAGATATCTTCAAACAATTGAGCTGAAATTTTGGATACATGTTTAGTTTGGATGACAATGCACGGTTTATTCTTTTTAGAGTATTTGAATAAAAGCTTGTTTAGTAAAAAAGTTTTTTTAAAAAGTTTTTTCTATCGAGACTTATTCTGATTGAAACTGTAATATGATAGCAACAAAAGTTACGTAATTGCCATGCAGGTGTGGTTTTGCCCTAGGTTTTCTGTGGGTGTGTTCACGCGTCCTCGTTCAGCGGCTGCGCCTCGGGCCGCCCCCGGGGCGCGTCCCCGGCGGGCGAGTTCCACCGCTGCAGCTCGCCGGAGCCGAACAGCACGAACACCACGGCCCCGAGCACGTACGTGCCGGCCAGGATGTAGAATACTATCTGCCACTGCTCGTACGTGTTCTATAGGGGAGAAAAGTAATAATGAAAAATAAAAAAAAAATATATACATACATACAGCCGAATGCAAAACCTCCTCCTTTTTGGAAGTCGGTTAAAAAGTAATTTTATTTCATATATTAAAAAATATCATCATCACCCATAAAGTACATCACACTAATTTCGTGATTTTTTGACCCCTTCCCCCTCCTTATCAAAGCTGGTCACATTTGTGAGGAACCCCCCCCCCCCCCCCCTCATCCTAGACTTGAGATGAGAATTAGCTTACAACTGAGACTGGTTGGCTTGGCAACAGATTTTCAACTTGAAGATGGTAGCTAGATAATCATGCAGCCACTAAAAAGTGCCCACCACCATGCTATGGTTTCTTTTCATGATGTTTTCTTTCTTTGATAGGCCAAGCGGAGTCCATTGTTCAGATTGAGATCCTTACTGCTGTAATCCGAACGGCCTAACGGTGGGCCTATCGTTGCTTATTACTATACCATATTACTATACTATACCATATTACTTACATTTTGCTTGGTCAGTTCCCCGACCATGAGTGTAGACAGCCATCCGCCAATCGAAGACAGTGTGTTTGCCATACCGAAAATTGTACCTGAAATCAACGTTCGCTCATTGAAAAAATATATATTATGGAGAAAAGCACAATATGTATCCAACTCCACAGACAGCAAAATGTAGCAGCAGCATTCTGCCACGTCATAGCGGGGAGGGGGGAGGCACGGAGTCGGCGGGGGGCGGAGTGTCACCGCTTTACCTAGCAAAGGACTATCCATTCACGTAACATTTAACATTTTTCATGGATGGACTCACATAGCGGGATCAACAAGACTTTTTTTGAAGTACATAATTATATGTACTTCAAAAAATTTATGTTAAAATATATTTTTATGTTAAAAGATGTTTTTGTTTGATCTTGTCCCAAAAAGTCCACTTTTCGATTATTTATCCATACTTTTGACTATCCGAAAGAGTCTCGGTCCCAATTGATTCGGATAACCGAGGTTCTACTGTAGCGGTTGGTGGGCACTGACCGCTGAAGTTGGGCGCGATGTCGAGCCCGTTCCCGAGGTAGCCGGCGGTGACGGCGCCGTTGATGGTGAGCGCCGCCGTGAAGATGGCGATGGACCACACGCGGTCGTGGCCGAACGACGCCTGCGCAACCATCAGCACGCCTGCGCGACACGCAAAATTATCATAGACTATGGTTTCCCGCAGCTCGCGCGCGTGACTTCGAAAAATATGTCCACATAAATCACGAGTCAAAACATTTGTGACGTCATTGACGCACCTATAATGGGCATGATGAATCAATTTTAGTTTTTAGTCCGTTTTGTAGATTAATAAAAAATATTGGACACATTTTTCCTTTTTTTACGGAATCAAAAAATAACGGCCGGATACATTGAGTTGAATTCCGTGTGACGTCACACCTACTATAAAAATAAATGCCTAATTATGTAGACTTACACTTTATAATATATACTTATTCATGACGTCGCGACCCCACTCCTAAACTTTAATGCGTCTTATGATTTTATCAAAGTATTTTTTTGAATAATTTATGCAAAAGCAAAAAATACGTGTCTATTATTTTTTAACCGACTTCCAAAAAGGAGGACCAGGTTATGCATTCGATTGTATGTATGTTTTTTTTATTATCTAACTGACGGACTAAATTGAATTTAAATATTTATACCTTGTCATCATCCCCATTTGCCAGTAATTTTGAATTCGGAAATTTAAAAGCCCTTTATTGACGACCCGATTGGCGCAGTAGGTCACCATGGCTACCCAAGGGGGCTAATCAAGGGGTTCCGGGTTCGATTTCCGGTGGCGGTGACTTTGTGTGATAAACACAGGGTTCCATTTTCTAGTCTGGGCGTGTATATATTATATCTATAGTATAATATGGACATATTTAATAAAATTTAGTATAATACCACGTTTGCTTGGTTTCCACGACACAAGCTAAGAATAGCTTAGTGTGGGATCAAGTAGATCTGTGTGTTGTGAAGTGGATTATTATTATCTTAATATATCTTAATCTAATCTATCTAATATATATAAATCACCTGTCACGTTGTTTGTCCGCGATGGACTCCGAAACTACTGAACGGATTTTGATAAAATTTTGTAACCATTTATAATATGGTCCAACTTAAAAGATAGGATAGTTTTTATCCCCGAATTCCTGCGGGAACTCCGGAGTTAATGCGGGGAACTGCTTATCACCGTAAACTACAGCACGTTTTCCCTGCGGGAACTCCGAAATTACCGCGGATGAAATCGCGGGGGACAGCTAGTTGCTATATAATTTGCCAGCAAGTTCAAGCCCAAAAGCCCGATGGAATTCACCTGGCAGACCGACGGCGAAGCCCGTGAAGAGTTTCCTGGCGGCGGTGGTGGACAGCTTGCCGCGGCGGCGGAGCGAGTCGGCCAGCACGGACGACGCGAGCGCGCACAGGTACTTGCCCAGGTAAGGCAGCGATGACAGGAGACCGTTCTATTCGACCAAAGAATACAGAATATTAATAAGTAAAGAAGCGACGCACTCCGCTTCCCACGCCGTGCCTCCTCATACCCCAAAGCCCATTCGGGCCCAGGCCAGTGACACTCCCTTGAACCATAAGTTACTATGGATTTATGCGCGAACTTTTTTACCAACATTGGAATACTTAACCAAATTTCTATGGCCGCGTCATACATTGCATTGGTATGGTTGGCACAAAATGCTTTCATAGATCGGATCAGCGATTAGTACGGAAGTGCCTACTCTTAAAACGTAGTGATTACTTGCTCAGTGTTCGGGCCTAAGTGTCTTGTATATCTTGTTCATGTATTTGATTCTGAAAGTAAATAAATAAATGAAAAAGAGCGTGGTATCGTTTTAGTGGTAGTTTCCTACATGTGACAAGTTTTCACTGACAGCTGACGGTTACTGTCAGCTCGCTGTGAAGCTTACGATGCGCACACACGCACACCACGTGTACGTACCGGCCGTGTTTGCTTGTGGAAAAGTACTTGATTCAGTTCATTCGTATTTGTGTCACCGGACTGGTAGAACAGTAAGTATGTACAATGTACATTCTTTAAAAAAAATGTAGAAAATTCATACTACGAAATGGCTAAGTAACAGTTTGGCACAAAGTAGTATTCAAGAAATATGATGTATTGTCTTTAAATAAAAAAAAAACAATGGCCAGGTTTTACCCGGGCCGCGTGAGGTTCCGACGTTACCCGTGGATTTTGTAAAAAAAAAAACTTTCATACAAGAACAAGGGTCCTGCTCCTTTAGCTGACAATTACAAACAACAAAAAAAGATCCAGCCATTTTCGAGTGATACTGATGGATTTTTATTTACACAGGGGTCGGTACAATAATTAGAAGGAAATTTCTTAGAAATGGGATTTGAATCCACCCTTTCAAAATAACAGCTACTTGGGGCTCCACTGAAAATCTACAGTGCACTATGACTGATTGGACTAGTGGAGTCCCTTTTAGCATCGTTATATTGTAAAGTGTTTGTGTGGTTTACGAGGTTCTATTTCGTTTTTGGTTTGCTAAATAAAGACCGTCGTTCACTCATTGCAAGTCACGGAAATGTCTTACATCGTATACATGCATCGTAACATGTGCAATGCACATATTATTTCCTTTAAGGTTCTTTCACATAAAGATCCCTTGCGGTATGTTATTAAATTGCATAAGCCGCCGAAAGAAAATGCGCCGTCGGCGCCGGTTCCAAGTATGGGCAAGTTCCAAGATATTACGTGTTGTAATTTTAGTTTACAGAGCTTTATGAGAAGGCCAGTCCGCAGATGAGTTAACAAATAATTACTACCCATTACAACTTGAATTTGTCTTTGCTTAAGATGGTTTGTGGTCGCAAATTACATATGTATGGAATTGTAGCCATATTTACGAATTGATATATCTAAATTCTAATGAATGTAAATATGAATAAAAAACATGGCCAGTTTACTTTATCCAGTTAATTTTATCTAAAGATTAGCTTTTGCGAATCACTCGTGTTCATTTTAGTATTTCCTCAGGAACTCTTTGTATCGTAATGAAAATTGAATTCACAAAGATACTGAGCTTAGATTAATTAATTATCATATAAATAGTTTTTAGAATCAATTCGGTAGTTCCAGAGATTAATCCCTTACATCTAAACGTACTCACTTGAAACATCTTTATAATACTGATGTAGACACCTAATATTTTGACGCCGATAAGCAATAACATTTTATTATTAATCTGTATTAATAACTTGAATTTGTGGGTTAACACGCTTTATTGAGAGTTATGGAACGTCTTTTAATTATGTTTTTACCTTATTACATTGTTTATATACCAACAGATTGTTGAACATAAAAAAATGTTGACACAAAATGGCGCGATAATTTTAAAACACGATTTATTCAAAATTTCTGCAGTGTTGGTTAACACACTACCTAGTTACCTATTGCTTATCTATGTCCCTTTTATAGACATTGCAACACAGCCAAGACCGACCACATCCCTATCACTTCACGCATCGAACGTGGCGTTTGTATGGTTTTAGTGTGGTGACAATTCACCCCAATAAACTTCAAAACTTGTTTTATTCCTCCGTGCACTCCAAAAGATTTTTATGTGAATACTAGTTGTGCCCCGCGGTTTCACCCGCGTTAATTTCAGAGTTCCCGCGGGAATTCCGGGATAAAAGTACCCTATGTGTTAATCTGATGTAAAAGCTATATTATTGTAAAGTTTCTTTTAAATCCATCCAGTAGTTTTTGCGTAAAAGAGTAACAAACATCCATCCATCCATCCATCCATCCAGCCATCCATCCATCCATCCATCCATCCATCCATACATACTTAAAAACTTTTGCGTTTATAATATTAGTAGGATTTGAATATCTGTCAATCATGAGGATTTTTAAGTTTGCTAAAATAATAATAGGTAGGTAAGTAGGTATTTTTATATTTAAAAAGACATTAACTTCGATTAAAATTTTAAATTCCGGCCGCACTCAGTTATGCCTATTAACATTAATTTAATACACGTCTCTGAGTGCGGCAGTTTTGTTTTTGAAATATTAACTTAAAATTAAGTAATCATTAAAACGACTCTGAGTATGGCCATGATAGATTTAATTTATTATGTACTAGCTGTGCCCCGCGGTTTCACCCGCGGTAATTTCGGGGTTCCAGCGTGAATTCCGGGATAAAAAGTACCCTATGTTCGTCTCTGTACCCCTGACAACGTGCATGCTAAATTTCATCCAGATCCGTTCAGTCGTTTTTGCGCGATTGAGTAACAAACATCCAAACATCGAAACATCTAAACATCCAAACATCCACACTTTGACATTTATAATATTAGTAGGATTAGTAGGATGATTTTTATAGCGGGTTGAGCAAGTTTCACCGCTAAGGACATTCAATTATAAAACGGTTCATGGAAAGAGGAGATATTGGCAATGAGAAATTGTAAACGTAATTAACGGGCGTGTAACGACTAACGAGTCAACTTAACGACTGGAGCCTCGTCTACTAAAAATAAACCGACCATTCAACTAACTGGTTTTAGACCTCATTATGGTATATTATGGGATAACGCCTTGGATCCATACAAATAGATATAAAAGACTCCATCGACCGCACTCAGAGTCGACTTTAATGATTACTTAGTTAAGTATAGATTTTTAAAACAAAACTGCCGCAACCAGAGACGTTCATTAAATTAATGTTAATTGGCATTTAATGAGATGTAACTTAATTCGTTAAATGCCAATTAACATTAATTTATTAAACTTGTCTGATTGCGGCAGATTTGTTTTAAAAATCTATACTTAACTAAGTAATCATTAAAGTCGACTCTGAGTGCAGCGGCATGACATCTAGTCAACTTTATCGTATGCCTTATAATGCTGGCAGTCTTTAAGACCATTCACACTCGTTAAAAAAATCTTCTAATTTTTCATATTCTGTTTTCCATATTGAACGTTCTCAATATGAAAAATAGAATAATTCAATATTGCAACACAACCGTTAATCGGGCGCAGCCAGTGTTACTGTAAAAAAATTAATTGCAAATACACGAGCAAGGAAAAAACCCACAGTGGCTTAAGTAGCTGTGTAAGTGCGGCTAACAAACTGTTCCCCTCGGTTTCATCTGCGAATAACTTAGGTATTTCCTAAGGAACTCTTAACTAAGTCCCGACAAAACAAATAAGTGTATAGTTTAAATCAAACCTCAATCGGTTCAATCTATAGTCTAATCTATACATATAAATAAAATTGAAGTGTCTGTTTGTAATTCCAAATTAATAGCTTTTCACTAAATGCATATGAAAGTATATACGGTACTTAGTACTTATTACTTTTTTTTATTTTTTCTCTGTCTGTCTGTTTGTTCCGGCTAATCTCTGAAACCGTTGGACTTATTTTAACGGGACTTTCACTGGCAGAACATAACATTAACTAATGTTATTAGGAGTAACTTAGGCTACTTTTGTTAAAAAAAAAATAGTTTAGATTAGATTCGTTAGATTGTTTAAATTCGTTCTGAAATAGTGCAATCAGCATGCACCTAGTAACAGACTCACCGAAGCAATTTAACGTCTGTTGTAAGTTGAATTGCCGAACAATACACATTTCAGTTAGTAAATGACAGATAATGTATTACAATTGCCTGTCGAATGAACATTTCCTGCGTTCTACATTTACGATTGGTGTTTTCCTTCGCTTATTGATTGCGTTTCGAACTGGAGTTGAGTTGTTGACTCGAGTCTTGAAACATGAAGCGAATAAAAGCCGGCAGGCGCATGCTGCGATCTCGATACTATACTAGCTGTTCTCCGCGGTTTCATCCGCCTTAATTTCGGAGTTCCCACGGGAATTCCGGATTACAATATAGCTTATGTTACTCAATGATAATGTAGCTTTCTAATGGTAAAAGAATTTTGGAAATCGGTCCAGTAGTTTTTGAGTTAAATCGTAACAAACAAATAAGCAAAAAATCTAAACTTTCCTCTTTATAATATTAGTATGTGACTTGTAGATAAAGTTTGTTTGTTACGCTTTCACTCCTTAACTACTCGATCGAACGTCATGAAATTTTGCATACACATTGACAAGGGTAAGTACAGAAAAGGACACAGGGTAATGCTTTTATCTTGGAATCCCCCCGGGAACTCTGAAATAAACGCGGATTAAATCACTGACTACAGCAGCAAGTCTATCTATAAAGACCATTGTGAATTTGTGACGTTGTAGGGGTAATCTCTGGACCTACTGAACCGATTTTGAAATTCTTTCACTTATAGGAACACGGTAGTCTTGAGTGACATAGGGTACCTTTTGTCCCGAAATTCCCACGGGAACTCCGAAATTATCGCAGGTGAAACCGCGGGGTACAGCTAGTAAATAATAAAAGTGGAACCCTGTTGTTATCTATTACAATATACATTGGAAATAAATCGAAGAAGGTGCAAAATATTTAAAAATACCCTTAATTTTTAAATATTTTGCATTCTGATAATTTTTGTTTTATTTTTTTAATTTCTAGCTTATCCGAGATAAAAAAAAATGTGTAGTCGACCTTGTGGGTTGGACCTCTAAAATATTCATACCTCAGAAGAATAATGTTATTGTTCTGAGATTCATACCGGTATAGATTATCACATTAATTGACTGACATTGTCGCTTTTCAAAATTAGTCTACTTCAGGAATCACTATTGGGCCCTAGTTTATCTACTTCCAAAGAAATTGTCTGAGAAAACCGCATCAAAATCCATTGCGTAGCTTAAAAGAACTACGCGGACAGACCGACAGACGTGGATAGCGATTAGATACGCCAACCGGACTTATGTAAATAACCGTATGTACCTACTTAGGTACTGTAATTAGAAAAGTTTACTCACATCGTAGATACATGTTTTCTAAACAACAATATGCATCACGAACCGATCGTACACGTGTATCGGATCACGGATGGTAAACAAATTGCTATGATAAATTTTTGCAATATGATATTGTGTTATCGTGGGATTGATGTGTAATTGTGTATGGATAATGGGCTAGATGAATAGATGGACAACCAACCCGGTGCTTGGGATTAAAACCAGATAAAAGCCCTCCGACTTCGGATTTAAACCCAATAAAAGACCGTAAAAGGTTGGCTTTTATCGGGTTTTAACCCAAGCACCGGGTTGATTGCTCATCTACAGCTAGATGAATAAAATTTCAGTTTTTAGTCCGTTGTATAGGTTAATATAAAATATCGGACACGTATTTTTCATTTTTTACGTGACGCATTGTTTCACTAATTTAAAGATATTTTTCTTATATTATGGCGAAATTATGGCGAAACGCCAATAACAATGTTACATTGCTATCTAAGATAGATGTGTGAACAGCATCATCATCATCATCTTTTCACTTTTACACCATGCAAACATAGTTATGATTCAATATGGCTGCGTTGTACGGTGTATCATCACCATCACCAACCAGCACAGGCTGCCTGGAAAAAATTACTTTTAAGCAATAAAACCGCCTGTTTGTTGCCTGTATTTCCCACCAAGTATTTTAATACTTTTTTCGTTTTTTTGGTGACAACAAAGAATATTTGTATTGTATTGTATTGCATTATATTATCCATATTGTACATAGTCATAGTACTCACGTGTTTGATGCTGTAGTGCAGTATGCTCTCGATGTACGTGGGCAGCTGGTTGACGACCGTGAAGTAGCCGAACACGGAGGCGCCGTGGGTGATGATGATGGCCCACACCGGGAGCGAGGTGAACAGCGCGCGCCACGGCACCGGCTGCCTCTGGGGGCGGGAACACAGGTGATGATGGGTGATACGTCTTCATAGACTGATGATGGTTGATCAGTTATTATAGGCGTAGCTAGCAGGGCGCCAGGGACACTTCTTTGCCCACCCTAGAAAAATTGTGAGTTTTGAAAATTTAAATTGATGATAAGTGATAAAAAAGAGGTCATATTATGTTAAATACAGGAATTAAGCGCATTATTATTATTTTAATGATTACTTACTTAATTTTAAGTAAAGATTTGTAAAAAAATGCTGCCGCAATCAGAGACGATGCCCATTATTATTAATTTAATGAACGTCTCTGAGTGCGGCAGTTTTTTTTTACAAATCTTTACATAAATTTAAGTAATCATTAAAACGACTCTGAGTGCGGCCGTAATTGTCATTAATTATGCTCTTATTATACGACTGTTCTAGTTCAGCTGGACGGTTGTGCGCTCAAAACAGACAAAGTCTCTAACCTACATTATAGATAAAAGTGCTTTACTGTTATATCTCCATACTCCACCTGGTAGCCTGGAAGGGACCGCTTTATAGTGATACGGCCGCCCTTTGGAGCCACTTAATACTTTCCAATTTATAAGTTATTTCTCATTGTACTGATTGTGGTGCTCAATAAAGTGTTCTTTTTTTTTATTTATTTACTCACACAAAAGTACATAGTTTTTTTACATAGTGTTTCATTCAGTCATTCATTCAAAAATGGTATTCACGTGTGAGGAAACCCACACTAGCATTTGGCGAATATACACGATATATTTTGTACAGTTTTTTTATACAGTATTTTATAGAATCATGTCTCAGTAGTCACCGCGGCAACTAAGTACAAAGACCCACGTCACAGCAGAATAATTGATTGATCGACCTTGAATTGTATTTGAACAAGTGATTTATATTCGTTGCGAATTAATTTTGTGCACATCTAACGTTATCATAAGGACGAGTCTAGACAACTTCCTATACAAAGTTTGGGGCGGAAACGTTTCTTAATTTTGAAAAGTATCGTTTCTTCTAAAACTTTTCAGTTGACAACGAGTAATTTTAAGATATTAGATGTAGAAGCAAGTTTTTTTTTCTGTTTTTTACACACAATATTTAAAAAAAATCCATATTTTTTCGATAAAAATTACAGCAGCATCTTTTTTATTAAGTAATTTTGATCAAAATAGATTTCGATAAAAATCTAATAGCTTCTCATGCCATGCCATTATTTATTTACTTTCTAGTTTAAAAAAAAAAAAACCATAGTTAATGTGAAAAATGATAGCATAATAATTTTTCAGTTTTACGGTATTTTGGGGAGCGGTACCTTAAACGTTTGTTTACCATCGGCATAGTGCGCTGTCGAAAAATGGTGACAGAGTTCCTTATCTTGGGGAGCCGGACTTTAAACTGATTACCATCCTCATTTCGTGGGACTCACCACTTTGCTGTTGGTGTCTTGCGGCAGCGCCTTCTCGAGGAAGTCGCGCTCCGCCTCCGAGATGCGCGGGTGCTGCGCGGGGCTGTCGTACACCACAGCGAACCACGCCACCGACCACATCACGCCGATGATGCCTGTGTGTTAGGACGTATATCTTGTTACACTTAATACAGCATTGAGTATGTTGATGTACGATGTCTAAGGGCAGCGCCACAGTCTTTGCGGCGGCGGTGGCGGCGGCGGCAAAAACAAATGGTAGACAACATAAGAAGTTGGCCACAGCTCGCGCCGTTGATAGCTGTGGCCTACTTCTTATGTTGTGTACCATTTGTTTTTGCCGTTGCCGCCGCCTCCACCGCCGCCGCAAAGACTGTGGCGCCGCCCTAATGTCGACACAAATACCGGAATCGGAATAGTAAAGATCGAATAAATTACCAGTGAAGTAGAAGGCGGACTCCCAGCCAAAATGCGCGATCAGGAATCCGCATATCGGCATCGTCACGGCCGCACCGAGGGACGACGCTGTTGACAATTTGTTTTGTCTTTAATCTTCACTTAAAGAGCTGAGTATCTAAATTCTAAATATATGTAAGTATAAAAGGCAAACCTGACTGACTCATCAGCGCACAGTCGAAACTACTGAACGGATTTCGTTGAAATTTGGCATATATGTAGATAGTTGTAATGACGTAGGCATCCGCTGAGAAAGGATTTTTGAAAATTCGAATTCCTGCGGAATCTCCGAAATTTTCGCGGGTGAAATCGCGGGGCACAGCTAGTAAATGTATAAAATTAAATAGCCCCCCTAGTCAAGTTGACAATCTGTAATCGTTAACACATAGAAAACTAAGGAAAGGAGTCATTATAATATTGTCACGTGTCCACGATATAAACTGGACGATTTTACGTGAACAGACCACGTGATACTACGATTCGTTTCTCAGTTTTCTGTGCGTTAACGATTGTATATTGTCAACTTGGCTAGGGGTGCCCCCCTAGCCAAGTTGATAAATTAGATGGAAATTATTAGCATAGGAAATAAATTAGATGTATTTATTTCCTATGCTTAAAATATAATTTAGGCAATTGGTATTTGGTAAGCGTTCTGCAGGGAGACGCCAATACGGTATTGATCTCAAAAAATTACGATTTAATAATTTTAATAACTAGGTACATCCACAAAAGAATTATGGAAACTTTTAATTAAATAAAATAGTAGCTATTTCCTCTTTCTCCACAATTAGACTAATATCAATAGTAAATATAAAAGAAACGAATGCACTATTTACTACGTCCTGTCGTCCCATATTTTATTTAAATATAAAGGGGCTACTAATTCATAGAAATCAAAACAAAGAAACACGTCACAAAACAGAAAAAAGACCAATTGGTAACTTTGCCGCGTTTGGAATCTCCATTGTCATCCGACTCCACGTGTACGTAAACAAAACAATATACACAAAGAGAAACTGCGCGAATTAAGTTTAAATTTAGAAATACTGTCAATGGACCACAGACCAAACAAAAACTAAAGACGAAACGTCTCGAACAACGAAGTGAAGCCGGTTAATATGTATGCATGTGGTGCTTAGGAAAGTGTATGGATTTGCTAAGTTTACTTACTGGTGCTATGTAATTCCATGCTGTTTTTTATTTTTTGACCGTTGACGACACAATATGGCATTTTTTAACTAAAAGGTATGGTGCTTTTTCTTGTAAGTGTGTGCGTGTTTCTGTGTACGTGCACGGCGATGGTGTCTTTTTCCGGGCTTCACTTGTTTGTTCTACGCGTTCCGTCTTTAATTTTTATTTGGTCTGAGCACTGGACCAAGGATTTAAAACATCTTGAGTGTTAATCCAAAACATAATGTATTTTCATCATATCGTATATTCAGCTGGCTAAGCAAAAATATGCTAATATCGACGTACAATTTTTTTTATTTATATATTGATGCGTATAGGTGTATTACTGGAATAATTTTTGATACGAGTACATACCTACATGAAGACGCATTTTCTAGTGGACAATTGGACATCTGCCAATATAACAACGATGAATTAAATTTAAATGTTTGCATCAATTTATCTACATCTGAAGCAACGAATGCGCAAAATACTTACCTATTTCCAGCACTTCAATAAAAATGTAAAGTTCAATAAACAAAGCGGAAGATATTCTAACATCTATAGTTTATTTTATCCTTACTAATATCTCAGAGTAATATTATACTACGTATTCTAATATTATAAATGCGAAAGTGAGTTTTATTGAAATTTGATTAAACTAATCGAACTATTGGTTCGAATTAAAATTTTTTTTTTGTGTTGGGTAGTCTATTTATCGAGGAAGACCTACTATGTATATTACGCTATGACCAATAGGAGTGAATTATCAAACTAATGCGGGTGAAACCACGCGGCACAGCTAGTACTTACCTATATGTGATAAAAGCAAAATTATGTTTATCTGGCTTTCACGCATAGTATTTTTGTTTTTTTTTTTCCTTAAAACAGTTCTTTTATCCCTAAAACGGAGTTGGATAGAAAAATTGCTATATAGGGACAAGAGTTTGACAACCTTTGCCGTAGATGAATCAAATAAACGGAGTATTGCATAAAGAATATGCGTCATTAATTTGTTTACGATTGTTACAATTATTTTCATTGATTATAATTTTATCCAGCGATGCCTGTTCATATAAATCGTTTCGATAATAAATTTCCAACAATTAACGTCATTCACTGTACGGAGATTTCCATGAAAGCTTGTCTTCGTGAATGTACTGAGTTATTGTATCATTATTAATATGATTTATGCGATGTTTTGACCTATCAGGCTAGGATTTGACATTTCTGATGTACGATTTCCGAAGGAGTTCCTGAGGGAATCCCAAAATTCACGCGGATGAACCCACGGGCATTGACTAGTCGATAAAATCGAGTAAATACTTAGGTATTCAATAACCCATAGTGGATAGGTATATCGTGTCGCACTCGCAACCTTGCCATCATAATAATTTATGTAGTTGCTAAACGTGCCGCGGAGCCGAGCGCGCGCAGGCGTCACAGCATACAATATTATGTCAAACAAAAATAAAACGGCAGTTCTGGAAACTTGAACCGCAGCGGCATAGCAACAGTTGCGCAGGAGTGGCGACCAATCAGCGCTCGCCATCGCAGTGACGTCAGCAGCCACGCCTGCGCGCTCCCCCGTGTAGCTTCACCAGTCAGAGGCCTACTTGGATTAGAAACGCGATTCGTAATGAAACGAACTAGGTAGTTACTTTTCCCCTTTTACTCTTAGATTAAAACAAAAAGGCTTTTACTGCTAATTTCAGAATTTTAAAATCCTAAATATTAGGTTATAAAGGTTGTCTGGAAGAGATCGCTAGTAAAGCGACAAGACCGCCTTTTGTATGCCTTTAGTTATAAGTTTTTGTTAACACACTGTAACATTATTTTGGTGTACAATAAAGTGTAGAAATTCTATTCTATTCTCTATTCTAAATATTTCATTCACCGAGTCCATTTGAGTGTATAGAAAAACGAGGTTTTTTTAGCTACAAACGTAACGTAATGATGACTTCAGAATTACATAAACATTGAATTTTACATTTTATCACGGTTCAAGCATTGAAGCACTATGTACGTTAACTACTTAACTAGTACCTACATATTCTTCAATGGGTTCAAGGTTACTTTACTAATCAGTGCGCCGCCGTAAGCCGTCCACACAGTAAAGAATTTCTTGTGCCGATGCCATTGAAGTATAATAATACTAGCTGTCCCCCGCGATTTCATCCGGGGTAATTTCGGAGTTCCCGCGGGAATTCCGGGAAAAAAGTACTCTACGTCCTTCTTTGTACCCCTCACAGTAGTTTACGGTGATCAGCTGGTGAAAACTATCCCATCTTTTAAATTGGACCATATTATAAATGGCTACAAAATTTTATCAAAATCCGTTCAGTAGTTTCGGAGTCCATCGCGGACAAACAACGTGCCACGTGATTTATATATATTAAAGATTAAGATAAGATAAGATTAAGATGTATGTACTGACGTACCAGCTTAGTACATATACTTCAATGGCCGATGCACTAGAAATTCGAGTGGGATGGCCATGACCTGCATAGAGCTGTAATGGCATGTCATTCTTCATTTATTTGGTGATGCTCTTATAATACGTAGCAAAAACAAGCCAGTCAGTCTTACCGCCGCACTCAGAGTCGAATTTAATGGTTACTTAGTTAAGTGTAGATTTTTAAAATAAAATTGCCGCAATCAGACAAGTTTAATAAATTAATGTTAATTGGCATTTAACTAATTAAGTTACATCCTATTAAATGCCAATTTACTGAACGTCTCTGATTGCGGCAATTTTGTTTTAAAAATCTATACTTAACTAAGTAATCATTAAAGTCGACTCTGAGTGCGTCCGTTAATTGTAACTTAAATATCTGTTTTAGTGATCAGTATTTTGTAAAAAATAAATAAAAGGAATGCAAATGAAAATTTCTTGTCCAGAATATTATGGCCTTTGACCTAAATCAACTGTTACGACTTTTGAGACGAACCGATAGCTAATAGATGTACTTTTATAAAAGCAATCGAAAGTTGTGAATGAGCGCTCAACACTTGCGAATCTGGCGCAAAATAATTGCATAACACATAAGAACAAATAAATAAATAAACACGTGTTGGGATGTCTGCGCAGTTCGTTTCGGTATGAAAACAACAACTCGAATAAATACTGTGTCATTTTGGCAGACAATCGTCAACTGATGAAAGAAACACTGATCTTACCTCCCCTGTAACAAAAGAGTGTCTCAAATACTTGAGACTCCGTTAATTTTAACACCCAAATACACATCGATGCAAAAACATCCTCAAACTAAGCCTAAAACAAAGAAACCGCCAAACTGGAATCTGTGAAGCTGGTACATAGTGGGTAGATGTGCAGTTATTTTCAATTTGTAGTTTTTTTTTCTTTTAAACTGCTTTTAGTTTCACTTTTATGCTAATTCAACCAAAATTAAGTTTCGATACGACTTTTTGAAATGTTTGTATAGAACCGAGTAAAACGTAAAAAAGGTACCAATATATGTATCGTATCAATGCCCAAAGTACTAGTATAGTATTATATTATCTGTGCCCAACGCAACACGACTTCGGTATCTCTCTTATTTGAGACTAGATGTTCCCCGAAGTTTCACCCGCGGTAATACCTATACCGGAGTTCCCGCAGGAATTCTGGGATACGATATAGCCTATGATACTCATAAATAACGTGGCTTTATATTGGTAAAAAAAAATTAAAATCGGTTCAGTAGATCGAGAGATTACCCCTGGCCCTACAACCTCGCAAACAAACTAAGGTAAACCTCTTTAAAATATCAGTAAGATTAGTCTTACGATTTGACTAGATATCTATTTCTGCTAATTGCTGAATTTTCCCGCTTCAGGATGTCAAGGTAAGATCAATTGAGACAAGACTCATGGTGATAGATGAGTCACATAAATAACTTCACTCCATCCATTGTAATGTATGTAAGCAGAATGAACGGCAATTAGTATTCTTACTAGCATCCGTGACTAAACAGCTAAGATAGTGGCATTCGTAATGTTATTGTTAAACAATTTATGAATATAAATTTCGTATTCTCTCAAAAAACACGAGAATGAACCGCGGTTGCCATTGTTATGATTCAAAAACTGCAAGTAGCAAGTACCTATTAAAAAACAATGACATTGGGAACACGAAGGGTTCCGTACCATTATCTATAAAAAAATTAAAAACGGCAAAGAAAAATCACGTTTGGTTTATTAAATATTTATTCAATTCTGTTTTTATTACCTATTTGTTGTTGTAGCGGCAACAGAAATACTTACATCATCTGTGAAAACAACTGTCTAACCATCACAGTTCATGAGATACAGCCTAGTGACAGACGGACAGACAGGCTTCTTAGTAATAGGGTCCCGTTTTACCCTATCGGCGCGGAACCCAAACAATGTGTGTGGTTTTACCCAAGTTGTACATCTAACATAACAACACAGGTTTGCCTTGTCAACTTAAACAAACTTTTTTGGCAGATTATTTAGGGGGCGCCTAATGTGAAGAGATATCATGTTTCTTTTTTGTGGTTTTGTCTGCCACTATTATATCTATTGATCTCCCCACGGCTACCCTAACTAAAAAACTAATTATATCAACTATTTTCTATATCACATAATAAAAAGTAGGTACCTACCAAGTATTGACTCAATACTCCGAAGTTTACACTAACATTGGGTAGTTTATAAAAAGAATTCAAAAGTACGTTTGGATGAACCATTCTAAAAATTCTTTCACCAATAGAAAAGGACATTATTCGTGAGTGATATAGGATACCTTTTATCTCGGAACAAGGAGTTGATGCGGGAGTACGGAAATTCATGCGAGTGAAACTGCAGGGGGTAAAGCTGCTAGTATTTAAAATAAATAAGACAACACATGCATTAACTTAAATCCCTACTAATATTATAAATGCGAAAGCAACTCTGTCTGTCTGCCTGTCTGTGTGTCTGTCTGTCTGTTACGCTTTCACGCCTTAACGGCTCAACCGATCATCATGAAATTTGGCAAACACATTGTCAGTGGTACATATAAGGTCATAGGGTACTTTTTATCCGGGAATTCCCGCGGTATCTCCGGAATTAACGCGGGTGAAACCGCTGAAAACAGCTAGTATACATATATTATGTAATCTTACCCATCATGTTCGACATGAACTTCGATCTATCCATCGGCGGCACCCATTTGGAAGCCATCGGCAGGATGGCAGGCCACGTCGCACCGAGCAGGAAGCCGAGGACTATCCTCAGGGCTATTATCCAACCGAACCCGGCGGCGGCCGCTCCCGGGGTGAGGATCGTCAGGATACTGGCCAGCAACGTACTGTAGCCGAACACTCGCCTAGTGGAACGAAAAAAGTAAATTAAAAATGGCAGGTAACATTGAGGTAAAAAATCTTTTCATGCATTTAATCATATCATCAAGTGCTTGTCAGAAAAGGACATAATATGGTATATCAATCCCAGAATTCCTGTGGGAATAAAACAATGAGGGAAACAGCTATTTGGTGCATAATTACGAATAGTTTAGTAGTTTTGGAATAGGAGAGAATTTCATCCCGATACAAAGAGTACTTGCGGGGATTCCGAAATCGACTCGGGTGAAACAACGGCGCGGCGGGCTGAGCGAGTTAATTTCCTATAATTTTAAAAATTGTCTCTATTTTGTTACAAAATAAGCAGTATCCTAGTATGACACTGAAAGAATGTTCATAATCCGTTCAGTAGTTGACCTACATACAAATTTTTTACCTCCTCATAATAATAATGTAGATGACAATTATGAATTAACTTCAAGCATGATAGTGGAACTAACAGCAGCATACAATATTAGCATCGCCACGCTATTACGGGACACGCGTACAAATCAGAACGGTCACACACAACGCTCCATTACACGATGAGATTGCAGAAACGCATGCGCCCACGCATGCAAACCGCACAGCTCGAGAACTCTCCGCATGAATCATGCGGAGTATTCTTTTCAGATTGCGGCATATGAAAGAGATAGCCTCGAAGAAATGGCGACTAAATCGATAGTTGGAAATGTTGCAATATTTAACGAATCTTCGCTGACCTTCGATTTATGTCCATCTCAAATCGTACCAGATGTTTGAGCCATCATTGTTCGTGGCTTCTCCATTCAACGCCAACGTGACACACTATTCGCTAATATATCCTTACTGATATTGTAAACGCAAAAGTTTCTATGTTTGAATGTTTGTTACTCTTTCACGCAAAAACTACTGAACGGATTTTAATGAAACATTACGATAATATACGTCAGAATAACACATACGGTACTTTTTATCCCGGAATTCCCGCGGGGTCACCGAAATTAATGCGGGTGAAACCGCAGGGAACAGTAAAACCAGTATTAAAATCAGGTGCCCACTTCAGCATTACTTCTGAATTGGACAAAGTTATAGCTAATGTTCACTAAAATATAGAAGCTTATTTAAATCCTAAGTGCAGAGTTCATAAGTCGTAGGTAATTATTGTTATGTTAATTATACAATTTATAGTCTAGCACCCGGCTACTTGGTTACATTACCCTCGATACTTATTAATCAGTCAGGGTCCTGTTTTCTGGGCAATGTCTGACCCGCCGCTTTTGTGACATAATAGTGACCGTTCAGTCTTGAATATTATTGAACTGATTAATGAGGGTTAGATATGGGACGAGGATTTTTCCGATTTAGAATATCTTTTGTGACTTCTTAATTATCAATAATATGAATAAATAAATAATTGATGACAACTGATTAATCAAATTCCTTCGATTTTTGATGTTTTTGCATTTAGTAAACTCAATTTACACAGATTAGCCCGAAGGAGACGCCGTTAACGGACGATGTCCTATTTTAGATTTATATGTGATACTAGCTCCCTGCGGTTTCACCCGTGTATGCAAAATGTCATGATGATGGTTTGAATAGTTATAGAAACTAACCAATAAACTCACATTCACAATTTAAGTAGTGCGGCTTGAAATGGACTAAGTACATAAATCAATTGATAACTGTACTGACTATCGGTTTTCGTTTCATTTATTCTATCACAATCGAATCGTTGTTAGCGAGTACTTTGAGAGAAATTAATCGATTTAAATCGATGGCAAGGACTAAACGTGGTAGTTCATTCCGATTCCACAGAATTCCACTCGTTGACTTGCGCGACCCTTGTAATGGCCACGTCTAGAAATTATCAAATGGTATCAATCGGAGTCAGCCTGCTATAGACTAAACAGAGTACTGTTATTATTGTCTCTGGTACTGCGTACCTAATGTATGCAACGACTCAAATTAATGATACGATGATATCTATTTCCATCGGTTGATCAATTGGAGATAGATAAGCAATAGTGTGTTAACCCACACTGGAGAAATTTTGAGTAAATCGTGTTTTAGAAGTAGGAGCGCCATTTTGTATCAACATTTTTTATTTTCAATATTTAGTTACATATTTAAGCAATGTAATAATGTAAACACATAGTTAAAAAACGTTCCCTAACTCTCAATAAATCGTTCTGAATCACTAACTTAATTTTGTGGGTTAACATGTTATTGCTTATCTGCGTCCAATTTAAATCTTCGGAATGGAATTGTACTCTTGGAGAATATTGCCTGAGTGAATTCAATAACACACAAAAGATAACGCTATACACCATATTAAGCACGTTTTTTAAACCTCTGCGAACGCGAAATTTTGAATTCGAAAAACGCAAAACGTAACTAGTTAATGAATTTTGTACGATAATCACCCGGCGAAGTTTTCATATCAAATTGAGTCGATACCTCTTCTATCAGCTACTCTATGGTACTTACCTAGCGCCCACGATTTCCGCCAGCCGCCCACCGGGCAGTTCGGTGAGCACATATCCCCAGAAGAAGCATCCTAGCAAGTGGTTTTTTTGTTTGGTGTCCCACTCGTAGCGGGTTTGCTGGATGTGCTCTGGGTGCTGGAACAAATGCTAGATTTAAGAAAGAGGAAAGAAAAGGGGTTTATTGGTCCCCCATCAAAAAGATGCTATTTTAAAAATTAAAATTTTAAACAATTACAGTGATAAGATCGGCCAGTTTTGCCGCGTGTCACAAATTACTTAAATTAGATTACCTCAGTCTGTCTAACGATTTGGAAAAAAATTTCCAAACAGTTCTATCATCGGATCTCACTAGTTGGAATCCTACTAATATTATAAATGTAACAGTGTGGATGTTTGGATGTTTGTTACTCAATCACGCAAAAACAGCTGAACGGATTTGGATGTTATTTGGCACGCACGTTGTCAGAGGTACAGAGAAGGACATAGGGTACTTTTTATCCCGGAATTACCGCGGGAACACCGAAATTACCGCGGGTGAAACCGCGGGGCACAGCTAGTAAACATATATTTATTGGCTCCTACAATGTCTGTAGTAGAGTCACAAAATAGAATATACGCATGCTTATTAATTTTTTCATTTACCTGTGTGACGTTGTGCGAGTCGACGACCGTCGCCAGACTCGTGACGTTGTCGTTGCTGTCGTATATCATCTCGACGACGGCGATGGTGAGGTTGACGCGGAGCGCGTAGTTGAGCATGAATCCGAGGAGCACCATGAAGTTGAGCACTTGGCCGCATGACAACCAGCCTGCAACAATAGCACACGATGTGCAAATTGATTTACAAAAAAAAATTTTAATGAGTTTGCTTGTTTGTTGTTTGTTTATATGTTACGCTTTCACGCCTCAACCAAACCGATCATCATGAAATTTACACGGCGGTTTCAGGGATATAAAAAAGGACATAGGGCACTTTTTACCCCGAAAATTCTAGTGGGAACTTAGAATTTAACGCGGGCGAAACCGCGGGGAACAGCTAGTATGTATATATGAGGAATAATAAAATATGTATATTGTACGAGGAAGTAATAATAAAAGGAATATATGTAGGTCGGTATCGGATCGATACTTGTAATAATTATCGCAATAAGTAAAACAAGTCAGTCGAAACAAATTCTAATTTAATATTAGACCTTTTAATATCAATAAATTATATTGTTTTTCTATTAGGTATATGGACGCAGATAAGCAATAACATGTTAACCCACAAAATTAAGTTACCTATTTAGAAGGATTTATTGAGAGTTAGGGAACGTTTTTTAATTATGTGTTTACCTTATTACATTGCTTAAATGTGTAACTAAATATTGAACATAAAAAATATTGACAGAAAATGGTGCTATAATTTTAAAACACGACTTACTCAAAATTTCTCCAGTGTGGGTTAACACACTATTGCTTATCTATGTCCATATATATTTTGTTAAAGACACATCATCTACATTTGTTGAACTCCCGTGACAAAAATATACGTAATGTATCTATATATGTAGTTTCCATGGACGATAAAGTAACCTATTTCCTGTGAGATAACCTTACCGTTGGTCAACTACAGATTCAACGATACAATTCAAATTTGTTATAGCGTTTTTCTAACCAATCAAAATGACGGATGGTACGAGTCAGAAAACTTACATAATTATGGACTCTGGATCTCAAGGAATCATGAACTTGGAACTTGTTGATAAGCGATGTGTAAATTGTAACCTCCGTTTCAGATAATAGAATAGGTGACTATACTTTAGTTTTTAGTACATCATGTAAGTAAGTATCGAACAGATGCACACCAGATCAGCCTATTCTTTTCTCTTTTCCTGTTGCGGGTCTGCTGGAAGAAATTCCACATGGAATAAGCTTGAACCTTGTACATGATTACTTTTTTTTCCTTTTTTGTTGTCCTTGTGTGCATTAATTGTTAAATAAATAAATAAGTAGATTAGTAAAAAAATATTGGACACGTATTTTTTTCTTTTTTGAACGTAATCAAAAAATAAGCCGACATGTGGATGTTGACTACTTTTGAAAATCAAAATTCTAATTAGTCCGTCAGTTAGAAAATAAAAAAACAATAGACACGTATTTTTTGGAATCTCTGGATCTATACTGAGCCCGATTTTGAAAATTGTTTTACCAATAGAAAGCCACGTTATTTGTGAGTATCATAGACTATATTGTAACCCGGAATGTCCGCGGGAACACCGAAATTACCGCGGGTGAGACCGCGGGGCACAGCTAGTTGTAAATAATCCGTCGGAGGCTTATTTGGACATAGATAAGCAATAGTGTGTTAACTCACACTGGAGAAATTTTAAATAAATCGTGTTTTAAAATTATAGCGCCATTTTGTGTCAACATTTTTTTATGTTCAACATATTGTTACATATTTAAACAATGTAATGAAGTAAACACATAATTAAAAAAAGTTCTCTAACTCTCAATAAATCATTCTGTATCAATAACTTAATTTTGTGGGTTAACATGTTATTGCTTATCTGCGTCCATTTCCGAAGCGACGCGCCGACGGACGCGCCACACCTAGGATTAATTGGAATTCAAAATCTAACCCCTAATCATAGATAATATTATGTATAAGGTACTATAGGTACTAGCCCCTTATATGATCGCTTTATAACAAGTTAGTAAGCGTGTTAAAAAGCCCTACTGATTTTCTTTTGTCAGTTCCTCTCAATAGAGGACGTATTCCGAACTGACAGTAATTTATAGTTCTAAGAACCTGCTGACGATTATAATAAGTGATTGTAACAACCAATCCAAAGTAAAAAACTTTTGAATTTGTTAAAAAACTTCTTATGACGTACCCGTTTTTTTTATTTCTTGTTGTAATCTAACTATGATCCGGTTTTTATACAAACGACACGACCAACCCTATTGTTGACGTCTATTCGTGAATCAGTTTATAAATATATCGAGTGCGGTCGCTGTGGGAAAAGCTATATTTACGTGCTACCATAGCTTCCGCCAGGGACTAATTTAGGAAGTACCTGCAAAATGGATGTTACATAATAATTATAGTAATTGGAGATTAGGCGGGAATCGAAGATGGCGGTTCCGTCATTTATTTTTGTGTCGATAAAAAGTGGCTTTTGTAGTTTTTTTACGATGCTGTACAGAACAATGTTTTACTATCCCTGTTTTCCAATTACAGAGCATAATGCGACTCAGTGGCGCACAATACCGAATTGCGCTAATGCTTTCGTACTAATTGCCGTTGTTGAAATATTCAATGTTGAGCTTTATACCGCATAACGCGCTTTAGTGCTGTAGTTAGAAAACCGGGTATTTAGCATGTTTTTTTTTTTTAATCTAAATTTTTTTTTATTAACACCTCATGCAGACAAATGAACATGAAGTTATCCGTCCAACGATAATAATCGGACAACCTTTGATGCACGTTCCATTAACCGGCTTAGAAAAATTTGCATAACAAAGTTAAAAGCGTCGAATTCACAATTTTCTTTATTGAAATAACATTAGTTTATTCATGAGAACCAATGCTGATCCAGTTTTTAACCGGTCCGAGACCGGTTCTGACGAATGGTATATTAAAAATTAAAATAAACTGTTATGAAACTTAGTTATTTAATAAATATGCACTTTACGTTTTAAAAACCGGTTGACAAGAAGCTCCTTTTTGACACAAGGACGACCATTATTAGCATACTTGAATAAACTTACAAATACTATAATATTAGCGTAAAGAAAAATAAATTAATAAATTGAAATTCACTATACGTATAAAAAGCAAAGAAGAGGTTGCAAGGTCCATGACCTTTGCCTGTTCTTTATGAACGGAAAAAAAAATTAGTTACATTTCTATTTCCGAAGTGTTCTTTGAATAAAAATGTAAAGCGACATACGTATGTATATTTTTTTCATTTTATTTGCATTTCGCATGGTCATAAATTCTGGAGAGGTTTCGTACCAAATCCTTGAATCTGATATGAATATTTTGCACATAATAGAAAATAACGAGTCATATTAATTTCAACAATATAATATAAATAGGTAATTACTCAAGGTCATCACAAAAAAACTGAACTTTACAAACCTGGATTAAAATTCCCAGTAGTATAAAATAATAGATATAATAATTGAATCGATAAAATTTAAATAAAAAACTGCTGCATAGGTGGACACTAATAAATAAAAAAAATAGTTTAGTAGAAAAGATTCAAGTCATTTTTATAGACAACTAGCTGTTTCCCGTGGTTTCACCCGCGCAATTTTGGAGTTCCCGCGGGAATTCCGGGACAAAAAGTAGCCCATATCCTTTTCTGGACTCCTGAATCCTGACAACGTGTACCGATACAAAATTTCATGACGATCGGTTGAATCGTTAAAGCGTGAAAGCGTAACAAACAAACACACTCACTTTCGCATTTATAATAAGGACAAAACACACTTGGTTTTTTCCCTGACCTTGCATTTTGTTTGCACTATGATTTACAAAAACTTAATATATTTTTAACGTACAGATTCGTCCCTAATAAAAGTTTTATGTATGTACATATATAGATATAATTATGTATAAATTATTCTTATTAATATTCAGTGTCTCCAGTCAGTACAACTGCCGTTAGCCGTTTACTTGACCGATGCAATTAGCTGGCCAACATTAGCAAGCACTTGACTTGCAGTACAAAACAACAAGCACTTGCTTTGACTTCAGTTAACGGTTGCACTAATCGAGCCTAAGTGGTCTCGGTATTGTCTTAACCAAATGAACCATAATTTTGAAGACGTGTATTCTAGCATTTCCGCAAACACATACTGGCCGAAACTTGCTTTTGAATTACTTTTTCTCTTCAGAATTTCCGAATCCTTTGATGGTCCGCTCTGAGTTAGAAAGTACGTTAAACGGTGAGCAAGCACATAAACTTCCCTCAATGCTATTGCGTTCACATTCGCGTTGCGTCTTTGCTGTCACCGTCACTTTCTATAGTATGATACAGGTAATAAATGATATAGAAAACTTTAAATAATTAATCGTGAATCAATAAATAATTAATATCTGCCGAGAATCGTTTAATCTTCATCATCAGTGATCAAGTGGACGATGTACCTACCTATTTCTTGCTTGGCGGAGATGGCAAGTTCGACTTCCACAATCATTAATTTTATTATTTTTTTTTACTTTTAAACCGATTTATATACTAGATACCTGCTAGCTGTTTCATTTCGGAATTCCATTAGGAATTTTTGTATCGTGATGGATGTATCTTCTTAGTTCTTAGGTCACTCTAGGATACTGTAACTTTTTGGTAGTCGGTTAAACTCGACCTCGATGTAATTTTAATACGTACTTACATACTTTTGAGATAGAAATCAAATCGTACTTGGAATCGTGTTAATGTCGAAAGATGACGTCCGACAATAACGATTCCGATACAGAAATCGAGAAGTTTGACAGATAAATTCGATAGAGACGCGATCCCAAACCATCAAAAGTAGCAAAATTTGATTCCGTTTCGATCCAGCTATCTTATTTCGATTGCGTCAAGAGTGTGACCCTTACTAGATTACGTCAAGAGTAAGCCGGTTCTCAACTAAGATACCGATCATGCGTATTTTATTTATTTACTTATTTATTTAACGATTAATGCACGCAAGGACAAAATAAAAAGAAATAAATGTGTATAAAAGTAAACATGTAGGTACCTACAAGGGCTGCTATACAAGTGGAACATCTTCCAGCAGCTACCCGCTTTATCCGTTGTCGTCATCAAAAATGATCGGCGCGCCGATAGAACTTCTTACGTTTTCTTATTCACTGGCAGCGTTTTACTATTCTATGCAGATGTACCTACATTCAAGGTATCGGAAGTCGGTCTTTTAGTTAATAGTTTAGTTTAATAGTCATTCGCCTGCAAAGCCTAGAACAATAAACGATAAGATCATCGGCTCTGTGTTTGTCCTAGCCGCTTCGAAGGTGAATATTATTTAGTCAATAGTCTGAATAACCAATTAACTTAATAGAAAAGGCAACATTGTCCGATTAAATTAGCTTCCAGAGATTTCTCTCGAGAACCAGTTAGTTGATCAGTGTAAACAAAATGGTTGCTGACAGGTGACTGGGGCAACGAACGCGTGCACTCGGTAGTCGGTTCGAATTCGGTATACTCCGTCACTCTATGAATGTTATTTATATAGATATCTGAGCAAAGCTAAGCAAAGCGAACCTGCTCGTTAGGGTTGCCACCTTTTCTAGGATTTATATTTATAGTATCTTTCCGAAAAAAAAATGCAAAAATATAGTACTATTGGGAAATACAGGGAAAAAAATTGTAAATATTTATTTTTAATCATTAGGCATCGGACAGCATTCATCTACAAGTTATTGCTAGTTTGACAATTTACGTTTTGTTGCCGTGTATGCGTTTCGTTCTGAAATTCCCCGTGCTGCGCTGCGGGTGCGTTCCAGACCAGCCCTATATTAAAAACCGCCACAGTTGAATTAGGGATAAAAATATAGTATTTTTCGCACTATATTATTTTTCTATAATATATAGTACAATTGACTGAACGATACTATATAATACTGCTGCTGCAACCCTACTGCTTGCAATTAAATAACCTACATAAACGATCTTTCTTGATACGATAGCTTGTTAAACCACTTGTCAAATAGGAAATGATGTCATGTGTATAAGCTTACAATTAATCCATAGGTGATTCTTTATCTAGAACACTTCTTTAGTTGTAGTTGTAAAGGATTAACGAGAAAGAAAAATTCACTAGTGAGATAATAATTATAAAGCCTATCTCTTGATTATTTTTATTTTTTATATAACTATTTAAAATATGGACATTGGACAACCATATTATGTAGATGAGTAAATCTTATTGGCCCTCAATACAGCTTTCACTGAGGACAGGAAGCGAATAAACAATAGATAATAATAATCTTTCCAATGAAATGAGTTAGGTACCCACCTACTTACAATGTTTTTAAAAGTTTTATCTCACTATGGACAACATTTAGTGTGAATTAGTTTATCTTATTTGCTTTCAAGAGGAAACGAGTGTCTAAACAATATAATTATATACATTGACATAAAATAATAACAGATCCTAAAGGACGGATTTTTTCTAACTACTACTACTACTGACTAATCGATTAAGCCGTTAAAGCGTGAAAGCGTAACAGACAGAAAGACAGACAGAGTTACTGTCGCATTTTTTTTTTTTTTTTTTTATTGCCGCAACCTCACTGGTTAGCTCAAGGCTATTGCCTCGGACGAGTTTTTGACAGTTAGTCAACCTACCACTATAGTCAACCATCCCCGGTCTCCCCTATACATTGACATAAAATAATAACAGATCCTAAAGGACGGATTTTTTCTAACTACTACTACTAACTAATCGATTAAGCCGTTAAAGCGTGAAAGCGTAACAGACAGAAAGACAGACAGAGTTACTGTCGCATTTTTTTTTTTTTTTTTTTTATTGCCGCAACATTGTTGTGGTCTGTAAACACGGAGAACAATAAAAAATTCATATTATGTACCTACTACAAGAGGCTGATATTTCCGGCCGGAACTAGGTATGAGAAATTATACCGTTTGGCATTATTATCATTTAGCGCTTAAGGTCACTGGTCCTCGCGATTCTAGGCTTAAAGTGCGCGTCACTGAATATTAAATATAATAACAGAAGATATCTCCAAAATTGATGTACTTAATAGGAATAGGGTTCAAATTCAAATATTATATTTTACTGCCCCAAAAATTTTTTTATTCATTAGACAAACGAAAATCACGGAGCCAAAGGCGGCGTTATTGCTAGAGGCTATCTTTTCAAGGCATAGATAAGGGTTGTCCTCTGATTGTAGACTCTAGGTCTAGGGCATCTTAGTTTAATCATTTACTGAAGTGTATTCAACATAATTATGTAGCAAGCATAAACTGCAACATTACCTACCTACCTATAGACTAGAAAGATTTATTTAATACTAGCTGTTCCCCGCGGTTTCACCGCGATAAGTTCGTAGTTCCCGCGGGAATTTCGAGATAAAAAGTTCCCTATGTCCTTCCCTGTACCCTTGACAACGTGTATGCAAAATTTCATGATCGGTTGAGCCGTTAAGGCGTGAAAGCGTAACAAAAAAACAAACAAACTCAAATTCGCATTTACAATATTATTAAGGATTAAAGCTAGTGCCTGCGGCTTCGCTCGCGTCAATTTCTAAATTACAAATCTTAACCTTTTACTTCATGGTAACAAGCATATCTATACTATAATAAAATAGTAGAATCCACGTGTCTACTATTGACCTATAGGGCCCCTATTCACTATGACCATAACACGCCGCGTTAAGATAACGCGCCACAAAAATTGCTTTTCCCTCATGCTCAAAAAGTTTCCCTTCAAAAAAATATTGTTACAACGCGTGTTAGGGGATACAGAATATTGATTTCTAATATTTTGGCATCTGGAGCGTTTGCGATTGTTTTTGGAACGCGCGTGGGCAAGGAATGTTGTTGGTCATAGTGAATAAGGGCCCTGAACGGATTATCATGCGGTTTTCACAAATAGATTAAGCTTAGCATGGAGCAACTACATTTAAATCGGATGTCGCGGTCGGGGTAAAAGTTGTTAGTTATATAAAAGCGTTTCACGCGGGTGAAACCGCAGGCGGCAAGGCACAGCTATAGTCTATGTCTATAATATTAAGCTTATTTTATTTATGCTCTTTTTGTTCGAGTGGTAACTAAATAACGATCCGTTTCTTACCTGTGAAATTTCTTGGAAATGATTTATCTGATTTGGCCATGATGCTCAGCTTTGGAATGATTCAGTTTTCTGTAAAAAAAAACGAAAATAGATATATAACTAAATCTTAGTTTAGCGTTGATTTATTTATTTATAATTTATTTTATTGTTTCATCATCTTTTAATAATTAAAAATTACATTCGTGCCAAAAGACGTAAACATGTGAACTCATGTGGTTTAACCACACTTAAAATTCCATGCCGTATATGAACGCCGTTCTAATTCTATGATATTAATCAATTATCGGAACACTTCGTCTCCGGTTCCACTTAACTATTAAAACTTTACATACAGACTAAAAAAATGCTAATCGACGAATCTTTGACATGTTTTTGTCAAGATAACTGTTTGGTCATATGTGGGGCGTGAAAGTTAAACTTTGACGTGACAGTTATTATGCGATACCTAGCAGATTAAATTATTTGCAAACGCGCGACCAGTCGGATAGGTAAATGTTTAGCGTTAGCATTAATTAGTCAGTCGTAGCGTGCTAAATGTAATTTATAAGCTTTACGAGCATATTACTACTTAGCTGTTCCCCGCAGCATCACCCGCGGTAATTTCAGAGTTCCCGCGGGATTACGGGATAAAAAGTACCCTATGTGATGTCCTCTGTAGCCCTGACGTGTATGCAAATTGAGTTGAAATTCCGCGTGACGTCACTATTCTAACAGTTTGTATGGCGGTATTACCTAGCGGTTAGTGACGTCACGACCCCCTCACCCTAAACTTTAATGCGCTTTATATCTGTATATTTTAATTTATTTAAAAAAGCAAAAAATACGTGTCTATTGTTTTTTTATTTTCTAACTGACGGACTAATTATAATTTTGATTTTCAAAAGTAGTCCACATCCCCATTATGTAACTTTTATTTCAGTTACAATCAGAAAAATATCGATTTTGTGATTAATTAATCATGTTTGGGCAGCATCAACTTTGGAAGTATGTTCATTTTGGTTGATTGCTAGATATTGTAGATGTCAAAACGTGCATATTGTAATCACAAAACCGCTGTTTTTGATTGCAACCAAAAAATTATAGAAATAAAAGTTACATAGCCCCTCTGATAATTAATCACAAAGTTACCTACCTCGCTGTACCACACAATTTCTGTGATGACACCCAACATCTTCACTTATTTATTTGTTTCCTGTTATTATGTATTACTATTTTTCTGTGTATAAATAAGTCTTTCACAAAGTGGTTGATTTGTAATTTCATTTACTTTTTATTTTTATTTCACTAAAATGAAAACCTACCTACTACTCAATATCGAATAATAATTAGTTTAGTTAGCTGCTTAGGTACTAAAAAGAGCATGTTACCGAACGCGACTTACGACTGTTTTTGAGTAAAATTGAATCTGATTTCAACAAACTTGTTAAAAATCATCAAATGCATCCATCTCATTAGATTAGTTTTGAAACTAAAATTGATTACCTATCTACATTGTTTTTTTTAATTTTTGATAAAAATTTATTCTTAATATTATAAAATGCGTTTTAATTGCTATCACTGGTAAAAATGTCTAGAATGTAAGTTTAAACACCAGCACCGACTAATATAGCAAAACTAAATTATATAAGTAATGAAATTGGTTTTTTTTTTTAAGTTTTAGGAAATAAAAAATAAAAGTTAAAAATAAAAATGTATAAAAATTGGGGGCGTTCACCCGCGTGAGTTTTGGGATCAGGAACCTTTGCAGACGGAGGCAGAACAACCCGCCAAAGTTTCATCGCAATCGGACCAATGATTTCGAAACGCATAGAGGACAGACATACAAAAATTCATTTTCTAAATATATAAAAGGCAAACCTGACTGACTCATCTATCAACACACAGCCGAAACTAGGTGCTGAACGGATTTCGCTGAAATTTGGCATACAGATAGGTAGTTGTAATGACGCGTGACGTAGGCATCCGCCAAGAAAGGATTTTTGAAAATTCGAATTCCTGAGGGATCTCCGAAATTTCCGCGGGTGAAACCAGCTAGTTATTTGTAAAGAAGAAGATTGTAGTGATGGTTGCCTGGAAGAAATTTCAGTGGGCGTCGCTCAATCCAAACTATGACGCCCGAACCGCAAATATACACATACATAATAATAGGTACAATATTATGTAGGTACATAGTTATTAATGTTCCTAAAAGCTCATTAATATGACGTAGGTACCTAATTCTGTCCAACTTGTTGATTATGCAATAAAGTATATTTGAAATTGAATAATAATTTAATTTCTATTTTTTTGTTTTTTGTACCCTAGATTTTATATTTTTTTCTTTAATTTTTAAAATGTTTAATGAGAAAATAATATTTGTAAGAGGCACCTAGGTAGGTAGGTACATCTGTTCTGCACATTTTGTTTGTTTTTGCAAATACCTACTATAGACATACTTTAATATAGATGTGAAAGTTTGGATGGATGGATGAATTGAAATTTGAAATTGATGGAATGAACAGCTGAACTTGAATGGAATTCCAAACGAAATAAATGGACGCAGATAAGCAATAACATGTTAACCCACAAAATTAAGTTATTGAAACAGAACGATTTATTGCGAGCTAGAAAACCTTTTTTAATTATGTGTTTACTTTATTACATTATTTAAATATGTAACAATATGTTGAACATAAAAAAATGTTGACACAAAATGGCGCTATAATTTTAAAACACGATTTACTCAAAATTTATCCAGTGTGGGTTAACACACTATTGCTTATCTATGTCCAAATATAAAAACCTCTAAAAGCGACGGAATCACTGGAATAGATACCTCAATTGGGATGATGACTACTTTTGAAAATCAAAATTCTAATTAGTCCGTCAGTTAGAAAATAAAAAACAGTAGACACGTATTTTTTGCTTTTTCAAATAAATTAAAATATACAGAGATAAAGCGCAAATAAGTTATTATTATTATTATTATAATGTATCGCCGATATTTTTCGATTACGTAAAAAAAGAAAAAATACGGGTCCAATATTTTTTATTAATCTACAAGACGGGCTAAAAAAAATTAGTCAACATACGGTCAACACAGAGTAGGTACCTACTTTTTTAATTGACGGTCTACCACCGCACCACCCGGCAACGCAACGGCACCGCGATGCGCGATGAGCTATAAATTTCGCGGATCGTCTTTATAATAGGATAATAGGTACCTACTAATCCTAGTTTATATAATTTAATTTCATATGGTTTAATTCAAATTACTTTAAATAAATATTAACATCATTAATTATTTAACTCAATGAGTTTTAACTTTTGTAAAAAAAGACGAACTGACGGTAATTTATAGTTCTAGGAACCTGCTGACGATTACAAGTGATTGTAACCAATCCTAAGTAATAAATAGCTTTTGAATTTTGAATTTTTTGAATTTTGAAGCATGCAGCGCTTTCGAAACTTATCTAGAAATAAGAAAACTTACCGTATTTATTGTATACCGTAGCAATTATTTTGCAACACGATAAGTAACTATCACACAGTTAAAAATACACACAATTTTATTCTCATATTATGTCTACGATAAAAAATTTAATTAGTTAAAAACTAAGTAACAACTGTGTCAAATAATAACACAACTCACATCGAAAAGCGTAAAAACCCGACTGACAGCTGGCGCGGGCGCGGGCCGCGGCACCGGAAGTGACGATACCGAAGCGAAGAGTGAAGAGTCAAGTCGAAAACTTCAGTTCACGAGCTGTCGCCTGTCAAGCGTTGAAAACTTGTCAACTCTACGCTTGGCAATACTCGCAATTTTACGTTCCATTCTCTAGTTTCTTCATATAGTTGCAGTAGTTGATCGTACGGTTTCAGTTAATTTACGAAATGTATACGAATGTTTCATGTGTCATTTGAGTTTTATTATCATACAGAATATTATCTACGTTATAAAATTAAATATGTATGGATATAATTTACAAACAAAAAATTGTTTTTCAATGCTGTTTAAGTTGATGCAAAATTTGTAGGTATGTTAGGGGTAATGGAACGGTTTTCTACTTCTCAGAAATTCATTGGCGCCGTCTAGGCGGGTACATCTTGTGGCGAAGCATTCCTATTGGTTAATTCACGACGAGCCTCCAAAACCGTGTTTATGAATGCACTTAATTTTTTGTCTGTAATTTTTTTATGACATCAGATTATTTTATATTTTATTTATTTTTATTCTTTGAAAATACTAAAGGTTTTTTAAAAAACTCTTTAAATTATGTAGGTAACCATAAATTGCCAAAAAAAACTATACAAAATATAATAGGTGGGTAGATAGAAAAACTAATATTTTAGCCCCCGGATAAAGCAAGAACCCGATGATATTATAAGATTAGAGGAGGTAAGAACCACATTCGTCTAATTGATTCTAGTCGAGTTCGGTTAAACAATACGTGAAGTTGTTCTGGCATAACACATTTTAACTATATTTTAAAATAATTTGAATAATTATTATGTACAATAGACCAAATATTTTTACCTAATTAATTAATTAAATGGATTGATGATAATTTGTATTGACTATACGATATTGATTTTATTTTTAACACAATATATTGTACTCTTTATCATATAATTATTGAATCATGGCTACGGGTAACTTTTTAACTGTTAAAACACATTTATCAGAGATTAAAAATAATTCGGACAAAGATACAATGAGTGAGGTAATTATGTAAATGAAATATTTTTAGCAAGGTTTAAAGATGTCTTAATTCATATTTTTTGTGTCTCTCATAGTGTCACCGCCATTTTGATAACATAGCATGGTTTTATTATAATAATTTTTTCAAAAGGTGTTCGTGGTTTTGTTTCAATTTTATACTTCAGGCATCTGGAAGTGGAACCAGCAACTCCGTGACGTCTGCAGAAGATTTACAGAAGTTAGCTGTGATACTTGGACTAAACAGCGCAGACGAGGTATATCAAGAAAGATTTCGTGTTGATAGACGTCGCTTAGAGTCAATGCTCGCTGGTAAGAAAAAATAAGTTTGAAGTAAATAATAATCCCGTTAATTTAGTCTACAATCAGACTACGCAGATAATCTAGAATCAGAGATAATATAAACAAATTTTTAATATTTTACAGAAAATCTAGAAGAATCTCAAACAGCTCAAGCATTTTTTCACAGGGTGAGACGACGATACTTTTGACCATACCTGAAATTTGTGTTAGTACATAAGATCTAAATAGTTTTGTTTCTGCACAGGTTATGAATGAAACTAATACTCTAATTAATTGGCCTGCTCGTCTCAAAATTGGTGCACGGTCGAAAAAAGGTAATTTTATTTTGGAAATTTTTAAAAGGTAAATTTATCTATATCTACTTGAATAGACAATAAATAATAAAAGGTAAAGTTTTACCTGTTTATGTAAGGTAAAATATAATGACAATAAATGCATATTATTCTATTTGTTCTCGTAAGTACTGTCCAGTTTTATTTTGTATTTTGTATTGTTTGAACCTGTGAAAAAACGACAGTCAATGATCATAGGGCAACACTTTTTACGAGCATCTGTGAACATGGTCAAAATTTTGGCGGGCTGGCGCCAAATACTTTCGCAACGGCGCCAGTCTGGCGGACTGTTTCGAAATATTTTTTCGCATGTAACTCGTGAGATGTATTTTGTCTAAATTAATTTAAAATATCATTAATACGTTATAGTTTTAGTTAATTAAAATGGCTTTACATGAAAACGAAGAAGAAATCGTTTACGATGTGATTAAAAAAATTCGTAATAATAAATTTACTGATCTTTTGGTTTTACTAGGTAGGTACCTACAAAGATAATTTAAAAAATAACGTTCAATTTGGAACAAATTAAATTAGGTTTGTGAAATTTTTGCGAGAAATACCTAAATATATTGAGTTGTGTTTTTGTTCGTTTTTGTGTAGATCCTCACGTGAGGATCGCCGGAAGGCCCGACGATGTGAAATTAGCTCGTGAGAAAATAATGCAGTTGCTGGATACAAGGGTAAGTACCTATATATAATATATTATTATTATTATAATTATTAAGCTATTTTAATTTTCTTAAACAATCTTTATGTGAGTTTGTTTATTTGTTACGCTTTCACGCCTTAACTACCCAACCGATCATCGTGAAATTTTGAATACACGTTGTCAGGTGTACAGAGAAGAACTTTGATTCTTTTTATTACCGCGGAAACTCCGAAATTAACGCGGGTGAAACCGCGGGGAACAGTTAGTAATTAAATAGGTTGCCCGAATCGATCCGACACCGTAATTTTATAGGCAACTGTAGTAAACGCTAAGGTTCATTTAAAGAAATTATTTGTAACTTTGGCGCGACGACGCGCGACGCGACGATGCGACGGTATGACATGACATTTCCGAGTAGGTATCACAAAAACGGAGAAGCGAGCAACGCTAGTTCGAAATAATATATTTGCTGTACTAAGTCAGTCAAAATTTGGTTTCGTAATTGTCTCATAAATGCCCTCTTCACCCATGCCACTATGCCGTACGCACTGGTTGACCTTCGGAAAAATGCAATCCAATATTTCCAACAACATCAACGATACATATTATGAGCCGCAGACTCTGAGGTACCTATAAATTATAATGCTTCTCTAATATTAGAGACAACAACTAAACATAAAGCAATATCTATATTTTACCGCCGAACGCCATATTGATCATAGCTGTGCCCCGCGGTTTCACCTACGTTAATTTGAGGAAAAAACCAACGAAAATATATTCCACAGCTAACCGTTAACGCAGCGTACGCAATGGAAGCTCAAAAGGGATGTTTTGTACAGTTTTAGCAACATTTTTTACTGCTGCTCCGCTCCTATTGGTCTTAGCGTGGTGATATAATATAGCCTCCCTTCTTTGCCTTCCTTGATAAATGGCCTCTCTAACGCTGAAAGAACTTTTCAAATCGGACAAGTAGGTAGTTCTTGAGATTAGCGCCTTCAAGCAAACAGCGACAAACGCTTTAGCTTTATTATATTAGTATAGTTATATTAGTATAGATTTTTTATCAACGTGTCTCTGTGATTTCGGTGTTTCTTTGTTTTTTGTGCTGCGCAGAGCAACCGTGTCACCATGAAGATTGATGTCAGCTACACGGACCACTCGCATATCATTGGCAAGGTGAGAATACAACACAAAACACATGCACGATAGGTATATAGCTCAGGTATATAGCAACCCACACTTGCTTATTTACTCCTCTGAGGCCGCGATTACATTTTGAATTTTAAAATTATAAATTTTACTCACACAAAACAAGAAACCGCACCGTCCCTAACATCGATAGGGATGTCTACCCACTTAAAACGATATTCGCAAACACACTCGCGACTCGCGATTTAAGAGTGATGCGGTTTTCAAGAGCAGAATTGGCCCTCGGGCTGTTTTCGGAACTACGTTCCGTAACCGGGGCCCTTATTCACTATGACCAACAACATTCCTTGCCCATAACGCGCGTCCCAAAAACGCATTTCCAAACATTGTAGATGCCAAATTATTAGAAATTATTATTCTTTATGCCATAAGAAATATATTTTTTGGAGTAAAACTTCTTTGATTACGAGGGAAAGACAGTTTTTGCGGCGTCTTATCTTAACGCGGCGTGTTATGGTTACGAACAACATTCCCTGTGCACAACGCGCGTCCGAATAACACAATACCAATGTTCCAGATACGAAAAGACACGTCGTAAATGTAATTTTGAAGTGAAACTTCTTTGAGCGCGAGGCAAAACAATTTTTGTGGTGAGTTATCTTACGGGACGTGGTTTGTTATGGACATGGTCATAGTGAAGGGCCCAGTTAGGGAGAAATGCCAGTGGCGTTTAAGAAAATAAAAGAAAAGAAAGATTTATTTAAGCAAGATGAGACAAAGGCCAAACAAACGTAAGTATAGTCCTTTTCCCCCTTGATAATAACACTACATCAAATATTTTCGCCGTTTGTCCTGGCTTGTCTCATGAGCAAAATATTTTAAGTACATAATTAATTTCAAATCTTTTAAATCGTCACAAGGACATATTGGTAGGTATAAATATGTGGATATTTAAAACAAAGCAGAGCATTACTCGAAATCATCCAAAAACTACAGAACATCATCATACGAGATTTTGTCAGATGCCTTTCTTATGGTTTCACCTAAAACATAGGTAGGTAGTATTTTTTACCGGAATGGGAAGACAAGACGTTACGTCCTCCGTAAGTAAAGCATAATGTGAATGTTAGTGGTGTCAGATACCTAATCATTAGATGATAATTATAATTTGTTTATTTTTGTCGCGACGTGTGTGGAGTACGTTGACCTCGCGTGACCCTTCGCCACGCCCGCACGTATGCAATAGGTACATCAGAATTGACATGAGAATGCAGTTCTGTTATGGACACGAAAAGCTGTTTTATTTACAACTTCATCGTGTTTTACGATCAACATCGCTAACGAGCTGCCATATTGGCTTATCAGATTGGACCTGCATCATCTATAACGTTTATAATAAAACTGTAAATACCGGTCGATCAGTTTGTGCTCGAAATCTTACCTCTGTGAGTTTGTGCACGCATCGTGCGGAAATTACTGGACGGATACCTAAATGCAATATTTGAATGGTTTTTATCGCAATTAACAGAGTTCCCAAGGTAAACTCGAAATTTACTCGAGTGTAACTACTGTGACAGCCTACTAAGCAAGCAGAAAATGCAACAATATTGCTGAACATTGCAATTAATGGGTACTAACTTGCAATGTGAAAAGTAATAACAAAAAGAAAGTCTAACCATGCTAATATTACTATAATTAATATTATTGTGAGCGAGAAACTTACTGAAACTTCTTGTCAACACCATGCGCACACTTATACCCCTTGGTCACAGCCACACAACCTAAGGGCACAACATAAGCAGTAGGCCACAGCTATCAGTGGCGCGCGATGTGGCCTACTTCTTATGTTGTGCCCTTAGGTATATTACATTAACGTACGTCGTGGTTTTTGTAGCCTTAACTTGCCTCCAGCGCCACACGTTTTAGGCATGATTTCCTCTAGTGTTGGAAATGCTTAGTTCTTAAATGTCTTTCGTATATACGGGGATGGCGGTGAAAGGATTAATTTGAGACCTTTGCCGTCAGGGTGGCTTTACCATAAGGCGCGTGATGGAAGACACCGGCTGCCACATCCACTTTCCCGACTCGAACCGCACCAGCGCTGTGGAGAAAAGCAACCAGGTCTCCATTGCTGGGGACATGGAGAGGGTCGAGAGGGCCAGGGCGCGGGTCCGGGTGAGCGAGCTAGTCTAGTCGTCAATCTTTGCCCCCTTATGATGACCAATGACCATATATTCAACGTTTGTCGAATGGGCATGATGACGGGGTATAATAATCACAATTCTATCTATTCTAAGTTCGATTTAATTTTTGTGGAATCTCATAAGTTTAAACCTATTAGATGTCATTAAAGGTAATTTCCTTGTGATTTATATAATATGGCAGGCGCTTACACCGCTCGTGTTCTGCTTCGAGCTGCCCATAGTGTCGTCGTCGCAGCCGCTGCCGGACATCGACTCGCCCTATGTGCTGGAAATACAAGACAAATACAACGTGCAAGTATGCATCTACCTACTGACTTCATTATCATACTAGCTATTCCCCCGTTACCCGCCTCAATTTAGGAATCTCTGGAAATCTATGTCAGAAAGAAAAGTAACCTATATCACTCAGGGATACTGAAGATTCCTACGAAAGAAATAATTTTTAAAATCGGTTCAGTAATTTCAGAAAATATGCCCTATATACATGCAAACTTACAAATCCTTAATCCTCGCGGAAATTCTATACGTATAAAGTTCTATTTATATCTAAAGATATTGAGCGTGCCAGACACGTTCTGTAATAGAAACGTGCCAGGGCAGAAATGTAGGCAGAAACCAAAAGACACCGTTTATTTACAAAAGACGTCTGCACGGTTCCGATGTTCTATTCACCCTGCTCGGCGTGTAGCCATAGACAATTAGACAGGTCCAGAATAGAACCGCGAGACAAAATATTCGCGAACAGTCAGACAGACAGACGCGGCGGAGGACTTTGTTTTATAATATGTAAGGATGTAAGGATTAAGATTGTTAAGAACAACATACTTACCTATATTTAATTAACGTCCTCATTACTCAATGTATGCGGTCAGAACGCAATATAGAGATCATCATCACCGTCATAACCCGTCACCAGGTGATGGTGCGCAACCGGTCGAAGCTGCACGCCAACCTGCTGGTGGTGAAGGGCGTACAGTGGGAGGTGCAGGCCACTATGGAGGCGACCACGCTCCTCATGAACTACATGTGCGGCCCGCTCGCGGTCAGTACGCCAGCCGCTTTCACATGAGACACTGGTCCCGTTTGGTCATGGTTGATACGTCCAATTCGTACAATGTCCAATTTGCAATAGCTCCAATTCGCAACAGGTCTAATTCACAAAAGGTCCAATTCGAAGTAGATTCAGTTTGTAATTGATCAAATAAGTTTAGTTTTATTATTCACGCACACCCCAACTTTAATAACAACTAAAACTGTATACCCACTTACTATGACTTTCCAAGAATAGTTTTCTTAGCCCGGAATTTGGGCTGAGATAACGTACAGAGTGTTACAGAAAGGTGTAGTCATATTTCAAGATCATGATTTGGTATCTTATACAATATTTTGACCGTGATATTGAGCCCAAAACCTTTATAATTTGACGACCGAAAGAAAAAGTATTTTAATTTTTCAACGACTTCCGCAACAAAATAAACATGTCACATCACTAAGTAGGTCATAAATCGGTTACAGATGACGAGTTCAAGATCGTTCAATCGTTCCACAGGTTCAAGATCGTTCGTCAATCGCTTAGGTTTTTTGCAGACAAGTTAGTAAAACCAAATCTTGCTTTTAGGATAGTTTATTTCATCGTACTGGTTCCTTTACTTGTGTCAAATCATTGCCGATGATACCGTGGACCCAACCGTCAAATATGACTACACCTTTCTGTAACATCCTGTATATTTATCTATGCAGAGTCAGACCAAAGTGCAGACGTCACTGGAGATATCGCCGATGCACCACAGCGTGGTGGTGGGGCGCGGCGCGGAGCAGCTGAAGGTGATCATGCAGGGCACCGGCGCGCAGATCATGTTCCCGGACGCGGAGGACCCCAACATACCCGCCATCAAGAAGAGCTGCGTCAACATCACCGGACAGATCAAGGAAGTGTACACTGCTCGACAGCAGTTGGTGGTTAGTAGCCAAAGTCAAAGTCAAATCCTTTATTCAAATTTGGCCCATAATGTGGCTCTTTTGGACGTCAATATTATGACAGCAGCCATAAAATATCACAGCTTCCTAGTGCTATGGCTGAAGAGAAGAAGCTGCGCAACAAACTCTTCAGCAGCACACTGTCAGTTTAAAGTTACAATATAGATATAATATAATTAGTGGTAACTCAACTTGCAATTAATTAAGTGAGAACAATGAGCCGTACCCAGAAATAAACTACCGTACAGATACAGAGACATTAGGAGTTAAACTAGGATTATCTATAATATAATAGTAGACCAGATATGACCAGTACCAACTGACAGCACCCGTTCACGAGTATGACGTGCTCGTAAGCCCCGCGCCGCCCCGCTCAACCATATAAGAGGGAAACGAGCCACCCGACTCACACGCCACCGCCACCGGTACATTTGAGTGAGCATGACATATCTAGTCACTATTGTGTCAATGAAATTGAATCTTAATTTAATAAACAGGTAAAGCCGGTAATGGCTATATAGTGCGCACACAAGTTTTTGCCACAAGGGGTCATCCATATTTCTTTTTTACCCCTCTCTCCTCTTTGTCACAGTTGGTCACATTTGTGTGATTTTTCATATAAATAAATAAGAACATTTTTACTGATTTAAAAATAACAAACTTACACGAACAGGGTAGCTTGCCTCTAGTGGTAATATTCGACGTGTCCGACGAGGCGTGCCGCATCGAAAACGATTTAGCCGCGAAACTGATGAACAAATACAACGTGTACATCAACCTGCGTCGCAAACCCAAGCAGGGGATCACTTCGGTCGTCATCAAGGGCATCGAGAGATGCGCCGGTAACACTTCGAACCTGTACCTATATTACCTTTATACAGTGTGTCTCTATAAAGTGCACATAATATTATGAAAATAGGTGATTGTATCGAAGAGAAAAATTATAAAAAAATCATCATTTTTTATGTTTTATAACCAGCTGTGAACCCTTTGTAAAGAAAACTTTGTAATTTGAACTAAGTGCTCTTTCGTGTTAAAACAAAAACAATAATGATTTTAAACGATATAGGCAGTAACGATAAAATACAATTTATCAACAAAAAAAAAACACGATTAATTAAAAATTGTAATTTTTCACGGAAATTATTCTTTTTTTTTCAACTTTTTCTCAGTAGATAATTGATTTTTCTCGTCGATAAAATTGGGTCTAGTTTCATCTATTTCCATATTTGCACTTTACAGACTCACACTGTATATTCTTAATCCTACTAATATTATAAATTTGAAAGTGTGGATGTTTGGATGTTTGTTACTCAATCACGCAAAAACGGCTGAACGGATTTGGATGAAATTTTGCATGCACGTTATCAGGGGTAAAGAGAAGGACAAAGGGTACTTTTTATCCCGGAATTCCCGCAGGAACTCCGAATTTACCGCGGGTGAAACCGCGGAGCACAGCTAGTAATAGTATAAAGAGGAAAGTTTTGTATGTACCTAATTATGTTTGTAAATAACAAATTGACTCAAAAAGTACCGGACCGATTTTAAAAATTCTTTCATCATTTGAATGTTACATTATCACTGATACCTTACTAACCTTAATATAGGCTATATTGTAATCCGGAATTCCCGCGGGAACTCCGAAATTACCGCGGGTGAAAATGCGCAGAACAGCTATCTCTGGATCTACTAATTCGATTTTGAAAATTCTTTCACTTACAGGAAGCTACAGTGATCCTGAGTGACATAGGGTACTTTTTATCCCGGAATTCCCGCAGGAACTCCGAAATTACCGCGGGTGAAACCGCGAGGCACAGCTAGTAATGAATAAACACGAACAAAAAATATACACATAGGAATTCCACATGGAATGAGCATGACCCTTGTACATGATTACTTTTATACTTTTTTTTCCCTTTTTTTGTTGTCCTTGTGTGCATTAATTGTTAAATAAATACATAAATATATACACGAACTTCCCCGCGCCGTATGGGCTCCGCTGAAAACCAGCGCTGCCGCACTTTATGCGACAGCATATTATGCTGAGACGGTGTCCATTTTGGCATCACGGAAACTATATACGATTCATTTTAAATTTGATGCATGTATTACTTTTAAGAAATTTTGTGATGCCAAATAAAGTTATGTCTATGTCTAACTCGCAGGCGACATCTACGAGGCGCGGCGCGAGCTGCTCGGCGGCACCGAGCCGGCGGTGACCGCCGAGGTGCCCGAGTCGTACAACATCCCCGCGATATCGGCGAACGCGCTGGCCAACTTCGGCGCGTTCAACCCGTTCTCGCCGTCGCACACGGCCAACATTACCAGCATCGCCAACTCGCCGTGCTCGCCGTTCAACATGCAGCTGTCGGAGATCGCCAACTTCGCCAACTACGGCAGCCCGATGTTCCACAACCCGCCGACGCCGGGCGGGTACCGCAGCCCCATGTCGCCGGTGGGCCTCGCGCCGCCGGTGTTCCCCAGCACGTGGATGGTGCCCTCGCCCCAGCCCATGTCGGGGCAGTTCCACTATCCCAGTTTGGCCGTGCCGAATCCCGGTTCGGTCGTTTACAAGAATCAAGGCGGTTCGTGGAATCGTGAGTTGTTTTTTATTTTATTTTTTATTTTTGTATCTTCTTTTTTATCTGTGTAGAAATAATTAGATCATTTGTTTTGTATGTTTGTTTGTAATGGATAAACTCAAAAACTACAGATATTTTAGCAATTTTTTCATTTATAGGAAACTACTTACAGTATTTCAGAGTGACAGCCGGTACTTTCATCTCGGAACGGTTACGGTGCAGCCCGCAAAGGTTTCTGATATAAAGAGTTTTTGCAAAAGCTTTGAAACTCACGCGCCTGAAATCTTACGATTAGCAAAACTTGACTTCCATGATTTAATCCTACCAACATTAAGTAGGTATAATGTGAAAGTTCATCAAGGATTTATAAATATTTATTATATCTACTGTTCCACGCGTGTTTTAATTGATTAATTTACTTCAAGAAACATATACTAACTCTCAAGCGCTATTGAGTATTGAGACGTAGTACTACTAAAGTCGCATCCGACGAGCGTGACTTTAATATTTTTATTTTCTATAAATAACACGCTTGTCTTTGGTCCAGCAATGACGCACGGCATGCAAGAAACGGGCAGCATGCAGCCGCCCATGATGATGCAGCCGCAGTACCAGCAGATGATGGCTGAGGGCCGGACCGTGAGTGACCTCCGATCTAGTCGTCACCATCATAAGTTGTCGTCATTTAATAGTACCCATGTTCACAGCTTCGCAAAGGTTTTGCATTAACGTTTCAACGTTATGAAGTTCTATAGTCTCTGCTTACCTTTTTGGGTGACCGGTATAAATTAATTAGTACATCTATACTTCTATACTAATATTATAAAGAGCAAAAGTTTGTGAGTTAGTGATGTTCTAGGGGGTAATCTCTGGATTATGGATGGGTATAGATGAGGGTAGATCCAGATCTGTACCGATTTTGAAAACAATTTCACTTACAAGAAGTCACAGTGATCCTGCGAGTGTCATAGGGTACTTTTATTCTGGAAATCCCGCGGGAATTTCGAATTTCCCGCGGGTAAAACCACGGGGAACAGCAATCTCTGGATCTATTGAACCGATTTAAAAAATTCTTTCACTTATAGGAAGCTACAATTATCCTGAGTGACGTAAGGTACTTTTTATCTCGGAATTCCTGCGGGAACTCCGGAGATTGTGAGGTTTTAGGGAGTGATCGCTGGATCTAATGAACCGATTTTGAAAATTCTTTCACTTATAGGAAGCTAAACTGATTTTGAGTGACATAGGGTACTAATTTTTATCCCGGAATCCCCGCGGGAACTCTGAAATTACCACGGGTGAAACCGCGGGGGTCAGCTAGTTATAGATATTAAGCATTCCCAACACTAGGAGATATCATGGAGGTCTGGAGGTAATGACCATGTTTTCGTAGCCTCAACTTATTAAGGCTACTAAAACGTGGCGGTGAAAGCGTTGAATATGCACCAGCATGTCCGGAGCCCGAACTCACCCCGACGTGCCGTGCCGCAGACGCTGAACCAGCTGCTGAACTCGAGCTCGCAGGCCAGCAGCGGCTACCAGAGCAACTTCACCGGCAGCTCCGTGTCGCTGGACGCGCAGAACGTATCAGGTAGTCACGCCCACAGAACAGAAAATACTCAGTTTGCTACTATACCGCAAGGGCGGCGCCACAGTCGGCGGCGTCGGTGGCGGCGGCGGCAAAAACAAATGGTAGACAACATAAGAAGGAGGCCACAGAGCGCCGCTGATAGCTGTGGCCAACTTCTTATGTTGTCTACCGTTTGTTTTCGCCGCCGCCGCCGCCTCCACCGCCGCCGCCGAGACTGTGGCCATGGGGTAAGTCTGCAGAACATTAGCTCTTAATCTAATATTAGTTAGGATAGTCAGTGGCGCGGGCAGTATCTTCATACAAATTTAAAAGCCCAGCTCGCCTTAAAATCGTAACGTAACGTGTTAAAAATTCCTCCCGATTATCCTAATAAATGTGAATATTTGATTTGTTATACCTACTTTCACGCCGTAAGCACTCAATCGATTTATCATGTTTTGCATACAAGTACGTTACAGAAAAGGACTCAGAAATTAACGCGGGAGCTAGTTCTAAACTAATATTATAAAGAGGAAAGATTTGTTTTTTTGTTTGTTTGTTCATTACGATTTAACGCAAAAACCAACTAACCATTTTCAAAAATTCTTTCACCATTACAATTTTACACTATCCCTGAGCAACATAGGCTATATTCAATATTGTAACCCGGAATTCCCGCGGGAACCCCCGAAATTACCGCGGGTGAAAACGTGTTTTAGCGCATAATAAATGCGATGTGTTGTGTTAACTTATGTTGTGTGGTGTGCAGGCGGCGAAAACAACACGGGCTCGCCATCGGTGTCGCCGATCAGCAAAGCGCTCAGCCACAGTCCGGCGCCCTCTACCGAGATTGACCGCTCGCAGAATGGTAAGACTCACCGCCCACTGCCCACCGCCCACCGCTCACCGCCCACCGGTGGGACGCCACTATAAGGTAATTGTGGGGCACGAACAGTAGTTATACCTCAAGAGTGCAAGAGTTTCCACGAGAAAAGGAGAGTAAAGACCCCGAAGGGAACAGCTGCTGCTGGGTAACTATATGTATACCTACTAAGTAATCCTTATTGTTATAATGCGAATGTGAGTTTGTTTTAACGCTTTCATGGCTTAACTACTCAACCGATCATTGCGAAATTTTGCAAACACGTCGTTAGGGTACAGAGAAGGACATTGAGATCGTTTTATCCCGGAATTCCTGCGGTAACTCCGAAATTAACGCGGTTGAAACCACGCGAGATCGACTAGTCTGAATATATAACTGTGAAAGTTTGGATGGATGTTTATACCTCAATCGCACCAGAGGGGCTATTATGTAACTTTTATTTCCATCATTTTTCGGTTTAAATCAAAAACATGGCAGTTTTGCGATCACAATATGCACGTTTTGACAGGTACAATATCTAACAATCAACCAAAATAAACATATTACTTCAAATTTTGTAGTTGTCTAAACATGATTAATTAATCACAAAATCGCATTTTTTTCTGATTGAAACTAAAATATGATAGCAACAAAAGTTACATAATCCCGCAGATCGGATTTGATGGTTTTTGTTTCGGAATTCACACGGGAACTCCAAAATGAACGCGGGCGAAAACGCGGGGGACAGCTAGTTTAATAATAATAAATAAAGCCGTTTAAATAAATTAAAAAAAAATGTTAATGTAATATGGTGGGGTGGTTCTACGTGTTGTGATGTGACATGATAATTATGTTTTTACCTATCTTTGTTATTGTTTGGCACCTGTATTCACTTGTTGTATGTAGTTTGGTAGTCGTAATTGGCTTGCATAATGTTTAAAAAATTGTATTTAGAATAAATAGAAAGCTGTACTATCCATTAATAAATAAATAAATAATCAATGAAACCGACTACGCGCTCCTTGCAGAGCTGGCGACGCTAATATCGGACATGCCGCTGTCGGAGCGGCGCGCCGTGGGCTGCGAGAAGAAGACGCTGGAGACGCGCGGCAAGCTGTCGCCGCTGGCCGACTACCGCCAGATGAAGGCCGAAGCCTCGAAGGTAAACCGACACATCAGCCGAAACACGCCCACCGCCGGATATACAACGTGTTAATGAATCAACTGAAAACCTGATACACCCCATTTAAAAAAAAAAAAACAATAATATGATTAAAATATATTTTACTAGCTGTCCCCCGCGATTTCATCCGCGGTAATTTCGGAGTTCCCGCGGTAATTCCGGGAAAAAAGTGCTGTAGATTACGGTAATAAGCAGTTCCCCGCATTAATTCCGGAGTTCCCGCGGGAATTCCGGGATAAAAACTATCCTATCTTTTAAGTTGGACCATATTATCATCAGCATCGTCGTCATAATAGGGATGTGGACTACTTTTGAAAATCAAAATTCCAATTAGTCCGTCAGCTAGAAAATAAAAAAACAACAGACACGTATTTTTTGCTTTTTCAAATAATTTAAAATATAAAGAGATAAAGCGCATTAAAGTTTAGGGTGAGGGGCTCGTGACGTCACTAACCGATAAAACCGCCATACAAACTGTCAGAATAGTGACGTCACGCGAAATTTCAACTCAATATATCGCCGTTATTTTTTGATTACGTAAAAAAGAAAAAATACGTGTCTAATATTTTTTAATAATCTACAAGACGGACTAAACAATAAAAATTAGTCCAGATGCCCATTCTAATAATATCAGCAGAGCCTAAGTCCTCAATCGAAGCGGCTGCCGCATTGACCACGCGTTAGTTGATGGGTAGTAGCACACCGAGTAACCAGCGTCGGGTTCGATTCCAGGCCATGCAAGAGAACATCGGCAGCGGCTTCCGGGTGCCGACGGCGCGTTGGTCCGGCTTCTACTTCAGCCACACCTCCCCGGGACCCATCGACTTGAAAGACAATAACACCAACACCACGGTAAACATATCCTTACCTAAACTAACAGGGGAAAGATTCGATTTTTTGTTTTTAATGATTTAACTTCTATTGCACCGATTTCAAGTCTGTTTAAGTTTTATTCTTAAACAGACACGAAAGTTTTACTTGCATAATAATTCTCAACACCATAATTTCTTGATATCCACATTCGGCATAACAAGATCGCAAAACCTGCCATATATCGATAAGTATTGCCGGTACCGCTTGCCCCATCACTATGTATTGGACTCTGACTCCGGTGACAAGTGAATGAAATAATTAATGTTTGCACTCGGATATTTGCCTACTCATAGTTCACTGCTGTTGTATACTCTACGTCTACACGTACGTAAATTTTAAACTTACCCGCACGTTTGTAATTAATCAATAATATTAAATTACGTACTAATATTTGATTTTTAAAATTGTAACTTATTCACTCAAGCTACAATATGTTATGTTTATGTAGAATATGTTTTCAACTCTGTTAATAATCGACTCAATATAATATTATTTACATTTTCAATAGTTAGTAAAAAGCTAATATGCCTGTCGTAACTACTTATTTTAAGACAATATGGCTCAGGCTAAGTCACTGGGCTGTATTAAAATTGTAAAATTATGTTCAATAAAGAATTTTAAAACATCAACAACAACCGATTTCAAAACATGTTTCACCATTAAAATGCTACATTATCTTATCCGTGAGTAACATAGGCTATATTGTGACCCGCGGCTAAAACTGCGGAGAACAGCTCCTCCTCTCTCACTCCTTAATATGTATTATAGAGGCGAAAGTGAGTTTGCTTGTTTGTTAGGCTTTAACGCTGTATCTACTCAATCAATCACTATGAAATGTTGAAGACACGTTGTCAAGGGTACAGAGAAGGACATAAACGCGCCAAATACAAAATATTGTGATGTGACCATCGATCTCATATAAAAAGTAGATACACAATCAGCGTCAGAAAATGTCCTCATGAAATGAGCGCCCACTTGAACATTTGGGTGCGCTTTTAAATCAGTCGCATTCAGTCGCTACAACCTTAAACATGCCGTAGTGCTCGTTTAAATTTGTAAAAATCATACATCTAGGTCCCTAAAAAAGGACGTAATTTCATATTTTCCCAACCAACCAACTATAACTATAACAGCTATAACTACGTAAACACGACCGTGGCTCGGTAAAAATAACTGTGGACAGTTTTTAAGTTAACTTTTGTATGGGACTGTGTATCTACTTTTTATATGAGATCGATGGATGTGACCATAAATATTGTGGGGAATCGACTAGTCGATCCTCATTTTGATGGGTTCCCAAGTATCAGCCAACGTTGAGGTTGGCTACCGCGTGTAGTGTCAGTGACCAGTGTGTCACTTCCGTGTCCAGCCCGAGAAGGTGTGGAACCACTCGGACCTGGTGCGGCCCAACATAGCGGAGAGCGTGCCCGCGTCCCCCGCGCCGCCGCCCGCCGCCCCCTCGCCCGCGCGCAAGCCGTGCCGCTACCAGCAGCTGTACGACCTGCTCCGCGACCTCGGCCTGAACAAGTACATAGGTAAGAAAGAAACAAGAAAGAAAGAAAACCCCCACATAAAAGGTACAAAATAAGAAATAGTAAAAAAGTATATCGCGAAGGAAATAGAAGGGTGTGCTGTGTGGGGGCCAATCGGTCACTGTCTCAGCATAAATGCTTCATTATGTCTGTGGGGCAGAACTTAACGAAGCGCTGGTCTTCCGACAGGGCCGCAATACAGACGCGTCACAAAATGGCTTCTCTGTTAATATTGAAATACATACATGAATACATACATTCATACATACGTACAAACACACATACAGGTAAGGTGACAGGTCGTCCTCGTGAACGGGTGCTATCAGCCGGCACTGGTCATAATATCTTGTCTACTATTATAGATAATCGTTTTAACTCCTGAATCCTGATGTCTCTGTACCGTAGTTGGTTGTTAGTTACGGCTCTTTGTTCTAACATAAATTAATTTGAATACTAATGACTTCAAACTGAAAGCGTGCTACTGGAGAGATTGTTGCACAGCTTCTTCTCTTCAGCCACAGCACTAGGAAGCTGTGAAGGGCGGATATTTTACGGGTGCTGTCATAATAAGTTTTAAAAAGAACCACATTATGGGTACAACTCTGAATAAAATTATTTTACGTTAACTTTATAAACCTTTGAAATCACTCTATCTGTTTGTGAAAATCGCATGAAAATTCGTTCAATAATTTTTGAGTTTATTGCGAACAGACAGACAGACGTGGCGTGGTGGAGGACTTTGTTTTGTAATATGTAAGGATTAGACCGTTATGAAATAAGTTTTACAATACAATACAAATTACAATACAATACCAAGTTTTATGTGTTAAATACTAATATCTAATTTATTTTATACCATTAACAGCGCGCGAACCTTAAATATGACTACACCTATTTGTAACAGGTTGTATATCGTGTTGTGATAATTATTAAACAAATAGGTATAGTTTATCCTGGAATTCCCGCGGGAACTCCGAAATTACCTCGAGAACAGCCAGTAACAACAATACGGGGTACCCTGGTTTAACATCAGTTTGTCGTGGTCAGATTTGTTCAAAAAACATGAGCTGGACATGTCGACTTTCGCGTCGCTGAACGAGGCGGACCTCGCCGAGATAGGCGTCACCGCTTTTGGCGCTCGCAGGAAGATGCTGCTGACAATCGCAGGTCGGTACACGCCTTTTTTTATTGATTGCACCGATTGTTACTTACCACCAGGTACGTAAACCCCGCTGAGCCCTTATTCGCTATGACCATAACAAGTCGCGTTAAAAATTGTTTCCCTTATGCTCAAAGAAGTTTTACTTAAAAAATATATACAAGATGTGGTAAAATTAGCTGCATATATTTACAGGGTTAAAATTATACACCGCTATAAATATGTTCATGAAATAAAAATTAAAAAAATAGTTTTTATTTTTTTTTTCAAACAAAACAAATTAATCAAAAAGAAAGCGCGCTGGTATCTTAAGGTCAATGACCTCGATAGAGTCACAGATAATATAATACTTTACTATAGAGCTAACCAGCTGATGCATCACTCGCTGTGTGCGTGGCGCGTGCCTTGTATGTTTAGTGAGTTACGTGTACTTTGTGCCTACTTATCTTATGAATGTAATTTGTAATGATTTTTCATTTAATTTATTTTCCTCATATTCTAAAAACTACCGACCTTATAATATATTTTTTTTCGCTTATCCTGTTTGTTATACTTATAACGTATACTTTGAGCCCTGTAAACATTTGCAGTTAATTTTACATCTTATAACAATATTTACGTGTCTTCCGGCATGTAGAAAATGTCTAATATTTTGGCATCTGGAGTGGTTTGGAATATGTTTTTGGGACGCGCGTTATAAGCCAGGAATGTTGTTGATCATAGTGAATAAGGGCCCTGGTTGTGGGTTCGATTCCCGCGTCAGGGTAAACACATACGACACGGTTGGTATGGATTAAGTGAAATAGGCCATAGAAATAATGGGCTAGATGGCTAAATTTTAGTTTTATTGCGTCTTCGTGCAGATGATAATTATTGGACACGTATTTTTCTTTTTGTTACGTAGGTATCAAGAAATAACGGAGATACATCGAGTCGCGCATGACGTCACGCCTTAGTACACTTTATACTTAGTTATAACGTCATAAGCCCTCACCCCTAAATTTTAATGCGTTTTATCTAAGTATTTTATCAATAATAAAAAGTGAAATATACGTGTCTATTATTTTATCATTATTTAACTGAGGGTCTAAATAGAATTTTGATTTTCGTACCCCGGCAACATGCCTTTTTTACATTGTGGTGTTGAATTCAATATTGAGCTCATTCATTGTTCATTATAGAGCTGCAAAAACAACCGAGCGCCTTCAAAGGTCACAACGCACCGGGCGCCGATCGGAAGTTGATCAATTCGCCCCCACACTACAACACTGCCGCATTGACGCAAGACAAATGGTAGATCACGCCATTATAATTTATCAATTCACCAAAGCTTTGTACGTAAAACGGGATCTAATTGAGGCGAAATAGCTCGGATTCGTTTCGAAAGGGAATTAAAAAAGTTGTGGGTGAGACGAAAAAATAGACTGGTTCTTTTTTGAAATAAAAAACGTGTCTTGTTACCGGCCATGAATACACTTTTCATTGTGAATTCGAAAAAAGATTGCAATTCGTCGTAGGCCGGTGAGGCTTTCGAAATGGATCATGGGTTTGGAATTGAATTTTTATCAGTTAAATAACTGGCGTAAACAAGACATCAAGATCAAAACCAATTCCAGTTCATTTCATCAGAGTTTTTTTTAACATTTCTTCGAAATCTCCGAAGAATTTAGATAGTAATTTTCTTCTTCCTTGTTTATATACATGATGATTTATTTATATCAGTTATTTAATGGAAGTTAATCGACCGATCGCGTGACGCCGTAACGCGCAACTTGACGTGACTAATCGAGCAGGACTCGTGGTGCAATTTACCTCTTCTAAGACACGCTTAATTCTTCCTGTAGTTACGTACAAAGCTTTCAAAGACAATCAGCAATGATATCAAGCTCACAAACACAAGACTGATTAAATAAAATAAAATTCTGACTAAACGAAAAATACATCCAAATACATTAATGAGATGTTAAAAATAAAGTTTCTCTTTTTCGTAGAGTCAGAAAGCACATAATACAATAAGAACAATCTATTGAAAGACTGATAAAATTTATTAGATATTAAACGATGCCTTTAGTCATAGAAAGTGTATTTTGTTATCTGATTTCGCAAGGAATTAGAATAATTGAGATCTGTGGTGATTGTTTGAATTGAGCTTCACTGGTGTTATATTAGCTCTTTGATTTAACGTATATTATTTATAAATTTATGGATTTGTTAAGTTTAATTTTTTATTTTATCCTAAAGAGTTTGTATGATAGCTGAAAGCGTTAAGACGATTTATGATCTCATTATTGAAGGAAACGGGCTAAAAGCTGTGCCCAAAAAATGTTTAATTAGTTGTAAGAATTGTTTTTATAAGGTTTTTAATCATAGGCAAAGCATGTTTTATATTTGATTTAAACCCCTTTACTTTGCCATGTCCATTGTTTTTACGTAGATGTCGCAACTTACTAGTATTTAATATACCTATTTAATTACTTTTATACCATCAATGTAGTTGTGATTGAAAAATTAACAACAAATTAGCTTGTCGTATTTTAAACTTTGATTATGTTTTTTATTCCTAATAATATTATGGAAAAATATTATACTATTTGTTTTTAATCCATGTAATCTAGATCAGAGTTCGTAAAACCAATTAATATTTATCTTTCAAACAGCATATTTTTAATAATATGATTTTCAAAGGTACAATCGTTTAATTTGGTATGTTGACAATAAACTTAAAAAGAAAAAAACCAATCAGCATTTTTTGGACTGCAAAAAGGAGCAATGACTTGATTTTAAATAGGACGTAAAAAGTAAATAATTTATCTAATTTTCTCTCCTTTTTTTACAAAGTTTTAGCAATTTTTTAACTATGCCTTTATCATCATGTATAATTGTGACAAAAATATTCAATATCTTGGTCACGAGTTACTGGACTTTTTTTAATCAGATAACATTTTTAATATCTATTTATATCATTCAAATATTACAATTGTTATTTATGATATTGTAGAGATGAATTTTTAAGATGTCGCCGTTTTCGTTTTAATTTCTTTTTCTCTCGGATATATTGTCTTATTTTTTTCAATAAGATGCATTTTTTATTTTAACAATATTAACATAACTAATATTTGTATATCTATTTTATGTATTTATTTATAATTTCACACACATATATATATATATATATATTTGAATTGGTTTATTGTTAATAATTGTGTTGTATTTTTGATAGGCTTGTCTCGGTACATAATGTCTGTGATACCTATCTCTATAGCTCAGCCACAAATGATTATGCAAAATTAAACCTTATATAACAGTGATAAGAACTTCAGTGTTGATTCACCATGATATTAAGTACAAATACAAGCACTATTGAAATGTTAGTTTTTAAGTTCTACTTTTTTTAAGGAATCTTTAGATATTGTAATTTGTTTTTTTAATCATGAACTCTGATTTTGAACAATCCCTTTTTAAAGTATGATTATGAGTAAGATGCGTGGACTTTTTTTAGTAATTATGAAGTAAGTTTAAATTTAAATTAGGTGCGAATCAAGCGAACCTCTATTCTATTGTCGTTGGTAATAGTAATGAGTTTCAGTTCTTAATGTATTTTTGTAAGGAAGTTTTTGCACGATCGTTTTTTGTTTAGCTTGTCTGATTAAAAGTTTGAAAATAATTATATATTTTTATTTTTCCCCTAAATGGGTACGCTTACGATAGTAACGATCGGCGTTTTGATACTCTTCAAAATACATTATTATAAAACTAGCTGGCCCCAGCTGTTTCACCCGTGATAATTTCGGAGTTCCCGTGGGAATTTTGGGTTACAGTATAGCTTATATTACTCCGGGATAATGTAGCTTTGTAATGGTGAAAGAATTTTGAAATTCGGTCCAGCAGTATTTGAGTTAAATTGTAACAAACGCACAAACAAAAAATCAAATCTTTCCTCTTTATGACCTTACCTAGCTACCTACCTGTCAACTGTGGACTAACTTTCGCAGGTGATCTATTAGCACTATGAGGGTGCAGTACAATGATGCTTTCCGCATCTTCATGGGCTGCCTCGTCGCTGGCGCTAGGGTGCCAGATTTCTTCACTCTTATAAGAGCTCATGTGTCATGTTTCCAGTCCTATTTTTAAGTTTTCAGGTTCTGGCGTTCAATCCTCCATGACTCGAATCGGAAGTAGCTACCGGTTTGTTTTGTTTATTTATTTAAGCTTATTGCACAACATGGTACAAAAAGCGGACTTAATGCCACAGTGGCATTCTCAACCAGTCAACCTTCACGGTGTTCAGAAATTCAAATTATTGTTTATTACATATTGTACTAGCTGAGCCCCTAATTCCAAGATAAACTCTAATTAATAAAAACCTTTCTCATGAATCATTCCATCTATTGGTGAAAACCGCATGAAAATCCGTTCAGTAGTTTTTGAATTTATCGCGAACTGACTGCGGAAGCGACTTTATTTTAAACTATGTAAAAAGATACACCATTAATATAGCACACTAACCTTAAATAAATATTATTACACCTATTTGTAACAGGTTGTACAACGTATTGTGAAAAAAAAAACAGTAGCACACTAACCATAAATATGACTACACCTATTTGTAACAGGTTGTATAATCGTGTTGTGAAAAAAAAAACAGTTAAAATTTAAAATTACATACTTTTCGAAAAAATCTCGAACTACTAGAACAGCCGGCTCTCGGTAAAATCGTTCGATAAAAAATTCAGACTTCAGAACAAACTACTTAGCTTCTAGAGATGACTTCAGTTTGGGGAACACCTAAGCTAGAGCGGAGAGCCTAGAAGGTACAATAAATGTAGACAGCAGCAGTGTAGTAATTTGTAACAGATGCGTTCGTTTATTATGTTTTCCAAATGTTTTTACATGATCCATTATTGTGTTAAATGCATACAAATTATGAGGATAATACAAATGCAATACTATCGACAATGATTTTTTTAAATAAATAATTACCTATTTACTTTGTCTTTCAATCACAAAAACATGAAAATTTGGTTTGATAGATTCTAATGAACGACGAACGTAGCATAATGTAACCTTCATTGACTTTGGTTTGACGTAACATTCTGATATTGCCAGATAAAACTTTTGTTACATTTTAGGTTTTTTCAAGTACACATTCAAGGTTCATAGTACCTCAATATTAACCATCGTAAACCACTATTGTGGACTAAGTAGTTTTGGCCCCCAGCAACCTATGGTATGGGGGTCACTAATTATATAATAATGTCGAGTATAATAATAATTAGATTATATTGCACAATACATGCATGCCTTCTGGTGTTACAAATGTCTATGGGTGGCGGTAATCACTTACTCGTACCATCAGTACCACCACTTGCCCGTTTGCCGCCTATGATATAAAAAAATACACAGTTTTATTGCACAGATTATAAAAAACATGGACTTTGGGGGGCAAATGTCCCCGTGAAAAGAAGAAGATAATTATTCTATTAAAGTTAACCCAGTAGGTAATAATGACACTAACACCCAAATGGATGAAATAATCCACAAGGATTGAATAGATATTGTGAAAGATTTGTTCTGTAAAACGTAGTGGGTAAATTTTGTTCTGATATGCTACGGCCACATTATCGCGACAACACGAAGATTTGCGTTGTCGCGACTCGTCTGGCCTAAGAATTCGTCCTATCACGAATCATCTTCGTGAATACATGGTGGCTTCGTGCCGCTGTCGGTAAATTGCTGCACATCAAAGAGTTTTGTCGCGACAAAGTTCATGCGTTTGGCTGCACTTCGCGCGCTTTAGTTGACTACGAGACGCCGAGCGGTTTGAACTTGTATGATTAAACTTGTAAATCATGGATCGGAGTAATGACATGGTATTAGAATTCATACAAAACGAATCTGAACTAATTTTATAATAATAATAATAATAATAATAATAAACCATTTATTTCCAATCACAGTGACTTATACACTACTACTACTACACTACAGCAATAACTAGACCCGCAAGAGCCAAACCACAAGAAAAAACATTTAAATTACGACGCATGGGTGACAATTAAAGTTAATTTAAGCTGGACTGTTACGATGGAGGAACTAAAAGCAAAAATGAAATCTCTAATGACTTACTATAGAACGCATCTAAATAAATATAAAAAATCGTTGAAGTCTGGAGCAGGCAAGGACCATATTCATGTTTTCCGCGAAATGAATTATCGCGACGTTCTAGATTATCGCAACGATGTAGTGAAGTGTTTTTTGATGTGGCCAAGCCCGTTCGTCATGGATCGAACACGAATTTTTATCGCGACAACGCGACGACGAATCTTCGTTCAATATGTAGCCGTAGCATAACAAAAAGTAAACAAGATTCACAAGAAGAACTTCGTGCCTGTAAAATGTGAGACTTGAGAGTTTACGTAATTGTAGCTGGTATCCCTGGGAACTTTGCGATTTTATCTGTTATGAACTTTGAATTTTGATAATATTATTATAATCAAGCTAAAACACCATTCGACTTAGAATTTACTGTACCTACTAGAATTTTTGTTTGTTTCTTAAACATAATGTTGAGTGTAAAAACAGTGGAAACAAGCCCGTACGAAGGGCAGAAACCGGGCACAAGTGGTTTACGTAAAAAAGTCAAAGTTTTCCTCCAAGAAAACTATACGGAAAATTTCATACAGAGCATTTTGGATGCGAATAAAGAATCCATTGTGGGTTCGACCCTGGTGGTGGGCGGGGACGGGCGGTACCTGGTGAAGGAAGTGGTGGATAAGATCATAAGAATATCAGCTGCCAACGGCGTAAGTCCACTTATGTTCATCATTGAATGACTCCAACCATGGACCAATTATTGGTCCATGCTCCAACTGGGAAATTGCAGGAATTCTAAAACTCGCTCGGGTGAAACATCTAGTTAATAATAAAAAATATTAATATTAACCTTATTAATTAGTAAACTTGTGAAAACCTAAAATTTAATTAAACACAAAAACATTTTTTCCATGATCTCTAAGATCGAAGTCGATGACCTCTCAGGTCAAGGTCGATAACCTCTGAAATATCATAATAGTTATGTAGCTCTACTTTCATTTGCTATTTCTGTAGACTGCAGTTTCTGATTTTCACAGCTTCCTATTATTCAGGTAGGTAAATTCTCACAATTTCACTGTATTAATTTTTATTATTTTATATTGAAAGTCTATTCTGTCAAGAAATATAATACTTATTTAGATACCTTATTGAAAAGGCAGGAAACATTATGCAGCGAGTTTCCCTAAGTAGCCTGAACCTTTTTAGTCTCATTTAAAAACTAACTTTAAACTAACGGGATTTAAAATACAATAATATTTAGATGTGACAAAACTTTTATGATGTAACTAAAGGCTTAATATTGAGAAAATTTCATTTTATATTATAAAAAAAAATTATTAATTGAACCCCAATGTTTATAAAAATAAATCTATTCATGCATGTCTCATTACTAGGTTGCGAGACTTCTAGTGGGTCAAAATGGAATATTATCCACCCCAGCTGTGTCCTGTATCATCCGGAAGTTTCAAACACTTGGTAATTTTTTTATCATTTTCATACAAGTAAGGTTGAAGCCCAATGAAAGCACAATTTATTAAAGGTCTAGTTCACAAATTAGGTTCAATTCAGAACATATCGCAGTGTGCTTAGAAACTATAGTAAAAAGGTGTGTGATCTCACTAGCAAGTATAGTCCTTCCATTAAATAGATAAGCTAATATTGTTTGTATTTTGATCTTTTTGGTAGGTGGCATAGTTCTTACAGCCTCCCACAACCCTGGTGGCATCAATGCAGACTTTGGTATCAAGTTCAACTGCAGCAATGGTGGACCGGCACCCGACCACACCACTAACAGCATATATTCACTCACAACTGCTATCAAGGAGTACAAAATCGTGCCCGATTTAACTTGTGCCATTGACAAGATTGGTGTGCAGAATTTTAAAGTAAGCTAATTATAATGTTATCTAACTGTTGCCTGTGGCTCTAATTGTGTGGCGCATTGATGTCCTAAGTAGTCAATATACACAGTAAAAATTAATCTAATAATAAATTAAACTAAACTATTATTATTTTGTTTAAAAATTAAATAATAATACAAAAGTGTCTTAAAAAAGATCAAAACTAAAAATTGTGAAGACTATCTATCTAAAGTACTTTTTGATTAGTTATTTCTTTCTTTCTTTCTTTACGAAAAACTTGTATTATTTTGATATACAAGTTTTTTATAGCAGTTGTTATTTCGAGTTGATGTAAAATTGCAAATCATATGTTTAGATTGAAGATCGTTCGTTCACTGTGGAAGTGCTAGACCCTGTGCAGGACTATGTGGCGTACATGAAAGAAATATTCGACTTCCCGAAGATTAAAGCGTTGCTTCAAGGCACGGAGCAGAGGAAACCTTTCAATGTCCTCATCGATGCCATGAATGGAGGTAAGAGAAGACTGTTTACAGACAATAGGGTAGCTTTTAAGGTATAAAATCTATTTAGACTGTCAGTTGGGTAATAAAAAAATAATAGACATGAATTTTTTGCTTTTTCAAATTATTAAAAAAAATGGTAAGACAAAAGCATTAAAGTTTAGGAGTGGGGATTCTTGATGTCATAATGTGTTACTTATAAAGTATAAACTGCACGGCGTGACGTCACGCGACATTTCGATATTATGTATCCGTTATTTTTTCATTCAGTGTTCAGTCAGTCAGGGCAGTTGCCCCTTCCCTCTGCCCACCCGCCTCGGTACGCCCTAGCTGGGAGCAATATTTTCTTTCTTTCTTCTTTTTTATGGACTTTCGCATATAATGCATTTAGCCAGTTTCAAGTAAAGTTAATTAGATCAATATATTTTCTATTGAAATGCTTCATTGTACGATTTGAAATTGCAAGCCACGGTACTATAGCTTGCAAGAACTTTCTCGGAGCTCTTGATGGAAACTGAAGAAATCAACATGAAATATCATAATATTATATCTTCTTGAATCTTGAGCACATAAAAAACCATCACTGTGAAAATTATTGTCCATTACAGCACCTTATAAAACAATAAAATTCATTTTCAACCATTTTTTATCGACATGAAAATAAATGACCGAACCGCCATCTTTGATTCCCGCCAAAAAACTCCAGCAATATTTTGCGTTTACCATAGTAAGGATTCATTCACCATACACCGTATGATTCCAGTGACCGGGCCGTACGTGCAGCGCGTGTTCGTGGAGGAGCTGGGCGCGGGCGCGGCGAGCGTGCGCCGCGCGACGCCGCTCGAGGACTTCGGCGGCGCGCACCCGGACCCCAACCTGACGTACGCGGCGGACCTGGTCGCGGCCGTCAAGGGCGGCGACTACGACTTCGGCGCCGCGTTCGACGGCGACGGTACGGTACACATCACGGCACGCTAACTCTCGGTCAACGGATTCAAATTCATAATTATTACGTGAACACGCAAAATATTATACAATATGTAGATACAATATCTTTATAAAAAAATGAACACAAGAAACTAAAAAAAAAATCAAAAAATTTAATTGATGCTTGTACCCACCTACTTCACTACATAGTATAAAACAATGTCGCTTCCCACTGTCTATCTGTCCCTATGTATGCTTACAAAGAGTATATACTATATAACCACTACGTGTATGCTTAGATAGATCTAAAACTACGCAACGGATTTTCATGCGGTTTTCACCAATCTCCAGCGGGAACTCCGAAAATACCGCGGATGAAACTGCGGAACCTTTTCAGGCAATGAAAAATGAGTGTTTGGTACTGCTTTTCTACTTAACAACAAATGGCGCTACTAGCGAAACTCCATCGCCCAGACAATAATATTTTAAAGAGGTAAAGTTTTGTTAAGTTGTATTCTCTGGATCTACTGAATCGATTTCGAAAATTCTTTCAATTATAGGAAGCTACGGTAGTCCTGAGTGACATCGGGTACTTTTTATCCCGAAGTTCCGACAGGAATTCGAAATTACCGCGGTTGAAACCGCGGAGGATAGCTAGTGTGAATATCTTCGCTCGTATAGAGTTTTACGGGTGTGATATTCTGTTTTGTGTTTGCTTGCAGGCGACCGCAACATGATCTTGGGTCGCGGCGCGTTCTTCGTGACGCCGTCCGACTCGCTCGCCGTGCTGGCGGCGCGGCTGCACCACATCCCGTACTTCCGGCGCGCCGGCGTGCGCGGCTTCGCGCGCAGCATGCCCACCGCCGCCGCCGTCGATCGCGTCGCAGCCAAGATGGGCAAGGAGATGTTCGAAGTGCCCACCGGTGAGCGCTCAGTGATTTCGATGTGAAATGTGAATAAAGTTCAACGACTGACCGAGTGTTCTACATATTTTCATGGTGACGGTGCATGTGATATTTTAATCGTATCCAGGTTGGAAGTACTTCGGCAACCTGATGGATGCGGGACGGCTGTCGCTGTGCGGCGAGGAGAGCTTCGGCACCGGCTCCGACCACGTGCGCGAGAAGGACGGGCTGTGGGCGGCGCTGGCGTGGCTGGCGGTGCTCGCCGCCACCGGGCTCTCCGTGGAGGAGACCCTCGTGCAGCACTGGGGAGAGTACGGCCGGAACTACTTCACCAGGTGCGTGCGCCCCGGGGGCCGGCGGCGGGGCTGGCGGTGCTCGTCCAGGATACGAGTCTATTGATTTTTTATTTTATTACGGGCTAATTAGAATTTGTTTTTAAAAGTCGTCTACATCCCTATTGACGTGATACCTATCAGCATATAACGGAACATACCCATAATATGACCCGGAGTGTGTGTCGCCGATGCGCCGCCAGGTACGACTACGAGGAGTGCGCGAGCGGGCCGTGCGCGGAGATGCTGCAGGCGCTGGAGGCGCGCGTCACGGCGCCCGGCTTCAAGGGCTCGTCGTTCGAGAGCGAGGGCCGCCGCTACGTGGTGGCGCTGGCCGACAACTTCTCCTACATGGACCCCATCGACCGCAGCGTCGCCATGAAACAGGTAGCCGGTGCCACTCTGTCATAATTAGTATAGACTAGATTTTCCCCGCGGAAATTCCGGCATACAAAATACCCTATGTCTCTCTACCCTTGACGACGTGTGTGCAAAGTATAGTGATGATTATATGAGCCGTTAGGGTGCGAAAGCAGTTCACACAAACTCACTTTCACATTTATAGTAGTAAGAATTTACGCAACTTTTTCATATCTTGGTTCCTGGGGTCTTCTTTCTTTCAATATTTTTTCGATTATCGCCCTATTGTACAGTCTACTATTTTTACTTATCGTAGGTTATTCGTCTCTCAATTTTTTTCTTTCACCGCCCAATAGTACAGTCTACTATTTTTACTTATTGTAAGTTATTCGTCTCTAATGTTTTTTCTTTCATCGCCCCATTGTACAGTCTACTATTTTTACTTATTGTAGGTTATTCGTCTCTCAATGTTTTTTTGTTGACTGCCATTTTTACTTATTGTCTGTGATTGATATGTTTTTTTGTTTTGTAAATTAGCCAATAGATGGCGTTCTTAAGTTTATTTGCGAGCTATTGTTTGGTTCACATTTAATTAGTTTATAAACCCAAGATACATGTTATTTAAGTTTTGTGCGAGTTCATTACAACTCTCTATTCGATCTCGTCGTTTCATTTTTGGGAGGACCCTTAATAGGCGGTTCATGGTCCTCCCAGTCGGATTCGCGAATTAGTTAGGTAGGTCGCTTAGAAAGTGCAGTACGAATTATAAGTGTAAAAGTTAAGTGAAAGTGCTACAGTCTGCTCGTAAGTGTTGACTCTCAGAAGGTAACTCAGTGTATAAAAAGAAAAAGTAAAGGTATAGTGTATAAAAAGAAAAAGTTTAAAAAGTAACAAAGAAAAAGATTAAAAGGTAACAAAGAAAAAGATTAAAAAGTAAAAAAGAAGTTGGTAAAACAAAGTGAAAAATAATTCGGTGTAGAAACTTAAAAATAAAGTGTAAAAATTATAATTTGAAAACTTGATTATAAAAATTCATGAACAATATAAGTAATTGAAATAGATAATAAAATAAAAATAATATATTTTGGAACATTAATACAAAATAAATAAAAAATTGGATAAAATAACTATAATATAAAAGTGATATCAGTGCTTTAAACATTAAAAACATTGTTAAAAATGCCTCGAAGTAATAATTCCGATAGTGATACGGGTGCGACTTCAATTACCGGACTAATAAGTGTTCAATTAGAATTGCAGCAACAACTACAACGTGCTCACAAGAACTTTAAGAAAACACCCAGAGAAAGATTAACTACTACCTACATTACTACAAGATTGGAATTATTAAATGATTGCTGGAATAATTTTAAATCGAATCATTTTCGAATATTGCAAGGAGTGGATGCTAAGGTTTTGTCAGATACTTTATACATTAAAGAAGAACTATACTACGCGTGTGAAGATGAGTATATATCTGCAAAATCATTGATGTTAGATAAATTGAATGAGTTATCGCCTCCGTCGACTAGTGCAAATTCCGAAATTAATCAGCAGAAGAACATAACTCCCAGTCAACCTACAATTTTATCGCATGAAGTCAAAATACCTATTATGAAAATACCTTATTTCAACGGAAAATACACTGAATGGGTTTCGTTCCATGATCAATTCGTGTCTCTAATACATAATAACTCTTCATTAAGCGATGTGCAGAAGTTACATTATTTAAAAATGCATGTGGTCGGAGAGGCCGCGAACGTATTACGTAACATTACAGTCAGCGAGAAAAACTATGAACATGCATGGAATAAACTTATAAAACGATTCAGTAATACGAAGATTCTTGTGAATGCCTACCTACAAAAATTAACATCGATAAAAAGTATAAATATTGAATCGTCTAATGCTATAAGGAATTTACTCGATATGACAACAGATTGTTTGAGCGGATTAAAAAGTTTAGATGTGAATACCGAGTCATGGGACGCAATCATAATTTATTTAACTACAAGCAAGTTGGACAGCGAATCTCTCAAGCAATGGGAAGAGAAAATTACTAAAGATTGCGATGAATCATTACCTACCTTTGAACAGTTAACCGAATTTTTAGAAGCGAGATTTAGAGCGTTAGAAGGAATACAATCTTCGAAAACACATACTTATACACGACAAAAACAACTTATAGAAAAAAAGGTTTTTCACAGTTCATCAAAGGAATTTTGTTCGTACTGTAAGAGCGATCATTACATTTTCAAATGCAAAGAATTCACTCGCCTGAGTTATGATGACAAAAAAGGGTTCATAGAGAAGAATAGATTGTGTTTTAACTGTTTAATTCCGCGCCATGGAGTTAAATCATGCCGTCAAAACACACGATGTCACAAATGTGGTAAAAGACATCACACATTAATACATCCCGAAAATGACGACCGAGCACATGATACAAGTCGAGGAGAGAGTCACAAAACTTTACCAGATAATACAGATAGCAGTTCAGAGTTGGAATTATCACCTCAGAAAATATCAACACATTTTGCAACGAAGTCTCAATCACACAATACTGGTATTTTATTGGCTACGGCAATAATCAAGGTACGAGCAAAAAATGGACAGACACTTCAAATGAGAGCATTAATTGATCAAGGGTCCGAAGGATCGTTTATAACAGAGTCAGCTGCACAAGCCCTTGGTCTAAAAAGATTAACAGTCAGAAGCGCTATTAGTGGTTTGGGTGATAACACAGTATTAAGGAGTAAACATATGATTTCCTTCACGGTACAAAGTAATCTTGAAGATGCTTTCGAATTGAGCGTTAATGCTTACGTTTTAACGACTTTAACACGCTTGCTGCCTACGAGACGAGTAAACGTAACCTGGCCCCATATACAAGATCTGAAGTTAGCAGATCCTAGTTACGGTACTCCTGGAAAGATAGACATTCTCTTAGGAGCAGCAGTTTATAGCAGAATAATACTAGATGGTGTAATCATTGGACCCCCTGGTTCTCCAGTAGCTCAGAAAACACAACTAGGGTGGATCCTATCTGGTGAGATTGACACAGCACACCATGAAAATGTTTTAGTAAATATGCACATTGTCACCGAAGAAGAAAACAATTTACTGCGCAAATTTTGGGAAATAGAATCTATACATACTGATGAATTACATACAATGATGACAGAAGAAGAATCACAATGTGAGAAAATTTATAAGGATACTTATTCGAGAGATGAAGAAGGTAGATACGTGGTAGCAATCCCCTTTAGAAATACAAGAATTGATTACGGAGACACAAGGGATATAGCGAAGAAGAGACTGGAGCAATTAGAAAGAAAATTCGTTAGAGATACTCAACTTAAGGAAGAGTATACTAAAGTGATGATGGAATATTTAGAACTAAACCATATGAGAGAATTAACACAAGAAGAGACAGATATCAAGGAAAAAACATTTTTTCTACCACATCACGCAGTAATTAGACAGGATAAAAGCACTTCCAAATTAAGGATAGTTTTTGATGCTTCGAGTAAGGGACCCAATGGGATTTCCTTAAACGATAACATGTTGGTTGGCCCTGAGCTGCAAAAAGATTTACGGCATATTGTAATGGCTTGGCGCAAGCATGAAATAGCTATTGTGGCTGATTGTGTTAAAATGTATAGACAAATTAAGGTAATAAACGAACACACAGATTATCAGCGAGTACTTTGGAGAGTAAACAACCAACTTCATGAATTTAAACTAACAAGGGTAACATTTGGCACTGCTAGTGCACCATATCTAGCAACCAAAACATTGCAACAATTAGCGAACGATGAACAATTAAACTACCCTTTAGCATCACAAATAACAAAAACAGCCTTTTATATGGATGATCTTTTGTGTGGGGCTGATAACAAGTCAGAGGGAGAGGAAATTTACAGTCAAATGACACTACTTATGAAGGCTGGCGGATTTCAATTACAAAAATGGGCGAGTAACAACAGCGAGTTTATGAAATTTATCGAAAAGGGCGATTTTGACAACAATCAAGCCTACACAATTAAATCTGATGATATCGTAAAAACACTGGGGATAGCATGGAATCGATTAACAGATGAATTTAATTACAAAGTGAACATACCGAATATGGGGACTACTATAACTAAACGATCGATACTGGCAGATATTTCAAGACTATTTGATCCTTTGGGGTGGATAGCACCTGTTATCATCGTAGCGAAATGTATAATACAAAAACTGTGGGTTGCAGGTGTGAAATGGGACGAAGAAGTTCCTATTGAAATAAAAAAAGAGTGGACACAATACAGAAAAGAGCTATTGAATGTTACAAGGATTACAGTGGGCAGATGGTTATACACTAACAAAATGGACATAACAACAGAACTTCACGGGTATAGTGACGCATCAATGGTGGCATATGCGGCTGTTGTCTATGTAAGAGTTGTAAAGGGAGACAATTCAATACAAGTTCAATTAGTTACCGCAAAGACAAAAGTTGCTCCTATAAAAACTGTATCAGTTCCCAGGCTTGAACTTTGTGGAGCTGTCTTGTTAACAAAATTGCTAAGAGAAGTTGCTACACATTTGGACATACAATTACAGAATATACATGCTTCCACAGACTCAAATGTTGTTTTGGCGTGGTTAAAAAGTCACCCTAGCAGATGGAAGACCTTTATTGCAAATAGAACCTCAGAAATTATAGAATTCTTGCCTAGTGAACATTGGCATCATATAGCTTCTGAGAAAAACCCCGCTGATATAGCTTCACGCGGTGATTCGCCATCATCACTGAGCGAAAAGAAATTATGGTGGTATGGTCCCGAGGAACTTATGAGAAAAACTGTTGTATGGCAGACAATTAAAACAAATAGTACAAAATTAGAAGAGAGAACAGTAAAATTTGTGTCAGCTACTACTACTACTACAGAAGATTTTGATTTGTTTGAAAGATATTCTACTTTAACTAAATTAGTTCGCGTTACAGCTTACATTTTGAGAGCTTTTAAAAAGGATAAAAAATTTTGTAAACACCTAACCGGAGAAGAGATAAATTTAGCAATGAGGAAATGTATTGTACTAAATCAAAGACGCGAGTTTCCTGAAGAGATAAAGAGACTTGAAAACGGTAAGCCCTTAAAGATGAAAAGCAAACTTCTACAGCTTAACCCATTTTTGGATAAAAATGGTGTCTTAAGAGTTGGAGGAAGATTGGAGAATGCCAAGGTCCCTGACTGTACCAAACATCAAGTGATATTGGCCGGAATCAGTTCATTTACCAAACTTGTAGTAACAGACAGTCACATCAAAACCTTCCATGGTGGGCCATCACTTATGCTGAGTCATTTAAGACGAAGATTTTGGATAACTCACGCTAAGAGCTTGATAAGAACAGTTGTCCACAAATGTGTAGTTTGCACTAGATACAGAGCTTCTACGGCATCACAGATGATGGGAGACTTACCTGAAGTAAGAGTCAAACCTGCCAAACCGTTTTTACATAGCGGGACAGATTTAGCGGGACCGATTGATTTGAGATTGTCAAAGGGTCGCGGTTGTAAAACCCAGAAGGGGTATTTGGTAATTTTCGTTTGCATGGTAACGCGTGCAATACATATTGAGATTGTAAGCAGTTTAACAACGCAAGATTTCATAGCTGCTTTCAAGAGATTTGTACGTACGGCACGGCACGGCACGTAGAGGGCATTGTCAGCACATGTGGAGCGATAATGCTACCAATCTCGTTTCCGGTAATAAGGAATTGATAAGACTCTTTAATCGAAGCATAGAAAAGGTTCGTTCCGATATAGAAGAGTTATTGGCTAACGACGGAACGACTTGGCATCACATACCTGCATCGGCACCACACTTTGGTGGTTTGTGGGAGGCCGGTGTGAAATCCATAAAACATCATTTACGACGCATTTTGGGCAATACTACATTAACTTATGAAGAGATGTCGACTGTTACCTCACAAATTGAAGCATGTCTAAATTCAAGACCCATTTCTCCATTGAGTGATGATCCAGCTGATTTTGCACCATTAACACCTGGACATTTTCTTATTGGAGAAGCACCAATTACAGTACCAGAAGAAAGTCATTTAGAAGAAAATGTTAACAGACTGGATAGATGGCAGTTGACGCAGAAAATGCTGCAAGATTTTTGGAAGAGATGGTCATCAGAATATTTGACAAGATTACAACAGAGACCAAAATGGTTAAAGAAACAACCTAATTTGAATGTGGGTGAATTGGTTCTCGTAAAGGACGACAACATGCCTCCAAGCAAATGGTCGATGGCCAGAATTTTAGAAACACATCCAGGAGATGATAATTTGATACGAGTTGTTACCATAAAATGTAGAAATTCTGTACTTAAGCGACCAGTCACCAAGATATGTCGTCTTCCATTAGACACAGATTAAATTACTTAATTAATTTTGCATGTTACATTTTTTTCTTTTGGAAGGACATCACGATGTCCTTGGTGGGCGGTATGATTGATATGTTTTTTTGTTTTGTAAATTAGCCAATAGATGGCGTTCTTAAGTTTATTTGCGAGCTATTGTTTGGTTCACATTTAATTAGTTTATAAACCCAAGATACATGTTATTTAAGTTTTGTGCGAGTTCATTACAACTCTCTATTCGATCTCGTCGTTTCATTTTTGGGAGGACCCTTAATAGGCGGTTCAGTCTGTTATTTATTAATAGTCTCTAATTTTTTTTCGTTCACTGCCCTATTGTACTACTATTTTTACTTATTATAGGTTATTCGTCTCTCAATGTTTTTTCGTTCACCGCCCTTATTGTACAGTCTACTATTTTTACTTATGGGGCATTTCACGTGAAGCGGGCAGGCCAAAACAGGTTCACACTTCCGATTTCAGTTATATTTGAGAATGTTATACCTGTACATGTTCTCAACACAGATACAAAATATTTTTAAAGTGGCGAACCTAGTTTACGAGATATCGGTCTTTGAAGATTTCAGTTACGGTGAGTTATGGACTACTTCAAATGCCATTATGCGGCTTAAAAAATATGCAGAAAAATATTTTTGCTACTGGATTCTATACTTTGTTATATGACTTTTTAAACCTTATAATTGAATTTACAATATTTTTATTAAATAGCTGAAAAAAAAAGAAAAAAAAAATTATTTTTTATTTTTTATAATCTCGGCATTTTTTTATATTTTTTTTAGTATATTAGAAATAAAGCTTATATCATATTCATAATCCATGCTAAGTTTCATAATGGGCCGCGCAGTCGTTTAGGAGCTATTTGTGTTTAAAACCGAAAGGAGGCGGTGGCGGCTCCTTACTCGCGTGTAGTCAGTCACCGCTACTTACATGGTAGGTTATATATATGTTTTTTTTTTTTGGTTTGATAGAGATCTTAGGGTATCTAATAATTATAACAAAGAAAGATAGGTTATCGGTTTATTTGAAAATTTTTACAGTTTTATGAGTGGAAGAGTCACTTGTTCGTTTGATGATGATACCGTCACGCGTCAGTGCTTGGAATGAAAGCGTGGATTTTTTTTGTGCCAGGTATAGTTATTGCAGAATCAAAACGGCTCTTGAGTTTGTTTCTGTATTGATCGATTTCATTTTATCAGCATAATAAATTGCAGTGTGTGGCAATGATGCTTTTGCCCAATCATATAAACCTTTTGGTGTAATAATCGCTTTATCTGGACCTGACTGTAAACTAGCTCGTGTCGCCAAGCGTTTTATATTGCCACCAAGACCATCACAAGGCCCTTTTCCGTGAGAAGTAGCATGGAAATGGATTTCTGCTTCTGTTCTTAATATAAGCTCTTAATGTGCAACATCGATGAGTTGTACCGACAGTTCAAATTAGAATACCCTGAGACAAGGGTGGGACTCACGAGATATTTGCTGAGAACTACAGCTTTGTAATATAAGATGCTGCTCAGTCTTTCCACTGGAACAATGACCAGGCTACTCCTCTGACGTCGGTTTATTATTATCGCCAAGGACAAGATATAAAACATGGAAGTATGGTAATCATATCAGATGACTTAAAACACGATACAGCCACTTTTTTCAACTTTCAAAATATTCTGCATCAGTATCTCCAAGAAAATAACGTTATTACTAAGAAATATATCTTTATAACCGACGGCGCATCACAATATTTTAAAAATAGATTTAATTTTATAAACCTTTTCTACTTCAATCATGATTTTGGAACAGAAGCAGAAATCCATTTCCATGCTACTTCTCACGGAAAAGGGCCTTGTGATGGTCTTGGTGGCAATATAAAACGCTTGGCGACACGAGCTAGTTTACAGTCAGGTCCAGATAAAGCGATTATTACACCAAAAGGTTTATATGATTGGGCAAAACCATCCACTGCAATTTATTATGCTGATATAAATGAAATCGATCAATACAGAAACAAACTCAAGAGCCGTTTTGATTCTGCAATAACTATACCTGGCACAAAAAAATTCCACGCTTTCATTCCAAGCACTGATGCGTGACGGTATCATCATCAAACGAACAAGTGACTCTTCCACTCATAAAACTGTAAAGATTTTCAAATAAACCGATGAATTACCTATAATTCTTTGTTATAATTATTAGATACCCTAAGATCTCTATCAAACCAAAAAAAAAAAAACATTTATATGACCTACCATGTAAGTAGCGGTGACTGACTACACGCGAGTAAGGAGCCGCCGCCGCCTCCTTTCGGTTTTAAACACAAATAGCTCCTGAACGACTGCGCGGCCCATTATGAAACTTGGCATGGATTATGAATATGATATAAGCTTTATTTCTAATATACTAAAAAAAATATAAAAAAATGCCGAGATTGTAAAAAATAAAAAATAAAAATTATTTTCTTTTTTTTTCAGCTATTTAATAAAAATATTGTAAATTCAATTATAAGGTTTAAAAAGTCATATAACAAAGTATAGAATCCAGTAGCAAAAATATTTTTCTGCATATTTTTTAAGCCGCATAATGGCATTTGAAGTAGTCCATAACTCACCGTAACTGAAATCTTCAAAGACCGATATCTCGTAAACTAGGTTCGCCACTTTAAAAATATTTTGTATCTGTGTTGAGAACATGTACAGGTATAACATTCTCAAATATAACTGAAATCGGAAGTGTGAACCTGTTTTGGCCTGCCCGCTTCACGTGAAATGCCCCTTATCGTAGGTTATTCGTCTCTCATTTTTTTTTTCTTTTACCGCCCTATTGAACAGTCTACTATTTTTACTTATCGTAGGTTATTCGTCTCTCAATTTTTTTCTTTCACCGCCCAATAGTACAGTCTACTATTTTTACTTATTGTAAGTTATTCGTCTCTAATGTTTTTTCTTTCACCGCCCCATTGTACAGTCTACTATTTTTACTTATTGTAGGTTATTCGTCTCTCAATGTTTTTTCGTTCACCGCCCTTATTGTACAGTCTACTATTTTTCTCGTTTTGTTTGTTGCAGGGCATACGTATCATCTTCGAAGACGGCTCCCGCATCGTGGTGCGGCTGAGCGGCACCGGCAGCTCGGGGGCCACCGTCAGGTGAGGGCCGCTTAGAATATTGATAATACAAGAGGGTTGAACGTGAGGGCCATCGGGAATTCCGGATTAAAATTTACCCTATATTCTTTTCAAAATTGTATGCAAAATTTCATGATGATCGAACTATCAATGAAACTAACAAACTGTCGCATTTACAATATTAGCTATTATAAAAGGGAAATGTCCTATTCCAGATTACAATGTATCTATTGTTATTGATATTTTAATGTGTTTTAATTTGTAACTTTATTTTTTAAAAGCCTTATGAGTCAGTATAAACAACTAAAATTATAGTAAATAGTTTCATAACCTTATGGTCCTGAAAGGGTTAATATACATATAAATATTCAACATAATAGTTATTTATGCAACTGTTGCATAATGAGGGGTATTAAAACACGAATGTGGGTTTATCACAGGAGGCGAAGCTGAATGTGATTAGTATCACATGAGTGTTTTAATACCTAATTATAACAGTTGCATACAAGACTTTATACACCCATGATATGAATCCTCTATAAAAGGTTCTGAAATAGAACATCTTCAGAAAATGCTGTACCTATACTACCCTTATTTTCCTATTCATGAAATCTTGGTACGCCTTTTTAACTGACTTCCAAAAAGGAGGAGATTCTATGTTCGATTGTATGTATGTTTTTATATATTTTTATCTTGATTTCTCTGGTAATAATGGGCATGTTGACTAAATTTTATTTTTTAGTCTGCCTTGTAGATTATTAAAAAATATTGGACACGTATTTTTTTCTTTTTTTACGTAATAACGGCGATATATTGAGTTGAAATTTCACGTGACGTCACTATTCTGACAGTTTGTATGGAATTTTAGCGGTTAGTGACGTCACGACCCCCTCACCCTAAACTTTAATGCGCTTTATCTCTGTGTATTTTAATATTTGAAAAATCAAAAAATACATGTCTATTGTTTTTTTATTTACGGACTAATCAGAATTTTGATTTTCAAAAGTAGTCCACATCCCCATTGGTCAGAAATGTCCTTTACTGCATTAGAAATATCTAGTGGTGTGTCCTGAAAGTTTGTATCACTCATTTTTGTAAACAACAAAGTAATGAATTTTTGCAATAGGTATACCTCAGGTATAGGTATACTTAATATCGAAAAAAAAATGGCGGGATACGACGTGAACTCGAATAACCTTTGTTTTGTCAAGTAGCCAATTGTTGCAGCAACTGTTATAGCGGATTTATAGCATGGGAGTAGATAAATACATAAACAGTTCGCGTTTATAATATTGGTATTGATTGTGTGCGCCCGCCCCCCGCCCCCCGCCCCCGCGCAGGCTGTACATCGACTCGTACGAGGCGCGCGACGTGCTGGGCGACGCGCAGGCCACGCTGCGGCCGCTCGTGCGGCTCGCGCTGGAGCTGGCGCAGCTGCAGCGGCACACGGGCCGCGCCGCGCCCACCGTCGTCACGTAGGCGCCGCCGGCACGCTCCGGCACGGTAACGGTGCGTACACGCTATGCCACATGTTATATAACACGTCCACGTCCACATCATGTAACATTGTTATACAACATTGCAACATAAAACAACACTGTACACATTGGAATAACAATGCAATAAGACAATTTCATAGAAGTATTGTCGTTTCTCGTTCTTCTCATGAACTATAAAATAAATAAATAATCATGATCATTCAGTGCTATGCTATCCACAATGTCGTCGCTGAGAGGACGTTTCTCTAGCTGCGGCAGTGACTGTTGTACTTTTAAATAACAAAAGAAAAACAAGAAAAAACGAACGTGACTAAGTTATATAACATGTTATATATAACATTCAGTGTCCACATTATCTTTAACAAGTTATATAACATGTTACAGTTTTGTTAAGTAGTGTGTACGCACCTAAGTGTGGTAAATGGGTGGTGAAAATGATCAATAGGCATGTTGTCGGAAAAGCAAAAATTCTATTTACGGCCGCACTCAGAGTCGTTTCGATGATTACTTAATTTTAAGTAAAGATTTTAAAAACAAAGCTGCCGCACTCAGAGACGTGTATTAAAATAATGGTAATTGGCATTTAACTAAATTTCCCAACACAGCCAAGCGTGTCAAGGTGCTTTGCATCTCATTTATAGAGTCGACCGGTATCGTAGCGAAGTTGATGTGAAAAAATCAATTTCACCGCATTTATTACACTGACCGTAACAGACACACGTGGACGGACCGTTGCGGTGTTGAAAAACAAACTTCTTGCATATTTGGACACTCAGAAAATAGCAAAGTTTATTTGTGAACATGTAAGGGGTCGTCCATAAAGTACGTCACGCTAAGTTCGTGATTTTTCGACCTCTCCATGTCACTGTTGGTCACATTTGTGAGACCCTCCCCCTCCCTAGTGTGACGTCATATATTTAGCAATTTTACATCCAGAAATTACTAAATTAAAACAGCAGTTCCGACAAAATAATGTGGCATTTTGCAATGTGACGTCGCGAAACTTAGTACCTCTTCCCACCCCCTGTCACAGAATGACACAGTTCGTCGACCTTAACGTGACGTACTTTGTAGAAGGCCCCTAATATTATGTCGTCGGACACCACAAAACTAGGTCCGCCAGGACACAGGGTGTGTTGCCAGGTGCATAGGAGTTCTGTGAGGAGTGATGTTTAATGCTAATTGCTCACATTTTCATGATGGGAAAGCCAAAGAGATTGTATTTATCTATATTGTTTGTTATGAAAAGTTTTTAGATTTAGGTTCCTGCCTGATTCACTATGACCAACTGTGTTATTATTTTGCCATAACGCGCCTTGTAGCAAATACAATCCCAAACGCACTAGATTAGAAAAAATCACAAATTAGTTGTCTGTATAGGCTATACTCGTCTGTGTATTTTTTGAAGTAAAAATTTTTGCGTGATGTCATAGTGAACTTATAATTGATAGAAGTATATTATAGCACAATCAATTAAGTATAAATGTATTTTAACTAATTAACTTTAAAATTGGATTGTTATTTGTATTTTATGAATTGTTATGTTCTTGGTAATGTTAAGGGAATTTTGTTATATTTATCGACATATTATAAATGTATAAAAGAATTTAAAAATAAAGTAGGTAGTTTTTATTTTGAATACATTTATTTTTCATCTTATAATCTTATTTATAGCTAAATAAATGCTCATCCACTCCTTTTCAACAACTTGCGAGATTATGGTCCTTGCAAAAAAATATAGATATGGAATAAGCATGACCCTTGTACATGATTACTTTTATACTTTTTTCCTTTTTTGTTGTCCTTGTGTGCATTAATTGTTAAATAAATAAATAAATAAATAGATTAGTAATACATAATTTTATTTCAAATATGTGAGTAAAAAAGGCGAATTTCACACAGTTGAATCTCTCTATCCAGTTTTTACAAACTTATATCTAGTTTAATTAATTTAAGTCGAAAGCTTAATAACCACAATATAACCGGTAGTTTAGGAATTAAGTTAACTAGGTACTATATTATTTAGTTGGCCTGTAAAATTATAATTTTCTTAATTGTTAAGACCTGACATATTGAACGTGAAGTCAAAATTATGTACAATGGACAAATATACCTAAGTCACAGATAATACAATCCTAAGTATAGTGGCAACTAAAAACTAATTGACTAGATTTCTTACTGCCTCTATATAATATAATATCATAGAGACTCCTTTGGTCATGAAACTATCCGATTGTATATCCTAATAAAAAAAAAAAAACAGCTGCAGAATCTATACAATATTGTCGTTTAGAATAATGAAAATTTACTTATTAAATAATTGTCACGAAACAATAGAAAACACGACAAAATCGCTAACGTATCGTTGATAGATACACTAGTGGCACACTCTAGTCTTTGTTTGTAGAAAATTATCACTTTTTCAAAATTGATTAAAACATCCTTAGAGCGCACTCGGTCACATGAGGTACTATACCTACTTATAACGACAGGTTGTCGAACTTTTGACGAATCTCACTCGCTGATGAAAAACTGCACCAACAGATTAATAGTGCCGAAGAGTGTGATCAGTATGAAGAAGGTCGCTTTCCACTTGGTGAGCTTGCCCCGGAGCTGCAGCGAGCGCGCGTAGAGGAGCGACGGCAGCGCGAATATGTGCACCAGGCCGCTCACTGCACCCGTGTACCTATGGGTACAATTTGAAAATAATAATAATAATAATCCACTTCACAACACACAGATCTACTTGATCTCACACTAAGCTGCTTGTGTCGTGGAAACCAAGCAAACGTGGTATTTACTACACATATTATTACATAATTATATATTATACTATAGACATATATTATACACTCCCAGACTAGAAAATGGAACCCTGTGTTCATCACACAAAGTCCACTCCCACCGGGAATCGAACCCGGAACCTCTTGATTAGCGGGCAGGCATGGTGACCATTACGCCAATCGGGTCGTCATTCAATAATTGGCTACTCGACAATTTTATTTTTTAGTCCATCGTGTAGATTAGTAAAAATGTTGGACACGTATTTTTCCTTTTTTTACCTAACCGACAAATACGGCGATACATTGAGTTGAAATTTCGCGTGACGTCACAATCCGGTGCAGTTTGTATGGGGCTTATACTGAATATTGACGTCACGAGTGCCCCACCCTAAACTTTAATGCGCTTTATCTATGTTTATTTTCATTAATTTGAGAAAGCAAAAAATACGTGTCTATTATTTTTTTATTTTCTGACGGAACAATTTGAATTTTGATCTTCATAATAATAGAATACCCAATTACAAAAACGGGTATACGATAGGTACGGGTTAGTACGTACGTAAAAACAAGGTGTACAGAAACTGTAAGGTTTGAACCAGTCGCGTCCAAGCGGTCACTAGTCACACGTATAACCATATTGCTGTACCCTGGTACAAGCAAATTTCCAAAAGCAGTTAGGGAATTTGGGGATTTTACAAGGGGATTAAAATCGCGCTAGTGCAACAGCTGGCAAATAGCTGGCAACTGCTTTAGCATGACCTGCTTTACCTGATAATAGTCCCGATGCTGGGACAGAAGCAGGCCATCAGTATGCAGAGGGTTACAATGGCGACGTTGGTGGCGACCGCGAGCCACCGTCGCTGCTTCCAGGCGGCGGGCACCGGCATCAGGAGGATAGCCTCGGTGCGCAGCATGAACGCCACCAGCGGGTACACGGTCACCACCTGGGGGGTGGGGGGAAACACCAATGGTCAGGGCCAGGGTTACCAGATCGCAGGAATTCTCCCGACATGTCCAGAATTTTTGCTCTGTAAGAATCAGGGGAATCGAGGGTTTGAAATTGTCAGATATTTCTGCATCCTTACTAAGATTGTAAATGCGAATGTGAGTGTGTTTGTTTGTTACGCTTTCACGATTTAACGGCTCAACCGATCATCATGAAATTTTGCATGCAAGTTGTCAGGGATACAGAGAAGGACATATAGTAAATGTTACACCGGATTCCCGCGGGAGCTCCGAAACTATCGCGGGTAAAACCGCGGCGGTTGGTGTTACGGAGAAAATTAGCGATGGACACGGTTATTATAGCATACAGTTATCGTGGTACAAAAAATTCCCTAGGGAGTCCATAACAATATACCTTTTACTCACTTGAAACAACAGCAAAATTCTCGCCACAGCTGACATTACATCGTTCATTTCGAAATTGTTCAGGATATTCTGAAAAAGAAAGTTCAACATTGAGTTTTGCACGAAATAAGAAGCAAATGTAGATACGTAAGTCAATGGGAGTGTTGCCGCGAGGAAGACGTACCTATAGGTGATGAGTACTTTTTATGAGCGCGCTCAAGTGCGTGTCATTTCTGGAGTGTGGTGAACTGAAAAAAGCAATACGCGAAAACCCCGGAAAAGACATTCACAAGAGTGTCATCGACTACGGGCCTTAGGTATTCCAACGCTTTATTGGCGACAAAACCGACGAAAAACTATCACGTAGTATACTTCTCTTGAGTCGCAATCAGGCTCGCCTAACCACTGGTGTGCTTACAGGTCACTTCGAGACAAAAGAACACCTCACGAAAATAAACCTTGCGAATGACTCGTCCTGCAGGAAGTGCGGCGTAGAGGTGAAAACAATGGCACATCTCGTGTGTGTCTCGAGTGCGATGCCTTGGTTCGTAAACGTATGGGCCTTCTGAGGACAGCTTACCCAGAACCAGAGGTTCCTACCCAGTAGCCCATGCCCCCGAGGTCTTCAGAGAGTAGAGGGAGGATCACAGAATGGGGATGGTACAAAAGATCCCAAGGGTCAAAGTGCCGAGGCTTTATCTGCCTACCCCATTAATTAAGATAAGATAAAGATAAGTGGTGAACTTAACTTACATCTTGGATACAGGACTTCGCCAATGGAAAGCAAATGTAAAACACCACTCCCACCAGAGTGTAAGTTATCGTCACCAACAGGAATGCTATCGTCAGATCTCTGCCCTGAAACAATACGAATAAAGCTTGCACTATTATAGGCGCCATCTGATCTCAAATTTATACAGAGATACGATATAGGTTAAACATTTGAACTAGCTAATTTTCATCAATGGTAATCGACACGCTTCCGTCGTCATCGAAACGGCTTCGTCGATTTCGAAGGTGCGTATTTTAACACTTGTACGAAACTGGATTCGACATAAGGGTCCGAAAACTACTTAACCTATGAAGCTCTTTCGAAACTGGCTACGTAATAGTAAAACGATTCTTGTGTCGAATCCAGACGTCAGCTAGGAAAGAATATCACGGAATTCCCACGGTAACTTCCAAATTAACGAAGGTCATTGAGACCGCAGGGATCAGCGAATTTTTGATAGTTCTTCAAAGACTCACGTTGTTCTCCTGTCTCTCATTGTTGCTCATCACCGTGATGATGATGTTGTGTATGTAGAAGGAGAGCGCCAGCATGCCGCTGAGCACCGCCGCGTCTTTGGCGGCGTGCGCGGGCGCGGGCGCGTCCAGCGCCGCCGCGCTCAGGTGCACGCCCCACATCCAGCCCTTCACCACCACGAACACCAGCAAGTACACTACCGACAGGGTGCCTGGAATGGGAGCGAAGGTCATTAGCCGACGGATACCTATCCACTGCTTGACAAAGCTACATTTCTCCAAAGGATTTCCACTACGACCGCTCCTGGCCCACTTTAATTTTACCACCACGATCGTCAGTAGGTATACAGTAACCAACAACTCTATGCGTACTGCGTGCTATGCTCTATACAGTACGGCCAGATAATTTTACTTATATTATAGACTAGCTGTGCCCTGAGGTTTCACCCGCGGTAGTTTCGAAATTCCCGCTGGAATTCCGGAATAAAAAGTACCCTATGTCCTTCTCTGTACCCCTGACAACGTGCATGCCAAATTTCATCCAAATTTGTTCAGCCGTTTTTGCGTGATTGAGTAACAAACATCCAAACCTCCAACCATCCACACTTTCACATTTATAATATTAGTAGGATTATCCTTTTCTTCTCGCTGTCGATAACAGTAACACTTAGTGATAAGGATCTAAGATCTCTCTCTAAGATCTCTGGGTAAAACGGGGACCCTGTGAAATGAATCTCCTGCGTGGGCAGTTAGCTGGCTGGCCTGCAAAGTCCGTCATGGTACGAATTTGCAGGACAGTTCGACAAAGGCCTCCTAGGGTTTTTCATAAAGTTTATCTATGCGCTGTGAAGTTCAATGAAACTTTTTTAAAATAATGGATAGATTAGCAGAAACGGTGGTAGGACAAAAACGACGGTGGCTGGAACCTACTCACTAAGTAGGTACTAAATTCAAAATTCAAAAAAATTCAAAATTCAAAAGCTATTTATTACTTAGGATTGGTTACAATCACTTGTAATCGTCAGCAGGTTCTTAGAACTATAAATTACCGTCAGTTCGGAATACGTCCTCTACTGAGAAGAACTGACAAGAAACTCAGCAGCGCTGTCTTTTAATGATCATACTTGTAAACTAGGAGAACAAAAAATAGTAACTGGATAGAGCAATTCATTCCCAAACGTCTGTATCATTTAAATAGTCTACTACACTATAATATGCTTTATCGCATATAAGTGTCTTGAATTTATTAATTACTACTTACCCAATGAGTTAAATTTCGTGAAGAACGATACATTCTTGAAGTTCAGCAGGGGGAATATGATGAGGCACACCAACACCGGCGCGGTGGTGTGCAGCCCCCAGTATGGCGAGTCGTCGCTGGCGACGGGGATGATGAGGGAGCCGTTGACGGCCTGGCGGGGACAGATGGCCGCTGCGTTTGTATACGCCGTCGAATTTCTTGGGGTGGAGAGGTCTGGAGACAAGAAGATATTAACAATCTTGAAGAAGAACGGATTGAGGTTATAGTCGATTCATCGAGTTTTATTGTGAAATAGGTAGGTACCTAATAATATTATAACTAGTGGTATTCCTTCAAATGTTTCTGCAGATACCTGTGCGTCTATGGCCTAAAATTCTAATCAGAAGCGATTTTGTATAATGGAATTATTTGAAAAGAAAATAATGCATAAACACATGGTGTCTACAAGCACGGTGCTGACACGGTGCGCGGTTATGACAGCTGGTGGGTTCCCTGATTCAATCCTTCCTTTTTTATTCTTATAGTGTGGTCGAAAATTATAAGCCCATCTAGCCTAGAAAGGAAACTCCCAGTTCTCACTCTTCTTATTCGCTCACCAATGAAATAGTTTACGGTGAAGTAGAGGAAGTTGGTGATGAGTATCCAGTAGATGATGTTGGCGCCGCACAGCACCACCAGGCTAAACAAGTGCGCCACGCGCTGCGCCCACGCACCCAACAGCAAGCGGCATAGAGCTGGCACCTCGCACACCACCCCGCCGCCTGTAGCCAAGCAAATTACATTTATTATTTACTAGCTGTGCCCTGCGGTTTCACCCGCGGTAAGTTCAGAGTTCCCGCGGGAATTCCGGGATAAAAAGTACCCTATATCCTTCTCTGTACCCCCGACAACGTGCATGCCAAATTTCATCCAAATCCGTTCAGCCGTTTTTGCGCGATTGAGTAACAAAAATCCAAACATCTACACTTTCACATTTTATAACATTAGTAGGATAGGATAGTAGGATTAATCACTAATGGTCGAGTATCATTGGAATGGGGGAAGACTAGGGGGTTACAAATAAGCCTGCACAGATTCGTGGTCTAATAAGTTACCAGTAGACAAAAGACTAGGTATATTAATAATCGTAAAAAGAATATCAAAATATTGTAAAAGGGAAGGTAGGTAATCAAAGTTTTCATGTAACTACCGTCAGTTTTGAAGTTAGAATCACAAAATTGGTATCAAAACTTTTCAAAGTGGTTCTTTACCACTTTTTTGAGGGTGTTGATAAATTTACCCCTTAAGGAAATAAAATGCGAGTACCTTGTTGTACCATTGCAATTAGCTAGGTTTTTCTGCGGCTCTACACTGCCTTTGTGAGGGGTATTTCGGAATTTGTAAAGTTGCTATAACCTAACTCACCATGATACTTATTGACCTTGAGCAACAAGTAAGCTGTATATAAGCAGAGCGCAGCCATCACGGCCACCAAAATAAGAGCTGCCGGCAGACCAGCTCGCTCCACGCCCCATGCCATGGTCAACAGAGACGAGCCCAGGATCGTGTTCCATACTGAGAAACTGATTTTTTATAGCTACTGTTAGAACTTCACCTGTTTTATAGGTACTTTTATAAAATATACTTATTTCGAATATTAATATAACTGTGTACTTATAGGAACTTAATCCGGGTGCAGGGTGGCACAGAATAGGTAATAGGCATAGAACAGCATTCCGATGTAGGATATTAAGGCTTGTTTCAGGGATATGAAAATCAAAAGTCTGTCTTTTAGATTTATAAAAAAAATAGACTCGTATTTTTTTCTCTTTCAAATTATTGAAAAAATACCAAGATAAAACGCATTAAAGTTTAGGAGTGGGGGGGCTCTTGACGTCATAGCGTGCTATAACTGTTGCACGGCGTGACGTCACGCGACATTTCAAGTTAATGTATCTCGGTTATTTTTTGATTACGTAAAAAAAGAAATAATACGTGTCCAATATTTTTTATTAAGTAATCTACAAGACGGATTAAAAAAGAAAATTTGGTTGAAAAGCCCATTTTTGTGTGGTGAACACTGAACACAGCTTACTAAATCTCTGGGAGTGAACATGTTAACACACACACATCAATAATATCGAGTTGAATTTTAAATGGTTGAATAGGCACCCTCCAATATTATACCTTGAATATAATTATATTGTATACGTATAGACTTCTAAAAACAAAATCTACTCACATTGTCACCAATGAACTTTGCTTCTTCTTATTAGACTCTACAGGAGTTTGGCCTTGCTTCTTGTATGCATCGAGGATATCGCGAGGCAAAAATCCCTTAGAACCCTGAACAATAAACGATTATTTTTAGATTCTCTTATAAAATCGAAGATCAAAAACACGTAGAAAAATATTATAATTTATAGAATAATGGTGTATGTAGGTATAATCGAATCTTCATAGATTCAACGCTGGAGCCTATTCGTGGATCCTGGTGGGTTCGAGACATTACAAATTTAAATACCTACCTACTAATATTATAAATGTGAAAGTGTGGATGTTTGTTAGGTACTCGATCACGCAAAAACGGCTGAACGGGTTTGGATGGGCATGCACGTTGTCAGGGGTACAGAGAAGGACTTGGGTACTTTTTATCCCGGAAACCGCGGGGCACAGCTAGTCTACAATATTTTTACCTAAAATCAACCGGCGCGCGACGTTGTGTTTAAAAGCAAGGAACGAAAATTCACTGTACCTAGTCGACACCCACGCCGCAGAAATCAGTAGATGCCATTTGACTCTATTGTACCTAATTTGTAATCGCAGTTTTGGAACTTTGGGTGTAGCGAGTAGTAGCGACTAGCGAGTAGGTTATCTGTGGAGCTATTGCAGATTCAATTCTAAAAAATATTGTCCTAAATGACAGCATACTTTTTAGGGTTCCGTACCCAGAAGGTAAAACGAGACCCTATTACTAAGACTCCGCTGTTCGTCCGTCCGTCTGTATCTCTCTCTCACCAGGCTGTATCTCATGAACCGTTACGCAGTTGAAATTTTCACAGATGATGTACCTACCTATTTCTGTTGCCGCTATAACAACAAACACTAAAATACAGAATAAAATAAATATTTAAGGGGAGCGTTTGTTGTAAATATTTAATACAACAAACGTGATTTTTTTTGTCGTTTTGGGCATATTGTCAATTTTTTTTTAGTCCGTCTTGTAGATTAATAAAAAATATTGGACAGGTATTTTTTATTTTTGTACGTAATCAAAAAATAACGGCGATATATTTAGTTGAAATTTCGCGTGACGTCACTATTCGGACAGTTTGTATGGCGGTTTTATCGGTTAGTGACGTCATGACCCCCCCACCCTAAACTTTAATGCACTTTATCTCTGTGTATTTCAATTTATTTGAAAAAGCAAAAAATACGTGTCTACTGTTTTTTTATTTTCTAAGTGACGGACTAATTAGCATTTTGATTTTCAAAAGTAGTCAACATCCCCATTAATTGCACGGTACGGAACGTGCGCGAGTCCGACTCGCACTTGGCCGATTTTTAATCTACACTAATATTTCAAATAGAAAAGACTTTTGGGGATAATCTCAAAAACTGATTTTAAAAATTCTGTCACTTATAGGACTTTTTATCCCGGAATTCCCACGGGAATTCTGAAATTAACGCGAGCTACTGAAAACTCGACTAGTAATATATTATGTATAAATTAGATATACTTAAGTGTTTAGGACTTACAATAGAATCAGGCGCTGCTAAAATAGCGTTATAGTAGGGCGGTGGCAATGCGCCTCCGAGCAGGGGCGAAGCCTGTATTCGATCCATTGTGCTCCGGTAACTGGTCACAGTGCTGCTAGGCACTGAATAGAAGCTGCTGTTACTGTTCAAAATAATTACAATTTACGCATTACTTACCTACCTTATTTTATTTACATTACATTTTCCTCGGGGATATTTTCTTAAATTAATTTAACAGTTGCTTCGACATCCATACTAATTAGATACCTAGCTACTACATCACGCGTGAACGGCTGGACCAATTTCGCGAATTCTTTTTTTTGTTGTGCTTGTCATTGTAAGGAGAAGAATAAAATAAGATGGAGTTACTGCGGGATTTCCGAAACTCACTCGGGTGAATCTCCGAAATGGTTGGACCGATTTTGACGGGACTTTCGCTGTTAATTAGCTTATGTTTTAAGGAGTAAATTAGGCTAATTTGGAGTTCCTCCGGGAATTCCGAAACTCACACGTTAGTTTGAAACTCGCGAGCTAGTAGATATAATATAAAATTATACGAAAGCTCTTGGATATCAATATAATATTATGAACAGTGAACTCACTTTGTATTGTTCAGACGCCGCTTGTTCCCATCGCACAATTCACAGTCGGATGACTCGGAGCCGGCGCTGCCAAAAATTCTACAAATTAAATAATTACTTATACTATATAATTATTTATAAACCAACCGCGCGTTGTGTGCTCCAGTCGAGTCTTGTGTTTACAAATGTAGTGATAACTTTGATGCGCGGAGTTAGGCCAACATCAGCTGACGCCAGCGTAATACAATCATGACGCAGAATACTTATAAGCTACAATTATATTTTATAGCTAACAATCCTTGCTGTGAATGTGTTTGTTTGTAACGCCTCTTCGCCTTAACTACTTAGCTGAACTACTCAAGCGATCATCTTGAAATTTTTCCGTACACGTTGTCGTCAGGGGTACAAAAAAGGATACAAGGTACTTTTTATAACGGAATTCCGAAATTAACACGGGTGAAACCGCGGAGAACCGCTAGCAAGTACATAATACAAAATATTATGCACATATAAAACGATTTATGACAATATTATGACTCCTGAGTACGATAATATCATACTATGTAGTATGTAGTAGATATAGTACCTGATTTTAATTAATCCGAAAATTACAAATTCTATACTTTATTGCCCCAAAAGAAACACACTAACATTAGACAAAAAAAGACAAAAAAGCAAAAGGCGACCTTTTTTCAAGACAAACTTACCGGAAGTGTATAAAACTGGTAAATCCTTATAAACTAGCTGTGCCCCGCAGTTTCACCCGCGGGAATTCCGGGATAAAAAGCACCCTATGTGTTAATCTGATGTATAATAATAATAATAATCCACTTCACAACACACAGATCTACTTGTTCCCACAGTAAGCTATTATTAGCTTGTGTCGTGGAAACCAAGCAAACGTGGTATATATACTACATAGAATTACTTATATATTATACTATAGATATTTAAACACACCCAGACTGGAAAATGGAACCCTGTGTTCATCACACAAAGTCCACCCCCACCGGGAATCGAACTCGGAAGCCCTTGATTAGCGGGTAGGCATGGTAACCTCTGCGCCAATAAGCTTTATTATTGTAAAGTTTCATTTAAATCCATTCAGTAGTTTTTGCGTGAAAGAGTAACAAACATCCATCCATCCGTCCATACATACTTACAAACTTTCGCGTTAATTATATTAGTAGGACTAGCTGACCCGCGCGGTTTCACCCGCGGTAATTTCGGAGTTCCCGCGGGAATTCCAGGAGAAAATATAGATATAAACCTTCCTCATGAATCACTCTATCTCTTGGTGAAAACCGCATCAAAATCCGTTGCGTAGTTTTAAAGATTTAAGCATACATAGGGATATAGGGACAGAGAAAGCGACTTTGTTTTATTTTTATACTATGTAGTGATCTGAAAGTGAGTGTTTGTTAATTGTTACGGTGTCACGCCTTAACGGCTCAACCGATCGTCATGAAATTTTGCATGCACGTTGTCAGGGGTACAGAAAAGGACCTAGGGTACTTTTTGTCCCGGGATTCTCGAGGGAACTTTGAATTTGCCGCGGGTGAAACCGCGGGGAAATGTAATATCACTGAAGTCTAATATATATGTGATGTTTTATTCCGAATAATTAATTACACGAGAACTAAAGCGGTAACATTGTACGGGCGTGTATATACTATAATAATACGGATTTTACATTTATTGTTAGTAAAATGCGTATTTTATCGACAGGCATTGAGATCAAGGCGACTATCCTTGCTTGTCTCGGGTCGCGTGGATCCCGCCCGATGACGCCGCCGCGCCGTCCTTGATGGCACATAGATAATAATAACTTAACCTCTACGATGCGCAATGAACCGTCACTGCTCTATGTACCAAAGATCTAATTAAATATTTTATCAACAAAAAAATCAAAGTACAATATTTCATTACAGTTTAATATGCGGCGGTTTCTTAATCTACCGACCTAGTAACCCTCAGCGTTTGTCCTGACCGCGCTGAGGAGTCACCCTACGCTACGCACGAAAATAGAGTAGGTACCTACATAATAATAATAATTAATAGTGTGTAATATACAACGTGTTAATGAATTAACCAAAAACCTGATACACCCCATTTAAGAAAATAAAAACAATATTACGATTTAAGTAAAATTTATGTCGAAAAAATAATAGCTTATTAATTTTTTTGTTAAAATTTACTATAAAAAATACCCAAATCGCTATAGGTGTGCCTATAATTTTTGAAGAGTTCCCTCGATTTCTCCAAGATCCCATCATCAGATCTGGACTCAGTGGAAATGGGACCTAATTGGGAGTATACCCTTTCAAACAAAAAAAGAATTTTTCAAATCGGTCCAACCGTGTTCGAGTAATCGGTGAACATACATAAAAAAAACATACATACAATCGAACATAGAACCTCCTCCTTTTTGGAAGTCGGTTAAAAAGTTATTCAACCGTTTAGAGGTGACCGATCGATCTACTAAGTTTCAAGCGCTACGCCCGCACCCACGCGTCAATTAACCGATTTGATTCTTTTGCTACGGGCGCGGGCGGCGTGCGACATACGCGCCAAATATTGTATTAAGTATAAATAATTTAGACATGGGCTCTCAAAAATGAAAAAATATAACCTATATTACAACATGGTGCCATCGATTCGTAAGTCGATTCTGAGCAAACTACTTTCTGGTTTTCAGTTGACTCATCAACACGTTGTATCTAATAGTAACATCTCATAATGTAAAGATTACACACTCCACTAAGCATGAAACTCATAAACCGTTTCAGTAAGTTTGTCTACCACGTATTACGAAACAAATGTAGGTAAGAGTAGGTAATGATATTATTTATGATTTCCAAATGCTAGGTACCTAGACTTTCCTTCATTTTTCACGACAGTATCTATCACAAACTATTATTGACTTAGAAACGTCGTTATAGTTTTTCAGGATCAACGGAGCTAGGATGCGCAACATGATATGTTTATCGAACGAAAGATAAAATTGTCGACACGACAAATATTTGTTGGCGTCCAAGCAAAAAAGTGCAGTAGTGGGGTATTGAGTTAAGACTAGATTCGGTTAAACATTTTTTTACCACTGGTAAGACAAAACGTTATGTTATGTCGACGAGAATCGATAAAATGGCTCGATAAAATTTTATCATGTTGCGCATCCTAGCTCCACAGGACGACGCGCGACGCCATGAGCTTAGGTAGGAGCAGAACTTAGTTAAAATTTTAACTTTGCTTCGATCAACAAGATGTTCCTCGCGCTTTCACCTGCATTAATTTCGGAGTTCCTGCGGGAATTTTGAGACAAAAGTACTTATCCTATTTCCTTTTCTGTACCCCTGACAACGTGTATGAAAAAAATCATGATATACTTAGTTAGGCGTGACGTATACATAGTTACTTTCAACAATGTCAGTATGAACATGGCAATTTAAAGTAGGTAATTGTTTTAAATATAGGTACCTAGTCATAGTTACGCCTCAGTAACTATTATTTCGGAATGATTAAAAACTAATGATAATAATAGTTGATATGATTACCTATAAATATCATAATTAGCTCGCATTATCAAGAAAACAACGTAATTTAAAAATGATGAAATAAGAGTAGATAACAAAAAATGTAAACGAAATAATTTTTCGTGACCTTTTAGTACGAGGAAAGATAATGCAAAAAAATATATAGCTCGTGCGTAGATAATGTAATTACTATGCTGGTCTATCTATCTATTTACTGTTTATTCTACTTATTTTTATTTTAGGGTTTTATTTCACTTATTTATTTATTTGTATTTTATTATTATTACTTTTCTCTTGGTTAAAATAGTAGTTACTCGTATCTCTATATTGTATCCTCTACTTAATAATACCTGTAATTAATGCATAATTTTTTTTAAGTGTAAAAAAAAATCTAACCTCTTTCAAATTTAACATTTTGTATTGTAAAACGCAATAAAATGTTAATTTTGCTAGCTCAATTCAACACACTCTCAAAAAAAAAATATGTAGGTCCTAAAACAGCGGAATTCTTACATAGAAAGTTTTTGTTTACCTACATCTCTCATTTGTTTGTGTTTACTTCCAACTCGTAATAAATTAAATAAAACGATTATGTTTATATAAGCCCTTATTGATTGATTGACTCTCAGTCAAAGTTTATCGTCTGATGAAAATAATAATATGTGTTACATCATTCGCAAAATACGCCTACCTAATGATCACAATCATAACTAGGAATCCCAAAGTAGGTATTTTATCGGTGCCCTAAGTAGATACTTATCAAAGACGTAGCTAGGGCGGCATGATGATTAATTCACAACACATAGATCTACTAGATCTCACACTAAGCTACATAATATTATTATTGTCTATTGACTAGATGTTCCGCCTTCTATAATGTTACAACTTACAGGGCCCCTATTCACTATATCCATAACACGGCCTCAGAACACGGCGCGTTATGATAACGCGCCACAAAAATTCTCTCACTCGTTCTCAAAGAATTTTCACTTAAAAACACGTTTACAACGCGATGTTTCTAATGGCATATAAACCAAAATCGATCATATAATAATAATTTCTAATATTTGGGCACCCAAAGTTTGGGATTGCGTTTTTGGGAAGCGCGTTATGGGCAAGGAATGTTGTTGGTCATAGACAGAACACAGAGGTGTCGCGTCGTTAACTATGGTGCATAGGGTGTGCGTTGCACACGGGCGCAGCGGCAGCGGTCCTAAGGGGCGCCGAGCGCTGCTCGCACGGAGTCCCACTCGACGCACGCGTTGTATTGGTCGGCCGCGGTACTTTTAAGTTTAAGTTAAAGTTTAATTGGTCCATGTTATCAACGTAAAAAGTACGTATCAACGTAAAAAGTGCTCCGCTTTGTATACCTACATTTTGTATAGCATCTGGAGCTCTTCTGATATTTACTTACTGGGGGGCGCTAGCTAGGGTATCTAATGTTTGCACACGGGCGCTACATGGGCTAGAGACGCCTCTGATCATATAGACCATAGTGAATATGGGCCCTGGGTGTAATTTTGAACGTGGGACATACTTATAAAGCTCTCGATAACGCATGCCTACATTTAAAAAAATCTGGTAAATCACAAAGATAACCTTAACAAAAAAGAAATGGATGGGGCACGCAGGTGAATGACCTTTTGAAAGAAATGTTGAATCAGAGTGTGATCCGTCAGAGCCTTAGATTAAAACAAATTTATCAAAAGGTCAGGGCGCTTCAATTTCTGCCTTTTTTCTAGATTGATAACGTCAAAAATTAACGCTACGTATTTATTAAAATACTAGCAGTGCCCCGCAGTTTCAACAGCGTGAAAAGCTTTTATAATACAACTATTTTTTTCCCAATATCTGATTTAAATGAAACAAAGATTATGTTGCTCCAAGCGTGGGAAAACTGCATGTGATAATCCGTTCAGTAGTTCCGGTGATTAGCGTGAACAGACACATGGATTCTACTATTTTATTATAGTAGGAGATTGGCGACAAGCATCAAATACCAATACGTCCTTACTTTCTGGTTTATTCTTATTTGGTGTAAATGACAGTTCTTTGTGTACAAGAGAAAAATGGTAGATACCTAATTAATACCCAAGTACTTAATCTGAAATGTCCTAAAAAAAATTATTGGTCAAGCAATTCAGGTATCTACCTACCTACCTACCTATCACAAAACATAAAATTCAGTCACAATTTAATTTCATATTTTTTTCAAACTTTAAGATTGGAATGAGAATTCTTTTCTTCTACTAGGTATGAGAATTACTTCTACTAGGTACATAAATATAAATTTGAAGAAAGGTATTAGATAATATCCGATTTGGGCCTTAGGCTGGCCTCATACATCCGGAATGGCCCTCCGGATTCATAAACTTACAGCCGCACTCAGAGTCGACTTTAAGTATAGATTTTTAAAACAGAACTGCCGCAATCAGATACGTTCAGTAAATTAATGTTAATTGGCTTTTAATGAGATGTAACTTCATTAGTTAAATGCCAATTAACACAAATTTATTAAACTTGTCTGATTGCGGCAGTTTGGTTTTAAAAATGTATACTTAACTAAGTAATCATTAAAGTCGACTCTGAGTGCGGCGGTTAAATTCATAATTCAAATTCCGGCACATTGCCTTACACATATCTTAAAAATTCAGATTGATCAGTAGTCTCGTGATTCCGTCTATTATGGAAGAACTAATATTAATCGCATTGCTTTTGGCTTTTAATTTATAATCTGATTTCAGTATGTGGGTGCCGCTCTATTAAAATATACATCGTGTTAATGAATTAGGTACCTAAAAACTAGAAAGTAGTTTGCTCAGAATCAACTAGCGAATCGATCGTAGGTACTATGTTTTAATATAGGTTAAATTTTTTCACTTTATTAGCCCATGTCCATGGACCAATGCCATGTCTAAATTCTTTATAATACAATATTTGGCGCGTAGGTACGCCGCCCGCAGCAAAAAAAAATCGAATCGTTAGGTGCGGGCGTAGCGCTTGGAATTTCGTAGATAGGTCACCTCCAAACTAACGTTGAATAACTTTATACCTAAGTATTATTTATTTCGACAAAAAATAAATTTTAATCATATTGTTGTTTACTTTAAAATGGGGTGTATCAGGTTTTCAGTTAATTTATTAACATGTTGTATACTAATACTAATAATGGATGGATGGATGGATGGATGTTTGTTACTCTTTCACGTAAAAACTACTGGATGGATTTAAATGAAACTTTACAATAATATAGCTTATACATCAGATTAACACATACTTCTTATCCCGGAATTCCTGCGGGAACTCTGAAATTAACGCGGGTGAAACCGCGGGGCACAACTAGTTAAAATATATGGGAATACGTGCGTTATGAATTCATAATCTCATTCTTACAGATCGATCTGAGAAATTCATAATCTGAAAAAATCAGAATGTGTGGAGTATGCTGATAATGTATGGTATTCCGGACTTTCTGAATTAATAATATCAATTCAGATTTGGATTCAGAGAGCCATTCCGGATGTATAAGGCCAGCCTAATACCGAAAACAGTAAATTATTATACGTAGTAAAAAGGATTATGGCCAATTCCTTACATAGGTAGGTACGAAAAAAATATTTTTCTTTCACGTTATTTCACTTTCATACATTTCGACGTGCTTCATTCACCTTAATATTCGTTCCTAGCGATACGACTTTTGAAGAATCAAAAATATAAGGTAAAGACTAAAAGGTACAAAATCATCTTTTCTGAAAGGAGAATGGGCGGTTCCGTCCCAAGTGTCGTAACACTTTATGACATAGATAATATTAGGTATGTAATTTTAAATGGCAGCTAAACAGGATCTCGTGAAGGAAGAAAGTAAACAGTCAAAAATTTAAATACCTCCTAATTAACACTTTAATGGCCAACCAAATCGACGGTCCAGTAGACGCAGAGAAATAAAACACAAAAAAACTTTCTACAAGTTTTTGTCTATCTGTACACGTTAATCGCCGAAACTGCGAATGCTGCGAACGCAATCACGAAACTCACGCGCGTGATATTGCGGACACCCTAGTGAACAATATATTGCGCCCTCTGCTGCTATAGAGCACCAAGGGCGGATACAGGATATTTTTCTGGGAGGGGCACAAGGGGCGGACGGGCAAAAAAATTAACAATAACTGTTAGAAATAACCTTTATTTTTTATATTTATAGTTTATTTCTACAAGTTCAAGTATGTCTATAGAAAGATTTATGAGAGTATCAAATAGAAAAAATAATTGTTTTTTATTTTTAATTATTGTTAAAAGTTTGTTAAAGAAAGTTTTCTTTTATGTTTCCTGCTAAATATGTCCAGCACTTCATTAGCGCCCATTTTTGCCGCAACGTCTTGATGGATATGCATTAAAGCCAATCCATTCAATCGCTCAGTTTCACTCATGTGACAGAAACAGAAAGACTGTTATATTATTCATATATTTTAACAAGTTTGATAATTTGATTTGCTTCTAAGTATGTACTGTGATGGGATCTCCATAGTAAACAAAAATACCATCTGGGGGGGGCACGTGCCCCCGTGCCCCCCCCTAAATCCGCCCTTGCTTTGCTCTATTACTTTGGTCCTCCTTCAGGCTCCTTCGAATCTCATCCGATTCGATTTAAGGATTAGGAAAGATTATAAATAAAAATGAATTGTAATACTCACTCGTAGCTACCGAAGGATTGCACCGAACTCGGCGCCGACGTGTCATCATCGGACTTGCGCGATGTTTTTACGTATCGCATTATCACTTTAACACCTCGCTTATTTGAAGAGAAAAAAAGCAATCGAACTGTCCCGATTACCGTCGTACACTGACCGAATCTGTCAGTTTTTATTTCGGCGTCACATACCTACTTACTAATTACGTCTAAGATAACTTATATACAAATTGTATGTTGTAGGTAATCAGTAATTTTATGTGTATACGTAACACTAGGTTTTTTTGTTTCCACTAATTAAACGTATAGGTACATACTAGGTACCTACTTGCTCTTCCATGAGACGCGCGTCTCTTTGTGAGCGTCGGCGTCGTGAAAACTAGGTAAATACTTGTGGGTACATATTATTATATAAAAAAGATAACAGTAATTGTTGTATCAAAATTACACGGGGTCAAGAAAAACAATGGAGATAACAGCTTAGGCGCCAAGTTAACTTTTTTTGGGTAAATACATCAAAACCTTGTTTTTCTGGATAAGAAGCGATTTTTCTCTATGCAGTTACCTAAGTGCTTATAGTTATAATTGTTTGCCTTATGCAATGAATTTGTATTTTATGACTAGGTACTTTTATAACTCATGCGAAATTTTACTGAAGTGATACTTCGATACTACGGTCTACGACTCGCTACGATTAGTCGCTACAGAAACGTGTAGCGACTAGCGAGCCCGTAATTGCAAGGCGTAGCGCAATTTATAAAACCTACTTCCTCGTAAATGAATCTTAATCGCAGCGATGAGAGTCCACACCAAAAATTCACAAGTATCGATTAAAATCCCACATATCGTAAAAAGTTATTCCATTTCTGTGCTCTACACTCTACAGACAGGTATCATGTAATAAAGTTACAATTTACAATTATTGTAATTACAATGTTCATTTTGACATATTTCTGTTCAGTAAAAATTATAAATTAAAATATTGCAATGGTGGAAAATATACAAAAAATTCATTAATAATTTATAAAATGTATTTATTTGATTACCGTATATTTATATACATTTAAAGTTTTTCGCGCGTTTTAGTATTAAGGAGGGCTAGTGCCCATACTTGCATATCTGCGCTGTAATATGGTAGGTTAGGTTAATATTTGAACTTTCAATCTTTATATTTATTTTCGTCATAAAAAAATCCTCTGGGACACCTTACACAGGTGCAACAAGTTGATATTTCGACACAGCTTTGGTTTTGGTGTCAAAAATCAAACCCAAACATAGGCAGGAAAAATTGAGGGAGTGGGTGTCAAGCGCATGGCTAGAAATGCTTGTTAAACTTACATTAAACACTAAAGTTATCATGTTTATTCTTGGTTATATGTACAGGCGGCCATTATACGGTATATTTAAATAATAAAATTTAACAAACAAATCTTTATTTACATTAAAAACACTAAATTATTATACATCACACTATTTAAATAAATGATTTCTAAGACTAAAACCAATCTTAAAAAATTATTCAGAAAGACCAAATCTTTGGGAATTTTATTAACATACCAAAATTTATTTAGTCAATGTATTTAGCCCAGGGAAAATTTCAATAAATTTAACTGTAAACAAAAAAAGCCAAAAGTTTGACACTAATTTGACAAGCTGGTAGTTTATTAGATTATTTAAATAATATAGTGCTGATTAATTTGCCAGGGAACTAGAGGTATAATTTTATTGAAAATATACCCTCTTGCATTATTTTCAATTACATAAACAGCAACTAACACTGAATATTTAACATTTGATTTCACATCTGTGCCTTTTATTAATTACTAAACTCATATTTAGTAATAACTATTACATAGAATAAATTAGCAATAATCACTTTAGACACAAAAAATAAAGTTGTTTTTTATCAGATCTTATCTAAACTTGTACAATAAGTATGCCAATTTTAACAAATAATCCTTATATCAAATAATTCTTACAATTTATGCTATTTAACAATTTGGGAGAATTTTACCAACTTATAAATGATTATTTTAGTATTTCTAGATGAAGTCTAGTAGCAAATTATAAAACTATTAAATATATTTTTTGGTTATTTAAATGTCTAGACAGAGCTCCTTGAGAATTCACACATGTCAAAGTTTCAGACTATTTTCTGCTGGTCAAATAATACTGGAGTCTGTAGTTGAGTGTGTATTAAAAGTGAAGATGCTTGACTAGACATCTAGGTAGTAACCAAAGACTACATCCTACAATGGCAAAAACATAATCTTTTACTGCATCATTTTGTAGCCTTAAATGTTGAATCCCATTCGCCTCATGCAAGCCTTGTGCTCTTCAATCAACGGACCACAGTTCTCTTCGCCATTTTCAATTATACTGTAACAATTAATTTATTTATTGACATTTGCTGGAAAACATATCACAACAATTATACTTGTCGCCAGAACTAGACAAACTAGTTAGACAACCTGATAAAGATGTATATTGCCTCATTTTACCAATGCCATTATAATGTATCCATATTTCAAAAATATGTATCAATAGAAAGCAAGAAAAACATCAACTATATAATATAAAAAACTCTGCAAAAAGGCTTTTTAACTCTGAACTAGACTAAGGAATTCAATTCACTCCAGTAATTTTAAATAACACCAACATTTAAAGAGAAAACCACAATTAAGTACTGTAAGTAAGGAAGTTATTGTGTTTTTTGTATGGAAGTTAATTTAAGTAAAAATGTTAATTTGTAGACACTTCCAAAAATAATATACCAACAATCATGTGACTATATTTCTTTTAAGTCCAAAGACAGTTTGGAGTACCTATGTTTTTCTAAGAGAAATAGGAGATTAAGATAAAAGTCCTGTGTCCACAAAGTTTATTATTTCAGTATTTACCGGGTTATTTTTAACAATGAAGCAATTGCGTAGTAAAAAGGAGAAGGACATAAGGAAAAATATTTTTATAACCTTACCAAGCATCTCGCACTTTTTTAGTTTCAGGGCAAGCGCAACAGGGCTTAAGTTTCGGTTTCTCAGCTGATGCCGGTGCCGGCGTCTCGGGCACTTTAATTTCAACAGCTTTAGCACTAGCGTTTCCCATTTTTAAAGGATTTTACTAAAACCTGATGCAATACCTACAAGTACAAGGCACAAATTAACTAGACGATTTTAGCCTCGTTTCGGGGAAGGCAAAGGAAAGGAAACTAAGTCCATACAGCCAATAGGGTACTTGCGTGATTTTTTTTTGTTTATTTTAAAGATAATTTATTTTAATTACTTAAACAAAGCAAGAAAAAAAAAATATAAAATTAATTAAATAGAACGTTTCAAAGTTCCTACTTTTGCCTTTACCGCCAAAACGCGGAATGAAGTCACTAGTTAAAAATTACGCCTTATTAATATGTGATAGAGATGTCACTGTCCTATTGACAGGGTCAAAATATGACACTGACAGACAGATAACTTCAATATCCAAAAGCGAAATTTTAAGGTTGAAATGCGTCGAGATACTTCCAAAAGTTCCAGTAAAGATAAAGAATCGAAATACCTACATCTTACCGATGCATGCAAGTAAAAAAACTTCAGAAAAAAGAAAATCTGTGTTGACTGTATGCACTTAGTTTCTTTTGCCTTGTCTGAAAGAGGTAAATGTTTCCTAAAAAAATAAAAGTGGGAGCTTTTGGTGGGATTTTAGCTCAGATTTTAGCAGTGACGGACGTCAGTTTTGTTTCTTTGTTATGCAAATAGTTTATCGTGATTAATATTATCTGAATGTGGTGGATTTTGCATAATAGTGATTCATTAGTGATGAACAGTGTGTGGAAACAGTGAAATAAGATGAAATAGGCATTCATCGGGAGGTTGTCGTTTTACTATATGTAGAGTTTCGGAACGCACTGTTAAATGAACGCACCGTTAAAAATCAGCTGCCGGGCAACACTGGTTTTTTCGGTATAAAAAGGAGTAGCTTTTAGATAGGCCAGAATGGATAATAGTTTGTGATTTAAAAGGGCAGTGTAAAGATAACAATAAAGAGTCATCGTTTAATGTCGTGACTTTTATTAAGGAACCCTACAATTATTGGCGACGAGTTTGATTCGAAATCACGCGGTGAGTGATTCGACTATGGAATACACTGTTGGGGCGGCCGGGCCGCATTTCAACCCATTTAGCGACACGAACACCATTGGAGATCGGTGGAAGTCCTGGTTGAGAAATTTCGAATATTATATTGATGGCCAAATTGGTCTGAATGATAGACAAAAAATCGCTAGGTTGCTACACCAAGCGGGGCCTGAAGTCCAGGAAATTTATGAATCCCTGGAAGAACACGCAGCAGAAGGCAAAAACGAATATGAGAGATGCAAAAGTAGGCTAAATTCATATTTTGAACCAGAAGTAAACACGGCATATGAACGCCAAAAATTTAGGAATATCGAGATGAATAAGTCAGAATCAATTGACCAATTCGTTTTAAAGTTGCGAAAACAAGCAAAATATTGTAACTATCCAGATATCGAAGAGATTCTGATAGACCAATTAATTGAGAAATGTTCAAACCTAGATCTGAAACGAAAATTTTTAAAGAAAGGCAAAAACCTTACCTTGAATTCTGCTTTGGAAATAGCGAGACTGTATGAGTTTGAAAAATGTATGTTTGTGGAGAAGCCAATAAAACAAGAACAGGAAAATACGGATACAGAAGTGAATAGAATACAACAAGACATAACATGTTATCGTTGTGGACGCAGAGGACATTCAGCCAAGGATAGCAACTGCCCAGCTTTATCTGAGAAATGTGACAAATGTGGAATTAAAGGACATTTTGCCAAGCGTTGCAAGACTAAAGGAAAGCATGCTACATCATTGAATAAGACAAAGAAAGAAATTGGTAAGAAAGGAAGAAAGAGATATGTAAAATATATTGTTGAAGATGGTTCCAGTTCGGACAATTCTGATGATAGTGACAGTGAATGTGACGAAGGCAGTAAACTTGAGGTTAATTCTATATTTGTGGTGAGTTCAATGGACTGCAACAAATGTGATATACAAGTGGGTGGCAAACTCTTATGTAAGTTTATAATAGACTCTGGTGCCTCTATCAACATAATCGATAAGCATACCTTCAAAAAGCTTTTAAAATTGGTCTTTGTTGTGAACTTAATGTCAAATCAAAATCAAAATATCATTCATATGGTGGTAAAGAAATTTCTAAGCTAGGCATTTTTAGTACTTCATTATATTCACCAGATAGCAAATCTAAGGTATGTGCTGATATTTTGGTTTACAATGGCTGTGGTCCCTCGCTATTAGGTAGGGAAACATCCACCCAATTAGGATTATTAAGACTGGGGCCAGTTTCAGTCAGACCTGGTAACTCATTTATTAATTCTGTAACATCTGTACCATTAACAAAAGAAGTTGCTGTGAATGAATATCCAAAACTGTTTGAAGGTGTGGGTAAACTTAAAAACTTTAAATTAAAAATCCCTATTGATCCTAATGTAAAATTAGTAGCTCAGCCAATTAGAAGGCAACCTTTTAATATGAGGGCCATAGAACAAAAGTTAATCAATGAATTACTTGATAGTGACATTATCGAACCAGTGACTGGGCCTACCCCCTGCGTCTCACCGTCACACATTGTTAAGAAAAAGGGGAAAGGTCAATATAGGCTTGTAGTGGACATGAGGAAAGGTAATGAAGCAGTGTTGAGGGAGCGGGTACCTTTACCAACTTTCGAAGAGTTGCTAGCAGACCTCAATGGCTGTAAGTATTTCTCATCCCTAGACATTAAGTGGGGCTACCATCAGCTGGAGCTGGATGAGGAGTCTAGAGTGATAACAGTTTTTAGTTCCAGCTTGGGATTGTTCAGATACAAAAGATTATTCTTTGGCATCCGATGTGCATCAGAAATGTTTCAACGGGTAATTGCTCAGCTACTTCAAGGCATAGAAGGAGTGGCGAATAGTCAGGACGATATAAGAATTGGTGGCTGCACTAGGGAAGAACACGATAACAGGTTAAGACAGGTGTTGGACCGGCTGCACTCCAGTGGTATTACCCTCAATGGTAACAAATGCTCATTCAGCCAGACCGAAATATGTTTCTTAGGTCATCACCTCTCCCACAGGGGTATAAAGCCAATGAGAACGTCGCAGCAGGTGGTGCAGGAGTTTAGAGCTCCACAATCTAAAGCAGAAGTGAGGAGTTTCCTTGGTTTGGTGAACTTTTCGGCGCGCTTTATCCCAAACTTTAGCACCCTCACGGAACCTTTGAGGCGTCTAATAAAAAAGGATATTGACTTTAAGTGGCATGGGGAGCAGGAGTACGCGTTTCAGAGGTTAAAGGACTTAATTACAAAAGCACCGGCTCTGGGTTACTATGACAAAGATGCCGAGACTACGGTGGTTGCTGATGCAAGTCCTGTTGGAATCGCTGCGGTACTCATTCAACACCAGTATGTTGAAGGTGAGCTACAACCCATTGTAATTAAGTATGTTAGTAAGGCGCTATCCTTAACTGAGCAGAGGTACTCTCAGACAGAGAAAGAGGCTCTTGCCATCGTTTGGGCTTGCGAAAATCTGTACATGTACCTCATAGGTAAGCAATTCACCATTATTTCAGACCATAAACCCCTGGAAATCATATATTCTTCAAATTCGAATCCGAGTGCTCGTATCCAGAGATGGGTTTTGAGATTACAACCATACACATTCAAAGTCATATACAAACCTGGAAAGAGCAATATTGCTGACCCGGTGTCCAGATTGCTAGATGTAAATAATAATCAATTAGAAAGGAGTACGGAGGATAATGAAGACCGACTATTAGTAGCGCTAATTGAAACATCGATTGAAGCAATAACTATTAAAGAGATTCAGGAAGCTACACTGAAAGACGAACATTTGAGTACACTGAAGAAAGCTATAGAAAGTGACGTCTGGCCAAAGGAATTAAGGAAATATGAACTTATGAAGGTAGAACTGTGTGTTGTCAATGATATCATATTAAGGGGAATGAGGATTATTGTACCACAAAAGATAAAAGCAAGGATATTACAACTTGGTCATGAGGGACATCTTTCTATCAACCCAATGAAGGCCAAGTTAAGACCGAAAGTTTGGTGGAAAGGCATAGACAAAGATATCGAATACTGGGTTGACACTTGTGAAGGGTGCAGACTTGTTAGAAAAGATAGCTGCCCAGAACCCATAACCCCAACAAATTTACCAAGTAAAGTATGGGAAATGGTTGCCATTGATTATTTAGGACCATTACCATCAGGTCACTATTTGTTATTCATCGTTGATTACTATAGTAGATATTACGAGGTAGAAATTTTAAAAAATCAAACAGCTGAAAGCACAATAAAAACCTTAGAAAAAGTGATATCTCGAGAAGGCATCATGGATGAGATTATCTGTGACAATGGACCTGCTTTTCGGGATGAGCGTTTTAAAGCCTTTTTAAAAACGAATGGTGTCCGGCTCAGACACAGCACACCTCTATGGCCACAGGCGAATGGAGAGGTAGAAAGGCAAAATAGAAGTGTCTTGAGAAGGTTGCGAATTGCGCAAGCCATGAAGCAAAACTGGAAACGAGAACTGCTAATTTACCTGTCAGCTTACCGAACCACTCCGCATTCAACCACAGGTGTTCCCCCAGGAAATATATTCAGAGGGAGAAATATAAGAACTAAGATACCGGAATTGTCAGCGGAATTTCACTTGGATGATGAGAAGATACGAGACATGGATAGATACAAGAAGGATGTATACAAACAATATGCGGATAAGAAAAGACACGCCAAGACATCAGACATCAACCCAGGAGACAAAGTTTTGATAAAACAAAGAAAGGAAAATAAATTGAGTACTCCATTCTCACCGATTGAGCACACAGTGCTGTGGAAGGCGAATAATTCCGTCGCAGTGCAATCACCAGATGGAAAAGTTATTAAGAGGAATTCAACCCATTTCCAGCCTGTGAAGCGTAGAGATATGAACAGGTTCGGATCAGAAGAGACAGAAACACTCCAGAAAAAGGAAGGGGAGTTACAAACATTAACAAACGAAGGAGACGAATGTGTTAAAACTAACTCAGGATATGACTCAATAGAAATGAGTTCAGGTGGCAGAAACCTGAATGATCCTGTGACTGAAATGAGACCTAGAAGGGAAAGACGGGCACCTCCTAAATATAAAGATTTCCTCCTTGGCCTCATATTAGAAACTTTAGATTGAAGGTTGTGTCATGTTTAAATTACATAGTTGTTGATTGGCTTTAGCATTATTGGTTACTTTATGCTTAAGTTAAGTTTATGTAGTATTAGTTATTTACTCTGAGGTAGTATATACTTTGTAAATAATCTCTGGTATGAACCCTGAATTAGCTATGTTGATTTGAATCCTGATATGTGTTAAGTTCTTTATTTTCCTTACAATAATGGTTGATTGGTAAAATAGCAGTCAACATAATTGTTTGCTTGAGCTACTGGTAAATTAAAAAAATATGTAAATCTATAATACTTTGTAAGCAATCTGCTGTAGGAGTACTGAATTAGTTACTGAAGTTAATTTGAAACCTAATATGCCATAAGTGTTTTATTTTCTTTAGAGAAAAGAAGAGATTGTAGAGTTTCGGAACGCACTGTTAAATGAACGCACCGTTAAAAATCAGCTGCCGGGCAACACTGGTTTTTTCGGTATAAAAAGGAGTAGCTTTTAGATAGGCCAGAATGGATAATAGTTTGTGATTTAAAAGGGCAGTGTAAAGATAACAATAAAGAGTCATCGTTTAATGTCGTGACTTTTATTAAGGAACCCTACACTATACAACTTCCCACAGAGCGTCCTATTAAGGTTCAACTGTGAAGAGTTCGAGTTGCTGCCAAAAGTTCCGGTAAAGCATCGAATTAATGCATCTCACATGCATTTCGATGTAAATAACTGTAGAAGAAAAACAGAACTGAATTGGCTGTATGGAATTAGATTCCTTTGCCTTTCCCATTGGGGTAAATTTAAAAAAAGTCAATATCAATCTGACAGATGTAACTTTTTTTCTCTGTTGAAAGTAATTAGGAATTCGCCAGCGTTATAATTAGTTAAGCGAAACCAGTCGCAGGAGGTGAATTTGTAGGAATAAGTCAAAATAGTAAAAAAATGTCAAATTTTATTCTTCTGGCAATAGGTACATGTGCAGTAGTGATTACCTTCTCTCTGTGTGCAACTATCTATTACTATAACAAAAGAGTAGAATCCGCATGTCTGTTCATGCTAATCTCCGGACTACTAAACTACTAAACTACTAAACGGATTACCTACTATGCGGTTTTCAGTGGTAAATTAAACTTAGCTTGGAGCAATTTAAAGGCTTTGTTTCATTTAAATATGAAGTCGGCAAAAATTTATTAAGGTTGTTATATAAAAACATAACGGGTGAAACCGAGGGGCACAGCTAGTTCCTTTAAACAAGTCACGTACTACGGCTATAGTACTTAAAATATGTATACATGTTTGATTATTATTATTAGTTAAAGTCTGTAAAATAAAAATAAAACATGACTCATAATTATTATGCGAGAGCGACTCTGTTCTATTTACGAACATTTAAATGGATATTATGAAAAAACTGTTTATGTAAGTACCTTTCCTAGGTACCTGTTGTATTTACGCGCATTATGACTGTATTCTGTAACGACTAATTTTTTTTTTTCAAAGAACAATTTTATCTTTTAATAGACAATGAGAGTATTTGTATTAAATTTAAACTATGGTGACCCATATCGCAGAACGTGAGAGGATGTGAAAACAGTCGCAAAAATCATAACAGTTCTCTTCTACTCTGTCGCTACATTATGCTACGCCACCGAGGTTTTCATAGATCATGCACATCATGCATTGTCATAAACTCATTTATGATCTTATGGATGGGTAGGTTGTATGTAATAATGTTAAGCTAAGTAGGTTTCAGCTATAGATATACCTATATAAAAATTAATCCCAACTTCCCTTGGTCACTGTGAACGCGCGAACGGCTGGACCGATCACCATTAAATTTTGCACACACGTTGTCAGTTGTTCTCAGGGGTACAGAGGACATAGGGTATAATTAATTATACCTATCATTTTTGTCCCGGAATTCCCGCGGGATCTCCGAAATTAACGAGGGTGAAACCGCGGGGAACAGCTAGTTTGTAATAAATACTAGCTGTTCCCGCGGTTTCAAATCTTATGTCCTTCTCTGTAACCCTGAGCAGCCCGGTGACACTCCATACAAACACGCCGACAGGTACCTACCTACACGTGTTGTGCGTATGTGCGTATCGTAAGGTTAAAACTACCACCACTAAACTACCATCAAACCTTTGCGGGGCATGAGAAGGCATGATAGACAGACAGACGCGGCGGCGGACTTTTTTGTAGTGAAGTTTGCAGAATTCGTTGCGTGTATACTCAGCATTACAATTAGTGCAAAAAAAACGTGTAAATTACGTAAACAGCCGCGGGGTTGAGCGGTTGTTGTCTTTATAGTCGCAACTTCGTTTTGCCGCGGTGGTGTCAGCAGAATATAATCGTGCGTGCGACTGAGTGAGAAGTGGAAATCCAATATTGCGTTGTGATAACGTGGTGAAAACGCACTCCTTACTTATAGAAATGAAGTCGTCGTGGTTGGCTCGATATTATACAGGGTGTAATTTTAAACGAGAATCTTAATCAAACCCTCGATAGTTCTCGCTTAAATGTATCTGATTAGAATATGTATAAATAAATAAAATAGGTACATGATAGGTGCAGTGATAAATCAAATAGAAAACTTAAAAAAGACGTGGATATAGACTACCTACGCGTGTGAATGACCTTTACCTAGGTACATTTGATTTTCGGCTCCTCAAAGGAAAGTGACGTTGAATATGGGTGTGATCAACCAGCGGCGAGTCGGCAACTTGCGCGCTAAAATTTTTAAGTTTTTTTTTGTCATAAATTGTTATTTTGTGTAGGTACCTATTTTTTTAATCGGTTATTTGAGATAACAATCGAATACGGAATATCCTCCTTAATACGTTCCTCGCTTAACCGTACATCCTGTATAATTTGCATGCTTTTTTTTATTTTTCTATCTGTTGGTTACGCTTACGTATCATCGAAAAGAACGGCTGAATTAATTGTCATGCAGTTTCTTTTACTTGGACATTTCGGAAATATATTCCTATGTTTTGTAGAGGGAATATTGAAATTCATGGGAATGTTTTATTGGGAACCGAAAATTTAACACAGCATGATATAAACATTCGTATACAGGCAGATAATTAATTACTCACTAAGCTATAAGTTTGTGTTGTGGAAACCAAGCAAACGTGGTATATACTACACATATTATTACACATACATTATCATATCTATCTATATATACATATACACATCCAGACTGGAAAATGGAACCATGTGTTCATCACACAAAGTCCACCTCCACCGGGAATCGAACCCGGAACCTCTTGATTAGCGGGCAGGCATGGTGACCATTGCGTCAATCGGGTCGTCAAATTATTTTGGAACCAACTTTTAGCTTACCCTACCTTTCTCTATACTATGTCCTATACTTACTGCTTACACTTACGTTGTGAGTATCCATAGTACCTAGTCACGGTCTCACTTCTCAGTGGACAGTGTCATGCCACGTGCCCTTTTTTGCCGTCACAAACACTGGTTAACCTTTGACCCACCGATTAGTGGTAAACAAAAAATACTACTATTTACTAGTTACTACCGAACATTGCACGTCACGCATCGTATGTAAAGTCACGTTTCAGCCTTCGGTTATCTTATAACTATACCTAGTCGAAAATACTGTCCTAATGACTAAGTATTAGCTGATCGCCAGTTGGAGTTCCAAAAACGGTCTCGCTGCAGATCGGTGCGCAAGAGTGGGTAACATTTATGGAACCTCTGTGCAAAAGGAAGGCGGGTTAAATATTGCTGGCATGACACAAAACATACCTACATACATACATAGAGAATTTGAAAAAAATATTCTTTTGGATTTGGCCAATGTACCTACTGGTTGCAATGAGCTGCAATAATCTCTTTCTTTCTTGTTATTGGCTTTCGCATATAATAAACAAGTTAGTTAAATGCACAAATTAGCGTTTAGCATCGTCGCACGGTTTGAACTTGTTGACCATGGTACTGAATAGACTACAAGAACTTTCTCGAAGCTCTTGGAGGAAACCGAAGAAATCAGCTCGAAATGTCATATATTTTCTTGAGCACACAAAAAACCGTCACTGTGAAAACTATTGTCCAATACACCTTATAACAAGCCAATAAGAAGAAGAAATAATCTCTTCAATATCTTCAGTCTCATCGAACTACAGACCTATCTCAAGTTACATTTTTGTTTTGTTATTATCTCTCGATGATCTCGATCTACATTCACATTATTTCCTCCCTCGGTGTAGTCGGTTTTCCCCGGTTGAATTTCGGAACTCCCTGTGGAACTCCTATGAAAGAGTCTTAAGATACTAAGGGATACTGTAGCTGCCTATCAGTGAAAGATTTTGTAAATCAGTTTAGTAGTTCCAGTGATTCCTACCTTCAAACTTACAAATTCTACTTTTAAACGTACCTATTAGGAAGATAATTACCGAGTGTAGATTACGTATCTACCATAACTTTTATGTGTTATCAATAAAGAATTCATTCACTGAATATAAATGTACCTGCCTACAGATTAAAGAATTCTTTAAATTTGTTTAGGTAATTTACTTCTTAACCGCTACGGTCAAAGGCATCTAAGAAATTATTTGAAATGAATAAGCCGTTCAAGATGTTTTTAATGTATCTACGGATTATTTTGGATAAAGTGATAGACTTTGCCTTCTCACTGTATTGGGATGCGAAGAAAGAAAAAATACCACCTCTGGAGAAGAGGCATAAGTTCTTGGCTGACAGCGCGGTGTCGCTGGCTAGGAGAATCAAGCAAAAAGAACTGAAGTCAGAGGATCTAGTGCAAGCTTTTATAGAACGGATCCAGCTGGTTAGTAACAAATGCCTGGCAGATACGTAACCTGCTTGATAAGAAAGACTTCTTTATTATTATTTAGGTCAGCTATACCTACCTACCCTACCTTGATCTTTACCTAGATCTGAGATTTTTACTAACATAAAGGCCCTTTACATCTCCCAAAAATATAAGCTGCACAATAAGCAAATGACTGTTGCCTCGAAAAGAACTAGTTTTTATCACAGCATCATAAATGCGAAAGTTTGAGTGTATAAGTTAGTCCCCATGTACCTATTCGTTAAGTTATGCTTCATACGGAATCGGCTCTCAAAACTTTGGAATGGAAATATGCGTAGCTTATACATAGATACACTGAATCAACAAATAGGTTACCCCGAAATTTATTCAGGGCCAGATAGTAGTCCGGTCAATTTAGACATTCGAAGTTACATAAAGTCCCAACAAGCTGAATTTCAGTGAAATTGTTCAAAACATAATTATAAACAATGTCTAGAAGTTCCCCATCATTCCCGTGTATGGAAAATTTTTTATTCAAGGTCAAAGGTCAAAAAAATGAGTTTTTCCCGATTTTCAGCAAAACGGTAAGTTTTATCATAAAAGTACCTCAGACAAAAATTGTAGATCATAAAATTATCTATAAAAACTATAACAACTTTTATAACTTTTTGAATCGTTATATCTCAGAAACGGTGGCTCGTAAGAAAAAAGTATTGATACATTTCTTATAGATAATTTTATGATCTACAATTTTTGTCTGAGGTACTTTTATGATAAAACTTACCGTTTTGCTGAAAATCGGGAAAAACTCATTTTTTTGACCTTTGACCTTGAATAAAAATTTTTCCATACACGGGAATGATGGGGAACTTCTAGACATTGTTTATAATTATGTTTTGAACAATTTCACTGAAATTCAGCTTGTTGGGACTTTATGTAACTTCACTCTCATTTTTTGGTCTAAATTGACCGGACTATAGTATTTTAAAAGATATTATGGTACTTTAATACCAGAAACTTATCAATTCAATGAACAAATTTAAGAGATAAATAATTTATTACAGAAATCGTAACCATAAGTTCTTATATCTTTTTAGGTAAACCCAATAATAAATGCAGTGGTCGACGAGCGGTTCGAGGCGGCTCTGTTGGAAGCGCGACGAGTGGATGAACTCATCGAGGCTGGACTTTCAGAAGAAGAGGCGAAGAGTAAACCATTTTTGGGTTAGTTATATTAATTATCTACATGGGCTACATGACGTCAATGTCATCACAGTTCGTAAAGTATTTGAAGAAAAAAAATTAACTCCAAAATTATTTCCTTACTAATATAATTATAAATGCCAAAGTGAGTTTGTTTGTGTGTAACGCTTTCACAGCTAAACGGCTCCAACGATCACCACGAATGCATTAATTTCATTCGCATTGCATGCACGTTGTCAGGGGTACAAAGAAGGACATAGGCTACTTTTTATCCCGGAATTCTCACGTGAACTCCGAAATTGACGTTGAAGAAACTACACAAAATTTTACATACCCGCGGGATCTTCGAAACTAAAGCGGGTGAAACCGCGGGAAACAGCTAGTCGTAAAATAAAACACAGCTCTTCTATACAAAGTAAGGTAGGTACCATGGTACCTAGTAAATGATGCAACCTGACTAGGAAACTATTAATAATGGACCTCAATGGGTACAATCAGGAGTCGCTCCATATCATGTTCACCAGTGAATGTTTGAAAAGAGTCTTTTCAAAAGAAAACTTCTTTTACAGTTCTAGCTTTTTAATGTACCTATAAATATACAGTAGGTAAGTATTGTTTAGTGTCTGTAGATGCTTACGTAAATATCAATGATTTATATCAATCTAAAGGGGTACCGTTCACAACCAAGGAGTGCCAGCCAGTGAAAGGGTTCCGTTTGACGATGGGTCTGTGGTCCCGACGCAACATTCGCGCGACCCAAGACAGCGATGCGGTGCTAAAGATGCGGAGAGCTGGAGCCATCCCACTGGCTGTCACAAATCTACCTGAACTGCTAATATGGTTGGTTGGATGTTACTCTAACTGCGCTTGTTTGCTCTAGGGTATTCCAGAAATCTTTATTATTTGATTGGACTATTCTTCCACACAGGCAAGAAACCCGTAACATGGTATATGGCATGACCCGCAACCCACACCATACGGGGTGCACGCCCGGGGGCTCTAGTGGTGGAGAGGCGGCGCTCGCAGCTGTCTGCGGAACACCCATCAGCTTATGTAAGGAAACTGGCAAGACCTCCTGTACCCTGACGACTAAATTAGATCTACTTGATCCCACAGTAAGCTATTATTACCTTGTGTCGTGGAAATCGAACAAACGTGGTATATACTACATAGTACATAGAAATACGTTAATAAATATTATACTTCTTTTTTTTCTGCGAGGAGAGGAAAATCCCACGGACCCCTGCCACCACGTACTGGCAGGGAGTGTCCGACTTGCACGGACTAAAAACCCCTCCTCCAGGCCACTCATTACGGCGACTGCCCTGAACTATCTAATAATACATCAGGCAGCCGCTGAGTGCTTTATAGCGCCTCTCTATCCAGGCTCTCCTGGTCTTTTTCCCGGGCCTCATTTATTTTCATGACAAAAATGCGGTTACAAAATCATTTATGCGGTTTACATATTATAATATATTATACTGTTTTTTTTACGCGAGGAGGGGAAAATCCCTAACGGACCCCTGCCAACACGTACACGGTGCAGGCAGGGAGTGTCCGATTTGCACGAACTAAAAACCCCTCCTCCATGCCACTCATTGCGACGACTGCCTGGGACTGTCTGATAATGCATCAGGCAGCCGCTGAGTGCTCCGTACTGCTCTTTCCAGCTGGCGCTCATGAATCTCCTTCTGTTTCATTATATGATATATATTATACTAGAGATATATAAACACACCCTGACTTGAAAGTGGAACACGTACTTAGTCTTTTACTTTGATCCAAAATGTATTCTTTTAACATAGGCTCAGATGTTGGCGGCTCAACGCGCATGCCAGCGTTTTACTGTGGCATGTTTGGTCATCATCCCACAGCTGGCACCACTAATTGCGAAGGTGAGCAATACAATTTCTTTGTCCAAATGTCAATTGTCAACTAACTCCAATTTATTTCACTTTTTATTCGCACGTGCTTGCATCGTCTTATTTTGCTAGCACTACATGCGATCGAACGATGAGTTCAGGGTATTTTTATTCGATCATCGGAGAGTTGGAAAGTAAGTAGGTATACTTACCTACTTATTATGTAAAGTTGAAATTGGATATTGTAGGATTTTATGTAAGTTACACTAAGCGCATTCGTGCGTGATCGATTGTATGTTACGTTTGCAACTGATCATTTGCACTCTAATAATTAATTATGCGTGTTGTTACAAAACACAATATAAATTTGGCCAACGACTGTATGTAAGTACATTACATACCTATGAACTCATGATAATTCAAGCTTAAACGTAGCAAAAAAAAACATAGACAAATCATTGAGAAAACCATAATAAAATGTGAATTTAATTTACGCGTGTGACTGAGGATAATATTATGATCCGTCAGCGTATCGAAAACAACACATTGAAAAGGGGCGGTGAATGACCTATAGGTCAAAACTGAGAAACGAATCATCAATCCAATCAATCATCAGTCCAATCAAAAGTTCGGTTTCGTGTGACCACGTGACATATCTAACGACTCCGTTCTTTAGTTTTCTATGCGTTAATAATAAAATTATTGTAGATTGTCAACTTGGCTAGGGGGACTGGATAAACACTTTCAATAAGACGTTCTGTGTTAAACTTAACACGCTGTTAATTTAATTATCTATCTAACTCCACTAATTTTCACCCGCGTTAGTTTCGGAGATCCCACGGGTATTCATAGATTAAGTACTTACTACCTCAGACCAAATGAAAACTAAAGACGGAAAGCGTAGAACAAACAAGTAAAAGCAAGGAAAAAGACATGCACCATCGCCGCGCACGTACACAGAAACACGCATACACTTACAAGAAAAAGACAGAATAAATCCTAAGTAAACTTTGCAAATCCATACACTTTCTTAATCACCACTTGCATACGCAACCGGCTTCACTTCGTTGTTCGAGACGTTCCGTCTCTTACTACCCTATATTTTCTCTGTACCTAGTACCTATACCCTTGACGTGTAGGTATAGCATGCAAAATTTAATATAGTTTCTTCCGCGTTAATTTCGGAGTTCCCGTGGGGATTCCGGGATAAAAAGTTGCCTATATCCTTCTCTATACCCCTGACAACGTGTATGCCAAATTTCGTGGTGATCGGTTGAGCCGTTTAGCAGTAAAAGCGTAACAATCAAACAAACTCACTTTCGCATTTTTAATATAATTAGTAAGGACAAAGGATAAGGACGTTCAACTTTTCTTCATATCCTGGAAGGGTTTTACTGTAACTGTACTGAAGAAGAAGAAGAAGAAGAAGAAGAAAATACATTTATTTCAGCACAACACACAAGAAAGAGAAACAAACATCAACAGTGCCTAATCTAAAGAAACATAGATAATATCTCTTGCATGCTCTGCCGAAAGGGTCACCAACTCAGCATTAGCTAGGTGCGGGAACACCTAGCGCTGGTTTTCAGTTGGCAGCCCGCTGTCACGCACGGACGGGGGTAACAAAAGAAGAGTTACAGAAAAAAATGATACTATACATATAAATACAAGTACACCAACTAAACATAAAAAATATAAAAGATAAATAATGTAGAAAAATACAGGTAAATAATTCTTACTGAAATAAACAATACATACAAAGTACTTAAACATTATAAATACTGTAAGATCTGTAATACACTACTTATAATACAATAATTATAATACAATACTTTTAGTACAATGAAACTAAATTAAGAAATAAATAGAATAATAAAATAGCATTTTCCAATATTACCACAGAACAAAATAATAGTACAAAAATATAATAAATAAAAAAAAAAGACTGTTAACGACCACCTCGCCACAACAACACACGCCATTGTGGTTAAGATCTCCGTCTGCATGAAGGTGGGCACCTTTTGTAAACAAGAAATAATTTTTATTTTTGTTTTGGGGATAGTACGGTAGTGTGTGAAGGTGATTTATTATAAACATTGTACGAGTATAAATATAAGAAACAATCAATTTTAAAAATTTAAGATTTATCAAAAGTATAATCAAGACGATTCCACTTACACCAAGGAAAATAATGAGGGTAAGTAGTAAAAATATGTGAAAAACCAAAAACTAAATAAGACTTAAATGACAGACAAATTAAAATTGATAGATTCGAAGGAAATTTGTTTTGAAAGAAGAAATTGTTTTAATTTTGTTCTAAAACCATGAATACTTTGCAGTTCTTTTATTGGCGGTGGAATATTGTTCCAAATCTTTGAAGCCGCATACCTGAAACTACCACGAAATGAAGCAGATCGGTGCGAAGGGGTAGCCAGCTTCTTCGCGCACCGTCTACCCTCACGCTGATGGTGACTTTTTACCCACGAAATCTTCGAGTACAGGTATGGGGGGCACTTAGTGGTGAGAACTCCAAAGAGAAGACAGGCAAGGTGCAGTTTACGACGCAATTTCATCTTAAGTATAAAGTGTTTATTAAAAAATGGTGTGACGTGACTTCTTGGTGGAATATTGAAACAAAATCTAGCACACGCATTCTGCACCCTCTGTAGCATCTTCTCAGTGCGAGCTAGCAGCCTAGGGCCGTATACCACGTCACCATAATTTAATTTTGACAAGATAATGGAGTCCACAAGCTGAATGCGCATCTGTTGGCTTAGGTAGGGGCGCATCTTATACAGTACTTTTAGTCTATAAAAACAGTTCTGCACACAATTCGCTAAATGATTTTCAAATCTTAGGGACTGATCCATCAACAAGCCTAGATTGCGCGCCTCACTTACACGCTCAATACTTTCTCCTGATACGGTTATTGTAGCAAGAGAGGAGGACGCTGCAGTTTGTACTTTCTCCAATTGTACACGGGTACCGAAAATCATATATTTAGTTTTGCTGGGATTGAGGATAAGGGAATTTCGCTTCGACCACTGCACAATTTTTTTAAGGTCTTCATTAATAGCTGTTACTGCGGATTCATAGTTTTGTGGTCTAAAGGACATGTATATCTGCAAGTCGTCAGCATATACATGATATTGACAGCTCTCTATGACTTGGACTATATCAGCACTGTACAGTGAGAATAAAGATGGACCTAAAATGGAGCCCTGTGGAACTCCTTTGTTTACAGGAGCTATATTAGAGGCTAAAATTGATCCACTAGCGTTCGATACTTCTACGTATTGGGCTCGGTGACTGAGATAGCTATCAAACCATTTTATTGTGTCAGGATCAAACCCATAGTACGACATCTTGGATAAAAGCAGAGTTAAATTTATAGAATCGAAAGCCCGGGAAAAATCTAACAACACCAACAGCGTGCACATTCCATCATCTTGAGCAGCTAGAATATTGTCAGTCACATCCAGCAAGGCAGTTGCAGTGCCACGACCCTTCCTAAACCCGGACTGAGCTTCTGGCAGAATGCTATTATTCTCAACATATTTTGTAAGTTGTATATTAACTACCTTTTCAAGCACCTTAGACAAGAAAGGCAGAATACTTATTGGTCTTAAGTCTTTCAAAATAGATGGATTTAACTTTTTAGGAATAGGCCGCACACATGCCAATTTCCATAGATCAGGAAAAGTCGATGTCGTAATCGACGTGTTTATAATAGATGTTAGTATTTCTAGGGTTTGAGGGAGCGAGAGAAGAAACATGTCCAGCGTAATGTGGTCACAACCTTCGGCATTGGACCGGAGACCAGTTAAAATCTTAATAATAACAGACTGGTCCACGGTTTGTAATGAAAAAATGCTATCATTGAATCTAGTAAACTCATAATAGGTCAGATTAGATATCGGTGTGTTTATATCTCCAGGGACGTTCAAAAAGTGAGAATTAATCTCGTTAGGGTTCTTAATGAGGTGTGGTGGGAGTTCCATATTAGTTTTTTTAAGCAATAATGTGGATTTCAGGTTTTTCCACAATAGCTTAGGATATTTAATTTTGCTATTTATATTATATTCAAAATAACTAACTTTCTCATGGTATAGAGACTCGTTAACTAGATGTTTCAAGTCCCTATAATAAGCCTTTTTAGCGTCATTTTTAGTTTTTAAATATTTAATTCTAGCCTGATTACGCAGATGCATCATGAATTTAATATTCGGGGTGATCCATGGATGCGATCTCTCCTTAATAACATGTGTTTTAAGTGGCGCAAATTTGTCAAATATTGCAATAAGATTTACGTTAAGAAACATCACGATAGCATTAACATTATGAGAGGGGATAGGAATGCTCCAATTAATGGTATCTAAGGCTGCATTGAGCTGGTCCAGTGGAATACTCTTCAGATTTCTAAAGGATTTGATCAAGGGAACGGCTTTATCTTTTATAAAGTGAAGCTGAGCGGTAATAAAGGCATGTCCTCCAAGGGCACAAATCGGCTCTACCTTTACATCACTCACCTTGGCGTCTGAACATACCAGATCGATTAACGTTTCGCTATGCTCAGTGAAGTGCGTGGCTGTACTAACGTGTTGTTGCAAGTTGAGACATCTTAGAAATGCGATTAGTTTATTAGTTTTACTGTCAGATTGTTTATTATAATTAATATTAAAATCGCCAAGGAGTATAGTACGTTCGCAGAATGAAAGAGAGTTTAAAGAGCAAGTTATAGCATCCAAGAATAGGTCAACATCCTGCCACGGTGGTCTGTACGCGGTCCCTATCGCAAGTTTAATCCCACTGATACTCAATACCAGCCACATCTGTTCGACGTTGGTGTGTTGTGGATCCACAGGGTGAGAATGTGAGCGTACAGTGATTCCGAATCGTATGTAAAAACCTATCCCCCCACCACGACCACCCCGAGAGCTCAAGGGCCGCGGCACGTGTCTCAAACGAAAACCGGGCACAACCGGTGCACGATCATCTTCACCCGCTTTGAGCCAAGTCTCGTTAATAGCCATGATGTCCACGTCATGACTTTCCATTGCAGCAACAAACTCGTCATGATTAGTACCTAGAGAACCGGCGTTTAGGAGTCCAACCTTTAAATATTTACTAGCTGCGCCGCCGCCGATATGTGTCTAGAACGAATAGTAGCGAGTACAAATCGATAACAGCCCTTACAAAATATATAAGATAAATTATAATAAACTGAATTATATTACATAATATGTAGGAACAAAAAACACTATTAGTAAGACAAGAAGACATTGTTAGTAACCATCTGTAATGTGTAAGGGACACAAATAGGAAAATTTTGATTAGATAATAATTAATTAGAAAATAATATTGACACAGAGAAAAAAATATTGTGGAAGGAGCTGCACAACTCAAAACCCAAACCACCGAAGTAGCGCGTCCCTCCGACAGAGCAAGCAAGAGCCAAACTATAACAATAACATAATTAACAAGGTGAATCTGACAATACAAAATTTCAAAAAACCAATAGAGCGGTTGAAACAATTTCACAATATAATCACACAGTTTTACTCTGAAACGGCTCTCTTCCCAAAAATTCGTGTTATGTCGCTCTCCGAGCGAATACGTTGAGCGGTCATCCCTTCCTCTTTCTTAACATAAATACGCCCATCTTTTGTCCAAACGTACTTGAATTTTTGTTGAGTCCCTAGTTCACGGGTTTTATAAAAAAGCCTTCCGTTCGAGCGGGTGAGATGCTCGTTGACGTAAATTCGGTTTGTTTGCCCGTTTAAGCCAATATCGGCGGTTGTTAATCCCCGCCTTACTCGGGCCGCGCTTAATAGCTCGTTACGTACGGCCCGGCGAGACAGTCGGACGACAAGTCTGCGCGGGCGCGGTGGCTCCGCGGTGCTAAAGCCGTCGGTGCGATTGCGGAGAACGGCGCCGACCCGCTCCACATAAACAAGGTCCCGCTCATCGAGAGAGACGGCTAGTTTTAGAGAGATCAGATTTAGTAGATGTACTGGGTTCTCAGCTTTAGTTTCTGGCACTCCGGATATAACCACGTCGTTGAGAAGTAGTTCCTGGTCCCGTTCGTTCAGCTGCGACTGGAGGTTGCTTATCGTGGCTTCCATACGATCATGATCAGAAGATTTATCGTTTGCGCAGGCCTCCAGTTCGTTGACCCTCGCCTCTAAATCAACGAGGCGATCGACGATCTTATGCTGTGACCATTCCTCACGCAGTTCCCTCATTTCGGTCCTCATGGCGGCTACTTCTTCCCTAAACTGCCGAATCTCACGGGCTAGGTCCATAGCTGGGTCGTTTGGGATAGGTGAGGGATCACGAGATTTCGCCGAGGACTTGCAGCTAGGGCATACACCATCAGAGGCGGCCGTCAACTTTCCACAGCTGAGACATTTAGGTTTAGGCGGCATATTTTAATTTTCCTTTTTTCCTTTTTGGTGGTCCAGTAGGCAAAAGTAAACAAATAGGAAAAATGCTTAAGATAGATAGTACTGCTGTACTGTACTGCAGTACTGCTGTTTTTATAAAACAGTCGAGACAATTTTCAACTGCCGGATGTTCCTTCAGTTTCATCATCAATCATCTAAAGGGAAATCATTATAAATTTCACACGTCGTCGCTTCCACATTCCAGGCGTGTTACTCTTGAAAAGTGATGACAAGACCATGTTATCACTTGGCTTCATATCCAAGCATGCTGAGGACCTGGCGCCTCTCACCAGGGTGCTCACAGCAGAAAAGGCCGACCTGGGACTCGATACAGAGGTTGACATCAAAGTAGGTACATAATGTGTTCAATGTGTGGCTCTGGTGTGGTGTGGCCAAAAGTGACCGTTTTGGCACTAAGATGTTGCAGAAAAAGGTATCATCAAAATTATCTACTAGTTTACAAATTTTATAGAGTTCTGTACCCAAACGGGATAACGGGACCCTAGCTATTACTAAGACTTCGCTGTGCGTCCGCCGTCCGTCCGTCTGTACGTCTGTCACCAGGCTCATGAGCCGTGATAGTTTAAATTTTCTGAGATGATGCATTTCTGTTCCCGCTATAACAACAAATACTAAAAAAACAGTATAAAATAAATATTTTAGGGGGCTCCCTTACAAATAACGTGATTTTTTTGCTCGATATTGATAACGGCAACAGGTAGACGCTTGAAATATTCACAGAATATTAAATTAGATTAAAATAAAACAAATATTTAAGGGGGGCTTCCATACAACAGACATGATTTTTTACCGTTATTATAGATAATATTCGTGCGCGAGTCTGACTCACACTTGGCCAGTTTTAATTATACATACTACTATTTGGTCCCCGTGAGTTCACCCTCGTTATATACCTAAGTACATAATTATGTACTTGTTTTAGTTTTCACCCAGGTTAAATTCGGAGATCCGCGTGAAATCCGAGATAAAAAATACCTACCCTAACATGACGTCCTTCTCTGTACCTTCCCCTGACAACGTGTACATGCAAAATTGCATGAAGCGCGTAAAAGCGTAGTTAACAAACAAAAACAAACTCACATTCGCATTTACAGTAGGTAAGGATTGTTTTTAAATGAAATATCTTAGATTTTAAGACATAAAAGATTTCATAGAGAACCTCGCTAGTTTCGGTGCTATATGCACCTTAAAATGATAGTTTTACAAGAATAATGTTATTAGTTTTTTTGTTTTTTTTTTCTCGCAGAAACTTAAATTTTACTACATGGAGTCCAGCGACGATTTTCTAGTGAGCCCTATATCTTCAGAGTTGAGGGAAGTCATGAACAGGTAAAAACTGATAGATAACATAATAATATCTATAACCTACTCATTTTTTTTTTAGTTCTTTCACTTATAAAAAGCTGGAGCATTCCTGAGTAACATACGGTCATTCTTATCGCGGAATTCCCGCGGGTACTCCGAATTTAACGCGAGTATAAAGACTTCTCGGCTTTACAGGGTTGTAAGTAAACTAAGCCAAGACGTGAGTGCCCCACAGAAGTACAGTCACGAAGGCTTCAACAAGATGTACAAATTGTGGGCCTACATCATGTCGCAGGAGCCCTACGACTTCGCCGAATGGTACCACGACAGAAAGTACCCGGCCAATGGGGTGGTCGAGCTGATAAAGAAGGTGAGCAGTTCGGTTTCTGTTTCAACATTTCTATATTTTTTTTTTATGTTATAGAGGGCAAACGGGCAGATGGTAAGTGATTACCGCCGCCGCCCGCCCATGGACATCTGCTACACCATATAGGGTGTTGCCGACCGTTCTATGTATAAAAAATGAAAATATTTATACAAAATGCAATGTGTAATTAAATCTGCACGGTCGCCATATTTACATACATATACTCACGGAATTGTAAGTTTTGTACCTTAAAAGTGAGTTTGTTTCTTTGTTTGTTACGCTTTTACGCCTTAACGGCTCAGCCGATCATCATGAAATTTTGCATACACGTGGTCAGAGGTACAGAGGAAGGACATAGAGCATTATCCCGGAATTCCGAAATTAATAAGGGTGAAACCGCGGGAAACAACTAGGTAGTACAAAAAAAAATTCCATTCTGGCATTTCCCCTAGTCACGATGGTTACGATCCCACACTACTACGTAAACTAAAGCAAGATAATAGATAAGCAAGATTCGTGATTTTGAATATCGTCGATCGAGATTAGGGAGTAGACTCCTTGGATTATCAAAGTGTTATCAAAAACGCCAAACTCAATCAACTCAACTCAATCAACGAGTTGAGGAATCAACTCAATATTATGAGGTTTTGATTTTTGTTCCAGTTACTTGGCGTGAGTAATCACTGCATGTCGGCCGTGGTGCGTCTGTTGGAACTGCAGTTCCAGGACAAATTCATCGATCTGGACTCGGCAAAACATTCCCTGGAGAAATTGAGAAATGATCTCTTTGTAAGTATACGTCCACAATATTACGTGTCTATTATTTTTTTATTATCTAACTGACGCGTGACGGACTAAATAGAATTTTGATTTTCATACCCTGGAAACTACCCTATTTTGTTTTTCATGCCCCGGGAACATCCCGGGAACCACCCTGTTGCCTGTAGAGTGAGTTGGGCGAGACGGGCGTGCTGCTCCTCCCGAGCGCGCCCCACCCCGCGCCCTACCACTACTCGTGCTTCCTGCGCCCCTTCAACTTCTCGTACTGGGCCGTCGTCAACGCGCTGGGTTGTCCCGCCACACAGGTAAGCGTGGATCGCGAACTATGACTACCAACTTTAGAAGTTTTCAAAAGGGTACCTCCTACTTGTGGTCTTAAAAAAAATAGGAAACAGTAGAATATGTAAAATAGGGCAATATATTTCAGCACAACACAAGAGCCTTACCTAAATTCATAGGCAATTAGGCATATATCTCTTGCATGCTCTGTCGAAAGGGTCACCAATTCACCACTCGCCAGCTCAGCATTAGCTGGAAGACAATAAAATAAGTTTAATTGAAAACTCTTTGTTTAGCGTGCTGAGACAGTGACCGTTTTGGTCAGGCCAGCGAGACTCCCTTGCAGCAAAAGTTACTATGAATTTATGCGCGAACTTCTTTACCAACTTTGGAATACTTAACCAAATTTTTATGACCGCGTCATACATTGCATTGGTATGGTAAGCACAAAATGCTTTCATAGATCGGTTAAGTGCCTACTCTTAAAACGTAGTGATTATTTGCTCAGTGGTTTTGGTCATGAGATCGCACCACATAAACACCTCTGCTATCCACCCTCATAATATTATCATATATATTAAATATTTTTTTAAATCGTATTCCATAATGCAAGTAATTCTCTGTTTCCAAATAAATGCCTTTATTCTTCTTTACATTTTGATATTAAGTTTCAATGCTGCAGAATTATCGACAAGGATCTTCCTGTGGTCTTGATGTTGAAGTCATTTGTGTTGATGTTAGACTCGCGTTGGTACCAGGTGCCCATAGGCGTGAGCGGCGCGGGGCTGCCGCTGGGCGTGCAGGTGGTGTGCGCGCCGCGCCGCGACGCGCTGGGGCTCGCCGTCGCGCGGCACCTCGAGGCGCTCTTCGGCGGGGCCGTGCTGGCCTGCGACGTGCTCACATAAAATGAGAAACTCTATACCAGTATTACGTGATATAATAACTTATAAGATACCAATTTCTTTCAGGAACTTATTGTATATAAGATACCAATTTCTTTCAGGAACTTATTGTATTGTATAATAAATATTCTTCCTTTTGTTTCTATTAATGGCGTTTTTTAATTGATCCCCAAGTGGTTAACTATGGTTTATTCGAAAACTTTCCTGGTCAGGGGTTCAAAATAGATGCTGAAAGGTGACTGAAATAACGAAGCCTAACGTGGTACGTGTGTTAACTATTAAATCATTTAAATATTATGTCAAAATACGAATAAAACTTGTCAAATTTAAAAAATAATAAACTATAGAAAAAAGTCAAATAACAACAAGTAAACATGCATTATATATAATTTTCCTATATACGGGTAGTAGTTCCGACTTCCGAACATCGAACAATGTTCTATTTGTAATATGTGTACGAGCCGAATGCTCGTACAGCAAATTTTCCTCTATATATACGCGTTAGCAATTGGTATTTGGACGAGCCGTAACTCGTAACTCAGATTACGCCAAAAGTAGTCAGCAAGTTAGTCGGGTATTGCCAAACGGCAAAAACCCCAACAGCTATTGGTCCTTCGAGCATTTTACGAGGACACGAGGATTACTAGCTGTGCCCCGCGGTTTCACCCGCGCGATACGTTTTTATACAACTTTTTTCCCGACATCCGATTTAAATGAAATAAAGCCTATATGTAGCTCCAGGCTAAGCTTGTGAAAACCGCATGACAATACCTGTCAAAACAATCCGACAATCCGTTTAGTAGATTCGGAGATTATCGCGAACAGACAGACAGACAGAAAAGAAATTTAAAAACTTTTTTTTGGCTTGATTACTCTTCTTTTATCACCCCTCTCAATTTTAGGTAAAAATATTCAATGTACAGAATCGCGGATTCTACTCTTTTATTATATGTAGTACCTAAGTATAGATAGAAGATAGATATTATATACTTAACTATAGTATATACCACGTTTGCTTGGTTTCCACGACACAAGCTTATAATAGCTTCTAACTGTGGGATTAAGTAGATCTGTGTGTTATGAAGTGGATTATTATTATATTATTACTAGCTGTTCCTGCGGTTTCACATGTTTCACCCGCAGTAATTTCGGAGTTCCCGCGGGAACTCTGGGATAAAAAGTACTCTATGTCCTACTCTGTATCCCTGACAACGTGTTGAGCGGTTGAGGCGTGAAAGCGTAACAAAGAAACAAACAAACAAACACACTTTCACATTTATAATATTAGTTTTTATATCATAGGAGGCAAACAGGCAAGTGGTACAACTGATTACCGCCGCCCATGGTACCTACTAGTATAGTATCATATTATCTGTGCCCATGGACATCTGCAACTCCAGAAGGCAGGTATGTTGCTGGAATGAGGATGGGAACTGGACTTTCAAGTGGGGCTGCCGGAACACACCGTTATGCTACTGCTCCACCTGCGTTAAAGTTAACGTTGATGTTAATGTCCAACTACGCGTTAATTAAGGCATTAAAATACGTGTTTCCTACATTTAGTTTGCAACGTGCCGTTAAGCGTTAATTTCTAGTGAAATAACGAGTTAACACAAAATGGAGGTTGAAGCTTCAAACCGCTGTTTTTTGCAATGGAGGTAGAAGCAGCTGTAATTTTTGCATCAATGAGTGTTTTAAATTATCATATGCATTTATGCAATTTAAGAAAAAAGAAAAAAACACGCAAAATGAGAAGGCGTTAATGTAGCCTACACCGCTTAGTGCGCTAAATAACGCGCTAAAACCCTTTAATGTGTCAAAAAAACCGACACCCGAGCTATCGCTTAACATTTAGCGTCATTAGTAATGCCGTTAGTAAGTTAACCCGTTAAAATGTTGGCCACGTCTACGTAATACCTTAATTAGCGCACTAATTCACGCGTTAACACGTAGGTGTGGCAGTAGCATTATAGGTGCTTGCCGCTTGGCGACAGATTTACAACTTGAAGGTGGTAGCTAGCTGGTATAAGGATTATTTTCTGTCCTCGATATTACACCTATACAAAATGCCGTCTATAAATTATTATCTGTGTTAGAACAGCTATAATTTATGTACAAATTACCTGAGATAGACTACGTAAGTATAATTGTCCCTTCAAGCAACTAAATAATTGTCGGACGCTTGGTTTTGTCATATAATGTAAATTAATTATACAGCTATCAACAGCAACGGCATAGGCTATTCAGCATGCTGTAATTTGATAAAGTACGTAAGTAAGTACTAGGTACCTGTACCTAGCCTATGTTTTAAATCGTCAAAGTGCACGAGCAAACTAAACTGGGTTTTTGTTGCATGGAGGACGACTACCTAATCCATAATATTATGTGAACTCTATATCTACCTATCTATCTCGTACTATATGAATAGCTTTTTTCAAATATTTTTTTTATTAAAAACAAAAAGTTATTTTAAACGGTAACTCAAACTCAATGTCGTAGCTAATCATGGAAACTTGGAGAAAATGCGAGTTTACACGGGTGAAGGACCTTTTTAACCAATCAAAAACAGGAGGTTCTGTCTTCTACTGTTACTGGACGCATGTTTTTGGATAATTTTACATTGGGTACCTACCTACTCGAAGACGGTTGGACTGAAAATTCAGTGCAGCAGTGCAGCAGGGTCTTAATTTATTGATCCCTGCAACATTAGTTATAAAAAGCTAGGAATTAACTAATTAAGATAGGTACCGAAGAAATTAGGAATTCCCAGTTCTAAAAAAATCATATCTAAATACGTAGGGTTCAAGCTGAAATTCTTAATTAAAAAAATGACGTTAAATTTAATTAATTAAATTTCTAACGGAAGACATAAAAACCATTTTTCCTTTTTGATAAGTTACATAAAACCATTATTTAATACTAAATACCATATACTGATAGGTATACATCATATTATTTATCCTGAAAAAATACACAGTTGTTGAGGGATCTGGAAAGCGCGCGATAAAGAATTTTCCTTAAGGTTGAAAGGTCTACTTTTCTAAAATCTTTCGCACATACTAGGTAGTAGTTGCACGATCTACTATTTCTACTTCCAAAGATGTCTAGCGGTTCAACCACACTTTGTGTTCCATGAATTGTTCTCTACATGCGTTAAAGGCCGTTCTATATGCCTATTAATCTATGAAGTAGCAGTACCTAACAAGAATAATGCGCACAGTATGCCGTCGTATATCTCGTGTGGTCCAGCTAACCGGACGGTCAAATTGTTTTAACTCCTACCTTTGACTAAAACTAAGTATAGTTTGTCAGAATAAAAGCTTCTATTGCAACGCTTACCCGTAGCCGGTTAAATAGGTCGATGCGTGCGAGCGTAAATTAATATAATTTTCGATTTTAAATTATTTAATTAAATTAGGTACACAACAATTTATAGTACCTACCTTTATAGAAAAAAGCACTTAGTTTCCGGTTTGATTGTTTTAATTTTAAGTGTGTCGTGGAACCCCTTTTACCAGTTTTTTTTTTCTTTTTTCAAAATGTGTAAAGTATTCGCTATTATTTGGATGCACTACCGTCTCATGATGGATTACGTGGTAGACTTTATCTTCTCTTTGTTTTGGAAGAAGAAGAAAATACCACCGCTAAAGAAGAGTCACAGGTTTCTGGCGGAGAGTGCAGTGACCCTCGCGAGGAGAATCAAACAGAAAAAGCTGAAGTCGGAAGATTTAGTGCTGGCAGTCATAGAGAGAATAAAAACGGTAAGGTTTTAAACTTTATGATAAGTTGAAAAGGGCCTACCTACCTTCTTAGCAAGTACTTACCGAAAATATCAATGCAATGGACATAATATTATAGGTTCTTAGACTTTCGAGAGATTCAAAGAATAAAAAAAAACTGTATAAACAACTGTGTGCGTTTACGAGGCACACGTGACACGCATGTGTTTACATTTGAAGTCACCAATTTTGAATGTGAAAATAGGAGCAAGTTCGAACCATTTGAAAGTCAATGATATAAATTATGCAACTCCGTTTATGCAGGCTTTTCTTCCTTTTTAACGGACTTCCAAAAAAGGAGGAAGTTCTCAATTCGACTGTAGGTAGGTATGTTGTTTTTTATTTTTATTTTTGTTAGGTACGCGATTACTTGAAGACGCCTGGACCGTTTGAAATTTTTTTTAATAGCAAATAATACGCATCCGTTCACTTGGATCCCTTTTGTTTGGATCCCCTAAAGATGATCCAGTAATTATCCACGTTTATTTGGATTTATTTTCCATACAGATCTCTTTGTAAAATATATAGTTCACTTGCTTTTTGTTACTGACATTCTTCTTATGATGGCGGTCTGCATTCGGTACGAGTATTGTAGGTATAGCTACTTGTGACACGCACAAAGGTTGGAAATATTCCTTAACTACTATTAGGTAAATTACAAACGACACGCTAGATATCACACGCAATGGTCAATACTACATCACATGGCTTGCTAACATGGCATTTATTTGTCCGTCCTTTAGCTCACTTGTAACGAGTGTGGAGTAAACTTATAACAGTTGAATTTTCAAGTGGGCGTGGATGACCAAATTCGAAACTGTAGGTACAGGGAATAGCGAAAAATGCTCAAAGGATTTCTTGGGGTCGATTTTGATACAAACAACTAGTGGTGTATACTCTATACCTGATTATCTTAGACTTAGATTTGTCAAAAAATTACATTCTTAGCCTGGAATCGAACCTGTTGATTTGGAAAAAGACACATCCTGTGTTATTGCGCCACTTAATATTTGCAGTAAGCTATAGTTTATAATAATAATACCTATACCAATAATACAGCTGAGCCCCGCGGTTTGAGCCGCGTTAAGTTGATGCTCCGCTCCAGTCCTCCATGCTCTGCTCCTATAGGTTGTAGCGTGGCCTATAGCCTTCCTCTGTAAATAGACTATACCTAACTATAACACAAAACGATTTTTTCAATTCGAACCAGCAGTTCCTGAGATTAGCGTGATCAACCAAACAAACTCTACAGCTTTAAACTATTAAAATAAAGTACCTACCTATAGATTAATTAAAAAAAATCAATAATAATAATAATAATAACATTTATTTCAGGCCACAAGAACCCATAAAAACCCCATATTACATTTGCCATTACATTTACATTACATACACTAAGTAAAGTACATACATTACATACAGTTAAACTAAAATAAAATTCCAATAAAATAAGCTACAACAAAAATAATTTCATGAGCAATATGATTTAGCTGAGCTTATAACAATTAATTAGTAACTTTATAGTCGTGAACTATCGTCCTAATTATGCACCGTGGTGTAATTAGTATAACTGTGAATTAGAGAGGATGGATGTGTCAGTGTCTAGATCATTTTTACAACCCAACGATTTAGTTAAGATTGCAAAAGATTATGTTGATGATTATGTGGGGTGGAACTTAATTATGTAAATAATCTTTCCAGTGTATGACTTTGCGTCAGGTTGAAGTTTGTAAGCCTTTGCCTCACATTTAAATTATCTCATTATTTTAATGAGATACCACGGTACCTACTTGTATTGCAATTGTAACCTGTGTACCAACGATCTCATTTGTCAGGTAAATGGTAATTATACATATATGACCATAGGTATGTGTGAGTTTTAACTTTTAAAACACCTGTGATTTTGTATTTACGAGAACCGCTAGGCTAGGTATCTAAGGTTAGACTTGCGCAGTGGCCACAAGTCAACCACTACGCACCTGTGCCGCTTACTATACATAAACTCTCTAGTTGATATTATATTATTTTCTCTGTGACGATCCTACAGTCTACAACATATTTTCTACCCTCGGCAACAAAATGGACGAATTAAGATCCGTTTATATCTACAGACATAGAGCGTGCCAGACACGTTCCGTCGCAGACAAAATAATATTCTCCTATACAGTGCATATTAACGTATTCATATCTATCATAATACGCCGACAGACACGGATCGTACCCGGCCAGTATTCGCGGAAAGAATATTTTGTCTCGCGGTTCATTTCTGTACGGTGTGTAATGTCTATGGCTACACACCGAGCAGGGTGAATAGAACATCGAAACCGTGCAGACGTCGTTTGTATATAAACGGTGTCTTTTGGTTTCTGCCATGGACCAATAGTTTAATTGGTCCATGGTTTCTGCCCACATTTCTGCCCTGGCACGTTTCTGTCACGAAACGTGTCTGGCACGCTCAATGTCTGTAGATATAAACGGACCTTTATGAAAATTTGCCGTGCGTAATATCGATGTGTAAATTCAGGTGGACCCCATTATAAACGCCGTAGCGGAGGAATGTTTCGGGAGCGCTTTGATAGAGGCGAAACAAGTGGACAGGCTTATCGAGGCAGGCTTGTCCGATGAGGAAGCCCAGAGGAAACCATTTCTCGGTGAGAACGTTTTATTGTTGTCTTCAATCAATTTCAAAATATTTGAGATTTTATACTATGTAGTATATTTTTAGGAGTAAGCAAATATAGGTGCATGTGTAAGGAAATACCTAATTTTAACGATTATAGATATAGTAGATAGATCATCTAAAATAATCTTTAGACTGGAGAAAAGATGCTGCGCAAAAAACTTCCCAGGAAGCAAGGTTGAACGAGTAGGGTGTCCACTGTCCAGTATTCTATTCTCGTCGCAAACATAGAAAAAATCAAGATAAAATAATTCAATATTGACGCACTTAATTTTTTTTATTGAGCTCGGTAGTTGCTGACGTGCTGACGAATATCCTAAGGGTCATTCAGTCTCTTCCTTTCAATGATGTTTTATAGAATGTCTTTGCTTCCTTTTCTATCGCCGAAGGCGGCTAGTTGACAAGTCAATTATATAAGTAAATCTACTTTTTTATTTATGACTAGCTGTCCCGCGCGGTTATACCTGTGATAATTTCGAAGTTCCCGCGGAATTGTTCCATACAAGCTTTGCAAGCTTTTCTCCCCTTTAGGGGTTGAATTTTCAAAAATCCTTTTTTAGCGGATGCCTACGTCATACAAAGAACACACCCTCTAAGTTTCAGGTCTCTACGATCAGTGGTTTAGGCTGTGCGTTGATCCGTCAGTCATTCAGAACAAAGCATTTTATATGTATAGATGTTCTCTGTACCTAATTCAACGATATAATACATAGAATGTCATTGACCTAATTTAGGTTTTTTTTTTTCACTTTTTTTATCACTCACAAGTAAGCTAGGTACTCATAAGCTAATGGGTATTATGTATATTTTGGAGTATACCTACATTATCTTTAAAGAAATATATAGTCAGTATAGGACTAGGACTTGAACTAGGACAGTAATAGGACTTCCTATTGTACCTAATATATTTCCACCATCATTATTTTGCCAGGTGTGCCGTTCACAACGAAAGAATTTCATAGTGTGAAAGGCCTTCGTGTGACCCTGGGTCTGTGGTGCCGGCGAGATGTTAAAGCGACGGAAGACTGCGATAGTGTCACCAAGTTGAAGAATGCTGGCGCCATTCTCGTGGCGACCACTAATGTACCTGAAATGGTTTTGTGGTGGGTGTCACCAGGATTTCTTTGGTGATTAACATGCTAATGCGTTTAACCACAGCTCATCTGATGTCAATTGACGATGTGTTATAGATTGTAAGCACACCTAGTCAATATAGTCACGTAATATATACGGAAACAGTCAACCTCACCAGTTTCAGAGTTCAGAAAGTTTATTCTGACCTCAGACGAAATAACTTTTTATTTCTGAGATTCTGACGTTGTTCGCTCAAAAGGCTGTAGTGATTTGGCTATTCTCCTACACAGGCAAGAGACCCGCAACATGGTGTACGGCATGACCCTGAACCCGCACCACACGGGGCGCACGCCCGGCGGCTCCAGCGGCGGCGAGGCGGCGCTCATGGCCGTCTACGGAACACCCATCAGCTTGTGTAGGAGCCAGGTCACCGTGTATTAGTGTCTAACACGCGTGAGGGAAAGTTTCCCTCATATTTATATTAGTAGGCTATTTGATAATTTAGACGAATACGTACAGGTATAAGCTCGTACCTAGACCTGATTGGTACTATAGGAGAGTTTTCCTCCGAGGACCTTTTCTGACACACCCTATAATACTTCCTCTACTATAACAATTTGTCTCTACGATGAGTATTAATAAAGATGTATCTACTATTAATAACCATTTTGGGGGTAACTCTATCCATCATTCTGAGGAACTTGTACTATGGAATCTGAGTCAACTGTAATAAAGGAGAGAAAAAATATTTATTAGGAATTACTTCGTATATTGCAGTGATCTAGTTTTGAGCTAACTTTAGTTATTGATCAGGTTCGGACCTCGGCGGGTCGATTCGGATGCCCGCTTTCTATTGCGGCTTATTTGGGCACCATCCAACACCTGGGACCACTAACTGTCAAGGTATGCTAATATTTCTTTAGGGGGGGCAATTTCACTCTGGAACTACTATACTAGTTAAATTAATTAAAGCTACTCAATAAAGCTACGGGATTTGTTTGACTGATGTTTGAGATGATTTTCATCCCGATACAAATAGTTCCCGATAAAATTCTGAAATTGACGCGAGTTACAATCGTTGGGGAACAGTTATATGTATATACAACGTGTTAATGAAACTGAAAACTAGAAAGTAGTTTACTCAGAATCAAATAGCGAATCGATCGCACTACGTTTTAATATGAGTTATACTTACTTATACTTACTACCTGAAGGTTGACTGGCAGAGAATGCCGCTGTGGCATTAAGTCCGCCTTTTGTACCATGATGTGCATAAAGTTTAAATAAATAAATAAATACTTTTTCATTTTTATTAGCCCATATTTAGATTATTTATAGTACCTACAATATTTGGCGCGTACGCCGCCCGCAGCAAAAAAAATCGAACCGGCATGCGCGGGCGTAGCGCTTGGAATTTCGTAGATAGGTCACCTCCAAACTAATGTTGAATAACTTTTAAAGTATAAATTTTTTCGACATAAAATATATTTTAATCATATTAATGTGTATTTTTTTAAATGGGGTGTATCAGGTTTTCAGTCCTATATTAATCCTTATTCCATAATATTAGAAATGTGGTCGTGAGTTTGTTTGTTACGCTTTCACGCCTTTACGGCTCAAGTCTCAACTCTCAACCGATCATCATTCCCGAGAATTCCCGCGAGAACTCCGAGATTAACTCGGGTGAAACCGCGGGGAACACCTAGCAATGAAATAAATTTATTGCTCTATTGGCTTTAATTATGCATTTACAGAAAGAAAAAAGGTCATACCTACTTACGTCTAGTTTTTTTAAGCCGGCAGGCACATCATAATTCTGAAGGTTAAAATTACATTTAACACTTCCTTGTCGCTGTTAAAATGTATCTGTACTTCTTGCGGTTCCGTAATCCACACAAAAAACATTGAAATATTTCATCGAATTGAAAACCCGACTTCCGATTTCCCAAAAAGGAGGTTTTTGGGAAGTCGGTTAAAAATTAAACACAAAGATCATTTGCTCCGCTTGAGGTTTCGTCTCCCTTAATTTCCGAATCTGGCGATCGATCGCTTCTACAACAAGTTGCTAACTGACGTAGTTGACCTTTCAATCAACAAATTAAAAATTCATAAAACTTTAATTAATACTAAAAGCATATTATAATATTAATGAACATATACAATCATGATAAAGATGCATGGTAAGGAGAGGCCAGTTTAACAGTTAGGTAAGTACAAAAGTTTTAAATAGGAAATAATTTTTATATACTTATGTTTTTGCCTACTAGGTATATTGTATATTAAGGAAATATTTAATTTTATTATTGAGACAATGTTTTATTGTACTTATTATAATTAAGAATTATTTATATTTATATTATTAGTGTGACGATTGAAAATGATCATATGCTTGATCTTAATCAATAAAGATATAATTTGACTTTGACTTTGATTACGAGGGAAAGACAATTTTTGTGGCGCGTTACCTTAACGCGCCGTGTTATGGTCATAGTGAATAAGGGCCCTGATTGGGCACCAGAACACCAGAAAGCTGTTACGTTACTGTAAAATTGACGCGTCAATTGTATAATCGTTATCGCTGCAGAAAACTATGGAACTTATCGTCATGACACGTGAACTCTGAGTGCGGCGGATGACATAACGACTCCGTTCCTTAGTTTTCTTTGCGTTAACGATTAAAGAGATTGTCAACTTGGCACCGGGAAACCGGATGCGAAAACGGTCTGTGTGCGGTCGGAGTTTTGCAAGGGTGAAATAGCAACAGCACACTTTACTGCAATGTTTATTGCATGTCGATTTCAGGAATAATAAATCGCGAGGGAGATGAGCCATCAATGTTGTCCCTTGGCTTCGTGACGAAGCATGCTGAGGATCTGGCGCCTCTTACCAGCGTGCTCACCGCCCAGTCGAGCGATCTATTGAGGCTTGACAGTGATGTAGACATCAAGGTTGGACATCTCACAAAATAAGCTATTAGCTATGTAAGCTGCCCTGCGATATCACTCGCGAGCCGCGTTAATTTGAGAGTTCTCCCGGAACTCTGTGAAATCCGTTCTTAGCTGACGTTTCCTAACTATAAAATATCCACCTGCCCAATAGCTTTATACTAGGTATATGTAACGAAGTTTGCGAAATTTCGTGTTTTTGTTCAGTGATAAAGCAAAATCCAATTCTTAACATTAGCAAGTCGTTACGTCATAAAAGTACCTAATCTAGTAGATACCTGTCGTAAATCCGTAAATTATAAATAAAAATGAATGTTTCTATGTTTGTCCTCTATGCGTTTCTAAACCATTGGTCCAATCTTGATGAAACTTTGGCGGGTTGTTTTGCCTGCTTCCGCAAAAGTTTCTTATATAAAGAGAGCCTTCGGGAATTCCGAAACTCACGCGGGTGATCCTCCGAAACGGTTGGACCAATTTTGACGGGACTTTCACTGCTAATTAGCTGATGTTATAAGGAGTGAATTATGCTACTTTGGAGTTCCTGCGGGAGTTCCGAAACTTACGCGGGTACCTACGCCTATAGTGTCCTATAAACTTAAGATATAGGTTTAAGGAAGATAGAATAAATAGGTGCTCGCTGCCCAGCTATCAATTATATATAGCGCTGTGAGTTCGTGATTCATGACATTTTTTCTGAATAGTCTTGGTCCATGTCTCCAAAGTTTCGCTACAAAAATGAAAAATGTTCCAATGTCAAGGTCCCAAACTCCATTAAAAAAAAAAATTGTTATTGTTTTCAGAGCTTAAAGTTTTACTATACCGAGTCCAGCAGCGACCCGTTAGTGAGTCCTGTAAGACAGGAACTAAAAGCCACTATGAATAAGTGAGTCAATCGTTTTTTATTGCTCCATATCTTTTAACTAAGTTTTTAACTTACTTAAAAGATCAAGAGTAATTATTTTATATTATGATAATCCCAAATTCTAATTCTAATATACTTTATTTATTTATTTGCAAGAATATGGTAGGTAAATTGTTGTTAAAAAATACGTGAAATTGTTTCAGCATATTCTGCCGTTGTCGGCGTGCAAATGTCATTTTAAACTTAGATTAATGGGCATGTGGACTAATTTTTATTATTTAGTCCGTCTTGTAGATTATTAAAAAATATTGGACACGTATTTTTTCTTTTTTTACGTAATCAAAAAATAACGGCGATATATTGAGTTGAAATTTCGCGTGACGTCACTATTCGGGCAGGTGGTATGGCGGTTTTATCGGTTAGTGACGTCACGACCTACTCACCCTAAACTTGAATGCGCTTTATCTCTGTATATTTTAAATTATTTGAAAAAGCAAAAAATACGTGTCTATTGTTTTTTTATTTTCTAACTGACGGACTAATTAGAATTTTGATTTTCAAAAGTAGTCGACAAACAACGAAATTTAAAATATGTCATTGGTTAAGATTTCACTTTTTTCAGTTAATCCCCGCTTAGGTAAATCAGATGATATCTTTAAAAGTTAAATATTTTTTATGTAAAGGCGGTGCCTATTCAAATGACGAATCAATAAAATGTTATTGGTATCAGCGTGAAGTCTGTTTACATCATGGGGTAAATGACTGAAACTTATTGCTTTTATGTGGTCTTTTTTTAGTTGTGGTCAAAATTGGCAGACTAATTTAATAAAATTTCGCGATGATCGGTTGAGTAGGTATAGTTGAGGCGTAAAAGCGTGACAAACAAACAAACTTACATTCACATTTATATTATTATAATAAGTAGGTATTAAGGATTTTTCATTTTCCTTTTTTATTCTTCTTGACCCAGAGTAATTAAAAAACTAGAAAGTGTGACATCTGCCGCGAACCGACCTCAGAAATACACCCACCGCAGTCTTCGCTACATGTACAGCATGTGGTCGAAAATGATCACCAAGGAGCCCGAAGATTACACCAGCATATACTTCAACAATGCAAGGCAGCCCTCCATCTTCGTTGAGATCATGAAAAAGGTAACAATACCACAGATAACAATACTATACTAGGTACCAATAAGTTACTTAACGCTCAGTCAACGGATTGAAATTCCAACAATATTATACAGTAGAAACAATCATTGGCGTATCTAGGGTTATTCCTATCCTACTAATATTATATTTCGGGGGGGGGGGGGGGGGCGATGCGAAATTCTGTAGGCGGTAGGTACTAACAACACAAGCTTCGTTGAAAAATAAATAATAATACTCGGGGGGTCGCGGGTGCATACTTTTAAATATTCTATTTTCTTCTGAAGTTAGTTATCAGTATTATAGAATTTCGAATCAGTAGCCCAACATCCTGGGGTGGGCACCAGACCATCCTGGAGTGGGCACGGCCCACCCGGCTCCCCCCCTATATACCTACGCCTATGGAAACAATATCTTTATAAAAAAATGAACGTAAGAAACTATTAAAACAAAATTAATAGACTTTTACCTACCTACTTCACTACATAGTATAAAACAAAGGCGCTTACCGCTGTCTGTCTGTCCCTATGTATGCTTAGATCTTCAAAACTACGCAACGAATTTCCATGCGGTTTACACCAATTGATACTCTATCACTCTTCCTATGGATCACTCTGATCCATGAGGAAGATTTATATTACCTATCTATAGTTTATCCTGGAACTCCCTCGGGAACTACGAAATTACCGCCGGTAAAACCGTGGGGGACAGCTAGTATTTTATATAGGTCAGTGGGGAATAAATAAAAACCATTGCTTTTTGACCACTACTGGATAATTTGAATTATAATTCATAATTAAATTCTAGGCAGTTATTGTGCCCTCAACATCAGTCATCTATTCTATATATATAAATCCTTTGTCCTGAATGACTGATGAATCAACGCACAGCCTAAACCGCTGATCGTAGAGATCTGAAACTTGCAGGAGGGTGTGTTCTTTGTATGACGTAGGCATCCGATGAGAAAGGATTTTGAAAATTCAACCCCTAAGGGGATGAAAAGGGGTTGAAAAGTTTGTATGGAACAATTCCGCGGGAACTTCGAAATTATCGCGGGTGAAACCGCGCGGAACAGCTAGTCATCAATCCTACTAATATTATAAATGTGAAAGTGTGGATGTTTGGATGTTTGTTACTCAATCACGCAAAAACGGCTGAACGGATTTGCATGAAATTTGGCACGCACGTTGTCAGGGGTACAGAGAAGGAAATAGGGTATTTTTTATCTCGGAATTCCCGCGGAAACTCCAAAATTACCGCGGGTGAAACCGCAGGGCACAGTTATTAAATAAATAAATGATAAATTCCAGTTGTTCTGTATGAGCGAACACTGTTGGTCGTCGATACTCCATCTGGTAAGAGTGCGTGTGGAGCGGAGGCTATTCAACCTCGACAATATGGACGCGCCGCTCCAAGAACTCAAGGAGGATTTGATAGTGAGTCATTATCAAGTAAAATAATATCTCAGGTACCTAAGAAAGTTTAGTAAATCAGGCCCGCCAAAGATGTTAGTTCCTTTGGGTGTCCAATCTGCTAACCTTATCTGGAAACCGGGCGGTGTGCAGCCTGGCTTAATCCCAATAAGTTATAAAACCAAGCCTCAAGTCTTAACCTAAATCCCCCACTGATCCGTTGACATGATTGTACCCATAATCCACTAAGATCTCTTTACGTAAAACAACAAAGGAGCATGAAGACTAGGTGTATGCACTATGCAGTCTTTGTTCAGCAGTCCAGCAGTAAACATGTCAGCTAATGATGAGATAACCTGCATGATTACAGAATAAACTTGGCGACACGGGCGTGCTGCTGTTCCCGAGCGCCCCCCACGCGGCGCCCCCGCACTACACATTCTTTCTGCGCCCCTTCAACTTCGCGTATTGGGCCGTCATTAACGCGCTAGAATTTCCAGCAACGCAGGTATTGTCCTAACTAATATCTGTGAACGAAGAAACATGGAGCTAAAGGAAAATATTCGAACAAATTCAGCACAACGAAATTAAAATCCAAAGAAGCGAGGTTTTGTTTTGTCTTTTGAGTTTATGGAGGATAGATAAAAATGACGTGAGTAGTTTGTATCAAGGGTGGTTTTCATGAATAGAGATGAATAGAAGTCGTTCACTCGTTATAATGCCTCATTGGAAAACCTAATAGAACCAGTCACAATTATTGAGTTACTTAATTAATATACTTAGGTACCTACCAACCAACCAACTCAAAGGAGGTAATCAGCAAGTCTCAAGGGCGGTTGCCTGAGTGCTGACACTTAAAAAAATTAAATTGTTTTAAGGACGTCCCTTTAATATCTACCTGTTTACAAGAATTATATACGTACATAAATACGTAATATGTAGAAACATTAACATCGATTGCTACAGAATAGTAACGAGTGTTTTCAAAAAATCTTAATAATGTTTGTAGGTACGTCTATGGTAAAATTTGGGTAAAATCAAACAAAATTTACCGAGCACCAGACTTAAAACTTTCAATGAGTTATGCGCCTGTTAAGCCCAGTCCATATTGCCATGCCTTCTCAAAAGTTTGTTTTACTTAATTTATACCAGGTGCCCATAGGCGTGAGCGGCGCGGGGCTGCCGCTGGGCGTGCAGGTGGTGTGCGCGCCGCGCCGCGACGCGCTGGGGCTCGCCGTCGCGCGGCACCTCGAGGCGCTCTTCGGCGGGGCCGTGCTGGCCTGCAACGTGCTCACATAAAATTTAGTCCGCCCGCGCAAATTCAAATCTTTATACATAAACATGAATTGCTGTTCGTTTGTCTCGTTAAAACTCGAGAATGGCTAATTTTGATCTTGAAATATTTGTGGAACTTCAGGGAAGGTTTAAGAAGTAAATTAGGCTAATTTGAGTTCCGGCGGGAATTCCGAAAATCACACGAGTGAAACCGCGGGCACAGCTTTATCTAAATTTTTCTGTGATTTATCAGTGATTTTTATTTACTTAATAAATTTTTACTAGTGTAAGCATGAATTAAAGATTTCAGAATACCTTAGGTACGTCTCTCGTTTTACCTTACATCTGGTATAATATGTAGGTATTTATTATAGAATGTCTTTGATGTAGGTATAATACAAGGGCGGCACTGAAAATTTCAGGAATCAAGGAAGTGACACAACATTACTATTTAAAAATGTATTTATTGCTTTTCGAAGTATTCTCCGCGAAATTCGACACGTTTCCATACGATGGAACCAATCATTGAAGCAACCATTCCATTCGGAAGTTGGGGTCTCCAAAATGGCCGTTTTGCAGGCGTCCACAGCTTCTTCAGGTGATGAAAATCTCTGACCAGGCAATTTATTCTTTATTTTAGGGAAAGTATAGAAATCATTAGGGCTTAGGTCGGGGCTGTACGGCGGATGGTCTAATAATTCTATGTTTTCTTGCTCTAAAAACTCTTTTGTTGTGCGCGGTGTGAGAACTCGCATTGTCGTGATGGAGGATGATGCGGCGGTTGCAGTTCTCTTACCTACCTTAATACTTACCTATCATAATGTTGTAGTAAATATGTACCTAAACTGAAATAAAAGTATCTTGTGACTGTAAATGTTTTATTTTGCATTTAGCCATCTTTGATTCCCGCCAAAAAACTCCCACTGTCAGGTTCGAAAGCTCGAGTGAAAAAAAACACACTTTGCTTGTTAGTATATAGATTTTTATAAATTATTGTAGATTAAGATATATGAATTTGTAGAAAATTGAGCATTTATAATCAATCAAAATCGCGGACGCAATTTTTTCATCCAACTTCACAAATAAAAAAACCTCGTATATCTCGGAAACTAAATCCCGAGAACTGGTAACTTTGGAACTTTTAGAGATGTGTCGACACGGAAAAATCCTGACTCGAGTCAACTCGAGTTGAAATTCAGGTAACTCGAGTTTAACTTACCAGGAAGAAACTTAGTGTATGATTTGCTTTTTTACATATTTGTTATTCTATCCAACTATCTGTTAGGACAAATTATTATCATTGCTAAACTTCGTAGCTAGGATTGAAATAATAAGGTTTTTATATGTAAGGTATTTAAGGTTTTTATTGATTTTTTATAAAAAGAATACATACATACATATATGAATATCTAACAACAAGAAACAAACAATAAAACAACTGACACCGCTAATTTAATGATAACTTATCATAAACTCAAACGTCAAATCTGCAATATTGTGACATTTGTGACCAGTGAATATAGGGTACGTTCCGATATGCACTGCGAGCACTGTAAGATATGACGTCAATTCCAGACGCGGATCTACGGGGAGCAGTGGGTGCATTCCCCCAGAACTAAAATAGGTACTTAAATCAGACTATATAATTATTTTTTTTATTAAAGCGCGCACCCAGTAAACGAATCGCGCTTTAGCTCTTTCGCTTGATTCGTTCATTTAGCCCCAGCCCAAACACGTGTTAGGGAGAATTCAATACGAGTTAAGGAGAATTCAACTCGAGTTAACTCGAATTAAGCACAACTCGAGTTAGTAGTTCGAGTTGACACATCTCTACTGACATTGATAAGCTTGACAACTGAGTCTGACCCATCTTCATTTCATTTTTCTGCATCGCTTGCAATTTACACTTACTTTAATTTGATCTTTCGGTGCTCTCGCCACTCGACGCCAGTCAATAGCGCGCAGCGGGGTCAACAAACTAATTTAAATAATTAAAAATTACTATATCAGTTATTTTCAATTAAATTGCTCTAACTACAAGATTGTAACGCTGCGTAAAAATGTGCAGTGTCACCGGCAAGAAAGAAAAGAAAGAGGTGGGTACCTATTTTGTACTTTTGTCTTAGTAAAACAGGGACAGGGAAGAAATTTTTCTTGACTTTTTGTGCGAATAATACGGTAAACTACCTACCTACATCGTACCATAACTCTGTCTTTTATTCATCGTGAACAAGCGCAAGATAGTAGCAGTAGCTCCACAGTAAAAGTAACTTATGTAGGTAGGTACTAAAATATATACCAAATAATTCCAATTTTGATTAAAAAAACAAGCAAGGTTGAATATTCGGTAAAGTATACCTCATTTAGGTATTTTATTTAAATTCGTCAATAATTAATAAGCAAATTACTATAACAAAATTATTTGGGACCAATATTTTAAGTTAAAGTGGGTAGGGAGAGTAAAAAAAATCATTTTCAAAAGAGTTCAAAGTCCATTAACAGCTATGGCATACAACCAGTTTATTATTGCTTTTTAATTTTTATGTCCTAATTTTTTTTGTTTTTGTGTAAAATTTTTTTTTTAGTTTTGTACATTTCTAAGTATAGGTACAATTCATAGGTAGCGTAGGAGATTGAAATACCTATAGTATAAACTTAAATCATGTGTCTTAAGAACCTCATAGGTTTTAAATTAGCCCCATCCCCTACTAGCTATAGAAAATAAGGGTTACTACTATTTTTGAAATTAACAGCAGTCTCTTCGGACAATTTTTCATTTTAAATAAATGCTGAAGATTTGTAGAAATGTCATTAATATTTGGTATTTTCTCCTATTTTCCACATTATCAGGATTCATCGGGAATTGCTACAAAGATTTTTACATGAACTATAGTATATTTGATTCTTATAGTAGACAGTTTGACCTCTGTTTGAACTTTATAAAGATGTAACAAAAGACTTTCAACATATTGTGAGGGTAGATGAAAATACTTTTTAACATTGCTTCTCTTACAGTGGCGTAGCAAAAAAACCAGCAAAATATTCCAAGGCATGGCGTACAACACCATACAGCATGTGCTCCTGATACTCCGGAGTTATTTGGACATGTTCATAGACTTCATATTCTCCTTCTTCTGGGATGGCACCAGACAGGCTATCCCAGATTTAGATAAGAGACACCACATACTCACAAAGAGTGCTGTTACATTGGCATCCATGATACGTAATAGAGAGTTGAAGTCTGAAGATCTGGTTGCAGCCTGTATTGAAAGGATTAAGATTGTGAGTCTACCTTCTAGTTCTTATCATGGTAATAATTTATCACCTACCTACATGTTTGTGGGTTTGAATCTCACTGAAGACAGACAGTTCTTTGTTGTTAAAAAGTAGGTACCTTTAGTGTTAAAGATCAAAACTATTTTTTAATACTAAAATACTAAAATATTTAGTACTAGCAGTTCCCCGAAAAAAATTCGGAGATCTTGCGGGAATTCCGGGATAAAAAGTATCCTATGTCCTTCTTTGTACCCCTGATAACGTGTATGCAAATAATAAGATAATAGATCAGATTATTGTGCTAGAATGATGTAATATATGTATACCTACATATAATGACTACCTGTCCCCCGTGGTTTCACCCGCGGTGTGCCCGCGGTCATTACGGAGTTCCCGCGGCAATTCCAGGATAAAAGTACCCTATCTCCTTCCCTGACAACGTGTGTGCAAAGTTTCATGATGATCGGTTGTGCTGTTAAGGCGTGAAAGCGTAACAGACAGACAGACTGATAGACAGACGAAGTTACTTTCGCATTTATAATATTAGTAGGGAAGTATGGATTTTAACGTAATTTTGGTCAGATGTTGAGATCTGACCATATACTTTTCATGTCTAGAGTTAGTAAAAAAATACAATTACCTACTTATTTATCATGTTTTTATATTATATACCTATATGATAAAAAGTCTAATAAAAGCCGAGAGGTTGAACATGAAAATGTTTGGAAGGACAGGCCGTTAAGCCAAACAGCCATGTGCATGAATATCTACTAATTTAAGCCTCCTATAAAATGTACTGAGCTTTTTAATAACCAAATGTGTCTAGGATCACCCTAAAAATAAATCCTTTGAAATGTTTATTCAGTTAAGAACACGATAGGTAGGTAGTTAAGTAGAGCTAGCTTATCTAGGCTAAAATGACGCGCCCCTCCATCGGGCATAATACGCACGCACACAACCGTTAAAATATCGATACGACACATAAATCTGGTTTTTCCTTTCGTCCTCAGTTGCCGCATAGTGTCGCCGAGAACACTATTATAGTAGATTATACACCAAGGGGATAAAGCACTGTTTTATGTCACGGGCGCTACATTGAATCCTGAACATAACGAAGGACTCCAAATTTAACTCCCGAGCGCAGCGAGGGTGTTATAAGTTAATTCCCGACCAAAGGGAGGGAATTAAGATTGAGTCCTGAGTGCAGTGAGGGATTCAAGCGCCCAAGAAAAAAACAGTTTTATCCCTGTGGTGTATACTCTACTTTTCTCACATAATGCGAGACAATAAAAAACCAGGCTTAGTAGATCCTATATAGCCACTTCTTTCAGCTGGCGTGGCCTACTCGATTTGACAAACAAATGAAGTTCGTCTCACTGCGAATCTAGTGGGCCACGGCTTCGGTCTTCGAAAATCGAGTTGGCCGCGCCCGCTGAGAACACATTCTGTTTAGCGAAATGAGACGTTATGGACATAGCAATAAGAATTATGAAAGTGAAAATCACATTATTGACCAGCGGGTTATAATGAAATTCAATAGAACATTATAACCCGGCTAAAGCCAAGAGATATAATGTCTTGCTTTCGGTAAGGTTTACATGACATATAATTCGGCATTGTCGAGCATGTGGTGTGAAAAAGATATTATCAATACATGATATCGCACATCTAAAACTGCTTATTGAATAGTGGGGCGTGTCATTTTAGTTTAGATAAGCTCTACATTAAATCCATAATAACAGTAAAGTTGTTCCATTCTGTGTCTGTTCACTTCTTATTTGCGTAGTCTCGTAGCCTTTATCACGTCATAGTCATCATGATTGGCTGATTGGCTAGATTGAGTTCAGTTTCATTCATTTTTTTTTATCTACCCTCACTAAAGATTAAAAAAAAAACGGGTCCCTGCAGTTTCAACCTATCCAAAAATGTCATAGTGACTATTTCGTCACTTTTGTTCAGTCTGACAAGGTGGATTTAAACTTTGCACTTTCACATTAATAATATTAATAAGGATTTAATATAAAATTTTAGCTGATATAATAATATTCTTTTTGGCGCTAGCTTACATAAATCCTTACTTATTATAAAACAAAGTCCTCTGCTGCATCTGTCTGGCTGTATGTTTGCGATAAACTTAAAAACTGCTGAGCGGATTTTCATGCGGTTTTCACCAATAGATAGATTCAAGGGGAAGGTTTTTATACGCATAGTTTATCCTGGAATTCCCGCGGGAACTCCGTAATTATTGCATGTGAAACTGCGGGGATAGATAGTAATATAATAAAACCAAGTCCTCTGCTTTGTCTGTCTGTCTGTCTGTTCGCGATAAAGTCCAAAACTACTCAACGGATTTTCATGCAGTTTTCAGCAATAGATATAGTGATTCTTGAGGAAGCGCTGCGGGGGACAGCTTGTATAATACTGTAATAGTAACCATTCATGGCTGATTTAATTGACCCTAAGGAGCCCTGGATACACCAGGTGATGGTGAAACTATTTATTATCGACTAGCTGTCCCCCACGGTTTCGCCCGCGGTAATTTAGGAGTTCCCGCGGGAATTCCAAGATAAAATATAGATATAAACCTTCTTCATAAATCACTCTATCTATTGGTGAAAACCGTATGAAAATGCGTTGCGTAGTTTTAAAGATCAAACGGCCGCACTCAGAGACGACTTTAATGATTATTATACTTAGTTAAGTATAGATTTTTAAAACAAAACTGCCGCAATCAGACAAGTTTAATTAATTAATGTTAATTGGCATTCAACTAGTTAATTTAAAATCTCATTAAATGCCAATTAACATTAATTTAGTGAACGTCTCTGATTGCGGCAGTTTTGTTTCAAAAATCTATACTAAACTAAGTAATCATTAAAGTCAACTCTGAGTGCGGCGGTAAGCATACATAGAGACAGACGGCCAGCGGGAGGCGACTTTGTTTTATGCTAGTAGTGATTAGTTTGTAATCCTCTGGGGGCAGGTGAATCCAATACTGAACGCGGTGACCGACGAGAGGTACGTGGACGCGCTGCGCGAGGCGCGCGACATCGACGCCATGATCGCGTCGGGCGCGCCCGACGACCTCTTGAGGAGCAAACCGTTCTTGGGTGAGACGTGCGAGCTGTACACGGTGTCCCGTAAATCGACGTCAAGCCAAAACCAGGTTAGGCTAAATAATAGTTGTTAAGAGAAAAAATATAAAAATGTTTGCTATGCCTATTTAACAAAAAAATGACAGGCATTAAAAACTGGACGAAAGCAATAATTCTGAAAATTTCATTTACAAAGGATTACACAATAAGAAGAAAATTTTGAAAAATTTAAGGTTTGTAGCAACAGGAGTTGAAGAACCGTCGCAGGGTGCAAATCATTATAAATTTTAAAGGTTATGACTTTAGCCTATCACCCGGTTTTGGCTTGACGTCGATTCACGAGACAGCCTGTATAACGGGCAAAGAATAAATAAAATATATTCCCATCACAATTCGTTGAACCCAGAAACTCGCGTGCATGAACTGCAGACCGTGAATGTTAAACACATACCTATTTTGTTTGTGGCCCTTTCGCACTTTAAACACTCAACCGATCATCACGAAATCTTGCACACATAAATTTTGTCAGGGACACATAGGGTAACACATAGGGACGAGTAAAACCGTTGCGGTACCGCACCGACGGGGCCCAATTTCCTGCTGCGAGCCGCAACGCCGACTACGCCCATGTACCTGTCACGTCTGTGCCACGCTACCACAGCGCAAGATGTTACAGAGTATATCAAGAGCAAGACCAACTTTCTTCTGAGGACCGAACTGCTGGAGTCACGTCATAATGCTAGTTTCAAGGCTTTTGTGGTGCGAGTCCCGACAAGCAAATTGGACACCTTTATGAAGGAAGACTTTTGGCCGAAAGGTGTGGTCTATTGGCGATTCCGGGGCAGGATACCGACAGCCACCACCAGAGCGACACAGTGTCAAAAATAGAATGATTTTTATATTTGTTATATATATGTTAGTTTTGTAAGGTATTTATCTATGGACCCATATTGCCTGATAACAAAACAATAAATAAATAAAAAAATAGGGTGCTTTTACCCTGGAATTCCCGCGGGAACTGATAATTACCGCGGCTGCCCCCCCCGTTAGGCGTGCCGTTCACCGCCAAGGAGAGCCACGCGGTGAAGGGCATGCTGCACACGCTGGGGCTGCGCGCGCGCCGCCACGTGCGCGCCGCCAACGACGCGGAGTGCGTGCGCCTGCTGCGCGCCGCCGGCGCCGTGCCCGTCGCCGTCACCAACGTGCCCGAGGTGAACAAGTGGTGAGCGAGCGATGTCCTGCCTCATTTTTATTGCAGCGACGATAGCTCAGCGGTCCGTGCGTTCGGATCAAACGCCGCGAGGCGTACGTTCAAACCCTAACAATGTGCTTGAGCTGTCGGTGAAGGAAAACATCGTGAGGAAGCCATAGCATGGTGGTAGGGCGCTCTCTAGTGCCCGGCTGGCTAGCTACCACCTTCAAGTTGGACATCTGTCGCCGAGCGCCTATTAACGGTGTGTTCCGGCAGCCTCACTTCTCAGTTCCCGTTCCAGGTCGGCAACGCACCTGCATGCCTTCTGGTGTTGCAGATGTCCATGGGCGGCGGTAATCACTCACCATCAGGTGTACCACTTGCCCGTTTGCCCCCTATGACATTAAAAAAAAAACTTTTGTTTTAAAAATGGGCATGTTGCCGTTTCTTTATCTTGCTATTATTATTATTGTATATTAAACCAGGCAGGAGACACGCAACATGGTGTTCGGCACGACCAACAACCCGTACCACACGGGCCGCACCGTCGGCGGCTCCAGCGGCGGCGAGGCGGCGCTCGCGGCCTCCTTCGCCTCCCCCATCTCTCTGTGTGAGCCACTCATCTTTGTAGAGGACAGGACTAGTCCATCGCCTGCGTTATTTTCGAAGTTCCCCTAGGAATTTCAGGATAAAAAATGCCCAATGTCACTCAGGAATACTGAGTAACATACAACAAACTACTGAATCGATTTTAAAAATTCTTCACTTACAGGAAGCTAGTAAGTCCTGAGTAACATAGGGTACTTTTTATTCCGAAATTCTCTCGGGAACTCTGAAATTATAGAATAGAATAAAATTTTACTTGATACAAAAAAAAAACAAATACAGAATATCGCGGGTGAAACTGCAAGAAACAGCTAGCAATATATAACACACACAGGACTATGCTATATCCACAGAGACAAGTTAATAGAGAAAAAATAGACTCGTTTGTGCTTGGTCAACGACCCATACATTGCATTTAGTTGCATGAGTTTAGTTTATTCGTGGCATTCAGAATGGTTTTTTGTCTTTATCATTCGTATGAGATTACGTGACAGAGAGAGCGCTATATTAACTTGTCTCTGTGGATTGATTATAGCTGTTCTTCGCAGTTTGACGGGTATTCCCGCTGGAACTCTTCCTACCTTGATAACAATATAAGGATTATCCGTTTGACTTTCAGGTTCGGACATCGGCGGCTCGACGCGCATGCCCGCCTTCTACTGCGGCCTGTTCGGGTACAACCCCACGCCGGGACACACCAGCCTCAAGGGTGAGAATAGAAATAAGTTTCAAGGCACTTTTCTATACTAATACTAGGGGGTTCCGAATGCTCAACGAGTCGAAATTTATTGCGTATTCTATTTCTAAGTATACTAATATTATAAAGAGGTAAGATTTGTTTGTTACAATTTGTCAAAAACTGGACCGATTTCAAAAATTCTTTCACCATTAGGCTACATTATCCCTGAGTAACATAGGCTATACTGTAATCCGGAACTCCCCCGGGAACTCTGAAATTATCGCGGGTGAAACCGCACGGGACAGCTAGTATTTATATAAACTAATAGAAATATTACACCGCCAGAATCATTTACTGTCAGTATTTTGGAACGAAGTTCTTTAACGTGGCTTCGGGTAGGAGCTAATATTCATAAAAATCGAAAGGAAACATGACAGTCACTTTCGCATACACATTAGTTTATACATATACCATACTAGCTGTGCCACGCGGTTTCACCCACGATAATTTCGGAGTTCCCGCGGGAATTAGGATTAAAATACAGCCTATGTTACTCAGGGATAATGTAGCTTTCTTATGGTGAAAGAATTTTTGAAATCGGTCCAGTAGGTCTTTATGGTCTTTATGTTAAATCGTAACAAACAAACAAACAAAAAAATCTAATCTTTCCTCTTCGTAATATTAGTATGATAACAGGGAGAACTTCGTTCCAAACGAGGGTTCCCCGGCCGCCCACGTTCAAAGTGTAATAGTAGAGCGGCGGAGACCAGATTTTGTAAAATCTCGTCGGTATCTCTTATGTATACCTACAACAGGTATGGATGTGTTCAGGGCGTTGTGTAGATTACGAAACTGCTTGTTGTAATGTTTTTTAGTGGTGGAGGGGATAGCAGTGACGTCATAAACATGGCCGCCAACGGTTTTTGTTTTTGTTAATTACATCGCACCTATTAGGTCTATCTGATTGTGTATGGTGTCATTTGAAAGCTTATTAAATGTTCTTTAATTTATTTCCCGACATCTAAAGCGTATCTATTATATTTAAAAAAATATTTGACAAAATATGATTTTTTTTTAAGCGAATTCAAAAATATTCTCTTTTTACTGAGAAACCGCTACACTTACGGTAAATTTGTTTAATATAAAAATTAAGTAGAATTTTATCACCTATTTAAAAATGCTAGTTTCATTAAAATAGGACTTAAAACAACTGAGATATGTCTCATTTTGTGGCGCAAGGAGCAAGGTTTTGTATCGTAATCTTATAGAACTGCTGTGCGTTTGTCGCGCTAAAACTCGTAAATGGCTCGACCGACGTGAATATTTCTTTTTTTATTGGGTTTTCAACTACCAGGAAAAGGTTTGTATTAAAGAAAATTGGGAGTTCCTGCGGGAATTCCGAATCTGAAACCGTGGGGCACAGCTAGTTACGTCACATAAATATTACTAATTCATGCTGTTAACCAGAAGTGCTTTCTTCATAGTACTGCCTTAAATAAATTATAAATTGTAGTTGCAATTGTGCTGTGTTAATAGTGAACAATCAAAACAATAAGTACTGTTATAAAATAATAGATGTCCCACGTGGTCACACTGCACCCGCGAGAACTCCGAAATTCCCGCGGAATTGTTTCATACAAATTTTGCAACCCCTTTTAGTCCCCTTAGGGTTCAAATTTTTAAAAATCCTTTGTTATCGAATGCCTATGTCTTAAAAAGAACACACCTTCCAAGTTTCAGGTCTCTACTATCAGCGGTTCAGGCTTTGCGTTGATCCGTCAGTCAATCATTTAGGACATGGCAGGCATTTTATATAATATTTGTTAGTATCAGGCAATTATGATAATAGGGTTAAAATAAGCTATAATTCATTATTTAACTATCTCGAACACAAAAATTGTATTGATTGAAACAAATCTCATCTCCAAAAGGACTTGCAAACATTCCTGTTCCTTCCTGACATACAGCCGCATTTTGCTGTACGACAACCAGCACTAATTACTGTTTTCACCGACATCCCATACGTTTACGGGATCCCCTAAGCGTTGTTTTGTGACCATTAGAAGATTGTTTCTGTTTCTTCACTAACTTTACTAACTTTTGCCGCTTGATCGGAAATATGTTATGAAAGAAATTCATTAAGATTTAATTTATTGACCGAAAAATATAAAGATATTCGTAACACTATCGTTAACATACGATAATTTGTGCCTCGTATGATCGTACACATTTATGACAAAAACTAACTAGAAGATATGTCTAAATAGTCATAATCCTGATAAGTAATGGTTAACTGATAATTTTACGCCCCTGGTACTCTGGTTGATATAATAATAAGCTCGCTTCAGGTTGCCGACACTAGTCCCATTTCGTTGGAAAAGGAGTAGTAGCGCCCGTTATCTTATATTCCACAGGAGTAATAGACGGACTCCTCTTGTCTCTTATCCCGGATTTTATGTATGTTCAAAAAGCACATGCGGTTTTCACATTTATCTCGTTTTGATTGCGATTGTTCTTCAAAAAAATTTCCACAAAATCATCAAAATTTTTGGTAGTTTTTGGTTTACCTACGAGTATATTTTGAACTAGCGCCTGACCGTCAATTAATTTTGCAGTTTTGGGCTTAGAGGATCCAGAATCCAAAGAACTCAGTGTTTCTCCCTTCTCGTGTAAAATAAGCTAAAACTGAGTTTGTGCACTGTCGAAGCCATCCGTTCGGAATTTCGTATTGAATAGAGCAGTGGGCGAATCCCTTAACTAATTTTTCAAAATTGTTTTCAGATCCAGGTTTCGTCCATTTTTTGATGATTAAATAATAAGTTTTGGCTTATATTTTTATAACAGTACCTAACTTATTGTTTTGACTGTTCAGTCTTGACATAGCACACACGCAACTTATATGTAGGTATTTAATAATTTACTATCTGCTCCCGGTTAGCGGTTTCACTCGCGGTAATTTCGGAGTTCCCAGGGGAATTCCGCAATAAAATTTACCCCTTAAAACGTGTATGCAAAATTTCGTGGTTATTGGTTGAGCCGTTATGGCGTGAAAGCGTAACAAACAAACAAACACACAAACTCACTTTCGCATTTATAATAGTGAGGATTTAGGGCAGCATTATGAAGAAAGCACGTTTGGTTAACAGCATGATATAGTAAGATTTATGTGACATATTTTTACATTACATTACATTAGCTGTGCCCCATGGTTTCACCCCCGTGAATTTCGGAATTCCCGCAGGAACTCCTAATTTTCTTTAACACAAACCTTCTCCTGGTAGTTAAAAACCCAATAAAAAAAGAAATATTCACGTCGGTCGAGCCATTTGCGAGTTTTAGCGCGACAAACTAACAGCAGTTCTATAAGATTACGATACAATATCTCAGTTGTTTTAAGTCCTATTTTAATGAAACTGGCATTTTTAAATAGGTGATAAAATTCTACTTAATTTTTATATTAAACAAATTTACCGTAAGTGTAGCGGTTTCTCAGTAAAAAGAGAATATTTTTGAATTCGCTTAAAAAAAAATCATATTTTGTCAAATATTTTTTTAAATATAATAGATACGCTTTAGATGTCGGGAAATAAATTAAAGAACATTTAATAAGCTTTCAAATGACACCATACACAATCAGATAGACCTAATAGGTGCGATGTAATTAACAAAAACAAAAACCGTTGGCGGCCATGTTTATGACGTCACTGCTATCCCCTCCACCACTAAAAAACATTACAACAAGCAGTTTCGTAATCTACACAACGCCCTGAACACATCCATGCCTGTTGTAGGTATACATAAGAGATACCGACGAGATTCGTTTTAGAGAAGGAATTTTCTCAGTTTGCCGCTCTACTATAAGTCAAATCCTTTATTCAAATTTGGCCCATAATGTGGCTCTTTTTGACGTCAATATAATTACAGTTATTATGACAGCACCCATAAAATATCCACCCTTCACAGCTTCCTAGTGCTATGGCTGAAGAGAAGAAGCTGCGCAACAAACTCTTCAGCAGCACGCTGTCAGTTTAAATATCTATAATATAACTAGCTGTCCCCCGCGATTTCATCCGCGGTAATTTCGGAGTTCCCGCGGAGGTTGCGGGAAAAAAGTACCTACTCTATGTCCTTCAGTTCCCGAGGGAATTCCGGGATAAAAACTATCCTATCTTTTAAGTTGGACCATATTATAAACGGTTACAAAATTTTATCAAAATCCGTTCAGTGGTTTCGGAGTCCATCGCGGACAAACAACGTGACACGTGATTTATATATATTAGATTAGTAATTAGTTCTGTAGTAACATCGTTGTTTGTGTGCAGGCTCGGTGCTGCGCTCGGGGCTGGCGCCCACCATGGCCTCCATAGGGTTCGTGGGGCGGCGCTGCGCGGACCTGGCGCCGCTCACCGCCGTCGTCGCGGACGGCAAGGCGGCCGACCTCGGCCTCGACCGGGACGTCGACGTCAAGGTGCCGTCCCGTCGACAGCTTCAAATTGAGCCCCCCTAGCCAAATTGATATTGAGAATTAGAATACTAAGTAACGAATCGTCGTGTCACTTGGTCAGCCAATCAAAACTTTAGTTTCATTTTTATATTTTTTGGCCAAATATAGTACTTTTTTTTAATCTTAGCAAGAACACACCTGATACTAGAGTTTAGCAACACTGTGTTATTTACTCGTTCAACAGTATCTCCCCAATATAAATTGGCATGATTTTTTTTTGTAAACAGAATTTGAGCTACCATTATGTGGAGACAATCAATGATCTGCGCTTGAGCCCCATCTCTCAAGATCTCAGAAAAGCTATGTGCAGGTAAAATGACCTTAAAAATTTTGAATACTACAAGTTAAAAAACATTTAAACAATGGGGACATTGAACATAGAAAAATTTCCAGCGCATAATGGTGAAAGAAATTTTGAAATCAGTCCAGTAGTTTTTGAGTTAAATCATAACAAACAAACAAATAATTAAACCTTTCCCCTTAATAATAATAGATCGGATTATTGTGCTAGAATGATGTATAATGTGTGTGTGTATAATGACTACCTGTCCCCCGTGGTTTCACCCGCGGTATGCCCGCGGTCATTACGTAGTTCCCGCGGCAATTCCAGGATAAAAGTACCCTATCTCCTTCCCTGACGACATGTGTGCAAAGTTTCATGATGATCGGTTGAGCCGTCAAGGCGTGAAAGATTAACAAACAAACTCAATTCCGTATCGTTCCAGGGTGATAAGCAAGCTGACCGACGAGGTGGAGCCGGTGAACGCGCCGCAGCCGTACTGGCACGCGGCGCTGCGGCACGCCTACCCGCTGTGGCGGCACCGCATGACGCGCGAGGCCGACGTGTTCGCGCGCCTGCTCACCAACAACACGGGCGAGGCGAGCGCGCTGCGGGAGCTGCCCAAGAAGGTGGGCACTGGACAATGTAGAGCAAATAAACTGACCAGAGAGGTTTTTCTTTCGGGGAAGGCAAAGGAAACTTAGTCCATACAGCTAATAGGCTATTCGACTGATTTTTTTTTCTATTTAGTCCGTCAGTTGGATAATAAAAAAATAATAGACACGTATATTTTGCTTTTTCAAATTAATGAAAATATGCTTGGATTAAGCGCATTAAAGTTTGAGAGTGGGGGCTCATAACGTCATATGCAGGTCAAAACTGCACATACTTGTGACGTTGACTCAACCTATTTCCGTTATTTTTTGCTTACGTAAAAGAAGAAAAAAATACCTGTAATATTTTTATATTTGTCCGTGCCTTACACTGCCTCAATGCACTTCTCGCATCGGCTCCTGACTGTGATTTGTTTGCCAGTCGATGGATGTGTGTGCGCGATGAATGTTTGAGGTATTGCGAGCGGATGAATGCATCAAAAATGTAGTTTTAGTTTTTATCTTGTTGTAGTTTATTAGTAGTCTTAGCGTATTTGTATTATTAACTTCACAGTGCCTTAGTATTACTGTAATGCTGTGAACTTTTTTTGTGTTATAAATAAATAAAATAAATAAATGAATCTCCAGGACGAGCTGAAAATAAAAAATAGTCAAATAACCTATTCAAATGTTTCTTTCTCCTTCTGAAGTTATTTACATCGAAATGCATTGGTGAGATGCATTTATATGCTATGCTAATTCGGTTATCCGTTCACTCGTAACCACTGAACCGATCATCATGAAATTTTGCATACACGTTGTCGGGGGAACAGAGGAACGCATTTTATCCCGAAATTCCCACGAGAACTCCAAGGTTAACGCAGGTGAAAGCGCATGGTACATAATGATACAACAGCTAGCATATACCTAATAATAGTTTTTTTTTTTTTTTTTAACATGGTGTTTGTTTGTGCGGCAGCTGCTGGGGCTGTCGTCGTACACGATGGCGGCCGTCATGAAGCTGGTGGACGACCAGCTGCTGCCGCGCGTCGACGAGCAGTGGGCTGAGAAGACGCTCGCCGAGCTCAAGAGTGATCTGTTGGTGAGTTCGCGCACCGTGTCTCAAGCTAACTCTGCTTTTGGCCCTTTTTTAATGTTGTATTTAATTTAATTTTATTCTTCTGTCATTGAATTAGCTGTAGTACCACAAAAGTGACCACGTGAAGATAAAATTTCACGTCTAAGAATAGGATAATATGTATGTAGAAAATGGAAATTCCATGATATACTCCCATTGTCAAGGAAGGAAGGACAAAGGACGAACGTAGAAATTAGTAGATATAAATATCGTCGAAAAAAAAAGAAACTAGGTTACTGAAAATACATAAATGGTTCAGTTGGTTGTACGCTTATAACTTTTTTTCACAATATGTTAATTTTTTGGCATAGCCAATTTCAAGAGGCATTAGTCGCGTCAATGACGCTCTTTGGTTGGAAGCTCACTCTGTTTCGATTTTGATTATAGATGCGCAATCACTTGACCCGATACAGAGATTCCGGGTTCGATTCCCGGTGAGGGTGCACTTTGTGTGATGAACACAGGGTTCCACTTTCCAGTCTGGGTGTGTTTATATATATATCTATAGAATAATATATATGTAATTCTATGTAGTACCACGTTTGCTTGGTTTCAACGACACAAGCTTATAGCTTAGTGTGGGATCAAGTAGATCTGTGTGTTGTGAAGGGTAAAATAAAATAAAAAATCAACCCGGTGCTTGGGTTTAAACCCGAAAACTGCAGGTTTTCCATCCATAAATTTTGATGTTTTTTTTTTATAATTTTCCTTCTCTGTACGGTGTTTGTTAATGTCCCCAGTCGCTGCTGGGCGAGCGCGGCGTGCTGCTGTTCCCGAGCGCGCCCGCGCCGGCGCCCTACCACTACTCGCTGCTGCTGCGCCCCTACAACTTCTCCTACTGGGCCATCTTCAACGCGCTCGAGTTCCCCAGCGTGCAGGTGAGTGGTGATCGCTCACTCCGACTGTGACTGCATGGTTGCGGAAGTTTGGGTTTACAACGAAACTCAATCAGAATTTCGTGAAGAGGTCATGATTTATAGTGTCACATATTGTACTAGTATAACCAGTGCTAACCGTAAAGTGTACCCATGCAATAGAGTAGTTTCGAAGTATGAAAATAAAAAAATTCAAATTCAAATCATTTATTCCAATTTGGCCCATAGTGTGGCTCTTTTTGACTTCAATAAAATTACATTTATCATGACAGCACCCGTAAAATATCCACCCTTTTTTTTTTACTCCATAATGCAGGTGATATTAAGGTAACATGAGCTCAGTTTTTGCTTGTCATTTTACGATTTAAAAGCAAACTAAGGTCCGTATTCCAGAAGGTGACTCAGATCACGTTTCTCTTGAGATTAGTTTTCAGCTCAAATCATAAGCGTTCATCCTATTATACAATGCGTTTTAAGTTCTAACCACTTGAAACTAGTCTTTAGTAGAGATTCTGAACTCTGATTGGTTCTAATCCCTTGAAACTAGTCTTGAGTAGAGATTTTGAACTCTGATTGGTTGAGTGGTCTTGACATGACAGACGTAAACAAAGATCAAATCTTTGCTTGAGTATAGATTAGTACTCAAACTTCGTTCTAGAATAAGGAAATAACTCAGCTGATTGTTGATTGATGAATCGCATTTCAAGTAAGGTTCTAAAATTAAAGCTTTACTTGAAATTAGTTTTAAAACTAGATTCATGACTTGAGTAACCTTTTGGAATACGGACCTAAGTCAGCCAGCCTCCTTAGCCAAGTAACAAGTTGACAATCTATAAATAGTTATCACCAAAGAAAACTAATTCATAACATGTCACGTTTATTTATTTATTCATTGCTTACTAAGTGTACAGAGTGGTCTTAAATATTAATGCAGTGCGCTTAGGATTTAGATACCTTTTACTGGTGTTGCAACTATAGGTACTTATTTATAACATTATTAATTTGTTGTCACATTTAATAAATAATATAATTAACTCAAAATCAAAATATAAAAATGTCAAGATCAAAAACTAAAGAAAATGTCTTAAAATTCATCAATAATAATTAAATATTATCAATATTCAATAATCCAATACTTAGTTTATACTTAGTTTTCTATAGCGATAAAACGGTCGGGTGTTGTCTGGCTAAACATAACCATCATCATCTCCTCAGGTACCGCTGGGGTTGAACAGCGAAGGCCTCCCTCTCGGAATACAAGTGGTGGCCGCGCCCAGACAGGACGCCCTGTGCTTGGCCGTCGGCCAACACTTGGAGCAAACGTTGGGCGGGTTCGTGCCTCCGTGCAGAGTCATGGATGAAGCGTAGCCAATACGGGTTCAATGGTCGGGGGCCAACTTGAAATAATTTATAATATATCAATTTAATTTCTAGAAAATGTCTGCAGAAAACTTTGCAAAGGTGTAATGAATTTGTAATAGCGTACCTTAGTGTTAAAACGGAAATGTAATTTAGGTAGGTATATAAGGTTGGTTATGCATTTATTTTTTATATAAGTCTAAATACCGTTTATTATTTTATCTCGCTAAAATATCTCGAATTTGTCTGTGATCAATTAATTTATAAAAGAAATCTTTTTGGATATTTTTAAAAGACTTTCTGAGACTGTTATTTGTTTTAATTTTGGAAACTATTCTTATATGCAATTGTTAAAGCTATTTATATTATAAGGTGAAGGTATATTTTTGAAATAAATTTTTGATATTAAATTGTAGTTGATTTGTTGATTGCCTTATGCTACTGCTCCACCTGCGTGAATTAGTGCGCTAATTTAGGCATTACGTAGATGTGGCCAACATTTTAACGGGTTAACTTACTAACATTACCACGTTAGACATTAACATCAACGTTACCGTTAACGCAGGTGGAGCAGTAGCATTACACGAAAAAGACATCCGATGTTTCCTGCTAGATCCCCGTCACTGGTCAACGTTACCCGTCAAAAAAATATATTGGTAAAATCATCATTCGATATTCACGCCTGTGGATTGTTCGAGGAAGGGACAACTGCGTGCAGTGTACCAAGAGAACGATAGAAAGTAAGAAACCATCCCACTATTCTCACCTTAATTTAAAACTAGTTTTTTTTTTGAGATTTTTTTTTCTGCTACTTACGTTGTTCTGCGATTCTAGTAATTTCGAGTTGGAATTTCGATGTACCCACTATTAGCCGATATTGATGCAATGGTACCTACTAACTTACTTCAATATAACAGTCAAGACAAAGGCAAGGACAAAGAGTATATACCCACTACGTTGGCAAGGGGTAGTTGACATTGGTCCATTTAATTGGGACTCTCATACATGGTTTTTCGTTCACTATCTACGATTTATGGTAACCAATACTATAAACACATAATTGTAACTTATAAGCCAAATACTTAGTCGGCATATAATCCCATTAGGTTAGCCTGTAAGGATTATGTGGTTTTTGAAATAAACAAATAATTCAATAATATAATACTCAATACCTATGTACAAATACATAATTACATGTATAAGGATAATTATTTATGTTATTCAGTTACAGGGTGCAGTCTTACTGTCAGTAAGTCTATTAGGAAGAAATTTCACAGTAGTCAACTGGTAAGACTACAGGGAATAGGGGATAAAAAAATATGTATAACCACAGACTAGGCACAGATAATATATATAATACTTATGTAGGTATGGTTAGAAAAATATCCCCTAAACATTTCTTTATAACAATGAGTAGAAAACCTATCTATACCAATAATTATAATATCATAAAGAAAAACTATTTGATTTTTTGTTTGTTACGATTTAACTCTTAAACCAGACAGGTTTCACCATTAAGAATGCTCCAGTGTTGTATGCTATATAGCTATATATGTAGGCTATATTGTAACCCGGAATTGACGCGGGAGCTCCGAAATTACCGCAGGGAACAGCGTAGTATTTTATTATTTTATATAAGGTAATTAGAAAAAATGAAACGCAAATATGTTTATATTCTGTGAGATAATCTTTATTTAGCGTCATATCTCTGACACCATAGATCGCCCCGCGAGCGATGCGTGCGCCGCAGCCGACCTGCGTGCATCGTGCGTTTGCCGCGCGTTCGCCGACATACTGTATACTATACGCTCTTCTCCTCAACTCACCACTACAATACATATTTTTTAAATTATTTAACGTCAATTACAATATTTTTCGTAGTTTCTTTACAATTTGTCAAATGTAATTCTAATTAGAGTCGTCTATCTGTAATATCACTTAGGATCACGTTTATTGGAATGGAATAATTGTTACATCACATAATACGGCACCCTGCTCTAGTTAAGTTATATACATTTAGGAAATATTTTGTACATTCGCTATATTATAGAATAGAAAGGGTAAAAGATTGAAAAAATATCTTTATCATGTCAACGCGATACAATATAATATTCGATTTGACTATTATTTATCTAGAGAATAAAATTTTACAATCTAATGAGATATCGTTGAAACTTTTCGACGTATCGCTACTAAGCTCGCCCGCTAAATCGAGCGGCAAAACCTAGATAGAACGTGTAAATACGATTAAAATTGAAAATTCTACATTGAAAATTTGTACACGATCGTAAATCGATTTTTAATAATTACTCCGATACGCAAGCGCGGTTTACACTACGCGCCAACTACTGATACATAAAATGAGGGATAATACAATAATTACATAATGATTTATTAATCGAAACATCGGTGGTCACAAAAAGCTACGGGTGCCGAGGCTAACGACGAACGTTGGGGAGGGGCGAGACGTCCGCCACTGGCGGCGGGTCGCGGCCGACTGTCGCCGGGGCCCGCGCCGCGCAGCTCCGAGCGCGCGGACCGCGGCCCGGGAGCGGGTGGGGGGGGTGGTGTCCGTGTCCGTGCCGGCCGGCGCCGGCGCGTTCAGACGTTGGCGGGGCGGCGCGCGGGCGGCGGCGGGCGGCGGCAGGCGCACAGCAGGCGGCGCGCGAGGCGCAGCAGCGGCGCACCCGCGCCCGCGCACGCGGCGCCGCCCGCGCCCCACGCGCCGCCCGCGCCGCCCGCGGACAGCAGCGCGGACAGCTCGCGGCGGTGCTGCAACGATAACGGAACACGCGTTGCGGTTACACAGCTCTGCCACAAGGCTCACTTCAGTGGACGTGTGTACAAGTGCACATGAATGAATAAAAACTTTATAGCATAACCAAATGTTGCAATCAGTGCCAATATGATGCACCTGTGTGCGAAACCGCCTCATTGTTTTTTTGACTCTTTGATACAATTTGGAAAAATTGACAAAAAAGTAATGAACCAAAAGTTAAAAAACGCTCTCCCGTTACCAAGTGTCATGTGTGTTGATTTGTTAAAAAAATATCGGAGCTACATTGAGTTGAAATTTGGCGTGACGTCACTAACCAGTGCAGTAAGTGACGTCACGAGACTTTAAATTTTCTAACTGACGGATTAATTAGAATTTTGTTTTTTAAAAGTTATCAACATCCCTATTGGTAAATTAGTGACTGCTTGCGCGTTTGTGCGTGTGTGCGTGCGGGTGTGCGTGCGTGCGTGCGGGTGTGTGTACGTACAGCGCGGTACGCGGCGTGGTGTCGGCGGCGGGCGGGTCGCGCGCGGGGCGGCGGGTCGCGGCCTCAGCTCGGGAACTTGCAGTAGAGCGCGTACTGCAGCGCGTACCCGGCGAAGCGGCACTGCGCCGCGTCCAGCTGCGAGTACGCGCCCAGCGACGGCAGCTGCTTCAGGTCGCGCGCGCCGCTCGCCGCGCCGGCGCCGGGCGAGTCCTGCGTACGTACATAACGCATATATTCTGTTACAAAATTACACCACCAAATGGACCGAGAGTATGGACGGACGTACTTGGTTTTTTTTTTTATTCTGCGTTACAGAACAAAGCCGTGGCGACGACGTTAAGTACAAAAGTGTGTGTCAAAAATATCATAATGTATCTAATCTCTAGCTTACATGTATCCTCTCTAGCTCACATGTATCCTCTCTAGCTCCCATGTATCCTCTCTAGCTCACATGTGTCCTCTCAAGCTCACACGTATCCTCTCCAGCTCACATGTATCCTCTCTAGCTCACACGTATCCTCTCTAGCTCACACGTATCCTCTCCAGCTCACATGTATCCTCTCTAGCTCACATGTATCATCTCTAGCTCACACGTATCCTCTCTAGCTAACACGTATCCTGTGTAGCTAACACGTATCCTGTGTAGCTCACACGTATCCTTTCTAGCTCACGCGTATCCTCTCTAGCTCACACGTATCCTCTCTAGCTCACAGATATCCTCTCTAGCTCATTGTACCTCACACGTACGTACCGGCGTCGCGAACACGGTGACGACGAACTTGTTGGGTCGGAACGCGTCGAGCACGCGCGCCACGACGTCGTCGTACGACGCGACCGGCACGTTCGACTCGAACGACACGTACGAGCACGACCGCTCCGGGGTCACGTGGATCGTCATGTAGCAACCCTGACCGACAAAAAACACATTCAACACAAAAACAAAAACTTTAACCCTTTCACCGCCACGTTTTTTACCCTTAATAAGGCCACAAAAACATGGACATCACCGCCAGCTCACAAGCTTTAGGTATGATTTCTCTAGTGTTGGGAATAATTGAAATAAATATAAAAGTCAGTGCAGTAATATTGCGTTTCTGGTTCTGGTCTGTCGTAAATCTTGATATCATGGGGATGGCGGTGAAAGAGTCAGAAAATTCATTGTTTCCCATAGGAATGGGTAAAACTAGCGAAGGTAAAGTTAATATCTCCTGAGGTATTTAGAAAAGAAATGGAAAGTAGAATAATTATGTAAAACAAGGTGAATAAACTGAATATTATAAGTGCCAATGACAATTCTGTAGTATTCAAACGGGATATCAAAAAGGGCCAAGAGCGGTCACTTTTCGGAACGTGACCGTTCTTGGCAGAGTATACCTACCTAGTTATTGTTTGAACAAAATACTCGACAACTATCAATGGGTGTGCATTATCAATTTGTCGGACAACATGCAACTTACAGATGGTATGTCACTTTCCCTCTATACGCAGCGTGAACAACAAAATTCGAGTTAGTAAAGATACTTCTTGCCTTCCTGATATGGACCAATGACTCTAAATTTTATACATACTAAAGTTTTAAAAAAGTTTTTCCTAGTTATAATCTTCAAGTAGCTGTTGATCAAAGTCGTCTACATTGATTTAAGAGTGAGGCTTTACCCCTCGGAGTCAAAACTTGGACGTAAACACAAACCCACATTGCGTAAAACTTAAAATAGACCGTCTTTCAGCGATAACAGTTGAAAAACGTTCGTCTTTGAATTTTTTTTTAAAGTAACCCGTTTTAAGTTTATTCATAGAAAAACAGATTGCGACTCACATCCTTAGCGACTCCGTTCATAGAGTAGCCGCACGGCTCGAACAGGAAGTCGTCGATCACCATCCCCGGGATTATCTTGTCAATGCCAGAGTCCTGCAACACGACATTGTCACTGCATATTATAAATTTATAACCAAGGTAGTTGCGTTAATAGGCTAGTAGGTGACTTCGTTTTTGTTCTTAGTCATTCACAAAAAATCCTACAATAGTACACGTACTTTTTTCTTTTTTTTTTACGTAATTCCATTTACCCGTTTTGACATCACAGAAATTTCTAGACGATTCTTTATTATTGTAAAATTTGGTTGCATAGTTTTATTTTTAAGTATTTCTGTGAGGCCGAATAAAGGTACCTATGTCTATGTCATCAAACATAATAAATCAATCAAAAACAAAACAACCTGTGAAGGGTGCCACTTAATTGCTTTACACACACAGCCACGCGCTGGTACCTTAAATTCAATGACCTCGATCGAGCTGACTAGCTGATGCATCGCTCGCTGTATGCGTGGCGCGTGCCTTGTATATACATATTAGTGAGCTACGTGTATTGTGTACCTTGTAAATGTAGTTGTAATGTGTTTTCAATGAAAATATTTTCCTCATATTCTGTAAAACTACCAAACTTATAATATTATTTTTTCGCTTATCCTGTTTGTTATAACGTATACTTTCAGCCCTGTAAATATTTACAGCTAATTTTTACAGACCTTATACAACGTGTTAATGAATTATTCGATCGCACAATTTGTTAATATAGGTTATATTTTTTAATTTTTACTAGACTATGTCTAAATTATTTATAATACAATATTTGGCGCGTACACCGCCCGCAACAAAAAAATTCAAGCCGGTAGGCGCGGGTGTAGCGCTTGGAATTTCGTAGATAGGTCACCTCCAAACTAATATTGAATAACTTTTATAGTATACATTTTTTCGACATAAAATATATTTTAATCATATTATTGTTTGTTTTTTTAAATGGGGTGTATCAGGTTTTCAGTTAATTCATTAACACGTTTTATAAGCGTTGAGTGTACTGACCCTGGTGGCTTGCGCGGCGTCGGCGGAGTGGGCGCGGGTGAATATGTCCATGACGGCGGGGTCCAGGTCCGACATGAGGATCTCGATGGTCTGGTCGGGCTCCGTCAGCTCGCTGTCGGCGCTGTCGCGCTGCTCCTTCTCCAGCGCGTCCACCGTGCCTGCAACAACGGACAGGCGGTCGTCGGTTTTATTATGTCTGTTGTTTTATTAGGTTCTTTACCGAGATAACAATACAACTTTCAACCAAGAGTTAACTGGTGTAAGCAACAATAAACTACATACATATTATTCGGATTAACCTTTGGAAAATTAAAGCATTAACTATCCCTACTAATATTATAAATGCGAAAGTAACTCTGTCTGTCTGTTACGCTTTCACGCCTTATCTTAACGGCTCAACAGATTATCATGAAATTTTGCATACACGTTGTCAGGGCTATAGAGAAGGACATAGGATACTTTTATCCCGGGATTCCCGAGGGAACTCCCAACTTATCGCGGGTGAAACTGCGGGGAACAGCTTGTATTATAATAGGTATATACTATTTCAACATTTTATTTGAAATCAACCATGTGGAGTGGTCTGCTACTCAATTAGGTCGGTTCTATTACCAACGACACATCACGCTCAACATTGTAAAGAGGAAAGCGTTGCTTTGTTTGTAAAGGGAGGATGGATCTCTGTAACTACTAAACCTATTGATCGTTTCGAAGTCGGTGCTAAGCCTGCTCGTGTCTGCTCATTTAGGTTGTTTTGTTCACGGCGACACGCTCACACGTGTCGTCGCTCACACACACCAATTTGGCTTGGCACCGACTTCGAAACGATCAATAGGCAGCACATACCAATAATAATATTACGTGTATTTTTGTATTTTGGATTAAATCCGTGTAATTAGATAATTAAATACTTAAGTGTATTAATTAAATAAGTGTAGGGCATTTCTGTTTTTTTATTTTTCCAAACTTGCAGAATGTGACCGTTATAATTCTCATGTCTCGAGTGCATGATTTATATTCGGCTCCAACCACAGAGAAAAAGAATAAATATATCAACTGGAAAGGCAATGTTGACGGGCGCTAATGCAGGCGCGCCTCGGTTATGAGCTAATGCTCATACTTTTTGGCTGGTATCCCAAATAGTTTCACGAATATATTCCCCATATACACTTTGGAAACGTAATCAAATGGCTTTTAATAAATGGTATTTCGATTTTCGTTACGTTAATGTAAATTCGTGTGCGCGGAGCATAATAACAAATAATAATAAACTTTTTTTTTTCAATTTAAAACAAATCAGCGTTGTTCTTAATTTACGCCCGCCAAATTGCACAGCAGTTTGTTGGCAGACGAACCACTCCCTTTATTTTACTGTTTTAATATTATTACTAATAACTCTGTGTGTGACCATCGTCCGGCGACACTGGTGTCCATCCAACAGAGATGATGCCCCTCCTATCCTGTTCTGTGGTTCCAACAACTTGCCTATGGGAGTGCGGCGCGCGTCCCCGGCATAGCGCGGCGCTCCCCCGGCCCGCAGGAGCCGCGGCGCACCCTCATAAAGTACCGGGGCGTCAGCCCAGCGAACCCGTTTATCGACTGTTGGTCAATATATAGGGGTGGTTTTTTAATTGCCGCGCCTAGATGTCGCTTTTTTAAATAAAACAAAAATAAAACATATTTTTTTCAATTGTAATTTCTATAGGTACATATAAATATCAATAAAATCTAAACACCGTACATTGGTGAACACAATATCACTTGAGAACGGCTTAACCGGTTTGGCTTTTTTTAAGATGTTCGGTACAGTACGACTAAGGTTATTATTAGGATAAGAATTTGAAAAGATGCTGGGATAATTGAAATAATTCGAGAAAAAACTAAAAATCCTTTTTTACTATGGGTTTCCTTCGTAATTGTATTGAAATTTGATCAGAGCAAAATAATATGTCAGGTCAGCTAGTTGGAAATAAAAGTGTTACTGATTACGACAGAAAAATTAAAATGACATCGTTCAAACCACGACCTGACATTTTTCTGCACATTAAATGTATTAATTTTTATTCGTATCATGCGACATTCTTTTAGATAATCTTCGTTACAAAACTTCCATAGAATATAATATTATACCAACCGCTATTACCTCTAGGCTACGTTGTACGTACAAGCCGTGTGCGCGTGTGTGAGTATCGTATCGTATAAGGTTGACAGTGAGCTGACAGTAACTGTCAGTGCAAAATTATCACAATATCATGTAGATACTACGTGTGACAATTTTCCTCGGAATTTCCAAGAAATCTTCGCTGGATATGAAGGAGGCATGAAATTTGTGGGATGCAGTGTCGCTTCTATAAATATTTTTCTTAAACATGCGCGGAAATATTGTCATTATTTTTGAATAAAGAACACGCGAAGTATCATATTAACGTAAACTAAAATCACTCGCCGGCGCGTTCTTTGAATTTGGAACGAAGAGCGCGCCGGCAATGTTGTATGAAACGGTGTGCTGTTTGAATTTAGAACTCTTTCATGTATCGTACACATTGCGTTCTCGTGGCTGTATAGCCACAGATGCGTTTACCTTTCGGCACAAACTGTAAAATAAAAAATAAAAATATGCGGTAAAGCGGAGTTCGTTGTTATTTTGTTAATAAAAGGCCCTTTTTTATTTCCTTGCATTTTTTTTTAAGAAAAGCACTATATTATATGCCTCGACCGAAATGGCAATGGGCATGTTGACTAATTTTTATTTTTTAGTCCGTCTTGTAGATTATTAAAAAATATTGGACACGTATTTTTTCTTTTTTTACGTAATCAAAAAATAACGGCGATATATTGAGTTTAAATTTCGCGTGACGTCACTATTCTGACAGTTTGTATGGCGGTTTTGCGGTTAGTGACGTCACGACCTCCTCATCCTAAACTTTAATGCGCTTTATCTCTGTATATTTCAATTTATTTAAAAAAAGCAAAAAATACGTGTCTGTTGTTTTTTTATTTTCTAACTGACGGACTAATTAGAATTTTGATTTTCAATAGTAGTCAACATCCCTATTGCCTATTTTGCTGCCTTTGCAATAATGTACTATTGTATTCTTTGGTGTAGGTAGGTGGGTACACATTACCACAGGTACGTTGATGGAGCGTCCCGTCCCGTCGGCTGCAGTGGGGTACTCACCCTCGAGCGGCAGCAGCGTGTACAGGTACCAGTAGTCGTTCTCGGGGCCAAGGGTGTACGCGCGCCCGTCGCCGAAGAACGAGTCCAGCAACTCCACCTGCAAACATATAAAAACTGTTATACCAAAGTGCCTATACACCTCCTGGACTACTACACTATTTATTTTTAAAACAAGATTGGTTTTTATGAGCACAAGCGTGAAAATTACTACTTTTTCGCACAGCAGCTACGAGAAACGTAGTATTCGATCATAATCATAATATTGTTTGATCATCTATATATTATAAAAAGGAAAGATTTGATTTTTTGTTTGTTTGTTACGAGTTAACTCAAAAACTACTGGACCGATTTCGAAAATTATTTCACCATTAGAAAGCTATATTATCCCTGAGTAACATAGGCTATATTGGAATCTGGAATTCCCGCGGGAACTCTGAAATTAGCGCGGGGAAAAACGCGGGGAACAGCTAGTAATTAATATATGTGATTGAAAATAGGTACAAATCTCCATGTAACACGCAATAGTTTATTCACCCTTTTTAAATTTCTGTGCTAATTTTATTAACGCCATATTGACCGCTAGCTTAAAAAGTTATGGCGTTTTTATTGGGTCATTGAAAAACTTGAACGTAGTGACACAATAAACTCCTATAGTACTATAAGTTATAAGTAAAAAATGTTCACAAACATTTCCACAAACTCGACAAAGAATATTTTGCAACGCGGCAGGTAACCCGAGCTCCGTGACAGTTGGACGCCGGTGTGGATCTCACGCCGCGCCGCGCCGCGCCACACACCACGATAGAAATCTTCGATATCTACCTATTCTGAATTAAATTTCGAGGGCAAAATTTCGACAAAACCAACCTCGCACCTGATAATGTTGTTTGGACAAAAATGAATTAGGAATGGGTTTCGCCATATTACGAAGCCAACTATTTGTATGTCATCAAGAAGCGTTAAAATAAGAGTTTTATATTATATTTAATATTTTGGTATAGTCAGTATAGTTTAATATCAATTTTATTATAAGATTGATATTATAATTATATCAAATCCTTACAAATCTTCTTTATAAATAAAAAAGATTCCAAAACTCAGGGCACAGCTATTATTATTATAAATGCGAAAGTGAGTTTGTTTTTTTATCAAAGGTACTACAAAAAAGTTCATAAGGTACTTTAATCCCGGTTTTCGCGCGGGATCTCCAAAAGTAACGCTAGCGAAATCGTGGGGAATAGCTATAAGTGCTTTAATACGTGTATGCAAAATTTAATCATCACTGGAGTAGTTAAGGTGTGAATGTGTAACAAACAAACTCACATTCGCATTTATAACATTATTAGAATTGTAGGTAGAAATTTTTTGGGTAAGTACGCCAAAAACACGTTACGTTTGACGAATTGAATTCATGTGTTTTTTTTATTAGCAGTGCCCCGCGGTTTCACCCGCGTGAGTTTTGGGATCAGGAACCCTTGCGTACGCAGGCAGAACAACCCGCCAAAGTCTCATCACAATCGGACCAATGGTTTCGAAAGGCATAGAGGACAGACACAAACATTCATTTTTATTTATAAAGAATAAGATATCATTGATTCTTAACAGGTGACTTTGTACCTTGTAACCCAAATACGTACATAATATGCACCCGATTTTTTGTTGACTACAATTAGGACAGTTTCCTGTCAATCGTCTACAATCTGCATTGAGAATTGAACTTTGACCGCGCCTATCTTAGTGCATACATGAGTTTTAATGACGCTACCTATTAATATAATGTAATCTTTTGTCTCTCGGAACTAGGTACACGTGGAATTGATAAACACAAACATATTAACGCGTATCTAAATAAATGTTCAAGCGATTAAAACCATCATCGTTAACAATGTATGACAGATAAGGGCACGGAGAACAATTCTAATTAATTGTTACAAAGAACAGGGCCCTTATTCACTATGACCAACAACATTCCAAGCACATAACGCGCGTGCCAAAAACACAGTCCCAAACGCTCCCTGGGGGTCGATTTTTGAATCGCTCGAATTACTTTCACGCACGGAATCGCGAATTCACGTGCGAATCCTCATACATTTTTTAAGCATTCACGCGTGAATCTTGCAATTCCGTGTGCGAATAGTAATTCGAGCGATTCAAAAATCGACCCCCTGGCCCTTCCTTATTCACTATGACTCGCGTAGCGTTAAAATAAAACGCCACTTAAATTGCTTTTAACTTGTGTTCAAAGAAGTTTCACTTTAAAAAAATACATTCACAACGTTTCTTTTGTCATAAAGAATGAATATAAACTTATATTTTCGTACCTGGAGCGTTTGGGATTGTGTTTTTGGGACGCGCGTTATGGGCAAGCAATGTTGTTGGTCATAGTTAATAAGGGCCCAGGTGCCATAATAGAACTTAACATTCTGTAATAATCTGTATGCATTAAGCCACGTTGTGAATGTATTTTTTTTTAAATGAAACTTTGAGCGCGAAAGAAAGACAATTTTTGTGGCGCGTTATCTTCGCGGCGTGTTATGGTCATAGTGATTAAGGGCCTGGTACCTATTGCTATTTGTTTGGTAAATATTTTTGTTAACCCTAACATTGTTCGAAAAGACACGGTACCTAAATGGTGTTTATCATTTTGGGGCTGCATCCGGTCCTATCCGCCCGGGCGCAACTCCGAAAAAAAAAAAAACATAATATCCTTTGAGATAATAAATCGACTGGGCTGATTCATCAACTCGTAGATAAAACCGCCGAGTCTAGAAATTTGAAATGGGAGGAGAAAAACGGGTAGCTAAAATCATCCAATCAAAAGATCAGTTATGCGTGATCACATGAAGATAATATGTTCTTGTGTTTTTGCCGCCGCCGCCGCCACCGCCGTGGCTGTGGCGCCGCCTAGGCCTGGAGTCTGCCGGGGCACTCTGCCGACTCCGGGGGAGGGGAGGTGGGTCGTCAACGCATAGAAAACGTATCTTCATGTCACGTGGTCATGTGAAATCGTCCGATCTAAAGTATAGGGGCCTGGGGCATGGACCGTTTTTTGAATCGCTCGAATTACTTTCGCACACGTAATCGCAAGATTCAAATGCGAATCTTTATGTAAGGATACGCATGTGAATCTTGCGATTCCGTGCGCGAAAGTAGGTAATTCGAGCGTTTAAAAAATACGGCCCCTGGGCCGGCAGTCTCGACAACGTTTCGACAACGTTATCGTATCGATCGTTAACTAGGGACCCGAAAATCATAACCATCAACATCATTACAGTAACCAACAACGTGAATGGTCATGTTGACTAATTTTTATTTTTTAGTCCGTCTTGTAGATTATTAAAAAATATTGGACACATATTTTTTCTTTTTTTACGTAATCAAAAAATAACGGCGATACATCGAGTTGAAATTTCGCGTGACGTCACTATTCTGACAGTTTATATGGCGGTTTTGCGGTTAGTGACATCACGACCTCCTCATCCTAAACTTTAATGCGCTTTATCTCTGTATATTTTAATTTATTTAAAAAAGCAAAAAAATACGTGTCTATTGTTTTTTTATTTTCTAACTGACGGACTACTTAGAATTTTGATTTTCAATAGTAGTCAACATCCCTATTGCAAGCCACGGCTCGAAACTTGCAATTCACGTCATGTTGGTTACTGTAATGATGTTGATCGTCATGATTTTCGGGTCCCTAGTTAACGATCGATAAGATAACGTCAAAACGTTGTCGAGACTGCCGGCCCCTGGAGTCAGCCGGACACGGTATACCTACTGCCTACATACCTCCGAGTCGAAGCTGTCGTGCGGCTGCAGCTGCTGGTGCGGGCGCGCGAACTCCCGCCGCGAGTAGAACACGTTGTGCACGCGCGCGTGGCCGGCCGCGTCGCGCGCCAGCGCCAGCAGCGCGCGCACGCAGCGCAGCGGCGTCGTCGTGCCGCACGTCTTCAGGATCCAGCGGCGGCGCGACACGAACATGCTGCTCTCGCTGCACGAGTACACAAGACATACACCATCGCTTTAAAACATTGTCGCAAGAGATATATCAAATAGCTGTGCTCCGCGGTGAAACCTCACCCGCGTGAGTTTCCAAGTTCCCGCAGGAACAATTTTTTTTAATAAAATAAAAGTAGTCTAAGTTACTCCTTATAACATCAGCTATCTGCCAGTGAAAGTCACGTTAAAATCGGTCCAGCCGTTTCAGAAATTAGTCGGAACTAACAGACAGACAGAGAGATAAAAGTAAAAAAAAATAGTACATTGTTATCCTAGGGGTGAAAGTAACTTATATAGTCCCGAGACGGGGTTTGGCGCCCGAGCGTAGCGAGGGCGTCAATAGATCGAGGGACTAAATAAGTCTTTCTCCCGAGGGTAACACTGTGCTTTTCATTACGAATGCAAGGAAAGTCAAAATAAAAATAGGAATTAGCTAAAGAAAAAATGAGTGAAGATCGGATAGTCGCTTGACACTTTCCCACCTATTTCTTTTTCTTTGGCCGGCTAGCTATTCAGCCAGTATTTTTTATTTACATTGTGGCGACCCAAAAAAAATATTTTCTTTAATTATTAAGTATTAATTAAAGAAAATAAAAAAATATAAATAGGAATTAGCTTAAGAAAAAGTGAGTGAATTTTATTTTAATTAATACCTACTTAAACTTTAGTTATTTCAATTTTACATCGCGCTGGCTGTATAGAAAGTTGAAACATGGTTCAATAGAAATGTGAAAATAGACCTAGTTTTTTTTTAATAATTTGACAGTTGTCAGTTGAAAGCGATTCTCCCTAGGGCTGAAAAGGGTTACTTTCAACCCGCTTCTCAGGCAACTTCAGACCTACTTTCCGAGTATGAGTAATGAAAAAATATTTTCATATGCATTTAGTAAAAAGCTGTTGATTTGGAAATACAAACAGACACAGGATGTAGATATAGAAGATGTATAGATAGATATACATAGATGTAGGTATAGATATTACTAAAAATTTTGCACGACTATATCCGCTCAGCATACATTTCATATCATGAACACGATACACAGAATAGATTTATTTATTTATTTACATCAACACGTGAAGTCATGACGATAAACCGGATAAACGATGCTTAGATATATTGCTTATATTATAAGCATCGTGGTCACGAAACATCGTCCAAACTAAAGTCCAATTTTGCGTGACCGCGTGACATGACCGTACGTTCCTAAAATCACCTCCTTCTCCAAGAGCATCGAAGCGAAAGCTAAATGTTTTATAACGATAACGATTATTGATTGTCAACTTGGCTACGGGGGCAGGTGTGCGCCGGCCCTAAGGCCGATTAGCTCAATTAAATGCGCTGAAGTGTGCACCGCGTGCACCGAAGCCCGTCACATAGTTGATGGGCGGTGAATCATTGCTTGCACGCGCACTGCACCTGCTAACACGAGTATTCTATAACTAGGAAAGTTTAACCAACGAAAAGAATAAACTTGAAAACAGATACCGACCAGCCAGCTGTACAGTCAGCATCCCCCCACCCCCCAACCCTCTGTATCTTTGTGACCATTTATAGCTCTAAAATTTCGTCCGTGTTGAAGTTATGTCATATTGGTCTTTCACAATGGGGATGAGGACTACTATTGAAAATCAAAATTCTAATTAGTCCGTCACTTAGAAAATATAAAGCCCATTAAAATTTAGGGTGAGGGGGCCGTGACGTCACTGACCGCTAAAACCACCATACAAACTGTCAGAACAGTGACGTCACGCGAAATTTCAACTCAATATATCGCCGTTATTTTTTGTTTACGTAAAAAGAGAAAAAATACGTGTCCAATATTTTTTAATAATCTACAAGGCGGACTAAAAAATAAAAATTAGTCATCATATCTATTTCAATCATGAAAGTAAAATGGTGTGTGTGTAAGCTACAATGGCTACAGATGTTTGGGAAAAATTTGTCACATGTTCCTTCTCAGGTTATTCCTAGCTGTTGACCACGCGACGCCGCGAATGACCCCGGTATTGACATATGGAATTTTTTCTACATAAATAACATTATTATTGTGATAAAATATCCCATTTGTAACCGGAGAGTGATAGCTAGCTGGGAATGATTCACGTTTTCGATTTAGTCAAACTTCATCTTTAGTGAGTTCGAAAAATGGCAGTGACAGTCTCTTCGACCTTCGCAATGACATTGATCTCATAACAATTGCCAATCATTGCTATTCTTCCGGTTGGTTATCAACCTCGCACGTGGTTCATACTAATCCTAAGTAATCTAATATTATAAATGCGAATGCAAGTTGTTTATTTGTTACGCTTTCACGCCCCAACGAAAAAAATTGGTACGTAATTTTAAAGTATCATTGATAAGTAAATATACAAATGCAATACCTATATTGTTATCTATGGTATTTCTTCCAAAAGCGGTTTAAACTTGTTCCCTTATTTTTTTTTATTTCCTTCCTATAACTACGCATCATCGGATAGTTTGTATTCAAGCAAGGTTTTTAACCCCGGACCCGACACAATAGCCTCAAATGTAAACTCAGGCACGCAATAACAGCGCGGCGGCGTTGCAAAAGTTTAAATGCTTCTCAAATTGCGAGTTTATTTTAATCATTGATTTCATCTTAATTGAAGACATGAGATTATTTAAGCGAGTGACACTAGTGACATTGAAATTTCAAACATCCATACGAATCTAATATTCGTATCCCGCACGTGGGCGCCGAACCTATCAACAATAAGACAAAAACATTACGCCTAGCACGAACATATAAAGTATTCGTAACGTAAACGTATCGAGTCTACTATTCGATCACGCAGTAAAACGTTAGTAGGCAGCACGAAGCACTTTCGCCGTCGTATAGTAAGCTCGATAGGGCAACGAAGGTGACGTCATCCTAACGTAAATAGGGCCGTCCCCGCGAATGAACTAATTCAGCGTAATGAACGAATGAAACGAATGAAACGTTTAGAAACGAGTTAAAGAAGTCTTAAAAATTCAAATTAATACTATATATTATGATATTCGAGTGAAATTTTAGAGAAATTAACAAAAATATAAAACTTTGTACAATATCCTTACATTACGGTAAGTAAATATAAATATTGGTCCATAATTTTTTTTAAGATAATATTATTTTTTATGTTTTGATTTCTGAACGGTCATACATTGTTGTTTAGAAGTTCCACCGGAGATTTAAAGTTCCACAAAGTTTTCGCTGTTACCATAAAATTGTGTTTTAATTATGAGGACAAGTCATTTGCAATATTTAACTATGATAGAGTTTATGGAAAGGTACGTAAAGTGAAATATCATGTTTTATTAACAAGATTTCTGAAACTACAGTGGTGTTATTCGTGAGCCTGTACCTACTAGCATGCTCGTATTTTTTATATTGTTTATTTTGTAGAAATGGTGACCTATCTAAACCGTCTGGATATTATATTTATATTTATTTAGTTATGGAATTAGCAGATAAATTAAATAGTGACGGAACAGGCGACTCTCGATCGGAGGAGAAATGGCGCAAGGTATGCAATCTCAAGTGGTTTATTCTTTTAAGTGTTCGACCTTTATGTACATTTCATTTAAACCAATGCCACGTACTTATAATTTTTTTATCAGTTTTGGCTGCAATGTTTTGTATTTCGTCATGGTGAAGGTGTGGAGTGATTTAAAAAATAATACTAAGAGAAAGCGAGCAAAAATAAATAGAGCTGCAAGCGGCTCTGGTGGTGGACCTGCACTTCATTTATCTTGGACTGACCTTAAAATCAGGGTCATGCAAATAATTGGAGTGGAGGCAGCAGCTACTGGCATGGCGGTGGTGGAAGCTGGGTTTCAGCAGGTTTTCATTTATGTATTTTAGTGTCACTCTAGGTATCATTATATCGTTTTATAAACATATTCAAAACTTGTGTAGCAAGATAAAATGCATGTAAATGTTATTTTCAATAACTATCATTTTGAATTCCCTAAATAATAATAATGTTTTAGTATTTTACACAAATTTTTTGTAAGAACACAGATTTATTTACTTCCGAATTTAGATAAAGTTATATTTACGACTTATTTCCCTGTAAATAAATAAAAAACTTTTATTAAAAAAAATAGGTATGTATCTAAAATAACTTTACAATAGTACTAATAGAAAAACTTAATAAAACTATAGTTATAATAATGCCTAGACAACTCCTTGTTTAAAGCACTTACACAGTTTCTCTTTGTTCATTATTATCGCTCTCAATCTCAATTAATCTCGCTGCAAGATAACAATATAATGCACTACGTTCAACCCTGGGTGCTCGTTGCATTTTTTTATAAATATAAGCACTTCGAAACACTAAACACACTGAAATATTAATAAAATCTTGTTTCCGACTTCACGACGCAAGTTTTTACACCGACAAATCTTCCGTGACAAAACATTCGTAAGTCTCGATAGCCAGCTATCGTCACTTACGATTCTATACGTCAAAAAACAATTCGTGCTCGCAAAGTATCGCAGAGTTAGTGTAAACATCATACGCTACGAATACCGCACGCTTACGTTACTATAGGAAAGGCTTCGTGCTACCAAATTTAGTTCGTTTTACGTCCGCTAGGGGCGCTGTTAATTTCTCATACAAATAGTTTACGTTAACGATACGAATACTTTTTCGCAAGTTGTTCGTGCTAGGGGTACAGGACCCTATTTCTCTCCACGATATTTTACACCGTACACATTTAAGCATAAGGTATATTATGCCACAACACGCGCATGTTACCTGCCTTACCGTGTACAAGAGCCATAACTGAGACAGCTTCAATATTCGGGATGCGATCACTTTGGGGACACATTATGTTCGGACGCGGGCACACAACTTGACCCAAAAACAACAAAGAACGTCTGGCTTAAGTAAGGTTTTTGGTTGCCGACCTTACATCTATGTACACACAGTAAAGTCAGTCCGATGACACTCTATACAAATGAACTGATTCAACTTTCAAGTACTTTCCCACAAGTCTTCACAAAATCTTTGTGTTGTGTCAAATAAAGTATATACATTCAATTCAATTCAAGTTAAGACGGCCGGCTTGTACGTACACGTCTTGTGCGCGTGTGCGTATCGTAAGGTTGATAGCGAGCTGACAGTATGTACCTAACTGCCAGTGAATAATTTTCAAATGTAGATTCTACATGACGTGACAAACTTTCCTCGGTCTTTACCAAGGTAATTGGTGGGAAGCGGAGAGAGTCGTTTCTTTATAATATAATCTATATTCTTTGGTAAAACTGTAACTCCGTGTCATATTAGTGTCTCCTCAGTACCTTTGGTGTACTGCTAAGGTAAGTAACTACTACGTCAGACACGCCCAGATTGGAACCCTGTGTTCATCACACAAAGTCCACCCCCACCAGGGATCGAACCCGGAACCTCTTGATTAGCGGGCAGGCATGGTGACCTACTGCGCCAATCGGGTATGTGTAGTACGGAATGTTTCAGAAGACGTAAAGAGCATGAATATACGAATTGAATGTGAGAATAAAGCTGAAAAAAAATACGATAAAAAAGAATTCTATTTTTAAACCAAAAACATCATAACAAAAAATCGCCTAAGGCTGTAGGTATATAAATAACCACAGGTAAGACGCAACCGCACGCCGCCGTGGCGTCGGCTTGACACAAGTGACGGAGTGCGGTGCGAGGATGTAACTGCGTCACGACTCACAAGTCACAACTCATCTCTCATCTCTGTAAATATTGCGAGGTTGCAAATTTGAGCGCGCAGGCCCGATCGATACCGCACCGAGCCCCGAGACGACTACAAGTACCCTACCTTCCACTGTATTAAGCACTACCGTAGGTACCTATTTTAAAAAAGGTTCGCGCGTGCGAAAGTTCGTCATGAAGAGAAGTTTAATGTTTAGCTATCTAAGATAAATAAATTATAAGATTGCGCCCCTCTGTTATGTTTAAGTACTCATTGGGCGTACATAACTTTGGATTCATGTCAGAACTTAATTACTTAATAGGTACGAATATGTTTTTATAATACTATAACATGTAATCTGTGTTGTGTGCTTTAATAAATGAATACATTGTTATCCTAGGGGTGAAAGTAACTTATTTAGTCCCGAGACGGGGTTTCGTCAATAGATCGAGGGACTAAATAAGTCTTTCTCCCGAGGATAACACTGTGCTTTTCATTACGAATGCAAGGAAAGTCAAAATAAAAATAGGAATTAGCTAAAGAAAAAATGAGTGAATTTTATTTTACATAAATCAACCTAGGTGTACTACTCTACTGGCCAGTAAGTATGCCCCCTATGACATAAAAAAACTTGAGTTTCTGCAGTATCCAGCTGTCAGTTGAAAGCGATTCTCCCTAGGGCTGAAAAGTGTTACTTTCAACCCGCTTCTCAGGCAACTTCAGACCTACTTTCCGAGTATGAGTAATGAAATAGTACATTGTTATCCTAGGGGTGAAAGTAACTTATTTAGTCCCGAGACGGGGTTTGGCGCCCGAGCGTAGCGAGGGTGCCTATAGATCGAGGGACTAAATAAGTCTTTCTCCCGAGGATAACACTGTGCTTTTCATTACGAATGCAAGGAAAGTCAAAATAAAAATAGGAATTAGCTAAAGAAAAATGAGTGATGATCGGATAGTCGTTTGACACTTTCCCACCTATTTCTTTTTCTTTGGCCAGCTAGCTATTCAGCCAGTATTTTTTATTTACATTGTGGCGACCTAAAAAAAATATTATCTTTAATTATTAAGTATTAATTAAAGAAAATAAAAAAATATAAATAGGAATTAGCTTAAGAAAAAGTGAGTGAATTTTATTTTAATTAATACCTACTTAAACTTTACGTTATTTCAATTTTACATCGCGCTGGCTGTATAGAAAGTTGAAACATGGTTCAATAGAAATGTGAAAATAGACCTAGTTTTTTTTTAATAATTTGACAGTTGTCAGTTGAAAGCGATTCTCCCTAGGGCTGAAAAGGGTTACTTCCAACCCGCTTCTCGGGCAACTTAAGACCTACTTTCCGAGTATGAGTAATGAAAATAACATTACAACTCTGCAGGCGGAAAGACGTGCAAACCACGAGCCAAATAACATTACATCCATATAATATTGTCTCAGTCACTCAGTGGAACCGTGCAAGTAGGTACTAGGTATTCAAGAATTGGCAAACTGTCAATAAATTAAATCCTATTTAGTATTTACGTATATACATCGATTACGTCGCGATAGTCTCGGTAGTTCTTGCTAATATTATAAATGCGAAAGTGAGTTTGTTCGTTTGTTTGTTTTGTTATGGTTTCACGCCTCGACGGTTCAACGGTTCATCAAGAAATTTCGCATACACATTGTCAGGGATACAGAGGGTACTTTATATCCCGAAATTCCCAGAACAGAGAGACAGACAAGTTACTTTCGCATTTATAAATGAGTCGTTTAGTAAGCAGCAGTGGAAGACACTGTGCTGTGGCCTGTGAGTGCTGTGACCGATCGGGGAACCATACAAAAACCGTACGTCGGACTAAAGGTCGCTGCATACATAACGGGATAAAACCTCGGACGGGATGGGACGGTAAGTTTCGGAAATATATTTTCTTACAAAATGTACATGAAATAGCATAAGTATGTAACGGAGACAAGGACGGGACGGGAATGTACATTTTGTATGAAACGATACTTCCGAAACTTTCCGTCCCGTTCCATCCGCATAAAAACCCATAAAAACAAAAAAAAACTTTTGTCGACGAACAAATATAAATAGGTATTATAAACTCAAATTGTTATATGTATATTGTATAATATGGTCACTAGATTATAAGTGGACATTTCTATGATACTTTGCTGAACGTGCCCCGTCCCATCTTGTCAGTGAACGTCGGCCTTTATATCAAACAATTTATTCGTCCCTGTCGACCGAGTTTTTTTTTTCTAAACTTTAAAGCCTTGAATTCGAAATACATAAATATCCATGGCATCGTATAGCTAATGATACGCATATAATGATGTTGCCAGACTCTAGTGCAAAATAAGCGGCGACCTTGAAGACAATAATATGTTTTTTGCTCAAGTATTATGTAAATATTTAGTTACATTTAATAGAAACTATTGCTCGCTGCTTCACCGAAACTCTTCGTTTATGGTGTACGGAAAAGGGTAGCGTTTCTTATGTCTTTGCAGACTTTAACGGGACTTTCACTGGCAGATTGCTGATGTTATAAGAAGTAACTTAGGTTACTTTTAATTTAGAAAAAAAAATAGTTCCTGCAGGAATTCCGAAACTTACGCGGGTGAAACCGCGGGGCACAGCTAGTAATTAGTATAAAACAAACCCCCTCCTAACCTAGTCGGCGTTGCAAAGAGTTATCATCAAAAGCGACGACCTACCGTCTCTCCTCTTTATGCTGTGTATAGCCTGATTACGATGCTAATCAACAAAGGGATGTTAGAGTTGCGTTATTATGGTGGTCACGAAATCACTCCTTTCTTGCAACACCCAACAGGGTCAGCGAGTGCACGCTGCACGCGGCTGTAGGGCGCATGCGCGAAGTGGACTGCCTTGACCTTACCCCCCCCCCCCACACACTGCTAGAAATTAACACCCCGAAAAGGCATGTAAAGGGGGGGGGGGGGGGGGGGGGGTCAACGACGCAAAGTGCATTGGCTTGGCACTGCATATTCAGTTAATTTCCGAATTGAAACTTATCCTTGGCATAACAGCTTGCCTGATTGGTAAAATCATCGATGTAAAAAAATGTTAAATTATAAAATCAATTATTGTCAAATGGTTTTATATGTAGACATGAGGCTAGAGATCCCTTGGGCACCGATTCAAACCTCACGGATTCTCTAAGAACTTCCTGTTGTTGTTGTTTTTAAACAAATGTAAGTTTCAGCATGGTTTAGAAGTCTTGCAACCAAAGACATTAACATCCCTAAATAAAATAGCATTCTTATATTACATTTAAGACAATCCAAGTTTCCGACTTTTCCTGTGGATTATCTAGATTCCTTTCATCTATAGACAATACTAATACTAATGTAAAGAGAAGTTTCTGAGTTTGTGACGTTGAAGGACTAAACCGATTCGACTCCGAAATCACCGCGGGTGAAACCGGGGGGGGGGACAGCTAGTATAATGTATTATAACAACAACAGCTATATTATATTATCTGTGCTTTGGCCTCATGCTTTAGCGAGACTATCGCACTCAACCTATAATTATAAGATTACTGAAATGTCCACGCTATAGTTATTATAATCAAACCAAGGCCTAAAACTTAATTCGCACATAAACATTGATTCTGAACGGCCTAATTTGAAGTCATTAAACAAATCTCATACCGTTGACAATGACAATAATGAATGTTTAATACATATAAGTTATTTGGATAAAGAAAAACTAATTATAACAAAAATAAAACTTTCGCAGTTACTGTTACAGATGGATTATACTATACCCGTTATTAGCACATCACGGCTATCGAAAATTTTAGAGAAATCAGCCGAATTAGCGAGCCGAATGAGTTTTCATTGCTGGCGCGAATAAATGTTTATTTTCAATTTCATTCTATATAAGACTTCAACGAAAACTCTGGCAAAATGCTGAAATTTATTTCAGGAAGTTAGAAAATTATAAGCACAGGACTATTTTATAGTGACATAAACTTTATTTACACGTGCAAAACTGCGAAAATACAATAAAACTAGGTGTTCTCCGTGGTTTTTTCTCGCGTTTAATTTAGGAGTTCCCGCGGGAATTCCGAGATAAAAAATACCTATGTCATTTTCTGTACCCCTGACAACCAACGTGTATGCAAAATTCCATTATGATCGGTTGAGTGGTCAGAGCGTGAAAGTATAACAAACACATTCGCCTCTCTTATATGTATTAGGAAATTTAGGATGGCAGCAAATATCTTTGGTTTGTTATATGGGTGGAAAACAATAAACGTCTACCGATACGCGTTGAGCATACGTAGTGTTATCTAGACAGCAGCTGCGATATTATGTTATACCAACGACAGAAATCAATACGCCGCCTCGGGTGGTTAAGTTTCCGATAAGCGCTTTATTTACCTGGATATTTCAACGGATTTCGAGAGATGTACCTACATACAAATACATACATACCTACATAAAAAAAATGAATTGTAAAAATGTGCAGAGAAAAATGCGAACCAGCGCTGCGCTACCGCATTTTGGTCGGTTTGTATTATTCCAGCGACCGAATCTGTATTCGGTGGATCTGGATCTTTCAACTGGAACAATCTAAACTAGCTCACTGCTCAAGGCCCTTAAATTCACAATGACCATAACATGTCCCCTTAAGATAGCTCGCCAAAAAAATTGTTTTTCCCTCGCGCTCAAAGAAGTTTCACTTCAAAATTACATTTACGACGTGTATTTTGGAATACAGAATATTAATTTCTATTAAAGTACAACTGGACTGGTACAAGAAACCATTGCACCAATAACGACAGCTACAAATACGTGGTAAATTTTAATGCTGTTTTTATTTATTTATTGTGTATGTATTTGTGTTGCATAATTGTATATAAGTAAGATAACTCGCTATAACTTTTTTTTTACATATTAAGATCTACATAAGTCCGAGCAAGGGGTGCATTGAAAACCAACGCTGGGTTAAGAATATTCATCCAGCACACGCTGAATGCACTCCTATTGGATTTTGGTTTTAATTATATGAGTCATATTAACAACAAGAGAGCAAAATAATCGAAGAACACCCATCTCAGTATATTTTAAAGGTCAATAACTCAATACGTACTGTATAGATTTGTAGATATTCCATAGAAAAGAACCTTGGGAAGTTTCCTGTTCGTATCAAACAAAAAAGTTTGCGTGCACGCTCTTTGCAACCGACATTCGGATTTCAACCTTCACAAAAGCTCCTCTGGGTACATCTTACTTTGCATAACAAGTATTTTGACTAGGTACCTATTTATTATTAGTTTAATAAGCACACTGTCTAAAAATATAATGACGAGTGAATATAAGAAGTCAAAACTACATGAATGTGAGTACCTATTTACCTATATTATGTAGCATTATTATTAATTTAATCATTCGAAATGTATAATGGCGATTAAAAATGTGGTTTATAATAGGGTACTTGCATGTTTTTTTTTCAGTCTATTTTAAAGATATATGGCCTACTTAAACAAAGCAAGAAAAAGAAAAAAAATATATGCATAAATTAATGAAATAGAGCGTTTCAAAGTTCCTACTTTAGACACCGATTTATCAAAATCCGTTCAGTAGTTTCGGAGTCCATCGCGGACAAACAACGTGACACGTGATTTATACATATATATTAAGATTAAGATAAGATAATTATTAAAAACAATATCTTCAAGAGGAATTCACTACCTTATATTATATGGTAGTGAATTCCCCTTGAAATGCTCTTTGGGCGACGAACGTACGCACTCACGGTCGGTACTCATTTTGTGTAGCTTTCTGAATTTCACTTTATTTTGATTGACTGGGCGTATGTTTGGCTACACGCCGCGCCGGCCGGCGTCATCGTCATCCGCACGACGCGAGGTGGACGCCGCGGTTACGTCAAAGACGACGTTATACTGGTTATACGGTGGAAAAAAAACGTAGCGTAATGCCAAAACACTGGTACGTAATGCGATACGCATCTAGTCAATGAATGGTATTTTCTAAATGTAACTCATACAAGAATATAAAATATAAAAATGAATCGTTGAAATGCATGTGATCGTAAAACTTCCAAACGACTGCACCGAATTGGACAATTCCTTTATTTTTGTGTTCATTATTGTCAGGACAAGGTTTGTGTAAAGAAGTTTGGAGTTACTGAGGGAATTCCGAAACTCGTGCATGGGTTAATCTCCGAAACGGTAAGACCGATTTTGACGGGACTTCCACTGCTAATTATCTGATGTTATAAGGAGTAAATCAGGGTGCTTTGGAGTTCCTGCGGGAATTCTGAATCTCACGCGGGTTTAACCGCGGGGCACGGCTAGTAGTTAATAAAGTTTTAGGCAGATTCACTGTTTCATACAAATATCATTTGAAAGTGGCAGCGATTGTCTTAAATCATGATTTTTTACAAACATATAAAGTCCTACTTGAGCCTACAAAACTATATTATTTCACCATTTTCAGTCCCTAACTCATACATGGCAGAGCAGATAAGCAATAACATGTTAACCCACAAACTTAAGTTATTAATTCAGAACGATTTATTGAGAGTTAGGGAACATTTTTTATTAAGTGTTTACCTTATTACATTGCTTAAATATGTAACTAAATATTTAACATAAAAAATGTTGACACAAAATGGCGCTAAACTTTTAAAACACGATTTACTCAAAATTTCTCCAGTGTGGGTTAACAACACTATTGCTTATCTATGTCCACATAATATTGCAAGTGTTTGTTGGCTTGTTTGTTCGGCTTTAAACATTGCTTTGAACGTGATTTGCACAGAGGTAGATATAGATGATCCAGATACTTTTAACATCGATTAAAGTTCGCTAGGCAATCCCGAAAGTCACGCTTTTGAAACTGCTCGCAAAAGCTAGTTGATAATATTTTAAGATATCATTTATTTATTAAAAAAAAAAACCTCGTATAGCAACAAGTTTTTTTCTATAACATATTATCAATAAGACAGTGTTAATCAAAGAATAGTTTACTACGGACCAGCCGCTACGCTGCCGATAGCCCAAGATAGCCTTTGGAGCGCTTTGTCCAGTAGACCTTTGATTAATGGTAGTGTACTTTGAGTACCTACAGTAGTGTCATTAGAAGGAACGCTTCTGTTGTGTAACAAACAGTGACGTAACTATTGTGTTGGACCAATATTCCACACAGTGTTTTGGGAGAGACAGACATTGACGACACGATTGGCGTAATAGGTCATCATGCCTGACCGCTAATCAAGAGATTCCGGGTTCGATCCCGGTGGGACTGCACTTTGTGTAATGAGCACAGGGTTTCCGTTTCCAGTCTGGGTGTGTTTATATCTGTAGTATAATATATATGTAATTCTATGTAGTATATACCACGTTTGCTTGGTTTCCACGCCACAAGCTGATAATAGCTTACTGTGGGATAAAGATCTGTGTGTTGTGAAGTGGATTATTATTATAATTGACTAAAGAAAAAAGCCTCTCCACAGATCGCTGTAAGAGTGAGCTCGCGACAGCACGTAAATTACGTGCCGTCGTGGACGTAATAAAATATGTACGTAATTGGTAAAAAGGGAGAAAATATAACGGACGCGATGGGCATGAATGCGAATAATAATAATAATCCACTTCACAACACACAGATTTACTTGATCCCACATCTATGTTACTAGGTACATCTAGATACTAATATTATAAAGAGGTAATGTTTGTGAATTGTGAGTTTGTGACGTTGCAGGGGGTTATCTCTGGATACACTGAATCGATTTTGAAAATTCTTTCACTCATAGGAAGCTACGGTAGTCCTGAGTGACGTAGGGTACTTTTTATCCCCGAAATTCCCACGGGAAAAACGAAAATACCGCGGGCGAGTTAAGCTTAAGTTTTTTAGGATTTAAACACACTACGCCACGTGATCCGAATGCACCAACCACTGACCTAAAATCGCTAAAAATCGTCTGCCTACCCCTCCGGAAAACAGAGTATGTATGTACTATGTACCTATGCATAAGGAAACAAAATATATTAAATTATTAGTGTGGGATCAAGTAGATCTGTGTGTTGTGAAGTGGATCAGGTTTATTACTACTAGCTGTGCCACGCGGTTTCACCTGCGGTAATTTCGGAGTTACCGCGAGAAGTCCAGGATAAAAACTACCCTATGTGCTTCTCTGTACCCCTGACAACTTGCATGCCAAATTTCATCTAAATCCGTTCAGCCGTTTTTGCGTGATTGAGTAACAAACATCCAAACATCCACACTTTCACATTTATAATATTAGTAGGATAGTAGGATGAACTCAGACTGTACTAACGTAACGTAACAAAGAAATTATCATTACCTACTTAAATAAACTCTGACCTTTCAACTATATATAAAGTCGAGGATGTGAGAGCAAAAAAACTACAATTTTATCTCTAGCTGACTGACTCAAACCGAAGTCAATACAGATAAAGTATTATCAAAACGAAACTAGCACTTTGGGCTTTGGGCACTGGCTTTAATTGATTCAACTCGTATCAGTAGTCGTCATTTTTAAATATGAGATAACCTTGTGTCCAAATGGCCGAGAAATGGTTGTCAAGGGTTATTCAGACAGATCATAAATCGTTCTATTGAACCGTGAGACACTTTAAACGGTCAATAGTCAATAGCGAGCGAGCTCAGAATCAACACGTATTCAATCTGTGAATATAACACCGACTTCTAGATTTTTGGAAAAAAAAACAGCACTGAAATAGGTACATTACATACTGATTATTACTGGTCCCTGTTCCATTTTGAAAATAACAAAGACGACAAAGAAGTAGAATAAAAATGCGTGAGTGTCGTGGAATAAGTTTTTTCCATATTAAACTGAGTCAGTTATGTCCGTTGTGCGTGAAGAGGCAAAAAAAAAAATCATTTTGAAAAAAAATTAAGTTGCTGTTTTTCCGTAGAGCAGCCGTATGACGCCGTGACGGATAATGAATTTTTAGTCCCATCCGTCTCGTGTGATATAGAACTTCGTTCTAAAGAGCAACATCCATCTTTTTCTGGGAGCTTTACTGTGCATTGTCACGAAAAGTGAGAGCCCTTTCGGTAGACGCGGCACGGATAACTTTACCAAAGCACACCTACCAATGGTTGATTGAGCTTTAAGACGTCGGATTCGACAATGAAGGCACAAATAAAAACCACCTTGTGCTTAAATCTGCTGTATTTGTAGGACCTATATAACTGTCCCCATCGAGTGGGGAAGATACTATTGCTCTTCAATAGATTTAGAATCCGGAACTACAAATGAGTTGTCCAGACAATCTATCTGACTAAGTATGTATAATATTTACAGATAAAAACAAAAGATCACTGATTTAACACAATATCTTGACCTGTGAAGCTGAAATTTGGCAGGGGAGGAAATGTCATCTAAGAGAGGATTTCACAGAGTTACTGAATTTAACAAAATGTTATTGCTTCTGTCAAAACTCATACATAAAACCATTTTTAGAATCTTATTAGGTACCTAATGCAAAATATTTTAATTCTGTCTAATTCATGTGAAATAGCTACATTACAGTTAATGATAAACATAAATAATTTAAGACATAATTATAATAAGTGATACCTATGAAACAAACACAGATTTGATAGAAGATTACACACACAGTAACTGTATTATGATCATTATTTTCAAACAAAAATAAATGCTTACCTACTTTTATCACTTAAGAAATATAATATCACTTAACCCATTAATTAACAGCAAAAAAAGTCCATATGACTCTTCAAGTTTGAAATCGATTTTTGTGTGATAAAATATTATGGAGATAGGATTTTAGGAAAAATATTTATTAAGAAGAATTTAGGAACTTTATCAATGTAAGTGAACTTATAAAAATGTTTTAAGTGATTTACTTTATACCTATATGCATTAATAAGTAAACTTACCTCAGTACATAGGCATCAACTTGCTCACTCTGGGTGAAGGAAATGATCTCACACCGGACTATCTTTAGCATGTTCTCCCATTGCTGACTGGAATGAAAAATCACAAAATTCTCATGTATTAAAATAAGTAAATTCACAATCTATGAAGCTTTCTAAAGAAGTTTCATGTTTTCAACAGAACAAAACTATTAATTATATTTACCTATCCAGATGTCTTGACATTAAAATCCTAGATTCAAAGTTATTGATTCTATAATAACACAGCTAAAAGTAATATAACCACCAAGTTTATGTTGTATGTTAACCATGACTCCAACACAACATAGGATTGCATTATTGGTGGTATACAATGATGGATTTAGGTTATATAATTAAAAAAATTCAAATCACGCGCTGTCTTTGTGGGGGAACGCCGGCTGACCAACCACCGAACGTGGTGGCTCTGCTTTACCTTAGCAAACACCAAGTTCAATTCCAGAACATTCTTTCAAGCTTTTGAATTAAGCTTTTAAGAAGCTTCATTAAGTCTCAACTCAACTCTCAGGTTCACTAACGAATAAACAAAAAGCTATGACTTTAATGCTTTCGATTTAAAATTACCTTTTCAATTTTCCGTCACATTGGTATGTGCTAACATATTAAGTATGTTTAAACACTGGGAAGCGAGATTAATAAATCACATACTATTTAGCTAGATTGGCACAAATCGGTTATGCATTTCCAATTAAAAATTACTCACCGGGTGATTTTCCTCAGATCTGCATTTTTGGCCGGCGTGAACCAAATCTCTATCAACTTTTCTACACCCTCAAAAAATTGATTATTGTTATCGACACTAGATATCATTTCCGTTGCAGCCATTGCTATTTACTTAAATTTATACAAATAATTTCCGAAAATCTTAGAATTTTGCAAATATAGAATCTAAGACTTCTGTCCGCAACCACAATGCACAAGCGTCGAAATTTGACTGAAAGCAAAAGCCAAAATGAAATGATTTCAAATGAAAACAACAGCTGTCAGTTGTTTATTTGACAGGAAGTCTTTATCAGTTGCAACTGGCAACCCTGTTAGTGTGTTATTACACTTGGCCTAGTTGCCAAGCCTTAATAATAATAAAAAAAAAGATATTACACTGTGTAATATCACCAATATCAATTAGGTAAAATCAAAAAATAAAATAAATAAAAATAAAATGTCATGGTCCAATTTTGCGGTCAAATGTTTAGGATGGTGTTTTTTGGCGGCAATCAAAGATGGCGGTTCGGTCATTTATTTTCATGTCGATAAAGAATGGTTATAAGTCGATTTTGTTGTGTTATAAGGTGCTCTATTGGACAATAATTTACACAGTGTCGGTTTTTTATGTGCTCAAGAAGATATATGACATTTTGAGCTGATTTCTTCGGTTTCCTCCAAGAGCTCCGAGAGAGTTCTTGTAGTCTATTCAGTACCTACCATGGCCTACAAGTTCAATGCTGCTGCTACGATGCTAAACGCTCATTTTTGCATTTAACTAACTTATTTTACTTGAAACTGGCTAAATGCATTATATGCGAAAGCCAATACGAAGAAGAAAAAAAAAACTGACGTTTGAAGTTTAGTTTTGAACAAACTCAAACAAAGCGTATTTTTTTTTTGTTCTGCACGTGAAATTCAAAATACATCGACATATCGCATACAAAACGGTAGGTACCGGATAATCAAATCAATTCTATGCCGTGACTTTTCAAACTGTGACATTGGCAGAATCATCGTCAAAACGGTGGAGCCATTAAAAACAACAAATTGGAATTGGAAACAAAGCGTAGACGGGAAGAAAGAGTAAAAATAAACATACAGGCATACAGGTAAAACGTAGTGATTACCTTCTCTCTGCATACAGGTATTTGAAAGTCTAGTTAATTTGTGGGTAGTCCTAAACTATTTTTAATATTTTTTAAATTTACTGGTTATTTTGTAGCGAAAATGAATAGAAACTGTGTTGATCCAAAAGTTAAGAAAACACTAGTAAAAAATTGTGTACAAAATATTGGTTCAACAGCCCGAAATCAAGTTGTATATGAAGTAGACGAGGGCTCTTCACGATCAAAAAATTTGGAAGAATCATCACGCGCGCGCGCTTCGATAAAAGAAAACGAATTGAACCAGCCAACTCTGTGCTCCAGTGAAACATTGGTCACATACATGTACAATGTGAAGAAAAAGTCACCGCTTACAAGCAATGTTGACTTGAATATTGATAAAGGCCAGTTAAATGCTCAGGTAAGTTTTTCTTGAAATTGTAACATACTTATGTAATGTATTGTACATTAGTAAGTAAAACTAAGTGCACATGGCAAGCAGCGACTTTAATTGACGGCTACTTGCTGGTGGTTTAAAACTGTTAAATGGGCATGATTATATTTTAACTTAGATCACTGCTAACATTCAAGTCCACTCAACTACCTGTCATTATGTTCATCACCAGTGTCTAACTGTTGAACACAGTCTCTAGTAAGTAGTAGTATTTACTAAGTTCAAAGCTACAGATAACTGTTAAAATGACTGTTACTTAGTTTTGCTTAACTCTTACGCTTGTCACTAAGTGGTTCAACTTGTTACAATTTTATGTTCTCTTGCAGATTACAAGAAAACTTAACTTCCACTTCAATGACAGAATTTACAGGAATCTAGTAGAATTGAATGCTGACGTAGAGGATTTGAAGAAAAAAAAGGATAAGCGACCAACAAGCTGTATCGGTTCTGTCAAAAGAGATTTAGAGCCTAATATAGAAGATTTCTGTGAAGATGAGAAAGAACCAGACTCTCCTCCAAATATACCGGTTATAAAAATTAAATTTAAACCTGTTAAGCCAATTGAAAATGGTAGTCTGCACAAATTAGTTTCTAGTTTTGAAGACTTATGATATTTACTCGACTGTTTTCAATAAAATGATATGTAAGTTTAGTTATTTAATTTTGACAAAACATAATGTAATAAGTTTTCATTGAAAATTATGCCAAATAAAATTTATTTTTTTATTCTTTCTGTTGTCAAAATAGTGATTTTAAATAGTATATTATTGGTAGGTATTTAATTTGAATGCCTATTTCATGTTTTGTATGTATTAGCTAGTGTTTTTATTCTCTTTGAAATACTATTAGGAATACAAGTCCTAGTTATGAAGTCACCTCCTTTGACAGACCTGACGGCTGTCTTATTGTATTTATGATCTAAATAATAATAATCAATCATTTCAGAGCTCCATCGGTAATTCCAGCATAAAGCAGTATCTTATGTCCTCTGTAGATACCCCTGACAACTTTTATGCAAAGTTTGATGATAATTAGTGGTGTTTAAGGCGTGAAAAAAAGGAACTAAAAATTAGGAAATTTCTGCTAATTAATCGAGATTCGTTTTCAATTCACCTTTCAAATTAAAAAGGTAGGTAGGTACCTACCTTATCGACCGTTTCAAGGTATTTCTTTAAATATCACCGTACATATTTTTTATGGTAGGTTCACACGCGTGCGTTCAACTCTACATTCAACGTGCACATTCACATTCACGAGCGTGTAAACGGAACGCCCGAGCCCGTGAACGCGCCTGTGAACGTGAATGCCGCGAATCGGGCAAGTGTCGGTTTTTTGGCAAAGTTCAAAGGATGAATGTGCGGGCGCCCGGTGACTGTTTACACGCGCGCGGGCAGTCAGTCTGTCCCGCGCTTTCGCGACGAGTGGATCTTCATTCAACGTTGCTAAGAAAGTCGCTACGATCGGATATTACAATCATTCATAATTTTGTTTCTTTTTCCAATAAAAATAAGTTAAGCCAAAGGATATGGCAGCAACAACACCGAGATCCTCGCTGCTCGCCATTCTGGCACTGACTGACACGACGGCGTGCGTGTAAACAGCTTGAATGTCCGCCGGCCCGGGACGGGCTGCATGCCGCGCAGCCCGCCAGGCAGCCCGCCGGGCTTATTACCTACTAGCTGTTCTTTGCAGTTTCACGCGCGTCAGTTTCCGAGATCCCGCGCCCGCGGGTAATCCGAAATAAAAGTACTACCCTATATTTTTTCTGTTCAAACCCTTGACAATGCAACGTGTACCTACACGTGTACACGTGCAGCGGTAGTATGCAAATGAAGTTTTACCCGCCTTAATTTCGGAGTTCCGGTGGGAATTTCGGCATATAAAGTACTCTATTTCCTTCTCTTTACTCCTGCAAACGTGTATGAAAAATTTTAAAGATGATCCGTTCAGCCGTTAAGGCGTAATAAATAAACAAACACATTCCAAATACAAAACACTTCGTGCGGTCACTGCGATACTACGTTTGCTCTAATTAAAAAAGAAATGTGTCTATGTCTCAGACGAAATAAAAAGTTTTTATTTCGTCTGAGGTCTATGTCAATAATTTTCATTGTAAAACAGGTAAAATATACATAATGAAAAAAAGAAATTGGTTGACTTTTACATTCATGAAATTTATAATAAGAAACTGTCAATATTTGAAAAATAGAACATTATCGTGAAAGATCTATACTATAATAAAAGAGTAGAATCCACGATTCTGTACATTGAATATTTTTAAGAAAAATTGACAGGGGCCGATAAAAGAAGAGCAACCAACCACAAAAAAAGAGTTTTCATTCTGTCTGTCTGTCTGTCTGTTCGCGATAATCTCTAATAATTCTGTCGGGTCGTCGAGTTTCTCCAACCCCGCACAGGCGGTCATACACTTTGAAACCTAGGACTTTATGGTTTCACATCTTACACATCGAAGAAGCCGCGCTCGTCCGCAACAGCTGGTCGGCAATATTACTCCCGATATCACCTCTGATTTTAGGGCCGAGCGTAGCCGCTTTTATGCGTATGCGTGTCTTGAAATGCGGTCCGAAAAAACAGCTAAATAGACAAAAGTGCTCTATATTCTTTAATCTTTGCCCTCTGGTTGTCATTTTTGATTTGTCACTTCATCACTTCACACTTGTCAGTTGTCGAGTGTCAAATGTCAATCCGTAGTTAATTTGTGGTTTGATTTGGTATTTGAGGGTATTCCGTGCGGATTTTCGGTCTTGTGAGCTCTTGTGTACAATTTATTAGATAAAATTAAGAATATTTATAAGTACTCTGGTGCCATAAAATTAATAATTACTACTGAACAATTATATTACTTCAGTAGTTTATTTCATTTAGTAATTATGAGTGACGACCTACCAAATTTTTCGGTAAGGACTAGGACTAAAAACTTTGAAGTAGTAGAACAAGCATTGCAAGTTCTAGTAATATTTAATTTTTATGTATTTTAGAATCCAGAGAATTTGCCTTTGGAGGAGTTGATGTTGCCTGTATCAAATGGAGGTGTTATGCAGCAAATCAAAGCATTGGTATAGTTTGTTTCCGAATAATGTTGTGAAATGTTACAATTCTATTATTTATTACAAAGTCTAATTTGCCACGCACCTGTTATTTATTTACTTCTGCTGTATTTTGGGATTTATTTCATCACTACATTAGATTTAAATTGTACTATAGATTTCATAACAATCATTATTTTTATTTTTTTGTATAAATACTACAGTACGATGCTATCAAAACCCTAAATTAAAAATATATTTGAATAAATAAATAAATAATAATAATATTATTCTGTACATAGACATTGCTGTCGACCCCCAGATATTCTTAGCTTAACCTATCTAAATTTTTTTGAGCATAAATAATCCTACTAGTCCTACTCCTACTAATATTATAAATGTGAAAGTGTGGATGTTTGGATGTTTGTTACTCAATCACGCAAAAATGGCTGAACGGATTTGGATGAAATCTGGCAGCCACGTTGTCAAGGGTACAGAGAAGGACATAGGGTACTTTTTATCCCGGTATTCCTGCGGGAACTCCGAAATTACTGCAGGTAAAACTGCGGGGCACAGCTAGTTATTATCATAAATGTAAATATGAGTTTGTCTTTTTGCTTTCACGCCTGGACACAGGGAACAGCTAGTATGAAATAAATTATGAATTTAGTAACTTCCGACTGATTTGATAAGAATTTAAGTTTTCAATTGTGATGAACCGGATCAATGCTTTAGTGTTATAAAATCATTGCAACATTTATGGTAATAATTTGTACAGGACCCACATTGGGCAGAAAATAGAGAGCTGACAATATATGAGACACCACCAACTGTCAGCACAACTGTGATTGGGGCAGTTGACGCTTGGATTAATAAAATGAAAATATATTTGGACGATCTGCAATGGTTGTTAAGGTTGCCACAACACAGGTAAGGATAATTCACCATAACATTGTTTGTACACATGAATGCCTTTTTAATCTTATATCTATGTATTATAGTATCAATAAGTTTAGACATTTAAGGGTATTTAAACCACTTAAAAAAGGAGACGGTAAGACCCATCTGTCAATTCAAGTTAATTGTCATTAAACATGATTAATGTAGCATTAACTCTCTCTGAAAGTGTTTGTTTTTATCTTTACTCAAAAATCTTTAAGTATTCATTGAAACAACTCTGAGTGCAGCCATTTGTTGCCTCATTCTTCATTTATAAAAATGGTTTTGAAAATTCTTTTTTGTTGAAAAGGGGATATTTTTAAAAACCTCTTCCATTGTCATCAAGTCAGAATCTGATGATGGGCCCTGGAGAAATTGGGGGAACTCCTTAAATATTATAGCGGATATATGTATATATGGAGCACCTATAATTATTTGGGTAGTTTTTATATTACTTTTTGTATAGTGAGAAGTACATAACGATTTTGCAACTTTTAACTAACACTAAACTAAATAGACTATTAAGATGTTCACGTCATGATCCTCAGGTTTTGGAGTACAATCTTGTACCACCCTCGATGTATGGACGCTCTAGTGTCGTTCCTGCAAGAAGCCAGACCTCCATACCTACCAGCCCATGAGAACAAGGAAGTTGAGAAACTGTACATGGAGATAAGAAGACTTGTATTTATTATTTTCAGTAGACTGATTACAAACAAAGAGAGTAAGGTAAGTTTATACAAATTTTTCCCTGTGGATTTATGGAGATTTTTTTTTATGAATACAATGTAAGGAAACTTCTATCCACCACTTTAACTGAGGAGCACTTTGTACTTAAGACGTAATATAACCACAATGCTTCTGTATCTACACAATTATAATGGTTTAATATTTATGTGACCAAATATTCTATAGCGCCATCTATAGTTGAGTAGCTAAGATAGGAATTCTTTTTTTCTCTTCTATTGGAATGGATTTTACTGTGTAAAATCTGTTTCTTAGGATGGATACTGTGATAAATGAACTTAATAAATAAAGTTTATCGAAATGCTGGACCACATTACGAAGTAGCTATGCGTTTAGCTGTTCATATCATTGAGCGCTGGTTTATTCATTCATATGGCCAGACCATGAAATAGTTGACCGCATAATGATCAATTTTAAGATCTGGAATCATAAAAAATGTCATGTCACAAAAAATATTTTTATTTTATTTTTTATTTTATTAGCCTGTATTCAGAAAAAACAATTGCTTAAAACTATTTTGACCACGGTAACAAGTTAGCTCCCTTTATTTTCTGTGTGCCCATTAGCAAAGGCCTCCCCCCATCAGTCACCATTTGCTCGCGTTCAGTGCGTCCCTGTGCCAGGTTCTTCCTGCCTCTAATACCATATCATCCTCCCATCTTCTGTATGGTCTTCCTCTTATCCTTTTTCCGTCCCTTGGATACCAGGTAGTAATCATCTTGCTCCATTTATCTTATTCACAAAAAATAAGCAAACCAAAAATAAAAAATCCCCGCCCCCTTTCATGCTTACTCGAATGGCCCCAAAATGATGAAAAAATATATTCCCCTTCAGTCGCAGTGGATGAGCCGTGAATACATGGCGGGGCTCATATACGACAAGTTCGTGTTTACGATACCGATATTATGGGACATCTGTCTGGTGTACGGCGAGGACAACGCTCAGCACGTATCGCGCCTGCTGGAGGCCGTGTTTGCGCTGCAGCCCCGGTACGAGGCCGACGCCGCCGCAGCGCTCGCCTTCGTCAAAGAGGTAAGGTGTCATCCATAAAGTATGCCACACTAATTTCGTGATTTGTCGCCCCTCCCCCGTCCTTGTCACAGTTGGTCACATTTGCGAGACTTCCAAAAGGGAGAAGGTTATATGTTCGGCGGTATGGATACATATATATTTTTATTTTAAGTTAAAGTTTCTGAGAAGATATGAGAGATTTTGCGAATGGCGATGGGGTGACTCTAGTGTACGTGTATATTTAAAATGCGTGTATGTATTTGATCTGTACTGTTTTCCCCTGCGTATAGACGTTCAAATACATAATATTGCAAGTGAACAAAGACTACGGCAGCGACGACCCGCCGAACCTGCCGGAGACGTTCAAAGGGTTCAGCGAGATACGGAGGCCGGACAACAGCAAGAGGGAAGAGCTCACGCTGCCCACGCTGAAGGACATGGTGGTGCACTTGCTGGACACCGCGATGACCCTGAGGATATTTCTCGAGGTCTACCCCAAGAGTGTGCAGTTGTTCAGAGACACCAACTTTATCATAAGGTATGTGGCTCGCGACACTCCAGACAAGCAAACTGATTTGACTCTCAACTACTGCTGCAGGCAGTGTGTGTCTGTGTGGTGGGTCTGTAGCATCACTGGCGTTTTATATGTGTTAACGATAGTATAAATTGTCAACTTGGCTAAGGGGGCAATTGACCCAGAATAGATTTGTTGGTCCTTTTATGCACAGCAGTTTGTGGAACAGGTATGCAGCATTCTCATCCAACTTTTACGTTGTATAAACAGTCTGGTGACACTCAATGCAAATGAACTGAACGGTTTTTACGTATATGACGTGTTGTGCGTGTGTGCGCATCGTAAGGATGACAGCGAGCTGACAGTTACTGTCATTTGTGGGGGAGGCGGATAGTATCGCTTCTTTATACCTTTATAACTGTATTCTTAGATCTATTCTTAGAAATAATGAAGTATTTATGCTCAGACAGCGACTGTTTGGTCCCCACACAGCACAGCCATTTTTCTCCTTCACAATATTTGTAGTTATTTTTTAAATGTTTATATTTTCTTTCCTTCGTTCTATTGTATGGTAACAGTTGGTATTGTCTGGCAGCGCGGTGCAGGTGTACGAGTACGGCGTGCCGCCGCTGCACGCGCGCCTGCGGGCGGCGGGCGGCGCCGAGCTGGAGGCGCTGCTGGAGGCGGCGCGCGCCGACCTCATCGACATCTTCCGCGAGGTGCTGGCCGCCTACAAGAACGCCATCTTCAGCGGACAGTGAGTAACAGGAGTTTTTGGCATCGAAGATGGCGGTTCCGTGATTTAGTTTTGTGTTAACAAAAAAAAATTTGTAACTGTATTTTTCTGTATTTTATGGTGCTCTATTATTATGCTATACTATAGTTGTTCTACGCGGTAATTTCGGAGTTCCCACGGGAATTCCGGGTTACAATATAGCCTATGTCACTCAGGGGTATTGTATCATTCTAATGGTGAATGAATTTTAGAAATCGGTCCAGTAGTTTTTAAGTTAAATCTTAACAAACAATCGAAAAATCATATCTTTCCCCTAAATAATATTAGTTAAGATGAGTATAGATTCCAAATCTTGCAATCTAATTAGTTAATCGAGATGCTGCACATCTATCCGATCGATCATCAAATTGGATTGATCGTGCAGATTCGATGGAGAAGTTTGATAAGCCCCTGTTTTCCCCAGAGGCAACATAGCCGGCCACGTGGAGGACTACCTGGAGGTGATGATGGACGGGCTGTCGGAGCGGCTGCTCATCCAGGACTACCACGCGTGCTACCCGCTCCACGAGGACTTGGAGATGCTCAAGCAGGCGTACCCTGATATGTATCCTTTTTTAAACCGCCTACACAAACAGAGAGTTGTTCCTTATTTTATCGTGTGTGTTTTTGTGTCTGTGTGTGGCGTAGGAGCTCTCAAACGGCGTAACCGATTTTGATTCGTTTTTTTATGTCGGAAACGTGATTTGATCGAGAGTGTTCTTCTATCAGATCGTTGAACATTATAATAAAAAAAAATTAACTCATGAGTCAGGGTACCATAAATATTAAAAAAATACATCAATATTATATCAGTTGTCTGGTAACCATAGTTCAAGCTCTGCATAATTGATGTATGGATGTGAGCATATCTTCCACAGGTGTGATCAAATATGAATCGTAACTGCTAACTATAAATTTTATTTCCTGAACAAGACAACAGCGATCCAGTCAAGACGGACTTTATCCTACAGGCCGTCTACTCGAATATAGATGATACGTTGCCAGAAGACCAAGAGACCAACAACGCGGAGCGTCTGACGAATGGACACGTCGAAAGAGCTGACACGACCATAGACAATCCCCAGCCGGGCTCGTCGGTAGAGAACGAAATACCGACCAACGTTAAAGAGGAGTCGTTGATTAGTGAAGTGAAAGACATATTACCGCATCTGGGCGACGGCTTTGTATTAAAATGTTTGCAACACTACGGGTTTAATTCGGCGAGAGTTATCAACTGTATATTGGAGGATAATTTAGCGGAACCTTTGAGAGGTGAGGTGTTTTTTAAAACAATACTCTTTTCAAGATCATTATGGGCGCAAAACACTCGAATTAGCTATAATTGGATTTGCATTGTGGCATGTAATGTACTCACTACACTTTATAATATATAATATTTTATAATGTAAATTTGTTGGCAATCAAATAAATAAATAAATATATTCATTTTTCTGTGGTAAGAATGTTTCTGGGGTATGAAAACCAAAATTCTATTTAGTCCGTCAGTTATATAATAAAAAAAATAATAGTTTAGATTTTTCAAATTAAGGTGGGTCTAAAGGTCTAGTTTTCATACAAACTGCCGTAGCTATATTAAAGGCATTCCGCCTGTTTTTATTTATTAGACTTCATTTAATAAAATACTACTACTTGTTACGATAACGCACAGCCCAAAATCTTTGCATATAGTGAAGAAATAACATAATTACAATCATTTCAAAATGAATTAAATTTCGGTCGAACCATTGCTTGTGTGAGAGAACGAATACACTATAAGTGTACGAAAATGGCGGCCCGGTCTATAAACAGCTGTAGTTTGGCTGTAGACTGACAAGTCCCCCGAATGCAGTAGTTTGTAGTGAATTCCAAAAAGATCACAAGGTGGCGCGGCGTTGAGCCGTGAGTTTTGACAATTTTACCTAACAAGATAATTTAGAATTGTATTTGAAAATATACCTATTACTGATGTAGTAGGTAGTAGGTACCTATTAGTAGCCGAAGCGAATACAAATAACTTGTGGAAAGTTGGAAAAGACGTTTTGGTTCTGAGGTATAACTTACGGGTACAAGTATTTTTACATTTTTGTGTTGAATAAATTCTTGCTATCTCTTTCTTGTTTTCACGATGAGTAAAAGAGAGAGACCATATTTTCGAAAGGTTGTAACTCACCACGGCCCGGGGTGATAAAATTCAGCGTTTATCTCCAAATTCTCCGATGCAATGAAAAGAATATTTTTATTGTGTCTTATGTGACCACGTGATGCAATTTTTTCATACCTTCAATTTTTTTTTTGTAAAGCTTATATCTCGGAACTACAAGTTACAGACCCATCGTGTTGGTACTCAAACTTCATGTTTTCGTGATATCTATGTGATCACGTGATCAAATATTCGATAGGCTATATCTCGGAAACTACAAGTTACAGACCCATCGTGTTGGTACTCAAACTTCATGTTTTCGTCATATCTATGTGATCACGTGATCAAATATTCGATAGGCTATATCTCGGAAACTACAAGTTACAGACCCATCGTGTTGGTACTCAAACTTCATGTTTTCGTCATATCTATGTGATCACGTGGTCAAATTTTCGATAGCCAATATCTCGGAAACTACAAGTTACAGACCCATCGTGTTGGTACTCAAACTTCATGTTTTCGTCATATCTATGTGATCACGTGGTCAAATTTTCGATAGCCAATATCTCGGAAACTACAAGTTACAGACCCATCGTGTTGGTACTCAAACTTCATGTTTTCGTCATATCTATGTGATCACGTGGTCAAATTTTCGATAGTCAATATCTCGGAAACTACAAGTTACAGACCCATCGTGTTGGTACTCAAACTTCATGTTTTCGTGATATCTATGTGATCACGTGGTCAAATTTTCGATAACCAATATCTCGGAAACTATAAGTTACAGACCCATCGTGTTGGTACTCAAACTTCATGTTTTCGTCATATCTATGTGATCACGTGGTCAAATTTTTGATAGCCAATATCTCGGAAACTACAAGTTACAGACCCATCGTGTTGGTACTCAAACTTCATGTTTTCGTGATATCTATGTGATCACGTGGTCAAATTTTCGATAGCCAATATCTCGGAAACTACAAGTTAAAGGCCCATCGTGTTGGTACTCAAACTTCATGTTTTCGTCATATCTATGTGATCACGTGGTCAAATTTTTGATAGCCAATATCTTGGAAACTGCAAGTTACAGACCCATCGTGTTGGTACTCAAACTTCATGTTTTCGTGATATCTATGTGATCACGTGGTCAAATTTTCGATAGCCAATATCTCGGAAACTACAAGTTACAGACCCATCGTGTTGGTACTCAAACTTCATGATTTCGTCATATCTATGTGATCACGTGGTCAAATTTTCGATAGCCAATATCTCGGAAACTACAAGTTACAGACCCATCGTGTTGGTACTCAAACTTCATGTTTTCGTGATATCTATGTGATCACGTGGTCAAATTTTCGATAGCCAATATCTCGGAAACTACAAGTTACAGACCCATCGTGTTGGTACTCAAACTTCATGTTTTCGTCATATCTATGTGATCACGTGGTCAAATTTTCGATAGCCAATATCTCGGAAACTACAACTTACAGACCCATCGTGTTGGTACTCAAACTTCATGTTTTCGTGATATCTATGTGATCACGTGGTCAAATTTTTGATAGCCAATATCTCGGAAACTACAAGTTACAGACCCATCGTGTTGGTACTCAAACTTCATGTTTTCGTGATATCTATGTGATCACGTGGTCAACTTTTTGATAGCCAATATCTCGGAAACTACAAGTTACAGACCCATCGTGTTGGTACTCAAACTTCATGTTTTCGTCATATCTATGTGATCACGTGGTCAAATTTTCGATAGCCAATATCTCGGAAACTACAAGTTACAGACCCATCGTGTTGGTACTCAAACTTCATGTTTTCGTGATATCTATGTGATCACGTAGTCAAATTTTCGATACCCAATATCTCGGAAACTACAAGTTACAGGCCCATCGTGTTGGTACTCAAACTTCATGTTTTCGTCATATCTATGTGATCACGTGGTCAAATTTTTGATAGCCAATATCTCGGAAACTACAAGTTACAGACCCATCGTGTTGGTACTCAAACTTCATGTTTTCGTCATATCTATGTGATCACGTGATCAAATATTCGATAGGCTATATCTCGGAAACTACAAGTTACAGACCCATCGTGTTGGTACTCAAACTTCATGTTTTCGTGATATCTATGTGATCACGTAGTCAAATTTTCGATACCCAATATCTCGGAATCTACAAGTTACAGACCCATCGTGTTGGTACTCAAACTTCATGTTTTCGTGATATCTATGTGATCACGTGGTCAAATTTTCGATAGCCAATATCTCGGAAACTACAAGTTACAGACCCATCGTGTTGGTACTCAAACTTCATGTTTTCGTCATATCTATGTGATCACGTGGTCAAATTTTCGATAGCCAATATCTCGGAAACTACAAGTTACAGACCCATCGTGTTGGTACTCAAACTTCATGTTTTCGTCATATCTATGTGATCACGTGGTCAAATTTTCGATAGCCAATATCTCGGAAACTACAAGTTACAGACCCATCGTGTTGGTACTCAAACTTCATGTTTTCGTCATATCTATGTGATCACGTGGTCATATTTTCGATAGCCAATATCTCGGAAACTACAAGTTACAGACCCATCGTGTTGGTACTCAAACTTCATGTTTTCGTGATATCTATGTGATCACGTGGTCAAATTTTCGATAGCCAATATCTCGGAAACTACAAGTTACAGACCCATCGTGTTGGTAGTCAAACTTCATGTTTTCGTGATATCTATGTGATCACGTGATTAAATCTTCGATAGCCTGTATCTCGGAAACTACAAGTTACAGACCCATCGTGTTGGTACTCAAACTTCATGTTTTCGTGATATCTATGTGATCACGTGGTCAAATTTTCGATAGCCAATATCTCGGAAACTACAAGTTACAGACCCATCGTGTTGGTACTCAAACTTCATGTTTTCGTGATATCTATGTGATCACGTGATCAAATCTTCGATAGCCTGTATTTCGGAAACTACAAGTTACAGACCCATCGTGTTGGTACTCAAACTTCATGTTTTCGTGATATCTATATGATCACGTGATCAAATTTTCGATAGCCTATATCTCGGAAACTACAAGTTACAGACCCATCGTGTTGGTACTCAAACTTCATGTTTTCGTCATATCTATGTGATCACGTGATCAAATATTCGATAGGCTATATCTCGGAAACTACAAGTTACAGACCCATCGTGTTGGTACTCAAACTTCATGTTTTCGTGATATCTATGTGCTCACGTGGTCAAATTTTCGGAAGTTTATTTTTTTCAGACAATAATCTAATACTGAATGCCATTTTACAAAAAAATACCCTCCGTTACACCCTGTATAAGATAGATTTTACTATTGTATTTTTTTCCAAATGATGTAATGGTTCACTCATTGCTATTTACAAGCTGACCCCCGCGGTTTCATCCACGGTAATTTCGGAGCACTCGCGGGAATTCCGGGATAAAAAATAGGTACCCTTTGTCACTCAGGATCACTTTAGACTCCTATAAAAGAATTTTGTAAATCGGTTTTGGCTAGAACAACGGGTAGCGAAGACGTAGTAGTTTTGTAAGGCCCCTGTTCAAATCTCAGCCCCCACTGTTATACTATGATGTTTTTTTTTTGTTATCTGTCATTTTTTATTGCAATGTTTACGATTTGAAATCTATACTGTTTTTTCTGTAGATTATTATTCACACTTCTAGACAAACCTATTATTAGAAATGTGAGTTTGTTTGTTTGTTTGGTACGCTTTCACGGCTTGATTACCTAACCGATTATTAACAAACTTTGCATACACGTTATTAGGGGCACAGAGAAGAACACAGGGTAGTTTTAATCCAGGAACTCCCGCAGGAACTCCGAAATACCCGCACTATAATTTCTATATTGTATAGCTAATAATATTATGAAGTAGTAAAGAACCAGTTTTAAAAAAATATTTTACTCATAGGAAACTACAGTATCCCTGAGTGATATAATAGATAACAACTTGACAAAGTATCCCATGTTAGTAGTCGCAAAACTCGAAAACGATCTATCGCGATGGATTGACTTGAAATTTTGACTGGACTTGAAGTTTTGATTAGACGGGACCTGGTTTTTTTTCCAATACCTGTATATTTTTATAGCTGTTCCCCGCGGTTTCACCAGTAATAAGATAGAAGTTCCCGTGGGAATTTCGGGATAAAAGTACCCCTTTGTCCTTCTCTGTATCTCTGACAACGTGTGTGCAAAGTTTCATGATGATCCGCAGAGCTGTTGAGGCGTGAAAGCGTAACAAACAAACAAACTTACTTTCACATTTATAGTGAGGTATTACTACTAATATGTATTATAAACTAGCTGTGCCCCGCGGTTTCACCCGCGTGAGTTTCGGGATTCCCGCAGGAACTCCAATGCAGTCTAATTTACTCCTTATAACAACAACTAATTAGCAGTGAATCCCGTCAATATCGGTCCAACCGTTTTGGAGATTCACCCGCGTGAATTTCGGAATTCCCGCAGGAACTCCAAAATTCTTTTATATAAACCTTGTCCTGACAATAACGAACTCAAAAAAAAATCAATTTTCCAATTTGGTGCAGTCGTTTGTAAGTTATGCGCTTACCAACACATTTGACGATTCATTTTTATTATATAGATGTGAAAGTGTGGATCTTTGTTACTCAATCACGCAAAAACGGCTGAACTGAGTTGGATGAAATTTTGCATGCACGGAATTCCCGCGAGAACTCCAAAATTACCGCGGGTGAAACCGCGGGGCACAGCTAGTGTTAAATATTTTTACCAAAATAAAAGAAGAGTAACCAACTAAAAAAAAAGTTTAAAATAATTTTAAGTCGTTTTCACAGATAGATTAAGCTTAGCCTGGAGCTACATATGTATATATAGGCTTTGTTTCATTGAAATCGGATGTCGGAAAAAAAGTTGTTGTATAAAAACCTTTCGCGCGGGTGAAACCGCGGGGTACAGCTAGTCTTAAATATTGTTGTTCTATACCCTAGAATTTTTTTTCATTACAGTTTAAAATCTTAGAAAGAACGAAAAATAAATCGTTTATAAATAAGTGTGTATAAATAAGTTTGACAAAATAGTTACAAAAAGTGGAATATAAATCTAAGGTTTGAACACAAGATTTTCACGATTCATAGTTTACAAAAAAAGACGCATTACACCACAGCGCCACCGAGACTCTTGTTGAAATGGCCAAATTACGAATCTTATTCGTCTAGTATTAATCGATTTGCATGTGTGTGTGACTACGTTTCGGCCGGTTATTCGATATTTTCGTGTAGTTAAAGGATAATAATGCGCGTAAAGCCATATAAAAATTTTAAATCAAAGATGTATTAAACACTCATCCTCTCGCACCCATCATCAAAATCTATTTTTTAACCTTGTGATTCTCTGTAAATTGAGAAAACTCTTTTATGGCGCCGTCCGCGGCCTCTATCGGAAGGGAGCTGCGTCATATGCTAGAGCGCACCCTTAATGAAAAAATACTCAGATAAAGATAGTTTAGGGCTCGTGACATCATAACGTCGTATAAACTGTAGCACGTTGTGACGTCACGTGACTTTTATTTTCGTTATTTTTTGATTTACGTAAAAAACTAGAAAAAATACGTGTCCAATATTTTTTATTTATCTACATGACGGAGTAAAAATTTAAATTTAGTCAGTCAATTTTTCGTATCGTGTATTCTCAACAGGTTTGGACCGGAGCCTGCCGCTGATCCCCGAGGACGTCCTCGACCAGAAGTTCCTGGAGACGGGCGTGGAGCGGCTGAACGTGTTCGACGGCGACCAGTTCGACCTGATGACGCGCGACGACGTCGACGTGAGCCGTATCCACGTGGGCAAGCGCCGCTCCAAGTACAGAGACCTGAAGGACATGCTCAACGACAAGACAGAGGTCAAGAAGATGGCCGACATTTACACCAAATACAAGTGAGTTGCTCCACAACTATTTGTAATACTAGCTTTTTCCGCGCGGTTGTTTCATCCGGATTCAATTCGGAGTTCCCGCGGAAATCCCGAAATAAAAATTGCCCTATGTCTGACAGCTTAGTGTGCGAGGAAGAGTCCATGTATTCGGACGAGTACGACGACACGTACGACGAGAGCGCGGGGGCGGAGGCGGTGCCGCGGGGGGACTCCCGCGACGACGAGCGCCGGCCGCTGGTCACGCCGCGGGTGCTGCGCGCCGCGCCCGCCCGGGGGGTGAGTGGGGGGACGGGGGGGACTCCCGCGACGACGAGCGCCGGCCGCTGGTCACGCCGCGGGTGCTGCGCGCCGCGCCCGCCCGGGGGGTGAGGGGGGGGACGGGGGGGACTCCCGCGACGACGAGCGCCGGCCGCTGGTCACGCCGCGGGTGCTGCGCGCCGCGCCCGCCCGGGGGGTGAGTGGGGGGACAGGGGGGACTCCCGCGACGACGAGCGCCGGCCGCTGGTCACGCCGCGGGTGCTGCGCGCCGCGCCCGCCCGGGGGGTGAGTGGGGGGACGGGGGGGGCGCCCGCGACGACGAGCGCCGGCCGCTGGGCACGCCGCGGGTGCTGCGCGCCGCGCCCGCCCGGGGGGTGAGTGGGGGGACGGGGGGGACTCCCGCGACGACGAGCGCCGGCCGCTGGTCACGCCGCGGGTGCTGCGCGCCGCGCCCGCCCGGGGGGTGAGTGGGGGGACGGGGGGGACTCCCGCGACGACGAGCGCCGGCCGCTGGTCACGCCGCGGGTGCTGCGCGCCGCGCCCGCCCGGGGGGTGAGTGGGGGGACGGGGGGGACTCCCGCGACGACGAGCGCCGGCCGCTGGTCACGCCGCGGGTGCTGCGCGCCGCGCCCGCCCGGGGGGTGAGTGGGGGGACGGGGGGGACTCCCGCGACGACGAGCGCCGGCCGCTGGTCACGCCGCGGGTGCTGCGCGCCGCGCCCGCCCGGGGGGTGAGTGGGGGGACGGGGGGGACTCCCGCGACGACGAGCGCCGGCCGCTGGTCACGCCGCGGGTGCTGCGCGCCGCGCCCGCCCGGGGGGTGAGTGGGGGGGACGGGGGGGACTCCCGCGACGACGAGCGCCGGCCGCTGGTCACGCCGCGGGTGCTGCGCGCCGCGCCCGCCCGGGGGGTGAGTGGGGGGACGGGGGGGACTCCCGCGACGACGAGCGCCGGCCGCTGGTCACGCCGCGGGTGCTGCGCGCCGCGCCCGCCCGGGGGGTGAGTGGGGGGACGGGGGGGACTCCCGCGACGACGAGCGCCGGCCGCTGGTCACGCCGCGGGTGGGGGGACGCGGGGGTGGGAAGGTGTCGAGAGGCAAGAATGGACTGACGACACTCCATTGTGAGTGCGGGCAGGGAGGATTCATACGACGACATCTCGTAGTGAGTGCGGGAAGGTTGGGATCTCCACCTTAACGCTCCGTGATGAGTACGGGGAGGGGGATTTTCAGGGACCTCACATATTATTATGATATTATGATTATATACTAATTGCGAACGTCTAAACCAGGAGGAGTCAGAGGAAGAGGAGGAGCGAGAGGAGAGCAGCTCGGCGGCCGGCGGCAGCAGCAGGAACCGGATGGACTTCTGCTCGAATCCGGAGGAGGTGCGCGCGCGCCGGGAGGCTAACCTGCAGGCGCGCAGGGGCAGGGGGCACCGCGCGCCGCCCGCCAAGTGAGTGGACCACCCTCCTCCAGCCAGGGTCCCACCAACCAATTTCGGTTATCAGGACCGAATCGTGGGACAGAACGCCCCAGTCGCCCGGGACGCCCTTACCCTGCACATTCTTTGAAAGCAAGATTATTATGCCATATTATGCCAATCTCCCCTTTCTGGGGCTTGACGTCACGCGTACGCAGGTACTTCGCCGCCCTCGCTCCGTCAAGTGAGTGAACAGGTGACATTCCAAAAGCATATTCTTTTTAATTGGAGGAGTCTGCCTCGATAAAGAATTCCTCACATATATGATACTATCATAATACTAGTTGTGTCCCGCGGTTTTACCCGCGTGAGTTTCGGAATTCTCGCAGGAACTACTTTTTTCTCAAATAAAAGTAGCCTAAGTTACTCCTTATAACATCAGCTATCTGCCAGTGAAAGTCCCGTTAAAATCGGTCCAGCCGTTTCAGAGATTAGTCGGAATAAACAGACAAACAGATAGATAGACAGAAAAAAAATTTGAAAAATATTTTTTTTTATATAAGTTTTTATAATTATCATTTAGTGAAAAGCTGTTAATTTGGAATTACAACCAGACACTTCAATTTGATTTATCTGTATGTAGTCAGTATAGAGTATAGAAAGAGAGGAGATCACAAAATTTTCAGTTATCATATAAGTACATTGTTGTAGGAACGTGGACGTGACGGGCAAGCCCCGCGGCCAGGGCCAGGACAAGGAGGTGCTGGTGAACCGCGAGCGCAAGGAGAAGCACAAGTCCTCGCGCGGCAACCACAGCCGGCGGCAGGGCGCGCAGTGGAAGCGCAGCCAGGGCCTCGTGCCCTCCTAGGGCCTGCAGGAGAGCCTAGGGTGCGTTCCGTGAGTTTGGGCGCAGTTGTTCGGTTAAAATTTCACTCGTTTGTGTTGCAACCAAGCCTCAGAACGATCGAGTTGTTTTTATAACCTCAAAATATTTGAAATTTCAGGCGCCATTTGTTTTCTCTCAACTCACATTGCAAATAAGACTGTTTTTCATCCAATTATAAACTTTTTGTGACTACGACACGTCCCCTTTGTTTGTAACAACTCCGATTGATTTCTTTTTCGAAGAATTCGATTTTTGGCGCAAACTTTGACACTTCTTAAACAATACATAGCTGTCAGAGTGAAAATTAACCTGCTTCGGAGATAGTTGTTTGGTTGTTGCACTCTGAGCCACGGAACGGGTGAAACTACGCTCTGACAGCTGTCAGAGTAAAATTTCACCAAGCCACAGAACGGGTACAGAGTGAGTGCGCTCGAGCGCGTTCGAGTGCACCAGTGCGAATCCACGGAACGCGCCTCTACAGTAGGGACGGGAAAAAGTAAAAGAAATATCGATGTAGATATATCCTTGAGTATCGATATAATATGTAAAGTTAAATATGTATATCGATATTTTTACCCCAAACGAAAAATTACGTGTTTTTGCCCGAAAAGTGTACGTTTTGATCACCAATTGGCGTGACAGTCAAAAATCTCGATCTCTAGACAGCTTGACTAGTTTTTTTTAAAGATTGTGTGGGGATAATAACGCCCTCGAACGAATCACATGTTATATTATGTAAATATATTGTTATATTATGTAAATAACAGCACTTCATGTTTGTAGTGTCTGACACGTTCATAATGCAGGGAACATAGGCTCTTGAAATGAATTCTTGGTTTAATGAAGTTGTAGCACAAATCGAGGCTAATCCACTGTAACTTCTAGCTGTGAGGTAAACACACGCGGGAATAGTGCGAGAGAGACAAACTTTACGTGCGGTCAGTAGTTGTCTCTCTCTAGAATTCTGGTTGGCCCACTGAAGCGAACTTTTGGGTCAACTTGCCTTTGTTATGCTACTGCTCCACCTGCGTTAACGTTAACGTTGATTTTAATGTCTAACGTGGTAATGTTTGTAAGTTAACGGGTTAAAATGCTGGCCGCATCTAAATTAGCGCACTAATTTACGCGTTAACACGCAGGTGGAGCAGTAGCATTACCGAAACAAACCTACAGAAAAGAGACGAATATTGACCGCACACTCGCTTTGTCTCTTTCATGAGAGTGATTGATTTTGTGAACTATGTTAGTATTGCTCAGTTTATTCTCTGTCACGCACCGTGTAATTATATAACCCGTTAGTTAACAAAGGGTGCCGCTCTGCTATATTTGGGACAACTATACATAGGCAATAGGGTACTAGCATGAATTTTTTTCAGTCTATTTTAAAGATATATGGCCTACTTAAACAAAGCAAGAAAAAGAAAAAATATATGCATAAATTAATGAAATAGAGCGTTTCAAAGTTCCTACTTTAGACCTTACCACCGAAACGCGGAATGACGTCACTAGTTCAAAATTACGCCTTATTAATCTGTGATAGAAATGTCACTGTCGTATTGACAGGGTCATGTGACACCGACAGACAGATAACTTCAATATCCAAAAGCGAAATTAAGGTTGAACTGTGTCGATTTACTTCCAAAAGTTCCAGTAAAGAATCGAAATGCATCTTACCGATGCATTTTAAAGTAAAAAACTTCAGAAAATGGAAAATATGCGTTGACTGTATGCACTTAGTTTCTTTTGCCTTCTCTGAAAGAGGTAAATGTTTCCTAAAAAAATAAAAGTGACGTCATGTGTCAAGCTTGGCTGTGATTGGTGTTTCGTTGCAACGTTCCGTTCCACAAAATTAAAAGTTGAATATTTTGGACACTATTGAATTTTTTTTAGTAAATCTTTCACGAAAATAAATAAAAAAGTAAAATAAAATAAAAATAAAATAACGCTTTTCTAAGGGTCTATTTTTGAAATATTGACACAATTTCTTATTATAAATTTCATGCAAGTACCCTATTAACCCAAACACTGAAAGAAAGAAAGAAAAGGAGTTTATTGGTTGGTAGTGAAAAAAAAGGTACAAAATAAGAGACAGAAAAATTAGAAACTTTAACAAACATTGTGAAGGAAATGGGTGTGCTGTGTGGGGGCCCATCGGTCACTGTCTCAGCATAAATGCTTCATTATGTCTGTGGGGCAGAACATAATGAAGCGCTGGTCTTCCGACAGGGCCGCAATACAGTCGCCGGGTTAACCGGCTACACCGGGTGTAAACCCGATAAAAACCTGGGCGTTTACGGGCTTTTATCGTGTTCAAATCCAAGCACCGGCTTAAGTCGGTTTGATTAGGTGAGATTAAGTTCAACTGTGACTATAACAGAGTCGAATGGCACCAATTTCTGATGCGCACCCACCCCGCAACACATTTTCTGTGCATTATACAAAATTACCGTTACTTTGTAAACTAACGGTACACAGAATATTTGGACATGGATAAGCAATAGTGTGTTAAACCACACTGGAGAAATTTTTTAGAGTAAATTAAAGTTTTAAAATTATAGCGCCATTTTGTTTCAACATTTTTATGTTCAATATTTAGTTATCTATTTACACATTGTAATAAGCTAAACACATAATTAAAAAACGTTCTCTAACTCTCAATAAATCGTTCTGAATCAATAACTTCGTTTTGTGGGTTAACATGTTATTGCTTATCTGCGTCTATTTAATGGATGGTTCGATTATTGGTGCATGTCGTCATCACGTGATAAACGCTACTCACTTAACTTCGATCGTCATTTTTGACGCTATTTGCCTTAAATTACTGCTTGTTTCCGGGGTATGAGAATCAAAATTATACTTAGTCCGTCAGTTAGATAATAAAAAAATAATACACACGCATATTGCCCTTTTTTAAATTATTGAAAAAATTTTGTTTTTGTAGTGGGGGCTCGTGACGTCATAACTGTATAAATTGTACCTAGGCGTGATATCGCGCGAAGTTTCGACTCAATGTATCGCCGTCATTTTTTGTTTCCGTAAAAAAAAAGGAAAAAATACGTGTCCAATTTTTTTTATTATAGCCCATCATATTATTATTTATTATCAGCTGTGCCCCGCGGTTTCACCCGCGATAATTTCGGAGTTCCCGCAGGAATTGCGGGATAAAAAGTAGGTACCCTATGTCCTTCTCTGTACCACTGACAACGTGCACGCCAAATTTCATCCAAATCCGTTCTGCCGTTTTTGCGTGATTGAGTAACAAACATCCAAACATCCACACTTTTACATTTGGACATAGATAAGCAATAGTGTGTTAACACTGAAGAAGTTTAGAGTAAATAAAAGTTTTAAAATTATAGCGCCATTTTGTGTCAAGATTTTTTATACTCAATATTTAGTTACATATTTAATCAATGTAATAACGTAAACACATAGTTAAAAAACGTTCTCTAACTCTCAATAAATCGTTCTGAATCAATAACTTAATTTTTTGGGTTAACATGTTATTGCTTATCTGCGTCCATTTATAATATTAGTAGGATGTTAAATGGCAGCTAGCTATTTTGAGTAACGTTTATCGCGGAGATATTTTATATAATGTACATAATTAAGGTAATGTACGCCAATGTGATAGTTCATTGTAATTTATTATTCACCATATAATAAGTAATCATGTTATTTATGCAATGTTAATCCTCTCCCTTCGGGGATAGGAAAATAAAGTTATAATTGAACATTTTCTTTCTTTCAATTTTTTAAGCCGAAGACCCTATATAACAGTTTCACAAAGTCTTAGGTAAGATTTATGATTTTAAAGAGATGCTGGTGTTCCCGGTTTTGATGAAGGTGAATTTCGGGATTCCCTCAGGAACTCTTATGTTGGACCGGTGTAGTGTCCTTTAAGTTGACTAAAGGCACAAACTTTCAACATTTTAATTTTATCTATCCGGTTTTCCGCGTGGTGCTTGCACAGACAGACAGTTGAAGACACAGTACCTATGTATGTACATACAAAAATGTGTTCGTATTGGTCGGTTATTAAGAAGACACAACCGAAATATGTTTTTTTTTTTATGTCATAGGGGGCAAACGGGCAAGTGGTACACCTGATGGTAAGTGATTACCGCTGCCCATGGACATGTAATTTTAATTTGAGCAATCATCTTTGAATGCGTTATGAGAAAATCACGAAGACAATCGTTGTAATCACAAAATATTGCATCGGTTGTTTACCACGGAGGTTATTCGAGATTTTTACCTATCTATATATTTTTAATATAATTTATTGATGTGTGTGCATGGCTTGTTTGCCTATATAATTGGATTTGCATTGTGACATGTAATGTACTCACTACACTTTATATATAACTAGCTGTACCGCGCGGTTTCACCCGCGATAATTTTGGAGTCCCCGCGGAATTGTTCCATAGAAACTTTGCCCCTCTTTTTCATCCCTTTAGGGGGGGGTAACATTTCAAAAAATCCACTCTAATCGAATGCCTGCGTCATACAAAGAACACATCCTCCAAGTTTCAGGTCTCTACGTCAGCGGTTTAGGCTGTGCGTTGATCCATCAGTCATTCAGGACAAAGCATTTTATATGTATCGATATTTGATAATGTAAGTCTGTTGGCAAACCAATAAATAAATAAATTTTCCAACCGTAGTGAGCAATGCAAATTGCAATTTAATTATCACGGTAGATTTATCTACTTACATAAAAAAGTCTTTAAATTCTTTGTGTACTGGATTGAAACGTACTATAGTGAGATTCTGAAATGATTTATTGAGGCGCCGACTGTACGTAGGCCGGTATACCTGTTCGACGCGGTCGGTCGGTCCGGCTACGGTTACGTTTTATTATATTGCCTGTAATGGGGGGCATTAGGGCGGGGCGGAAGGATTTAATAAGCGAGCGGTGTGAACTGTGAGCGCCACGTTGGACGCGGCAAATTGCGACGTGAGCCGCGTACGCGCACGCCCCGGGCGCTTGTAGGGATGTGCACGCGAATTATATTTTTATTATCTATTGAAACACACTGAAATGTTTTTATTTACCGTTTTAAAATAACGAAATATCACCTAGCCAAAAGGTTGACTGGTAGAGAATGCCTTAGGCATTAAGTCCGCCTTTTGTACGGTAATGTGCAATGAAAGTACTCAAGTATTTATTGCTCACTAAGTGTACAAAAGGATCATAACTAAATAAATAATAAATATATTTTTTTTTTAATAAACACCTAAACCACGAATGAAAAAAAAATATCGATATTTATGTAGTAATCTATCGATACGCACATGATTATTAAACTTCCCATCACTTAAGACGCAGCATCGTGTATAATTTATATGCTATTCACTGTACCTTCCTCGATCATTATTATTGTTCGCCTAATACCGGCGCTTGCGCGTAAAACATTATTTTTTTATGAATATCTTCTGGGTAAGTTATTTTTGACAATGTTGATCTTAGGTAGTTTTCTTAATTTCATACATCCTTACTACGTTAAGTTACTTCTTATAACATCAGCTATCTGCCAGTGAAAGTCACGTTAAAATCGGTCCAGCCGTTTCAGAGATTACCCGGAACAAAAAGACAGACAGACAGAGAAAACTTTAAAAAATTGATTTTCTGATGTTCGTACCGTAGGTATATACTTTCGTATGCATTTAGTGAAAAGTTGTTAACTTGAAATTACAAACAATTTTATTTATTTTATTTATATGTCTAGATTTATTGCTACTCTTGGTGATTGCATTTTGGTGGACGTCCCTCTTCATTTCAGACACTCTGAGTGTCACACTCATAATTTTTTTTTTTATTTATTTATTAGGAATAGTACACAGCTCTAAATAATAATAATAAGTACATTTTTTTTATACATTATGAAGGCCAATTACGACTATCCAACAAAAAATTGCAATTCCTTACTAAATACTGGTACAAATCAACAAATCAACAAGTGACACGTTCTTATCCATTATCATGTCACACCATACATCAATCATACCACATCATATCGTATCTTATCACAACAATTCACGTCATATCCTACCATGCCATTCCTATACAATACAATACCACACCATACCGCATTCCTCCCTACCATACAATACCACAATACAGACCATATCTCGTCATCCATACCCAATCATTACGTATCATACCGCATCACGTCATACCCACTATGCTATATTACAGTACGTTACATTATAATATTACTAAATCAAAACTAAAACTACAATCTAAATCGCACGCGTGTGTAATATACAACATTATTACACAACTCCGTGAATCCTCACACTACAAACGAGAATTCCCAAATGGTTGTCTGTCTTCCACCCCCCCGCGCAAAAACTACTCCCGCGGAAGCTCCGAAACCAACGCGGGTGAAAATGAGTTAATTATAATAATGATAAAAGAGTAGCAAAATGGCACCAGCTCCAGTTCAAAAGCGAGCAAAAACTACATAGGTAATATCAACAAAGCTCTAAAATTCTAAATTCCTTTGTTTCTACAATAAAGAAGAGTATTTGGGCTGTTGAATGAAAACCTTGAATCTATAAAAAGGTTTCTGGAACAAATCATGGTTACCAGGAATCATATTACAAAACCTCATCAACATTTTTTAAAACTCCTTCCGCTGCGTCACCAAAGCCTGTGTGGCCCTTTAGAGGATTTTAATTCGCATCACATAAACATGAGATGGAAATATCAAATGAGGGTAGTGCGAGAGGAAAGGAAGAGTTTATCTTCGAGACAGGAAGTATGACATCAAAGCGTGCCTATCGCGTGACCGCACAAATTACACGCATAATAGTCGTCGTACCTACCTACCTAAATATTTTTTCTCCGAAATTTAATATGGAAACAAAACATTATAACATAATCACATATCTACGATCAAAACATGAAAAGAATGGTAATATAATATGACTTGCGAAGGTAATATGACGCAATGTTTGTTATTTATAATGAGTTTGAATATTATGGCTGTTGTGTCAATATAGAACGGTAAATGTATCTTACAATATTGGTAGGTGCGGTACAGTATTTGATACCTACCGCGATCCTTTTTCTAGGTGCATACCTAATTGAGTCAGTCGCAGTTGAACATTAGACTACGAAACTGCGCATTTCCTTGCAAACAAACTACCTAACACTTGCAGTGGTAAAATCCTTAGATACCTAGCTACTGTTTAGGTACGAAAGTGAATTTGTTTGTTTGTTACGCTTTCACGCCTTAGCGGCTCAACCGATCACCATGTTTTGCATACACTTTGTCAGGGGTACCGGGTACTGGGTACTTTTTATTCCGGAATTCCCGCGGGAACTTCGAAATTCACGCGGGTGAACCTGCATTAAATTTTGCATATAGGTAGATACATTTTCAGGAGTAGGTAGAGAAAAGAGAGAACCAAATGAAATTCTAGCATTTCGGTTATTTTGTACTGGATATCAATTAAAATGTTACACTGTTTATAATTGGATGCAGATAAGCAATAACATGTTAACCCACAAAATGAAGTTACTGATTCAGAACGATTTATTGAGAGTTAGAGAACGTTTTTTAATTATGTATTTACCTTATTACATTGTTTAAATATGTAACTAAATATTAAACATAAAAAATGTTGACAAAAATGGCGCTATAATTTTAAAACTTTAATTTACTCTAAATTTCTCCAGTGTGGGTTAACACACTATTGCTTATCTATGTCCAATTACAGGGTTCTGCGATAATAACGGCGGCTGTAGGTACCTATATAGGTACTTTAGATTTTTCCATTGAGAATTTTAACGTAATCGCGTTTGACTTCAATCAAAAATACGATTTCTCGCTCAAATAAACTTATATACCTAAGTGTATCTACCTAAAATTTGTCTAGGAATCAAACTCCTAATCTTGCCCTTTATATAGTTTCTAAGGCCTTAAGGACCAGTGCTTTTTTACATCGCGCTTTCATCAGTCATCATCATCATTTATTGATGAATGTATAGAAAATTGCATGTCATGTTTTGTCAATTGTCATTCAACTGCCATTACAATTAATTTAATTTTAAATCGATTACTACAAGAATATAGTCCTTCAGCAAGAAACCGTCAGAGTAAATGTAGATAGTTTCAATAAAAGGTAGATACTTTAGGTACTTTATTATTCAATTAAATGCAATAAAATAATGACCACAAAGCAAACACCGCCGCGCCGCCGCCGTCGCCGCCCGCCCGCGCGCTTTGTGATAGCGCCGGCAACTCTTTGATCCCCGCGGCCGGCCGGCCGGACTGCGCTGCAAACCGATAAATTGCACGTTCATATCCACGACATTTATCGCAATTTAATTATGACTCGCATCGTTTATACACCCACGGGTAGGGTTGCCAAGCGGACCGCGACAAGCGGCACGTCCCGTTCCAAAGAGAAAATAATGTATTGACTAGGGGCATGCAATGCGTGCCACGGTTGCAATTAAAGAAAATTCCTTTGCTAGTATCCCAAGTATATTTTCCACAATGCGTATTCTCAAAACTGAATTTTTAAAATCGTTACTAATTAAAAACGTAATCAAATGGCGTTATAAATACATTTTGTTACGTTGGTAAGTATTTTTGTGTATATCTATACGAAAATATCCGGCGATACCTACTGGTTTTCATTTGTTTACATACTAAAATGAGTTGAAGTCCCTCTTCTATCTGTTCTGTGTCCCGTTTCGAGAGCCTCTGAGAATGCCTCCCTCAAAAGTGGTGTGCGATTGTCCCTCTTAGGTAGGTAACACTCACGGGGCGAAGATGGAAGTGTATCTTATTTTACTCAATCTTCGATCAACAGAAATTGTTTATTGTCTATGTATACTTTTATAGATGGGTCCCCTTTTTTAGCCACTTCCCGTATTTTTATAGGGAATCCCGGAATTCCGAAATCCGTGCACTAAAGACCGTGCACGGTGCAACCCTACCCACTGAACCTACCTGGCACCTACCTACTTCACATTGTATCTAGCACCATCAGCTACCGGCGTTGTGGTTTTAACCACATGTTTTAATTTATAAGTTACATAGATCGCTTATTTAGTAGTTTCAAATTAGTAATATTATACCGGGGTCGAATAAAAAATAAGTATGCAGAGACTTTAGTTAAATACATTAATCGTGTACCTAGATACAACAGAAAACCAACAAACCACTAGGTTTAGTTAATTAAGGTCGTCTGGAAGAGAAGCGATAAGACCGCCTTTGTATAGTTAAAAAAAAAATCCTCACTTATTATATACGCGAAAGTCTGTATGTATGGATGTTTGGTACTCTTTCACGTATGAAGTGAAGATCTATCGATCCAGTGATCCATTGAACACTTGCCTTTATAGATTCTCGATCTGTATATAGCTAGAAGTGTTCTCACGGTCGCGATTGTGTAAAAAAGTTCTTGTTAAATAAATAACAATATAATTAATAAATTAATGGACTTATCTACTCAAGAGACCGACCTTGTCATATAAGGACACTGGACTTCATATCTTAAGATTTGTTTCTTTAACAACTATTGTCTTTAAGTGAACGCGTGTAACTTAAAATTAATTGATAGATTTGAACGAAAATCACTAAGTAGATATACCTACCTATAGCTAACATAATTCCTGTCTGATTAAGCATTAAATATATCTACTTTTTATTCCGAATGAAGAAAGAGTTCCCTAGCGAATTACGAAATCCACGTGTGTAAGGAGTGTGGAACTAGTAGAAAAGTAGTAGAAGACATTATAAAGAGGAAAGTATGTGGAGTAGAAGTATGCAAGGTGAATAAAATATAAAACAATAAAAATACGATATACGATACGATACGAAAGATTTGATTTTTTGTTTGTTTGTTACGATTTAACTTAAAAACTACTGGACCGATTTAAAAATTTCTTTCACCATTAGAAAGCTACATTATCCCTAAGTAACATAGGCTATATTGTAATCCGGAGTTCCCGCGGGAACTCCGCGAAATTAACGCGGATGAAACCGCGGGGAAAAGCTAGTGAATAATATAGTGTACCTATAAATATACATATATTATTTCTGAAACTATTGAACTGAATATACTTAGAAATACTTGTACTGATAGAAAGCTATTCCAGTAGATAATGTTTGAGGCATTTTTATTCCGAAAAAAGAGCTCTCTAATAGGGAATCCCAAAGTTCAGGCAATGAGAACAGCTGCTAGTACCTACCTACCTACAGGCATAGCTAATAATATGATATTATGATAACTAATATACATAGATATAGAGGGATAGAAACCTTAAGTTTTTCATGCACTTATGTATCCAAGTGTACCTGTCTACCATTTTATGTTTTTAACACAAACTAGTTCTGCGGCTTCTGTGTCATGTGCTTGTCTGGAGATTTCTTTCGCTTTTGCTCAATAATATAAGTCGCTTAATTTTACTTGCAACAGGTAAAATGTTAATACGCGTACATTTCGTCTGAGACAGGTACGATCTCCGAGTACTGAATACTAATGTGCTGTAGTAATTGGTGTGGGTATAACTAGTTTATTGCAATTTCCTTTTCTTTATGTTTGCTTTTAATGCGTAAGCTTCCTCTACTTTAACTTTTTTAATTTTTTATTTATCAATTAAATTTTCATGAAGCGTAGAGAACTCAAAAAGATGTTTGCCATTCCACAATTTTATATCATTTGAAATAACATTTGTGTTTTAATTAAGGATGTTGGACTAGCGAAGAAAAATGGTCAAACATATCGCAATAATCTTCTTTGACACATAATAGTGTGATTAATGTTTGTATGTCTGTTGTATGCGTTCTGAAACCATTGGTCCGATTGCGATGAAACTTTGGCGGGTTGTTCTGCCTGCGTCCGCAAAAACTTACGCGGGTGAAACCGCGGGGCACAGCTAGTATAAATTTTTTTACGCTATAGCTTATGCATCCTTTTTTTTCTACATATTTGGAACTACAAATCAAATTGATTACCTAGCACAGAAAACAAAGAAAACCACAAATACCAAAGAAAACATGGTAGGCATTAAGGAAACCGATATGGTAACCTGTAAGACATATCTACTTCTCATAGTACCTATTCTTATTTCAGTCTTCCCCACTTGGTACAACATTTTGATGTAAAATTAAAATAACAAGTTTTATGAATGATGCCCGCTTTGGGAACCAGGAATTCACAACACGATAATGTACGACACTGGAATGTACAGCACTGGAATGCGCGACACTGGATTGTACGACACCGGAATGTACAGCACCGGAATTGGTGACACCGCTCCTATTGGTCGATGAAATCACGCCTCCTTTCTTTGTGCTCGTTTACGTTACTTACCTAAATACTGGGTCAAGTTATTTGTCAAATACGGCACATATATTTTATGTTAGATTTTTTGGTGATGATTATTAGGTTTTATGTTAGCGTTTATGCCCATTACGTTATTATGTTACAGTCTATAGGCAGGATAATCAAACAACGGACCACTCTATATATTTTACTGTATAGACTTAGAGTACAATACACTAAATCTGGTCCCTTAGTTTACACCTTATAATTATTATTTCCACGAGCTATGTGCCCTATACAGATTGTACAGATTATAAAAGTTACGAAAAGAAAGGAACCAAAACTGTATTAACTGGCGAACGGGAAGCGACTGGCGAGCGGTTAGCTTCGCCTGATTTACGTCACCTTTCCTACACCTATCCTATAGTAGGTACTAGTGTGGCGATGATGTCACTATAAGCTATTGTTACCTTTTAATTATGGTAGGTATTTTTTTTGGGTGGTGGTAAAACAACAATCTTACTTGTACATAATATCATCTGTATTATAAAACAAAGATGGGTTTTACAAATAGTTATAAATGCCGGCTAAGCTCTCGGTACTGGGTACGGGGGGTTGACTCAAGGTAAGAATTTATGATTAACTTATTAAGTACTTAAAATAAAGAAAGAAAAGGGCGCCACTAGCAATAACGGTTGCTAGACCGTGGTATATAAAAGGTAGAACCCTGGAACACTGTTGATGCCAGTACAGCCAGGTCAGCCAACTCCCAGAGGAAACACCGCAGTGACTCCACCTTCCCAGCTCCCGCCAGGTAATTGGAAGGTGTTCGAGCTTCTTTGGGGGACTTAAACCCTGCCCAAGAACCTCCTGAAATTAATATGTAACAAAGTCAGCACATACTATGCCTACTACCCTCCTTGTCAAACAAGTGGAATAAAAAAACTTGAAATTGTACGTTTCACGCCGTTCCTACGGGGATTACGATAAGAATCGGTGGAATAAGAATAATTTAGAGGAAAAATACTAATAAACTCACCTTACGGAGGAAAATAAATCCGCTTAGTGGGTTACAATTTGATGTCGACTCCGTCACCACGACAAAGGTGAACACTTCCAAACTCAGCCAAACCAGAACGAAGAATCAGCACGCAGATTGACCGGCGTGCCTTCTCGCTAGAGGAATCTCCAACTTTTCCGACAAAATAAATGAATATCATAGAAAAATAGCAAAACGTAGTGTATGCCACGCCGCAAAGGTGAAAAAGGACGAAAAAGGTCAAAGATCTCAATGACAAATCTCCAGAAGAAAGGGTGGCGACTCAATAATTTTTCCCGGTTTAGGGGAGAATTTAAGGTTACGGTAAAGTAAAAAAAGGGTTAGAGATAGCAAAATAGAGGGAACTAAAAAGGTACGGATTCTTAATCAAATTGGAAACGAGACTTAATGAATGTAAATTTCGATGATTTATACTAAACTCGTGTTTTTTCGCACGATAGCGGGAATTAAAAGGAAACAGCAGCGGCAACACTACATTTTGAGTACTGTGGACGACTTCGGCCTATAAAAATGCGTCTTCAGTACAAATCTGGAAATATTTAATCACAATTCGTGAATACTTCGGGGACAAGAAAACTCACGAGGCTGGCGACACTCACTCCGAGGTCGTGCGTCACCACAGAGTAGTTACGTCGAGACTCGGGATGCGTTCCGAAACAGACTCGAATTACAATTTTACCTCAACCACTGTTCCGAATGCGGAGGGCGAAAATTTCTACGTAACAGTACTCCCCCACCCATCAGAATTTACGAGGGGAAACGAGGAAATTCGGGCTGGCCCTCCAGCACATACCTCCGGCCCGAAGCGACCTCTCGTAAAATTACAAAAGTACTATATCATACAAGAGAAGCACCAGTGAAATTGAAAGAAAAAAAATCTAAGGGTACCAACGTAAGATCCTCTTATCCAATAAACAAAAGGAAATCTAAACTAAATTATTACTAAATCTAGGCAGATCGACCACCTTCTAATCCCCTTGGAATCGATGCCGCATAAAATAGCGGGACATCGCCTCAAGTCCTACGGTGAAGAGAAGATACAACAAAAAAAGTAAAACAAAATAAAAACGGCAAAAGGTCAGCGACTATCCTTTAAGTCCTTGACGTGCCAGCTACCTATATTTTTACGGAAATACCTACCTATATTCTTACTATAAAACGGAGTATACCGCGTGGTCTCGTTGACCGCAGTATTAAGAGGAAAACGGATTCGGGGTGGGTGATGAAGCCCTGTCACCGAGAAAACGTGAGGGTCCTTTACTAGAGGAAGCTCACTGAATATGTGAGGTGCCAAATTAAAGGACTTCCAAAAGTCAACACCCAATACGATAGGGGTCGATACCTCGGGAACAATATAAAATTTTATTATCTTAATCGTATCGTTAAGTTTAACCGGTAACGAAACGTAACCTAAAATATTCGCCATAGAATCATTGGCAGTAATAATTCTAGAAGAACGAGTACAGCCATTACGGGTGGCCTCCATAGAAAGAAATTGCTTATAACCGGAACCTAGTATGGAAATACTAGAGCCGGAATCTAGCAAACCGCAACATCTAACCTCAAAAATATCAATCGCCACAAAAGGACGATTATCGCCGTCTCTGTCGCGACAAATACCACGCAAAGTTGACTTTTTATAAGTACTAGACAATAAATTTAAATGAGCTAAATGCTTTTTCCAATCGGCCGGGTCAAAATTTTTGTGATGGCTCCGCCGTTCCAAAACTATTCCACTACTCGGTCGGGCGAGCTTGCGCAATTCTTCTGAATCCTCAGCAGACTTGCGCTTCGTTGCGGTGGGCTGACAGTTGGGACAAGTAGAGGTAGGGTAACCCTCCCTACCGCAACGGAAGCAAACAATCGCCCTCGACGCGCATTCCTTCAAGGAGTGCTCGGTCACCCTACAACGCGGACAAAACCGGGGAGCAGTAGTAGTAGTAGCAGTACATACTTTAGGTGTACGCGAGGATACCTTGTACGCTAATTCGGGGACGAGCAGGGTGTTCGAGCTCTTAGGCGGTTCCACGAAAGTCTCAGCGCGTTTATTTGCGTCCTCCAACAAACGACACTTTGTTTTCAAATCGGCCAAACTAGTAATTTGAAGTAAAGCGAGCTGTGTAGTATAACACGGCCGAATATTAAAAATAACAATATCAAATTTTTCATCCTCAGATATGGGATGAATTAATAAGCTAAAATAGTTCTGCATAACACTAAGATAAGTGCGGATGCTCTCATCAGCACCCTGGGTACGAGATCTCATCTCTTTTAATAAGCGTCGATCAAAATCGACGGGCAAGTACTCCTCCAACAAACAAGATTTTAATTGTGCCCAGGTGTGTACTTCAGCAGACACCCCTCGGTACCAAAACAATGCTTCATCTGCAAAAAGATCAATCGCCGCTCGGAGTAGCTTCTCGTCGGAGATCCCCCGGGCAGCACACAACTCTTCCACACGTTGAACGAAGGAACGAACACACTTCTTTCCATCAAACTTTAAATTTAGAGAATGAACGGTCGGAGAACGATCGCAGGATATCGTAGGATGTTGACACACGACAGCTGCTGGCAAATTAGTAATAGGTGCACTAGGACCAGGTGCTGGATCCTCTGCCTCCCTTAAACTACTCTTGAAGGTCGAAAGAATATGATCAATTTTTTTGATAATTTCCGATAACTGTTTATCTAAAGATTCCTTTAAAGTAATATCATTCTTCTCCAACGGATCTACCCTACTTAACCGATGAAACAAATGATTACCCAAGGCGTTGATACGATTCAGACTTTTCAACATAAACGGTTTTTTGGAACATAAACTTTCTAGCTCTAATAATTTAGTTTGGATCATTTTCAATTCTGCCGAACAATCACCCTCAAACACAGCTATCTCATCAGTAGGCATAGTACGTGCTAATTCCTGGATTTGAACCCGTAGACGATCACGTGTAGTTTCAGGAATAGCATCACGAATACCTACTTCGTAAATAAGTTCATCTTTGTTTAAAAGATGGAAACAAATTGGCCTTTCCTGCATGGTGGTGGCAATAAACCGCTTAATCAGGAAATAAAATAAAAAATGTAAAGTTAAATTTTTTTTAAAGAGAAAAAGAAAATCAGAAAGTACTCAACTCAAGTGTGCCTTCCTCTTAATATAAAATTAATTAAGTTGATAAAGTAATTGTTTAAATGTTTTAAAAGTTCTTACCTCGAGCTTACAAGGTGTAGATATTAATAATTGATGTGCACAATTGTACCTATAAAGTTTGTAAAGTTAACCTCAAATATGTAACATTAATACTTAAGTTTATAATACCTAAGTTTATCTGCTATGTAATGGCAGATAGATAAAGTAAAATTATAGAAATATAAGTAAATACAGGAGTAAACTATAGCAACAGATCAGTTATCTAATTTAGATTAGATACTAGGTATTCAGTTAACCACTTAAATTAATTTAAAAAAACTTAAATTCTTTATGTCACAGCAACTATGGACATGACAATTTACCTCGAGTTAAGCCCCACGTTGCGGTGTCACTGTTACCTTTTAATTATGGTAGGTATTTTTTTTGGGTGGTGGTAAAACAACAATCTTACTTGTACATAATATCATCTGTATTATAAAACAAAGATGGGTTTTACAAATAGTTATAAATGCCGGCTAAGCTCTCGGTACTGGGTACGGGGGGTTGACTCAAGGTAAGAATTTATGATTAACTTATTAAGTACTTAAAATAAAGAAAGAAAAGGGCGCCACTAGCAATAACGGTTGCTAGACCGTGGTATATAAAAGGTAGAACCCTGGAACACTGTTGATGCCAGTACAGCCAGGTCAGCCAACTCCCAGAGGAAACACCGCAGTGACTCCACCTTCCCAGCTCCCGCCAGGTAATTGGAAGGTGTTCGAGCTTCTTTGGGGGACTTAAACCCTGCCCAAGAACCTCCTGAAATTAATATGTAACAAAGTCAGCACATACTATGCCTACTACCCTCCTTGTCAAACAAGTGGAATAAAAAAACTTGAAATTGTACGTTTCACGCCGTTCCTACGGGGATTACGATAAGAATCGGTGGAATAAGAATAATTTAGAGGAAAAATACTAATAAACTCACCTTACGGAGGAAAATAAATCCGCTTAGTGGGTTACAATTTGATGTCGACTCCGTCACCACGACAAAGGTGAACACTTCCAAACTCAGCCAAACCAGAACGAAGAATCAGCACGCAGATTGACCGGCGTGCCTTCTCGCTAGAGGAATCTCCAACTTTTCCGACAAAATAAATGAATATCATAGAAAAATAGCAAAACGTAGTGTATGCCACGCCGCAAAGGTGAAAAAGGACGAAAAAGGTCAAAGATCTCAATGACAAATCTCCAGAAGAAAGGGTGGCGACTCAATAATTTTTCCCGGTTTAGGGGAGAATTTAAGGTTACGGTAAAGTAAAAAAAGGGTTAGAGATAGCAAAATAGAGGGAACTAAAAAGGTACGGATTCTTAATCAAATTGGAAACGAGACTTAATGAATGTAAATTTCGATGATTTATACTAAACTCGTGTTTTTTCGCACGATAGCGGGAATTAAAAGGAAACAGCAGCGGCAACACTACATTTTGAGTACTGTGGACGACTTCGGCCTATAAAAATGCGTCTTCAGTACAAATCTGGAAATATTTAATCACAATTCGTGAATACTTCGGGGACAAGAAAACTCACGAGGCTGGCGACACTCACTCCGAGGTCGTGCGTCACCACAGAGTAGTTACGTCGAGACTCGGGATGCGTTCCGAAACAGACTCGAATTACAATTTTACCTCAACCACTGTTCCGAATGCGGAGGGCGAAAATTTCTACGTAACACTATTTATTGAAATAAGTAAAAAGTAATGAGAACATTACTATCGGGGCCACATCATAAACAGATTTCAAAGTAGTATACCCGACATTCTTTATTAGGTTAGGTTCTTACTGATGACCAGGTCTCGCGAGCCGAGCGAGCGTAGCGAGCGTGCCGCGGTAGCGGCCGGCGATGCGCTAAAGACAAAATAAGGTGACATTTATTTGATTAATTCTTAGGTGTGACCACGAAGTTTCGATATATTATGCAAAAAAAAAGAATATAACAAGTTGTAACAATTCATTAAAGTAAAAATTATAATTACGTTACCAAATATTACACTTGGACTTGTGAATTTCCATCAGATTTTGAGACAGTAACTACTAACTACCTACTACCTGCATTGTATTGAATACTACTAAACGGAGCACGAAGTCGGCTAGGCCATGAAATCCGGTGTCGCCAATTCCGGTGCTGTACATTCCGGTGTCGTACAATCTCGTGTCGTGCATTCCGGTGTCGCCTTTTCCGGTGCTGTACAATACAGGGACTCCCCGCTTTAGGCAGAGTCCCTTCAAAAAAATCTATTTATTTTTCGTGCCCACCCATTGAATGGAATCTAATAGCCGCCGTGAGAGGTTTCAATCCGTATCGGAACGACATCGCAACTATCCTCTTTTGATAAAACTTTTTTCTCTATCTCCGCTCCGGTGAATGGCTGTCAAGCCGATCGTCACGGGTCCCTTAACTCAAATTGTCCGAATGATCAATCTCTGCTTCTAAACGTATCTATGGGTATTGAAATTGTAGGGTTGTCACTCTCGTCGGCGAAAAACTTGCTGGTAAGTAAAATTATATTATTTAATATCAGGAAGTGAGAAAGGTTTTTTTGCTGATGGAACTTGCTGCTGAACAGCTAAACCATAGAGTGACGATATTGACCAAAATGCTATTCCAGAATACTATTATCGAAAAAAACTGCACTAGACATCCTGTTTGGATGAATGTTATTGTACTTGAACTAATTACTAATCTAGAGTTGTTTAACTCAAAGAGTTCAACAAGTTTGCCTCGAGCATGCATTTCAAACTTAATCTGAAACGTTATAAATATGTTGTTTTTGAAGTGACACTTCTTTAAGCACAATGGAAAGACAATTTTTGATGACGCGTTATATAAACGCGACGTTATAGTGAATAAGGGTCCTGCACTGACGAGCTTCGACTGCATTTGATCTTTGTACCATCAATTCCCATCCACATACACCAGTGTATCATTAAATTCTGTTCAAAAATGTCCCTCTAGCTGGAAAAACCTTTAAATGCGTCTATTTAAGTGGAAATCCTGACGACGACCGACGACGGAATGACAATGCGGCCGCGATCCACAAAAACTGACGTCCTCGCATCAACTAAATTACACCTACAATCATTTGGTGCGCTTTACAACCACGGGACCGATCCGATCAGACGCGTAACGGATTTCGAATACAAAATATGGTGAATCGTTACGATTATTCATACTAACTTCAGTTATTTATTCTATCGCACTTATACATAGTAGGTAATTTTACTTTGATTTTTTATTTTATTTTGTTTATTTAACAATTATTTATTGCGCACAAGGACAACATAAAAAAGAAAGAAACTATATTTTATTTATTTACTAGTCGTTTCCCGCGGTTGTTCCTGCATTTATTACGAAGTTCAGGCTGCAGGAATCCCGGGATAAAAAGTTCTTTACAGGTTACAGATTCCTTCTATAATCGTCAAAGGATGTTTTAAGAGCAAAGCTCTCTATGTATAGTAAGTATATATAGTTCGCATTCTTTAGCCCTCTTCGCAAATATTCGTAAATTCGTAACTTCATTATTTTTTTCGTAAATATAAAAATAATATTAAAAGCTTTAAAATAAAAACAAAACGAAAATCTTATGGTGTAAAGCGTCTTTTTAGCAACACACGTTCACAGTTAATTAGTTTTTTTAGCAACACCATATTTTGGCTGATATAATGATACATAATAACGACAAAGTTTCGTAGAGTCGCTCCGGACGTTCAAATTTGATGCGATTTTGCGTTTTTTTTAACACACTTTTATTAGCTTTTTTTTATATACCTATTGGGAAATTCCTTGACGACTCCGGGTAAATGCATCGGAATTCGCTCCATATTATATCTCAAATCTGACTGTCTCTAACGTCTAACGCACCATGACAGACAATATAAGTTTGCTATTAACCAGCTATTCGCCCTGCGGTTTCACCCACGTCATTCCGGAACTTCCTCGGAAACTCTTAGCTAGTTTTTTTGCAACATTTTTTCATTGCTCCTATTAGCCGTAGCGTGATGATATATATAGTTTATAGCCTTCCTCGATAATTGGACTAGGTATATCTGGCACTGAAAGAATTTTTCCAATCGGACCAGAAGAATTTTTCCAATTATGACATAGATTGAGATTCCGCGACTGAGATCCGCGACTGAGATTACCGTGTTCAAACAAACAAACAAACTCTTCAGTTTTATAATATAATAGTACCTAAGTATAGGTATATCAATGATTGTATCATTAACATAGTTAAAGGCGTCAGCATCACCTATCTATAGCGTTTACCAAGTTTTGGCTCAGGTGTGATTTGGCTACTTGACAAAAAAATTTTTTTTAGTCCGTCGTGTAGATTAGTAAAAAATATTGGACACGTATTTTTTCTTTTTTTACGTACTCAAAAAATAACAGAGATACATTGAGTTGAAATTTCGCGTGACGTCACAATTCTGTGCGGTTTGTATGGCGCTTATAATGAATATTGACGTCACGAGCCCCCCACCCTAAACTTTAATGCGCTTTATCTATGTTCATTTTCATTAAATTGAAAAAGCAAAAAATACGTGTCTATTATTTTTTTATTTTCTAACTGACGGACTAATTAGAATTTTGATATTCATACCTTGGAGAATACCCAATTTGTAACGACTGATTTAAGCTATAATTTTTTTTTAAAGAGATTAGGGAGGTAACAACCACGTAACGTAACGTCACTATATACCTATCAGTTAAGACTTTTCTTTAGGTTGAATTGAATTAAATTGAAACTGAAAATCATTCTGCTATTTCGCTACTTTTATTTATTTATTTATTCAGACACAAAACAAGTTAGATACAGTCAATATTTGATACTTAGTTATACAGTCGTTTTTTAAAGCTCTAGGCTGCAACTCAAGACTCATGTCCACAGCGATTTTGAAGTGTACAAATGAGATACTAAGCTAAAATTAGGAATTATAGCAACTGTAATAGTAACTGTAGCTACTATAGATATTTAGAAGTATTAAATACTTTAAATAGTTTATGGTGACATGTGGAGATCATTTAATTACATGAATTTAATGTTTTCTGTTGCCCGCGGATTCGGCCGGTTGAATTTCCCTCAGGAACTCTAGAATCGTTAGCCACCAATGCAATACGTAATAGGTATTACGTCTATGGTTATTCTAATAACACAAATTGTTAAGCACTTATGTGGTGATAAAAAATTTATCGCTTCATCCGTTGAAAAATTTAAAACCACATTATCACCAATAGAAATCAATACCTTTTGAATTCGGAATGTAACATTTTTTGTAGATACGTGAAGACGAAAGAATTATATCCGAATGCCAATGTGGGGATATTAAAAGGTAATAATATTATCTGTGGTAGCTTGTGGTGGCGCATTAATGCGTTCGCGGCTGCGCTGCGGCGGCCGGCGAGCCGAGTCAGCTTCTAATGACTCGTAATTACGACCAGCGTAATGGACTCCAGTAATGGCGGCCCGCCTCAAAGATCTTGCGTTTATTTTGTTTTTTTTTTTTATATATTTTATCTCATGGCGATCCGATGATGTCTTGTAGCAACGTTGCGGTGTGTCCAAAAATTTATGGTATTCACAATAATTCATACTTCATAGCTGTAGGTACCTAGATATTCCAAATTCTAACTGGGATTTAGGCTTGTACGAGAAGTTCTATTAAGTACCTATAGAATTTGTTCTATTATCTTTAGGCGATGTCTATGCAAACTTTCTCTTGAGTAAGTGCCTCGTAAAGTCGGAATCCGTGGTCGCAATTGTTATAAAATTAGCAAAAGATGTTTCTCAATAAGTTCCAAAGTAGCGTCACTAAAAATTTTGTGACTTAATTAAACTTGATTGGATTGTCATGGACGATCATTATACCAGGCATAAATAAATTGTGTTAAATTGTGTCAAAATTTATACCTACTACCTAAATAAAAATATTGTGTTAAAAAAAACATACGCGTAAATACATTCTCAATTCGACAATTGAGAACCTCCTCCTTTTTGGGAAGTCGGTTAAAAATTATACTAAATTTCATTCTTATTTTTTAAATCAATGATCTTGAGGGATTAGTCGAAATAAATGATGATGATTCGTTTTTTCGTAGGTTGCACATCCCATCTTCTATATCTGTCTGTCTACCCAATGGTTAACTGGAAGAGAATGCCGCAAGGCATTAAGTTCGTTATTTGTACGCACTGCGCAATAAATAATAAATATTAAATAAAAATAAATAATCTTGCAGTCAGTGGCCAAACTTTAAGACTAAGTAACAGCAACTTTTGTCAATCGGAAAATGTATCGGAAAAAAGACTATTTGATTTGCGATAATCTAGCTCCCGCACTTGCCTTCATAAATCTAGTAGGTACTTCCTACTAATATTATAAACGCGAAAGTTTTTAAGAATGTATGGATGGATGGATGAATGTTACTCTTTCACGCAAAAACTACTGAAATGGATTTAAATGAAACTTTACAATAATATAGCTTATATATATATATAAGCTTATAGCTTATAGCTTATCAGATTAACGCATAGGGTACTTTTTATCCCGGAATTCCCGCGGGAACTCTGAAATTAACGCGGGTGAAACCGCGGGGCACAACTATTAACTTATAAATAACCAGAATTACCTACAAGGTGGGATAAAAAAAAACTCACCGTCCCCCATTGATTTGTTATATCTTATCTTATTGCCGCAGCGACAGTGATGGTACGGCGCTCACATCCTATGACTGTCGAGATTTTTTGTGGTGATGGACGATTTGATTATAGTGCGCGGTTGATTTTATATTGTGTAGATTGCAAGCTCAGACGATATAAGAGGATTTGTTCTATGAAATCTGTCCCGAAAAATAGAAGTTAAAGTTTACATTGCATTGCTTTAAGTTCTAGTTCACATATAAGGCGGGCTATAGAAAATATAAGATACCTGTACAATTTATTGTCAATGTATTATGTATTATCTGTGCCTGATAGTCTGCATTATTCAGATATTTTTTCTATCATACTTCGTTAATTATTATTTATCGGTTTAATTTTTTTTCTGGTCTTGTAGGTACAGAGATAGGTTCAGGCTCAAACAGGAATACCTAGTACTTATTATACCTATCTATACTATAATAAAAGAGTAGAATCCGCGATTCTGTACATTGAATATTTTTAACAAAAATTGACAGGGGACGATAAACGAAGAGTAACTAACCACAAAAACAGGGTTTTTAAAAATCTTTTCTGTCTGTCTGTCTGTCTGTCTGTCTGTCTGTCTGTCTGTTCGCGATAATCTCTGAATATACTGAACGGATTGTCATGCGGTTTTCACAGGTAGATTAAGCTTAGCCTGGAGCCACATATAGGCTTTGTTTCATTGAAATCGAATATCGGGAAAAAAGTTGTTGTATAAAAACATTTCGCGCGGGTGAACCCGCGGGGCACAGCTAGTCTATAATAATTTCCCATATTGAGAATTTTTTCAATCAATAAGGTAGAAAAAAATGCCGACGTCACTATCAATAATCATGAATGTATAAAGACTGAATCACTCTGGATATCCTTATATCTCGAATATAAATTAAACTGAAGTGTCTGTTTGTAATTTTAAATTAACAGCTTTTCACAAAATTCATGTGAAAGTATGTACGGTACTAACATCAAAAAATCAATTACCTATTAAAAAATTTCTTTGTCTGTCGGTCTGTCTGTCTGTTTGTTCCGGGTAATCTCTGAAACGGGTGGACCGATTTTAACGGGACTTTCATTGGCAGATAGCTGATGTGTAAGAAGTGACTTAAGATACTTTTTATCCCGGAATTCCCGCGGGATCTCTGAAATTAACGCGGGTGAAATCGTGGGGAATAGCTAGTATCTAGTAAGTTGTTATGAAATGAGGTTTTGAAGTGTCATTAAAATTTAAGAGCATTACGAAAATCTATTTATATACCTACTTAATGATTGAGACTTATGATAATCCTTACGACTTATTATAAATCCGAAAGTGAGATTGTTTCTTTGTTTGTTTGTTACGCTTTCACACCTTAACGGCTCAACCGATCATCACGAAATTTTGCATCCACGTTGTCAGGGGTACAAAAAATTACATAGGGCATACTTTTATTCCGTAATTCCCACGGGAACTCCAAAATTAATATTAGTGAAATCTGATTAAATTTTGCATAAGTATATAGGTAGGTACATCGTTTTCAGGGGTATACAGTTGTCAGTTACAGTAAAGGACATAGGGAAATGTCCCGAATTTCCCGCGGAACAGCTAGTTTGTCTATAGAATATCAATAGTATAAAACAAAGTCGGTTTCCCCCAAATCACAAATACCACATCCATATCCCAATCCACAATTTACCACAAGAAATAATATTATATCCTATGTAAGATAACAAAAAAAAAAATATAAGAACGGTAAGAACCACTGACATTCATTAGTCTTTATTGAAAGCTGACTTGAATGCTATATCGATGAGTTTTTTTGTTAGGTATGTCTCGAAGATCATTGTAATTATTGTGGTCCCACTTCCATTGGCTTACTCTATTCGTGACTCTATACCTTGTCTATAGCCATTTGATTGTCAGGTCCATTGTAGCCGTTCTTTATTACAGCTACGTTTAATAACTAATTGTATAATTTGTTATTAATATCCTTTTGATTGTAACTTTTTTTGTTTTACTACATCACGTCACTCAGTAAGTCCCGAGATCGGCACATTAGAATTTAGATAGTGATTGTGATTTTTAGAAAGTAATCTACCTACCCGACCATAGCGCCCGCGCACCACTCGTGCAAAACCGTGGGCACTAGCTAGTTATTTTCTAGTTAAAACGGTCTTGGTAACTCTAAGCTTCGGGACTCATTGTTTGATCTTTACCTACCCGTAGTGTCATAACTGCTTTTTATAAAAGCTTCTGAAATTTATTTAGGAATTTATTTCTGATTATATGGGCCGATTTTTCAATCGTCAGATAAACAGTTAGATAGTACTTATTCGACAGATAGCAAAATGTTGCATTTTTCAATCGTCAGATAGGCTCTATCTGGGCAATAAGGGCCCTAACTGAGGAATAAATCTATCTGCCGGTTTGACGGCCAGATAGACGGCTATTCGATAGATAAAACAGATCCATTGACGTTGAGTTTGAGGTTATTTCTTCTTTTTCTAAAGTAATATGAAAATTATGAAAGTTTTCGATACTGTTGACGATCTCGCAATCGAAGAAGAGGCTATAATGTATGAACATTTAAAACTGAAAGGAAATAAAGAGTAGTCAGACCAAGGCCGGACCAGTTTGCTATGTGGGATTCAAAAGAAATTCATAGCCGTTTCAGACTTAAAAGAATCTGTACCTACTATATTTGCTTCCCCTGATAAGGGATAAAATTATACACGAAACACAAGTCCAGCAAATTTTTACAATAAATAATAGTAAGTTAGTAGCTAGGCAACGGGATGCACCACGAAAAAAAAAGGTTGGATTTGCTATCCTCTTCTAACACACAGTGCGACGTATGCGTCTTTCACGCTCCTACAGTATTACAGTGAAGTTGGCAACAAAAATCCTCGGTTAGCTATTCGCTTGCTATCTAGCCATTGAAAAATGCAACAGTTTTATTTGTCCTTTTATCAGTCAGATAAATTTATTCGCTAGTTAGTTATTAGTCGAGTTATCTGACGATTGAAAAATCGGCCCAGTCTTCTTAGGCATACCCCGCAACATACTCTACTTTTACTTTTTAAATTATCTTTGAAACTAAGAAATGTAGATTGTGGACGGTCCTATTGGTAGTGTGAAGCCATCTCCCTTCTACGGTCGCCACTGAAAATCAGCGTCGTGGAACTTACCTAGTGCCACGGCATAATGCTGATTGGTAGCTATTTTGGTACCAACTATTCTAGTTTAAGACTCACGCTTGTTCTTATTTTATCTTTATGGTATCAAATAAACTTTTTTCCATACTATTCTATTCTGTTCTGTTCCGTTCCGTTCCGTTCCGTTCCGTTCCGTTCCGTTCCGTTCCGTTCCGTTCCGTTCCGTTCCGTTCCGTTCCGTTCCGTTCCGTTCCGTTCCGTTCCGTTCCGTTCCGTTCCGTTCCGTTCCGTTCCGTTCCGTTCCGTTCCGTTCCGTTCCGTTCCGTTCCGTTCCGTTCCGTTCCGTTCCGTTCCGTTCCGTTCCGTTCCGTTCCGTTCCGTTCCGTTCCGTTCCGTTCCGTTCCGTTCCGTTCCGTTCCGTTCCGTTCCGTTCCGTTCCGTTCCGTTCCGTTCCGTTCCGTTCCGTTCCGTTCCGTTCCGTTCCGTTCCGTTCCGTTCCGTTCCGTTCCGTTCCGTTCCGTTCCGTTCCGTTCCGTTCCATTCCATTCCATTCCATTCCATTCCATTCCATTCCATTCCATTCCATTCTATTCTATTCTATTCTATTCTATTCTATTCTATTCTATTCTATTCTATCCTATTCTATCCTATCCTATCCTATCCTATCCTATCCAATTCTATTCTATTCTATTCAATTCTATTCTATTCTATTCAATTCTATTCTATTCTATTCTATTCTATTCTATTCTATTCTATTCTATTCTATTCTATTCTATTCTATTCTATTCTATTCTATTCTATTCTATTCTATTCTATTCTATTCTATTCTATTCTATTCTATTCTATTCTATTCTATTCTATTCTATTCTATTCTATTCTATTCTATTCTATTCTATTCTATTCTATTCTATTCTATTCTATTCTATTCTATTCTATTCTATTCTATTCTATTCTATTCTATTCTATTCTATTCTATTCTATTCTATTCTATTCTATTCTATTCTATTCTATTCTATTCTATTCTATTCTATTCTATTCTATTCTATTCTATTCTATTCTATTCTATTCTATTCTATTCTATTCTATTCTATTCTATTCTATTCTATTCTATTCTATTCTATTCTATTCTATTCTATTCTATTCTATTCTATTCTATTCTATTCTATTCTATTCTATTCTATTCTATTCTATTCTATTCTATTCTATTCTATTCTATTCTATTCTATTCTATTCTATTCTATTCTATTCTATTCTATTCTATTCTATTCTATTCTATTCTATTCTATTCTATTCTATTCTATTCTATTCTATTCTATTCTATTCTATTCTATTCTATTCTATTCTATTCTATTCTATTCTATTCTATTCTATTCTATTCTATTCTATTCTATTCTATTCTATTCTATTCTATTCTATTCTATTCTATTCTATTCTATTCTATTCTATTCTATTCTATTCTATTCTATTCTATTCTATTCTATTCTATTCTATTCTATTCTATTCTATTCTATTCTATTCTATTCTATTCTATTCTATTCTATTCTATTCTATTCTATTCTATTCTATTCTATTCTATTCTATTCTATTCTATTCTATTCTATTCTATTCTATTCTATTCTATTCTATTCTATTCTATTCTATTCTATTCTATTCTATTCTATTATATTCTATTATATTCTATTCTATTCTATTCTATTCTAAATTTCGTGCATTGTATAAGTTTCACTTTCACTTTACGTTTAGTTTGTCGAATTCTTAATTGGAATGGCCTAGGTACTTTACAAATATTGCGTCTTATACCATATCTCTAAAAACTCTACCTATATTATGTTTCTATGATATTGAGTTTTAAGAGGTCAGCTTTACATATCAAAATAGTACCTACGTACAGGATTGCTAATTGTTTATTTTTATTTTTAACCGACTTCCAAAAAGGAGGAGGTTCTGCATTCGGCTGTATGTATGTTTTTTTTTAGGAATGCGGTTTAAGCATCGGCGACTTAAATATTACCTATATTATTTTTATACAGAACACTTATAGTATTAGTAATCCTAAATAATATTATAAGTGCGAAAGTGAGTTTGTTTGTTTGTTTGTTTGTAACGCTTTCAGGCCTTAACAGCTCAACCTATCATTATGGAATCTTGCATACACGTTGTCAGGGGTAATGGGAAGGACATAGGGTACTTTTATCCCGAACTTATCGCGGGTGAAACCGCGAAGAATAGCTAGTACCTAACTAATAAAAATCAATATAAAATCATATTGTCGTCACGTTCTTTGCTCGAGAATTCTGTTAACAAAAGACCCGATGATTTATGATGTAGCATTGATAAAAAGAACTCGATATTTTACAAACGATGCTTGGTATATAATAAAATAAAATTTTATTCGTTGTTTAACTTTTGAAGATACCAAGTATTGACATCGACTAAATACAATTACAATTCTATTAATTTTTATTATATACCTATATTGTGATGATATATTTGTAATTTTGTTTATACAATTTATCGTATACAATAAATGCATATGATGTTGAGGTTATTCGAAATTTTTAGTACCTATCGAGTATCGAGTATCAACAGAACTAAGTATTAATTGCTTCTTTCGGCCAAAACGGTAGTTCATTATACATTAAAATCGGAGTAGATCTACTAGCTATATCGCAGCTTTACAAAAAATAGAAAGAAATTTATTATTATAATCAAATATTAAGAACAAAATAAACATTTTAAAAATTCAAACGTATCTTCCTAATTAAAATCGATGCTCTTAACCCAGATTGTATTAATATATTTAAAAGCTTTTATTTGCAGTGAAAAAATGCCTGCATAAATTAAGTCGCGACTACATTAAACCTAATTCGTTTCGATTATGCACATTTAATGAACAAAATTCCGATTCAAAAACTATCTAGATTGGATATTAAAACAGTCGATTATTTATTAAGGACGAGAACTGCGAGTGCAGGTATCGATTTTTATAACCGTCGCGAATTACGGTGAATCGATTAACGTCAGATAAAACTCGGTTTGGTTAGGTTATAAAATGTTCAACACGCATTTATCCAAAGTTAATTGCTATTGAGAAAAAGGATGGAGTTGTTTGTGTGCAATTTGTTCAAATATGGTAGGTAGGTACAATAAAGTATCTCTATCTACTGTACTAAAACTAAAGTAACTAGCTGTTTTCTCCCGCGATTTCACAAGTTTTATACCCTTGTTTTAAGCGGTTGAATTACCAAAAACTATATAATACGAGTTTATTAGATACTAGCTGACCCCCGCGGTTTCGCCCGTGGTAATTACGGAGATCCCGCGGGAATTCCGGGATAAGAAGTACCCTGCGTCACTCAGGATCACTTTAGCTTCCTATCTATAATAAGTAGATCCATAGATAACAACCTCACAAACTCCGGAGTTCCCGCGGGAATTCCGGGATATAAAGTAAGTACCCTATGTCACTCAGAATCACTGTAGCTTCTTATAAAATATAAGTGAAAGATTTTTTAAATCGGTTCAGTAGATCCAGAGATAGCTGTTCTCCCGTGATTTTACCCTCGGGGAATTCGGAGTCCCCGAGGGAATTCTGAAATAAAAAGTATAAAAACTACCCTCAGGACCACTGTAGCTTCCTATAAGTGAAAGAATTTTCAAAATCGGTTCAGTAGATCCAAAGATTACCCCCTACAACGTCACAAACTCACAAACTCATAAACTTTTGCTCTTTGTAATATTAGTGAAGTGACAAGGAAAAAAAAATTAACCACTGATTAACTTCCAAACCAACGGTAGATAAGTACTAATTTTCATACTCCGTTTCCCTCCTTTTTTCAGGGAGTGGAATTTTTACAACTCAACTGTCTCACAGTGCTACAGTCACTATTTCCCTTGGTCATGGCATCACGCGTGAACGGCTGGATCGATCACCGACACAGAGACGGACATAGGGTACTTTTTATCCCCAAATTCTCGTGGGATCTTCGAAATTACCCCGGATATTATGTATAAAAGAAAGAGATGCATGAATAGATAATTAAAACCTTAAAACTATATAAGGTTTTATACAACAACTTTTTTTGTCGACATCCGATTTCAACGAAACAAAGCCTATATGTAGCTCTAGACTAAGCTTAATCTACCTGTGAAAACCGCATGACAATCCGTTCAGTAGATTCAGAGATTATCGCGAACAGACAGACAGAAAGAAAAATTTTTTTAAAACCCTCTTTTTGTGGTTGGTTACTCTTCGTTTATCGTCCCCTGACAATTTTTGTTAAAAATATTCAATGTACAGAATCGCGGATTCTACTCTTTTATTATAGTATAGACTATAGATAGATAGATATGCATGGTATGAATAAGGATTGGAATTAGATTCAGTAAATCGAATTGTCTTCTTGCGTCTTTATTCCGGGAAGAATGTAATATTTTCCTGTTTTTTTTTCTTCCATTCAATGGCGAAGGCAATTTGCTTTCAGTGCGCACCGTCAAGGTGTGTCCAATCGATTCTGTTACAGCTTCGCGGTACGCCAGTTCGATTGCCGAAGCTCGCCGCAGACATTATTTTGATGGGTAGCCTGCAGTAATATTCTTTATATTTATTTAAATTATGATAGATCTTTGATTTTATACAACAATTATTTTGTATGGAATGGATGGAAGTTTTTATATTACTTAACATAAGTAGGTAACTTTAATATTAATAACAAAATTATTTCAAACAAGTTGAGTGAATACAGACTCAGATATAAATACAGATATTAAGATAATTAATTATCCTTTCATACGTCCCTGGTTTAACCTAATACATTCTGTATAAAAATGTATTTAAACGTACCTGAAACCTTTACATAGGCTTCAACCATCGTATAGTGAAAGTGATCCGTCTGTAATATTATGTATCTATTATGTAGATAGCAACTTCAATGGAACACAGTACCGTATTTCCGCTTTAAAAACTAATTATTTATCTCATTTAATTTATCTAGAACAGAATACTGTTCTATCTCGCTCACTCTATCTAATCTATCTCATAAGATTGAATTTCTGTCTGCATTTAGGTCTTTCAATTATGATTGCGTTGCGTACTTTAAATTACATAAGTAATTGTATGTCTGTTCAACTATACTAACTCGCTGTTCATTAAGTTTCACCGAGTCGAGACGAAGTTTTATATACCTACCTAACTATATTATATTAATTTTTATGAGGTTCTCATATAAGTGAAGTTGTGTTTCTTGAGAATAAAGTAGTTATTCTTAAATCTGGAACTTGAATAATTACCTAGTGCCTATACTAAGAAGTAAAGTAGGTTAGTAAAAAAGGGAGTGCCAAGCAGAAACGGCATCAAAGACGATTTTAGTTTATTTTAATATTAATTATCAGGATATTACGATTTATTTATCTCATATAGAGCGCTATAGAAGTATACTATTTAAAATGGAATATGAGCGTTGGAAATGGAGATGAGCGTTGATGAATTTGAAAAGGTTCCATTAAACCGACACCTCGATCACAAGTCCATGCTCGAGTTTTTCGTCCTGAAATAAGTATACTTATTTGCAATTTATGTTCAGATTTGTTTCCACAAGAACGCGTTTACTTAGCGACTTTATCTACACTAATATTATACAGAGGAAAGATTTGTATGTTGTAACGAATAAACTCAAAAAGTACCGGACCGATTTCAAAAATTCTTTCACTTATAGGAAGCTGCTGCGGTATCCTGAGTGACATAAGGTACTTTTCACCCTGAAAGTTTATCTGGAACTCTAAAATTAGCGCGGGTGAAACCGCAGGGAACAGTTAGTCAGTTGTATTTCGCAGTTTAGTACCCCTGTCAGACTAACCCTACTACGTACCTACTTACTGTACTTATTTACAAAATGTACGGAAATAACTTTTATTACGAAATCACTAAAAAGTCAAAGAAAGATATTCATGTGACAAGAATATTAAAAGATCGGTAAACAAAGCCCAAAGGTCCGCTATGGATGCACGCAGAGACAGATGATTTGTGGGTAGTCTTTAATTACAGCACGCGGGGCAGGCGCCGGGGGGGGGGCGGGGCGCGGCGCTTAATGTACCGATGTACCGAAGATTGTGCGATGATGATAAGGTATAGTTGCGTGCGCGCACTGTAGTGATGTTTAAGAAACACGTTGATTTTATCGATGTTATGTCGATTTTAGATAGAAAAATAAAACATTTAGTTCTAGGCTTCTTTGCCGAAAGAGTAAACAAAAACTGTCTAGCTTAAAAAGAGGCTTAGTGTTGAAAATAAAAAAACGTTTATTGATAAAAAAATTTATAATAATTGAGCACTAGTCCCTAAGCTAGGATTCCCTGTGTTATAGAGACTAGTCTTGTTCATCTATTAGTTATGTTAATACTTATAGATATACTAACATTACTAACCATCTATAAATCAATCAAATATTACACACACACACACAGTAGAAAAACAGTTTGTTATTAAAAAAAACATAATTATTTTCTGAGTTTATTTGTTTATTATTTTCTTGTAACATTAAATGTATGTTTTGTCCGAAACACAAGTTATTATTATTATTAAATAATTTTCGTCAGTTTAACTAGATTCGATAAAAATGGTCGATATAATGTTTGGCGTACTTCCAACTCTACCATGACAGAGCCCAAAAGCGCGGCTCGCTCTGAGGCTTCAGCCTCACTGCGGAGTACACCCGACATTAACGCCTCGCCTGTACAGTCAGCAATAAAAATACGTAAACTCTTTTGTTAATCGTTGAACTTTATTACTATCTCAGTAAGGTTCAGCAATTGTCAAAAGTGATTACATACTTCTGATTCTGACTGTACCACGGCACTATAGTAGTAGACTTTTGTATGCTCTACGGCTCTACGCACAGGCTTTGCGTGACTCGACCAATGTTAGTTCGTGTTCAGTTACAGTTAGATTTAACTACCTGTATAACTATGACTTCCGCTGTACAATGCGAGTGCATAGTTTATTCGGCTTATTTAGCTAAGCATTGTTCTTTTAAACAATGTAACAAATTGAAATAATTTGGGTTTTGATATATTAATTAAAAATAAACTTAGAAGTGTACCAAATTAATACCCGATATTGTTTTTTTTAATTTAATTTTATTTTTTTGTATTATTGTATTATTTAGATACCTTGATTTTTTTTCTTTTAGATAGATAGTTGTGAAACTGCGGGGAGCAGTTAGAAAAACCAAATTGCATTGCGTACATCGGAGGGGCTATTATGTATTTTTTGTTTCTATTTTTTTTTTGATTGCTATCAATAACAAAGGTAGCGTTTTGCGATTACAATATACACGTTTTGACACCTACAATATCTAGCAATCAACCAAAATAAACATACTTCAAAAGTTGAAGCTGTCTGCTGTCATTATCCTGTAGATATTGCACTCGTTAAATTTTTGCGCATCACTTCAGTTCATTCAGTGACACCTATAATTTCATTCTCAACAAATCAAAAGAAGTAGGTATAACTTTTAAAAGTATATATTATTAAAAGCTTCCGAACTATAAAAAAACCGCATGAGTCAGTGCTGTATACCTATCAAACAAGTCTAGGGAATTTTTTAATGGCAATTATATGCGAAAACAAAATTAACGGTATTAAAACGCCGCCGCGCCGCCATCAAAACTGCGCCGGCGCCGCGTGGACAGCGACATGATGTCATCCGGGATGTCGAACTTCTAATTAATGCTTTAATGACTCAAATATTTAGAGTCTGTTGAATTAGTCAATATCATAATGATACTTGATAAAATATATTTTCTAGGCGTTTTTAATTTGTAACTAAAATCTATTGAACATCGCAAATGCTGAAATCACATAATACGAAAAAATATATTTGTATGAATAGCAATACAAAAACTTCCCAGTAAAAGACTTAAACGCGCGAAACCTATTTGAAGAACCTATGCGAAGTAAAATAATATAGAGTCGAGTCGGTAAAAATTAAAAGACTTTTAGCTGAAAAAAGAACTCGCCCTCACAGTTAGCGCAAATTTGATTTTTTTACTATAGTAAGAATAAATAAATAAATCTAAGAATATAAAAATATCTTTCCAGAATAACGTATATTACACATTCTCACACAAAAAAATGCTGAACTCTTTTCGGTCGATCGATACAAAGCATCACAACGTAGTCGATTTGATTAGTTAATTACTTGTTTTATCTGCGGGAGCCATTAGGCGGCCGCCTTCATCCTTCCACGGCATTTTCGGAGTCATTGAAACGAATTAAGACGCGCATGGCTCGCATGTATATTACTGTAATCGAAAATTACGATAATGAAATTAGATTAGCTGGTTTGAGTACCGATTTGGATTTGATTTGGGCTCTTCGAGGGAGATATCTTTTCCTTTAAATCGTTTATAATTTAGATATGGTTATACTTTGTGACTATTTGAAGGAACTTTAGATACATTTTGGAAGGTGATGTACATACCTATATGTATACATGGACGTGCCGAGGCGGGAGGTATTATTTGGACGCAGATAAGCAATAACATGTTAACCCACAAAATTAAATTATTGATACAGAACGATTTATTACGAGTTAGAGAACGTTTTTTAATTATGTGTTTACTTCATTACATTGTGTGTAACAATATGTTCAACATAAAAAAATGTTGACACAAAATGGCGCTATCGTTTTAAAACACGATTTACTCAAAATTTCTCCAATGTGGGTTAACACACTATTGCTTATCTATGTGCATTTATAGGTTAATAAATACTTTCAAATATATGTCTACAAAGTATCGGTCGGTAATAAATTACAGGAATCATCAGCTGAAGCTGCTGTATAAGGTACTATCAATCCATTGCAGGCATTTTTCGATCTCAAACAATCACCAGGTTAGGACTCCACCGCTCAGGTGCAAGTTCCTTAAAACAAGCGAGCATGACGGCGGGTCTGTCGGACTGGTTTGGTGCAAAGGTTCACAATTATGTGCTATTAAGCTATCATTAAGAGATGTTTTCTCGAGGCCTGCAATTTGTCACGCCGCGCTGCGTACGCGCACACCAGCCGCGGGGGAGGTCAATGGAGAGGGGAGAAGGGGGTTAATTAAGCGAAGCTCATGTAATTATTGGTAATGACCGTTCGGGTATGCAGACGAAACGGCTGGCGATCTGAATATGGTTGGGCTTGAAGCGTGGTTGGTATGCTGATGGCGTGGTGCGACACTCGACGTAAAAACTTTGTATTTAGAAATATTGTTTGTAAAACTTCTATGCCAAGGTAAATTATAATGAGAAAATTAATTTACATTATTCATCTAGTGCGTTTTGTTTGCTTTTTTTGAATTCTCTTTATAAGTTCTTTCTACCTATTATTTTACATAATAATAATAATCCACTTCACATTGCATCGATAAAGTTGACCGGATTAATACGAGTATACTGGGGCCTGGGATGCATCAATATAAGGGGGAGGGGGGACTGGGGCAGACCCTTGTCGAGGTGGAAGTGGTGCAGTTTTTCTTGAACAGAAAGTTTCTGTGTGTTTATTGTTAAAACTATAGTTAGGAATAATCTAAGCACAATATTTACCTATTAGATACTAGCTCTCCTCCGCGGTTTCACCCGCGGTAATTTCAGAGTTCCCGTGGTAAATTCAGGATCAAAAGTGAAAGAATTTTCAAAATCGGTACAGTAGATCCAGTGATTACAACGTCACAAACTCACTAACTTTAGCTCTTTATAATAAAGATAGATTATTATCAGAAGTTGATTTTATTGGCTTATTTCATTGTATTTTGTATCTACATTAAGTTATCAAATGAGACGTCTTAAAAGGTGGTAGACTCTTTTCCTTTTTTTGAACTTTTCACATATTATTTTATATATTATTTTCATAGTAACTAACAGAATTAATGTAAATATAAATATTCATTGAATATTCCGTCCGCGTCGCCAAATTGTTTTGCATAAAAGCTACATTATAATTAATGAGTATTCATTATCATTTGGTAATTTTAATAAAAAATTAAAATCAAAAATTAATTTCGATGTAGATAGCGCCTACATATGTATATGAAGACATACCTACACCTATTTAAAAATAAACGCAGCGTATCATTGGGTCAGACATGGATAATAATAATTATGAGCCTGTGAATATGAGCGAGGCGCGTCGCGGGCGCGGGCTCGGGTGTGGGCCGCGGCCGGCTGCTGTGAAATTAACCCACCGGCACCGACATCAAAGGCACCGCGCCGCCGTCGGTCCTTTGAACTCACCGCGCCATTGTCTCCCATCCCATATGTTGTTTTAATACACTCTTAATTTCGTGTTGTCATGTTAAAAGTTTATTACGCTTCATAACTACAAAAGGATTCGTTGCCAAGCAATTATCAACCTTGATCGCTTGGTAATAAATATTTAAATAGTTTTTAGTTTTCTCTTCCTTTTTTGCATATTCCTCTGATATTGCCAAACACTAATAGAACTTTATTTTCATTTGCCTAAGTGTCAAAATTGGAAGCACACTATTTTCTTTTGACAGTAGTTTTTATAGCGGAAGAGTGTGAAAAGGGTACCTATCACGATTTCGGTTGAAACTTGAGAATATCACTTTTATGGTAGCACATAAAAGGGATGTTAGTCATTTGATAGTACCTACTCATTCGATGACTTCCTTTGATATGAAATTTTATGGGTTGCCACTTCGTATGTACATAAAATTTTATCTATTGGACTGCAGGAAACGTCAAAAACAACACTAGTTTGATAATTCGTTTACATCGTATTATCTACCTACAAGTCGGAAAGATTTTATTAGTGAAGAAGAAACACACTAGCTGTCCCCCGCGGATTCATTGGAATCGCGTGAATTTTGGAATTATCTCAGGAACTCCTTTTGCTGGGATAAGAAATAGCCTATTTTATTTTATCAGTATGCAATATGCATATTATGTAATTTCATCTAAATCTGTTTCACCGTAGATATACAGGCGATAATTAAGTTATAAACATCAAAATTTTCACATAATTTTGATCTGTAAGATTACCGACGTTTTATATATGGGCAACCATGATTTAATTTTAAAAATAGGTTAAGATTTTTGAAAAACAGGCATACCATACTATAGTATAGTTAAGCTGTTGATAGATCACTTTCACTAGGTACATATTATGAAACAAAGTCTTTCACCACGTCTGTCCGTTTACATAAACTCAAAAACTACTGAACGGATTTTCATGTGGTTTCACCAATTGATAGAGTGTTCCATGAGGAAGGTTTAAGTATATAATTTATCAAGGTTTTGTATAAATTGGTTGAAATATAAGGATAACTGTTAGGAGTGTCGCAAAAAGTCAAGCCTCTTATGTTTTCAGGGATACAGAAAAGGACAAAGGGTACTTTTCATTTATTTATTTTTATTTATTTAAACTTTATGCACATCATGGTACCAAAGGCGGACTTAATGCCACAGTGGCAGTGGTAGTACAGAGAGCTCACTTTCATCCCGGAGTTCCCGCAGAAATGGCGAAATTAACGCAAGTACATAAAATTGCGGGAAAACAGTCAGTTTTTACTAAACAATTTGGTGGTGTGCATATAAATGGGAAATCAACACGGTTTAAGCCCGGTGCTAAGGTTTAAGCCCGATAAAAGCCCGTAAACGCCCAGGCATTATCGGGTTTAAACTCGGTGCTTGGACTGATTGCCTATCTATAGTGGTGTGTGGACTATGGACATTATTACAATACAAGACGCATCGTCAGTCGTTACAATATTGTGGGGACACGCAAGTACCAGTAGGCGCCAGAGGGCGAGTCGAGTGATTTGAATTACAAAACAACAAGACTGCAGACAGAGTGTTAAGTCGGTAGGTAGACAAGCGACTGGTAGAAGCTGTGGAGGATGAAATCTGTGTAGGCGTGTAAGAAATAAAACAAAACCCACTCAGTTAAAATTATTTATTTCGAACCGAGAATTTAAAAGTCGAGGTTGAAATATCATAATTTTTCGATTAAGATAATTTAAAATTTTGTAGTAAAGTTATAACTTGTAACTTACCTATAGCTGGATCCTACCTACCGCTCTGTCTCGAAGCTTGCATTGAAATACCTATAGATGCCAAATAGATGCATATAATATTATGTCCAAAGAATTAATATGCGTAGAAACGCATTCAGAGCACGCAGATTGATACAATAGGCTAGTTTCCTGGGTAAAAAAATCGAAATTCTATTTAGTCCGTCATTTAGATAATAAAAAAATAAAAGACACGTATTTTTTGCTTTTTTAAAATAATGGAAATATGCATAGATAAAGCGCATTAAAGTTTAGGGTGGGGGACTCGTGATGTCACAGCTCGCTATAACGTGCGAACAAACTGTAGCAAGGCGTGACGTCATGTGAAATTTCGACTTGATATATCTCCGTTATTTTTTGGTTACATAAAAAATTAAAAAATACGTGTCCAATATTTTTTAATAATCTACAAAACGGACTAAAAAAAAAAATTTAGGAAACTAGCCTATTTTCCGGGCGGTGAAACCAGTTTACTACGTCTCTCAACGCGAACCTAATTTTGCAACTTCCTACGTGTAGGTAAGTTTATAATTAAATTCGATCGTCGATTGTTTTTGTCATTAAATTTCAAAAGAAAATTGGAATAAAACTAACTCTATGTGTTATATCTTCTATAACCAACAATATCTGTAAAGATCATAATATCGTGAAAATCCCATCGATACAAAGATCAGAGGGGGCTATTACGTAACTTTTGTTTCTATCATTTTTCGGTTGCAATCTAAAACATAGTGGTTTTGCGATTACAATATGCACGTTTTAACATCTACAATATCTAGCAATCGACCAAAATAAACAAACTTCAAAAGTTTAGGCTGCCTAAATATGATTAATTAATCACAAAATCGCTATTTTTCTGATTGAAACTGAAATGTGATAGCAACAAAAGTTACATAATTGGCCTGCTAATAGTTTTTGCAAACCTGAGATTATAGCATCGATCCGGATATTATCTAGCAAACGTCTTTACCTATTTTCAATGACAGATCTAAACATAGAATAAAAAAAAGCAAAAAAAAAATAATACAAAAATAAAAACAGCTTTGAATGTAAGAATGGTATGTAATTAATTCTATACTGTTTTTTTCAATAACCCTACCGAAACGTAGATACGACTTTCCGACTGTGGGTGATTGTATACAAACTCATTCCCTCCATGTCTCTGCGGGAGGCTATATTAACACCTACTCGCTCAGCATGGGTACAGGCAGCTGTCGAACAAACATTTTATTGAAAACTAACCTTTATGCTTATAAAATTATGGAATAAATTAGCATATACCACTCTAGTATTTAAGCACTTATAACAATTTTTGGTAACGTTCTATACGAAAACAAAAATCTCCATAAACGTTATTTGTTTCAATGTTGACAAAATATGCGATTAGTAAAAAGGAGTATTTATTACTTAATATGAGCATAGAGCATGTAAGTCACGTGTAAGTATTGTGAAGTGAAAACAAGTGAAGATCAATGATTACAAGACGTGATGACTGATGTCGACTCTACATAATATTGTACAACTTTGCTGAAAATTATTAAACTATGTAGGTAGGTATATTTGAAAAGTTTGATGTTGTTGACGACTATATTCCAAATTTAAATACTTAACTACCTACCTTCTTGCATAGTTTTGCAGACCCGTCAAAATTTTGTTTGAAAAAAATATACAATAGTTAAAAACTAATAATCATTTTAAAAACGGCCTATCTGTAATAATAGGCTAGTTTCCTGGGTAAAAAAATCAAAATTCAATTTAGTCCGTCAGTTAGATAATAAAAAAATAAAAGACACGTATTTTTTGCTTTTTTAAAATAATGGAAATATGCATAGATAAAGCGCATTAAAGTTTAGGGTGGGGGACTCGTGATGTCACAGCTCGCTATAACGTGCGAACAAACTGTAGCGAGGCGTGACGTCATGTGAAATTTCGACTTGATATATCTCCATTATTTTTTGGTTACATAAAAAAAAAAAAATACGTGTCCAATATTTTTTAATAATCTACAAAACGGACTAAAAAAGAAAATTTAGGAAACTAGCCTATTATATATAACTACTTAAATATTTAAACCAAAAACTAACTGGCTGGAAATTCGCAACCGCGCTTACCTATACACATGCATATAAATGGTTTTTGTCGCGGTGTTGCTCGGCGATGTGGTGCGGCCCTCATAGTTTTTACGTGAACGCGCGAACGTAACGACCGCTGCCACACCGGCATTCCGCTCAAATTATACTGACATCAGCCAGTGACAAGGATTTTAAAATGTATATGGGATTTACTCAATATAAGAAGAAGTTCTTTAGTAGATATTACAAAGTGGTGGCTAAGAGCAATCATACCTTCACTGCTAGAACATACTAAAAATTTTCATGTGTAGGTAAGTAAGTATTTGAACACCATTCTTACATAACTATGGTACTCTCACTGGATTATATCTGTGTCCCTAATGATGTGAATACTTACATATAGTCCTATCCTAGATTGCAAAGTGAAATGTTGAGATCACTGAGCTCAGTCTCTGCTTTAATAGATTATGATTCCATATCTATATTTATACTTATAATAAAACTGTAGAGAGGTCAATTCTGTACATTGAATATAAATTCAAAATTAATATTGGAGGATGAATGGTGATCGATACTGATGCCAAAAATGCAATCAGTAAATTTTTTGTCTGTCTGTCTGTCTGTTTATCTGTATGTGTACGCATGGGTCAAAAACTACTGAAGTGATTTTAACCAAACTTGGTACGATTGTAGTCCATACTCCTGGGCAGGTTATAGGCTATATAACATAACGCTAAGACACATAGGAGCTGAGCAGTGACGATAAGTTTGAAGCAAGTCGGATGAAAATGCGCTTTCGAGCTCTTATCCTCAATCACGCAAAAACGGCTGAACGGATTTGAATGAAATTTGGCATGCACGTTTTCAGGGGTAGAGAGAAGGATATAGGGTAATTTTTATCCCGGAATTCCCGCAGGAACTCTGAAATTACCGCGGGGCACAGCTAGTTAGGTATAATTTATAAGGAACTTCCACTTTATCATTCAGTTAAAAATTTGGACTTTCGTACTAACGTATATAACATTGAATTGTCACCTTACTTATTTTATCGTCGAGTTAACTTCTTGCTCTCGAGTCGCATATTCGTTTGATTGTGTCTGCGACCCCGATGCGCGCGGAACTCGCGGCAATTTGTGCCCACTGCCCTACCCTGGGCAATTAGAAGCTCTCGTATCCCAACCTAAACGAAGGAAAAATAGTTTTAAAATAAGCTTTCATTACTGAAGATTAACTTTTTGCCAAAATATAAAATTAGTAGAGTTATTTTAGATTGACTCTCCAATTTAATTAAAGATGTATAATTAAGTATAATTTTTAAGGTGTGTTTCGAGAGAAAGGTTTAAGATTCCTACTTTTGGATTGTCGTTGAAATCTTTTATAAGAAACTTTTCGCCTGGCTCCTTATTTGGGGGACGTACAATTTATATTGTTACATAAGTTGTGAAATAAGTATCATCTATTACTAACTTGATATGTAATTCAAAACTCCTAAGTTGGTTGATATGAAATTTCAAGCAAAGCCGTCACTGGCATGGCGCCAGAACAGCTTGCATTATTGATTCACAAAGTTCGAACGCCGCCAGTACAGTGGCGACTAAAGCATATCACTACCGTTCGAATTATCCAACATCAAATCTTAGCTAAGCCGACTACAAGTCGACACGTACTCGATTTACAGCGTTATATCAACAAGTATTAAATACATACTAATTAAGTACAAAGAAGAACACTACACTTATCTCGATACATATAATTTCCGAGGGAGAACTGAGCCGTTCTTACGAGTACTACAATGAGCAGCAGCCAGCAGGGCAGCAACATATTTAGTTACAACGTTTTATTACAATATTTTATTGCAGAAAAAGAGTACCTACCTGAATACCGAAGTTGAAGCGAATGAGGATGTTGACTACTATTGAAAATCAAAATTCTAATTAGTCCGTCAGTTAGAAAATAAAAAAACAATAGACACGTATTTTTTGCTTTTACAAATAAATGAAAATACACAGAGATAAAGCGCATTAAATTTAAGGTGGGGGCTCGTGACGTCACTTACCGCTACAAGCCGCCATACAAACTGCACTAGTTAGTGACGTCACGCGAAATTTCAACTCAATGTATCGCCGTTATTTTTTGATTACATTAAAAATTTAGTCCACATGCCCATTGTCAAGTTTCACAATAAATTTTAAATCACTAAATTAACAGAGGTGAATTTGTTAATTTAGTGATTTAAAAAAGTCTGTAAAATATTTTGTCAAATTATTGTTGGGTATAAGCAAACTTAATTAAGAAGCGATCAGACATAATTTTACGAATCCAGCCCTATCTTGTGTTCCTTGCCGCCGATTATTAAAAATTCTGCAGTCATCGTACCGTTCGTCGGTCAAATTAAGCGATGATCAACATCGACATTTCGCATTCGTACAGTGTCGGCACTTTCGTCGCGGAACAATCGTGTTTATTTGCATGCGTGCATTCGAATGCGAGGTCGTGCGCGTGCGCCGCATAGCTTATTGTCGGTCTGTTGATGAGCAACAAGTGCGCATTAAATCACTTGGCATGACATTCATGGGGCGGCCTCAAGCGACGCTGGCTAGCTTTTATGGTTAAGGGGCTATGTCGAAATATAACCGAGCGGTGCATAGACAGTGATAGCTTACTACTACTAGGTACTGCTATTGTATGCGAGAGAAAGTGACAGTGAAATAACCCAAAAAAAAAACAGGACAATATTTGATAATATTTAGAAAATAACAATCACTTCTTAACACTTACACAATTTAATTTTAAAATTTCTATATAAATCACTGTATTTTGTAACAGATATTCTGGGATTTATTAAGTATATCAAGAAAACTGTTCATGATCTGGTTTTGGCCTTAGCCAGAATTTATTTATATGCTTAATTGAAATACATATATCCAAACATAGCCTCTTAAGTCGCAGTCTCACTAGCACCAGCCGCCAAAAAAGTCATTATATCTTCTAATTATTATATGTATTTCATTTAAAAATAAATCGAACGTTCGGTATTTAAAATAGCGTAATACTTTTTTTGATAAACATCTGTGACATTTTAATATCATACAAAAACAAGATATTTAAAACAGGGCATTTTTCAATTAAAATACTACATTTATACCACCTGCGCTTATTAATTTAATGGGGACCTACCATCAATTGTTTATCGAACCTAACAAATGGATTGTTCTTAAAATTAGGAAACCTGAGACGTGATTTCGAAGCCAAGAAGTAATTCAGAAGCATACTCTTTCAAACCAAAAGAATTCTCCAAATCCGGTCCAGTCGTCTTCGAGTACCTACAAATCGTAATAATCAATCAATCAAATTGTAATCGGTAAACATATCATGAAAATAAGAAAGACATTCATATCTATGGCACAGTCGAATATAGAACCTCCTCCTTTTTAGAAGTCAGTTAAAAAATAACAGTCAGATAAAGTCTTGTAGATTATTAAAAAATATTGGATACGTATTTTTTCTTTTTTTTCGTAATCAAAAAATAACGGCGATATATTGAGTTGAATTTTCGCGTGACGTCACTATTCTGACAGTTTGTATGGCGGTTTTTGCGGTTAGTGACGTCACGACCCCCTCACCCTAAACTTTAATGTGCTTTATCTCTATATTTTTTAATTTATTTGAAAAAGCAAAAAATACGTGTCTATTGTTTTTTTTATTTTTAACTGACGGACTAATTAGAATTTTGATTTTGAAAAGTAGTCATCATCCCTATTGTACTTTCTGAAATCTTTTGCACCTACTAATAATTATGTACCTACACATAAGTGACATATTTTATACAAAGACGACGCAATTTCCTGAAGATATTTTTAGCTCGGTGGTCCCAAGACTTTAGGTACCCTCTGCGTCGATGGCCACGCCGCTTATCTGACATTTTAATTACGATTCTGAACAGAGTATACTCATAATATGGCTCAAGCACAAGCGACAAGCGATTTTTTTTCATTTAAGTACGCATAATTTAAATCAACTCTACAAAAACAGAAAGTATAAACAGAAAATCTAGTGTTTAAAACCTTTATACTCGCGGGGTATGGAGTACACTTAATATAGTTACCATGATGAGTGCCATATGAAAATCAGTATACGTATATGTATTTTTAATACAGTTGCTCAAAAAGTGGCGTATTGCAGGGACGTTTAGCGTTCGGGATGTGGGCTATTACATACTCGAGCTTTTTGTTTACCTTTCCCGAACTCGTGCGTTCTCTTTGCCAACTGTCAAAAATGGCGACACGACTTTGACACACTTTTTGCATTGCGAAACGTAGGTTTCGCATTACTAATACGACTAGCGCCATCTCTTGATCACAGTTGGAACTTAGTTGAGTTTGTTGTGTTTTTGATATTTTATTAAATTGCTTAATTTTTTCGTAACTGTATTAAAAATAGTTGTTCAGTACACGTGCGGAACCGTCATTGCAACTAGTTCCGACTGTCAACCCTCACCTTCGGCTGCGCCTCGGCTCGGGTAGACATTTGTCGGAACTCTTTGCAATGACAGGCTTTCCGCACTTATAATGAAATATACTATTGTAGCGGGGAATTGACCTCTGTATGATATTCGTCAAAGATAAATTGCCTGGATGAGCCTTTAATATCTGGACTCAGCGTTATCCACGCTATTTCTGCGGGGTTAGCCAAGTTAACATTCTACATTCGTTAACGCATAGAAAACATAAGGAACGAATCGTCATGTCACTTGGTCAGCAAATCAAAACTCTAGTGGTCACATAAAGCTAGAGTGTTGATTGGTTGATCAAAGTTTTCCATTCTCGTTTTCTATGCGTTAACGATCGTAGTATGTCAACTTGGCTAAACCCCGCTGTGGTGCAAGAGAGCACCTTGTCAGTCAACAAAAAAAAAACATACAGTCGAATTGAGATCCGAACCGTTCCTCTTTTTTGGAAGTCGGTCAAAAATAGCACAATTTATTTCTCATTTATAAAATTCAACAATCAAATGCATTATAAAGAAATTCGAGCCTTTTTTTAATATGCTCCTAATTACTTACTATGGACTAACCGCCGCACTCAGAGTCGATTTTAATGATTACTTAGTTAAGTATAGAAGTGCTCTAAGTGCGGCCGTTAGCTATGTATTTAAAAGTAATTTTTCTTTTCCGCCGCCTCTCTTATTGTGCAACCCTGCCACGGTCCACGCATGCGCCCTTAATTAGGCATTCCGTCGGCGTCCGGCTGCGTACGCTCACCGCGCTGGCGGCACCTTTGACGACGCCGCACTCCGTCCCGCTCCGACAATGCAGCTATTCATACCATCCCACCAGCACAACCGAAACCTTCACTACCTTAGCACATGAAACAATATCACTCAACTGACAGATCTTCTTATGCTAGCCGAGATTTGCTCGCGAGATATTCTATAGTTCCCTTCAAATTTCAACCTTATGGATATAGTTTAGGACAGATAGTGAGTTGGAAACTTAATATTTTTAAAGGTGTTATTGGAGTGATGTAATGAAGGGGTCTAATTGTGTATTCTACTTTGTATGCTTGAAATATAAAAACCGTGAAAGAATAGGTCAGTCAGGTATCTCGCTTCCACTGCAATCCGTACAAAACAAAAGGGAGTTATGTTTTTTTTATGAGTTATAATAAAAATATGATATGGTTTTTGTTTCAGTGAACTATGGATATACACAAAAAATTACAACTGGGTGCCATTCATACGTTGCTGATATAAAAATTATTGTTAACCAACCTCGATTTAATAGGGATTTACTTTAGGGACTACTTTCGAATAAAAGCTAAAACAATGTAAAATGTTGTGTTAGGTCATTAAAATAATTAGAGAAATCATGGTTAATTTTGCTGAGCAACAGTAAGTTTAACCTGGGCCAGTCGAGAGACCAACTTGCCCACAATTTGCAATAGATGTGTGAAATTCATCATACGCGTAAATTCATAACTTCGCTTGCAGTTTATAATTCCCAATAAAGTTGTGTTATAAAAGTTTTGAACCTCTCAATTATCCAACACTTTTATTGCGGCAATTTCATAAAATAAATGCCAGCCCTTGGGCAGATACACTTAATTTTATACATGCATCATTCCGTGTCCCATCCTCTTCGCACCCGCCCGCACGAGAATGGGACAGATAAAATTACCACTGATTGCAGTGAGCCGTATAAGAATTAGGCCCTTTTCCCTTTTTTTTTATCCATCTTAATGCCCTGTTCATGCGTTCAGACCTTTTATCGGAACATATGCATGTTTCTGAACGCACCGGCCATCAGACCGGTTTCGTTTCTTTGCCTTTGTAGTTTGTTGTGCCGCGCCGCATTTGTTCGAATTTCGAATTTCCGAATCAGTCCGCTCCGAACTGAGCTCGAGTGAGGACGTGCGCTGTTTTATCATTGGAATAGAAAATGTTTACGATACTTTCGTGTGAATTGAAAGTGATTTAGTGACTTATTTTCGAAGCTTATTTTGTTTGATTATGAAAAAAAGTTATTGTGTTATATTAAACTGTGTTTGATTTGAAGATGGCTCGGATTTTTTGTGTTCTCCTTTTGACTTTTTGGCTGGTAGCTGCTGAGGAAGAAGATGTTGACGCTGGCAAATGCGAAAGGATTCAGTTGCCCTTATGTCAAGATTTGGGATACAATTGGACAGCCATGCCCAATATGATGGGTCACAGAGACCAAAAAGAAGCCGAAGAAATGGTAAGCAATAAAAAAAAGAAAAATTGAAACTCTACATTGATGAAATTATATTTAGCTATAGATAAAAAATTAAAAACAGTAATTATTTTAAATGCCAAAACAACTCATAAATTGGGGGAATAGAGTTAAGAATCGGAAAATTGGTAGATTTTATGGTTTATACAACTGATATGGGATTTGTAATGGATATTATCATTTTCGAGGGGGTAAATTTTGCAACCTTTTTGCTACTATAATATTAACAACGAGGGTCAATTGAATCATGACTGTTCTACAGAGACGGCTTCTTTCTCGTGGGAATTTATTTTGCTTCTAAAGCTGTTGCTATAATATTTGACAGTCATTAACGTGCTTCGTCTATTGTGAATAATGACTGTCAGTCTAAGGTTTTGTTTCTAATGTAAGAATTCAGTTAGAGGAACCAGTTCTTTTGTAATAGGTATTTAAATAGACAGATTAAATAAAATAGAAAAATATGTATTTAGAAAATTAACTGAATGTGAGCATCTTATAATTGAAGCTTCAAATAAAAAAAAAAGAAACTGTATTTACATAGGACATGGATTGAGACAAAAATGGTCTTTTTTGTATTACTACTAACTTATTTATTATACAGACGAAAGAGCACACTAAAAAGATAAATAATTATTGTAATAATAATATAATTGATACACAAACTGTCGTAATGATTTAAAACTGTAGGCAAGTATTATATTATTTGTGCAATGTGCTGTATGTAGGTAATGATTTCGTACGATTTGAAATACTGACTGCGTGAGCGAAGAACATAATGTCTAATTATGAGCGATGGAGTTGAGGGGTTGAGCGATGTTTATGTTTAACAATAAACAGCAGCATATCGCGGCTAACATCAAAGTGGGCAAATGTTATATTAACGTCGAGCGCAAGCGCTTTGCCTTTATGAATGGCGCGTAGTCATGTGTGGTCGACGCTACATTATATAATTAAGACTTGTACCTACGTATGTTATTAATTATTTTATTTAGTGTTGGGTTCAGCTCCTTCTATTAGAAATTAGAGTAGATAAGAGTAAGTTTCAAGCAATGTATTTCTGTTTTTATTCAAATTATTTTTGTCTTGGATTTCTGCTGCTATCGGTTTCTTTGCACCCGACAGGGACGTGTGGCCGGTGTTAGGTAACACGTTGTCAGCATTAAATCAATAAGCATGGACATTGTGGCTACACCACCGGCATCGGCACTTTCATACGTTTACTATCGCCACGATAGCGGTATCTTTACAACCTTATAGCGCAAGAGTAGCCATTTATTTTATTTATATCCCCCCCTTATCGAATCGTAACTATCTTTGCCGCGAGTGGCGATGCATATCGGTTAATGCCGTTTTATCGTCGGCGCCGTTTCATATGTCGATATTATAATATCTGATTAACTTGTAGCCGTACTCGCTTTCATGTACACGAATTCAGTGTTTGATAGTGAAAGGACGCTATTGTCCGCACACGTGATTGGTTATCGGGGACATTGTAAAACACTATATTTTCAGGCGATTCATTCAAAATATTAAGATCTATGCATTTATTATTTAATACTAGCTGTGCCCCGCGGTTTCACCCGCGTGAGTTTCGGAATTCCCGCAGGAACTCCAAAGTAGGTAGCCCAATTTACTTCTTATAACATCAGGTAATTGCCAGTGATATTCCGTCGAAATGCTTCCAACCGTTTCGGTGATTACCTGTTGCGTACGTTACCTAATTTCAGAGTTTCCACGGGAATTCAAAGAAGTACCCTATGTCCTTTTCTGTACCTCTGACAAAATTTCATGATGATCCGTTGAGTCGTCTAGGCGTGAAAACGTTACAGACAGACTTACTTTCTCATTTATAATATTAGTAGGGATTATAGCCATATAGATAGATATTCGAATAACGGACATAGTTAAAATAGGTAAGTATGTATGTATATGCATCATAGTTCTGTCATCATAATAATATGCAAACAGCGATGTAAATTGAAATTTTCCCACATTTTTAAAGTAGAGCAAAAGATATTATGTAAAATATGTTAACATAAATATAAGAACAGATTAGTGTAATCTCTCATCTACATATTATCTCGCAGCTTGTCTCTCGTTTATAACCCACTTCGCAACGATCACGTATTCACATTTCCCATCCCAGTTGTATTCTTTCGGTCCCTTTTTAGATTCTAAAACGAGAATTGTTGTTTTATATCACACAAATTCAATTTTAACTATAACAGTTTTAAGTTCAAATCTGTTTGCTTCTATAATTTCGGTTTATGTATTTTAATAATATTTTTTTTCTTTTATATCTTTCGTAGTATCTTTTGGTGGGACGGGCCCATTCATGAACTATCGTCCGATCTTACTCAGACTATGTCTAAGGTCATTGCCCATTTTATACTGAGTAATTAAACGTAAATTGACGTTCGTAAGAAACAATTAAGAATAATCTATACGCTATTATTATGTCATAATGAGCCTCATTAAACGTTTAATCCTGATTCATAATGTAAATTTGATGTTAAAGTTATCTTGCTAAAGATTATTTATTATAGTACCTACCTACCAACTTACATAATTATTGATTACCGTCAAAAGTAAGCTTATACAATAGTTTATATCACATTTCACAATGGTTTATTTCTATCGTTAGGTCCAGATAAAATCATACTGTGTATTTTGCGTGCAACATTATTATTTTTTAATCATTACTTGATAGGTACTCCTATAGATTTCTAATGCTTTTTGATTCTATTCTTAATATTGTATTACCATAGGCGTTTCTGAAAGACATTTCATAAAACATAAATCCTTAATTTTTATTAATATTCATGTCATTATTTCAGTAACAATAACAAATATATAACAAGATATGTAGGTATCATAATTGAAATGAATACTTCATAAACAGTAATTAAGTAACAATTGAGTTTCAATGAAACTGCATATTTTGACTTGTTAGTCCACAAACCTTTATCTGAATTAAATACATTAATTAAGCTTATTGCCTATATGTATAGATAACAATGAAATGTTAAATACAAAAACGCTGGTTGCAACAACAACTATAATAATCCACATTACAACACACAGATCTACTTGATCCCACAGTAAGCTATTATAAGCTTGTGCCGTGGCACCCAAGCAAACGTGGTATATGTATACTACATAGAATTAGATACTTATATGTTATACTATAGATATATAAACACACCCAGACTGGAGAATGGAACCCTGTGTTTATCACACAAAGTCCACCCCCACCGGAAATCGAACCCGGAACCCCTTGATTAGCGGGTAGGCATGATAACCTCTGCGCCAATCGGGTCGTCAAACAACTAACTGGACCACGATAAGCAATTTCTCCTTTCTTTCGGCTCGTTTGACAATGGTTTTGACAAAATTGCTTCTTGTTTTTTTTTTCTGCGGTGTCTCCAGAGACTTAAGAACCATTGTAGTGTTATTGAGAAGTTTTCGTCGCCGTATTCTTTGAAGAGGCACCCTATCATTAGCGCAGGTATCCAGGGATAATACGAGAGCATAATAACAGGCCGGCTGTTTCATGCATGGATGAAAGTTTTTGACGCCCCACATAGAAGTTATATCTTTGAGCTTATTGTTGTTTTTTACAATTAGGAATAAGTACATAAAAGACTAGTTACGTTACGCTTTGCTTCCATTCATAAAATTTATCAATATCTTCACGTACTCGTATGTTCTAAAATGTTTGCAAATCTTCGTTTGTATACCAAAACCACTACATTAGACCGATTCAATGAAGCACACGTATAATTTATGCTATTACCTATTATAAAAGAGGTAAAGTTTACAATATTATCTAAGACCCTATGTCGTCGTTATACTTAGATAGTAAGCAATAAATACTTGAATACAACTTTGGATGCTCTTGAACTACTGATTTTTTTCTAAAAATTCTGTAATAGTAAGCCACATAACAATATCCTTGCTAGAGTGACATAGCTTCGGGGATAGTGTAAAACCGCAAATCTACTACAGGTGTCGCGCGTATTTGCACTACAGATAAGTTTACAGGATAAGGTTAAAACTTTATATTTTTCATTACTCATACTCGGAAAGTAGGTCTGAAGTTGCCTGAGAAGCGGGTTGAAAGTAACCCTTTTCAGCCCCAGGGAGAATCGCTTTCAACAGACAACTGTCAAATTATTAAAAAAAAACTAGGTCTATTTTCACATTTCTATTGAACCATGTTCCAACTTTCTATACAGCCAGCGCGATGTAAAATTGAAATAACGTAAAGTTTAAGTAGGTATTAATTAAAATAAAATTCACTCATTTTTTCTTTAGCTAATTCCTATTTATATTTGACTTTCCTTGCATTTGTAATGAAAAGCACAGTGTTATCCTCGTGAGAAAGACTTATTTAGTCCCTCGATCTACGCTCGGGCGCCAAACCCCGTCTCGGGACTAAATAAGTTACTTTCACCCCTAGGATAACAATGTACTATTTTATGATATTTATTAAGGCGGTACGGTACGGTGGGTACGGTATAAATTGACTACAGTTGACACATACGCGGTTTTATGCAATGCAGTTACGCGGATTTTCACTATTTCCGACCATAGGGTACTTTTACAGTTGTTAACGGAGTTCCAAAAACCACGGTTTCTTCCTTGTGTAAGATTAATATCACACGAATAATATTGTGCGTTACATCGCTGACCTCGGATATGCTGTTGCCAGACCTGTTTCTGAATAACATTAACACTTTTTTTGTTCGATACCTTTAAAACACTTTGTGCGGCCGCCTCGCCTACCTGCTGTAATTAGGGAAGAGCGATTTGTTCGTCGGTCGGTGCCACAGAATTATATCTTACCTCCATGGCCGGTAAGTCCTCGGCGGCTGTCGGCGCCGCGGGCGGACCTTGTTTAAGACTCATATTACTGCGAGTCCGTCACGTTTCCCCTTTTTACTTTTGTATACATACTAGGTACTGATCACTTTCATGTCATTTTTTTGAATGCACGTTATCGAGTCTTACAAAGTTTGCTCAATTTTTTTTTTTGTTTAGCTTCAATCTACCTCTAGTTCTCTATTTATCTTCAAAAAGAGTGCTCGTGTTAAATTGCATTTGCAAACTTTTGTTGCTATTTATAATTGTTTTCAAAGAGAAGTTCACTAGCTCCAGTCAGATTCGCTATAACCACTAGCTAGCTGCTAGACGTACGATATTTGTGCAATTATTCCTCGAGAACTCCTTCTATCAGGATCTTCCTCTCAGTGAAAGTATTTTTTTTAGAATTGCCTTAATAGTTTCAGAAACTATCGGCCGTACTTACCTACTCAGAGTCGTTTTATTGATTACTTAATTAAGATAAATTTAGTTAAATTAGTGTAGGTAAAGGAATCTTGTTACAGAACATACCTACGTATCTACTATACCTATACAAGTTTTTCCCACGGTTATTTTTATCTTACGACATGACCTTTCATCGAACGATTGATGCTTACCACGAAAATTTCTCTACAATTTGATTTGTGCTCTACAAGTGAGCCAACGCATAACATTATTGAATATAACATTTTATTTTGATTCTTTTAAATAAAAAATTGTAAACACCGTTTTCTACGAGTATAATATCGCGTCTCTACGTTTTATATTTCCGTCCGACCTTTATTTATGGGTTAAACTAATATTATTATACCTATTATGAGTGAGGAAACGTGCCAAAATTATAATATATCGCCTAATAAAGCTTAATATTAATTAAAATTTATCTTTACATCAGAATAATTAATTTTTTTTTTTTAAATGTAAAGATAATTTTTTTTCACAATTTAGTCAAATTAATTGCAGGCGCAGATACAAGATTTAGTTGACTCGTTAGTCAATTCGTCCCGCTCGATTAGGGTCTTGCTATTTTTTGTAAGTTATAGGTAAACTTACTATCTTAACTTAGGTATCTTCCAGAAAATATCAAAGAAATTATAGATATATTTATAAATATCCAAACTTTCACATTTTTATTTAATACTAGCTGTGCCCCGCGGTTTCACCCGCGGTAATTTCGGAGTTCCCGTGGGAATTCCGGAATAAAAAGTACCCTATGTCCTTCTCTGTACCCCTGGCAACGTGCATGCCAAATTTCATTCAAATCCGTTCTGCCGTTTTTGCGTGATTGAGTAACAAACATCCACACTTTTATAATATTAGTAGGATTACGTACGATTTGTCATTAAAAAGCAATAATCCTCTCTTCTTGTACTCATTTCGAAGATGCAAGTCGTATTTTTCTCTGCAAGTCGTCTGTTATAAAACTCAGTTTGATTGCATTTTGATTGCTCGGTTAACAATCGCAATTACTGCGTGTAATAAAGTCGTAGTTAGTCGCGTCCAGGGTTGCCGACGTTCACGGTGCTCTGTCTCTGGCGCAATGAAAATGTAGGCAATATTGAAATTATTTTTGACCAACAGCTTAGAGGAGAAGAGCTTCTTTCTGGTTTCATTATAATGAATACTGTATTAATCTAGACATAAATAAAATTGAGTGTCTGTTTGTAATTTCAAATTAACAACTTTTCACTAAATGCATGCGAAAGTATATACATCATAAAATCAATTTTGAAAATTGTTTCTCTGTCTGTCTATGTCTGTTTGTTCCGGCTAATCTCTGAAACGGCTGGACCGATTTTAACGGAACTTTCACTGACAGATAGCTGATGTTATAAGGAGTGATTTAGACTACTTTTGATCCCGAAATTCCCCCGGGATCTTTGATATTAACGTAGGTGAAACCGCGGGGCACAGCTAGTTTACAACAATAATTTATATTTTTAATAGAGTACTGATACAAATTATTTCTGATAGTTACCCTTAAAAGTTTTAAAAATTAAAAACTGATTCATAAATAATCAAGTATGGCAAATGGCAATGGTACCCTACTCAAGTGACAACCCCCGTATATAATGTGATCGCGAACGGTGTGGAGGGGGCGGCGGTAGAGCGATCGTTCACGAGGCCGCGGCGAGATCAAAGGCGCACGATTACCGCACGATGCGCGCGCGCCGCTCCTCTATCACCGTTCGGATTTATTGCATCGCATCGTGCGGTGCATCGACCCGGGCCCGCATATGCGCGAAATAAGAAATAAAGCCGGCATATATATTTCGATTTCACGAATCGATACCTAAATGTGCTAATCGTTTAGCGAATGCCCACGATACATTCCAAAAATGAGTTTACGAAATAATATCTATTGGATATTTATAAACATACTAACTATTCCCCGCGTTTTTACCCACGTTTATTTTTTTTTTTTAAGAATAAGAATGTATTTTTTAATACAGTTGCTCAAAAAGTGGCGTATTGCAGGGACGTATAGCGTTCGGGATGTGGGCTATTACATACTCGAGCTTTTTGTTTACCTTTCCCGAACTCGTGCGTTCTCTTTGCCAACTGTCAAAAATGGCGACACGACTTTGACACACTTTTTGCATTGCGAAACGTAAGTAATACGACTAGCGCCATCTCTTGATCACAGTTGGAACTTAGTTGAGTTTATTGTGTTTTTGATATTTTATTAAATTGCTTAATTTTTTCGCAACTGTATTAAAAATAGTTGTTCAGTACACGTGCGGAACCGTCATTGCAAAGAGTTCCGACTGTCAACCCTCACCTTCGGCTGCGCCTCGGCTCGGGTAGACATATGTCGGAACTCTTTGCAATGACAGCCTTTCCGCACTTATAATGAAATATACTATATTTCAGATGTTCTCCATAATATGTTGTTAGTAGTATTGACTTAAAAACTTGTATTACCTAGAATAAAAATAAAATAAAATAAAATATGAAAACAAACAACAATCTACCCTCCCTCCGTACTAGTTGTATTACGGAGTTCTTGCAGGAATTCTGCTATAAAAAGTACCCTCTATGTCCTTCTTTTTCTCATCCCTGACGTGTAGGTAAAATTTTAAGTTTAGAGTAGGTATATAGGTAGCGTGACATACAAAAAAATAAACTAGATTCACATTTACATAGCTATAATGCTAAGGATTATCATCAACAGAGACAGAAATCTTCTGCCTCTACATCGATTAGGTACCTATTATATTCTCTAATTACCTAATATGTACATCAAGTGGATTTTTGATGTCTTTTTCTGTGAATTTCAATTCGTTTATTAATTATATTTTTTGGTAATATTTTAATTTTAAGACTAAACATATTAAAAACGTTGCAATTATTCCGTCTTAATTGCAGTATTTATATTATGGCCACAATTAATACTCTCGCTATATAAGACATTCAATTTCTAATATCTCGATTTTTCATTCGCTAATTGGCGGTTTATGATCTCAGATTGTGTTTATGCAATAACAAGACTCCTAAATTATTTTAAATTTTATTAAAATAAGTAGTATGTAGCGAATATTGCGATAAAATTTCGTATCAAACTTTCGACATAAATTTAAAATACATGTAGAAAGAATTAGTTAGAAATGTCTTTTTCTTTCTTCTGTTACCTAATTGCATTGATTTACTACTAGTGTGGTGTATCAATGCCTGATTGTGAAAATATTTTAATATAATTTCAGCGCGTTTTACTTTACATGCGGTTAGAGCAAAACTTCTTCATTAATTTTAAAGTTGCCGCCATTACACAGACCGGAAACTGATAGCTGTCACACTTCCTCCAAAGCATTCGGTTACCCTTTATTCGAACTAAAGAAAAGTTTTCTTCAAAACTTAAATTGCGTAAAATGTTATACTTCACGGAGTTCCCTTGGGAACTTTATGTGTCAGGAATAAGTGTCAGTTAGGTCTTATTCCAAGATTTTCATTACTCGTAAGTTCTGACTACACACCAAACTGAACAGCTGAGCACGATCGAGTCCTACCTGTTATAATGTTTCTTATTAGCTTTCTACTCATTCTTACTTCTCTTTGATTCTAAACGAACTTATCTTCGCATTCCGGACAACTATTCGTGATTTTTGGTTGGCTGTTGTCTATAAGTATATTTGTAATAACTTTAAATAAATAAAAAAATAAAAACTCGTGTTTGTCGAGGTCCCATCCGTGTGTATTTCGGATCTCCCTCGGCAACTCTTTGTTCCCGAATTAAAGTACTCGAGGATACGTGTCGAATCGATCAATACAATCATGAAATCAGTCAAAGAACTTTTGAATCGCTTCTGTAGTTCCTCGGATTACCTACCCTCCACAATATTTGCGAGATAGTCACGGGAAAAGAATTCACTGGCTCTCTGTTATTTCCAATGTCTATCATAAAATAATATAAACCAATTTTAGCTAGCTAGCATTTAGATAGAAAAACGAAACATACAGGCTAACCCGGAATCTCTATCTAATTGGGCAGCATTCCTCACGCCTCCCACCCGCGAGGCTTCCAGGGCTATTACAATAGCCACTCCGTCTCTTTTATACAACGCGCTTTTGAATTACGTCTGTCTCTCTTTTTGTTACCGGATGACTATGCTATTTTGTACTATTATATTATTAGTTTTTAATTCTCGTGAAGTAACTATTTTAAATCTCAATAAGTAAGTTTTTTTTTTAAGCATATAGGTAGGACCTTTGCTAAATATACACGCATTAAAAACATCAAAGGTCTGCCGATAACTTTAATGAAATAAAACATGACCACTCAAGTGTATGTTAATATATTGGCGTGCATTTAATTCAGTGGGTCCCTTTTACAGATGCTCATTGCGACGTGCGCACACGTATATAAATTACCATTAAAAACTGTTTATCTCGCGCACGACAGCGCTCCCTCGTTCACTTGTCAATTACACATCCAAAGAGGTAGCATGCTTTGCTGGTTCCATTGAATGGTGGACATTCGCATGCCGTAGAAAATGAGAATTTATATTTCGAATAGACCATGTTTTGGACGGAAGTCAGTATGTGATAAATATTTAAATATTAGGTACCGAAAAATTCAATTGCGTAGGTATAAATTTTAAAAACCTAGAGGTTTGCAAATATTGGTAAATAGATGTATACCTATGTACTTACTTGCAGCTCATATCTGTGTACATATCTACTCTAATATTTAAAACCAATATTAAGCTTGTTGGCCAAAGAGTCGTTAAGGTCAGCAAATACGCATAAGTCGAGGTTTCTCGTCGCAATTTTAGAGAAATATTTGGTTCGGGTTTTAGTCAGTTACCGTACAAATAATTATATTTCAACGCAAACACTCGGTATTGTTGGTTTTTTTGTACATGCGTAGGTATGTTAATTCTACCTACCTATACGAACTAAGCTGATGAGACTTCTACAGTCGGTATATAATATAGTTACCCACTCTTTAAAGCCTTTTATGACCCAATAGTTCTTTTAATTAGTCCAGTGCGTCAAGTTACAATACTGTATCGTTGTATGGTTGCAATTTTGAAACTTGTTTATGGTGCTATTTAGACTACAACCTACACCGCAATACACAATTAAAAATACAATATTTTTTTTGTATTTTTTACAGATACTAGAATGACTAAATGACGGATCAAAAGTCAGATAGCTATATATTATGTGAATCACAGACACAGACAATATAAAATACGTAAATAGTGCTATCGCCAGTTAATTAGAAAATTCTATTTTTATAACAATTATTCTTCATAAAACTTACATTAATACTCCACGGGTGGTATCAATTAAAAAGTAAAAATATGCATTTATTATAATACATTCGCGTCGTCGGTCGTCGGTCGGAGATGCGCCTGCGCCGGCCCAATTAACGCGTTATCAACTGATAACAGCTGGCGCCGCGCTGCGTCGTTTCCGCCTCACTTAAAACTTTGCCCCAATAAACAACAAGAGAGTTTTATCATCACATGGTTCTTTATTTTTGTTTGTTTTACCTACGTTCGGGAATTCGCTTTTTTAAATAGATTAGGTAGATACTTCTTTTACAGATTTGGGTTTTTGGGAAAAAACGTATTAAAATCCCTCTTATGTTATAATATGTTGAAGTGTAAGAAGCATTTATTGTATAGATAGAATATTTATATAAAAAATTTACTCAGTAACTCACCAGACGGGTAAGATCGAATAACAGCTAGTCTATAGTATTTAAAATCAAACGCTTAAAAAAATCGGTTACTTTTTTTATTTGCTTGAAAACTTTCATTAAAAAATTCAAATTGCCCATTAATTGGCAGCTATCTTTGTTTAAATTTCTCTCTATAACGAATTAAAAATTTAAATAAGGACAAAACACATGCTTAATTAATGCATTTTACAACATTATTTTTTATAATTTAAATATTTAATTATTATTGATACGATGCTGATAAAATACCTGTATTCGTTTTCAAATTGTGTATATTGTTTTTAGGTAGCTCTAATAGAGTATAGTTACCATAGGTACCTACCTATAATCTAGGTCTTTGATAATTTTTTTTTTTTTAATTTGATGTGTCGAAGTAATTTCTTCTATGTCCACAAAAAGCTACACAACATTTTAAAAGACCACAAAATTTTTAAGGTTTTTGGAGGGAGTTTTTGGAGGGAATTTTTAAAGACGAATTCCGATTTATTTGTGTTTTATGTTGCTGTATAAGGGACAATAATTTTCGCAATGGTGATTTTGTATGTGTAGAAATGACGTTTCGAGCTGATTACCAACAGTTCCAGAAAATCGCCGCCACTGAAAATCAGCGTCGTGGGACTAATTCCACGGCACATGCTGAGTGGCAGCCATTTTGGTACCTTGTTTTAAAGTTACTTTAATTAAGTTTGTGTTCAATTTTGGTACCAAATATACCTCTATTCTATTCTATTCTAAAATATTTTGCAAAGTATAGCACCGTACAATGAATGCTAATACTTAACGTGAATGAAAAGTGTTCTTTTACTTTCTTTCAAGTTTCTATGATTACTCGGGCCGTCTTTGCCAAAGACGATTTCGTGTCAATCTTATTACGGAAACATTCAACGCTTATGCATTCAAAGTTGGTCCAGGATAATTTAGAATGCCCTGATTCCACCCGTGGCCGTGTGAGTTCACACGACATGTTATAGGTAGCTTGTAACAGACTCGGCCGGTATGCGGTGCCGAGGTCGCGCTAACACGTAGACAGACATACAATCTGTTGACAGAACAATTTACACTGGTTTTATGAAGTGTTAAGTGCGCAACGTACGGACGGATGCCAAGATATGCGGTTACTTTTATACATATATTTTCTACATAATTCGTGCCATGTAGGCAGGTACGTGTTTGAATTTGGTGTGCTCATAATGTGTTTTTATAGTTTCTCCTCCATAAATTTTTATAGTTTTTTGTTCGTAATATGTTTATTTTTGCGCGTAATAACAAGCGGCTTTGTCGAATTCCTTTGTGTAACTACCGAGTACGGACACTCGGCCTATAAATAATGTTTATATGTTATTTTCGCTGTCGATTTAATTATCGAATAGATCGTTTCGTAAATACGCCTCTTTGATATCCAAAACGAATTGAATGGAAAGATATTTAAAAAAAAAATAGTTTTTGGAGTCATTTACCTCTATTAAGAATTATTGAGCGTCGAGTGGTATTACACGAAGCCTCACTGTAATCTCGATACATTACATTTTTTAAATCAAAAAGCGCTGTGTCGAATCGGCGCTGCGATTTTCGAACTTTCCCTCGTCATCTCGCTGGCGGAAAGTCAGCTTTATGCCGTTTGTGATAGAGGTAGTATTGTGAGTAAACGTTGGGTTGTTGAGTGTTTTATAGACTATCAGAGATCGGTCACGAGGCATCGGCCGATTATTATCAATTAGTCGCGGCTCGCCGACCGCGGCCGCGTCCGCTCCGCCGCCGCGTGGACCGGTTGTGCTTGTGCACTGTTTGTCGGCGAATCACCGAAAGATATTTTTTTTTTCAGACAAGTCTCTTATTAATTAAACGAAGAGCGCCTCACCTCTCGAACGACAAACGGAAGTATGGAAATATGCGTATATTTTTATATTATAGGTACAACGACGAAATAATTTGGTTCGGCTAGGTCTTGTCTATAGGCGGCTTGGTGAGGCGATTTGTGAAGCGACTAGCCGCATGCCGAAAATAGACCCGTGTAAAGCCTTCTTTATACTGCAAAACCAACATGGTGATAAAGAGGTGTTTTTTAACTTTGCTTAGATTCTTTTTGGTGGTGTTCGTAAGATAAAACTATAACTCGAAACTATATGACAAAAAAATTATTGGATATAAAAAAATACGCCTACTGCTAAAAAATAGTGTTTGATCTACTTACCTAATTTGCTTTTCCAATATTAATGAAACGTTTATAAATCCACACAATAGTGTGTATCGTATTCATTGTGACAACCGCCTCGGGCTTAATAGGACTAAAACTAAATAACTCAAATGAATGGTCCGACACAAATTTTTTTCTCGCTCGATATAAGATTGAGTTGGGTTTTTTATTTATATCTTTTATTACATTAGCCGATTTAGATTACGAGTGGAAGATATAATTTACATCATTCGAAGCGTTCGCCGCCCCAGGCGAGCGACTTCTTTTTGAACGGGCGAGATAAAAATAGTTTAAATAAGCGTAGTCGATTAATGGATCCTTGTGACTTAGTAGCATTGTTAGTATAATGAAGATTTGGTTTTAGGAACTCTGTAAAGACTGATTTTTTAAATTGATACTATCGGGAAACCTATTACATAAAAACTATTAACTTTTTTTCAAACTCGATATTCGGTAACTGTCACAAAGAAAAAATAGTGCGCTACACAGGGTGCTACAGAATAGTGTAACCATATTTGAAGATCGTGGTCACATAAGATAACCTACAGAAATTACCATGGTTTTGAATTTTGATATTCTTTATTTTTATTAACATAATAATATCATAAACCCTCGATCCAAAGTCAATTTATATGTCGAATCTCAACAATCAATACAAAGAACATTCAAAGAATATGAATTTGAGAGGATATGAATTTGGGCTAGGAGCTAGCTATACCTAATAATTCCATATTTGAATAAGAATTTTACTAATTCAATATTTTTTTTAGTAGGTCTCCTTAAACTATAAAACTTGTGTCGGCCGGCTCACGGCCGGCTCTCGTCGTAAAACGTTGCGCGTGCGCCGCTCATAAATCGCCAATCAAACTGCGATGGAGTGATGGGGAACAGAGGGCGCTCTCGCCTCTCACAGAACTATTTTACGTTACAGTGTGTCTGTAGGGCTGTCCACAGGAAACGTTAAAAAAAATGAATTTTTAATAATTCGCTAAAATTACAGACGACTGGATAAATTACTCAATTCCTTTGAGCACAATGATGAATTTATTTGTGGAACCTTTACTGGCACAGACAAGTACATAATAAACTAATTCCTTTATTTTTATCTTGAAATTAATCATCAATTGCACCAAAAACATTTACCACCTATATTAATAAGAATTTCTTTCGCTAATAATAGAAGTAGCATAAATTTAAGTTTTCCTAAATTGCTTAGGTATTGTGAAAGCAGTACAAGGTCAAAACCAGGTCGACTCGGGTAATTTATGATAACAGCTGGCAACTGGCAACCCTGCCATTACCTATACCGAATAGTTAAACATAAATCCGCCGAATGAACTATCATATTGAGCTGAACCAGCTGTTGAAACATGTTCAGCGGGAAATCGTAAATTTCAAAGAACCTCATTGAATGTATTTCCCTACAATATTTATTTCGAGATCCATTAGACAAAACATAATATTTCAATTTTATTAGTATAGCTAAAACGAACGATCTTTTTATTAACGGCTGTCTTCGTGAGAAAAACACGATGACAGTTACGAGGACAAAATAAAAATCCATCCTAATGTTATAAATGTGGATGTGGGTGTTTTGTTTGTTTGTTACACTTTCACGCTGTGTCTACTTAACCGATCATCATGAAATTTTGCATATAGATTGTCACTGTGAGAGGTACAGAAAAGATCATAATTATGGTAATTTTTGTCTCCGCGGGATCTCTGAAATTAACGACGGTGAAAACGTAGAGAACAATAGGCTACTTGACTACTTTTTTTTTCTAAATTCTATTTAGTCCGTCAGTTAGACAATAAAAAAATAATGGACACGTATTTTTTGCTTTTTCAAATTAATGAAAATATACCTGGATAAAGCGCGTTAAAGTTTAGGAGTGGGGGCTCGTAACGTCATAGGCATGTAAAAACTGCGCCTGCTTGTGACGTCACGCGAAGTTTCGACTCAACGTATCTCCGATATTTTTTGCTTACGTGAAAAAAGAAAAAATAAGTGTCTAATATTTTTTACGAATCTACAAGACGGACTAAAAACGAAAAATTTAGTCAAATAGCCTAAATAATGAATTATACTTACTTGTTGTTTATGTAGGTAGGTATACAAATAAAAATTAATTCCGAATTAAGAAACTTCCTTTAAATTTTGAATAAAAGCTCAGAAGGCTGCTCACTTGTACTTATCTTTTTTTTTTTATAACGATCGTAAGAGTGACAACTGATTATGGTAAGTAGCTCTAACTTTTTCTAAGGAAGTCGTTATCGTATCAGATGGACGCAAAAGATTATAAAATTCGGATCTATCTTATAATGCTAATTAGGTAGTGAGTAAGGTTATACCGCCCGTGATACCTACACCTCTGTAGAAACTTCGATTTTTTACAAGCACAGACAAAAATACGAATAGATTTCGTAACTTCAAAATTCTTATTTCTTAAATGTTATTTTTTAGGTAAATTGTTTTCAATATGTGGAATTATTTTGGAACATGACGTAGGTATTGTTGTAATTAAACATTAATTATAAATATATTTTTTCCTAAATAAATTAAAATAGTTAAACGCCACGGGTGAATTTTCCCTGACGAAGGACTTCCGAAGAGTCCCTACTCCCTAAACATTGATGATCAACCGTAAGTTGCTACTGTAGATACCTAGTACCTTTGGGTTGAAAATGACCACTTTCCTAAAATGAATACTTTCCTAAAATGAACAATTTCCTAAAATGAACACTTTCCTAAAATGACCACTTTCCTAAAATTAACACTTTCCTAAAACGTCCACATTTAGTGTTAATACATAGGTTGTTTTCATTACTAATTATCCTTAATCTAAAATATGTAAATGAGAACGGTCAATAGAACGTCTTTGAACGGTCGTAAGAGTTGACAGACATGAGATTGTTGTATTTTGTATATTTATTAGTAGGTAGTTGACAAGCGCAGTCGCGTAGGTATACAATCAGCATCAAAAACATGTACGTAATTATGTAATCAGTCATTGATCATTATTGCTATTGTAAGATTTAACAACTGTGAAAAATGGTTACAATATGTCTCTGATTCTGCAAGTAGATAGATAGATAACTCTTTACTGTACACCAAACTAAAAAAAAAGTGTTTACAAATTTTCTTACAAAGGTATACAAAAGGCGGCCTTATCGCTTAAAGCGATCTCTCCCAGACAACCTTTGAGTGGACAGATTTATAAGAGAGAGGAAATTACATTATAGATGTTTACATATTATACCTACCTAATAGGCACGCATGTACCCTAGAAAAGGTTCTGGGCACAGCGACCCGAAAACCGGCCAAGTGCGAGTCGGGCTACCGACTCGCTTATTATATACCTCGGTAATATCCCTAATATAATGTGGAGCGGCCTAGCGCCCGCGCAGTCGGCGCCTCTGCCTCGTAATTTGACTCCGTTTATTGTCGGCGGCTCGGGTCAATTTGCAATCTGCAGCGTCTGTAAAGCGCTTTGATCTATCGTGATGCCTACTCTAGACAGCCTAATTAACGGAATTGTGAACATGATAACCTTTTGATTTCTTGATTGAAATAAAATGAGCGTTCAGTTTACCATAAAAGGGCACAATGACCTGTTTTGCGGGACGCATACTTTAATACTCTAGAAACGGGACGTCTCGCTTTTTGACAACCCTAGTTAAAACGCATAGTTATATAGAAACTGAATAACTATTTTAGTTCTTAACTTTTTATTCAGTTGTTCAATTCTTCTGACAGACGAACGGGTACTTCTACAAATCGTTGCTTACGATTCTGCTACTGATATTAGGACTCTCTGCAATGATCTTCAATGTAGAGCCTCGCCTTTAGGTTTATCATTATATCCAGTAAAGATAATAAAGTGCCTACAGAGTTGTCGGCGGTCTCTGTAATCTGTTCGGCATCTAAACTGAACCGACCGACCGTGACAAACACATTGAGTCATGCGCGCCAAGTGTCCCGTGAACACTTCAAAGAGGGCTGTGCCGCCTGGCGGTGCGGTGTACGACCGACGGTCGCTGTCAGCTATTTATGGATTACCTCCACAGTATAGGAAGCAGAGCCACAGTAACACAACGATGGAGTATTATATTATCTGTGACGATGGTGAATAAAAAAACAAAAACATAAAGTTATTACGTATTGTGCGGATAAAATATTATATTCAAATTCATTAGTTTTCTTAAACAAATAAATACCTATAGGTATGTATTATGAATAAAAAAAATAATTAATAAAAATAGAACATTGCCCATTATTATTTGCTCATTGGATTGTATAAAAAAGTCGATAGGCATTATCATAATATTATTAACACAAAGTAGATAAGTGTAAAACAGTAAACAAATCATCATTCAACGCCATTATCTTGCAGTTGTCAATTTTTATCCCCATTATTTTGCATTCATGCAGTCGAGTTGCGAGTGTTTGTGTAAAACACATCACATTCACATGCCCATGTGTAGGTACAATCTTTAGGTAAGTACCTATACTGTTTTAACTTAACTGTTTCAACGTCGGCAATTATTTATTTTTTGTGACAGCCGTCGTCTTTTGTTTAACGTTCAGTTTAAGTAGACGCGTAGATATCCGTGGCTTTGATCTTTTCAGTATTAAATAATTATACTCTGTTAAAATATTATTTCACTACTGTGCTCCATATCCACTACATACTTATAGTATAGGTCTAAGTATAGTTTTGGATTTATAATCAAAAAACTATCATATAAAAGCGCTCACTCTATGATTTTACATACCTACCAAAGTTATTGACTGAAGTCTGAAATTCATGAGCTATACCTACTAGCCATAACTACGTTATCGTAAAATAAAGTTTGCCAAGAAATGTAATCATTTTTATTGGTCTACGCTTCAAAGAACCGCGTCGCGTATCTATCAAACACTTATACTTACAAACCTAAATATTTGAGTGTTTACAATGAAATGAAAAAAAAATACTCCCACCAAGACCACAAGCTATAATCAACTTTATTTCTTCGAATCACAGTAGATATACGATAGTAATATTCAACGGTATCGTTGTCACTGAAGCCACATGTCGAAGACTTCATGAAAATATCGTTAAAATAAACAAACGTTACAACAAGTACGGTGCGTTTGAAGATCGATGCAATTAGAGAATGTGAATCTTATTCCATGCGTGTAAGGTTGAGTTTGCGTTTATCGTCAAATAAAATAGTTTATCTTAAACCGATATTGAAATAAGTTGAGGCCCTTGTAAGCGATCATAAACATCCGAAACCACTTGGAGTGGATTACTGATGAAATTTTTGTTAAGGCTAAGTAGTTTGCTGAAGAATATTTTGTAAGTAAATACTTATCAACTAGGTGCTGCCTAAAAGTTAGATATAGGAACTTACATAATACTTACTGAGGATAGTACAGTACCTACATACTTATACCTACCAACTCTTTACAACTGCTCATGAAGATTTTAATGGTTTCTAATCTAGTTGTTTTTCTTTTAAAATAACATAAAAAAGATAAATAAGCGCTTTATTATCTTATTTATTTTCCGAAAGAACTGTTGTTTAAAAATTGCCGTTTAAAGAGCGTACCGTAACCTACCTATATAATATTAATTATTATATACTTTAAAAGGAAATTGTATTTAAAAAATTGTAACCCTTCTTATGGGTAAAAAATTCAAATGACGTAATGAAAATAACTTTGTGGGCCAGTCGCCAAGCATGGGGTGGATTGGCCGATATCCGAAACCTCGGCACTTTGCTCGGCACAATAGAAACTGTTAGCGACATTGATAGAGAAACGAAAATCCTACTGGAAGAAAAAATAACAAATGCATACTTTACCTACTCAAGTTTGAAGTGCGTTCTACCGTTCTTTAATAGGATAAGGGCCAGGTAGAGATGTTTGTTAGGTTTGTATAATCCGATGGTTACGGTTCAGATTTGTATGTGAAAACTTTGGAATTCTTTAGTATCTAGAAGAATAAACTTTTCAAGTATAGTCTTTTGTGATTTGTTGCAGCGTTAATTTTTTTGTGATGGTATTAAATACCGATAAGCACATTAGTAAACAAACTGTTCTTTTTAATCTAAACAGTAGAGAAGAGTATCATTACCTATATACATATGTAGATATTGCTTTTATAAACGTCGAATCTTAGATAAATGATTGGTCTCCGCGTTGGAGCGCTGCGGAGACCAATCATTTATGTAAGCGTCGAATGTTCGATTTGAAAAGTTCTGTTTAAAGATTTTTTAATTCACAATTGTCTTCTAGAGGCCGTTAACAAACTGAGTTGGAGAACAAAGAAGCCTATGAACATGTTCATGCTCTCATTTCAAAAAGATGAAGACGTGAAAAATATTTACAGCATCAAATCCATATTAGGGTGCAAAGTTGACATTGAGCCAGTTAAAACATCCAAATTAATTCCTCAGTGCAAACGTTGCCAAGCTTATGGTCACACACAGAGATACTGTTCTAAAGAACCAAGATGCGTAAAATGCACAGGCAAGCATCTAACTATAGATTGCGAAAAGCCAACCGAAGTAAAACCGAAATGTCTTCATTGCGGCGAACCACATCCTGCAAGCTACAGAGGTTGCATAGTAGCCAAGGAACTACAAGCAGTCAAGAATCGAAAAACCAAAGAAAATAAGTCAGTGACTACAAATAATTTTAATAAAATATCCGTCACTGAACACGTATCTGGCATCACTAAAAATGTTTCGTATGCTCAAGCAACTAAAGGAGCTCAACGTCAAGCTGAACCCAAGCCTTCTTTTTCAAACAACAGTTTGGATGATAAGTTAAATAAAATTCTTACTTTTATGTCATCCTTTGACGACAGATTAAAGAAATTGGAGTATATCTCCAAAACATCCACTACAAATCTCTCTTAATGATGAAGTCCCTCAAAATTATGGCATGGAATGCTAACTCAAGGCAGTCCTATCTATGGAAAAAATAGACGTGTGCCTTATATCTGAGTCACATTTTACTAAGGAATCGTTCATCCAAATTAAAGGATATAAAGTTTATCACGCGTTACATCCAAACAATACAGCTAAGGGAGGTAGTGCAGTCATAATAAAGGACAACATTTCCCATTATGAAGAAATAAAAATTGAAGAACAAGATAAACAAATTGTAGCTGTAAGTGTCAAAACAGAAAGGTTTCGACTTCGTCACCATGTGAACGTCGAGGCCGTTTCGCTCCTCTCAAACACCAGCTCCTCGACAAACACAAATATAAAACAAAGACTAAAAAGGACCAAACCTTTTGAGTTAGTGTAGTGTATAGTGATAGTGTATTTAGTGCTGTGAGTACTGTATCCAAAGAACACAAGAACAAAGTGTCTTCCCCTTAATAGAGACAATAAGAAAAGTGTTATTGGACACATTCTTAGTATAGTCTTGTTTAGAAGTTTAGGTCAAATTTAAAATACTTATTAGTCATAATTAGATTGGCTAGATTGTATTTTAATGATTTACCCACTTGGGTATATCATTTAGGAAAAAAAAAAAAAAAAAAAAAAACAATTGTTGGAAATTGTAATTTAGTGAATCACCAGTACCTAGTTGCCCGCGACTAAACGGAAAAGAGATACTTATTTATGGGGATAACTAGAAGTTGCGTGTGTTGACTGTTGCCTGATGTTACCACTTTTCTCTGATGCTCTGAAACGGATAAACCGTTAGCCGAGTGAATGCGGTTTTTGCACTGGTTGGTTTTTACGCTGGTTCTAAATAGTGGTCAACTAAGAACTATATAGATAGGTAAGTTTAAATTAAAATTTTGTCCTTACTAATATTGTAAATGCCAAAGTGAGTTTGTTTGTTTGTTTGTTACGCTTTCACGCCTCAACGGCTCAACGGATCATCATGAAATTTTGTATTCACGTTGTCAGGCATACAGAGAAGGACATAGGGTACTTTTTATCCCAGAATTCCTGCGGGAATCAAAATTAACGCGGGTGAAACTGCGGGGAATAGCTAGTACCAAATAAATTTCCTCGACGTATCCGTAACAGAATACCGGTTCGCGTAGGTATCTAGAACAGTAAAACACATTGATTAATGAAACGTAAAACGCTCCACAAAGAAAATTTGGCTATACGAATAAATTGTTACCGACAAAGTATGTAAAAGGCTACAAAAAATAATGAGTTCGTGTTAAAATTTGAGATCTTAAGCAACGGTGCCTACAAGTCTATTTTAAATCAAGGCATAGAAAATCTCTTTTGAATTCTAATCTGGGTTCGCATGAAAATGTTTCAATCGCTCACCGTTTGCCGAGATCAAAGAGTTTCCCGCCCGAAATATCTGGATACGTGCAGCAGTTGAGTAGGTATGTTGCTAGCATTGTTTTTGATATGCGGTGTATGCTTGTTAGTGCAGCGGATCAACATTCAAATTAGAGCGGATAAATTTCATTAAAAAACCTGACTTGCGTTCTTTCGTATAGACCTATACCTACGCAAAAAAACCCTTTTTTGTGCTTCATGATATTAAATGGTGAATAATTTTTTGCTGACTCCACGCTTCTCTATTGAACAAACGTTTTAATTTACAACTAGCCATTGCCCGCAGGTTTCCTCGTTCGGTTTGTAAAAGTGTAAGCGTCATGCAGTGTCATGTCCGTAGCGTACTATGAATTGCAAAATGTCATAAATTCTCTTTATATAAATAGATCAGGAATCGAGAAGTTTCAGCATTCAGTGCATAAAGGAAAGTGTGGTGGAATTATATTAGGTACCTACGACATGCAGTATAAGTGCGTAGGTACGTAATTTCGCACCGCTCACGCGTGTTCAACTTTTTTGTGCTTCACTTATTTTTTAACATCTCAACTACAAGTATCTACAAATTCTGCTATAGTTAGATAAATAACGTGTATCCAATGTCCATAATTATGATAAGATAAAGTTTTCGTTGTTATTTTTTTTTTGTGCATAACTTATACACCATTCAAGTTATTTTTGAATGGATCTTCTTGCAGCATTGTCTGAGAACTCGCTATTCGCAAATAATCGCCGAGGCGCGCGGTAACAAGAAGTTTGGTTACGTTTCGTCGGGAGCTCGAATTTCTGGCAATTTAGGTACCGACGCACGGTGGGGCGCGGATTTGGACAATGATTATTTTGTCGAATCGATTGTATGCAAGGAGGTATAATATCTTAACTATTATACCTATAATATCTTAATTATTATACCTATAATATCTTAACTATTATACCTATAATATCTTAACTATTATACCTATAATATCTTAACTATTATACCTATAATATCTTAACTATTATACCTAGTGTCTTTCAAACCTAATTGAATTAACGATATCCTAATAAAACTTTGATTTAAAAATATCGATATAGGTTAAACAGATTTAAAAAAAAAAAACATATAGGTACCTAACTAAGTAGATGTTTTCAACCTTTGATGTTTTTTGGGTTTCCGGTGCGAAAATAAACAATAGGTATAGGTGTTAATGCAAAATAAAAAAATAATCCCATTTAACACTTAAAAAAGTATAGTTGCCTACCTAACTGTTTTATTGCTGATACAGAAATCATCATTGCTTTGAATAATTAAATCTCAACAATATTATGATTTGGTTTTTATTATTCACATTACACGCATTATTTACACATTTTATATCTATACATATAAAATGCTTTGTCCCGTGACTGATGGATCAACGCACAGCCTAAAACCACTGATCGTAGAGACCTGAAACTTGGAGGGTGTGTTCTTTGTATAACGTATAGGCGTCCGATAACAAAGGATTTTTAAAAATTCAACACCTAATTAAGGGGATGAAAAGGGCAAAAAATTACAAAGTTTGTACGGAACAATTCCGCAGGAACTTTGAAATTATCGCGGGTGAAACCGCGTGGGACATAATAAAATTACAAACTATGCACTAACAAGTAGCAACTAAAATAACTAAAAACTCTAGGTAAGTAGGTAGGTACTTATTTAGAAACCTCAAATAACGTGACTCCACAGTAGAAAGAAATCATTAGAGTATTTTACTAAATACAAACCTAACCAACCGCATAGCCTCACTAACAAAATTAGTCTCTGAATGTACCTACGACGTCCGTCAGTCACACAAAAACGTGTCTCAGGCCTCAGCGACGCGGCGACCTTGCCGTTGTCTCCACTGCGTCGTCGCCGGGCTTTTTGTATGAATCAATTTCAATGCACGGGAATACCGGCCGTGCCCTTGTCAACGAACTCCCTCTTTGACGGGGCTCTCGAGCGCCGCGTAAATACGTATCTAGTCGTTTCACTGAACGACGGACTATAGGACTCCTGTATATGTATCGGTGGACCGTGGAGGTGATCTACAAACCTTAGCACGAGTCGTCAATATATATATTTTTTTATTTTACTTTTTCGGAAAATCAACTGCAACAATAATACAATGAACATTTAACTACAAACAAGCCGATTACAGATTCTCGCATGTAGGTAGTGGAATTACAAAAACCTAATAAAACTATTAAACTATTAATAGAAACCAAGACAAAAACTACCTTATCCAAGACAGAAACTATTTATATTTTGTTGACAAAAAATAATTCTTTATTCGCCTCGCTGACTCACTAATTAAACTGATCAAAATCATGGTCTTTAGATTAACCTATTGAAATCGTCACTCGCATGCCGGATGATATAAGTTCTAACATTGTGTTTCTGATCGCTTCAGATGTCTACGTTCGCGGGGCTGATATCGAGCGGGTGCTCGGTGCACGCGCGCTTCCTGCTGTGCTCGGCGTTCGCGCCCTTCTGCTCGGAGCAGGTGTCGGGCGCGGTGAGCGCGTGCCGCGCGCTGTGCGACAGCGTGGCCGCGGACTGCGCGCCCCAGCTGCGGCTGCTGGCGCCGCGCGCCGCGCTCGACTGCGGCCTGTTCCCGCTGCGCGCCGACCGCCGGCTGTGCATGACGCCCGCCAACTCGAGCGAGCCGCGCGCCGAGCCGCCGCCCGCCGCGCCCGGCTGGCCCTTCCGCGACCTGCCGCCGCCCGGGCGCGGCTGCCCGCCCGGCCACGCGCGCGCCCCCGCCGGCGAGTGCTGGCCGGCGTGCGGCCACCCCGCGCGCTACACCCGCGACGAGCAGGCGCACGCCGTCGCCTGGATGACCGCGCTCGCGTGGCTGGCGCTCGCGTCGACGTCGGTCGCGCTGCTCACGTTCTGCGCGGAGCCGGCGCGCTACCGCTACCCGGAGCGGCCGGCTGTGTGGGCGGCGGCGTGCCACGCGGCCGTCGCGCTCGCGCACGTGGCGCGCACCTGGCTCGGCGGCGGCGCCGTGTCGTGCGCGGGCGACGCGCTCGCGGTGGACGGGCTCGCGTCGCCCGCGTGCGTCGCGTTCTTCACGCTCGGCTACTACTTCACGCTGGCGGCGGACGCGTGGGTCGCGAACGCGGCCGTCGCGTGGTACCTGACCGCGGCGAGCGAGTGGTCCACCGAGGCGCTGGAGCGCGCCGCCGCGTACCTGCACGCGGTGGCGTGGGGCTGGGCGGGCGCGTGGACGGCGGCCGCGCTGGCGCTGCGGCGCGTGGCCGCGGACGAGCTGACCGGCACGTGCGGCGTGGCCGACGCGGCGGCCGCGGCGCTGGTGGGCGTGCCGCGCGGCGCGCTGCTGGTGGCCGCGGCCGCACTGGGCGCCGCCGCCTGCCCCGGCATCGGGCGCGTGCGGCGCGCGCTGGACGCGCGGGGCGCGGCGCGGGTGGGGCGGCTGGCGACGCGCGCGGCGCTCACCGGCGCGTGCTACCTGGCGCTGGCGGCGCTCGCCACGGCCGCGCGGGTGTGGGAGGCGCGCGCGCGCGAGGCGCTCGGCGGGCTGGCGCTGCTGGCGGCGCTGGAGGCGGGCGCGGGCGAGGCGGGCGGCGGCGGCGCGGGCGCGGGCGCGGGCGCGGTGGGCGTGTGCGCGGCGCTGGCGTGCGGCGTGGCGGCGGGCGCGTGGGCGTGGTCGCGCAAGTCGGCGGCGGTGTGGCGGCGCGCGCTGTGCCCGCCGCGCAAGGCGCAGCCCGCCGGCGCGCCGCCGCTGCTGCGCCCGCACCACCCCTACTGCAAGCGGCCGCTGCACGTGTCGCGAGTGTGACTCGAGGGATGTGTGCGTCCAAGACTCGTGTAAATTGTGTAAAATAAACTAAATAAATAAATAAATTGTGTAAAGACAGACTTAAAGTGCCTCTACTGCGATCACTATGCCTTCTGTGAAGGCGCTCTCGATTTGTAAAAATTGTAAATATTGTAAATAATAATGAAATATATTGTTGATTTTTTATCGTAATATTATTCTGCTGTTTTATTTTCAAATCCAAATAGGTACATCATCCATAAATTTTCCATGTAGGTAACTACTTGCACCTTGTAAAAGCTGATGTGTTTCTGATGGCTGACTAAATGAATATTTTACAAATAAAATAAATAAAAGCAAAAAGTAGTTAACCATATATATTTTATTAATAATCTTCTTAAACGTATAATACATTGGTAAATATAATTTTGTATTAATATATAGCTCTTTATACAAAACGATCTAATTACATTTAAATACAAATTTACACCGACTGCAGTGCGAAAACTTATGATCCCTGAAGTAAAACTTGATATTCACTTCCTTGTACAGAGTGGAAAAAAGGCGGACGCCGGAGGAACAATTAAAATAAATTGACGTAAGCAATTAATCGATGAAATTTTCTTTTTCCATTTTTGTAGAATAGTTACAATAAAGATTCGAAAAGCTGTAGGTACATATTTTGCAAAAAGTCTGAGTTTAGTCCTATTTTACCTTTGCGGACCGCATTTTTCCATCTCGCATCGTTAAAAAAAAAACATTTATTATTGTACCTATTTGTTTTAATACAATTATAATAATATGTTTAATATAACAAATTCAACGTTTTATTTTTTAATCGCACAAAATAAAATAATTATTACCCTCACATGATTTAACACTGTTAAAAAGGAAGAAAAAAATATACTAATTACAAACTAAAACACGCTTTATGCCATACGAGCTAAGAGTGCAAAATAATTCTTAAATTATTGACGAAGACAATAATGTCTATTTACTGCAAAAAAAGCGCAGAATACACAACAACTTCACAACTTTTTAATTCATAGGCAAAAAGCGTGCGTTTTTGTTTAAACTATTATATTATAATTTAAATTATATTAGTCATAAACAAAATTGAACGTTTAGACACTGAGCAAATAATCACTACATTTTAAGTCCGCACTTGCATACTAATCGCTGAAATACCAACCTTAACCTTAACAGTGTAAACGAGGTCAGGGGGATTTGGTTAGTTATTCCAAAGTTGGTAAGGAAGTTATTGCATAGATCCATAGTAATTTTTGCTTCAAGGCAGTGTCGTTGAGCTGCATTTAGATAACAGCAACACTCTAACGGCCGCACTCAGAGTCGACTTTAATGGTTACTTAGTTAAGTATAGATTTTTAAAACAAAACTGCCGCAATCAGAGACGTTCAGTAAATTAATGTTAATTGGCATTTAATGAGATGTAACTTAATTAGTTAAATCCCAATTAACATTAATTTATCAAACTTGTCTGATTGCGGCAGTTTTGTTTTAAAAATATATACTTAACTAAGTAATCATTAAAGTCGACTCTGAGTGCGGCGGTAAGTCATAACTATAGAAGCGGCTAAAGGAGCTAGCTTCCATCGCCATGTAATAAATTTATAACATATAGAAGTGTATTAGCGCCATCTCTTAAATGAATAAAAAAATAGTTAACAAAATGAAATGGAATGTCATGAAAAATCAAGATGTATATAACATGTTATTATGACTATGATTTTACAAAAGATTTCGCTTAAAAAGAGAGAATCGATGAATAATGGTTTCATTAGTGAGGTCCAGACCTGTGGGGGGAGGAAGAATTTTTTCGCTCTCGTCCTTTCGATACCGAGCGTTTTTTTTTTTTGCATGGAAAATGAACAGCGCCATCTATCCAGTGTCGTTCATTTTCCATACAAAAAGAAACGCTTTGACATTACGACGATATCGAGAGACGAGAGCGAAAAAACTCGTGCTCCACCCACTGAACCTATATAGCCCAGTCATATTAGGTAAAAAAAGGGGTCAACCTCGGAATGAAAGATAATAAGCTGCAAATTGGTATGAACCTTTGTTTTGTCATTCTAAATGTTGTCTCAAAAGTCACAATCGTTATCGTGTCCGCGTCTCAAGATATTCAAGGTCAAAGGTCACAAAAATCGGTTTTTCGCGAATATCTGGCTTCCTATCGGTTAAATGAGATTTGCATTTATTATAAAAGTTGTAGGCTATAAAATTCCCTACAACTTTTGTTTAAACTTTTTTTTCATACGACCAACCGTTTTGAAGGTAGAGCGCGAAGAGTGCACATCGTACAGTCATATACGGCCTAATGCAAGGTCAAGCGTGAGTTATGGTTATCAGTACGTTATAAAGTCAATTATTTACTTGGAAATTATAATTATTAAACAATGCCTATTATTTATGTACTAACTATTAATTATTTATATTTAATTAAAGTAAGTAACTTGATTATTTATATATAATTATTCATATTTAACTATTTAAGTATAAAATATTATTAATTCTGGATTATATATTTTAGTTTTATTTTAAGTTAACACGACATTATATATCTTTTCTTTAAAACGCGTAAATTTCTCAATACTTATATACCTGGAAATACTTGTCCCTACCCTATGCCAAGTGTAGCAGTGCCAAGTGTAGCAGCTCATCAACACATAAAACGTGTCTACTACCAGATTCAAACGTGGTTAGGGAAGGACTTAGAACCTCAAGAATGGGGCTGGATGCTTGAAAATGAAATCCTGGAGCCCATACGAACGTTATTACCTCCAGCACCAGCCGAACTACTAAACGTAATATTTTGCAATTGCAAAAATGGTTGTGGTTCCCGCTGTGGATGCAGAAAATCAGGGCTACAATGTTCTTTAGCTTGCGGCCAGTGCAACGGACAAGCTTGCCTCAACGCTTCACTGTATCCAAGTAATCCCGATGAAGAAAATACATATGATCCCGATATTCTGGAAGGTTTGGAGATGAACATGACAGATAATGAGGATGATGACAATGAATCGAACATTTTTGAGCGACAAGAAGAAGAAGACGACGAACAAGAAGAAGATAATTAGCTTCCATTTCCAATTTCATTACAATTAAAATCAACAAAGATACTTTTGATATTTGAACTCACATTTTGATAAATGTATATTATGCCGTATTTAATAATAAATAAAAATATGTGTAAAATATATACTCTTACTATCATTTTAACTTAAAATAAAACTAAAATATATAATCCAGAATTAATAATATTTTATACTTAAATAGTTAAATATGAATAATTATATATAAATAATCAAGTTACTTACTTTAATTAAATATAAATAATTAATAGTTAGTACATAAATAATAGGCATTGTTTAATAATTATAATTTCCAAGTAAATAATTGACTTTATAACGTACTGATAACCATAACTCACGCTTGACCTTGCATTAGGCCGTATATGACTGTACGATGTGCACTCTTCGCGCTCTACCTTCAAAACGGTTGGTCGTATGAAAAAAAAGTTTAAACAAAAGTTGTAGGGAATTTTATAGCCTACAACTTTTATAATAAATGCAAATCTCATTTAACCGATAGGAAGCCAGATATTCGCGAAAAACCGATTTTTGTGACCTTTGACCTTGAATATCTTGAGACGCGGACACGATAACGATTGTGACTTTTGAGACAACATTTAGAATGACAAAACAAAGGTTCATACCAATTTGCAGCTTATTATCTTTCATTCCGAGGTGAAAGCCCTAATATGACTGGGCTAATAAGTATTAAATTGTGTCAACAACAGGGCGCTTATTCACTATGACCATAACGCGTCGCGTTAAGATAAGGCGCCATTTAAATTGCTTTTCCCTCGTGTTCAAAGAAGTTTCACTTAAAAAAAAATACATTCACAACGTTTCTTTTGTCATAAAGAATATTTTCTTATATTTTTTCATCTGGAGCGTTTGGGACTGTGTTTTTGGGACGCGCGTTATGGGCAAGTAATGTTGTTGGTCATAGTGAATAAGGGCCCAGTGGTCACACTACAGACTCGACTGACAGTTAAGGACACGTCTGCCTACCCTTTGCTGCGATTGTAATGAAACTTCTATCAACATTAAATTTTAGGCCGTCAAGTAGGTATTTTCATGAGTTTATTCTTGTCTATACTTAATATTATAAAGAGGTAAAGTTTGTGAATAGGGATGTTGCCAACTTTTGAAAATCTAAATTCTAATTAGTCCGTTAGAAAATTAAAAATCATTAGACACGTATTTTTTTTTTTAAATAGATGAAAATACACAGAGATAAAGCGCATTAAAGTTTAGGGTGGGGCTCGTGACGTCACTTACCGCTACAAGCCGTCATACAAACTGCACTAGTTAGTGACGTCATGCGAAATTTCAACTCAATGAATCGCCGTTATTTTTTGATTATGTAAAAAAAGAAAAAAAATACGTGTCCAATGTTTTTTATTAATCTACAAGACGGACTAATAAAAAAAAAATAATTAGTCAAATAGCCTATTGTGAGTTTGTGAGTTTGTGACGTTGTAGGGAGTAATCTCTGGATCTACTGAACCGATTTTGAGAATTCTTTCACTTATAGGAAGCAGGAAGCTACGGTAATCCTGAGTGACATAGAGTACTTTTTATCCCGAAAACTCCCACAGGAACTCCGAAAATAATGCGGGTGAAACCGCGGGAGAACGTAACTAATACAGCACTAGATTAGTACTAGATATTTACAAATCAGCAGTGATAAGAATCAAAGATATCCAGAACCTATATAGATGGAAAGTTTTATTCAAATTCGTTCACTAGTTTTTGCACGTTGCTCGTTTAAAACAAACCGAATAATAGACAAAAATTACAGAGAATAAATGGTATTACGATATAATATGTATCCCCTTCAATTAGTTTCTTCTGGTACATTATAAAAAAGGATGATATTAAATTTTCATAAGGGTGATGTGAAAATCTACACGTTGAAGTTGCAACGCATTGAAAATTCCAACGAATGCACTTCTTACACTAATAGAAAGGTTACAGTATTGCTAAGCAACGTAGGATTTAATTTTTCATCCCGAAACAAAGAGTTCCCGAGGGAGTCACGAGAACTGCGCGCAAAACCTTTCCACACTACAATATTACGTTAGAACTCATAAAAAAGAACACAGAACCTCCTCTTTTTTGAAAGTCGCTTTTTAAAAATCGTTTATTCGAACATCGTCCATATCTTCGAATGGAGCGATGCAGTATAATGATAAATTCATGTACTGATGATAAATAAATTTTCAAATCAATAATAATAATAACAATGGTGTCCGATTCCGCCTAGGTGTCATGGCGAGCTAACCTCAAAACGTATTTACAACCTGGAGTGGCTACCAGGCACCAGGCACCAGGCACCAGGCACCAGGCACCAGGCACCAGGCACCAGGCACCAGGCACCAGGCACGAGGCACCAGGCACGAGGCACCAGGCACCAGGCACCAGGCACCAGGCACCAGGCACCAGGCACCAGGCACCGGGCACCAGGCACCAGGCACGAGGCACCAGGCACCACTAGTCGCGCGCCGCCAGCGCGTCGAACACGTCCGCGCCGGGCGCCGCCGCCGCGCCCGCGCCGAAGTAGCTGCTGTAGTCGAACACGCCCGCCGCGCGCCGCAGGTTGTCGCTCGAGCCGAACGGGGCGTCGCCGCCCGCGTGCGCGGGGCTCGCGCCGGCGCTGTGCGACTTCAGCCCGCCCCGGACGGCCGGCGGCCGGCCCGGATCCGGCACGGTCCGGCCTAGCCCCGGCTCGTATATAGCCGCGTCTCGCTCCGCCGGCCCCTTCGTCTCCGTGTACGGGTTCGTGAGATACTCCGCGTATATTTCGTCCTTGTCCGGCCGGAGTATGTTCACTTCGTAGTTGCGCTGCGGCGACGTGAGCTCTATTACGTCGGCGCTGGGTTCACTTTTGATCGCGATCGGTTTCGGCTGCGGCGGGGCGGGCGACTGCGGGTACAGGATCGGCATCTGCGACTGTAGCGTTATCCCCGAGCCTATCGGGGTCGATATCATCTGTAAAATGGATATTATCACACGTGAACTAAGCTGTCGCACCGCTCGGTGGCCAATGCCATCATGCTCGAACATACAGAGAAGTAAGAACTAAATCCAATAGAATTTTGTTTTTTTTTATGTCATTGAAAAAAAAAACATGCATGCTAAGCCCTAATCCTCACCGTACCTCGTTCAGAGGTTGCAAAAGAACAGAGGAGGTCAGCCCCGTCTGGTTCTGGTCGTACAGCGGATTTCGTATCGGTACCATGCCGCTGATCGGCGCGGGGGAGGCGGCGGGGCTGGCGGGGCTGGAGGGGGAGGGCGGCGAGAGGCGCGAGTGGGGGAGGGCAGCGGGCGTACTGGGGGGCGGCGGGGCGGGGACGGGGGCGGGGGCGGGCGCGGGCGCGGGCGGGCCGGCTGGCAGCGGCGGCTGCGGGTGGCGGGGCGCGCCCGCTGCGTCTTTAGCTGTAAAGAATAATCTTATTAGGTACTATTATGCACACGGCACATGCTAGTGGCGGCCATTTTGGTGCCTTGTCTATTTAAAAAAAATTACATAGTTTGTGTATATTTTAGTACCAAATAAACCTCTATTCTATTATATTCAATGCAAAGGTGAGTTGGTGTGTGTTTGTCACGCTTTACGGCTTTAAAATTTTACACGTTTTCAGGGGTACAGAGAAGGACATAGGGTACTTTTCGTCCCGGATTCCCGCGGGAACTCCGAAATTATCGCGGATGAAACCGCAGGGAACAGCTAGTGTTTTTGCGGAAAGGTTACATCTCGGATAATTCTTTATGATGAAGTTTTTTTTTCGTGTAATGGCTGTATTTCACTTGATTGTTGTTAAAAATTAATGAACCAATAATAATAATTCTTTTGAAGCTTACGCTCCCCGCTATTGACGAAAAATAGACAAATATGTAGTTGTTCTTATTCCTTAATAATGGCGTCTATAATAATAATTTGCCAATTTTTTAGTAATAAAAATCTCTTCATCTACTTCTTCAATTATGGCCAAACGCCAATGACAATGTTAGATTGTTCCCCAAGTTACATGGCTCTCTAGTTAAAAATCAATGTTTTGGCAAAGGGCTTGATTTTCATTAGAAATGTCATCGGTATTCCTAGTCAAAATGTGTAGGAGGCGCCATCTATTAATTATCTGTTTAACTAACACGACAGCTGTCGGTTAGATTGTTAACACTCGATACGCAAGTGCCGTCTCCCGAGCTGAACCCTACACCGGTGTACTTTTAAAGTGATCTTTTGTGTAATTTACGGAGTCACGGCCGCCGGATACCTTGCGGGAACAGCTCGTCCTTCAGGTGCGGCAGGAACTCGCCGATCTGCTCCCAAGTGGAGTGCCACAGTTCGTTGTAGCCGTCGGCGCCGTTGCTGAATATCTGTTCAAAAGTTCCAAGTTTTATACACATACTAGCTGCTCCCCGCGGTTTCGCCCGCGTTAATTTCAAAGTTTCCACGGGAATTCCGGGATGAGAAGTCCCCATGTCACTCGGGAACACTGTAGCATTCTATTTGTGAAGGAATTTTCAAAATCGTTACAGTAGATCCAGAGATTATACCCCCCTATCTACAACGCGCAAGGTCACAACCTCACAAACTTTACCTCTTTATCTGGGGGCACGGTAGTGCCCCCGCCAAGACGAGCCAGCAAAGCGCAAGGGCACTACCTATCTTTTCTCGAAGCGTTTCGTCGTTTTTTTGAACCCTTGTAACTTGGGTCTGGATTATACCAGATAAACAAAATTTTCGGAATATGTTGTCAATAGCAGACTTATTAAATGTATAAAGTTTTAATTGTATAGCTCCAATCCTTTAGATTTTATTGATATCTAAAAAACCTCGATTTCGTCACTGACTCACTGATGATCATCAAAATTCTTAGGGTACTTCCTAATGTCCTAGAAAGCTGAAATTTGGTATGTAAGCTAGTATTAGTAAACAAACAACAAAAAAATTATAAAACTTGTAACTTTTATCTCCCAACCCCTTAAATTAGGGGATGGAAGTTTGTATGAGACTTCTGCAATTTTGACTTATACAAAAAGAAATGAAATCCCAACAAAAACATTTTTATGTAAAATGTTGCCAAGACGAGACCATATGCCAGCACTTTCAAAAAGTTATCAGATCTTATGTAGAGCCAAGCTTCTAACTCTACACGCCTTAACTCTACAAGGTCTAACTTCACAAACTCTACACCTTAGCCAAAATATGTGGCTTGGCCGTTTCGTTACTACAAAGAACTATTATTATATAACAGAAAAGTAATGAAAAATGGACCAATTTTTCACCTTAGGGCCTAAGGGCCATGTGAATGTAGCGAAATGGTCAAGCCACATATTTTGGCTAAGGTGTAGAGTTTGTGAAGTTAGACCTTGTAGAGTTAAGGCGTGTAGAGTTAGAAGCTTGGCTCTACATAAGATCTGATAACTTTTTGAAAGTGCTGGCATATGGTCTCGTCTTGGCAACATTTTACATGAAAATGTTTTTGTTGGGATAATATTAATATAGATAATGTTATTTAGTAAATTTCAAGCGAAATAAATTTTTATTAACCTCGTTGTATGATTTGAAATTGCAATGTATGATATTATAGATCGCAAAATCTTTCTCGGAGCTCTCGACAGTAATAAAAGACCACCACTGTACAACTTACTGTGTGAATACAGCACTACACAACTCCACTTTCAACAACGAGACCGCCATCTTGGATTGCCGCCAAAAACCGAGGTAGATCACTCACCCGCACGGAGTCCATCACCAGTATCATGTTCTTGAGCGACTCGAGCGCCGCCTCGGTGAGCGGGTCGTCGGGCGCGGCGGGGGCGGTGGGCGAGGTGGGCGAGGTGGGCGCGGTGGGCGCGGCGGGCGGCGCGACCAGCGCGCGCTGCACGCCCACCACGCGCGCCCACAGCGCCGGGAACGACGGCCGCGCGCTCAGCGCCGACAGGTGGTGCAGGAACACCTGACACACGACGTAGTCATGCAAGGGACAAACAATACTATCAAATAATATAATATTTATTGATTAAAAAATTTAAATATCGCCGGCCGAAATCCTTCACAAACTCCTTGGCTTTAATCCCCCACGGACCCGCCGCCATCTCAACCAGCCCGGTGACATTCTATACAAATGATCTGATTCGTGTACTCTTCCACAAGTAAAGACGGCCGGCTTGTACACGTGTTGTGCGCGTGTGCGTATCGTAAGGTGGACAGCGACCTGACAGTAACTGTCAGCTATTAGTGAATAATTGCCACATTTAGATTCCTCGGAATTTAGCGAGAAACATTCGCGGGGTATGAGGAGGCATGAAATTGGTGGGAGGACGAGTGTCGCTTCTTTATATATTCTTTATTGTTTGGTCTCAACCGCCCTCTGTGGGGAGACCCTCATAGATAAAAATAATAATAATAATCCACATCACAACACACAGATCTACTTGATCCCACAGTAAGCTATTATTAGCTTGTGTCATGGAAACCAAGCAAACGTGGTATATACTACATAGAATTACTTATATATATATATTATTTATTTATTTATTTATTTATTTATTTAATAGGAAGACCAGCAGCACACTTAAATTTCTATGTATTGATTCTATATAAAACAAATAGCTAATTATAGGTCCTCACATTTAGACTCAAATTAGACTAACAATGTCTTGTGCTGTCGCACATAGCGTCGCATAATTTACAGTACAAGCGAAAAATTGCCTAATCACATCTCGCATAATATACTCAATACCAATAGCATATATTATTATAAATAATTAATTATGGACAGAAGAAATCGTCACCGAGCATACGTCTCGCCATCACCACGTTAGTATTAAAGAGATCCAACAGATCATATCTAGCGGATAATCCGTTGAAGTTGCCACTCGCACGCAGAATGTATGTGTTTTGCCTATAATACTATAGATATATAAACACACCCAGACTGGCAAATGGAACCCTGTGTTCATCACACAAAGTCCACCCCCACCGGGAATCAAACCCGGAACCTCTTGAGTAACAGGCAGGCATGGTGACCATTGCGCCAATCGGGTCGTCAAATGATGCAGGAGCGGTGTCTGTGCGTGTGTGCGCGAGTGTGCGTGCGTGTGCGTGCGTGCGCACGGGGGTCGGGGGTCGGGGGTCGGGGGTGTGGGTGTGGGGGCGGCACCTTGCACATGATGGTGTTGGCGCGCGCGACGGCGGGCGCGGCGGGCGCGGCGCGCGGCAGCCGCTCCAGCAGCGGGAACAGCACGCGGTGGAAGCACGCCTCCCAGCCGGCGCCGCCCAGCGCCGCCAGCCCGGGCGCCAGCAGCGCGCGCTGCAGGTACGCGATCGCGCTGTTCGACACCTGCACCACGCAGTACACATACGTTACGTACACCTGCAGTCTGCACACATGTGGACACGCTACAACTGGCATTTAATGAGATTTAACTTAATTACTTAAATGCCAATTAACATTAGTTTATTAAACTTGTCTGATTGCGGCAGTTTTGTTTTAACAATCTATACCAAACGAGCGAGCTGTACCAAAGTAACAAAAAACTAGACTTGTTGAATTGCAGTCTTTACGAGTTCAAATCTATTCTGTATAAGTCTAGGAGCACATGATAAATGGTCAATCAATAGCCTACTAATGTTTGTTAATTTAACTACTAGGTTAATTTAACTACTACCTATGGCACCTACATACCCACAACACCTTTTGCATGTTGTTTTAGCCTATTATAGGAAATACCCTAACAATGCTTTCCATAGATTTGTACGTTGTAATTTATTTTATTTTATTTTTATTTTACTTTATTTGGAAAATCAACAGCTACAAAAATAAGATGAACATTTGAGTGTCAAACAAAAAAGCCGATTACAGATTTTCGCACATGGGTAGTGGAATATTAAAAAAAAAAACATCAATTGCTCAATAGGCAGCAGCAACTTACATGGTGGGAACTAAGTCCGACCATGTATTATTTTTTGGTTACAAAAAACGAATTTTCTAATACTCGCCTCGCCGACTCACAGCTAGTGTTAAACAAATCAAAGTCATATTCTTTGGATAATTTGTTAAAATTGTCACTCGCTCGCCACACAAAAGAGTTCTGCCTGTAGTTGGTGGAGACTATTTCTGTGTGCAAAGGCGGACTGTATCTGCAGCTTCTGGCAGGTACCTTCAGCGCAATAAGGGATAAGAGCTCAGAACAGTCAATCGTGCCGTTGCCTATCTTCAGGAGAAAAGAGAGATCAAGAACCTCACGTCGACTCGCCAGTGGAAGCAGGTGATCTTTTTTGCAGACGTCGAGATATTTCGATGAGTCATATCTTTCTTTGGTACGGTAGCACAAGCAGCGAATAAATTTCCTCTGTACACTTTCAATTCTCCTTATATAGGTATCATATCTTGGATTCCAGACTTGACACGCGTAATCCAGATGACTCCTAACCAGAGCGCAATAAAGGATTTTGAATGTCTTAGCTTGTGTAAAGTCAACCGAACTACGCATGAGAAATCCCAAAGCCCTGTTCGCTTTACTGATAATGTGGTCGATATGCGAGTCAAACAAGAGCTTCGAGTCATGGAGGACACCAAGGTCACGAACCGACGACTCCCTTTCAAGCGCCTGGTTCTTAAGCGTGTAATTATAGTGGATCGGGTTACGTTTACGGCTGAAGGTAACAACACTACACTTGGATGGATTAAGGTCCAGACAGTTCACACTACAATACGCCTCCAGTCGTTTCAAATCCTCCTGCAGTGCCTCTGCGTCAAGGATGGATAGGACGTTAGTAAAAATCTTCATATCATCCGCAAAGCATAGCAGCCGGGAGGTTTTCAGGCAGTGGTCAATATCATTAATAAAAATAATAAACAATAAGGGCCCCAGCAAGGATCCTTGCGGAACACCGCTGGGGATGGAAACCCACCCAGAAATGTAATTATTAACAACCACAGCCTGTGGGCGATTGTCAATGTAGGAAGAGAACCATCTCAAGAGATCTCCCGAGATCCCAATCCTCTGAAGCTTGATTAAAAGCAGGTCATGCCGAATGCGGTCGAAAGCCTTGCTGTAGTCGGTGTACACAACATCGGCTTGCCCGCCACAATCCATGGAACGTGTGACAAAATCGTTAAGTAAGACAAGATTAGAGACTGTTGAACGTCCTCTCAAAAAGCCATGCTGGAACGGACTAAAAGAGTTCCTCAGCGCAGCGTAAAGTTGGTTGTGTATAATCTTCTCAAGGACTTTGGACACAATGCATAGCTTAGAGATAGGTCTGTAGTTGGTGATATCGGTTTTAGAACCCTTCTTGTGGACTGGGGTGATATAAGCTTGTTTCCAAATCTTTGGGACAACACCTTCAGAAACGGATCTCTGGAAAAGTAGGGCAATGGGCACTGCAATGGTTTTTGCACAGTTAATAAAAAAACAGGCAGGTAACCGGTCGGGTCCAGCAGGCTTAGAGGGGTCGAGTTCTTGTAATAATTTAACCACGGTATTGAGTTCAATCTCTATGGCAGAAATATCCGATGAATAATAATTATGGGCATAAACGCAGTCATCGAGTCGTGGTGAGCCGCTGACAATATTAGAATCGATTAAGAAAGTTGAATGAAAATATTGTGAGAATCCGTTACAGATCGAATCGCCATCGTTAAGAGATTCAAGCCCGTATGTTAACTGACTAGGCATTGAGCTGAATTTCGATTTAGATTTCACAAACGACCAGAAATGTTTCGGGTTACTGAGTACTGAGCTCTCAACCGATGCGATATAGCTATCGTAGCACGCTTTCTCAAGAGTCTTAACACGATCTCGTAGTAACTTAAAGGACTCGTAATCAGCTCTGTTGCCATAAAGTTTAAACTTATGATGGTGTTTGTACTTCTCCCTCATAGCCTTTATCAACGCAGATGAAAACCATTTAGGATAGTCATTCTTTTTAAGGCGCCTAGATGGTACAAATTTATCTCTCAATTCATAACAAAAATTATAAAAGTAATCAACAGAGGCATCCAGGGTGCCAGAAAGTAATCTTTCATTCCAGTTATTTCTTAGAATTGCATCATTGATGCAATCATAGTCACCGCGATGAAATAAAAATTGTGTAAAGGGTGGGCAGATAAGAGGGGCACAGTTAGCAGCGTTCAACTGAATTGAGAGAGCTCCATGGTGCTGATCGATGGGGACCAGGGCTTCAGCACTGCAATCATAAACAGAAACACTGTCACTAGATAAAACCAAATCGAGTGTCCTGTCGTGCTTGTTCTTAACACCATTAAACTGGTGAAGGCCCATAGAACCGATCCAATCAATCAACATAATTTCGTCCGGAGTAGAGTAATTAGATGGCATCAATAAATTATTAACAGCGTCGGAACACGGAGACCATAAGATACCACTCATATTAAAATCACCAATTAGGAGGTAGAAATCAGAAGGACTGTTCATTATAATATCATGAGTTTTAGTCAAAAAGTTAGTTAACTGTTCGGAGAAGGATGATCCCTGATTTTGTTTGCACAAATATAATACACATAAATGTAATTTAATTGGTGATTTAACGCCGCGGCCATTCAGCACTAAGGTCACCCAAAGATCCTCAGCTCTAGAACAAAAACCAGGTTGAAACCTAGCATTCAGATCTCTGCGGATCGCTATTAGAACGCCACCTCCCTTAGTTTGATCCGTCAAGTCATAGTCGCGATCGCGTCTCCACACCAAATACCTACTATCAAATAGTTCCGTATCCAAGATGTTAGAGGTCAACCAAGTCTCCGTAATCATGATAATATCATAATTTGACAAACAAACATTACGATAAAATACGGAGGTCTTAGTTCTCAGGCCTCTAACATTTTGGTAGAAAATTTTAAGTTCATTTAGTTTCTCGGCGACTGTCAAAAATAGCAATTTAATAGCCCCAGCACAGAAATAATGTTATTGAATAATATACCTATTACAATAAGGTCGGCCAAACAAAACATATCCAAATACCTTCCACTAGGAATTAAAAATAAAAGTTGTATATAAAATAAGCAATCCATAACCACTGCACCTCCCCCGATTAAACAGGCGCGAGATAATACATGTAAATACGAAAAAAAACATAGCATTTAAATTCATTAACAAAACGGTAAAAATATTGGCACAAGTACGGTAAATAAAGTGGGTATATAATAAGTAACAAAAAAATAATAAGTAGCAGAGATATGGGGCATGAGTGCGAGCGAGTGAGCAATTCATTGATAGTGTTAATAAAGCAAGGGCAAGCGAGACAAACGGATAGTTGTAAATCAGCAATGAGTAGTCAGTAGGTACTATCGACGAACAATAGCGATAGTGAGATGCTCCGATTAGTTCAGAGGTTACGAACCTTTTAGAAGTTTTTAACAAAATAAAATAATATAATAACATCGACAAGTAAAGCACGACCGGCATAAAAACAATAAGTCGGTTTGCCAAAACCTGAAACTTAAGTAACTTAGGTAAACAAATAAAAATAATAAGAATGGCAAAAAGCGAAAAATAATTAAGATAGTTGTAAAATACATGCAAGATACCAAGAATATTTATGAGATCCAACCAAGATCGCCCGAATCTAACGCACGTACAGGAATATATGCGTGATTTAGATAATAAAAGTAAATATAACGTAAGAATAAAGTAGTTCCTAGACACAGGTTTAAATTGGTAAAATGAAAATATACTTAAGCCAAGCAGCAGATAATAGCACAAAAATAATGATAATAATAATAGGCTCGAAATGCTAAATATATAGTTACTGCTACAGACTAGACGATCCGGTTTAAATCCTTCTCACTTAATACGATAAGGACACGTGATGAGTCATTTTTTCGCACATGTACCTTGCCGTACTTAACCCACACGTAGCTGTAATTTTTGTCTTTAGCCACGCTCTTGGCTTTGGTAAGCAGTTTCTTCAAGTCTGGAGTGAGATGATCGTTTATGAATATCTTTTGCCCATTGTTCTCAAAACCGATGCTACCTGCAGTAAGACCTTTTTTCGCGCGAGCTGCAGCTATAAACTCTTCCTTCAAATATCTGTTAATGAAGCTCACCAATATATATTTTTCTTTAGAGTTATACATTGGGACTCGCGCAATGTAGTTAATTTGAGTCTTTGGGAAACTGCAGTCAATCTCCTTGCTTATATTTTGTAAAATTGAGAACAAGTTCTCATTGGACTTGAACGGCACACCTTTAATTTCAACATTACTCAGCCGCGACCATTGCTCCTTCATTGATATTTCGCCTTTAAGACTCATAACATCATTCTGTGTCGTCTGCAAGGCCACTCCAAAATTTTCAAATCCGCTAACCCTACGCTCTAGGTCATTAAGGCGATCGCCTAGGTCGTTAATTTGCTTGCTGCTGAATTCATATGAGACCTTCAGTTGTTCCAATTCGTTTTTGATGGTTTTAACGTCTTCAACTATAGTCGGAAGACTAGCGAGTTTAGATTTTAGTTCCCGCACCTCCTTCAATATGGTATCCAACGATACGATATCGGACTCTGGGTTTGAGGCTGGCTTAGGCGAGGTAACCTTACATTGAGGACATCTCCAGGAAGCACGTCTGTCCGAGCTCATCTTGCGAAAACTGGCCTCGGAGATGCTGGCGCAGGAAAAATCAAAGAATTTCCTACATATTGAGCACTGAACTCCATCGTGGAATGAATCGAGACAAGTAGCACACTTCTTCATTATAAAGTACTTGAATGAGTTGAACTTATGAGTTGACTAAGCGGAGAAAAGGTTGACAATCTCTGAAAACTCTGTATGACACGGTATACGTGCTGCCCAGACAAGCGCTCGATATGATTTGTAAGCTGGTGTATTTCTGTTGGCTGAATAAATGAATATACTTAACTAAGTAATCATTAAAGTCGACTCTGAGTGCGGCGGTTAATCTTTACTTAAAATTAAGTATCATGAAAACAACTCTGGGTGAGAGATGATGATGATGAGATGATGAGAGCTGTGTACTGTAAGCCCACCTGCTTCCGCCGGTCGGTGCAGAACTGCGCGATGCCCTGCAGCAGCGGCTTCCACGCCACCTCCCACAGGTCATACTCCTCAGCACCTGCCGGTGACAATGCCATCGGTAATGATTTCTCAACAGCTGTCCAATTTCGACTCTGCTTAGTTTGGGACCAGGTGGCGCCGTGATAAAGGGCCGTAAAATAAAAACAAGCAAGTCACCCATAAAGTGACTTTTAATGCAATGCTTTCAGATTTATAATGCAGTTTTTTTATACATTTTACTTTACCACACTAGTGTGATTATACTTTATCGAAATTGACAACAATTCAGCATAGAGTTTAATGATTATTTTAGCTCTCTTTTACATATTGACTATAATTATAATAGCACCATTTTTTTTAAAGTCTTGTCTCATTTATTTATTTATTTATTCAATAGAACGACCAACAAGGCATACACCGTAACATTGGTAGTGATAACATATTGAATTATTATAACAGAGAAGTTATGGCGCTGCCTCAATTAAAAGTCGCCATAGCATGCACAAATGTACACAAAATAGAATTATTTCCATAAAAACTATAATTTTTCAACAAAACTGGAGCGAATTACTGGTACGTGTATGTTTGTGTGTGTGTGTGTGTGTGTGTGTGTGCGTGCGTGCTTGCGTGTGTGTGTGTGTGCGTATATTTGACTTGCCCTCACCCTGACCCTGGTCGGCCTCGTCGCGCCACCACTTGAAGATCTGCGCGGTGCGGCTGTGCAGCGTGTGCATCAGGTCCAGCAGCTGGACGGCAAATTTATTAACGCTCATCAAATTTTATTACATTTACTGAAATTATTTGACCATTGACGGTGCGCAGAAAAAACAATTCGTAGTTTTTCAACAGACGCCAAGGGCTACCTTTAAATTATTCGACGTTGAGTTTGATTAGAAACAATTACTTGAGCACATTCAGGTATCAGTAGAACCGTATTGAGGACAAAAAGAAATTAAACCGACTTCAAAAAATGCAAACAAAATACCGATTCGATATACAAAAATGCAGGAGGGTAATATTATTACCCTACTGCTACCTACTGGTCGGCTCGAAGTCGGTGCGAATAATTTAAATCGAGGATATTAACCGCGCGATGCCAGGCGGGCGCCCTCACCTGTATGCTGACCAGGTGGTACTGGTCGAGCGTGTCCACCTCCTCCTCGCTGGAGTCGTCGTGCGGGCGCCGCGCCGCGCGGCTGCGCGTGCGCCGCCCGTCGCGCGACCGCGCCGGCTTCTTGCCTGCAAGCGAACCGGAGGCGGCTCGTCATACGGGATCCGAGGACGGTGCGCTAGTCATGTATATGCGCGTCGAGATAACGCTCTTTATGGGCTGTCAAACCCGGTCAAAATCCTTCAAAATGCGCCACGTCACGGCAGTTGTACGGCGTCACGTGCGCCACGTCGCGCCCCACTCACCGGCGTGCAGCGTGGCGCGCGCGAACAGGCGCACGGCGCGCACGGCGGCGCGGCAGTTGTACGGCGTCACGTGCGCCACGTCGCGCCCCACTCACCGGCGTGCAGCGTGGCGCGCGCGAACAGGCGCACGGCGCGCACGGCGGCGCGGCAGTTGTACGGCGTCACGTGCGCCACGTCGCGCCCCACTCACCCGCGTGCAGCGTGGCGCGCGCGAACAGGCGCACGGCGCGCACGGCGGCGCGGCAGTTGTACGGCGTCACGTGCGCCACGTCGCGCCCCACTCACCGGCGTGCAGCGTGGCGCGCGCGAACAGGCGCACGGCGCGCACGGCGGCGCGGCAGTTGTACGGCGTCACGTGCGCCACGTCGCGCCCCACTCACCGGCGTGCAGCGTGGCGCGCGCGAACAGGCGCACGGCGCGCACGGCGGCGCGGCAGTTGTACGGCGTCACGTGCGCCACGTCGCGCCCCACTCACCGGCGTGCAGCGTGGCGCGCGCGAACAGGCGCACGGCGCGCACGGCGGCGCGGCAGTTGTACGGCGTCACGTGCGCCACGTCGCGCCCCACTCACCGGCGTGCAGCGTGGCGCGCGCGAACAGGCGCACGGCGCGCACGGCGGCGCGGCAGTTGTACGGCGTCACGTGCGCCACGTCGCGCCCCACTCACCGGCGTGCAGCGTGGCGCGCGCGAACAGGCGCACGGCGCGCACGGCGGCGCGGCAGTTGTACGGCGTCACGTGCGCCACGTCGCGCCCCACTCACCGGCGTGCAGCGTGGCGCGCGCGAACAGGCGCACGGCGCGCACGGCGGCGCGGCAGTTGTACGGCGTCACGTGCGCCACGTCGCGCCCCACTCACCCGCGTGCAGCGTGGCGCGCGCGAACAGGCGCACGGCGCGCACGGCGACGCGGCAGTTGTACGGCGTCACGTGCGCCACGTCGCGCCCCACTCACCGGCGTGCAGCGTGGCGCGCGCGAACAGGCGCACGGCGCGCACGGCGGCGCGGCAGTTGTACGGCGTCACGTGCGCCACGTCGCGCCCCACTCACCCGCGTGCAGCGTGGCGCGCGCGAACAGGCGCACGGCGCGCACGGCGGCGCGGCAGTTGTACGGCGTCACGTGCGCCACGTCGCGCACCACCAGCGCCAGCGCCTCGCAGCAGCGCGCCAGCGCGGCGGCGCGGTGCGGCCGCAGCGGCACGCGCTCCGTGTCGTACTCCTCCCACTCCTGCGGGTCGCTGCTCTCCTTCTTCACCTGGCGCAAATACACGCGAGCGCATGGTTAATACAATGGAAATCTAAGAAGGAATAGAAAATAAAAACAGAGGAGCGAAGGAGAAATGGAGAAAAGAGCAAAAATCGGACAAAAAAGAAAAAGGAGATGAGAAAGGACTGAGGCAAAGAGCAAAGAAAGTAGAAGCGGACAAAAGAAAAAGGAGTGGGAAAAAAGGGTCGACAAAAAAAAGTAGATGAGAAGAACGGGAAGAAAAAGGAAACGAAGGTACCAGTATCCAGCCCTGCGCGTGCGGCGACTGCGACAGCTCGCTCTCCGAGGACGCGCTGGTGGGGCGCCGCTCGCCCTCCTCCTCGGAGCCCTCCGAGCGGCTCGACGCTGTGCGCGCACAGGACGGAAACATATACTAACAGCTGTCTCAATGGCTCAGGCTGTCAGGCACCGCTCAGGTGAATAACTAACTACTCGAACTATGACAAATCTTCGATCAATTGTTTGTTAAACATTTGTCTCTTTATGTTAGTCGATATTCAGAATGAAATAAATTCGATTACTTTAAAAGTTGCTATTTAATAAAAGAGGAATCGAAGATGGCAGTTCCGTCATAGATTTTCGGGTCGATAAAAAAATTGATAAAAGTGAATTTTGTTGTTTTATGCAGCAGCATGAGACATCAATTTTTTGATTTGTTTTTGTGTTTTTAATTTTATTTAAGTGTATCATTTATGACGATTCGAGTTGATTTCTTCGAATAGTTCAATCCGTACAATGATGCTAATACACTCATATTATGTATTATACATTTATTGACGCTTGAAACTGGCTGAATAAAAAAAAGAAAAAAAAAACATTTTATGCGAAGTAAACAAAGAAGTTCCAAATGAATTTGAACTGACCGGCGTTGAGCGCGCCCCCCCCGGCGTCGTCGGCGGGCCAGGCGCCCGCGCCGGCCGCGCACAGCAGCGCGAACACCACGTCCCACTCCTCCGCGCTGTGCACGTTCTGCGCGGACGTCTTCACCAGCTCGTACAGCCCGCACGATATCTGCGCGCCCGCGCACACACACACACACACGTACACATATACAGGGTGTAAAGTTAAATGAGGCACGTATCGAATATACAGAGTGGCGGCATCAACACACATAAAAACACATAACGTACAGGTTGTCAGTTAAAAGAGAGACGTACCTTATATACAGGTTGAAAAGTTAAAAGTGGGACGTACCACATATACAAAATGTAAAGTAAAATGAGGAACGTACTGAAAGAGGGTGTTCAGTATTTGATTCTCGTCTCAAATATTTATTTATTTAAAATACGACTGTAAAATATGTAAATTACGACTGCATATTCCCTAAGCACGCACCAATTACAGGCAGAATAGCTACCTTATTCGCACATGTAATCTGTTCAACTTAATAAGTGACGACGCTAATATCGATCTATTCAACACTAACATTGCAGGCTTAAGACGCATATACTGTCGACTGAGCTTCTCAAATCATATTCTATAACTAAAACTAAAAATCATATTCATAATTATAGTCATTGATAATATTGTATTGAAGTGATAGAGATCTTTAAAAAAAAAAGAAAAACTTTTGTCCACAACTCTTTATACATTTTACACTTTTTATCTAATTGTGATTTCCGCGAATGGCCGTTGTCTGCCATTTTATATATTTAATTTTGTTACATTAGCCGTAAAGTTTTCCTCCAAAATACAATAATAAAATGAAAATAAAATAAAAAAAGGCTGCACCGACCACGTCGGCGTGCTGGTAGAACAGCTTGTAGGGCAGCCGCAGCAGCGCGGCGAGGTGGCGCAGCGCGGGCGCGGCGGCCACGTCGCAGCGCATCAGCCGCGCCGCCGTGCGCAGCGTGGCCGTGAGCGCGCGCCGCAGCGCGTGCGCGTCGCGCGCCGCCGCCCAGCGCAGCACGCCGCACAGGTGCCGCTCGGCGCCCTCCCACACCTGCGGCACGCGGTCCCTGCCGCGAGCACGCACGCACGCACGCACGCACGCACGCACGCACGCACGCACACACACACACCGATATAACTCTTATTTTTTTTTTTTTTTCAGGAAACTTACAGCTAACTTTCACTACTTTTTTTTTAAATTATTCGGAAAATCAACTGCTACAAATATACAATAAACATTTAAACATAGACAAATTTTGATTTGTATGATATGACTCATCATAATAGAATTTAAGTTTTCACGTCCAGAACATTTATGTACAGGTAGTGCCTTTTATTGTAATTCTATGGGGCACTTGATTTTTTTTGTAATTCTACTACCTACTTGCGAAAATGTATATGTATATATATATATGTTATCGGCTTATTTGTTGAACAGTTGAATTTTCATTATATTGTTCTAGCAGTTGATTTTCCGAATAAAATAAAATAAATCTAAAAAAACATAAGAAATATAAAATATACAAGCGTGGATGTTTGGATGTTTGTTACTCAATCACGCAAAAACGGCTGAACGGATTTGGATGAAATTCACGCGGGAACTCGGGAACTCCGAAATTACCGCGGGTGAAACCGCGGGGCACAGCTTGTAGTAAATATTTTTTGCCCGCGGGGACACGACATGCTACCCGTTGAATTCCTGCCAGTCCGTCAGGGATTTTTTAATGCACACGGAAAAAATGGCCAGCGATCAATGTTACCTGTTCTGTATCAGGGTCTGGGAGAGCAGCTCCAGGAAGAATATGGTGATGTCCTCCAGCTGCGGGTTGAGCTGCAGGCTCTCCGCGTCGGGCGGGGCGCCCGCCGCGATCATGGCGCTTATCAGCTCCTGCAACCGCGCGCTACCTGAATACCTCCACACGAGAACGCTCACAAAGTATAATATACTAGCTGGCCCGCGCGGTTTCACCCGCGGTAATTTGGGAGTTCCCGCGGGAATTCCAAGATAAAATATAGTTATAAACCTTCCTCGTGAATCACTCTATCTCTTGGTGAAAACCGCATCAAAATCCGTTGCGTAGTTTTAAAGATTTAAGCATACATAGGGATATAGGGACAGAGAAAGCGACTTTGTTTTATACTATGTAGTGATTCTTTGCTCAATATTTAAAAAAAAAAAAAACACAAAAGGAAACATGCTGTCGTGTTCGGTCGTGCGTTGAATAGACGAACTAGTTGAATCAACCGTCGACGTAGAATCACGATGGACGATTTACCGTCACTCAGTCGATTAGTTGAATTCGTAGACCGGTTAACGGATACGTTCAGATCAGTCGGTTAACCTATGTTTATAGATCCATTCGCTCTTTGAAATGACCTCGTTGATCAAATAAATATGAATTCTAAATCAACTGAACAGAGTTGATATTTGAGTAGGCAAGATATTATGTTATTACAAAGTGTGAAGTTTTTTTTTTCAGATAATCGATTTATTTAGTAAAATTTTACGATTCCACATGTAATGTTAGTATAACAGAATATTATTATTATTATGCTCGCATAAATCAATAAAGTACATAAAATTTAAAACTATTGTATTAGACATAGACATAGACAAATCTTTATTCGACATCATAAGAAATTAAAAAATATTTGACAAAATTTGACACTGAACAACATTCGCCTAAAAATGTTAAATTTTATAATAATAATTTTTCAATCAATTTACAATAAACATTCAGTTTACGAAGGGTTTCGTACTCAGAAGAATATGCTAGTTATTCTTCTGAGGTTTCGTATTAACGCGGCAATGACAGTTGAACTCAGAGAGTGTGTGTATGTGTGACTGCATGCTCGTAAGTGTCACCTGCAAGCTCTCCAGCTGCAGGAACCTGGTCTCGGTGACGAGCAGGCCGGGCAGGTTGCACTTGGCGACGCACTCCGTCGCCGCGTCGATCAGCGCCTTCTCTTGGGGAGTTGGCGGGCGGATACCTGCACAGTGTACAGTGTACAGTGCGTGGCTATTGCGTTACAGTACGTAGGCATTGGGTTACAATTTGTGGAAATTTAGGCTTGAGTTACAATTTTTAGGTTTAGTTACAATTTTTGGGTAAAGTTACAATTATTGGGCTCAAGTTACAATTATTGGGCTCAAGTTACAATTATTGCGCTCAAGTTACAATTTTTGGGCTCAAGTTACAATTTTTGGGCTCAAGTTACAATTATTGGGCTCAAGTTACAATTATTGGGCTCAAGTTACAATTATTGGGCTCAAGTTACAATTTTTGGGCTCAAATTACAATTTTTGGGTAAGGTTATAATTTTTGAGTTAAGGTTACAATGCGTGTCTCACCGGTCTCCCACAGCGGTATGTAGGAGTAGAGGCTGGAGAACAAGCCCGCATCGGAGCCCCGCGCCGCCTCGCGGATGAGGGACACCGTCCCGTTGGGCGCCAGGTAGTCCTCCGCCTCCACCAAGCACTGTTCGATATATTAAACACTAGTATCAAACTGGATAAAGGTATATCATCGCATTTATTATTACTTATTTGTAGTTTATTCTAACTGATAATACAAGTTTGTTAAACTTTCACGCTTCAACCATTCAACCGATCACTATGAAATATCGCATAAACGTTATCAGGGTTCCTTTCATTCAGAATACAAGTAGTTTTTTTTTTATTCTTCCCTAAAGATAAAAAATTTATTGACTGAATCTACATCAGAGGCTAGTTACCGAACCCTCCCCTCCCATCCTTCCCCTACGGAGTAGGAAGCCCTGGCGTGCCTCAGCCAGCAACCCACCTTGGGCAGCAGCCGGCCCACGTACAGCACGGCCAGCAGCTCGAGCACGTGCCGCCAGGCGGCGCGCGCGCAGTCCGCGTGCCGCGCCAGCACCTGGCACAGCCGCTGCAGCGCCAGCTGCGCCTTCTGCGACTGGCCCAGCGCCACGCCTGCACACGTTACAACCGCATCAAATAGTCTATTGCCGATGGGACTTTTGGCGGCATTTGAGCAAAATGGACGTCGATTTTATTTCTTTTTTTTTACAAATTAGTTTATCGTGATTAAATTGTGTAAACGTGGTGGAATTTGCATAATAGTGACCCATTAATGATGCCATGAACAGTGTGTGGAAACAGAGAAATAAGATGAAATGGGGTGTTCGCTGGGAGGTTATCGTTTTACTATATAACTTCTTACAGAGCATCCCATCAAGGTTCAAATCGTAAAGAATTGATTCCAGAAGTCCCGGCAAAGCATCGAAATGCATCTCACGAGTGCATATCAATGTAAATAACTCCAGAACAGAAAGACATCTGAACTGGCTGTATGGACTTAGATTCCTTTGCCTTCTTCCTTCCAAAAGGAGTAAATTTAACAAAAAAAAAATATATATATATATATATGTATTGTCGATGTTATGATGTAAACTGTCTGTAATTTTTGTTTCAATAATTGTTAAGTGGTCGTGCGTTACCGATGGCGATGTGCGCGGCGGGCGCGGGCGGCGGCGGCTGCAGCAGCGCGGTGAACTTGCACAGCGTGAGCAGCAGCGTGTCCAGCGTGAGCGGCGCCGCGCCGCGCGCCAGCCGCGCCGTCAGCGCCGCGCAGCGCTCCAGCCCGCCCAGCGCCGCCAGCGCCGCGTCCTCGCGGCCCGCCCACTGCGCCGCGCCCGCGCCCACGCCCGCGCCCACGCCCGGCGCCGGCGCGCGCTCGAACGCCGCCGACAGCGCCGACACCTGACGCACACGTCGCAGGTTTTTATTTATTTATGCAAGCTTATTTCATTTTTATTTATTTTATTTTACTTTATTTGGAAAATCAACAGCTACAAAAATATAATTAACATTTAAGTGTCAAACAAAAGAGCCGATCACAGATTTTCGCACGTGGGCAGTGGAATAACAAAAAAAAACATCAATTGCCCAATAAGCAGCAGCAACTTACATAGTGGGAACTAAGTCCGACTGACTATGTATTATTATTTGGTTACAAAAAACGAATTTACTAGATAATACTCGCTTCGCCAACTCACAGCTAGTGTTAAATAAATCAAAGTCATATTCTCTGGATAATTTGTTGAAATTGTTGTTATTGCACGACATGGTACAAAAGGCGGACTTAATGCCGCACGGGCATTCTCTACCAGTCAATATTGAAAAAGAAGAGATCTCTTCCTCTTGGTGATACGTGGTTTTAGAGTGCCTACCCTCATCCTCTCATCCATAATCACGTGTATTTTTTTGGGCAAAGTATTTTAAAAAATTGCGCGGTTATCACAACGAGCGGGAAAATACAATAGTTGCCTAGCAACAGAGAATCAGATTTTCAGTTTAGAAATCGGCGTTCGACGAAACAATGTGGTATCTCACCAACTCCCTTCGCCCTCTTGTGCTATTTCGTGATTTTTTCCGAATTCCAAAAATGTATTTTGATTTTCCGAATAAACTAAAATAAAATAAAACGCTTTTGCTTTAGGAATTACCTTTTGCTTAACATACATACCTTATTTAACATACCTTGTCAAACAAAAGGTAATTTCTTAAAGCAAATAAAAATATTGATCGTTAAATATAATTTCACAGTGCAGCTAGTGGGTGTGCGACTCACAGCGGGCGGGCAGGCGACGGCGAACAGCGCGGCGTAGAGGTGCGTCGCGGGCGCGGGCGCATGCATGGGCGTGGGCGCGTGCGTGGGCATGGGCGCGTGCGTGGGCGCGGGCGCGGGGCGGTAGCGCGCGGCGGCGGAGGCCCCGCGGCGCTGCAGCACGCGCCACAGGTACGCGTCGCGCACCGGCCCCACGCGCTCCGCCGGCATCACCATCTCCTCGTTCCTATCACCCGACACGACACACACACACACACACTTAAAGCTGATTCACACCTTTTAGTGGTAAAACCACCGAGAAAGGAAAACTATAAACTATGTAGACGGGCCTCGGCTATGAGCTAATTTCACAATAAGAGCTCATTTATTTATTTATAGACTATGCTTCCAAAAATTCCAGTTAAGTATTGAAATGTATGTTAGCAATGCATTTTATTGCCAAAAAAGTTGAGAAAAATGAAAATTATATCGAGGCTGTATGCATTTAGTTTCTATTGCCTTCCCTGAAAAAGCTACATTTAACAACAAAAAAAACGTGGCATTATTTTATTTTTGCCATGGCTGTGATGGGTGATTGAGAACTAAGCATAGTCATGTCGTGTGATCACAAAAAATTAACGGACGATTTTTCGCGATACGTTCCTTAGTTTTCTACAGCGATACACTCGTGTAACTCGTATAAGGGGCTGTACTGACTTGATGGAGTGGAATATCGCCTCGAGCATCGGCTGATCGAAGTCCCCGGCGCCGTTGCAGCCCCTCAGGTTCTTGACGAAGTCGTCGGCGGTCATCGGCACGTTCAGCTTCTTCGCGTTGTGGTTGTGCTGGTCCATGTTGAGCATGATCACCGCGTACGCGAGCCGGAACGCGGCGTCCGTGTTCGCGAACGGCGACCCGTTCGTCGTCTGTTGGCGGTGTGGCGCGATATGAACGGCGGGTGAAAAAACGCCGCGGTTGGAAAGTGAGTGGTGGTTACCCTATTTTTTTTATAACTAGCTGTCCCTCGCGGTTTCACCCGCGGTCATTTCGGAGTTCCCGCGGGAATTCCAGGATAAACTATAGATATAAACCGTCCTCATGAATCACTCTTTTCATCTATCGGTGAAAACACTTTAGTAGTTTTTGAGTTTAACGCGAACAGACACCGCTGATAGCGACTTTATTTTACACTATAATATAAAGATTAATTGATCCCACAAGATTTCACTCGCATTAATTTTGAGATCCTGCGGGAATTCCGGGATAAAATAGTACATTGTTATCCTAGGGGTGAAAGTAACCTCGCTACGTTCGGGCGCCAAACCCCGTCTCGGGACTAAATAAGTCTTTCTCCCGAGGATAACACTGTGCTTTTCATTACGAATGCAAGGAAAGTCAAAATAAAAATAGGAATTAGCTAAAGAAAAAATGAGTGAATTTTATTTTAATTAATACCTCCTTAAACTTTACGTTATTTCAATTTTACATCGCGCTGGCTGTATAGAAAGTTGGAACATGGTTCAAAAGAAATGTGAAAATAGACCTAGTTGTTTTTTAATAATTTGACAGTTGTCAGTTGAAAGTGATTCTCCCTAGGGCTGAAAAGGGTTACTTTCAACCCGCTTCTCAGGCAACTTCAGACCTACTTTCCGAGTATGAGTAATGAAAAGTACCTTATGCCACTCAAGAACACCATTAAACCTTTTCTTAGCTAACTTCTACGCTCCATAAACGCTAATATTTCTCGGAGCTTATGGAGGAAACCAAAGAACTCGAAAAGCCATAATTATATCTTTATGCGAACATAAAAATCATCATTGCGAAAACTATTGTTCCAACCATAAAACACAACAATCCACTATAATAACAACTTTTTATCGCCACGAAATGACGTCCACGTGAATGACGGAACGGAAGCGCCATCTTCGATTCCCGCCAAAGATTCAAACAACACGACTGACTGTCACTTTTTTTTTTCAAAAGCTGACTTACGTGCCAGCGCTCCGCGAAGCGCTCCATGACGAGGAATATGAGCGGCGCCTCGCCGGGCAGCCGGAACGTCTCGAGGTAGAGCCGCAGCGCCTGGTCGATGCGCAGCCCCGCGTAGTCGAAGCTGTTGGCGAACGCGCCCAGCACGGTGCCGCCGCCGCCCGCGCCCTCCCCGACCGCGCCGCCCCCGCCCCCGCCCTCCGGCTCCTCCTCGCCGCGCGACGAACGCTTGCATATGTACTCGCCTGGACACAATACATACTAGCTGTTTCCCGCTGTTTCCACCGCGGTAATGGGACATGATGACAAAATTTTAATTGTAAGATTAATATTTTCCAAAATGTAAATTTTATAATTGTTTCAAATATCGTCTTTTTTAGTCTGTTTTTCAAATGTGTAAAACGCCATTCGCCATAATGTGACGTCACTCCGTTAGTAAACAATCTAGGGTATGTTCCGATATGCACTGCGAGCTCTGTAGGGTTTAACGCATGACGGAACAAATTTAGTATGAGCACTGAACAGTGCTCGCAGTGTATATGGGAAAATATACTGTCTTTCGCTGCTGTTTACTAACGGAGTGACGTCACGAGCAAAAAGCATGGCGGCTGTGTAGGTATAATAATAATTATAATAATAATCTTTATTTTAGAAGTCCACAGTCCCATAGATTAACAATTACATTTAACGATATTAATACTAATCAATTAATTATTTATTTCATTATTTATTAAAATTTGGGTTTTATAATTTGGGTTGTTATCATAGACCAAGAGACACATCCAGTGTCTCTGAATGGGACAGGCCGCTCTAGCTGCAATCATATTCAGTATACCCTATTGAGGCTGCTCACCGATCATCTTCTTGTCCAACGCCGGATTCTCCCTGAGGAACACGGCGACCTCGCGCGGGTCGAGCGGCGTCGCCAGCACGCCGTGCTCCTGCAGGAACTCGATGCCGCGCTCCGGCTTCTGGTTGAACAGCTCCGTGCCCTGGCTCACCCACTGCCGCCGGGGGCGAACATTTATTTATTTATCTATTTAAAGAACTTTATTGCACTCTACTGTACAAAAGGCGGACTTTACGAGGGAGGACTTTTGGCCGAAAGGTGTGGTCTACCGGCGATTCCGGGGCAGGATACCGACAGCCACCACCAGAGTGTCAGTACTAACATAAGTATTAAGTATTATTTACTAACAAGCAATGTTTTATATTTGTTATATTATGTTAGTTGTAAGGTATTTATCTATGGGCCTATGTTGCCTGAAAACAAATAATAAATAAATAAGAAAAAAAACGCCTAAGGCGTTCTCTGAAAATGAACTTTTCAAAGTGAAAGATAAAAGTTTTAGGGAGTTTTGCTGATTTAGCTATACGAGTTATACGACTAAAATCAAACCGCCTGCAAATATAAACGTAATTATAACTCGATCCACGAGCTTATAATATAACTAGCTGTCCCCCGCGATTTCATCCGCGGTAATTTCGGAGTTCCCGCGGAGGTTGCGGGAAAAAAGTAGGTACTCTATGTCCTTCAGTTCCGAGGGAATTCCGGGATAAAAATTATCCTATCTTTTAAGTTGGACCATATTATAAATGGTTGCAAAATTTTATCAAAATCAGTTCAGTAGTTTCGTTGTCCATCGCGGACAAACAACGTGACACGTGATTTATATATATTAGATATAGTAAAGAGCCGTGCTGGTGCACGGATTTCTTTTTAAAAAATTACACACGTATTTTCTACTAGATTTTCGCTACACTACGCTATTTGCTATTAGATTTACGATCGCTACGATAATTTTTAGTTCGATAAAATAGTTAAATAACCGTTATAAATAAGAAATTAAACAAAACTCACCTTTTTCATGTTCCTGATATTGTCCAGCTCGGCCTCCGTGGGTATGTCAATCGCGGGCCGGCTCCGGCCCGGGCGGCCCCCGTCCACGTAACGGCTGATGTCGTGCGTCACGTGGTCGCTGACCACCGACGAGTCGTCCAGACCTCCCAGCTCCAGCGATATATGACCCGCCCTACCATTATTCAGTACTTCGTCTTCCATTTGCGGCACTTCCGACTCGTTTCTATCGTCTTTGCTCTGACTGCCCGCCTCTATAGCGTCTATGACGGTCATCAACGCTTCTAGCGACAGCGAATGTATGTTATATGCGGTCGATGACACCACGTTTTTGGACAGCAACTTCGTCAACTCCTCGAATACGTCCATGCAGTAGATGTCGCAGTCGTAATTCAAATACAGCTCCGTACAGAATCCGGGTATCCGGAACATTTGCGATAAACTCTCCAACGCTAGATGCTGTATCTCTTTCAATTCGTATATCGATTTGGACGTGTCAGTGGATATTATGTCTATGATCTTCTTGAAGAACGCCTCCATTTGGAATTTGAGATGGAATCTCAACGCCTCGAACAACAGAAATGACACTTGCAGATCGAGGGCGAATATTGATATTCTTTCTGTGTCTAACAGCTGGAAATAAATTTAAAATGCTTATAGAATCCTGTGATATTATGTGGATAAGTTCTTAATCTTGGCCTACTTTTCGTGGGTAGAGAAGGCATGAGGCAAGGAACAATGGTCAGTGTATGAGGTAGGCGGAGACCTAGGCGTGGGTAGAAAGCAGTAGACAACTGGTAGTAACAGTAAACTGTGGGCAGGAGGCAGTGAGCAAGAGGAAGTGGGTAAGAGGCAGTGGGCTGGGGGCAATGGGCAAGAGGAAGTGGGCAGGAGGCAGTAAGCAGGAGGAGTGGGCAAGAGGGAGTGGGCAGGAGGGAGTGGGCAGGAGGCAGTGAGCAAGAGGAAGTGGGCAGAAGGCAATGAGCAAGAGGAAGTGGGCAGGGGGCAATAGTCAGTGGGAGGAGGCAGTGGCACTCACGCAGAGCAGGTTCCGGCACAGCGGGTCGCCGACGAGGTGCAGCAGCGAGGGGTACTTGGCGAGGTGGTCGGCGGCCACCTCCAGCGCCGTGCACACGAGGCTCAGCCCCAGGTGCACCATCGCGCTCGTGTTCTGCGCGTCCAGCGGGTTGCACAGCGATATCAGGAACCTGACACACATGCACAGACATACACATACACGTCAAACATTACTGTAGAGGCTAGATAGTAGAAGTAGAGGCTAAAAACTGAAATGTTGTTAACTAGCCTACTAATTTGTAAGTAAGTACCTATGTAAATTCGTGAGTTCGGAGTAGAGGGTTTAATCTTTGTCCAAATTCAATTCAAATTCAACCTATAATCGTCATCCGGTTTCAGGGTTCAATACTTCACAGCGATGATAGCTCAGTGGTTAGTACGCCGCAAGGTGTAGGTTCAAATCCTAACAATGAGCTTGAGCTGTCGGTGAAGGAAATCATCGTGAGGAAACCATAGCATGGTGGTAGGGCGCTCTCTAGTGCCCGGCTGGCTAGCTACCACCTTCAAGTTGCAAATCTGTCGCCGAGCACCTAACGGTGTGTTCCGGCAGCCCCGCTTGAAAGCCAGTTCCCATCCCCATTCCAGGTCGGCAACGCACCTGCATGCCTTCTGGTGTTGCAGATGTCCATGGGCGGCGGTAATCACTTACCATCAGGTGTCAACTTTCCATCACTTGCCCGTTTGCCCCCTACGATATAAAAAAATAAATAAACACTATAAACTCGGGCCGACCTGAACAGCTCGCGCACGCACACGAGCCCGTACGGCTGCAGGTCCGGCGTCTCGTCCTGCGGCGTGAACCTGATGCCGCGGTGGTTCACGTACTCCTCCAGCTTCTCCGCGCCCTCGTCGGGGGCGGGCGACTTGCTCGCCGTCGGGTGCTCTTCGGTGGAGACCGGCGCTGCTGGAACTAATGGACAAACATACATAATATGTATAGCTTGTCTAAACTAAAAGGACGCGCCCTACTACTTAATAAGCAGTTTTAGATTTGCGAGATTATATCTCTTTAATAGTGTGAGTGCGGCGATACTATGCGGCAACTGAGCACGAATGGCAAGACCAAATTTATATGTGACGTATCGATTTTAACGGTTGTGCGTGTGCGTGTGCGTATACCTGATGGAGGGGCGCGTCATTTTAGTTTAGACAAGCTCTACAGCGATGATGGCTCAGTGGTTGGTGCTTTCGGATCGAACGCAGCGAGGCGTAGGTTCAAACCCTAACAATGAGTTTGAGCTGTCGATGAAGGAAAACATCGTGAAGAACTTGACATGACTTTAAAGATGAAAATCTGTCGCCAATCTGTGTTCCGGTAGGCTCACTCGAAAGCCAGTTCCAGCCAGCAACGCACCTGAACGCCTTTTGGTATTGCCGATGTCTATGGGCGGCGGTAATCACTTACGTTTTCCCCTTAAGATATTTAAAAAAAAATGTACGGAGAGTCGATTCTGTTCGCGCTAAACACTGCACTTTCGCTTCGATAAGGGTCTCCTCACTTACATATATCAATACTAGCAATACTCGCATCAAGCCGATCGTCGCGTCGGCCGTGACGAGACTAAATGACGGTAGATCCTTATAGATGCAGAAGAATACAATACTCTTTACTGTACACCAAACCAAATATTGAAATGTCTATTAATTACATAAGGCCTATAGTGTTATGTGTCAGCAGTATTGGCCCTCACGTCCATTGAATCACGCAAACAGTGCACAATCGAGTCCGGAGCTTTCAAAATACATCACAAAAGATAATTTTTAATTTCTCATATTCTTTTCGTAAGATTGATTACTTCAAAGCTTACCTTCTTCGACGTCCGTCTTGTCCGCACTGTCTTCTTCTTTCTGTTCTGTCTCCACTACCGCGTCCCCCGCCTCCACCGCGGGCTCCGCGCCCCCCGCGCCCTCCTCGCCGTCTGCGTTGTTGACGCACTTCTCCAGCAGCTGCGCTATGGAAGTGTTGCCGTTCGCCGCCAGGTCCATGGAGGAATGCCTGGCGTGCTTCTTGGCGGGGCTCTTGATCGACTGGTCGACGACCGGCTCGATCGTTATCTCCGCCTCGTTTATTAAGTTCTTGTCTTGGCTGTGGACGGTGCGTGACCATTTAAGTCAATTTGGACCCAATTTACATACTTAACTCTTACTAAACAGTGATAGGAGTTAGGAGTAAGTTTTGGGATGTAATTCAGTTCATTCTATGGCAACCGAGTTCAAATCTAGCGAGTAAATATCTTTTTTGGCTACTACTACCATAATCATACCTATGGCGGTGTAATATGTCCTTTTTGGCATCACCGTCAGCTTCCGTCTCACCCGCGCTCGCAACTGTGTGTCCGCTTGAAGATTTCCTCTCCAAAGAGTTTGTACCTGTTAGCATTTTCGAACAGTTTCAATACATATTTATAGCAACAGTCTAATGGCAGTCCGACTTCAACGTTACTCAAATAAATAAGAGCACTTTAAACACTTATTTTACCTAGTATGTATAATGTATATGTATGTATTATATGTATTTATGTTTTATGTATTTTTATGTTGTGTAGTACGCTTGTGTTATGGTATGTATAGCAAATAAATATTTATATACTACTAGCTGTCCCGCGCGGTTTCACCCGCGGTAATTTCGGAGTTCCCGCGGGAATTCCAGGAAAAAGTAGGTACTCCATGTCTTTCTATGCACCCCTGATAGTAATTCACGGTGATTAGCTGTTCCCCGCATTAATTCCGAAGTTCCCGCAGCAATTCCGGGATAAAAACTCTCCTATCTTTTAAGTTGGACCATATTATAAATGGTTACAAAATTTTATCAAAATCCGTTCTGTAGTTTAGGAGTCCATCGCGGACAAACAACGTGACACTGGATTTATATATATTAAGATTTATCTTTACGTTCAATCTTAATGTTTTAGTTTATTAGTGTTTCCATGTATTTTAATATTACTATTTTTCGTTTCTTTCGTTGGTTGCACACCCCATTCTTTAAATCTATGTGTCAACCCAATGGATAACTTCATTAGAGAATGCCGCAAGTTAATTAAGTTCGCCATTTGTACCTACCCATTTGTATACCTGTAAAAAACACTTCAGACCCCGACATCGTATGGCATTCTGGAAGTTAACGCGGTCTAAGTATTTGAGATGCATTTATCTGTTTCAGTACACCGTACAAGTTGGAGATTTTGACATTGGTAAAGTTTATAAGCAAAATCGAGCCCGAAGTTCAATCTCTGTGACCAATATTACAGAGAGAGACTCCGAAAAAAAAAAACAGTCGTATACGTGAGTACCTATATCTCAAAACTACTTACAAAATTCACTTTCCAATTTCAACAGATTAATGAAATACGACCAGAGAATTTTAAACTTCTTCTCATTATATAGTATTGTCCTAGCGATCGCGCTGTAAAATAACTGTCTCAGAATTTTGTTGACTCTCGCCATTTGGCAAGGAAAAAAGTGAGAAAAAAGTGTGCTGTTTTAACTTTTTGAATAAACACAATTAAAGACACGCATTTTATTGTCCACTCGACTTAAACGCAGCATGACACTGTTCATATTTACCTACACAACAATATACAAAACAAAAAATATTATTAAGTATTATTACGTATGTTTAATGATATGGAAGAGTCCTCAATAGTCCGATAAAGCTTCTAAAGTCAACGACCATTAAAAAAGATAAGATGCAATTGGGACACGTACCTACTTAATCTTACAGTAAAGTTTCATCTTGTTTCGTTCTACTTTTATACGACTGCGAGTAAATCCTTTATTCTACACAAAAATTAAGTAACTTCAAACACTGATGTCTGTCTGTTTGTTTCACGTAAAAACTATTAAAAAAAAAACTTCTTTTTAATATATTGTCATAACTAATATTACAAAATGCGGATGTGAGTTTGTTCGTTTGGTACGCTTTCACTCCCCTGACTACTCAACCGATCATCATGAAATCTTTCATATATTTTGTGAGTGGTAGAGAAAAGGGCGTAGGGTAATTTAAATCCGGAGTTCCCGCGAAAACTACAAAGTCAACGCGGGTGAAAGCCCGGGAACAGCTTGTAATCTATAATTCTGTTTAAAATTCTCCATTTAGTTTTAACTGAAAATGCGTCGACGAAGATCGCTATTCTCGGATATCTGTTACAACTTGCGTTAGATATAATCTAAAGCTAAACTAATACATATGTATTTAATCGCGAAAGTTTGTATGTATTGACGTTTGTTACTCTTTCACGCAAAAACTACTGAATGGATTTTAATGAAACCTTACACTAATATAGCTTATACATCAGAATAACACACAAGGCACTTTTTATGACGGAGGCCGGAATTCCCGCGGGATCATCAAAATTAGCGCGGGTGAAACCGCACGGAACAGCTAGTTAAATAACAAACACTAATAATAGTCAATTCAGCTCCGCGACACTCCCTTGAAACAAAAGTTACTATGGAAGTATGGATCTATGCGCGAACTTCCTTACCAACTTTGGAATACTTAACCAAATTCCTATGACCGCGTCATACATTGCATTGGTAAGGTTTGGCACAAAATGCTTTCATGGATCGATTCAGCGATTAGTATAGAATAGAATAGAAAAAAGTTTATTTGATACCATAAAGATAAAATAAGTACAATCGTGAGACTTAAACTAGAATAGTTGGTACCAAAATGGCTACCACTCAGCATTATGCCGTGGCACTAAGTTCCACGACGCTGATTATTTGAATTTCATATTTCATACTATGAAAGTGCCGACTCTTAAAAGTAGTAATTATTTGCTCAGTGAGTCAATTTTGAGAATGAGAAGGGCGCCGGTACATATGGGTAGCCAACTGCCCCTCAGTTACAGAAATTACGTGTTGGGTATGTCTTGATAACCATACCCCGCGCCCCGTCGCCGGGACGCGTGCCATCGAAGCGGCAAACACCCTTTTTAGTGGAACCGGGCTGCGACAGCATTGTACCATATTGACTGGAGCAAAACCATAGCGCGATCTAAAACTAGCACAGTGCCATCTATCGAGATATATATTAAGTACAGTGTACAAACCTATATCTACAGCAGAGATTCTCAAACTTATTTATTTTCAAAGGAGGCGGCCCCTTTGAAAATTAGTTATTTCTCAGCACCCCCAATTTTTTATACACTCCTAAAACTTAAAAAAAAAAACAATTTCATTACTTATATAATTTAGTTATAGTTTGCTATTTTAGTCGGTGCTGGTGTTTAAACTTACATTCTAAACTAGACATTTTTACGAGTGATAGCAATTAAAATGCATTTTATAAAATTAAGAATACATTTTTATCAAATTAAAAAAACAATATAGATAGGTAAGTAATCAATTTTAGTTTCAAAACTAATCTAATGTCATGAATGGATTTGATGATTTTTAACAAGTTTGTTGAAATCAGGTCCGATTTTACTCAAAAACAGTCGTAAGTCGCCGCCGCGTTCGGTAACATGCTCTTTTTAGTAAGCAGCTAACTAATAACTAATTATTCGATATTAAGTAGTAGGTAGGTTTTTATTTTAGTGAATTTTAAAATATAAAGTAAATGAAATTACAAATCAACCATCGCCCCCCTAAACCACGCCAACGCCCCCGGCCTTAACGCCCCTCTAGGTCTCCAACGCCCACAAGGGAGCGTTATCGCCCACTTTGAGAAACTTTTTTTTTCCGATATTATTTTTTTTATCTACTCACTGTTAACACTAGTGAGGCTCTTCCTCTTGCTGGCCTTGTCCCTCTTCTTGAGCGAGAGGCCGACGGTGTGCAGGCTGGCGGCGGCGGCGCCCTCCGCCGGGAACTGCGGCAGCCGCATGAATATCAGCTGCGTCATGTCGCGGAGGCATTGCTCGGCGTTGCGGCGAAGGAGCTCTGTATGGTATACAAGGATATAAGGTATGTGTCCGCTGTGGTGGCTTTTTGAGCAGGTTTGGTAATTTTCAATGCAGTGATTGCCTATCACTACGACACTTGTGAATCAACTAATTTCAAGTATCACTAATGTATCACTCTGTATGTCAATCACACACAAGATTGTCAGGTGACCAACTTAAGCTGGACATTTGGCTTTTTACAGACATGTGTGAACAAATATTTTCTCGTCCGTTTTTCTGGCTACCGTGCGAGTCGAAAATTACACAGACGCAGTTAGTTAATTAATAATATTATGTTAATTGTATAATTCATATTATTGTTGTTGTTTGTTACCTGTTAGTCTAGTCTCAAAGCATATCCTAAAACAGCTCAGCATAATTTCGCAAACACTCTCGTCGGTCAGCATGACGCCTTCGGGGCTCAACATCAGTGTACGTAGAACCTATGGTAAGGTAGAAACATTCTCTTTTTAGAAAATTTTCTTTTGTTTTTCAATAAATAAATAAATGAGACAGAAGTAGTATGTTACAATGACACAATATTGCATTTGTTCAATATTGGTGTAATGGTTGGCAAATGCGGTGTCCTAAGTTCTATGATGAACATATTTTGTATACCATGGATTCTGGGTGTTCAGTGTGTATTGTATTGTATGTACAACAACAACAAAGATGTATAAGTAATATGCGAGTTGGCTGGTAACCATAATACAAGCATAACTTAATTTTGGGAACTGGTAATAATTATCCAAGCATTATTAATGGTTATATCCAAATTTTATCTGGAAAAAATTACTAACCAATATTTTTAGTAATTTCAATTACATTTACATTAGTAGTATATTAATAGTAATCCTACAATATTATAATCTTACAACATTGTAAATTACTACTACTAAATGTGAAAGTCTGTATGTATGGATGGATGGATTTAAATGAAACTTTACAATAATATAGCTTATACATCAGATTAACACATAAGGTACTTTTTATCCCGATATTCCCTCGGGAACTCTGAAATTAATGCGGGTGAAACCGTGGGGCACCACTAGTTCTTACTATTATAAAAGTGAAAGTGAGTTTGTTTGTTTGGTGGTTTGTTTGTTTGTTACACTTTCACGCTTCGACAGCTCAACCGATCATCATGAAATTTTGCATACACATTGCCAGGGGGACCAGAGAAGGACATAGGGTATAACCGGTTCATTTTCTCCATTTCACAGTAAATCAAACATTCCAGAGTATCCAAAAAATGTTGTGAAAAGAGAGTCAGGTTGTTTGTTATATTTTAGAGTCGCTTTTTAAAGTCTTGTCTATACTTAAGAAGGTGCTTACTTGCAATATCTTCATAAGCACAACACCGTCTGAAGAGTGGTCAGTGCCCACGAACCTCGCATGTGTAACTGCATCGGCAATATCTTCCACAGCAGCTGGCACACTCGAGTGAGTTGGATCTGGAATAAAAGTATTAAAAGTTTTATACTCAGTTTCATAGCTAGTTTTCTTATGTAACCCAATAAATATTATCTTTTATAATTGCACATTCTTGCACGTTTAAGATTTAATTTAATATAATAATAATATTGTAAAAACCCAAAAAACATAGGTAATTATATGCAAATAAATGATGAATAATAAAATTTAATAATAATTTATTTGGTACCAATAACAGAAATATATGCAACAATAGTGTGGCTTAAAAATAACATATCAATTCTGGCATATAGGCATAGTTTAATAACCTTATGAAATGCAAATGCTCATCACTAGAAAAAATATTTTAAGTGATTATTTCTAGTGTAAGTTTTCAATGAAATGGTGAAATATATTTTTAACAGACAACTGACTAAATTATTACCTATTAGGCCATATGATAGAAACTTATGAACAGCTGACAATGCCAGGGTTGTGACAGGACCGGTGGTTTCCTTGCTCCTGATCACTTCTAGAAAGGGGCTCAAGTACGTAGATGGATCTAAATCCCTCAGGTCATCCACTTGGTTAAGTATAGATTTCAAATCCTGAAAAGTCCTCATAAGCACATCGTACTCCTCGTTTGGAAAGGAATGGGAGCCCCATCGAGTGCTCCGCCGCATAGACGTGACCAACATGGCCATCTCGCCCTGCACCACGAAAATACCGTTTCCAGGTAAAGACATCTTCAAGATTTTCTTGTAAGACCTAATCGACAACAACAAGTGACTATTTAACATTAATTAATGGCGATCTACATATTTTATTATTCTGTTTAACACTTCACATGTCTCACAGTTTGTCTCAAAGTTTATTCTTATCAAGTTGTAATTTATTTAATAGTAAAGTAGAAACACAACATTCACAGATTCGCTGATTTACCAACCAGCCAACCAGCGATTATTGACATCAGACATGACATGACAATATGATCCATCATCCGTGTTGACGTTTCAGAATTTTAGTTTAGCTACTGCACAATAGAGGGCATGGTTTCTTTGTAAAGTTTACCCTGAGAGTTTACCCCTTTCGGGAAGGCAAAGAATTATATACCTAGCTATTATTAGATTAATACAGCTAATCCATATTAAGTTATAATCAAGGAAGTTATAAGTACTACGTAACTTATAACTTCCTTGGTTATAATATATTGTTTCTTCTTTCTTCTTTTGGCAGCAAATCTTCACAGTGCAACTTTATGCTCTGTGGGAAATTACCATTGACCTTTTTTTTGTTTAATTTACCCATTTACCCCAATAAGGAAGGCAAAGAAAGCTAGTCCATACAGCCAATTCAGTTGTATTTTCTTCTGAAGTTATTTACATCGAAATGCATTGGTGAGATATATTTCGACTGCAGCTTTTGGCAGCAACTCATCGCAGTTGAACCTTAATAGGACGCTCTGTGAGAAGTTGTATAGTAAAAGGACAATTTCCCGATGAACGCCCCATTTAATCTTATTTCATTAATTCCACACACTGTTCATCACTAATAGATCACTATTATGCAAAATCCACCACATTCACACAATATTAATCGCGATAAACTAATTTGCAACACAGAGAAATAAAACTGACGTCCGTCACTGCTTAAATCCCGCCAAATGCTGCTTGAAAACTGCGCGGAACTTGAATGGTTTCGTTATTGCTCATAGTAAGCCTCCAGACGTGTCCGGAGTTACCCATGTCTATTATACATGACTTTTAAAAAAACATGGATGCAAGGGAAATGTCAACAAATTAATGCCTCAAAAAAATGATCAAACTGGTAAATGAAATTCTGGTAAGTGGCAACATTTGTTTAAAATGTCGGATAATCGTAATTTGGTTTTCTGACAAGAGTTTTGTTTTACTTGAACGTATTTTTGGTCATTCTAGGTTAAATTGTACATCTTTCATCGCATGTTTTGGTGAGTATTATATAAATGTTTTTATTCAAGTCATGCTGCAATATAATATTTTCATTTACTGCTGAATGAATGTGCGTTGTCACGCGTGGAGTGCTTTCGACACAGATTTGACGTTTTTTTTTCTCTTTTTTGTGTCGATGTGGTTATTCTTATTAGAGTATCTTGTTACATTTGCAGCTAATCCTCTGACCTAATTCACTAGAAAATGGTTAAGAAGAAGAGACAAAGCGACCCAGGCGAGAATGGTGACGAGTCGACGGAGTCTTGCGACGAGAGCACCAAAACCCAGTGCCCTCATGTCACCAAAGCGGTCGACCTCAACAGACTGAGGAAATCGTTGAAATGCAGTGGTTTCGATAAAGAATGCGCTGAATGCAAGAAAAGCGAAAAGAATGACGTTGCTGATCCCGATTTCGAGGAAGACTTATCTCTTTGGATGTGTTTACGTTGTGGGTCGCAGCTATGCGGGCGCGCGCGCAACAAACATGCCCTCAACCACTTCAACACCCCCCACTCCGACTGCCATGCGATCACTGCCAACACCACCACTTGGGATGTGTACTGTTACAAGTGCAACGATGAAGTCAATGCTGCCAACATTAAAAAGCTTCACGAATGTGTAGAATATCTCAAGAAACAGGCAGTAGGAGGAAATAGCAATAAATCTCTCCCTCCCATTGAGCTTCCACCACCGGTCGAGAATGTCATAAAAACTGAACCTGCCCTTCTCCGAAACAAAGACAAGGCCATGGGTCTCAACCTGCCTCGAGTGCGAGGTTTATCAAATTTAGGCAACACATGTTTTTTTAATTCTGTCATGCAATGTTTAGTGCAGACACCGTACTTGCTGCAAGTTCTTCAAGAGATGTCAACACCAGGTGAAGAGTTCACGCTGCCCGGTGGGAAGTTGAAGCTGAAGGGAGAGGGTGATGATGGCAAAGAAATTGATCTGCCACCAATAAATGGACAGTTGGCAGAGTGGGGAACATTGACTAGGACTCTGGCTGAAACATTGGGAGAGCTCCAAGCAGGTACAGAATATTATTATAACTTATAGAATAAAAGCTTCTGATGTGTTTACAAGTATAATTAATTAATTAATTAATTTATTTAAAGAACTTTATCGCACATTTATGTACAAAAGGCGGACTTAATGCCTAAGGCATTCTCTAATTAATTGGCTGGGCCTTTATTAAATATGAGCATAACATGATGCATTAAGATAACACGCCACAAAAATTTTCTTTCTCTCACCCTCCAAGTTTCATTTAAAAAAAATACATTCACAATGTGTCTTATGACATACAGAATGTTACCTGGAGGCACCTGGAGTGTTTGGGACTGTGTTTTTGGGACCCGCATTATGAGCATGGAATGTTGGTCATAGTGAATGAGGGCTCTGTTTAGTTCTGTAATGGGTTTTTCCCTGTTCATTAATAGTTTACTTTTATTATTTATCATTCAGTTGTATTATGCAGTTTTACTATTCTAGGTTCTCTGAGAAACTATATATTTCTAGGATTCATTATATGTTCTATTATAAGACCTAATTATATTATAAAAGTGATGGTGACTGCTCTTACAGCTGAGCTGAGGGCTAATTAACATACATATATACACACATTATTACATTTATAATGCTAAGATATATGTACATTCCTCAACCACACTTTACATGAATGCTTTATGTATAAATGCTTTAATTGAATAAAGTAATTAATATTCAAAACCTTCATAAAAATGTAGTAATGGCATGAATTTTTATGAGTTATTTAGCATTGTCTAGCCTTGTGATTGATTACTGCACAGTTTCACACTTTCATTGACCTTCAGAGTATACATGTTTCCTGCGCTTTCATCTACACAATATATTTCAGAATTCAATTGTTAAAAATTGTTTCTGATGAATCTGGTAGGACACAAGATCTATCCAAACAAAAATTTACAAAAATTCCAAAAACATAAATATTTAGACACTTATTTTACATCTTCTGAATTCAATCTCTTGCATTTACTTGAAGACATTAATATGGTAACTTATGGTTGCCTGGATGAATTTGTTTTTATGCAATAAGATCGCCCTTTGTTACATCGCGTGTCGAGAACGCGCGAGTCGAGAGTCCGTCGCGTTGCAAGTGTTTTACGCGCGAGAGCATGGACGGGATCTAGTATCTCGGAAACACGCGCGTTCTCGACTCGCGCGTAAAACGCCCCATCTGGACAGACTCTTACAGCTCTCTCTCTGTATCTTATTTTTATTTGGTTATGTGTAGACTATGATACACAGAAAATACTGTAAAACGGGTGCAAAGGCTTAGTTCATTGTTTTGTGGGTAGATTTGATCACTGCCCAATTCTTTAGTGCTTATTAACTATTTGTTTTTGCAGGCGAAGGGGGAGTGTATATGCCAAGAAAGCTTCTGTCAGCACTTGTGAACAAGTTGCCTCAGTTCGGCGGCGGCGACCAACACGACGCGCACGAGCTGCTGAGACATTTACTCGAGGCTGTTAGGTATGGGTTTAGTATTAACAATATTATATTTTCAAAAACATGAGTTTCATAACCTCAACCATTACCGTAGAGAGTTCACAAATTGGACATTCTATGTACATTTTCAGACTAAAATGGCACAGTGATCGCTACATCGGGGACTTAAATCTGTAAAAAAGATCAATTTTATGTAAATTGGATTGTATCTTGAAGTTACAACCCTATTAATTACCAACAGCCAAACTACAAAAACATTTTTTATAGATCTATCAGTTATATTTAGTGGTTGGTGTTATTCAAGACCTTTTGCATATTTTCATGCTTGCCTTCAAAGAACTCGACCTTGACTTGACGACCCGATTGGCGCAGAGGTCACCATGCCTACCTGCTAATCAAGGGGTACCGGGTTCAATTCCCGGTGGGGGTGGACATTGTGTGATGAACACAGGGTTCCATTTTCCAGTCTGGGTGTGTTTATATATCTATAGTATTATATATATAAGTAATTCTATCTAGTATATACCACGTTTGCTTGGTCTCCACGACACAAGCTAATAATAGCTTACTGTGGGATCAAGTAGATCTGTGTGTTGTGATGAGGATTATTATTATTATTATTAACTTGAAAGTAGTTAAAAAAAACATATCTCTCTATTTAAATCTCAATCTGCATTTTCAGGTCGGAAGACCTTCGTCGTTACCAATCTGTTATACTGAACAGTTTGGGAATGAATTCGAAGGTGGATCCCGCGAAGGTTGACGGAGATCTCAAGCAAAAAGTCAAATTCTATGGTCAGCAAGCCTCCGACACCATGCTTAGGCCCGAACAGGTAAGACCTCTTTGACTGTCTGACTGTTACCTGCAGTTTGCCTCTGAATGAAGTTCAATGTTGTATATTGTTTGTGATTTTAAATTAATATGTAACTTAAAAATTGTAGTAGGTTTCTAACTTTAAATCTCAAACAATCCATAGCGTTTTTGCAATAACTATCTCAATAAACCATAATATAAGCATTTTTTGGAGGGATTTATACACAAGCACGAAAAAGAAGGGATAATAGGCGCGTCCCCTGACTCCTGACCCTAACACAATATTATTTTGTCTCGCTAATTTTATTTTTTATATTTTTTTCTTCAGGAAGATTTTCTACATATAAAAAGGGAAGGGGTCCTCTGTACACGCGCGTGGTTCATGGTTTCATCGTTCAAGATTTACTCTCTTAGTGCTCTTAACTCATTTCTTGTGTTAAATTTCCAGGTGTTCCGAGGATTCCTAGTGTCGACCCTCGAATGCCAGGAGTGCTACCACCAGTCGGACCGCGCGGAGTACTTCCTGGACCTGTCGCTGCCGGTGGCCGCGAGCCGGCCGCAGCCGCCGGCGGTCGTGCGCAGGAAAACACCTAACGGTAACTACTGACAGCTAAATTGACTTTGACTGTGATTCAATTATATTTGTGTGGTCATTGTGAACATATTATCTGTTTTTTTTTTTTTCAATTTTCTTTTTATGGAATGATCTTTCACAATGGAGATGGACGAAAATAAATTATTTTGTTATCGTTTAACTGATAAACTATGTTACACATTTATATACATTTTCGACAATCTCCTTTGTTAGCAACTAGATTTGCTTGTCTGTCTGTCTGTTTGTCTACAATCAAGATGATATTTTGTTATTGTTGTTAGCTCAACAATGTAGAAGTTAAATATTACATTTTAAATGACATTCCAGTTAAATGCTTTAGTGATTAACCTATCTAATCTATCTATATATAATCTGATAGATTTTGTGCAAGTTTTATGTTCTAACTATTTATGTGGAAACCTTTCTAATTCAAATATAAATGTTTGCGCCGTATCAATACATTTTGTAAGGCGAAAATTGACAAAACAACGTAATTTCAGAGGAGAATCTGTACAATACGCAAGAAGAAAGTAAACCGTCGAAACATCGTATTAAGATGGAACGGGTAGCTGCGAAAAAGGCGGCCCGCAAGAACAAAGGTGGTACTAGACAGCATGGCTTTTTGATGTTTGCTTATACGCTTCTTTTATACGTGCGCGTAGGGACGCAAATCCTGGCCCGACTATCTATCGAAATTTTTCAAAACTTCATTCGAGCCGAAATATCTCGAACATAATTTTTAATTTCAAAACGTTTCTACTGCAGGTAATTCCACCGCGGCGGCGGCGACCTCTACGAGAGACGAAAACTCCGCCGGCGACGTCAACGGGACCGCCAAAGAAGACGGTAAGTCCTCGTCCGAGTCGGACGCCGACGTCGAGGACAACCTGGAGGACGCGCCGCGACACACGGACACGCACACCGCCTCGGTGGGCACACAGGCCATCGCCCACACCGCGGCCAACTTCGCCGCCTACCACATGGAGTCGGGGTACAACTCCGAGAAGGTCATCAGCTCCGACTCCATCCGCACCAGTCCGGTAGATTTAGACAAAGAGAAGACGGACAGCACCCCCGAGCACGCTGACAAGGACAAAGTGATCGAATACGCCGATCACTCGACGTCGACGACGGCCATCGCGTTGGAATACAAACCTCTGACGTCTCTGGAGAACCTCTCCAACCCGGACTCGGGGGTCGCCAGTCCCGAAGCGACGAAACACAACTCCACGGAGACCGTGGACAACGTCGCCGACTCGCCGATCGACGGAAAGGACCTCACCAACCGCATGTCGGTGGACAGTGAAATGAGTTTTGACAATAAATACTTTTCAACGGTCGAAAGACCGGTCTCCAGGAAGTCGTTCGTGAACGACTTCAGCAACGAAGTCGTCACCAGAGGCATAAGCAGAGAGGGAAGCAGGAATATATTGGAACCTAGTGCGGGTGGCAGTCAGGAGTCTTTGACTGAGAACGATTTGAACGATCACGACATAGCCAACGAGTTGGGTGGCTTGAATCTAAGCGTGGAAACCAAAAAACCCGGCTCGCCCGTCAGCAACGAGAGCTCCGTCGACCCGCCCCCGCCGGCCCCGAGGCCGAAGACCTACGGCAACGACTACGACAAATACGTCCAGCGGGACGTGCTGCCGTACCCGCGGCCGAGCCAGCTGTCGCCGCGCTACGTGTGCGACGAGGACGAGTGCAGCGTGCAGTCGTGCCTCAGCCAGTTCACGGCGCTGGAGCTGCTCACCGGCAACAACAAGGTGGGCTGCGAGACGTGCACCGAGCGCCTCAACGGCAGGGACGGCAAGACGGTGTACACCAACGCCACCAAACGGTTCCTCGTCTCCAGCCCGCCGGCGATACTCATCCTGCACCTGAAGCGGTTCCAGATCGGGCCGCGGTGCATGTTCAGGAAAATGTCCAAACACGTCGACTTCCCGACCGTGCTGGACCTGGCGCCGTTCTGCGCCATGGACAAGCTGAAGAAGTTGCCGAACGTCGCCCGCGGACAGAACGAGCTGCTGTATTCGCTGTACGGCGTGGTCGAGCATTCGGGCGGGATGCACGGCGGTCACTACGTGGCCTACGTGAAGGTCAGGCAGCCGGTGAGGGCGGGCGACCCGCGATGGCGGTTCCTGCCGAGGAGCGCTAACGCGACGGCCGGCAGTGGCGACGCCGACGCGGACTCCGAGTCGGAGCTGTCCGGGTACGAGTCGGGCGAGAGCCCCGCGCCCGCGGCGCAGCCGCCGCCCGGCAAGTGGTACTACGTGTCGGACAGCTGCGTGTCCGAGGTCGGCGAGGACAAGGTGCTCCGCGCCCAGGCGTACCTACTGTTCTACGAGAGGATTTTATAAACTGCCCACGTTACTATAATATTATCTATACCTACTATATAATATTATAAAGAGGTAAAGTTTGTGAGTTTGTGACGTTGAAGAAGGTAATCTCTGAATCTACTGAACCGATTTTGGAAATTTACCAATAGAATGCTACAGTGTTTCTGAGTGTTATAGGTTACTTCTTGTCTCGGAATTCCCACGGGAACTCCGAAATTACCGCGGCTGAAACCGCGGGGAACACCTAGTATACTTTTACCGACACGGAAATAGTTTTTCATCCAATAGTTATTATTCGAGTCATGAGTGGCCTAACAAGTTTGTTTTTATCGGAGTGGCATTTAAGCGGAAGACTGATGCTCGGTCATAGGATCGTGTTTACGTAGACGAGGTTATTTCGTTCGCATTATTTTTACATGTTCATAACGCTTTGTAAATAGCTCTACGACAATATCGTTATCGACGGCTCATCAGCTTTGCTATTAATTTTTGAACTTTGCGATGATAACGTTTTCATTAGTTTTGCTATTGATAGAAATAAACACCTATTGTGTTTTCTTACGATCGGTGCAAAATTGAAATGTTTGGTTTATTATTTAGTAGGTTGCTCTGGAAACGTAGCAATTTATAATACATATTCGTCCCTGTGTTTTTTCCTATATGTATAATGTATAATGCATAAATCATAATTATTCTTTAACTTATCTACCTATTGCATAACGATTCACTCTATTTAATAAAGTGTATGGAATTGATAAAGGGTCAAGGGCGTATCTAAATTTAAAGATAAATAGCATGGGACGGAAATTTTTGTCATGTATATTCTTTTAACTCGTATAAAAATTCATAGTACAGTCAGCAGCAAAGAGCATACCATGTATTCAAACAGTTCTACACTCCCATAACACCCAGTAACATATAAGCAATAATAGTATTCAAATTTTGCAAAGCATTGTATACGTCACGTCAGTATCGTCTAAAAAAATTTTCAAATCTTCACGATTACCTTAAAAACTACATAGATTTGACAAAAGAACACATTTTACCACTCATTTTCCTACTTAATAATATGTGACGTGTGTGCTCATTTATAATGGAAACTCAGGGCACTCAGTACTCATAACAATCAGAAAACTTCTGTTGCATAGATGAATATGGTCACTTTGAACGGGCAGCACTCACCATGTATATTTTGGACACCTGAATCGCTTAGCTACTTTTGATGCTGACTGTACTTTCAACTTTCTAACTGCCGACATTTACCCTCCCTTCTTTACCCTTTTATATGAATGCGCCCTTGATCAATACGACGTGTTATCTTCCGAAGATTTTAAAATATTTAATAATTTAGGTCGACATTGCATCACAAATTATTCATGCTCATTAATTGAACAACCTTGATGTTATATCCACATTTTTTTGTTTCATGATATTCACCTAATAAAAAAGTTGTTCAGTTGTTATATATTATCTAATCCTTCCTTTCATACAGTTTATTATGTCACTTCTTCAATTCTATGGCTTTTATGTGACTAGCACCATAGTTCCGCCAATGCCGAGTTATAATATGGATCCAACACAGGAGTTGTGATAATGGCCGGTAAAATTTAAGTCAAGTATAACATCAGTCAAACATAAGTCAAAAGGTATGATACTCACACAAACAAACTTATCTATACTTAACCAATATAGAAAGAAATAGAAAGACAAAACACCGTAGTCAAGATTCTACAATATTTTAATCCAGGTTTTTTTGATTCACTATGACCAAATATACGCCTGTAACAATCCCTAAAAATCACAAGAATATTCTGTATGCCGTGTTAATATTCTGTATGGTTTTCTATATTTTTTTTAATCGAAAGCTTTTTGGGCGTTTGGGAAACAGCTTTAGTGGCGCGTTATGGTCGGTCATAGTGAAACTAAGGAGGTCTTTCATTCGGTCACGTAAACAAAATAATCTCTTTTAAGTTTAAATGCCTCACGCCTATGTTAAGTCAGTATTTGCCTGTCGGTGTGTCCCTATTTAATTGATATTTTGCTTACAGTGGTAGCCTCAGTCTTCCATTGACGTGTCAATAAGCTAAATAATTTATAATACTTGCAAAAAATAGAGGTACGGTATTTATAATGAGAATGGTTTATTTTAAGAATCTATGTATTTCCGATTATTGAGTTGCAGTTTTTTTTATTGAAAAATCCAGCTAGACACCAAACAAACCTTTCGTTAGTATTATCAAATAATTACTATGGTTAATAATTGGCAACACTTTCGAACATAAAGTTTTTAATGTAACCGACTGATTTATTGTTAAAAAATTATTATTGGAAATATTTTTAAACCTTTTTCATAACTGATAAATGTGTGTATTTATTTTGTAATTTGAGCGCTCAATATTGTTGCTTTTTTCTTTACTAATTTAATTGAATACTATCAATTGTTTAGAATATTTCTGTTTATATAAAAACTATTTTCCGTTATTAATTACTTACTTTTTCTACATTCTGTTGGGTCAATTTTGTTATCTTTTAATACCTTAAAAGATACCGACGCTATTTATTTTTCCGTTTTATTTATTTTCAAAATGACTGTATGCACTTTACCAAGGATCTAAGAGCTGAAAACGGTCACATTTTTCAGTGTATACTGTTAACAACTTATAATCTGCAATTCACTTTAAGATTACATAGTACGTTTGTGACGTCACCAGACTCCCCCTAGCCAAGTTGACAATCTCTTCTTTAATAATGGGCGTCTATAATTATAATTTGCCAATGGCAATGTTTCTTAGTGATAAAAATCTCTTCATCTACTTCTTCAACGCGTGTGAAAACTAAAGAACGGAGTCGTATGTCACGTGGTCTGAACTTTTGATTGGACGACTTTACATGACCGCGTGACATTTCGACTTATTTCTCAGTTCTCTATGCGTTAACGATTGTTGATTGTAGACTTGGCTGGTCTAAATTAGACGCGGTGTAGAAACTACTTACATAGATAGGTGCGACTGGAATCTATTTGCGTATTCTCTCTACCGCCGTTCTTATGAACTCTTAAGGTGGGTTCAGATCGTTTGATCTGAGCAGTCTATATTTTTAAATAAATAAGGCATTAAATTATTATTAATAATTTTAAAGAACAAAGTGTACCTAATGCTAAATTAAAAACAAATCCGAAACGGATTTAACCACAACACATTACAATAATAGCATCTAAACCCACCTTTGGAGCGCCATTGCACTGCGTGATGCGTCAAATACAAAAACAAAAAAATAGGACACTAGATAATTTCAAATGAGATCGGAGCGAATACGAATGTCGGATGATCGAATCCTCAAAAAAACTGATGTCGTTTGTACCTAGAACCGAAAATTCTGTCCTCGTGTACTAGGTAGGCTTACTCCCGTACGTACCCGTCGTCCCGCTCCCCTCCCGCATGACAGACCTAAAGATATTATGTTCAGATTTCAAAAAACCAAAACTTGGATTGCAGTTTTAGCATTATCACTCATTGTTGTAGTACTACAGCTAAGTACTTTGAATTCGTATTTGGATCGAACGCAGGGCAAAAGCGCCTGTAGAATTCAATCAAACATTCAAATATTGGCCTTTTTCCTAAGACTGGCTCGCACCGCTGAGTTCCAAAGTACGACCAATTAGTAGACTAATTTACCAATTTGTGGACGCTAGCTAGTTTCAAGATATCCACCACACCTATCTTGTTCCCCAACTTATAATTTTAGTTGAATGATTTAATGTAATCATATATATTAATGCTTAAGAAGCCAAAACGCAAGCCTTGGGTTATTAGTGAAATTTTACATAGTTTTATTAATTTTTACCCGTTAATTATAGCAAGAATTCCTATTTCTGTAACTATGTTATGAAATGGAGATGTTTTCGTTTTTAGGTTTGCATTTGTCCGAACAGGATGATCTTATATACCGTTAGTTAATTAGTCTGTGTTAATTAATTATTATACTATTATTATTATTTGATAAAATTTGTATATTGAACTTAAAACCATGTATTTAAAATAAAAAATATATAGTTGTAAAAGATGTATGGTGTTTTTTTTTTTCTTCTGAAATTGCACACTACCCTTCATACTTATATATTACATAGAATTATATCATTTTGGGACAAAAATATCACCGCAAAGTGACATTATTAACTACTAAATTAAGTACTGAATACCGACTGCAAGTTTTGACCATGTAAAGCCTACGTATATTTAGACACAAATGCCTTTTTGATACGATGCAATCAGATAATGAAACGTAGTATAAATTGTATCATTTACCGTTGTTTTCGTATAAATCATGCGAAGGCCGCCCTAACGTAAAATATCACATTCTTACAGGAAGAGGAAATAAAATTGTGAATACAGTAGTGTATAGTTGCTATAAATTGCTAGAGTTTAATCTGTTCACAATCATATCTACATGCGACTCGCCGAACGGCGTGAGCCCTGTGATTTTGGGCACTTCCAGCATCGTCAGCTCTATTATACAGTAAAGCACCTGAAGACTGTCCTTCGCTTTTTGTAAAGCCTGCAATTAAAAAAATAACAATCACGCTTGGACCCTATCATACAGCACAATCTGGTACCAAAGAGCTTGTAATAATACAGTAAATTGATATAATATTTTATTTCATATAGTATTAGTTCCTCCTTGCGGTTTTACTCGTGTCAATTTTGGAATTACCTCAGGTAATTTTTGTATTGTAATTAAAAGTACCCTATGTCCTATTCCAAGACCTAAATTACTTATAACCATATATCAAATAACTGTTCCTTGTTATTTGGTATAATATGTGTGACCTACAGGACTCCCTCAGGCACTCTTTGTTTCTTGATAAAAGTTTTCTTTGAAATACACAAGAAACTTTATTTTTAATTTTACTTTATTTGAAAAATTAACAGCTACAAAAATATAATGAATATTTAAGTGTCAAACAAAAAAGCCGATTACAGATTATCGCACGTGGACCCACCCAAAAAAACTTACCAAAATAGCTTGTTCTTTCAACTCTGGTTTGGTGGCCATTTGTTTTTTCAACTGGTTCATCTCTTGCGGGGTGTACCCGACCAGTTTCGAGAGCACATCGCTAGCGAACTCCACGTCGAGCCCCCCGGTGCCGTCCACGATGGTGCACCTCAAACTCCAACCGTCTTTGCCCACCGACAGTTTAGACAACAGCTTCATAATCTGCCCTTTCACTTTGAAAACTCTACCCGCCCTGTCGCCTTCGCTCATATCGTTAATTTGCTTTATATAAGTAAAAGGCTCGGAAGACACTGCAATAGGACCCTTATTTTTGCTATCTTTGATATCATTTTCGCGCGCTTCAAATCTTACTTCCTCTCTCATATATTCGTCGTCTTCGAAGAACATCAAATCACAGTCGTCGGGATAATCATCGGCTCTATTTACCCTGGTGATTGGGTCTATTTTCAGTCTTTTCTCCGGTTTTGAGATGTCGTCTGTGGATTGTCTTTTGACTGGGTTGTCCCGTATTTGCTCCTCTATAGCCGCCAGCTCGTCCACGTCTATCTCGTCGTCGACGAAGCTGTCCGTGACCGGGACACCGGTGACCCTTGCTATGGGCCGCGTGGTTGGCTCCGATGCTGGTTCAAATGTTTGGCTGTCCACAGCCAGAGGCAACTGGTCGTGAAGTGTCGGTATGTTTGTGTTTCGCAGTTGATTTGCTGAGGTTGAGTTTTGTTCTGAAATAAATATTAACATGCTGCATGTTAAACAAGCCGGTATCAGGAGAGACGCTAGATAGTGACTATTGACTATTTAGAAAAGAAACTATTGATAGTTTTCTAAATCCAGACATTTTTTTTACCTAAGTCCAGTTTTTTCAAACCGTTTTCAAAAATAAGTAGATTCTCAATTCGTGCGCCTTGTTTTTTAATGTAATGATTCACGCCACATCTCTGTCATTTAAGAACTGATTTTTATTTTTACACTTTTCGACGCGATAATGTAGATTGTGTCAATCAATTATCTAATTGAGCTTAGGGACACACTATTTACAACAATAATCTAACAAACAGACCATGGGTTACTTGTACTCCAAGTTTAGCAGAAAGCAGGCCCGCTAAGGAGTTGGATGTGGCAATCTCCTGAACTTCGCCACCGAGCAGTTCTATACAGCTTTCAGTCAACAACAGCATCCCTCTTCTGCATTCGACTGGGCCTGAAACATTTTTGTGTCGGAATGTCGTTAAATTGCAAATTAAAATTAAAAGAGACGAACTTCTTAGCATTCGATGGATTCGCCGTATAGTGCTTCTCCCCCTACTCGATACTGACGATTATTCTTAAAACACGAACCCAACGAAAAAAACACTGGAGCCTGGCGAAATGTCAAATACGCACCGCCATAAATACAAGAAATTCAATTGAAAACGCCAAGGTAAATAAAAATTAAATTATGTTAAGTAGGTATATACTTTTTGGTATTCAAAACTATTTTGTAATTTCTTTTATGCTGTTTCTCCGGCAGTTTCACCAAAAGTACCCTATGTTACTCAGGGACCAATTCAGTAGTTCCAGAGATTACCCCTACATCTAAGCTTACAAATTACCTAACACAAGACACAACTAGAGCAATATATACTTACAGTAAATACTTTATTTGCTTGCTTCTAGAACAGATTTAATTTAATTTAACTTTCCAATAATTACCTACCTTTAACAAGAATTTTGCAGCCAGGTGTGATGTCACAGCTCAAATTCCTCATTGGTTTATATTCGATCGCAGTTATTTCTTGAACACCATCGGTTAAGTGTAATTTGATCATTCTGTAACAATATTTAATCACTATCCATATTTAAATCTATTCATTAAAAAAAGCAAAACCAAACCAATATAAAGAATCCTTTAAAGAATTTTTGAAAATATTGTCTATATGTATATTTGTTGTTTTGTTTGAATTGATTTTGGTACATGTAACTATATGTCTTGTTAACATTTATCCCAAAACAACAGAGTTCCTGAGAGCATTCTGAAAGACGTCACATGAGTAAGTGAGTGGGACCAGTTATTCGATCAGCTTATTCATAATGTATTACATATACATATAAAATCACAAAGTCTGTAGGTGGTAAAGTTATTGATATTATTTTTTAGTGGTGCACCTGTTTGGGATCATGTAACTTTTTTAACTTGCTTGACCGATTGAGATCAGACAACACTTTATTGAGAAATAAAATTGAAATAGGCATGTTGACAGTATTAAAGAATCAAAAAAATAATGGTTTTAGAGAAAAATATATGTCAAAAGAACTCTTAAAAGTCACTCAGTTTTCATTTAAAAATTGTGATTAATAAGATTTTCATTAAAATAAAAGTATAAAATATTGCAATCGGCCATGTTTACTGAAACACCAATCACAGCGAATGACGTCACACTATATTTAACGCCGTGCATGTTACTAGACATACTTATTGTCTGTTACGCGTACGCGTTTCGAGTGATTCAGTTCTCTTATTCGTCTGTGGAGTGATTCCTGCATCATTTAATTAGTAGAATTTGTGTTAAAATGCAATATCCAAGTATCATCAACGATGGAACAAAGTTACATTAAGGCAAATAGCGCTAATTTGCTCAGAATCTATTTGTTGATGTTGGGAGAGTTTCTTGCATCAAACACAGATTTTCATCTGAGTTCAAAAATGTGAAAACTTCCGTGTAAGTACAACATTATTATTAATCTTTAGTGCTAAGTGAAATAGCAGGTATTTTGTGATGAAATTTAACTTAATAGGTAAGTATATTAAACTTGCAGATTGAAGCTATAATATTTTAACACTGAGATATGTTAGTTTATTTTTGAGGTTAGTTAATTCCCAGTTCAAGAAAATAATACTTTTTTTTATTAAGTACTAGGTTTGTAGGTACCTTTTCTCAAAACTCCACAAGTACTATTATGTACAACTTCAATTATAATAAGTAATAAATATATCAACTTAAAAATATATTGAGTTTGCCTGATTATAACTTTTAATAACTACTTTGGTCAAAGAAGCAGAAAATTTTTAATCCCAAAATTTTTCAATGACATATCTTTAAAATTAAGAAACAATAGTTTTAGTGAGGCCTCATTCCAAAATAATTTTTTTTTGTTAAAAACCTGTAAGATTCAAATTAGGTGAAAAAATATGTGGTACAGTATAGGTAGTATATTATTGTATTGTGTTGTAAGTACTTGAAACTTGCTGGTTCAGTACATATTAAAACAAGTATAAAGGGAGTGATTTGTCTGCCAATAAACTGTTATGCAGTTTCGCAGGTTTCATTTAGAAATAACGCTAAATGGTTTTAATTTAATAAAAAGTTTTATTATTATTCAAACCTATCTTTCAAACAAGTATAAACCATTGCTCTCCACACCCATAAATTCAATATCTAATGTCAGCTAGGTAATTTACCTATTTGCAAAGATAGTTAGTTAACAGAAGAAGAAACACTACACACTTGTCACTTTATGTATTTATATAATAATAAATTTTATTTATTTCAGGTCCTCACAACCATCATATGGGGATGATGCTATAAGTTATATGAAACTTAAAAGTGAAGGAAAATTTTTACAGTAAAATGTAGAAATTTTATGTGTTACATTTGATGAAGAATATGTATCAGATTTTCTTGAGAGCATAATAAAATTCTGGAAACCTTATATATATCCATTGTTATATAAAAATATAGAGTAGTAAATAAAAATGCACATGTTTTTGTTTTTATCACGCTTATATTAGCTTCACCTGTAGTATCACTAGTATTATATTATGTATACCTACTAAAAGACTAGTATTATATAACTTTAAACTGACAGCGTGCTACTGGCGAGTTTGTTGCGCAGTTTCTCTTCGGCCATAGCACTAGGAAGCTGTGTGGATATTTTATGGATGCTGTCATAATACTAATTGTAATTTTATTGACGTCAAAAAGAGCCACATTGAATAAACCAACGTTGAATAAAATTATTTGACTTTAACTGAGACTTTGATCTATCTAACCAAATTCCTAGAACCCTACTTGGGGTGCTGAAGCACCCCAAAAGGTTTTGTTTTTCAGTTTATTTTACTGGTTTATAATAGTAGGGATGTTGAAGACTTTTGAAAATCAAAATCCTAATTAGTCCGTCATCAAAGTGGTCTTCACAAAAATAAATTGCCGAATTTGTAACTACACCTGCTGGGTTTCGCCTTGCAAGCTTTAACCACTTATTTCTCACTTTTTTCTTGTTAGGAACATGAGCAAACTATTTATTAGGTAAGGTTTTTATGTGTTTTTAGATACAGAGAGGGACCGCACACCACTTGTACACTTTGGAATTAATTTTTAATAAATATATTGTTGACTTTGTTCGTCGAGCATACACACAATGCTACGTGAATTTAGGTGTGACGTCACAAGTGGCGCCATGACACTCACGAGTGTTTTCGCGCACAATTCAAATTAGACAAAATAAAATGCAGTAATTTGCGTTAAAACTATAAACTAATGCTGAAATAATGAGTTTTTCGGAAATAGTAGACGTGTACCTGCATTATAAAAGGGGATTTCAAAATTAGTCAACATGCCTATTGCAGCTATTTTAAAACTTTTTTCAAATAGCTGCAATTTCAATTTTATTCTTTTTTTTGCGGATGGATAAATCCGACACTACGTGGAATAGCATAGAATACTTGAAGGAGTCTCAGGAAATTAATTTTATAAATATGAGTAGGTATGTGGGTTTGTTCTTATCAAAATGGACCCGAGGCACCTTTGCACACTTTTCACTTTTCTTTGTAGTTTGAGATTTGTACATCCACACATAATTGGCTACTTGACTAATTTTTTTTTAGTCCATCGTCGTCGTGCTCAGACGAAATATTTATTTTGTCTGAGCCGTCGTGTAGATTAATAAAAAATATTGGACACGTACTTTTTTATTTTTTTACGTAATCAATAAATAATTGAGTTGAAATTGAGTATGATACATTGAGTTGAAATTTCGCGTGACGTCACAAGCACAACCCAGTGCAGTTTTAACGGGACTTATACTGAATAATGACGTCACGAATCTCCCACCCTAATCTTTAATGCACTTTATCTACGTTTATTTTCATAAATTTGAAAAAGCAAAAAATACGTGTCTATTATTTTTTTTATTTTCTAACTCTGACTAATTAGAATTTTGATTTTCATACCCTGGAAAATAGCCAGTTGAAAAATTTACCTGTATATTACTCTCAGATATTATAATAGATGTGGTGTCATAGGTTTTAATCCTTACTAACATTATAAATGTGAAAGTGAGTTTGTTTGTTTGTTAAGCTTTCATCCTTAACTGCTCGGCTGATCATCACAAATGCATGTGGTCAAGGGTGCAGAGAAGGACATAAGGTACTTTTGTCTCAGGATTCCCGCGGGAACTCCGAAATTACACGGGTGAAACCGCAGGTAACAGCTAGTAACTAATAAAAGTTGATAATTTATATATATATAGCTAACTATAATCATTTTAGTACTGTTTTACCTATGACTGGGAACCTTATCCTCAAACCGCACTGTGGCTTCCACATTTTCCATGTTTACCTTTTGGAGCTTCAAGTATTGCTGGTAAGCAGGTGTGCCTAAAATAATACAATCTTTTTTAAGAATACAGGGGTTTTGCATTGATGCTTTTAAATGATGGTAACTTTGTTGCTCGACATCTGATTTCAAGAACATTTTGATATCAAGTTTGAATCACTAAACTTGGAACACCTGGTTACAGTTTTACATGGAAAATAAATCAGCTTGGTAGTTCTAGTTGGCACAATATAGCGCAGACTGGCCTCTGACAGTAAACACTTACCAATGTCAATAGCAGCATTGATTTGAAGCACAAATTTGCCATTCAAAATGGTTTTGGGCAGTTCCTTTATGTTAATAGGTAATGAGCCAGGACAGATGTCTTTCAAATCATTCAGCAACCATTGTTCCTTCGCTAAGGCCTGTATTTCGGTATCACTGTTTACCGTCTCACTGTTCTCTGTTAAATATTCTACACATCTGAAAAATATAAAATAGCAATATTATTGAAAGTGAATTAATAGAATATAAAAATAATAATAATGTTCAGGCATCATCACACAGCCATCTGCACCCAACCTAGGCAGAGCTTTTACTATGGGTACCAGGTAATCAGACAACTAATTGAATACAGTATAATTATTTTTAAAAATACATAAAAAAGGAGCCTAAAAGGAGGCTCCAGCTATTTACTTAGTTATAAGTTCATATTGTGAAAGTAATAAATAAATTTGAATATGTAGATACTAAACACATACAAGTATTCATCATAAATATTTAAACTGACGCGTGACGGGGGAATGGAACCTGCAACACTAGTGTAACAGGCATGTTCACTAACCAGTAACAATTACTAGACCAGTATTTTATTTATTATTTATAAACTAGCAGTTTTTTTATATGGGTTTGTCTTTGCTAGTCCCTTCACTAGTTTTTTGCTTAGCCCTTGGAGCCTTTTGTTGTTCTTACTTTTATAAATGGAGTTTAGGTTCAGGCTCAGCACATTGTAAATTGTTCAAAATCTTACATGTTCTTTCTACTAGGTATTTATTTGAAGACACTTTGCTCTAAGAATAACACAAAAATAGATACGTAGTTTGTTTATCGTTTACGCGTTACAAAAAAATAATTCAAAGTAAAATTAATATAGGTACATAATAAAGAAAATTAACCCACCCAGCAAGCCACTCATCGTCAACAAACATGTGATTAGAGGTTAAATATGTCTTCACTAATGTTATTTGTGAGTTCATTTTCTTTGTATATAAAGTTTTTTTAATTTTTACTCCAAAATTATCACCTGAACCTCACAGCACTGAGCAAATAATCACTACGTGCCTCACAGAACACGTAGGTATAAAGTATTAGTGGTAATGTTTACACAACAATCTTGTTCCTGAATATCGATTTAGTTTGTGCCTGCGAAATGCCGAAAGAATAGCTATTAAAAAAACTGATTTGTATTGTATTATTCACTACGTGGTTTGAAGATCAAAAAACGTAAAAAAAACTTAGTGATTTTATTTAGAACTGTTTTTTGCACTTTGATGAACCACTTTGCAAATTAAATAACAAAGAGTATATAACCACTACGTTTAAATAATTAATGGTTTGCGTTTGCGCCAAACGGCAAACAACACATATTTATTTTTGTAGAGTTTATGCAGCCAATTCACATACCTACATATTTATTTTCTTCAATTAAACAAATTATATAATCATTTTGCGCGCATTTTTTTTATGTTGAGTCACAGACGAATAAGAGAACATTGTTGAGTTTACCCTCAGAAGAATAAATTTACCCCATTTTTTGTGAAGTTTACCCGTTCGGGGAAGACAGAAGGAAACTTAGTCCATATAGCCAATTCAGTGGTATATTTCTTCCTCTGAAGTTATTTACATCGAAATGCATTGGTGAGATGCATTTCGATGCTTTACCGTAACTTTTGGCAGCAAACCTTCATAGTTGAACCTTAATAGGACGCTCTGTGGCAAGTTGTATAGTAAAACGAAAACCTCCCAATGAACGCCTATTTCATCTTATTTCACTTTTCGCACACTTTTCATCACTAACGGATCACTATTATGCAAAATCCACCATATTCACACAAATTAATCACGATAAACTAATTTGCAAAACTGACGTCCACCCTGCTAAAAATCCCGCCAAAAATCCGATCATTTTTATTTTATTACGTCATAATAATTAAGGCATCTCCACATTCGCGCGCGAACCACGTGCGAAGTCGCGAAACAGCCGCGAAATACCCGCGATCTTGAGTCCACATTCATGGATCGCGGATCCCGGATCATGGATCGCGGGTGTCTCGCGGCTTCGGAACCGTGCGCGATTGTGGAGAGGCCTTAATTATTTCTATCACAATAAGGCTAGGCGCACACATACAACTTCTACATCGACTAAACTGTTTAGTCGAGTTGTGTACTCCTCGTGAATTCCACACAACTATGGGGCTTTTGTCAAACAACTATCGTGATGACAGTATGCGCAAGTTCTATGATCGCAGTACATTCCTATAAAATTATGAAACACAACAAAAGAGTTGTTCAACTAAAGCGCTTATTACACCTTGCAATTTCAAGACACCAATTTAGTGCTCTAAATCGGACCCTAAATTGTATCCGATTTAGAGCTCTAAATTGGTGCTCTGAAATTGCAAAGTGTAATAAGCGCATAAAAATTGTATGCATGCGCCAGGCTTGTGAGATACACTACGAAAAACGTAGGTAAGTAGGTAATTTTAACTCCATGGTAAAATTCGAACCACAGCGTACTTATTGACATGAGTGTGAACCGTCATTTCGTCAACCGACGGCCCACGTACCTACGGCAAAAAGGATAAAAAAAAAGTTGCCGATTTTTCATCTCCCTCGTAAAGTCGTAAATTCTGGTCGCAGTTGACAACAATAGCGATTTTTATCAGAAGATTATTGATATTTATGTTTAATTGTAAATCGGTGTTTCAAGACAAAACCCTTTATTTGTGATTTGCGCCGTGGAGGTAAAAATATGAAGAGGCGGAATGCCGAAACTGGCAAAATGCGGCGCACCATGAAGCGCACAAAAATCGCTGAAGGGATATATGGAAAGTAAGTATTTTCAGGATGTTTGCGAAAAATATTTACGATAATTTCTAATAACGATTAACATTTTACATAATAAAGTCATAAAATCTCAAATAAACACTCATAGTTTGATGTGATGTCTGTATGAGTAGGTAGATTAGACCATCTGTTTTTCTTGATCTATAGTGGTATGGTAAAAAAAACAAGAAATTTTAGCGACATGTGTTTTCATAAGAACCAATTATAATTTGTGTGTTTTATTTCTGATATATGTTATGGTATTTGTCTAAAGTGTTCTCCGCCATATTCTGTTTGTTTTAGTTCAATGATATATTTGAAGTTTGTGATGCTTTGGGCGACTGTTGTGATGGCTGATTATATGCTGGAATTCAGATTTGAATTCATATGGCCATTCTGGATGATGCTGCAATCTATGTATGATTCATATAAATATCAAGGGATTGTAAGTAATAAGAGTTATATTAAATATATAAATAATTTAAATCATTAAAATTACTTAATTTGATGGAGACGGAGCTAATTTAAAAGTGTTGACTTGTATGTTAGAAGTGTTATTTCTGCAGGTTTTCTCAATGAACTAGGTTTAAGAATATGTGTGTGTGTATACTAATTTAAGGTTTTTTTTTAAGTACTGAGATAAAATGTATCCCATATGTTGAATTGGGATGGGCAGAACTTCCGCCCAGTATTATCCTTTCAATATGTACATTTTCAAATGAATAGCTATTGGTATTGGTCTGGTTTTTGATAGATACAGGATCATATAACTAATAATTAACATTTCACAATATTTCATTTGATCCCACATTGAACTCTGCATTGTGTATACTAAGCAGACATGGTAAATAATAGAACTGCTAGACAAATGCACATAAATTTTGTCATTTTTGTTACAAATTAAGTAAAATAAATCCAATATATTTATTTGACTTGTAATTGAGAGCTCCACTTGTATACTGGTTAGTAAACCAGTCATACCAATACCAGGTGTTATGGTAAACATGTTTGGGTATTTGGCAGGTATTTATCATAAGTATATTATATTATATGAGCTGTCTGGTGTACATAGCTCTGCTTAGTTTGGCCTTGTGCACATCTAGGGAGGCCTACAGTAGGTACTTTAATCAGGCCTTAGAAAAATTTCATCCGTGACTGAATTTGGCTCTAGTTTGGTAGTTCTGTGTGATTAATTTATTATTATTATTTCCAATGGCTACTTTTTGTTCACAGGCATACCTGGTACTCTTCATCTGTACAGCGCTAACATCAGACTTGATATGTTTCTTCTTCATACCAATACAGTACTTATTCTTAGCTGCCAGCACATATGTTTGGGTTCAGTATGTCTGTTACACATGTGAGTAAATATTAATTCGTTTTTATCGTTGCAGTCAATGCACTGAATATCCCTGCTATCAAATAACAGTCAGGTGCGGTCCGAAGGAGTCACAGGGGATAAGACCCTCCCTCCCATAAATCCATTTGTTTTACAATATTGTGTGCATGTGTGACATATTTTATTATTAGTGACCCCCTCTAAACTTTCAGGCTGCGACCCGCGCCTGATTACAGTAATAATACATATACAAAGATACATTATATTACAATGTTATATAATGTAATTACATTATATTCCGATTGTTACCTGTTTTGTGAGCCCAATAAATAAATAAATAAATAAATAAATAAATGTCAATGGAAGTAAGAAAGTAAAGTAGCAAAAAAAGCAAAGATATAAACATACTAGGTAGGAATACAGAAAATACAATATTTTGATCTTATTCCTTCAGCTGTGAGCTGTATGTCCAGTTAGAGAAGAAACTGCAACTATTAATAATTTTATTGTAATAATGGTAAATTAAGAATAATCACAAAGAAAAATAATAATAAATATTGGATAAATAATATAACTTAATAATAAAAAAAACTTGAAATATCATAAACAACATAATATTTAATTACGGTTAGGCGGAGATAAACTATTGTATGTTATTGTTGTAGGTATGTTGGTTGATATTTTTTTGGTCAAGGTCCTCATTACTATCATTGGTCCATGTTGCTATTAATATTAATTAATCACCACACATTTGATATACTATCAGTGACAATTGAAATCGATTTATTTTTTACCTAATGATATTATGTTATCAGCTGCAACTGAAATCAATTTATTTATAACTAGCTGTGCCCCACGGTTTCACTCGCGCGTTTTTCGGTATTCCTCCAGGAACTCATATAAAGTAGCCTAAGTAGCCTTGTAACATCAGCTATCATCTGCCAGTGGAAGTCCTGTCAAAATCAGTCCAACCGTTTCAGAGATTAGCACAAACTAACAAACATACAGACAATTAAGAATTTTTTAAGTACCATTGTATACCTACTTTCACATGAATTTAGTAAAAAGCTGTTATTTTGATATTACAAACAGCCACCTTTTATCTAGACTAGCTGTGCTTGCGACTTTGTTTGCTTGGTCTTATTGATAGATTTCCTGCTTCAATGTGACTGAAATCGAATTCGAATTTTAATTGAATTTTTTTTTTCTTATTTCGTCAGACTTGGAGACTTTCCAATCGTACACTATATATAGTAAATTAATACATATTTGCAAATATGCAAATGAGCTGATCTCTTGGTCGTCATTCGTTCAAATATATATAATTTTTTAACTATCCAGTCGCGGACAAGGGCCTGTGCCTGCCGACGGCGGCGATATGCTGCGCGCTGGTGTACGTGGAGGGCGCGCTGCGCACGGAGCGCGCGGGCGGCGGCGCGGCGGCGGGCGGCATCGAGCTGTGCCGGCCGCTCGCCGCGCACTGCGTCGGCTACCCGGTGGTCACGCTCGGCGTCAGCTTCAAGTCGTACGTCAGCCACAGGTAGGTACTGGCTAATCTGACCCCATAGCGGCCATAGCCAAGTTGATAAAATTTGTAATAATGGTTAACACATAGAAACTGAGGAACGGCCTTTCTAACTTTCTTATCGGATGCCTACGTCATACAAAGAATACAACCTCCAAGTTTCGGGTCTCTACGATCAGCGGTTTAGGCTGTGTGTTGATCCATCAGTCATTCAGAACAAAGCATTTTATATAATTATATACTAGCTGTCCCCCGCGATTTCAGCCGCAGTAATTTCGGAGTTCCCGCGGGAATTCCGGGAAAAAAGTACTCTACTTCCGTCTTTGTACCCCTGACAGTAGTTTACGGTGATTAGCTGTTCCCCGCATTAATTCCGGAGTTCCCGCGGGAATTCCGGGATAAAACTATCCTATCTTTTAAGTTGGACCATATTATAATTGGTTACAAAATTTTATCAAAATCCGTTCAGTAGTTTTGGAGTCCATCGCGGACAAACAACGTGACACGTGATTTATATATATTAGATTAAGATAAGATAATATAGATTGTCAACATTGCTGCACGTATTCCGAAAAACGCAAATACACCAGCATACATTTTTTTTTTTCATCACTAATAAAAATATATAGTAATAATAATAAAATGAATACTAGTATATTATACAATACTAAGCTGTTCCCATTTGTTGACAAAGCCCACAGACAATTTTATGGTCTTAAAACAACTGTTTACTTTGTTTGTGATTAATTATTTTTGTACCAAATGATAAATACTCGTAAATAATGCAAGTCTTTAAATCAGTTTTTCTTTGCCACAGATTAAGACTGAGGCGGCAGCGGCAAGTGAGGGCTGACAATGAGTTCTACTTCCAACTAATGAGGGATGCGCCGTCAGAAAGCGCTATAGAACAGGTGAGTGCACGAAAGTCGAAACTACTCTTAATTTTTACCGTTTTGACCCAAAATTAATTAATTAAAAATACAAAAATAAAATTCACATTCCAAAGAATAATAATAACTTTCCGCCGCACTCAGTGTCGACTTTAATGATTACTTAGTTAAGTATAGATTTTTAAAACAAAACTGCCGCAATCAGACAAGTTTAATAAATTATTGTTAATTGGCATTTAACTAATTAATTTAAATCTCATTAAATGCCAATTAACATTAATTTACTGAACGTCTCTGATTGCGGCAGTTTTGTTTTAAAAATCTATACTTAACTAAGTAATTATTAAAGTCGACTATGAGTGCGGCCGTATGATTTGCTATATATTTCTTTATTTACCGTTAGTATTCAGATTTCAATCATTCATCTCCTATTTGACTATTTTTTTAATTTTTATCCCGTCCTGTAGATTCATAAAAATGAGTGCAATAAAATTGTGTATTGTGCAATATAGTCTAGTTTACTCGACATATTATATTATTAGTGACTCTCCCCCAAATTTCAGCCTGCGACCGCGCCTGGCAAGGAGCCGGACGGCGCCGGCGAGCCGCGGCACATGAACGGCTCGCTGCGGCGGCGGGGCGCGCGCGCGGAGCCCGGCGCCGCGTGCCCCGCCGCCGCGCCGCCCGCCCCCGCCGCCGCGCCCGCGCACGAGGTGAGCGGCCGCCGGCCAGCGCGCGGCGTCGGAGGTCAGCCGACACAATGTAGGTCACCGTGTAGGTCGCTGACCTCCGGCGCGCGGATTTTTTTTTTAAGAAGACCAAAGTTTTAAATAAAGTACTATTATTGTATACAAGCATCCAATTACATTGGTCTCCGCTGATAGAAAACAATAGGCTAGCTTCCTGGGTAAAAAAATCGAAATTCTATTTAGTCCGTCAGTTAGATAATAAAAAAATAAAAGACACGTATTGTGTGGGGCACAGTGACCTGTGACTGATACGGCTAGATATGTTGATTTATTTGTTTATTGTATATCAGGGTGATTGTCTATGATTGATGTTGTGGTCGGCACGGGACGCGGCTGGCGAGCCGATTCGTTTGTTATGGATTAATTGATAGTATACCGACGCCCGTGACCGACATGAATCGACTGCCGCGACCGGGCCGTAGGAAAGCGGCTCGATCGCGTAAATCGCTGTCGAAAGCAGTGTTCGGTTTCACGCAGTGGACCGAACATGCTCCCGACCACGAGATGAGAGATGAAATGAGATTAAATGATTACAATTAAAATGATACTCAGAAGTGATAATGATTATAGCAATTGACATAAAAGCACAAAAAAACATACAAAAATTCGTAATGATCACGTAAAGTCTCTATAGTTTTGATTCATCAAGGACCTTAAAATTACACCTTTTTGGTTTAGGCGAAGTTGCCCGATCGACTAACTCTACACTCGATTGACTTTTCCTGCCCGCACTGATCTCACTTTCGTTTCGCGCACTCACTACACTCACACGCACGTCACTGCTGGCTCTGTTCTCCGCCTGCGCGGGGGGAGGGATGCGTAACGCCCGCCTCCTCCTCCGCCACCAAATGCTCGCTCCCAGGACAGCTGCAGCAGCTATGATCACGTAACTGACCACATATTGATGAATGTCATGTCCTGATATTGATATCTCTGAAGACTGAACCTTTTCCTTCATTGTCGCTATTTGATTATGTAGTTCAGCTAAGCTTTGGTTGATTTCCTTTTGCTCTGGCGCCTCGTTCTCAATAGTTGGCAATGATATATTGATAACATAGTTTATCTGAGGAATATCCACAGACATGCTCGCTGAGTTGATATACAAAGTGTTTGCAGACTGATGATGAGAGTAGAACGTAAAATCTTCACCTTTGATAACACATCTTTCGCTTAAATGAATAAGACCTGCTTTGCTAATTTCTTGTCTCGTAATGTTGTTTCCGCAGATTATTCTCAATGGATACTTATTACAGTAAAAATATAAATAACTATAAATATCTGTAAGATCCACCCATTGATTTCTACATACTTTTTTCTGAATCTTGCATCTATCTTTACTCGTAGTCTGTTGCAATTCACAAAATTTTTCTTTAGCTGATAAATGAGTGACAGGACTTCTTAGTTTACACAAGTATTTAAGTTCATGTGTAACACAATTTTGCAGTTCGTTATACGTTATCGTTATGAATGCGTCTTTCTGCAAATTTATGGCTATGTATTCAGATACAGGCGTAACACTTATCATATCTGAATCTATTTGATGTGGAATAGGGACTATTTTATAAAGTTGATAAGTATCCCTGCTTATCAACGGAAATTTAATTTCAAACATAAAATAATCTTGAGTGATCCTCGCTCTTATTTTTATAATTTTATAAATTTCTGAAAACTCTCTCTGAATATTTTCCAAGGGTAAGGTTAATTCCTTTGATAATTGACTCAATATAGTCTGTAGTTCATTACGCAGCTGCTCTGGTGTCAACAAATAAATATTAAATTTCCCATGATATAAATCAGTTAGTGTCTCCAACAATGTGTCTTGAATTCTTTTTAAATTATGAAGCATACTCATAGCAGTTATCGATAACATAGTAAAATCTTCCAACATAGAAAGTTTTTGCACTTGTTCCTTAAGATAATTTGTCGACTCATCTAAGCTGTTTAAATGTTTATTTATTGCTTTATGTTGCCTTGCTACCATTTCTTCCGTTCTTTTTAATAAATTATATTCCCCTTCGACTACTGATGTTTGATTTCTCCATAATGATTCTAGGTATCTCTGATTGTTCTTTAATAATTCTATATCCTTTTTATACTGTTCTGCGAAACGATCGTCTAATACGCCGAACAACGTATTCGCAATGTAACCTACTCCATTGATAATGCCCCGTCGCTGTCTCGAGATCCCGTTACCTTCCTGATTCAGCAAAAGTTGATTATAGTATTGTAGCTCAGTCTGTTCGTGACGTAATTGTAGTAAAATCATCTGGCATTGTGTTTGTTCCTGGAATTTATCACATGTTCTTTCTAAGTACTGCGTGAATTTGTTAACAGCTGTTGCACCTTCCCAGTATGGAGACATATTATAGTATACAATCATAGTCCAGTCGTCACGAATAAGTTGTAAGTTGGCTATAGAATCGAAGTATAAGAATTGGTCTTCATTAAATTTTGTTACGTTAAACAATGCACTCGCCGGTGATACAATCGTCAGGAATAAAATAAGTGATATAGCCATTGATATAAATTGATAACTTTTTGCTAACTTGCCATTATTATTCGCCTGGTTTCGAACTCTATCTTTACTTTCATCACTCTTTTGTTCATCTGATACTGTTGAGGAGTTCGATTGAAGTGGCAATAACGATATTTTGGAGACCGGTCTTTTCATAATGCCATTTTTTGTCTTCAAGGTTACTACTCTCACACGATCTCCTAATTTGATGTTTTCGTGTTTTTTCCACCATTTACTTCGAGCTGAAAGTTGAGTTAAATAGGCTTCTATTTGTGCTAAAATCGTGGAATACTCTACAAATGTCAATTTTTGCTCTCCAATTCTCCTCCTTAAATGATATTTAAGGCTGCGTACTGACCTCTCCCATAGACCTCCTTCTGAGGGCCATGACGGCGCATTAAAATGCCAAATGATATTCAGTGATGATATTTGTTGATAAAAGCTATCGTTAAAAATGTTCTTTAACTCCTGATATTCTTCGCTGATAATTCTGTTAGCTTTGATAAACTTTGTTCCATTATCGTTATAAATGTGACGAGGAGCACCTCTCCTGGCAGCCATCCTCCGAAGGGCTGCTAAAAATGCTTCACTACTCAAATCGGACACCAGTTCCAGATGTACGGCCTTGGTGACCATACAGATAAAAACCGCTATATATCCTTTCGTGGTTTTTATTCCTCGTCCTTTATTTGCTTTGATATCTACAAATCCTGTGTAATCCACTCCGGTATGATAGAAAGGTGGAGCTGGATTAATTCGAGCTTCTGGTAGATCTCCCATGAGTTGATATTTAAGTTCTGGATTGTTTTTTCTGCAGATAATACACTCCCTTAATCGTTTTTTGGTTGCTCTATTCCCTCCAATAATCCAATATTTTTGCCTTAAGTTTGATAACGTGAGCCTGGGTCCGCCGTGATAAGTTAACTGATGTGCCTCGTCAATTAAAAGTTGCGTTAATTTATGATTATGTGGAATAATAATGGGGTGTTTCATTTCATACGGAATGTGTGCATTTCTTAATCTCCCTCCGACTCTTAATATTCCTTTTTCGTCGATAAACGGATATAAATTCAATAAATTACTTTTGTTATCCACTTTGTTATGTTTTCTTAATTGCTCAATGTCCGTTTCAAATACAACATATTGCACATACTTTATTATTTGTAACTTTGCATTCTTCAATTCCAGTAATGTGAGATAGGTATTTGCAGGTTTCTGTTTACATTTGAATGCTCGTCGTATCCATGCAAATACACGAACAATTTTTATGAACGAGTTATGTATATCTAATAATGTTGCTATAATATTGGTATGACTGTCTGTTTGTACGACATTGCTTCTATGTACTTTTAATTCATGATTTGTCGAGTAATTAATTTTGTCTTCGGTCGAGTTCCATTGTAATCCTAAAGTTTTTCCTACACCTTTTGATTTAAATTGATAAAGTATGTTTTCGGTGCTTTGTTTATTCGCAATTGAGTCCAACATCTTTGACTTAGTACATGCCCATTTTTGTAGAGTGAACCCTCCTGACTTTATTACATTACACAAATCCGATATTTGTTGTTTTCCTTTATTAATAGAGTGCGCTCCATATGCAAGGTCATCCATATAAAATGCTTGTTCAATGATATCTGCTGCTTCAGGATAGCTGCTCCTTTCGTCAGTTGCTAGTTTCTTCAACGCCATCATTGCCAAAAATGGTGCTGCCTTCGTACCATAAGTCACGGTCGTCAGTTGATAATCTTGAATAGGCTGCTGTTGATAGTCTCTCCACACGATTTTTTGATAATTTTGATGATGTTCACTGATATAGATCTGCCGGTACATCTTCTCAATGTCCGCAGTGTACGCATATTTATACTGCCTCCATTTTAGAACTTGAGCCTGTAAGTCTTGCTGTAGGTTGGGCCCTTTATACATTACATCATTTAGACTCATCCCTGAGGACGTCGTTGCTGACGCGTTAAATACTACGCGTAATTTAGTTGTAGTCGAATCTGTGCGATGTACTCCATGATGCGGTAGGAAACATTCTGTCGTATAAGTATTTTTTGATGGGACCATGTGACCTAGTTCTTGATATTCCTTAATAAATGCTTTGTAATCAGTTGATAACGCTACATCTCTGTCTAGTTTTCTTTCCAAATTTTTAAACTGAGCTATTGCTAGCTCTTTTGATCTCCCTAATTGATATTTCTCCTCGTCTTTGAAAGGTAATTCGACCTCATATCGCCCATCGTCACGTCGCTTCGTCGTTTTATTATAATGTTGTATACAATGTTGATCTTCTTCTGATATGTTTGACGCTTCATTGATATCCTCTATCTCCCAAAATTTATGTATATTTTTCAAGTTTGATAACACCACGTTACAACGAAATGATTTCATATTTCCACATAAAACCCATCCCAGTTGAGTTTGCTGGGCAAGTGGTTGAGATAAATTTTCTCCCCTGATGATGCCTCCTAACATGATAAGTGCATAAATATCTGCACCAAATAATAAATCTACCGGTCTGCTAATATGATATTCTGGATCAGCTAAATTAATATTCTTGATATACTCCCATGAGGGCTTTTCAAATGATACGTTGGGCAGATTTTTAATTAAGTTGTTCATGATATATACTTCGGCCTTAAATGAAAACTCATTGTAAATTGAGTTACATTTGATATTAAGCGTTCCTTTACAGCTACTTTCTCTCTCACCTACTCCAAAAACGATCGCTTTACTCTGTCGTCTTTTAATTCCTAATGTTTGTGCTCCATGCTCCGTGATAAGAGACAATTGCGACCCTTGGTCAATCAAGGCTCTCATCCTTATGATTGATCCATCTGCGGCCTCGACATTAACTAACGCCGTAGATAATAAAGTTTCCATTGTTTCGTATTGCGATACATGCGACATATTTGTACCATATTGATTTTGATTACTCCTATTAAATGTAACACGTTTTGCAACTTCGTGGTCCAATTTTGTTGGTGGCTTCCTTTGCCTATAGGCGTCATGTATCACCGTATGATGATTCTCCGAACAAATGCGGCATCGTCTTTGTGAGGTACATATTTTGTCATAATGTGGATATAAGCAATTCTGGCATATATTCCTTTGTTGTATCATATTTAATTTTGCGTCATTCGTCATACTTAAAAAGTTTTTACAATAAACTAATGCATGTTCCTGATTGCATAACGGACACCTTTTGTTCCATGCCGATGACGGTGCCGTTGCATAAAAGGATCGCATAAATGGCTTCGGCGAGTTATTATTCCAACTGTAATTTGAATACTTGTTATAATACTGCATGTTCTTTCTAGGGCCGTGGTACATACTTTGATTAGTTTGATAGTTGTTACTCTTCTGATAAATATTGTTCTGCGTCCTGCGTCCTTGTTCTAAAGTTGTGAATTTGCTTTCCAAGTAGTTTAGAAATTCTTGTAAACTTGGTAATTCGCGAGAATTTTTCAATGACTCTATGTACTCTGTATATGATTCACCATCTAATTTTTGTGACAAAAGGTGAATAAGTATTGGATCCCACGTACCTATATCCACTCCAAGGTTTTTTATAGCGTTTAATGTTTCTAGGGTGACGTCATGCATTTTTCGAATGTGCCCTAACGACTGTTGTTGTGACGTTGGAAGGCTTAAAAGAATGTTGAGGTGTGAAGTAAAAATAAGTTTTTTGTTGTCATACCGATGGTTTAATATATCCCAACATGTATCATAATTTTCTGTGCTGATCGGGAGATGTTGTATGAGTCTTTCCGCTTCACCTCTTATTTTGTTTTTTAAAAACAGCATTTTTTGAGCCTTTGATAGGCAAGGATTTAAATGTATTGCTTCCTTGAATAAGTCTTTGAATGAGGTCCATTGATGATAGTTACCGGTGAAGATAGGGATGTCCACTTTGGGTGTGGATTTTTCTCGATGCGCTACGGACCATAGTTTAGTGTTGATAGCTTTTTTCAAATGAATATACACATTTTCATGATCTGTGAATGCCCTTTCATACTCTTCGTTGTCGCCCTCTAGTTCGGCATAAATTTTCCAATGCTGTGAATCTATAGTTTCCCATCTAGTTTGCAATTGCGAAAGTACATCTTCAAATTCCCATTTCTCGGAGATATTTTCGATTTTGATACCATTAACGGTTCGCATAAAGGCTGTAAAATTGATAGTTTGAACATGTAACATGTCATCCAACTTGCTGAATGACCCTTGTGATTCCTTTACCGATCCTTGTTTTTCATAATTATTCTTCGCACCTATCTCTTCGCTTGATACGTTCCCCTCTTCCTGATAAGCGTGGCCTGATTCTTCCACTGATAATTTCCCTTTTTGATATTGTTTACTCGTACTTGCGATTGCTCCTTTTGAATACGCACTCGGCTCTGTTGCCGAGTTATCCATGATGTATGTTTTAATTTTGCGATACAGCTTCTCCGTTTTTTCATAGTATTTTCCTTGAAAATACGGCTGTTCTTTGTCTTCAGCCTTTAAAATTTCATTATGATTACCCTGATATTCTCCCCAATACGATTCTAAAGTCTCTAGTTTGCGTGCAAAATAGTTAGGGGTGGACTTACGTTCCCTTCCATCCTTTTGAATGTTGCTCTGCAGCTTTTCCATGGCTGCATAGAGCTCAGCTTGAGACTCGTACAGATACTCTATGTTGAGACTCATGATTATATTCCTAACACAGATATGAACTCTTGATAGGCTGATATACCCCGATACCCCGATATACTCCTGATACAATGATATGCTCTTGATCCCCTATATCCCCTTGATATGCTGCTCACTGCAACGCTTGATAAACCCCGATAGTTCCCCTTGATATGCTGCTCACTGCAACGCTTGATAATCCCCGATATCCCTTGATAATCCGATGTTCCACTATTCACTCATGTCCACAAAAAATTCACTGATAATGTCACAGTTTGTCACTACACTCCACGAGCTCGAGAGTCCGTCACTGGTACCCAATTAATAGCTCGAAGGACCAAAAATGTTTGGGGCACAGTGACCTGTGACTGATACGGCTAGATATGTTGATTTATTTGTTTATTGTATATCAGGGTGATTGTCTATGATTGATGTTGTGGTCGGCACGGGACGCGGCTGGCGAGCCGATTCGTTTGTTATGGATTAATTGATAGTATACCGACGCCCGTGACCGACATGAATCGACTGCCGCGACCGGGCCGTAGGAAAGCGGCTCGATCGCGTAAATCGCTGTCGAAAGCAGTGTTCGGTTTCACGCAGTGGACCGAACACGTATTTTTTGCTTTTTTAAAATAATGGAAATATGCATAGATAAAGCGCATTAAAGTTTAGGGTGGGGGACTCGTGATGTCACAGCTCGCTATAACGTGCGAACAAACTGTAGCGAGGCGTGACGTCATGTGAAATTTCGACTTGATATATCTCCGTTATTTTTTGGTTATATAAAAAAAAAAATACGTGTCCAATATTTTTTTAATAATCTACAAAACGGACTAAAAAAACAATTTAGGAAACTAGCCTATTCATATATATTTAGACATCAAAGACAGGATAAATAATAATAAAAAAAATAACTGCGATGACAAAAGTCAAGTATCAGACAACTAGCAATCCGATTGTTTTTTTTTATTAACTAGCTCTTCCCAGCGGTTTTAGGGATAGGAATTTAGGGATAAGACTAGCCTATGTCCTGTTCTATGTGCAACATACGAGTATTTATGCAAAATTTCATGATGATCGGTCGAGTAGTGAAGGCGTGAAACTGTAACAAACAAACAAACTCATATTCGCATTTTTAATTAATTAATTAATTAATTAATTTTTTTTCGGAAAACTTAACATTCTGATCTGTATTTAAGTCATAATGGCAAGGATGATGTCGTTATCCGTCCTCAGTCCGAGAAGCAAGAGAAGCAGCCGCCGCGCGACCGCCCGCCCGCGCTCAGCAACGGCGCGGCGAGCGGCGCGGGAGCGGGGGCGGGAGCGGCAGCGGGAGCAGCAGCGGCAGCGGGAGCGGGCGACGATGACGACCACAGGCACGACCACGCTAAAGGTACGGTACGCTGACACTAGAGGTCGCTGCATACGTAACGAGATAATACCTCGGACGGGACGTGAACGTGACGGAGACGTGACTGCCTCGTTCACAACGGGAACGTGGTGGTGAAACCCGTCACTTATGCAGCTTTTTCTTGCCTTATATAGCATTCCAAGACATATTATTTGTACATATTTACCAAATAGCAGTTTCCCGCGGTGCCATCTGCGGAAACGGGGCTCTGTCTGTAACTTTTCGTTCTTGGTTTCGGTCCGCAGGGAGCGCCAAGTCGTCGAAGAGTGACAAAAAAGAGTCGAGCACACAAAAAGAAGAGAGGAGGAAGAGCAAAAACAAAGATAAGGATAGGGACAGCATCGATAGTCATAAGAATACAGAACACAGTGAGTATATTTTTTTAACCGTTCATCTTTCAGCAGTATAATCGTAATTGCGTTTCAAATCGATCTCAATTTAGAAGCAAGGTCATTTGAAAGTAATATATTTTATTTTACCGATTATGTAACTCTTTCAGCAAAAGAACAAATAGTTAAGGAAGCAGAAAGTACAAATGTTAAAAATAAGGAAAATAGCAGTAATAAGGAGAAAGAGAGAGACAAGGAGAGGGAACGTGAGAACAGGGAGAAGGAGAGAGAGCGCGAGCGCGAAAAGGAGAGGGAGCGAGAATTGGTGAGTGGGCATGTTGACTAATTTAATTTTTTTAGTCCGTCTTGTAAAAATATTGGACACGTATTTTTATTTATTTTTTACGTAATCAAAAAATAAAGGCGATACATTGAGTGACGTCACGTGAAATTTCAATTTCACGTGACGTCACTATTCGGATAGTTTGTATGGCGGTTTTATTAGTTAGTGACGTCACGACCCACTCACCTTACACTTTAATGCGTTAAAAAAGCAAAAAAAGGGGGGAATTGTGTTTTTATTTTCTAACTGACGGACTAATTAGAATTTTGATTTTCAAAAGTAGTCCACATCCCTATTAATAGGTACTCATTTGTTCGTCTCCTGAAGTTCGGTATCGACAGTAATGCGGTATTTTTGTGTGGCGACGGGCGCGGGCGCAGCGTTCGGGGCGCGAGTGCGCGGAGGAGCTGCGGCGCGTGCGGGCCGAGCTGGCGGCGGCGCGCGGCGGCGAGGAGGAGGCGCGCCGGGCGCTCGCCGCCGCCGTGGCCGCCGAGCGGGCGCGCCGCGCCGAGCACGCGCACCTCAAGCAGGCGCACGCGCAGCTGCAGCACAAGTAATTCGCCCAATTTGCCTCACGGCTCGACGTGCTTCAGAGACAGCGTCTCCGCTCGCGCCCGACCCGCGGCTGCCTCTAGCGGATCGCTTAACAGCGTGTTTGCGTGTGTGCGGTGCGCAGGTTGGCGACGTGGCGCAGCACGGAGCGCGCGGCGCTGGAGCGGCGGCTGGCGGACGAGCGGCGCGCGCGCACCGCCGCCGAGCACCAGCTGCTGCGCGCGCGCCAGCACGCCGCCGCCGCAGCCACCGCCACCACCGCCACCGCCACCACCGCCACCGCCGCGCGCGCCAACTGGTACGAGGACATATCTTTGAATGAAAAAAAAATTAAATAATGAACTAATTATGAACGGAGAAATTAGAGATGAAACGGATATTCAGTAACTATCCGGCCTATCCAGCCTTGTTTTCACTATTCGGCCGGATACCGGATAGTAAAATTTAAATGATTATTATTATGTGTTGTGTATGAATGATTCTGTTCACCTCGAGAAGGTCGTACACTGTTTTGAAATTGTGAAATAAGTTTTTTTAAGTGTTTTACATGTGTATTGTCCAGTTTGGTGAACTTTAAATAAAAAAAAATAAAAAAAAAATCTAGTAGAAATGGGGATGTGGACTACTTTTGAAAATCAAAATTTTAATTAGTCCGTCAGTTAGAAAATAAAAAAACAATAGACACGTATTTTATTATTTTTTAAATAAATTAAAATATACAGAGATAAAGCGCATTAAAGTTTAGGATGAGGAGGTCGTGACGTCACTAACCGCTAAAACCGCCATACAAACTGTCAGAATAGTGACGTCACGCGAAATTTCAACTCAATATATCGCCGTTATTTTTTGATTACGTAAAAAAAGAAAAAATACGACGTGTTCAATATTTTTTAATAATCTACAAGACCAAAAAAATTAGTCCACATGCCCATTGTCTCAGTATATTTTAAACGATCCCATCCCTGTGTGCAGCGCTAACGGCACCGGCACCGGCACCGGCACCGGCACCGGCGAGTGCGAGAGCGAGTGGTGCCGGTCGCGGCGCGCGCTCGCGGACGCGGAGGCGGCGGCGCTGCGGCGCGACACGCAGCGCGCGCGGGACCGCGCCGCCGCGCTGCAGCGGGACCTGCAGCTCGCCGCCGACCAGGTGCGCCCCCGCGCGCGACGCACATTATTTATTTATTTATTTTTAACAAGACCAATGGCTTAAAAAAAAATAACACTTTTGAATACAAAAATAGCAGTTAATTATTATAGGTCAAATAACCACCCACGTCACATTTCAGGGGAGGGGGAGGGGTCGACGAATTGTGATATTCTGTGACAAGGGGTGGTAGAAGGCATCGAATTGTTAAATGTATAAGAGTTTTGATATGTGACGTCACGAAACTTAGGCGCCCTCCCACCCCTTGGGTATGTTCCGCTATTACTGATAGCAGTGGCCCAGTGCTCGCTTGTTCCGTTATAGCGGACAATATGTATACAACCGCAGTATCCTATGGTAGGCACATGTGTATGAATGAGTACTTTGCCGGCACCGGATTAATCTACACGACGGACAAAAAAACTCAGCTGACGGGCGGCGAGGGGGGGGGACATTCAAGTTGATTGAATGTACGAATCCGCCGCCTCTTTAAGTAGTGATAGCATTGACCGCTCCAGGTGCGAGCGCTGGAGGCGCGCCAGGAGGAGACCAACGCGAACCCACCGGCCAACAACGGGCCCGTGAACGGCGGCGGCGTGGGCGTGGGCGCGGGCGTGGGCGTGGGCGTGGGCGCGCGGCTGGCGAGCGCGTGGCAGGCGCTGCAGGAGCGCGCGGCGCACCTGGAGCGCGCGCTGTCCGCCGAGACGCGCGTCAAGCTGGACCTGCTGTCGGCGCTGGGCGACGCCAAGCGGCAGCTGCACGTGCGGGACGGTGAGAGCCCCCACCCCCACCCCCAAAAAAAAATGCAAAAAAATACATTTACAACGTTTCTTATGGCATAAAGGATAATAATTTCTAATATCTTGCCATCTAGAACGTTTGAAAATGCGTTTTTGGGACGTGCGTTATGAGCAAGGAATGTTGTTGGTCAATTTCAGACCTTCGCAAGTTGTCAAAATACATACATATTATGTAACTTATTTTCCAGGTGTATTATCAAAACGGGACAAAGAGATAGAGGAGTTGAAAGCTCAAATGGTGGCCGTGATGCCCACCGTGTACGCGGCGCCCGCGCCCGCGCCCGCTCCCGCTCCCGCGTCCGCGTCCGCGCCCGCGCCCGCCCCCGCGCACGGCCGCGCGCTGTCGCGGCTGCGGCTGTCGGACGCGTCGCCGCTGGACCCCAACGCGACCGTGTACACGCCCAAGCAGCTGTGCTCGGACGCCTGAGCGACCCCACCGCGGCAACCTTACAGTTACACCCGACCCGACCTGATTCGAGCTTCGTCAACTTGTGGACTACTTTTGAAAATCAAAATTCTAATTAGTCCGTCAGTTAGAAAATAAAAAAATAATAGACACGTATTTTTTGCTTTCTCAAATTAATGAAAATAAACATAGATAAAGCGCATCAAAGTTTAGGGTGCGGCACTCGTGATGTCAATATTCAGTATAAGCCCCATACAAACTGCGCCGGGTTGTGACGTCACGCGAAATTTCAACTCAATGTATCGCCGTTTTTTTTCGATTACGTAAAAAAAGAAAAAATACGTGTCTAATATTTTTTACTAATCTACACGACGGACTAAAAAAAATTGTCAAGTAGCCAATTGTAAACACACGATGTATTTAATTGGACTTCATTTTTGTTAGGTTTCAGTCACACTGAACTAGAGAGAAGAGTAGGGCAAGGCCAGCCTGCAAAGAGCTTCGCTTGTTGCTAAGAGCCAAGATACTGGCCGAGTGACTAATCCTAGTGGACTACTGTGCCCCGCGATGGTTTTGGAGTTTCCGCGGGAATTCCAGATTACAATATAGCCTATCCTATAAGCTATAGTTTCAATAAAATCCATTCAGTAGTTTTTGCGTGAAAGAGTAACAAACATCGATACATACAAAACTTGTGTGTTTATAATATCAGTAAGGACTATCGCAGCTGGCCATATAACTGCAAGTGACGCCTCTAGGTACGTAACTATAGTGTGGCCACCTGTGATAGTATGCAATATGTCTCGGGGAGTAGCTTAGCTCTTAGCGACAAGCGAAGCTCTTTGTAACTGTGAACTTAGCCTAAGGATACAAAGTCAGGGTCTCCCCAAATTAACTGCGCGGTTCTTTGCCAGTCAGAAAAAGCCGTAAGTCAAAAGACCAAAAAGATAAAGCGGCGTGAAAACGGCATTTTTTGCATTATTACCACGTTATTAACAATTTAACATGAACACCTGCTTTCTCTCATTGGCTTGGGACTCGATAATCGATGTATTTGTGGAGATTCCGCATCGATTTTTTGATGATCGATTTTCGAATAATCATTTCGCTTTTACATTGTAATTTTGTTTTCTTTTTACACAGCTATTGTGTATCATTTCAAATTATGTGTCAAACATGATTTTCTATAATATCATGGAGTAAAAAAGTTATATCTTAAAAAAAAGTTATTACCGATGTTAGTATGGTTGTTAATCGTCTGATCTCAATTGACTAAAATTTTCGATAAAAGTATAGATTAATTTGTAAACATAAAAAACATCGGTATCCTATAAAAATACCGGAGTCATACATAGTTTTGTAACCAATATTACTAAAATAACGTAAAAAAACAAAGGCAGAGTGATTATTTATTTTTGCAGCAATCGAACGCATTTACCAACGGTTGTTTTTACACCGGCTATACGCATAAAGTATTTTTCACAATTCTATTTTTATTGTAAATAATCTGAAACTAAACCGTCTGGAATGGAGTTTAGTTTCGAACCGCGTTTTGGTTTTCTCTAATCATATTTAATCTCGTTGGAACAAACAAAAAGAACCTGGGTCTGAAAACGCATTCTTCGTTAAATTTATGTGATAAATTGTGTACAAAAAGGTAAAAATTTGAGATCTGAATCAAGTCTTCTTGTTAGTATTAGCCGGAGTTTGTAGGTATCCTTACTAACGACGTAAAATGAGACGCCATTCCGTCAAATTTGGCAGACGATAGTTGGCATAGGTAGAGCATAGTAAGAAGAGACACATACCTACTGTCGTGTTGTGGTGTTGGGTCACGGCAACACTTAAGTCATAACATCAGATCCATATTATTGTGATACAGATGTTCTATTTCACGAAGTCCATTTTGCCCTGGACCCTTATTCACTATGACCATAACACGCCGCGTTAAGATAAGACGCTACAAAAACTGTCTTTCCCTCGTAATCAAAGAAGTTCTACTCAAAAAAAATATACATTTACATCGTTTCTTATGGCATAAAGAATAATAATAAAAAAACTTACCGTGTTTCTGTTATTTCTTTATTTGTGACAAAAAATATAAGTATGTTATTCTATTTTTATTTTATAGTAAATACATTTTAATCAGTATCAGATGAATACATATTCAAAATTCCAATTCGTTGTCTTCAGAGCCAGAATCTTCTTGTAAATCAATTATGAACGAATTAAGGACGACGTATCTCTTATATTCTTTGTCAAGTTTTTCAACGTGATTGCAAATTTTACGCCAGGTTTCGCTACTTACATACGTATATATTTTTTATCACAAATAAAAAATTAAACAGAAACATGGTTCAGGTTACCCAGGGCAAAGTGGACTTTGTGAAATAGAACATCTGTACCTGCGCTCATAATATTGCCGGAGCAGATTTTTGATATCACTGAATAAAATACTGTATTGCAGTTCCTTTAAGTACAAATTCCAACGCACATCAAATCACTATTAGTCGCGAGCTCTTTTCTGTATCGAATTTAATACTTAAAGGTGATGCAATACAGTCCTTTGTTCAGTGGTATGAAAAAAAGTCCTCGAGCAGTTCCTTGCCTGATTTGTGCCGACATTGTGTAAGCGTTTATACCACTCGGTCGAGTCATAAACGACACTCCATCATGACATTTTAGCGTGCGTCGAATTACAATGGCCGTGTAAAGGTCTGCCCACATCATAAATTATATCGATACGAAATCGTATTGAGCTGGGAAAGTATTGGCTGGTGGGCAAAATCTTCATGTCATCGTCTTGTCGCGGCATGATATGACGGCGGAAAACGGAAAAAAAACGGATAAATTCGCCCTTATTGCATGGAGTTAAGCTATTTATGACCGGCTCATGCCGATTTCGCGACGGTGAGTGTGGTCATTTCCTTATTATTACTGTCTTTTTTAACCGACTTCCAAAAAGGAGGAGGTTCTGAATTCGGTTGTATTTTTTTTTCTTTTAAATTTTTCTTTTGTAGAGGGATACGTTTTTAGTCGAGTTGTTTGATACATTACAGTTAAATGTTCGTTTTAAATTTAACCATGACATTGTAATGTTTAAGTTGCCACTGACTCTCCGTTTGAGGTTTTAAGTCCGACTTTGTCGAGAGTTTATTTAGTTGAAAACTTGAAAATAAATAAGACAGATATAATATTTAAAGGCTAGTTTAACCCCGATTAACACTTGACTGAAACTCTCGTCAATGTTCATTCATTTTATCAAATCAATATGAACTTGTACAAAAAAGTCTCAAAAGGCGGACTTAATGCCACAGTGCCAATACCCGCCAGTCAACCTATAGGCATTATGGAAAGTGAACTTGTTCTTCATTTTTATAGTTTAACAATCGAAGCTGCTATAAAATTTGCTCAAAAAAGCTTGTCAGTATTGAAAACAATTTGGAAATTTTAATAGGTACATTAATCTTAAACTCCTCACATAACTGGATTATTTCAGGATACATGAGGAGGCTGTTCTCCTTTAAAAAATATTAGTGACTTGTTATGTTGTGTCAGTTGCATTTTTCTTCCTCTTCGTTTAGTCTAAGCTAAATCAGTCAGTGAGCACACGAATCGATCACAAAAAACTCAGCCTGCTTATTTCGCGACTGGGGCATCGTCTAATAATAAATCTTAGTCTCAGACGAAATAAAAATATTTCGTCTGAGATCTTAGTATCTCCATGTGTTCATGACATTGGTACAAGTAGTGATTTATTATTATCTAAATGTATAAAATAATTGTGTTAATTATAAGCTGTTGATTTTGTATTTTTCAAGTGATTTACACAACATTTACCTAACAACGGTAATTCTTCCTTTGCATTTACATATGTACGTAAACTTAATTTCTTGATCAACTACTACAGTCATACCTATAAGTATCTTACCCATTTGTGCAGTAGGTAAGTCATCGATTTTTATTTTTCACTAGTAAATATACGTATTATATCTACAATTTATTAAATTTCTATGTTATCCAAAAATGACTTATAACCGGCGAATGGGTGTGATAAGTGTCGTGATATTTCCAGTGATTTGAGATTGTGACAGAAAAAATGTCGTCCGCTCTAGTCTATGGTCGATGCACACAGACGCTTGCGCGTCACGTAGTTTATATTTTATACAGTTTTGTAAAATTATTTTACACTGTGTGTGTATCGATCGATCCTTAATTTAGTTGTTTTTTTAAATCTCAGACTGCGCAAGGCCCCTGGAGGTCACGCTTCCATTGAATTAAAAAAGGTATTTGGCTCTTCCAAATCGAGGTTTTGTTTTAAAGTGGCCTACTCAAGACAATATTGTGGTGTACCTAAGATCAATGCACAAAGTACAATGCTTTGAGTAGGTTGCTAATGGAATCTGTATTTTATAACACGACTCTGAAAACTTTGAAGTACTTAATTTAAGTTGTAATGACTAATGTTATCCTTTTGCTATGTACAAACTAAAACATAGATTCTGGTGCTGTCTAAATTTTTCCAATTTCAGATAACTCTTTTATTAAAACTTGAGATAATTTGATAGCACGAGAATAAGAGCAGAGATTTTTTCTGATGATCAAATTGTTTGGCATACCTGCCTATAAAAATAGTGTATATTTTTTCAATATAACTGGATACATTTGAAAGAGATTTTGCAGGATAATTATAGAGTACATTACAGATCTGAAGTCTCACTAGTGAAAAATGTAAGTGATAATGTTTGTTTGTATTATAAACAAAATGCTGTAAACAGCAATAAAAAACCAGACTTAAATAATGTTTGTTTTATTGCACCCACAGTAATTTGTGTACTATCTTCCAAAAAATTGCCTGTTATAAGATCGACATCGTAAAAAAAAAATCTACTACTACATATTTACAACAAATATAAAATAAAATGTTAAATACAGAAAAATAAATACTATATTCAGGTACCTATATTAATGCAAATCAATGCGGCAGTGATGCGAATATTGTTTAGAGTATACCAATGTAAAAAATGTGTAGTTGGCTTGTAGGGGAAACTACTAAGTTATAGAAATTTCCCACTAATCTACCATACAGGGCGCGTTTCGTTATTCGAATTGACACAGGTAAAATAGAAACTTATCGCACCTTTAGAATTAAAGTTACCTAACACGAAATTCCTGTAACTGCTGATATTGATATAAATTGACTTAAAAACTAAAATTATGTGCCGAAAAAGTTTAAAATTATGAGTAGTAAGGGACAACCTCACATTGATCACTTTAGTTGATCACATTATTCACCAAGTCACGTGAAGATATTTCTGCTTATTTTCCAAAAATTGTAATTCTTTAGGTAGGTCACTTTCAGTCGTGAGTGTGGGGGCAAGTGGGAGCATGGTGGGAGGAACCTGCCAACTTTGAACAAACATGCAATAGGTACTACACACTAACACTACAATCCAGGCATCAACACATACCAGGGCCGTCGTAAGTCTATTCTACGTTGGGGTACGGGACTCAGCCTGCGCCCTCGTTTTGGCGGCGGCAATGTCATGACAGACGCACAGGTGCCGCGCCGCGCGCCCATGTCAAATGAACTTACAATCTATTGACTTAGAGATCATTTTGCTTCAAGTGCGGGCGACCGGGCGGCAACGTGTCAAACGTACATACATACATACACTCTCTTTGGATTAGATTTTGCCGCGCGCGTGTTGTATAAAATAAAATTGTTATTTGTGTAGTGTAGTAATGCGGTATGACAAGCGCCGAAAGCGTAATAAAAGTAAAAAAAAATATTATTGTTGAGGACTATTTTTTTTTTGCTTGCGCATATATATTTGTTGTAGGTAACAAGTATATAAAACTGCAATGGCGTTAAGTTCAATGAAATATCCAAAAAATCAGAGCTCGACTGGCGCCCCCAGCACCGCACCCCTTGCACCCCCTGGTAAAGACGGCCCTGACACATGCTATTTATAGTGAATCATTTAAATCTGATATCCTAGCTTCACTGACAAGATTTTGGATATCAATTTGAAGCCTCAAAGCTTTGCGCACATCCATCTTGCGTAATTGTGAAGCTATGTATTTACCATAGATATCAAACTCATCTTCTTTAGCTATGCAGCTAGAATCTGCAATAAGTCTGAAACTTTGATCTGAATTATCTGAGCTTGGACCACAATATTTTGTTTTTCTTTTTTTAATTTTATCAGATCTGGGCTCCTCATGCATCATTTCATTTGGTTCAGCTTTCATAACCAGCACATAATCTTCATCATCACCTACAAAAGGATCAGCTTGTGTATCTTCTAAATAGGAGTCTTCATTTTGTGTCATCCAGACCTTTTCATTGCTATCGTCGTTAGAATTGTGTACCTGTAAGTTACAAATAGATTCAGAATCACAGTAGCAAATCATTATAATAATCTATAACAACAATGGACTGCCTACTTAAATCGTTTTCAGTATCAGCAATCCTTAGTACAATACATAAACAGATAAAACCTCAGTTCTATTTAATAAATGTACAACTAGTAAACTATGCAGTTTCATCTCGCATGCCCTTAGGGTTGAATTTCCAAAAACCCTTCCTAACATTTGCCTACATTATGGTGTCTTGTAGGTCTACGATTACAAGTGTGTCTCTGGGTTGTGTTGTCAGTTAGTATGGTTATTATTAGTAGGTACTCACTTCATATTCAGCCGCTTTATTCTTTTGTAAACTACTAAGACATCTGTGCATATCTGCAAACCATTTCATATTAGGTTTGTATGAGCTTTTAGGACCTGACCGATTTCTTATTTTGGCTAATTCTTGCGAGTAGGTCGACCTGAGATTCTTCACCTTCACTTTCACCTCGGCTTCGTAAAGAGATATTCCCGTTAGGGACTTAAACTGATCAATGATTTCTTTGTAAGAATTGCGTCTCATTTCTTTTGATTTATAATCGGAGTGATCGGGATTCCATAAGTTTTCCTGGTTCATATATATCTTTACAAATTGATAAGTTTCTTTTTCGCCCCATCGCATTTTTGCTTGCTATGAATTCTTATTATCTTTAGATTTTCATTCACAACAAGAGCAATGCCAAAGAATATAAATAATCGTTCACACAAACTCCTTAGATATTACTATCATTTTTTTTTTTTTTTTTTATGGCAATTGTCATTTTTTTTTTTTTTATAATAATTTTACGGCCCTGGGTACTCGCCCTTTGGAGCCTGTAGTACGTAGAAATTTAGAATTTGATAATTATAATGTTAAATGTTATTCACTGTATTTCTTATGAATTTATATAACGGTTTGAAAAAATTTGGATCACTTAGAAGTTCTGAAAGCTTATCGGGTTGTGTTGGTTTATTATTCTTCTTCTTAGAAATGTTCACAATGTCACTTATTTCACTGACAAGTATCAATCTGTCAATTCCGAAACTTTGACACTTAAATACCACGTGGTCCAGATCGGCGATAGGAAAATTACAATAATCACATTTTGAATCACGCACAATTTTAAGTCTATGGAGGTGAGTAGGAGTTTTGCAATGTCCGAATCTCATTCTGTTGATAACACTGATAAAATTCCGATGATCTACCTGTTTATGTTTGTGATACCAAGGTCTGGCGGGTAGGGCTTTCTGTACCTCGGCATACCACGCTCCTTTTGTTTCTGAGGTATGTTTCCAGCATAGTTCCCATAATTCTCGTGAGGTTTTATTGAGCAGGGCATAATAATCAGTGAATGGTACTTCCAGTGTTGAGGAGAGGTCTTCATCATATCCGTTCTTGGCTGCCCTATCAGCCTCCTCATTTCCAGAAATTCCACAGTGCGCAGGTACCCATACAAATTTTACCAATTTACCTTTCATACATAAATCTAAATATCTTTCTTTTATGGTATACACTAAGTAGTTTAAATTATATTTACAATTGTTATTAGCTAACGAACTAAGGGCACTCTTTGAGTCTGAGAAAATAATAAAATTTTTACTATTTACATTCTCAAAATATATAAGAGCCCTCAGAATGGCAAAACACTCTGCAGTAAAAATGCTACATTGATCTTGAATTTTAAAGCATTTTGATAATTTTAATTGTGGATCATAAAAAGCAGAGGTTACTCCATTTTCTGATTTTGAGCCATCAGTGTACATTCTGTAAGAGTTACTACTATCTGCAATGTAGCTTAAAAGCTCCGCTTGACTAAAAATACATTGGAAATTAATTTTTGTTACTAATGAGTTATAGTTTGTCTTATATATGGGCCATGGATAACTTATTTTAACATAACTGCTTAAACTTTTAATATGTAAGATTATACGTTGAAGTGGTGGCAGTGTTTCTGACAAAATATCTTTATAGTTAATATAATTTGTATTTCGGACTGAATTAGTCATAAATTGATTGGGCATAATTGAATCCATAGTGCATTTATTGTTTGATGATAAGATTTTCAAGCAGAACTTTTCTGCTATCTGCAGACGTCTTAACAATAGTGGAGGAATACATGCTTCGGCTTCCATAGCATTAATGGGGGTCGAACACATGGCACCAGTTATTATTCTCAGAGCTTTATTTTGGATTAAGTCTAATTTTCGGAGAACAGATACATTAGAATTCATATAAGCTAAGGAACTGTAGTCAAAATGACTACGTACTATACTTTTGTATAACATTGAAAGTATGTTTGGGTCTGCACCCCAATGTACACCTGTTAGAGATCTTAATATATTTAAACCTTTACTGGCATTGTTGATAATGTAATCTATGTGCTGTTGAAAATTAAGTTTTTTATCTAAGATGACTCCTAAGAACTTTTTTTCATTTAATATTGGTAGGGGAGCATTGTCATAGATAATATCATTATTTAGTATATTATTATCTATAATTTTCTTTGAGAAAATCATGCTTGCACTTTTATGTGGACTAATGCTCAGTTGTAATTTGTTAGAGTAAAATACTTGTACTTGTTCTAAAGCAGAATTTAAAGAATTTACAGCTAGATCTAGGTTCTTATTCACAGTATATACAATTAAGTCATCAGCAAACTGTAGATATTTTACATTAATCTTGTCCAAGTAAGTATTTAGTTGACAGGTGTAAAGATTATACAATAATGGAGAAATAGTGGCTCCCTGCATTGTGCCCTTATATACTGCTCTAGGGCCATGAAGCAAATTATTATACTTGACATACATTATACGATCATACAAGAAATTAAATATCCATTTGCAGGTGTGACCTGGAATACCCAGCTCACTCAAAATCTGAACCAGTACAGCAGGGTTTACATTATCAAATGCCCCTTGGACATCCAAAAAAGCACAAACTGTATAAGAATGACTGAGAAAAGAAGTTTTAATATCTACAATGAGAGAAGCAAAGCTTTCTGCTGCGCTTCTGCCCTTTCGGAAACCAAATTGTTCTACTGGTAAGATAAGGTTTGACTCCACATAATAATCTAGTCTAAACTTAAGCATACATTCAAAAATTTTACCAATACAGGATGATAGAGAGATAGGTCTATAGGAATTGTGATCATTGTCTAGTTTACCTGGTTTTAATATTGGTATAACACATTGAGTTTTCCAAGAGGAAGGGATTGCAAGTGTACTCCAAAGCAAGTTATATATTTGCAATAATATTTCAAGAACTTCGGGTGGTAAGTTTTTTAATAGACTATAAGGAATTTCATCTAGGCCAGGAGTAGAATCTTTTCTAGATGTCATTGCAACTGAGAGCTCATCCATAGTAAATGGATTTGTTATAAATGTAGCATTGGTACTGCCATTTTTACAGAAGAAGGTTTCTAAAGAATCCATATTAACATGTTTTTCAGGTGTGGAAGCAGGTGCATATTTATCTAAAAAGGAGGGGATCCATTCATCATTCTTGGAGATTTTAGTGGTATGTACATTTTTAAACTTTCTTATATAATTCCAGATAGTACTAACAGGGGTATATCTGTTAAAAGATTCACACAGTGATTTCCAGCCATCTTTTTTCTTATTGCTTATGGTTCTTTTTTTAAGTGCATCAATTTTTTTATACTCAATATAATTTTCTAATGAGGGCTGGGTTCTATATAAATTAAGAGCTTGTTTACTATTTTTAACAGCTTGTAGGCATTCATCATCCCACCATGGCACAGGTTTTCTCGAAATTTTATTAGATGTGATTTTAAATTTAGGGATACATTGGTTTCTGGCTTGGCATAATAGTTCATAAAAGGCGTTATATGTTTCTAATGGATTTTCTATATCCACCTTAAAATTTTTAAATGTTTCTTTTGTTACAGTGTGAAATCTACGCCAGTCAGCTCTCTTGTAAACAAACTTCTCAAAATCAAGGCCGGTTTGGTATCTTTGAACTGAAATTTGGATTTCTGTTATGGTGGGATAATGATAGCTGCCCATGGGGTCGTCATGAACAAACCACGAGCATAATGGTGCTATTGCAGGGCTAATGCAAGTTATGTCTATTGCAGACTGATTATGATAGGCAGATCCTACTGTAGTTGGTTCACCAGTGTTTAAAATACATAAATCTACTTCTTCAAGGAGGTCGTACAATTGAGTGCCTCTGGACATAGTGGTCAGACATCCAAATGCAACATGATGTGCATTCAAATCTCCACTTAACATTATTGGTTTAGGTAGGTCATCAATGATATTTTTTAAGTTATTTTTACTGAATCTATTGTTACCAGGAGGATTATAAACGCATAATACAGATAAGTTGCCCATGTCAGTTTTCAAAATAATCGCAACAGATTGTAGATTTTCATAGAAAGGTGTATGAAGTACTTGATATTTAAATGTATTTTTAATTAAGATACCTACCCCACCATGTCCATTAGTACCATTCTGGCCTATGAAATTATAATTATTTATTTTAAAATTATGTCCATCTTTTAAAAAAGTCTCATTTAATAAGCATAAATCAATATTATAGTTTTCCAGAAAGTTTAGGAGCAATGCTTTTTTATTATTTACGCTTTGAATATTGAACTGACTTATACGAATTGAATTAGTTGCTGTAGTAGCCATTTTAATTTAAATTTTTGTGAAGAAAGTCTTTAACAAGTTGAAATGTAACTGGAATATTATCATTTTTATTTCCTAGATCCACTAAGGTTTTTACAAGAATATTTATAATTTCATCATTACTTTTTAAATCATATTTATATCTTACATCACTAGGTTTATTTACATTTGTTGGTTCTTTTTTGTTACTTACAATATTATGTACATTTTTGTTTGAAGTCAAGGGTGGGAAATCTTTGTTCAGGTCGATTGATTTGGTGCTGGTGACACTTGCGTAAGAAATTTTTTGTTTTTTCTCAAGAATTTTTTTAATTTTAACTGGGCACTCCCTGGAAATTGCTAAGTGAGGACCACCGCAATTCGTACAATTAATTTCGTTCGGTTTATCGCAGTCTTTATAATAGTGATCACCAGAGCAAATCGAACAACGCTGCTTACCATTACATATTTTTGCTGAATGATTGAACTTAAAACATTTGAAACATTGTAGTAAAGGTCGAACATATTCAAATACTCTATAAGAAAATAAATCATATTGTACAGATTCCGGCAAAATATCTGATAGGAAAGTAATGCTAATCGTTTGTAAAGGAATAATTTCCTTCCCTACTTTTTTTGTGAACCTGCGCACTGAGATAATTTCATATTGTGAGGACAGTTTGTTGAATAGATCTTTATTAGAGACATTGACTGGCACGTATCGAATGATACCAGTTTTTTCGATCTGGGCTGCTGGTATATAAGCTTTCATTTCATATTTTTCCAAGAAGTTTGTATTAACCAGAAAGTTATTTGCATAATTATACTGTTTAAATATCACTGCAATTTTGTTAGCATTTACTCTTTGTATCCCTACTATGCCCTTAACCTCAGTAGAGAATATGTGGTTTAAATATATTGGACTCTTGTTACCCAACTTGTCTTTATCATTAATGTTTTGGACGAAAACTTTAAATATGCTGGTGCTGGAGTGCTCAGGATAAAGCCGCTTGTACCCTGGTTTGTTGAACGGCGCGTACTCACCTCCTAAATAGTCTTTACCTCTACCGCCGTCTGCCAGTTCAGACGCCTTTCTTTTCTTGGCCACGGACTCGGGGTCTGGCCCCGGGCCCGGATCGCCATCCATTTTAACAGTTAACTACACTAGTTTTTAGTATTTATTTTACACTTTAAACAGGAAAATAAAATAAATATCTTTTGAAACAATTCAAAGCGACCGCCTTTTTTTCTTTCCCGCCAAAAAGTCCTGGCAATTGTCATTAATGACATTGTTGCCAGTGTCGCGTTAATTTAAATTGCAAAAAGGATTTAAAATGAACGAGCGAAAATTTTGGGCGTTCATTGTAATAAGAATAGAGAAATGGGATGGGCTATGTACAATACAACAAGACAGAAATTATATACTTATACTTAAATAAATAAGAGAATATGAACGAATAATAAGAATCACTTGAGTTGTATTATCTATGCACTTGAGCAACGCAGAACCACAAATTAACTAGACGGCAGACGCGCAGAACGCTAATTTTTTTCTTTTCTCTTCTTTTTGGACTTAATTTGTTTCATTTTCTTGTTTTTAAATTTACCCCAATGGGCAAGGCAAAGAAAGTAAGTCCATACAGCCAATTCAGATGTTGTTTTCCTTTTTCTGGACATTTACATCGAAATGCATTGGTGAGATGCATTTTTATGCTTATCTCCCAGAGAACGTCCCATTTCATCTTATTTCACTGTTTCCACACACTGTTCATCACTAATGATGATGCCAAATAAAGTATTTATGTCTATGTCTGTCTATGTCTAATGGATCACTATTTCACCACATTTACACAACAAATTAATTTGTAAAACAAAGAAATAAAACTGACGTCCATTTGCTCAAATGCCACCAAGAGTCCTCTCGCTCATAGTCTGTTCCACTTAGTTTTTCGATTGCGACGCTCGTAAGCAAGTGGAATGGGAAAAACTGTGGTCGTGAGTAGACATGCGCATAACATCACCTTTCAGTGTAATGTAATATGGCATTACTTTTCAATTCTAAAGAAAAATAAACCTAATGTAGCAGTCATAGCCTTCAAAATCGTTAACAGTCCGAGATATTAGTGTGATGCTTCTCTCGCATAAAGGTGGCCGATTTGTGATGTTGTATTATCACCGCGTGGAGTGATATCACTCGAGTAATTTTACTCGCATAGGGGTGATTTATAAACCTCTAAAAACTTAAGCTGAGCCCTTATTCACTATGACCATAACGCGCCACATACGGTAGTATCTCTAAGTAGTTTGTGCGCGCCACAAAAATTGTCTTTCCCTCGGGCTCAATAAAAGAAGTTTTACTTCGATTATTTATAATGTGTCTTAAGATTCCTATGGAATACAGAATGTCCATTTAATATTTTGGCGCTTGGAGAGCTTGTAATGGTGTATTTGTGGCGCGTCTTATGAGCAATAAATGTTGGTCATAGTGAATAAGGGCCCTGAATTTTTTTCGAGATCAGTGAGTGACCTATAATGTATTTACGTGTTAAAAAAACCCCATTTAAAAAAATAAACAATAATATGATTAAAATATATTTTATGTCGAAAAAATTTATACTTCATTAGTTACAACATTAGTTTGGAGGTGACCTATCTACGAAATTCCAAGCGCTGCGCCCGCCCGCGCCTACCGGTTCGAATTATTTTGCTGCGGGCGGCGTACGCGCCAAATATTGTATTATAAATAATTTAGACATGGGCTAGTAAAAATGAAAAAATATAACCTATATAAAAACATAGTGCGATCGTTTCGCTTGTCGATTCTGAGCAAACTACTTTCAGTTAATTCATTATCACGTTGTATATCTATACTAATATTATTAAAAAGAGCAAAAGTATGCGAGTTTGTGACGTTGTAGGGGGTAATCCTTCTAAATCTACTGAACCGATTTTGAAAATTCTTCCACTTATAGGAAGTTACAGTGATTCTGAGTGTCATAGGATACTTTTTATTCCGGAATTCCTGCGGGAACTCCGAATTTCCCGCAGGTAAAACCACGGGGGAACAGCAATCTCTGCATCTACTGAACCGATTTTAAAAATTCTTTCACTTATAGGAAGCTACAATGATCCTAAGTGACGTAAGGTACTTTTTATCCTGGAATTCCCGCGGGAACTCCGGAGATTGTGAGTTTTTAGGGGGTGATCGCTGGATCTACTGAACCGATTTTCAAAATGATTTCACTTATAGGAAGCTACAGTGGTCCTAGGGTACTTTTTATCACGGAATTCCCGCGGGAACTCCGGAGTTTGTGAGGTTGTAATCTCTGGACCTACTGAACTAATTTTGAAAATTCTTTCTGATACTATACCGTATGAGGTGACTTATCTACGAAATTTCAAGGGCTACGCCCGCGCCTATCGGTTCGAATGTTTTTGCTGTGGGCGGCGTACGCGCCAAATATTGTAGTTTAAATAATTTAGACATGGGTTAGTAAAAATTAAAAAATATAACCCATATTAAGACATAGTGCGATCAAGTCGCTAGTTGATTCTGAGCAAACTAATTTCTAGTTTTCAGTTAATTAGTTAACACGTTGTATAACCTACCTACTTGTTTATATTAATAACATAATAACAATAAAATATACAACTATTAACTATTTACCTATTTTTGGCATACAAAGTAAAACCACCTAGTGACCTACCAATTACAGCCATGAAATTAACTATAATAACCTAGGTAAGTAGGTACTAATAAAAAAGAAAATAATCTAGGTATTTTTTGTATGTTAGTTTGTAATGAATAAACTCAAAAAATACTTAACTGATGTAAAAAACCTTCCACTTATAGGAAAGGAAACTAGTGTTCCTGACTAACATAAGGTACCAGAGGACTTTAGGTTCCTACCCCTCCACTGCACACTAGCCTTCGCCGCCGAGGTCTTTAGGGAGTAGAGGGAGGATCACAGGGTGGGGATGGCACAAAAGATCCCAAGGGTCGAAGTGCCGAGGCTTTGTCTGCCTGCCCCATTTATTAAGATAAGATAAGATAACATAAGGTACTTTTTATCCCAGAATTCCCACGGGAACTCCGAAATTAATGTGAGTGAAACTGTGGGGAATGACAGTAAACAATATTATAATATAAATATTATCATATCTTTACATTTTTTCTTTGGTAAAAAATATGAAGAAGTGTTTTACCACACCTAAAATAAGTATAAAATTAAGCGCCCAACTAGGTATATAAAGAACTGGCGGCGCGACTGGTCGAGGGTCGAGGCGTCGCGTGACCAGGTGGCCGGTCTTTACTACGCCCAGCGAGTAAGCCTCGCTATTTAGCGGGGCAATGCCGCCAGCCTTCTGGGGACTACCAGTTGTGGAGAACCTAGGTCAGATATTTTATTTGTAAATATATTTAGTTCTTTAAGGTTTTATCAATGATAATGTTTAAGTAACTACAAATAAATAGTTCAATAATTAGTACCCAATTAGTTTAACAAACTAGTCATGTTTTCTTCTTTTTCAGGGTATATCAGAGATCCTAGCTTCACTCAAAATACTTTGTATCTCAAGCTGGACCCGCAAAGCTTTCTGCAAACCAAGTTTTCTTAACTGCATTGCTATGTGTTTACCATAAATATCATATTCATCCTCTTTTTCTGGTTTGGTTGCTGATGTGTTTCCGATATAAGATGAACTACTACATTTTAGTTTTTTCTTTTTTGATTTCTTAAAATCATTCTTTATTCTGATCCGTTCTGAATGTCTTGTTGAATCGTAATCTCTATCAGTCAGCGGAATTAATGGATCAGGATTTATGTGGTTTGATTTGTTCTGCAGTTCTTGGTCCACCCAGATTTGACCTGAAGAATCAATTTCTTGAGCCTCGTGTGACTGTAAATAATTATTGTGACTGTAAGAACAGTTATGACACTAGTTTATATCAACAACACAAAAAAGCAAGTTAAAATTGAAGAAAATATTATGGAAAAAAGTAAACTGAAAACTTAAGGAAAGAGTGAACTTAGGAGCAAGGTAGACTACCCTGATGCATTATCAGATAGTCCCAGGCAGTCGCCGCAATGAGTGGCATGGAGGAGGGGTTTTTAGTTCATGCAAATCGGACACTCCCTGCCAGCTTGTGTTGGCAGGGGTCCGTTAGAGATTTTCCCCTCCTCGCGTAAAAAAAAGACTACCAAGATAGATATTACCCAACTAATTAACAAAGGTATTTAATTTACTAGGTACTATTTCATTACGATCTTATGTTTTAACAATAACATACTATACTGCAGGAACTGGAATGGCGATTAGTGGGTAAATGTTTTAAACACTGATCCATTTCGTGGAACCAAATCAAAGACGGCTCGTAAATAGAGTTGGGGTTTGATTTTTGTAATATTTTTTGTACTTGTTGAGCATATGTTGTTCTTAGATTCTTAATTTTCACTTTTATTTCGGGGATACTCAGCAATTTCATTGTGGAAACTCTGAATTGTGCACTAATATCAGCATAAGCTTTTTCTCTCTTGTATCTCAATTTATAGCTTGGATGTGCCGGATTCCAGAGGCACTCATTTTTTAAATATAGTTTCACAAATTCGAGTGTCACTGATTCATTCCAACGCATATTGGGCACTACATACAAAAATGTTTGTTTTCGCTCGAGATAAATTTGGAAAAGTTGCAAACTATGCAAAAGAAAAATGCGAAGATTTTATCCACTGGGAAATGAACGTATTGATTTTAATATCTTTGGAATAGACACTATTCATTTATTTTTTAATTTTTTTTTCAAAATACTAATTACTATCAATATTAATTGTTGTTTTTTATGTTCGCCCCTTCTGGGACAGGCCATTAATTTTTTTTTTTTTTTTTTTTTTTTTATGGCAATTGTCATTAATGACATTGTTGCCAGTGTCGCGTTAATTTAAATTGCAAAAAGGATTTAAAATGAACGAGCGAAAATTTTGGGCGTTCGTTGTAATAAGAATAGAGAAATGGGATGGGCTATGTACAATACAATTGTAAAATTTAGTGTTTTTTTTTTAAATTTAGCTATTTACCTATTTTTTTTATAGGGAAGGCAAAGGAAGCTAAGCTAATACAGCCAATTCAGTAATATTTTTCTTCTTGTGTTATTTAAGTACTTACATCGAAATTGATGAGATGCATTTCGATGATTTACCGGAACTTTTGGCAGCAACTCTTCACAGTTGAATCTTAATAGGACGCTCTGTGGGAAGTTGTGTGTAATCGACAACCTCCCGACGAACGCCCTGTTTCATCTTATTTCACTGTTTTTACACACTGTTCATAACTAATGGATCACTATTATGCAAAATCCATCACATTCACGCAATAATATTCTCCTAAAATCCCTTCAAAAGTTCTATACCCTACCCTATGTACACTATGTCACACAAAATCACTTTATTTATTTATTTATTAGGTTCTACAACAATGAGTAGATACAATGCTTATAAATTACAAACATTAAGATTACAAACGCGGAATTCCGGGATAAAAAGTATCCTATGTTTCTTAGGATCACTATAGCTTCCTATAAGTGAAATAATTTTCAAAATCGGTTCAGTAGATTCAGCGATCACCTCCTGAAACCTCACTAACTTACAATCTCCGGAGTTCTTGCGGGAATTCCTGGATAAAAATACCTTACGTCACTCAGAATCTGTTTTATATGTGATTACTGGATGCATTCAGATATAATAAAACGAAGCGACACCATGTCTAATTCTTTATTTTGTGTAGTCTGGGTTGCCAGCTACCGAATCTAATAATCACCATCTAGGTGGTGATGCCATATGCGACATCCCCCCCCCTTTTACATTGTATCTTAAAGTACACAACTTACATGATAATCAACTTACAATTAAGATAAATTATAATCCTTGAGGTAGGATGGTTGTTTAACTACCCTACCTGTACGAGTTGTGGTAACACTCTGAGGAGCCACTGGTACTGCAAATGTTGGAAAATTAAAACTTATATCTCTACTTTCATCATTAGTCTGTCGCACAGAAATGTTACTTTTAGGATTTTTAGGAACTTTACTTACATTAATATGCTTAATATTTCTCCTTACAACATTACCACTTTCATTCTTTACATAGAAAGATCTAGGTCCAGCTTCATCTAAGACTTCTCCTGGATACCACTTTTTATCAGGCAAATTTTGTATTACTACATTATCCCCCCTTTTAACGGGTCTTTTTACTTTTGCGGTTTTGTTATAGTTGGATCTAGATTTTTCCTTTTGTAACAATAGTTTAGAATTAACTTTAGGTACCCTAGGTTTCAAAGTTTCTAACGTTGAAGGCAAGTTGGTTCTAAGTAATCTACACATAAGCAACTCAGAAGGAGTGTACTCTAACCCTGCAACTGGAGTTGCTCTGTAATGTAACAAGGCAGTATAAAAATCTGTATTACTACTGGCACATTTACGCATCATGTTTTTAACAATACCAACTGCTTTTTCTGACATGCCATTGGACTGTGGGTATCTGGGACTGGATGTTACCCAAGTGATACCGGACTCTCTGGCAAACTTTTGCATCTCAAAACTGCTAAATGGCATGTTGTCACTTATGACTATCTTTGGAATACCATGAGTTGAAAAAATAATTTTAAGTTTAGTTATTACACACTGTGCAGTTTTATCTTCTAAGAACTGTACCTCTATCCATTTAGAAAAATAGTCAACCAAGATCAAATAATCCTTCCCAGAATAAGTACAAATATCCATGCCAACCTTGAAAAATGGTATGTCAGGAACATCATGGGACATCAGGGGTTCTTTAGTATTTGATGACCTATATTTTTCACAAGTTTTACAAGCTGAAATATAATTTTCTATGTCCCTTGACATTCCTGGCCAAAAAATACATTTTCTAGCTTTTTTCTTACATTTTACTATTCCATTATGTCCCTCATGTAACATACTTAACATTTCCTCCCTTAAAACTTTGGGTATAACTATTCTATTGTTATAGTAAATGACATTATCTTTTACATGTACAAAATTTCTAATTTTATAAAAAGTTTTCAGCTCTTTGTCACAAATATTTTTATCGTTTTTTGGCCAACCAGTATTATACCAGGTTAATATCTGGGATAAGCTACTTTCATTTTGAGTTTCTTTTTGCAATTGTTGCAATCTCATATCTGATACAGTTATATCTATTTCTAAGCCATAAACTAACTCTGTCTTTATACAATGAACTAACTCCTGCAAGGATGACTCCACCCGAGCATTATCAGAGATATAATTTCTTGACAGATAATCAGCAATATACATTTTACTACCTGGAATATAATTGATTTCAAAGTCATATTTTAAAAGTTTGAGAACCATGCGCTGTAGCCTAGCTGAAATTTTATTAATATCTTTTTTCATGATGGCAACTAAGGGCTTGTGGTCTGTTTCCACTATAATTTTGCGCCCATAAACAAACTGATGATACTTTTCCATAGCTGCACAAATTGCAAAAAGTTCTTTTTCTATAGGTGCCCATCTAGATTGACACTCTGTATAGCATCTAGAGTAAAAGGAAATGGGTTTACCCTCCTGTAAGAGGCAGGCTCCCATGCCACTTTTAGAACTATCAGTTTGAAGTGTAAGTATACTTTTATTATTTAATATTGCCAGAGTAGGTGCACAACTTAATTTCTTTTTTAACTCAGAAAAGGACTGCGATTGAACCTCAGACCAATTCCACTCAACATCCTTCTTGAGCAAAGCTCTCAATGGCTCAGTAGTCTTTGAGTAATGTGGAATGAACTTACTCAGGTAATTACACATCCCTAAAAACTTCTGGAGTTGTTTTACATTTTTAGGCTCTTCTAGGTCTAAAATAGCTTTAACATGCTCGGTATCTGCTTGTACACCTTCTTTAGAAATCAACAAACCTACATATTTTACATGATCTTTTTTGTACTGAATTTTCTTACTATTAAATTTTACATTATGTTGCCTTGCTCTATTCATTACTTGTTCTAATATCTTATCGTGTTCTGTCTCATTCCTACCTGCAATTATAATATCGTCAAAATATAGTTCTACCCCTTGAATATCTCCGAAGATGCTTGTATTTATTCTTTGCATAACTTCAGGAGCTGAGGATATACCAAAAGGGACTCTTTTAAAACGGTACCTCCCAAAAGGGGTGCCAAATGTACAAAGTTTATCCTCATCCTCTAAAAGGATTTGAAAAAATCCATCTTTCATGTCTAGAACTGTAAATACTTCTTTGCCTGCTAGGTTACTATATATTTCTTCAGGCGAGGGAATCTGAAAATTTTCTCTCAGGATATATTTATTTAGTTCCTGAGGGTCCAGGCAAAGTCTAAGAGATTTATCAGGTTTTTCAACTATGACTAAATTATTACACCACTTAGTAGGACTTGTGACTTTTTCAATGACATCCCTACGTTCATAGCTATCTAAAGTTTCTTTAAGTTTTTCTTTTATGCTCTGGGGAACCCTCCTAATGGGTTTTATAACTGATTCTGCACCATCTTTAAGTTTTATACTGTAATGGCCTATTTTTCCTAAACCAGTAAACACATCTTCATATTTTTTAACAAACATTTCACTCTCACTCTGAGAACTTATTTTATTTATTCTATTTATCAAATCTAAGCGGACACAGTCTGGTAACCCTATAACTGGCTGTACATCTAAATTAATGACTGTAAAAACTAACTTTACCTTTTTACCTTTTACAAGACAGCTTAACTCCACCTTACCTTCTGTGTGGATACGCTGACCACTATATACTACAATGGTTGTTTTATTACCTAACCAATTTTCATTCTGTTTAATTTTATTATACAATTTTAAAGGTAATGTGTTACAGTCTGCCCCAGTATCTAGTTTAAACTCTATATTATATTTGTTTACAATAATATTTTCTGTCCAACTGATATTTTTAATGCTGTTAACACTATTTACCGTTACAATAGTACCTATATTATAGTCATGGTCACTTTCTTCACTGGAATATGACTCTAGTAAATGCACTTTCTTTTTATTCGAAGAACTCGACTGACTCTGTCGACGTGCACTATTTTTAACTCTACACACTGAAGTGAAGTGATTATAACCTCCACAACTTATACACTTTTTCCCATATGCCGGACACTTCTTAAACTCATGTGTTTTTCCGCACTTGCCACATGGCTTTTCATTTTTAGGGCCTCTTTTTTGTCTATTTTCTGTACTCTTGACAATATTCACAGACTTTTCCATAGTCTGGATCTGTTTCTTACCAGCTTCTGCAGCTCGGCAGATATTTAACATATGCTCCAAGTTGATCTGTTCTTCACCCAATAACTTTTCTTTTACTGATGGGTCACGTATGCCTACGACCAACATTACTGCGACTAACTTACTCTCCATTTCACCTAACTCGCAGCGAGCAGCTTTGACTTTTAATTTGGTGACAAAATGGTCGATTGTTTCGCCTTCTTCCTGTCTGTAGTTTAGGAATTCGTACGTATTTAATACTAAATTTTTGCGTGGTTCGGCATACCTATCTATTGCATGGAGCAGGACTTCAAATGTTTCTTTTTCACATTTTGGCAAAGCGTTGTAAAAGTCTAGAGTTTCTTCCCCAGCACAGCTTAACAATATAGCGATTTTTCTTTCACTTGTCGCTGCTTTAAGTCCTGAGGCTTCTAAATACAGGTCAAACCTCTGCTTGAAACGCTTCCAATTGTTGTTTTCGCCGGAAAGTACGACGCCGGTTGGCGGCCTCAGTCCATCCATTATAAGACGAAATGATCTCCACAAGAGGATTTATAATTATGATCGATTTCCACTAGAGGAATTATTTTTATTTGGTTCTTTACGCACCTGACACCATGTTTTATATGTGATTACTGGATGCATTCAGATATAATAAAACGAAGCGACACCATGTCTAATTCTTTATTTTGTGTAGTCTGGGTTGCCAGCTACCGAATCTAATAATCACCATCTAGGTGGTGATGCCATATGCGACAGAATCATTGTAGCTTCCTATAAGTGAAAGAATTTTAAAAAATTGATTCAGTAGATAATAATAATAAATTTTATATGGATTAAAATAAAAACAGTAGGTGTGTAAATTAAAAGAGCAATTAAATAAAAACTAAAAGCACAGTTACAAAATACCTATTACTAAATTTAAAATTACTAAAGCCAAAATGGTGCCCAGCTCAGCATATTGCTAGGCACTGAGCCATAGCGCTGATTTTCAGCTGGGACCGAAATTTAGAAATGGACGATTGGCAACAGACTAAAAAAACAAAAGCGCCAATCCAACAATTTCATGGTAACACTCTTCGCCAAAGATGGAAATACATCCTCTTCACACGCATGCACAAACCTGGCAACAAGCACACGGCCAGATCCCAACACCAAACCCCATTACCTCCCAACACCAAAAAACCAGAATATTTAGCTCTTCAGAGGCAAAAAGCAGCCTGCCAAGAAGTACTTTTCAAGTACCCTCAACAAACCACTCCCCACCACTCAAATTCCAGCACTCCAGCGCCAAAAAGCAGTGAAGCCGGAAGCCGGCTGACCCCCCTTAGTCCGCCCATGCGTAGGTACTTGAGACTAGTTATATTTAGGTATAGAAGGAATCTTAGCCAAACTGGTTTGTCCGGGAAAACTTTCAAACTATAGGTGCCAAGACAGCGACAAGAAATGTTCCTAACCCGCGAGGCGTCACTTTGCACTTTGTTACTTGCAAAGTTGCTAACAAAACTTGCCTAAAATACCCCTTTAGAAACGGAACTAAATTTACATCTTTGTAATAAAGTTCAAATTCTACTGACAACTTGATAAATGCTTGGAAAACATAATTTTGTGGCAAATCAAACCAAAGAAATGGCAACAACTTATCATTGCTCAGCTTGGAGCTATAAATCGGATGTTGTCGCGAAACGCCATTTATCAGCGGCTTATATCTTTGTTTTGTGATATTTTGCTTAAGGCGTATCGATAAATATATCTGACGCCTCAGCTCAAATTTCATGATGATAAATTACCTACCACCTATAGGAATTATTTCATGGGTAACATTACAAGGTAAAAGTTAACCCTGGCTTTGCTGTGTCGCAGCTGAAAAAAGTAGGTAGGGACAGACTTGGGGATTGAAATGAAATTTGACATAAGTTAGGTGTAAACCTATAACGTCCCACTTTACAATTGGGTCCGAAATTTCAGTCCGCAGTCATCTTCAGTCATCGTCAATTCAATCAATTTATTTTGGATACTTACTTTTACTCTCGGCTTTCCTGGCTAAACTCAGGAGGCCGATTGCGCTATTTCATAACGACAGGACATTACCAAAACAAAACCGTCCTAATGAAAAATATTAAAATAATAGTTTATAAGCATATTTCGTATCGTTTGGATTATTTTATAGAAATAGAAATATATTTATTTACTCATAGACCACGACACAATTATAGATGACGACTCATTCTTAATAGTCCAAATTATCATGTAGTTATGATACGCCGCCGGTGGGCTGAATCTAAAAAATAGAATTAGATATCTCAGACGAAAGTTTTTATTTCGTCTGAGTTAGATATAGGCACGTCGCGACGCGTTCTCTTCATAAGTTTACAATAAGCAACACTAGCTAGATACCTACGGACCTGTATAATGTCTGTAGTCTACGCAAATGGTTCAACAGTAGCACAAATCGAAGCTAATACTTATTACAATAATTTAAAAAAACACGCTCAACCCAACAAGTTTTTTTTGGTCATAGATATAAAGTTATATGAACCACCTCCCATTAAACCCATTAAAATTATAACACCTGTACAATGTACAAGTCACTGTACACGTATCATATTTCAGCAAATAAAGAATAAAAAAAAACCAAATGATGTTAGGTATAGGTACCTACGTATTTCATCTAAAATTGTCACGCAACGATAGCTACAAATAATGACGCTGAGTACAGTTTAGATATGTAAGTAGTAGAAACAATACCTAGGTTACCTGGAAGATGGAGGAGACCTATCTTCAAGAAGATGGCACAAAGGCACTCCATTGAGAAGCAAGAACATTTTGCTATCGCGTTATTTTAAGGTCAGGCAAGATTCAAAACGAATAATACCTACTTTTTTAGCTATCCTTTTTACACAACCTTGCATTATAAGTAATGTAGTTATTTCAGCTATTTAAGTTACGTATCTACATATCTAATCTACACCTTTAGTTTTATATAGAAATAGCTGTTCCCTGTAAAATATTAACATACCACCCATTAGATATTAAGAAAACTTTCTTTCGTTATGCTACTGCTCCACCTGCGTGTTAACGCGTAAATTAGTGCGCTAATTTAGGCATTACGTAGATGTGGCCAACATTTTAACGGGTTAACTTACTAACATTACCATCAACATACCATCAACGTTAACGTTAGACATTAACATCAACATCAACGTTTCGATTACCTATAGATATTTCCGATATACCTACTATGTTTAAATATAAGTCGCTGATATTATTCACTATTTATATTTTATGTTAGAGGATTTAAATGTTTGGAAGTCCTAACTAATAGGTATTATAAACGAGAATGTGAGTTTGTTTGCTTATCTATTTGTTTTATATTATGCTTTCACGTCTTAACTACTCAACCAACTACTTCTTCTACTGGAGAAGGGCATTCGCTACGACAGATCATCTCTTCTCACTTCAGTCAGAAAAATAAATGAAAGCCTGAAAAATAACCCTCGAAATGCCAATGCGGTCAGGGATAACAAAAGAAGAGGAATAAATTATGATATCGTACTATTTTGAATAAATATAAATAAACCAACTAAACATAAAAATAAAATAATACTTTTATCCCAGAATTCCCACGGAGACTCCGAAATTAACACGGGCGAAACCGCAGGGAACAGCAAAGGATATTTAAATATTATGTACGAAGAGTGTCGCCTTAATCCTTGCCACCTAATGGAAGCACTGAGACCGAGGAGAGATGACAAGTGCTAATGGGTGACGAAGGCTGTCGTCGCAGAGTAGGTAGATAGGTACATTCATTTGTACCTATAGAAAGTTTGTCTATTCGTGTCTTTGTTCTGAATAGTCTAAACTGTAATGGGTCTGTTTCATAAATCATGCAAATATTCAATTCTATAGGTACGCACTTAGGTATAGGTATGTAACTAATTAGTTAATATAGTTAATAAATGTAGTTATAATAGGTGAAGAATAACTACACCCTACATGCTTGTGAATTTCGGTAATCCGTTCGAGACCTCTTTGCTGCGGGATGTAAAGTATCCCAGTATCGGAGGCTACTTTTTGTAAAGTGGTAGATACTTCCTAAATTTCAGAGACGATTTGAAACAACAACAAAATAAAAATCGCTATTGTTTTCTAAGCTTCTATGATAATTCCGAGGATACGTATCTTATAACACCTACCATCATCTCCAGACAAATACATAGCACCGACGTCTTGGTATATATTTTTTCATCCAAATGTCTCCTTCATGTGACCCACTAACACTCAGCCTTTTTGTAAATTAAAATTAATGCAACATAAAAATCATAAAATATCATTACGAGTAAGGAAAGCGAAATAAACATACATTTGTTTTGCAACTCATTAAAATTTATAGGGCAATTTTTTTGTAACAATGCCATAAAAGTTTATTTGCAATAGCTATAAATTTTCCTAATAAAATTCCTAATAATTCCTTTTTTAATAATGGAGGAAACGAAAGTAAGGAAGGTTGCGAGTTCAACTGGGCCCTTATTCTCTATGACCAACAACATTCCTGGTCCATAACGCGCATCTTAAAAACACAATTCCAACCGCTCCAGGTGACAAAATACTAGAAATTAATATTCTGAATACCATAATACACGTTGTAAATGTATTTCGAAAATAAACATAGCAAAAGCGCATTCAAGTTTAGTAGGGTGGGGTCTCGTGACGTCATTATTCAGTATAAGCTCCGTATAAACTGCACCGGGTTGTGACGTCACGCGAAATTTCAACTCAATATATCGCCGTTATTTTTTGATTACGTAAAAAAAGAAAAAATACGTGTCCAATATTTTTTACTAATCTACACGACGGACTAAAAAAAAAATAGTCAAGTAGCCAATTGGACTGTCCGTAAAACTAATAGATATCCTACTAATATTATAAACGCGAAAGTTTGTAAGTATGTATGGATTGATGTTTGTTACTCTTTCACGCAAAAACTAGTGGATGGATTGAAATGAAACTTTACAACAATATAGCTTATACATCAAATTAACACATAGGGTACTTTTTATCCCGGAATTCCCGCGGGAACTCTGAAATTAACGCGGGTGAAACCGCGTGGCACCTAGTTATATTATAAATGCGAAAGTAACCGTCAGTCTGTCTGTCATTTTGCATAATACACGTTATCAGCGGTAGAAAAGGACTTAAGGTACCAACTTTCTATCTATGAAATCCCCTGGAAACTCCGAAATTAACGCGAGTTAAACGTAAGTTTATCATCAACTAGCTGTTCTAACTCCGGAGTTTCCGTGGGAATTCCGGGATAGAGCTAACAAGTAATAAATAAAATAATTTTAATGGGTTTTAATTATAGAAATGACAGTTATGTCTACCTATCTACATTATCTTCTCTCTGCCTATCTATTTACCTCTCAGAAATTTACCTACTGTATACTGTATATATTTTATACCATAGAGCAGGTAAAACCATTTTTTTTATAATTTTACGGCCCTGGGTATTCGCCCTTTGGAGCCTTTAGTACGTAGTAATTTAGAGTTAGATAATTATAATGCTAAATATTATGCACTGTATTTTTTATAAAATTATATATATAGTGGTTTGAAAAATTTTGAGTCACTTAGAAGTTCTGAGTGCTGATTCGGTTGTGTTGGTTTATTATTCTTCTTCTTCGAGAAGTGAGTAAAACAAAGGGAAATGATATTGTCAGGTCAGATAGGAATGACTGGTGAAGTAGGTTTTGAAATAAACAATTTTGTATCATAGAACACTTCTCTGGGTTCTATGTTGAAAAAAAAAGGGATTGAAAAAGCATTTATAAAACACAAAAAACAATGTTATACGATAAGGGAGCACTAGTCCCTAAACTAGAATTCCCTGTGTTATAGGGACTTGCAGTCTATTTAAATAGTAAACTTACGGTTTGCATCATTTTAAAGTATTTTCAATGTACAGTCTCTGTGCTCGGTTTAGTACAATTTTATTTTATTTTATTTTATCTCATGGTAAAGATGTTGCAACGAGAATATTTTAATAAAAATAGCATCGATCAATTCCTGTGACGGTTTACAATTTCCTATTAACCGGCGGGCCTCAGCCTCACTGAAGGGCTCATTTCCGAGGCTTGCTTGTTGCGCGCTCCGCTTTCGTTGCTTCGCTCACAAACTTCTCATGACGTGAGGACAATAGGCAATTTGTTGGCTGTAAATCGGCTTGGATTTATGTATTTTTAGTACTCACTAGCTCGCTGTCGCTGCTGTCATACGCGTGAATTTCAATACTTACGTTAGTATACATTGTTGTTATTTTTTGAGAGTGCTTTAAAATAGTATATTGTAATTTTAAGTACTTATATAATTAAATTAAACTATCAAAAATAGGGAAACAAATTTAGGTACCTACTTATATATAATTAATGATGAAACAACACAATATTCCTTAAGGGAGTTAATTAAAGGATTTCCTTCGTGACCTAAAAATACACACATCAAAAGTGTCTAGGGATCAAGCATTTTTATGCGGATTTCTTGAGATTGAGATGTGGCTTTGTAATAAATTTATGATATTATAAATTTATATGGATCCTTTTTGGTGCATTACATAATTTGAAATTAATTACATAATTACATAATTAATTACTGTCAATCAAATTCGAGTAAAAGATGAAAATCAGCTGTCAATATTTTCCCTATAAAAACCTACAACGCATTGAAGACATTATTAGTGCTACTGTTTCCCTACTACTGATTAAAACCAACGTTATTATGGAGCGGCGACGTCATTTAAGCAGGGAAGAAATGCTCAGAGCCGTGGGAATGATAGAAGCTGGTTCCCGGCAACGTACTGTGGCTTTAGCTCTGAATACAAGTCAGAGTGTTATCAGTCGACTTTGGACACGTTACCGAAGCACTGGTATGGTGGCAGAGCGCCATGGAGGACGGTATCGCTGCACCACACGGAGACAAGACCGATACATTCAAATCTTAACTCGAAGAGCTCCAACAATAACCGCCATGATGTTAGCCGTGAGGCTTCATCACTCTTCAGGGAACTTAATTAGCGACCAAACAGTCAGAAACCGCTTGCATGAAGTGAACCTTCATTCCCGAAGACCGCTACGGGTACCACCTATAGCAATGCACAATCGTAGGATTCGATATCAATGGGCTCTTGAACACAGAAATTGGGCAGAAGAACAATGGCGTTTCGTGTGCTTTTCTGATGAGTCTCGTTTTGGTATGAGACCGGATACAAGACGTATACGACACTGGAGAACCCCTGGACGCCAACAGCGATTAAAATCCTGCCAGGAAGTCCATCCTTATAGTGGTGGAACCATCATGGTATGGGAGGGTATTTGGATCGGCGGAAGAACTGAGTTGATTTGGATCAGAGGCAACCTCAACGCTCAAATTTATGCTGAGACGATTGTATCAGACGTCATCGTTCCTCTACAAGTGCAAATCGGTCCCTTATTTCAGTTAATGCATGATAATGCACGACCGCACACCGCAAGAGTTGTAAGACAGACTCTCGCCGCAGCTAACATCAATGTCCTGCCCTGGCCTGCTCAGTCGCCAGACTTGAACCCGATTGAGCATGCATGGGATATGCTACAGAGAAGAGCTCTGCCGAATATGGAGGGTATCCAGTCGCAAGAAGACCTTTTTTTGTTGTTGCAACGAACATGGGCGGCCATTCCACAGCGTAATTTGGATGAACTCATTTTGAGTATGCCAAACCGATGTTCTTGTGTTGTTAGTGTTCGCGGTAGAAACACGGATTATTAATTGTTTAAGTTACGCAATAAAATTTTAAAGAAAACTGTTATTTCAGTCTTTTTTTCGAACTTTAATGTTAGTGGTTCAAATGTCAAAAATCCCTTTATTAGGAAAATGGCAAATTTCTTTATTAATGCAAAGGTGACTTGGTTTATCGTTACTGTGACAAACGAAAACACTTTATTTGATGAATCCTTAAAGAAAATTTTAATTAATATCAATCAGGAGAAAAGTTATTGCAAAATATATGTTGATCCCTAGACACTTTTGATGTGTGTAGCTATTCTAAATGAGATTTTACCTAAGCTTGGTGGTTTTTTAAAGTGAAACTTCTTTGTTCTCGGTTTTAGAGGAAATCTTGAAATTCACGCTTATTATTGCTTACGTGAAAAGAAAAGAGTTACTATATTATCTCAACTCACTATGCCCCTTTTAGTACGTACTTACTTACCTACTTGCTGGTATTCTATCATATTATATTTTTATAAACACATAGACGTACCAAGAACGAGACAAAATGAATTTTTCGCCTCCAGGGATGTTTTAATAAGCAAAGTTTCAATTAAGTAGAATTATATCAATGTCTTTGTATACTCTCTTGGGGTATTATTATTGAATAGCTGGTCTGTAAACGTCTTTTTACTAAATGAGCACCTTTTAAAGTTGGTGGAAAATGTTTTACTCAATGTAACATCGAATGAAATATTTTAGAAATTTATATTAATTAAAATCACGTCGTTGGTAAATCCTAAGCTTTTTATTATTGTTTTCATAATTTAATAGTCCAAAATTAAATATTAATTGATAAATTTGTAAAAAGCACCGTTGGTGTGGTGTTAAGGTAACGGACTGCTACGCCAGGTATCGCAGATTCGAACCTCGCATCGCGCTAAACATTGATATGATGTTTTTTATTTTTATTCTTAATATGGGCGTTTTCTATGTATTTATGTATTTCAACTAACCGTGCTCCGCGGTTTCACCCGCGTGAGTTTCGGAATTCCCGCAGAAACTATATTTTTCTGAAATAAAAGTAGCCTAAGTTACTCCTTATTATATCAGCTATATCGGTCCAGCCGTTTCAGAGAGAGATAGACAGACAGACAGATAGAGATAAAATTTAAAAATTGTTTTTTTATATAAGGATCTACCGTATATATTTTCATATGCATTTAATGAAAAGCTCTTAATTTGGTATTACAATTTAAATTTTATTTATATGTATATGTATAGATAAAGATTTTATTTATAGGTCCGCTGACTAACTTTGTTTTAATAAGATCATGTTACATCTGTTTAAGTTCACGCATATTTGGTAAGTAGTTGCAGTAACTAGCAAACACATTATACACTTATAATTAATACTAATACTGCTCTAAAATAATTTATCTTCGTCGCCGTAGCCCAATGTCGTTGCTAATGTGCTACGGCCTACGAATCGTACTAGATGCTACCTAAATATATAAATACGATTAGGTCAAAATTTAAGAAACTCGTTCTCGTGCTATCTGCAGTGCTGTCTCCAGATCAGTAGAGGCGAATACTAAATGCCTATGAACCATTTTACCTAAAAGTGAGAGGAGGCTATAAAAGAATCGCAAAAAAATAAATAAAATTCTTTTCTGACTGTTCTCTGAAACTACTGAACGGATTGTCATGCTGTTTTCACAGGTAGATTAAGCTTAGCCTGAAGCAACATATAGGCTTTGTTTAATTGAAATCCAATGTCGGAAAAAAGTTGTTATATTGTATTTAAACGTTTCACGCGTGGCACAGCCCTTATATACTATTTCTCACAGAACAGAAAATAACAGATAGAAGGGACACCAACTTACATGAACACAGATGGAAACCAGTATCGCCGGTTGATTTTCCCACACAAAACTATTCATCACGCATTAAAACATTCAATGTATTAAACGCTTTATGGTTATGTTTTTACTTAGTCACTGTTTCAAAATTCACAGTTTTGAGAATATTGTGGCAAATATATGTACACATACTTGGGATGGCAGCAAAAGAAGTTGCTCTAACTTGCCTTGCAATGGTAGCGCGCCTGCTCCGCCTACATGTCCTCTCTAGTTAATTTATTATTTACTAGCTCTGCCCCGCGGTTTCACCCGCGGTAATTTTAGGTAATTTAAAGTATAGGTTAATTTCAGAGTTCCCGCGGGTATTCCGGGAAAAAAAGTACCCTATGTGTTAATATGATGTATAAGCTATATTATTGTAAAGTTTCATTTAAATCTATTCAGTAGTTATTGCGTGAAAGAGTAACAAACATCCATCCATCCATCTTACAAACTTTCGCGTTTATAATATTAGTATTGCTGGATTTGCTGTGTGCTATTTCCTGAAACAAATACAGTTGTAGTCGTAGCACATGCTTGTAGCGTAACATTTTGAGGTACGCCGTAGACCCTGCTACGACATTTGCTACGCTTCTTTCGTAACTTGTATTTTTTTCGCTCCACGCTTTCAAAGGGTGCTTTTAAGTTTTAACTCTGGTTTACCTAGTGCTGTTCATTTTGAAAGATTTTCTTTGTTAAAAAAAAATCGATGTTGTAATTAGATAGATAAATAGATAGTATCTATATGGATAGATAATTCTTTATTGTACCACAAGAAAATATTTTAAGTACATACAGATATTCTTAACACTACTTAAAATATGTAAAAGTATAAAAAAGGCGGCCTTATCTCTTAAAGCAATCTCTCCCAGGCAACCTTTAGGTGGACAGATTTATGGAAGATATTAGATAGGTGTACACTGTATACTGCACCGGTTAGATCTAATATCAAAACTTTTATATCTAATATTATTTTTGCATCTACAACGTGTTAATGAATTAACTGAAACTTGATACACCCCATTTAAAAAAATAAACAAAAATATGATTAAAATATATTTTATGTCGAAAAAAATACTTTTAAAGTTATTCAACATTAGTTTGGAGGTGACCTGTCTACGAACTTCCAAGCGCTATGCCCGCGCCTACCGGTTCGAATTTTTTTTTTTGCGGGCGGCGTACGCGACAAATATTGTATTAAAAATAATTTAGACATGGGCTAGTAAAAATGAAAAAATATAACCTATATTATAACATAGTGCGGTCGATTCGCTTGTTGATTCTGAGCGAACTACTTTCTAGTTTTCAGTTAATTCATTAACACGTTGTATACATAAAAATTCTATTTAATACTATATAAATATTCTATATGTATCGCTTTGTACTGTTGGTGTCGAAGTTTCTAAAAATAATTCGCCTCATAGCAAAATATTAAATTCATAGGGCCAGCGGGTTCCCGGTATTACTCGTCTGATATAAGGCCAGGCAACCGTCACCAGACTTTTTACCTATGGCCTTATATCAGACGAGTTATATAACCGATAACAATGAAAGATATCTCTTTTGTAAATTATGATCGCGGTGGACAATAATATAACTGAAGCCAAAACAGCTGCTATTATAAAAGTAGATAGTATAATATTTATAAATTAGTAGAGGAATCAACATTAACGATTTCTGGATTGTTTTGTCTGTTTGCATGTTCGTACGACACCACACAAAAAGTTAAAAATGGAATTAAACGAATAGATCAGAGTCTTAATTAAAATATGACTTTTTCGTAACTAGGATCGTACGTAACTTACCTATGATAATTTGAAACTTAAACCCTATTGATGCAATAATGACAGTTGACACGAGCAGAGTCAAGAGCTAAATAAATCAATCTTTTGTTTATTTGCATTAAACATGGTTTATACAATATGTAAAACTAAGTAAACAAAAAAAAATGCAAAATCAGGAAGCGAAGTGGCAGAGCAAAGATATCTTTAATTTATTTCCAATATACTACATATTTTTATGTGGGTTCATTAAAATATCGTTTGCTAATGTTTGCGTATTATATAACCTCACAAGTCACAACGACTTGCATCACTTTGACATTACCGGTTGTTACTGATCAGATTGAGTACGTTCTAAGACTCCGACGTTGACTTCCGGAGGAACAGGAAGCGATTGCAGAATGTGAAGATTTGAACGTGGAAATGTATGGAAGTCTATGGTTTTTGCAACGTAACTCCTTATCGTACGGTGCGGATGGGAGCATAGATTCATTTTCCGTTACGGCGTCATAAGTGCGACATAGAAGTTGCGCGCTTGTTGCTTAGTAGTTTTTGGAACGAAAAAGCTTTAACTAAACTACGAGGCGCAGAAACTACGTTCCAACCAAGTGTTCCACGACAATCGTGCATTTTTTTCAAGTTACGCTGTTTGTTGTTACGACGTTTTTTCTTCTTCAAATATGTAGTTGGTCTGGAGAGAGCTTTAGTATTGGTGCCGTCCAAGTGAGTTATGGACAGTACGAGAGCGGAAACGCTTCGCTGCACAAATAATAGTAGATATTTCATGTGTATTATATTATAACAATGGAAAACTCACGGCGAAAACACTCTTCCACTCATTCTTTTCGCGCATGGAAACATTCACAGATACATACATAAATTTCCACACGATGCCGCAATATTTCAGAAGAGAACTAACAAATAGATATATTTTATTTGATAATTCAATAAATTATGTCTAATATCCATCTTTCATCCTGTCAATAAAAAGAAGTTCTTGTGGAAATACTGAAATTCGAGCGCCTAGTAAAGAAGTCTATAAGAGGTTATGAGAACTTGAGCTTTTTAACTCCAATTAGAGAATGGCGGAAACTGGTCACAACAGTCTTCATAATCGACGAAGTCACGGGAAATAGCTAGTAAAAACAATTATATAACCACTATAGTAGCGTAGTAGTAGAATTGTCTCAAGAACTATGTACATAAATGTACATATCTGAAAAAGGTATCCTAGAGCATTTCTCCGTCTTCAAACTATATCTCTATGCAAAACATCACGTCGATCCGTTCCTCCTATATGAAAGCCGGATAAGCAAATAAACAAACATTTTTTGCACATTTTTAGGTACTTGTAATATCAATATAAATAAAAAAGAAGTGTATGATATCAAGATAACAACCTTCTATTGAGCTCAGAGGGTTTTTTGGATGCTATCCACAACGTGAATAATAATAATAATAAGGTCCACCAATAAAGTGGTAATAAGTATGTATATATATTACAGTTAGTAAGTAGGGTAGTTTTTTTTATTTCTGTCTGTCTTTGACATTCTGAAATACTTTTTTAATCTTCATCGGCAGGTTATCCAGGCATGCAAGGACCGAGACCCACTGGTCTCATCCCAATTTTAATTATCTATAAGGTCTTTGGGTACTTTCCTTTTGAGACTTTCAAATGTAAATGTGTTTTCCATTAGACCCACCGCCATTTGATTTGGATGCACAGTTAATCTCTTTTTGTATTTTGAGGTGCTTTCTTTTATTTCTTCTCTCACTGTATTTATCTTCAGATCATGGTGTAATCTTTCATTTGTGACATACCATGGTGCATTCGTTATTAATCGAAGAGTTTTTGACTGGAACCTTTGTAAAATTTCTATATTAGAATTGGCAGCTGTTCCTCACCAGCAGTTTAGAGTACAGAAATTCACGCAGGCGAAACCGCACGGTGTTCCGTCTAGTTAGTAATAAGGATATGTAAAGTTTATTTACGGATCACTTTATCGTAGCATAATATTTGATCTGAAAACCCAAACTTTTTCATTGTTCCCTTTGTGGAAACAAGGTGGAAACGATACATAAAAATATTGCCAGTTTCAATTCATTTTTCCCATAGATTTATGATTACGCATGCCAGCACAAATTTATTTATTTACCTTTTTGTAATAGGTAGGTAATGTACCTATATGTTGTTCATAAATTCTTTTTATTTACAATCCTATTTTTTTTTTATTTATTATTTATTTTAAATATTTATTATAAATTTACAAAATAGTGTGAATAAACTTTCAAAAGTTTCTCCTCACACTAGATTTTATGCCAAATTAGCTGGAATGGGTATTAAAGTTTTCATGATAGCGTATAACTTTTCTATTGTGAAAGAAAATATTTATTTGTTTAAAGAACTTTATTGTACATTTATGTACAAAAGGCGGTTTTAATGCCTAAAGCATTCTCTACCAGTCAACCTTTTATCAATATTTTTAAAAATTTCATTTTTATTATTTTATTTTAAAAATATCGTTAGGAAACTGCACTTAGATCAAACAAGCAATTCTTGTATGAATTAGCAACGCACTGAGTCCGTGTCTATTGGTTTGGCATTGGGAACCAATAATAATGCACTTCAGTCACTTGTTTAACATGGCCTCCTCAGTCACAATTGTTCTGAGGTCACAACTCCCACCCCTCCTCCTCCCACCCTTCCTCCCACATAGAACCTTAAAAGCGATTTTTTATGTCGTAGGGGGCAAACGGGCAGGTGCCACACCTGATGGTAAGTGATTACCGCCGCCCATGGACATCTGCAACACCAGAAGGCATGCAGGTGCGTTGCCGACCTGGAATAGGAATGGGAACTGGCTTTCAAGTAAGGCTGCCGGAACACACCGTTAGATTATGGCAACTGATCTTTAACTTGATGGTGGTAACTAGCCAGCCGGGCACTAGAGAGGGCCCTGGTGCAATGGTTTCCTCACGATTTTTTCCTTCACCGACAGCTCAAGCACATTGTTAGGGTTTGAACCTACGCCTTGCGGCGTTCGATCCGAACGCACAGACCACTGAGCTATCATCGCTGTAAAGTTTATTAAACTGCAATAACTCTTCAATAGGTACCTACTGTAATTTTTTCTAGGCTGTGCAAAGGAGTTTATAGAGTGGCACTGTCTACCCTGCTACTCGCTAGCTACGCCTGTCAACTGCTGATAAAGTAGATATATGGTACCCAACATGATCATTTATGAACGGTGGGTTAATGCAGTTTAAATTAAACCCCAAAACAGAAAACAGAACACAAGTGAACATTGAATAAAACAAGACATGTGTTTTGTGACCGTGTGAGTAATAAAAAGTTACGACTCCACCCTTGTCCGGGTGCGCGCCGGGACTCTCGTATTCCGGATATATCCGGGGTACATTGGACCCCGGATGTTTAGCGTGAGCGATAAAAAATGACAAATAAATGTCTACCGCATCTCGTTAGGCAAATTTTGTCTATGGCAAAGTTGACTGTGGGTTCATAGAGGCAACTTTAGTCTTGGCATGTATGTGAATTGGAAAAAAAAATTGCGGATGAATCATGTTTAGGATAATTATTTTTTTGTCGATTTTTTGGTTTAATTAACTGTGAAAATGTAAAACTTTATCTCATTTAACATGCATGTAACAAACATAAAGAGTTTCCGATGGATCCCCAGTTTTTACGGGGGTCATTGAGATAAGTAACAAGTTAAGCAAACCAAGTTGTCGAAGCCAGCCAACCCCGAGAGTAACTTACAAGTGTACTCTTCGAGGGAGTTGCGAAGACGCGACGTTTGTCCGTGATTACCCCAGCATCCCAGCAACCAGTCCGCAGGCACGAACCAATTGCTCAGTATCAGGATGATATAATCATATTATCGCTATAGCAAACAATAAACCAATTTCGTATTGCAAATAGTAATCGTCTCAATCAATCTATTTGATGTAAAGGCGTGTAAATTGAATTGGAAAGAAAATAATTCAGGGGGTAAGAGCGACACCGACGATGATATAAACCTACTCAAATGAGCAATGGGCCCGAAAATATTGGGCTTTGCCCAGAGCTTGTATTATAAACTATCTGTGCCCCACGGTTTCACCCGCGCGAAAGGTTTTTATACAAAAACTTTTTTTTTCCGACATCCGATTTCAATGAAACAAAGCCTATATGTAGCTCCAGGCTAAGGTTAATCTAACTGTTAAAACCGCATCCGTTTAGTAGATTTGGAGATTATCGCGAACAGACAGACAGACAGACAGAAGCTTTTTAAAAACCGTTTTTTTGTGGTTGGTTACTCTTCGTTTATCGTCCCCTGTCAGTTTTTGTTAAAAATATTCAATGTACAGAATCGTGGATTCTACTCTTTTATTATTAGATACATGCGAAAGTATCTCTATTATCTGTTACCTTTTCGCTTTAACAGCAATTCAACCGATCATCATGAATGAGTAGCTATTCCCCGCGGTTTCACTCACGATAATTTCGGAGCTGCCTAGGGAATTCCGAGATAAACAGTACCCTAAGTCTTATCCCAGACTATAACTATCTGTATGCCAAATTCTATCCAATTCCGTTCAGCCGTTCTGGCATGGCGGAGTACCTAACAAACATCTATCCATGTTTCCAAACCTTCACATTTATAGTACAACTAGCTGGTCCCGCGGTTTCGGAGTTCCCGCGGGAATTTGGTTATAGTGACCAACAACATACCTACAGTTTCACCCACGTCAATTTCGGGATAGGCATGTTGACTAATTTTTAATTTTTAGTCCGTCTTGTAGATTATTAAAAAATATTGTACAAGTATTTTTTCTTTTTTTACCTAATCAAAAAATAACGGCGATATATTGAGTTGAAATTTCGCGTGACGTCACTATTCTGACAGTTTGTATGGCGGTTTTAGCGGTTAGTGACGTCACGACCCCCTCACCCTAAACTATAATGCGCTTTATCTCTGTGCGACGAGTTCTGCTAGCTATTTGCAATTTGTTAACGTAAAATGCGTTTTTAGTTGTTAGCTGGCCGCTCATTTATAGTTCTTCTACCTACCCGTTAGTTAACGTTTAAAAATTGATTTAAAAATTCATGCTATTAATTCGCAATACCTATAGATTATCCAGTACAAACAAACAAACATACAAAAAATCATACAAGGGTGTGTGAAATCGTTCCATCGGTCATTGACCCCGAACTAAAAAATCGATTATTGACTTTTATTCGTCGGCATGACAACTCTTGACCAAACATTTCTACCGCTCTCTTTCCTTTTCTAAAATTGCTTGACCGCAGCTTGACAAGCCAAACCAAAATTACCCAAGCCGATTGAATGAGGGTAGCGACAAAGACGTATTATATGTACATATGTATGTAGAGCGAGAGTTTCATTCAAAATTCCGTTCAGGATTGATGCATAAGAACAACTGATGTATAGGTACGTGGAATGGCAGAAGACGTAGGACTCACGTGATCTCTAGTGGTTCAACCACACTTGTCTTTCAGTTCCATACTTTCGTGCGCTGAACGTTTCTGATGCGCCATTTACACTCGCCTACGAGTGGCGAGGCAAGGGACGAGACGCGGGTGTGAACAGACGCTCGGGGCTCGCTGATCGATCGATTCGCGTTCACGCGCGGTGCGCCACGAATCACGAGGCACGGCACGAGGCGAGTGTAAATGTAGTATGAAAATTCTATGCCTCGTAATTAGTGTTGCCCAAATTCAGTCTTGGTCTTGCAGTCTTGGTCTTGTTCTTGCGTTTTTGCAAGACCAAGACCAAGAACAAGACCGCGTATTTTTAGCAAGACCAAGACCAAGACTGACCGTGCAAGACTTGAGCAAGAACAAGACATAGCCTGCAAGACTCTTGCGTCTTGCAGCTAGGACTTAGCGCTATTTCACTGAGTAGTTAGGTGTAACAGTTCGGTGTATAGGTAGGTACGCTTAGGAATTCTATGAGACGCAAAAAACTGTATCAAAGAATATGAAAAACTGGACCTATGCGCATTACGACTAATACCATAAACATAGCGAATAAAAAAATATCTATTAAAATCAAACTGAGTGCGTGCATAGTTATGTTTTAACCATCGGCACTTTGATAATGCGGCATCAAAGGTTTTGTACTTACTTCTCAAAGAAATTTGCCGCTTTTCGGAAGTACATGGTTATGACACACTTTGATTTGATTGCCGCCATAGGGCGTAGGTATACTCATGCAAAATAATTTCCTAGTAGAGTACCTACAGGTGTTCCAAAGAATAAATAAGTTTCAGAGTGCTTAGAATGAAAATGAATACATTATACTGATCACGCAAGTAGTATTATGATTAGGATAAAATGGTAAGGATAGGTAGTAGATGTCATATTAATTCATTCTAGTAAGTATATATTATAATATTGATTACTTATATGGTTTTAAACTAATTACTTAGGTACTATTATTGTACATTTAGTCATTATATTTCTTAAGTTTTTACAAGAAAAAATAGCAAAAAAGTGTTCAAATATCACCCGTTTAATAAATATTGTAGCCACTTTTAAATATACTTGAAACGTGTAAAAAAATTCTACAAAACTAATAAAATAATATAAAAAGCGTAGGTACTTACCTACTAATAAAATAAAAAGCCTGCGATAAGAGCTGTTGATTTGTGTTGTATTTTATTTTTTATTCAAATAAATGATAAATCGTAAAACTCTTTTATTAAATTTCTTATAAGTTGAGGGTTCAATCTCTTTCTAGACAGATAAGTATTGTTATTTAAAATACAGTCAAGTTATTGTAATTAATTTGTTTTTTTACATGTTTTAGCAAATGTAAGCTTATAAATCATAAATGTTTATTAAGAAACAGTTACTTCCATGGAAAACGACATATAGGTCAGTTGATTTTTCGAATTTCTTATCAAATCTTCAGTTATTTATTAATCTGCTTGATCTTTACTATGGCTATGTTAATTCAAGCTCACAATGTTCCAATTCTAATACGTTTTTCTAAGATTTAAAGTAAACTTTAATAAATAGTAATAGACTAATAGGTAATTGCAAGACTTGCAAGACTCTTGCTGCAAGACCAATACCAAGACCAAGACTGGGAGCGCAAGACCAAGACCAAGACCAAGACCAAGACCAGGTGTATTGGCGCAAGACCAAGACCAAGACTGGCTAAGTCTCGTCTTGTTCTTGCATTTGGGCAACACTACTCGTAATTCTATGGGTAGTGCAACGTTCTAAAGGCGGGAACGTTAACAAATGCTTGTTATATAAAAGACAATTCGGAGTTGGATTTTAGTTAAACATTAATCTACAACTTTACAATAATATAGCTTATACACATAGAGTACTTTTTATCCCGGAATTCCCGCAGGAACTCTGAAATTAACGCGGGTGAAACCGCGGGGCACAACTAGTACATTATATTTCTAAGCTTCCAATGTCAATTGTAAAAGATTCTTTTTTAAATCTCATTCAAATTCATAAATTACCTACCTTCTTTTTTCTAATATAATATCTATTTCCAACCAGTGAGGACATTGAAGTGGACTCTACAACTTGTAGAGACTGAAGGAATGCTTGTAATGAGTACGAGTTGTGAAAAATTAAAATCTTTGAGAATTGAAAGAGACCTTTGTTTAGCAGTTTAAGTCTGTCGGCTGATGGTAAAACATTTAGGTATATATTTAGGTATATCTGAATATATATTGAACAAACATAATACCTGTTGTTATTTTATTAGCAATATTACACGGAGAATAAAAAATCATCATGTTTTTAAACAATCATGTTGTTATGTCACTGCAGGAGTTTTCTTAAACTTTTCTCAAAGTATCTCTATAGAAATAAAGAAACCAGGCATGAAAAATTTGGTAATTTTTAAAATGTCTATACATACCTACCGAGTTAATTTACATCTTTCGGGTAGGTAGTTTCCCCGCGATACGCGCAGAGACAAGCAAAAAAAAATGGTAATTTATGTTTTTGCCTCCATCGCGATAGTCTACCGCGGTCACTGAAGTATAATTATGTACTGACGTATCGCGGTCGTAATTTTCGAAAAAATATTTCATATAGGTTATATTATATTACTATCTGTGCCCCGCGGTTTCACCCGCGGTTATTTTGGAGTTGCCGCGGAAATTCCGGGATAAAAAGTACCTTATGTCCTTCTCTGTATCCCTGACAACGTGCATGCCAACTTTCATCCAAATCCGTTCAGCCGTTTTTGTGTGATTGAGTAACAAACATCCAAACATCCACATTTTCATATTTATAATATTAGTAGGATTATATGAATAAAGTATTTTGGTATTTATACTAAGGATTTTAAGTGTAAAATACTTTGAAAATTGACAAGTTGGTTACTTACTTCATTTTGTGTTTATGTTGCAAACATAGTGATCCCACTATGCATAGGTACCTACCGGCTGACCTTCAAACACGTTAAGTTCGAACAGTCGCCTGAAAAAGTGGTTGAAATTATCATAATAAACAATAATTTTCAATGTTTGTTTATAATTAAATAAATAATAATGAAGTAATAAATAGATGCGGAAATTTGTTTTAACTTAGTCAATTACCGTAGAAAAGTAAACGAAAAGTAAGTAGGTATACAAGACTAAACTGAAATACTAAAAAATATTATTCATATTATTGTTAGTACCTACAGTCTTTGTTGTTCATTAAGGAAGTGCAGTGAGGTACTCAAGTAGGAAATCTGCTTTATTATACAAAACGTTGCGTTCACCGTTTCCTCATATTGTTGCTAATAATTTTTTTTTTACAGATTCTTTATTTATATTATTTATTTATTCAAGAAGAATTTATTTTCTTACTATAATAGCACCTTTATTTATTTGTATCTATAGCATGAATTGTAAAAAAATTAAACTATTTATTTGCCAACACTACCAAAAATACAAATTTAATAAAATAATAATATTTCTTTGCTGTTACAGTTTTTTTATTACCTACAAGTTTTTCGTCCACCAAACCATACTTTACCAAAGCAGTGGACTGTTTCCCACACAAAGTATGCGGTAGGGTAGGGCCTATACCTTTATAGACATTAAAAAAGCGAATTAAATGTGCTTAATATAAAGTTTTCTTAATAAATTATATATACGTAGGTCGTAAATGTTATAAAATCTATATGTCATTGTGTTTTCTTTAATCTTGTTGCACAACATGGTACAAACTCCAAAAGCGGAATTAATGCCACAGCGGCTATACCAGTGAACGAATTTACTTTATACTGGTGCATTTAAAAAAAGATTTCAATAATGCTGCATGTAGTTAGGTAGATAATAAATAAAAGGTAAGACCTAATTTAAATTTACTTACGAAAACGTTAGTATTTTATTTGATTGAATTTTTTGATCCGTAACACTTTTCGGACAGACTGTCAAGTGTTAGTGTAACCCAAACTTCATTTCCTATACAAACTACCATTACTTGTCTTACCAAACTCGATTGTCGAATGTTTAAGAACTTTCGCGCGCGACTGCACCCGTTCATCAACTAACTTAGAAGTCAAGTACAGTCTCTAGATTATGTAAGGGTGCTGACGAGATGCAAGCTAGATAAACCAACCTTCAATCTTGCTGTCACATCACTTCTATCTTTCACTGAATAGAATTCAAATTCGCTTGAGAAAAATATAAATATAAGTTTGTGCCAGTACAATGGCGCGGTAGTAAAAAGAATAAATTAATTAACCTCGTAATTGAACTTTATCGTTTTCCGCATAAAATATAAAATGCAATAACAGAGATAGTACTGTCGATGATTGATCGATGAATACCTACTAAATTAAATTTTGCGTTGGTATGCTTCTATTAGGAACGATGTTTCATTTCATTTATAAAGGTGTATGTGAGATTGCTATGTTGGATTTAAAAAAAAAGCCACTGGTGGATGACGTCACAGAGTTTTTCCTCGCATATGTGCCTGGTGGTGCAATGCTACCGCATCACAAAGCCACAATTATAATGCACTGTCTCACGTTATTCAGTTTTATAAACATGATGTTTTGTGAATCTCCTCGTGTAATTCTTTTTCTTTTCAGTAAAATAATATACCTACTTACTTCATACTTATGACCCATAATAACATATCCATTTAAACAGGTTTTTTTTAATAATAACTTGTTATCTATCAACACATGTTATGTTTATTCACAAATCTTATACCTACCACCTTGTTATTACCTACTATTTTTCTTATTCTTAAGTATTTTCAATAGCTCATTTATTTTTAAAACAAACGTACAACAAAACATTTATGTTCGTTTGACACGAGATGCGCTATTTTCAGTTTTCACTACAGTAAAACGGAACGGGCGTCTACTTAAAATTCTCCCCGAAATTTTGCTTTACCATTGTACGAGTAGGTGTTTGTATTTGTTGACGGGCTGGTTTCCGTAACTCGACGCCTGGATGTCTATTTTACGTGTATTGGGAATATTATTATTCATACCAACCAAGCTCCCCAAGGAAGTCCAGCAGTTTTCCAACGTCGCTGAAGGCTTCCGGGAGCGACCTCGGTGTTCCTAGGTATCTACTTAGCCCTGTATGCCACTCCGTTACATTCAAGTAACACATGAGCAGCAGTTTCGTCTGCCCTCATACTAACACTGCAGAGGGGGCTGTCTGTAATGTTTATGTTGTACAAATGCTTGTTGTAGAAGCCATGGCTCGTAAGAGAACCCGTCACCATAAGGAGAATGGGTTCTCTACAGCCTCACTAAAGGTAGAGTTCTTGGCGCAAAGAGGTCATAAGGACGAAGAGATGGTGCGTAGCTTTTGAACTCCTTCTCCTGCTAAAACATAAACATTGCAATATTACGGATTATGTCATCGCTGTTAATAGTTGAATATTTAAATACTTCCTAAATATAACACAAGGTTAGAGTACAGACTAATTGCAGTCTTATCTCCAGGTCATTACAGGTTAAGTTATATTGAACACAAATAGAGTCAGCGACCCACTACCCACTTGTAATATCAGAAATTTGAATAGACATCTTGTCTCTCTATGATGTTACGAACAAATCTTACTTTAAGTATATTTAGCAATTGATTAGATTATATTTCTGCGTATTTTTTTACTAGATGTTGCCCGTGGATGGATTCAAATTTAAAAATTGAAATATATCTATTGCATTATATGTAGATAAACACGACTATACCGACTATTTCTTTTTTTTTTTTTTCTTCTTAATAATAATAATAATCCACATCACAACACACAGATCTACTCGATCCCACAGTAAGCTATTATTAGCTTGTGTCGTGGAAACCAAGCAAACGTGATATATACTACATATAATTACTTATATATTATACTATAGATATATAAACACACCCAGACTGGAAAATGGAACCCTGTGTCCATCACACAAAGTCCACCCCCACCGGGAATCGAACCCGGAACCCCTTGATTAGCGGGCAGGCATGGTGACCATTGCGCCAATCGGGTCCTCAAAATTTCTTAGACAAGATGTTCTCATCTAATATATATAAATCACGTGTCACGTTGTTTGTCCGCGATGGACTCCGAAACTACTGAACGGACTTTGACAAAATTTTGCAACCGTTTATAATATGGTTCAACTTAAAAGATAGGATAGTTTTTATCCCGGAATTCCCTCGGGAACTGAAGGACATAGAGTACTTTTTTCCCGCAACCTCCGCGGGAACTCCGAAATTACCGCGGATGAAATCGCGGGGGGCCAGCTAGTACTTATATACGAATAATGGACATATTTAATATCACCATTTGTTTCTGGTACAAGCTATTTAATATACCTACGAAGCCTTTAAAACTACCTAACGATAAGTCTATCTAAAACGATTTGACCGTAACATTAGTTTTGATTCACACAAAAACAAGCCGTCCTTGCTTCGAACTACAATTTTTTTGCATCCACAACAAGTATTGCCTCGAAAAAAATCTTAATGGGTCTATTTATGTAGATATTAACGAAAAGATATGTTAAAATTTAGTAAAATATCGAGAATTTTTATTCAAAAGATCAAATAAAACATGGTTTGACCTTTATTTTGGGGGTCAATCTTTACGATTTAGGTACAACGATTAAGCAATTTTAGACATCGACAGCACAGAAATTGATCTGATTTGTTTATCTAAATCACGAGTCACGTTGTTTGTCCGCGATGGACTCTGAAACTACTGAACGGATTTTGATAAAATTTTGCAACCGTTTATAATATGGTCCAACTTAAAAGATAGGATAGTTTTTATCCCGGAATTCCCTCGGGAACTGAAGGATATAGAGTACTTTTTTCCCGCAACCTCCGCGGGAACTCCGAAATTACCGCGGATGAAATCGCGGGGGACAGCTAGTCTAATATATATAAATCACGTGTCACGTTGTTTGTCCGCGATGGATTCCGAAACTACTGAACGGATTTTGATAAAAATTTGCAGCCATTTATAATATGGTCTAACTTAAAAGATAGGATAGTTTTTATCCCGGAATTCCCGCGGGAACTGAAGGACATAGAGTACTTTTTTCCCGCAACCTCCGCGGGAACTCCGAAATTACCGCGGATGAAATCGCGGGGGACAGCTAGTTTACGTATATGTTCTAATTTTTTTTCTTATGGACTTTCGGATTTCAGTTTCAAGTAAAATAAACGTACATCTATTAGAACTTATATAATTTTACGATTACAAATTGCAAACCAATCAAACCACGGTGCTACAGTATATTGTAGTTTGCAAAATTTTCCTCGGAGGACACCGGAGTAATCAAATCGAACCGTTGTCGTTTATCTTCATTCGCACATAGGTAAACAGTCGTCACTGCAAAAATTATCGTCCCTGCATACAGCACCATAAAACAATCAGCAACAAAATCTACTTGTAACAATTTTTTGTCGATACGACCCGCAATCTTCGTTTTCCGCCACAAAAACCCTTATTGCTCCCAATACTATGTTACTAGTTGTTCCCTGCGGTTTCACCTGCGGTAATTTTGGAGTTCCTGCTGGAATTCCAGGATGAAAGTATCTACCCTATGTCCTTTTCTGAACGTGTATGCAAAATTTCATAACAAACAAACAAGCCAACTCACTTTCGCATTTATTTATTATTTTATTTTATTTAATCCTTTATTGCACATTAAATAACAATATTACAGTACCTAAAGAAAAGGAGTATGCAAATGGCGGTCTTATCGCATAGTTGCGATCTCTTCCAGACAACCAATGATGCGAAAGGAAGAACAAAAATACATGGAAATATTCTTGTTTACCACAATCGAAAAATAAGAACACCAATAGCACGGCTGCATATCGTACTTTTTTTAAATATAAAAAATATACGTATAAAACAACTTGACATTGGCAATAATGCGTTACAGTGCGATAGAAGGCAAAAAAAAAATCGTTAGGAACGTACTCAGTAATTATTTGAAAACTTTGTGATGAGTCATAATCACTAATCTCTACTAATCATAATCACTAAACACAGATAAAGCTAGCTACCTCTATTTACAGCTACAGTTTCATGTAGCACTAATGATAAGTTGTTGTCACTAATAACAAAATTACCAAAATTACCAGTAGGTAGGTACCTAACAATGCAATTTTTAAAACACAATCAAAAGAGAACAATGCGTTTATTGGCTGCGTTCACAAGCATCTCATTACCTATCCTATATTGGCCACATTCATTTGCACACCGCTATCTTATTGCTTCACACCGTTTTTGACTGACCACGTACGGTGCGTGGATTGAATAAAAACACGCCATTTTACATAACATACCTACTCAAACAATTGAAAGCGGCACATGATACTAAAATAATGTATCGTTCCGTATTATGTCATTATTAAGGAAACTAAAAATGCCGAACGCAACGCTGTACCAATTTGTTATATCCAGCGGTAAGTCGGTTGCTATTCAACACATTCAATGGCATAGCTTTTCCCCGCGGTTCCAACCGCGTTGATTTAGGAGATCGGGCGGGAAGTGTAAAATAATGGATGGGGAATGTTATAAGTTAATTACCTACTGAAAGCATTAAACAATTAATTATTTTTAGAGTGTTGAATAGTATAAGTTTCATAATTTGTAATTGTGCCAAAAAAAATTGAGAAAAATATATAATAGTACATTGTTATCCTAGGGGTGAAAGTAACAGATCGAAAGTAACAATAATAGATCGAGGGACTAAATAAGTCTTTCTCCCGAGGGTAACACTGTGCTTTTCATTACGAATGCAAGGAAAGTCAAAATAAAAATAGGAATTAGCTAAAGAAAAAATGAGTGAAGATCGGATAGTCGCTTGACGCTTTCCCACCTATTTCTTTTTCTTTGGCCGGCTAGCTATTCAGCCAGTATTTTTTATTTACATTGTGGCGACCTAAAAAAATATTTTCTTTAATTATTAAGTATTAATTAAAGAAAATAAAAAATATAAATAGGAATTAGCTTAAGAAAAAGTGAGTGAATTTTATTTTAATTAATACCTACTTAAACTTTACGTTATTTCAATTTTACATCGCACTGGCTGTATAGAAAGTTGAAACATTGTTCAATAGAAATGTGAAAATAGACCTAGTTTTTTTTTAATAATTTGACAGTTGTTAGTTGAAAGCGATTCTCCCTAGGGCTGAAAACTTTCAACCCGCTTCTCAGGCAACTTCAGACCTACTTTCCGAGTATGAGTAATGAAAAATGTCCATATTACTTTAATATTATAAAATTGAAGCGTTTGTTTTGTTAAACGCGCTAATCTACGGTATTGATGGTTGGAAATGATTTTTTTTTTGTGTTAGTAGTCCATTTATCAAGGAAGGCAATAACATCTCGCTGTAACCAATAGGAGCAGAGCAGCAATGAAAATGTTCGAAAGCGGAAAAAAATATTCCTTTTGAGAACTTCCGTTGCATACTTAGCTGTGATATAAATAGTTTTTATTAGGTTTTTTCCACGAATTAACGCGGGTGAAACTGCAGGGCACAGCTAGTGTGTAATACGAGGTAAAGAGGTAAAGTGTGATTTTTTTGAAGGGCGTTATCTATGGAACTGCCGAATTAATTCTATAAGATATTTTTCATCCATAAACAAACATGTTCTAGCATATAAGTATGGAAAAGAAGAAGACTCTAATTTGTTATTTTTGGTACTTAAAATCTAATTTAATCGGTTTGTTTTGATCACACTACCTACCCGCAAATACCTATCTATATACTGTAACGTCCCGGGGGCGGGAACGTTAACAAATTAAGCAATTGAATATAAAGATTTTCAAATTATTTTAATTAAAGATATTTTTATTTCAAAGCAAAACCATATTATTATGATACAACAAATCGAATCTCTTCTTTTTATATCTAGAATCTATATTTATGACATTACATTCAGATTCGAAATATTACTTACTTCTTCTAAATTTGTTTCCAACCAGCGTTGACATGGAGGTGAACAACGTTCAACCTCTACATCCCTCCCGGTGGGGGGAAAAAAAAAATTCTGATAAGAATTTTTTTTTTTATCACAACGAAAAATATCACCCTACCTATGAGCAGATGATACAATATTCGGATAAGACTGTAGCTAACAGCTAGCTGGAACGAATATATTATTAAAACTATAGTATCAACATTTACCATTTACAATATAAAAAAAATCATTTAAGTCATTAAGCGACACTCGTTCCAACTCTAGACTGAAAAAACTGCTCAAAAAGTCAGTCCACATATCCATACCTAAACAATTAACCGAAAAGACAGTATAAAGTGAACATTGAAAATTTTAAAAATATTACCTACCTAAACTTATCATGACAAAAACAGTTAACAACCAGCCTCGCAAATTTACCGATACAATTCGTTAGAGTTAACAAGTTTCTCCAACTAACGGACTGTTTGACTAACTTATTTTCATCCTCTATTTGTCCTAACTATACTTCCGATCTTTTCCAAGTCATGAGCTGAAAATACAGACCACCCCTTTCTCTGTCAATCTCTAACTAAACTCCCTCTAAACCTGTAACATTCCATCGTGCGTGACTCCAACGCAGAGATCACCTCAGACGCTACGCGACTATTGAGGTTGCACTCAGGACTACCACATAAGCTCACCCATTATACAAATCAACCCAGAAAACGTAATTTCTTAAATATATTTTCTTTTTTTCGGTGTGTCAGTTTGTACTCGTGGCTCAGCTTTATGTTGCACCTCTCAGATGCATTGATACTAGAACAAATTCCAGCATTAATACTCGTACAACAGTAAGACATTGGCATGACACAGTTACAAAAATAAATGAATATTTTCAAACAAATTACTTATATTATACCTACATCATAAACGCAAATAACACAATGTTATCAATATTATTATTCTACAATTCAATTTACAGAAATTGACATTAGTGTCAAAAGAATACAAACAAAGAATATAAGTATCATAATATTATTCTCAACCAAAAGGGTTTTAATCGGTTATGATGAACAACAATTCTTTGTCCATGTGCATTGGAGGTTTTCCTTATACGATAATTATTATTTGGCAAACATCTTATAATATGATACGGACCTTTATACTGACGGGATAACTTCCTAGCTGTTCCAGTGACTCTCTTCAGAGTATAAACCATTAACGGATTCTCACAAAATCTTTTAAAACTCAACTTTCGATCAAATTTCACTTGCTGTTTCATTTGAGCTATACTTCTTATTGCTTTATTAATATATGAAATATTCATCCTCCTTCGTACATCATGATTATTATTTCTAATAAACAAATCTTGAAACACATGACGACTACTCATTTCAATCCTACTTTTTATCCGTTTACAAAAGTCGTTATTTCGACTCTTTTCCCGTCGTTGTTCGTTTTCGAACCTCATCGCGTCTTTCTTGCGTAACTCTATTCCATCGTCTAACACTAACTCAACCATATTTATGACCTTTTTGTCAACACACTCTTCGTCTTTTTCGTTTAAGTTAAATTCCCTTGACTTATTCGCAATCTCATCCCCTGTAGTAGTATTTATTGCGTGAGCAGTTTCACAAACAAATATGTAATCATCTGTTAAAAGTTTTACGGTTCCATGATGGGGTTCACTTACCATCTGCATGGAACTTGGATCTTTCTGCGTTTCCTTTTTAGAAAACGGCACAATACATTTACCTAAATCGATGCACTTATCTCTAAAATTGACAATCGCCAAATTATCTGTAAGGAAATCCTGTCCTAAAATGACATCAGTTGCAAATTCATTTATCACTAAAAATGTTACACTAAAACTATTTGTTTCTATAATACAATTTAAACACACTTTACCAACTACTTTTAATCTATTACCATCAACTGCCTTAACTATAATATCATTGTCAATAGGATTTGGATTAATTTTAATTTTTTTACAAAATTCAAATGATATTCCGGATATTGAAGCACCCGAATCTATTAATGCAATGACGTTTTCTCCGTTTATTGTAGTTTTCACACTCGGCAAGGTTTCTTGATCATCTAATTTCATTCTTGTGTGATCTTCTACACCATCTGCCATCTGGTTTACGGGTCGGAAGTTTTGGGGCCTTTGGCTCCTTAAGTTGTAGGGTGGACGTCTCTCTCCTGCATTCGTTCGTTCGTTCGTTCTTTCGGCGGGAATTGTTTGCGGCTTTGACCTCCAGGATAGTCCAGGTGTAGTTTCATACGTAGAAGGTGGGATTGAGGACACGCGCGGCACTTGAAACCCTTGGTGAGGCCCGCGACAATCGCCACTAGATGGCGGACCCGGTAAAATTTCGTTCAGAGGCCCCCTCAACTTGATTGGTAGATTTACTACTTCTCTATCTTTTTTGAAAATCTCTTCGGACTGAAGTAATGACAGTTTTAATTCTTTTACACTATTAAAAACTTGTAAAGCGAGTCTATTTTTGAAATAATATGAAACGTTGCTCAAAAATTGCTGAATGATAATTTTATCGCTGTATATTCCAGCTTTAGTGGCTAGTCCTTCAAGTCTATATAAAAAATCAATCGCTGATTCATTTGCATCTTGCTTAGCATAATAAAAATTTGCAGTGTGATCCTGTATGGTAGAAAATTCTTCTAGGAATGCTGTTTTTAGCGCTTCGTATGATATTGGTTCAATGGTAATGCGGCGATAAAAATGTGACGCGGCACCCGATAAATAAGCCGAAATTATAATTGTTTTTGTGTCGTCTGCCCAATTATTGATCGCCGCAATCGTTTCAAATTGCTTAAAAAAATCATGGCAATCCGACCGTCCGGTATATTTTGCCATTTTAAAATTATCTAAGTATCTCGAATATTTATATAAAATTTTACTTAACTTTTACTGATGAGTATTTCCCAGCAATCGACGTGCAGTTTTTTCTTCTGCTCGTCTTTGTCAGCTTAGCGGCTAACTTCTTCCATCTTCTTCTTTTCTGAAAATGATAATTTATTTAGTATTTTGAATACGGTGCCTCTCCCACGTAAGGTTCGAGGCTACCCGGCGCCTCCACCATGTAACGTCCCGGGGGCGGGAACGTTAACAAATTAAGCAATTGAATATAAAGATTTTCAAATTATTTTAATTAAAGATATTTTTATTTCAAAGCAAAACCATATTATTATGATACAACAAATCGAATCTCTTCTTTTTATATCTAGAATCTATATTTATGACATTACATTCAGATTCGAAATATTACTTACTTCTTCTAAATTTGTTTCCAACCAGCGTTGACATGGAGGTGAACAACGTTCAACCTCTACAATACCTACTTTTAATTTCTAAACCTGACAAGCAGGTAGCCTAATTAGATCATATAGCTGTTTCCCAGCGGTTTCACTCGCACGAATCGCGAGTCTCCCTTGGGAACTCTAAAAAGTATCATGTTGATGTAGGTATCACCTCGAGATTACTGTAGCTTCCTACCAATTAAAGAATATTCTTATAATATAAAAGCGCATAGAAATTTAAGCTTTCGTGACGTCATAGCCACGTATAAAGGATACCAAGGAGTGACGTCACGCGATATCTAGACTCAACAGATCGCTGTTGTTTTTTGATTAAGTAAAAAGAATATTTAAACGTACCTACTTCTAATCACTACATAATATTAAAACAAAGTCCTCCACCGCGTCTGTCTGTCTATCTGTTCGCGATAAACTCAAAAACTACCAAACGGATTTTCATGTGGTTTTCACCATTAGATAGAGTGGTTCAAGAGGAAGGTTTATACGTATAATTTATCCTGGTATTCTCGCAGGAACTCCGAAATAGGCTATTTGACTAATTTTTTTTTTAGCCCGTCTTGTAGATTAATAAAAAATATTGGACACGTACCTAATCAAAAAATAACGGCGATACATTGAGTTGAAATTTCGCGTGACGTCACTAACCAGTGCAGTTTGTATGGCGGCTTGTAGTGGTAAGTGACGTCACGAGCCCCCCACCCTAAACTTTAATGCGCTTTATCTCTGTGTATTTCCATTTATTTGAAAAATGAAAAAATACGTGTCTAATGATTTTGAATTTTCTTTTGAACTGACGGACTAATAAGAATTTTGATTTTCAAAAGTCGTCAACATTCCTATTGCTTATTGCGGTTGAAACAGCGAGGGAGAGTGGGGATGTGGACTACTTTTGAAAATCGAAATTCTAATTAGTCCGTCAGTTAGAAAAAAAAATAGACACGTATTTTTTGCTTTTTTAAATAAATTAAAGTACACAGAGATAAAGCGCATTAAAGTTTACGGTGAGGGGGTCGTGACGTTACTAACCGCTAAAATAGAATAGTGACGTCACGTGAAATTTTAACTCAATATATCGCCGTTATTTTTTGATTACGTATAAAAAAAAATACGTGTCCAATATTTTTTAATAATCTACAAGACGGACTAAAAAATAAAAATTAGTCAACATGCCCATTGCCGCAGGAACTGCAAAGTAGCCTAATTTACCTCTTATAACATCAGGTAATTAATTAACAGTGAAAGTCCCGTTGCGGAGATTCACCCGCGTGAGTTTCGGAAATCCCGCAGGATCTCCAAACTTCTTTTAACATTTTAAGTATTGTTAGTCTCCTTATATATCAAAAAAATCCCAAGGGGTATTCGAAATCCGAGTACTTATGTGTGTTACGGCGGCCATCTTGCTTGTAATTCACGTGCACATGTCACAACACACCTTCCGGGTGATTAGCAACTGTTCCCTCGTTACATTAAAAGTGAAATCGGCTGTCGTCACGGTGGTCGAACAATCGAGCCGATACATCTAGCTCAATTACCTACTGTTAACATGGTTCCATGGCTCCGACAGATCAATACGTTTTGGACCCTGCTACGTTCATCATAAGGTTTCTATAAACGCTTACTTTAAGACTCTGACCTTTACGGCTAGGTCAATATCGCTAAGTCCTAATTCTAATGTTTTTTTTTTCTTTTTTGAGCACTCAAGAATCGATAACCTTTGGTATTTAATAAATCGAGCAGGTTCGATGGAAAATTAGAACGCAATAATCAAGATGAAACAAGATTCTTATATGGGTAGGTATTTAATTCTATATTTATAATTATTGGTCTTCTACTATTTTGTTATAATGATACTATAGGTTACCTATTGGTGCCTTAACGTGTAAATCTGAAAAACCTGAAATATAGGTACGTTAGTCATTCGTAAACAGTTTTTTAAGGTTAGCCATGACTCCAACTTTGAAACCATTGGCATTTACATTCATCCCCATTTACAAAATCCTTTCTCAATGCTTGCCTATAGGTACATTGTAAAAATAAAACCTCTTAAAATACCTTTGTACAAAGTTTCAAGTTTTTGGGTGTATTTTATTTCTGGTTTTGCCTGGACATCGATAAATCTGTCAGTGGGTCAGGATGTGTGTTTGATTCGTGATTATTTACTTTTCAATTTTATTATATGTATAAGATAAGAAAATACAACCCACCTCCATGGCCACATAATGGGCTTGTCAACCAAATTTTTGTTTTAGTCCGTCTTGTAGATTACGTGCCATAAACCATAGCACGGCGTGACGTCACGCGACATTTAGACTTCTGATTACGTAAAAAAAGAAAAAGTACGTGTCCAATATTTTTTCTTTATCTACAAGACTGACTAAATAGAATTTTAATTTTCATACCCCGGAAACAAGTCTTTAGTTCAGTTATAACCACACATAAGTTTCTTTTAACGATTCATAGTTCATCAAAAAACCGAAGCAGCCCTTCCGTTTATTCTGGGGGCGTACCTGTGTGCGTACGTATAAGTATTTCATAACTAGCTGTGCCCCGCGGTTTCACCCGCGCGAAAGGTTTTTATACAACAACTTTTTTCCCGACATCCGATTTAAAGCCTATATTTAGCTCCAGGCTAAGCTTAATCTACCTGTGAAAACCGCATAAAAATTCGTTCAGTAGATTCGGAGATTATCGCGAACAGACAGACAGACAGACAGACAAAAAAGATTTTTAAAAACCCCTTTTTTGTGGTTGGTTACTATTCGTTTATCACGATAAACGTCAGTTTTTCTTAAAAATATTCAATGTACAGAATCGCGGATTCTACTCTTTTATTATAGTATAGATAATATGTTATTCTCCGACCTGTTAATCCTCAATTTAAAGTAGGTAGGTACCTATACGTTAAGAACCAGCTTCCTCACGGCCCAATTTCAATATTGTTTTATAAACAACTCTGGTCGTTTGTTCAACACTCCGTTGAGATCGAGTGCGCTGTGAATCATCCGATTCGATTGTGTTCACGTGAAACTTGGGTGATATTTTATTTTCACAGCAACTAACATGTACTAGTAATATGGAATAGATTACGCAAGTTGTTCCTCTATGTGCTCGAAATGTTTTATTTCACTCATTACACGCTGCGGGTTCAGTTCGCTATTAGAAGAAAACAAAAGTGTAATAAAATTGCAAGAATTTTTAGCTGAGTAGATTCCTTCCCCAGTTTTAGTCGCGTTATCATTACGTACTATAGAACGATTTGTCTCATAAAATTTTACGCATTTATTTAATCTACTGTAATCTATGTCTGTGTATCATTGCATCATTGCACATACAAGAGGGATCTTCAAAATATATGAGCCCTCATTCACTATGACCATAACGCGCCACATAAATTGTCTTTCCCTCGTTTTCGAAGAAGTTTCACTTTAAAAAAAACACATTTAAAACGTTTCTAATGGGATACAGAATAATAATTTCTAATATTTTGGCACCTGGAACGTTTGGGATTGCGTTTTTGGGGCGCGCGATATGGGCAAGAAATGTTATTGGTCGTAGTGAATAAGGGCCCTGGTGTGGTTATACAAGGCAGCTGTGAGATCTATTTAACACCTGTAGTAGAAGTAGTTTTTGTTAAAATAGTTGTTTGAAATAAAGAAACCATATTATAATTAACTTTTAGTTTTATTTTCACTGCATACACTTTTATTACATTACGACGCTTCGAGAAGAAATCAAAAAGACAAAGCCATAGACTATAGGTAATATTGATTTCACACACTGCACGAGACATTTATCCAATAATCCTATAGATGGCGCTACATGCTTTTTATTTTGCATATTATAAGATTATAAATTTACCCAATTACAACACGCCTCCTTAAATTTATAATCTTACAACTTTTTAATTAATTAAAATAATCTTAACTCTAATCTGTTCTTCAAAAATTTTGTCTTATCTAAACTTTTAGTTAACATGTCTGCCAAATTAAATTTTGTATCAATTTTTACAATATCAATTATTTTCTTTTCATAGTTCTCATTTATGTAATGATACTGCACTTCGATGTGTTTTGAATTTTTTGTAAAGTTGCCGTATTTGGCTATTGCTACTGCACCTGAGTTGTCTACATACAATTTTATTGGATCACAAAATTTTACATTAAATGATTCACTAAGTAAGTTCCTAATAAAAAGTACTTCAGTCACTGCCTCTGACATAGCAGTATACTCTGCAAAAGTTGAGCATTTAGTTACTGTATTTTGTTTGCGTGTTTTCCAGAAAATTAAGTTTCCAAATAATCTTATAATAAAACCAGTAGTAGATTTTCTATCAACATTATCTCCTGCATAGTCAGAATCTACCATACAATCCAATATATTATCAGTATCTACACTACTATAGTATGTTAACTTTAAATCCTTAGTTTTATACAAATATTTTAAGATTCTTATTGCATATTTGTAATGTGTTTGGTTATAACAACTTTGGTATCTACTTAAGTAATTAACACTATATGCCACATCTGGCCTTGTGCCTGTACTAATATACAATAATTCACCAATTATATTTCTGTACTTTATTCTTTCATCTACTTCTCTAGCTTGTTCTAATTTTAGGTTTGTTTCCATTGGAGTATCATACAACTTAGTATTTTTCAGATCATATTTTGCAGCCAAAGATTCAATATACTTTGTTTGACTTAGAGTCATTGTGCTTTTATCATCACTATAATCAATATCTATGCCAATGTAGCTTTTAATTTTACCCAAGTCTTTCATTGCAAATCTTCTCATTAAACTAGTTTTTTACATCTTCAATCTTATTTTTATCCTTGCTACAGATCAAAAGATCATCGACAAACAATAATATGTATATTGGATCTTTGCTTGCTCTATTAACATATAAACAGTAATCATAGTTACTTCTAACAAAATTCAGTGTTGTTATAGATTTATCAAAACACTCGTACCATACTCTAGGACTTTCTTTCAGACCATAGAGTGCCTTTTGCAATTTGTAAACTTTATTGTTGTCAGTTTCATAACCTTCCGGTTGATTTACATATACTTCTGACTTTATAGATGCATTTAAAAAGGCTGTTTCAACATCCATCTGTTCTATAAATAAATTACTTTTACAACTGTATGACAATAAAATTTTCAATGTTTGCATTTTTCCTACTGGTGAGTAAACATTTTCAGTGTATTCATTTTGCTGAAATCCTTTTACAACTAATCTAGCTTTATAATCATTATTGCTTTTCCTTCTAAAGACCCACTTTACATCAATAATCTTTTTATCTTTTGGCTTTTCAACAACTTGCCAAGTATTATTTTTATTTAAGCTATTTATTTCCTGGTCCATTGCCATTTGCCACTGTTTATGATCATTGGAGTTTATTGCCTCTTCAAATGTATTTGGTACATTTGCATCAATATGGTTAACATATATAAAATGTGAAATTGGATTACCATATCTAGAAATGGGAATTCTTTTTCTTTTTTTCGATTCTACTATATCCTTGTCATTAATATCATTTAAATTATCATTATTCACAGAATCCTTCAAATCATTATTAGAATTGGTCTCATCTACATCAACATAATTTTTATCACATTCGTCACTTGATTTATCTACATCACTTGAAGTTGGGTCAATTTCCAAATCTTTGTCTTTCTGATCATCCTGTTTTTCTAAGCAAATCAGTTCAGTATTTTCTTCAACTACTTGTACGTGCCTAGCATTAATGATTCTATTATTTAACAGAACTCGATAACTATTTTCATTATAGCCTACTAAAACACCTACCTGTGCTTTATCATCCCATTTACTTTTTCTTAAAACTTCAGGTACCCTGACAAAAACCCTACTTCCATAAATTTTTAAATGCTCGACATTTGGTTTTATTTTAAAAAATATTTCATAAGGAGTTTTATTTTCTACTGTATTTGCAATGGTTCGATTTTTTAAATATGCTGCTGTTTTTATAGCCTCAGGCCAATACCTCCTGTGAATTTTAGCTTCTCTCATTAAACACCTACCTATGTCCATAACAGATCTATTATATCTTTCCGCTACTCCATTTAATTCATGGACATAGGGTGGACATGGTAACAACTCTATACCTTTTTCCTTTATAAAATTATAAATATCCTTGTTTAAGTATTCTTTGCCATTGTCACACTGTATTTTCTTAACTTTTTTGTTGAATTTATTTTCTACTAAATTTACAAATTCTATAAAACAATTAGCAACTTCACTTTTACTTTTAATACAGAATATCCTTGTACATTTACTATAGTCATCAATGAATGTGAGAAAGTATTTTTCTCCACCAAAACCAATTGTGTTATGTGGACCGTTCAAATCAGTATGAATTAAATCTAAAATTTCAGTAGTTTTTGTTCTATTATTTTCAAAAGGTACATTACTCATTTTACTCTGAATACAATTTGAACATTTCATGTCCGTGCTTTCAATCTTATCAGGCAAATCATCCACTAATTTATTGTTCACTAATTTACTTAAATATTGAAAATTTACATGACCAAGTGCCCTATGCCATTTCTCCTTTTGAGTTAAGTTTACTGAATGTGCATACATTTCGTTTTTAGATACATAACCTTTTATACAATACAAATTATTTATTTTATCAGCAACAACTATTAGTTCTTTAAGACCATTATAAATTTTTGCATATTCATTTTTAGCTACTATTGTGCAACTTTTAGTTATCTTTGAAAAACTTAACAAATTTTGCCTAATGCCTTCAACAAAATAAACATTTTTTAAATCCACATGTTTTTCATTATAATAATTCTTAAAGTACATTTTGACCGTACCTACCTTGGTAGCTTTTAACATTTTACCATCTGGCAGTTTTACATTGACAGGACTTTTTAAACATATAGAGTTATAAAAATATGTATCATTATTTATTATATGGTCGGTACAGCCACTATCTAAAAGCCAATTAATTTCACTGTTATTATGACATTCTTTCATTTCAATATGCCCTCGTACCTGATTTACTTCTGGATTACATACTTCAGCTGTCCATGACTCCGATGAAAAGTTGTTTGAAGATTCACCACTGGACTGACCTTGATCTCTGGAAAGATTTTGACCTCTGCCTCGGTTATGACCTCTGTAAAATCCACCTCTGTTGTAACCTCTCTGTAGTCGTTGCTGACCTCTATAGAATCCACCTCTATTGTAACCTCTCTGTAGTTGTTGCTGACCTCTAAAACTTTGTTGTTGTCCTTGAAAATGTCTCTGACCATGCCAACAGTCCTTCTTCAGGTGACCAGTCTTTCCACAGGTAAAGCATTTAGCAATAGTTTTGGTTGCAAATGTACTAACATTATTTTTCTTGTCGGAGTCACTAGAGACCATATTTTTCTCTTTTATTTTAGAACATACATAATCAACTGTTCTTTGTTCTTCTGGGATCACATCAAGAAAATCTCCAATATAACTGTAGCTTGGTGGAAGCGCTCTGAGTAGGTATCTTAACTTTTCTTGTTCATCGATTTTTCCTCCGGCCACTTTGAACTCATTTGTTATTTTTTCAAAATCAACAAAAAAATCTTCTACTGTACTGTAATTGTTTAATTTTATCTCCTCAATTTTTCCTCTACATATTATTTGCATAGCGGTAGACTGTGTTAAATACATCTTGTCAAACTTACTTAACATTTCGTACGCTGTTTTGCATTCACTAATGTATTCCAATTGCTTATCCGAAATTGTACTCATTAATATAGTCCTTGCTTTTAAATCCTTCTTTTTCCATACCGCCGCTTCTGCGTTTTCATTTTTAACAATGACAACCTCGTGGCATTCTTTGTATTCCAACAAAGTTAGTAACCTTAATTTCCAGCTTGAATAGTTTGCACCATCAAAAATAGGTATCGTAATATCTTCTATCTTTGCTTGCTTAGCCATTTTGACGATAATTAAGTACTATTAGTGTAAATCGATGTATTTTCACGACAATTATTTTTGTTTCGAACCGGCAACTTAACCACAATTCACACAACCACAATTCACACGTAATTATAAATCTTCGTTGCACTTTATTTTACTTATCACACTGAGTTTTTTGTTTTGAACTACGCTCTGCTACCATGTTAAAATAGTTGTTTGAAATAAAGAAACCATATTATAATTAACTTTTAGTTTTATTTTCACTGCATACACTTTTATTACATTACGACGCTTCGAGAAGAAATCAAAAAGACAAAGCCATAGACTATAGGTAATATTGATTTCACACACTGCACGAGACATTTATCCAATAATCCTATAGATGGCGCTACATGCTTTTTATTTTGCATATTATAAGATTATAAATTTACCCAATTACAACAGTTTTCACTGACCCATACCAATGGTTCCATCGGCATGGATTTCAAATTAACGCGCGCGTGAAACTGCAAGTAACAGCTACTATAATACAATCGTGATGTTTTGAGCCCGCAAAAAGCTCCAAATTGTACAATCCATAGCACTTTTAGTTGTAGTTTTACACCCATGCAACGAGGTAATAAAAATACCTACATTTTATGGTAAGTACATTAACCTAGACTTCTGTAGCTAAATGCACTACGTGAGACGCGATAGTCGCGTACCGTACGTATAAAAATAGCACATTATTACTAGCTGTGCCCCGCGATTTTGGAATTCCCGCAGTAGCTCCAAAGTAGCCTAGTTTACTTCTTATATCATCAGCTAATTAGCAGTGAAAGTCCTGTCCAAATAGGTCCAACCGTTTCGGAGATTCACCCGCGTGATTTTAGAAATTTCCGCAAGAACTCCAAACTTATTTCATTCGACTTCTCCTTACAATAAGAAACACAACAAAACAAGAATTCGCGAAATTGATCCAGCCGTTCACGCGTGATGCCGTGACCAAGGGAAATATGGATTTATTTTTATAAAAATAATAGATAATAATAGAGAGATAGATATTCAATGATATTATAAGTATTATTATATCATCTGTGACGACGCTCAGTAAGTCCCGAGGGCAATGGCAAGAGAACTACTGTGACTTGTAATTAACACTCTTTCCCGCATTCATGAGGAAAATCTATGACCGCGCGAACGAAGTTACTTCTAAACTTTACGAAATAACATTACTATATAGTAATTTATTTATTTTATTTATATATACTTTCTTACACATAAAGATACAAATAGCGAACTTAATGCCTTGCGGCATTCTCTAACAGTTAACCATTAGGTTGACAGAGAGATATAAGGGACGGGGTGTGCAATCAACGGAAAAATCAAAAAAAATAATAGTATTAGAGTAATATATCGTTGGCCGAATTCGTGAATTTTTCGAGAAAGGCGTGCGACTTTTCGAACCGTCATGGCGTAAGTACCTACGTATACAGTCCGATGGTGCGATCAAAAGATTAAATCGAATTCCATTTCCATTATTATCGTTAGTGAAATGGCGGATTTCACCTAGCCTTTTCTTATTACGTTAAAAATACATTAATGCGTGAACATCGCCTAGATAGAACTAGGTAGGTACTGGGTATACAAAACAGGAAATAGTTACAACGGACGCACGGAAGGCAACGCGTTTATTTTACAGTGTAAAAAAATAATTAAGGAACATTTGTTAAGGTATACGAAAATGCAAATGTCAAAACAATTACATCTCAAGTGTGGTTTTAATTATAAGCATTATCATAATCAACCCTTTAATATCACTATGGCTGGGGCTCTAAAGCTGATCGTGGGAATGATATCTTCTGGACCTTCTTACATAGGTACTCTAGAATAGGGATGTAGATGACTTTTGAAAATTAAAAATTCTAATTAGTCCGTCAGTCAGAAAATAAAAAAATAAAAAAAACACGTATTTTTTTTTTTCAAATAAATGAAAATAGACATAGATAAAGCGCATTAAAGTTTAGGGTGGGGGACTCGTGACATCATTATTCAATATAAGCCCCGTACAAACTGCACCGGGTTGTGACGTCACGCGAAATTTCAACTCAATGTATCGCCGTAATTTTTTGATTACGTAAAAAAAGAAAAAATACGCGTCCAAAATTTTTTATTAATCTATAAGATGGACCAAAAAAAAAATTAGTCAACATGCCCATTGCTTCTAATAGGTATTTGTTGGGTAAGTACTTGTATAGGTTTTGCCACGAAGTTTTTCTTAACTGTAAAGTCTGGCGTACTAATGTTAGCCATACGTAGGTACGTAAGATACTTGGATGGAAATTCCGTCTCCTTGAATAAACGCTGGGCAACGCTTGTAGGTATACAACGACTCGTATTTTTTAATGGTCAATTTATTTTTCCACAGTTTGTTTCGCAGCAGCGCAATTGAAAACGGTTTTAGGGATTTCAGTGATAACATTTTATGACAACTGTCGAGTCGTAAAACGTTCGATGTATCAACAAAAAAAAAACTACAATGTCTCTACAACTTACATACAAAGAAGATAATACTTTGATGAACTTTTTTTTAATGTTAATCGTTTACGATCAGGTAGAGTTAATTAAATACAATTGGAAAAAAAGGACGATAAAAACCGGACCACAGACCGCGCACTTCTAGTTCTCACCTCCGCGACCTTGGAGCTCGATGTTTGCATCACCGTGACGTTTGCAAACAAATAACACACTATTGACCGATCGTACCAGAACCAAATTGACGATCTGCCCAATCGGAAACCGCAAGGGTTTTCACACAAATTTCACGCCGTTCTATAAAATTTTAATTGCAAACAAACACCGATAGCCTCGTTTGTTTTACTTGTGAATATAATGTAAACAAAAAACGGATTCATTGTTTCATAGGTTGTTCGTTCGGAAAACAGAGTGCTTACTGCTTGTTGTGCGGTAGAGCCCGCCCGTTCAGTCGTCTCGCGTCGGCCTCTCGGCGCGGACCGTATAGTATTGTGACGCGTTCCAATTGATCCTACAGAATAACACCGCTGCGCGAGTGTTTGAATTGAGAAAAAAGAATTTAAAAAATTCGATGTGTATGGAATCGTAAACTTTTTAATTTATTTTTAATATTTTGTAAGTGCCCTGTACAAGGATTTAGTTGATCCGGACCATAAAGGTTTGTTTATTAGAAATCAATATAATATTATTTTTTAGTTCGTATTATTTAATATCTACCTAATAGGTTTACATAAATTAGCAGTAAGTATTGCAATAATCATTACGTTCGTTGATTGTTGTATAACAATGAGTTACAAGCTAAGTAAAAGTGAAGTAAATTTCTTGTTATCCATTGGAAATAATACATAAGTTTTAAAAGGCCATTGTTGTTTTCGATTCAATAATTTTACTGTTATGCTATAATGTTACACTTTCTAGTCGTTTTAGTTTTCAATAAAGTAGACAGGGTTAATTTTATTTGACCGCATCGTGTCATAGAAAATTTGGAAGTAGGAACACGTAGCGACTCAAATATTTCATTTTATATTTTATGTTTCTTACTTCTTAAAAAATAATATTAAAATATATAGTATCGTCGAATATTATTTCGAAAGCGTTTAAGTTAAAAATTGTTTTAATTAATAAAGTTGAGGTTACTAAAAAAATGTAGAGATATCGAACTTTTAATGAATAAATAAGTTATAGGATTAAAAAAATAGAGCACTTACCTGAACTTTTAGGTAAATATGGTCTACGTACCTACAATACAACTCTTCTCCGAAAAACATGAAAATTAATAAAAAATGTCTCGAAATTGGTGCACGTAGACAAAATGTAGAGTTAATACATTTCCCTTATAACTAACTAGCTGTCCCCCGCGGTTTCACCCGCGGTAATTTCGAAGTTCCCATGGGAATTTCAGGATAAACTGTAGATATAAACCTTCCTCATGAATAACTGTATCCATTGGTGAAAACCGTATGAAAATCCGTTCAGTAGTTTTTTAGAATATTGCAAACAGACAGCGGAAGCAACTTCACTTTATACTATGTCCCTAAAGAATACCTAATGGTAAAAGCAACAGTCGGAGATTCAATAAACACACACCGCCGCACTCAGAGTCGACTTTAATGATTACTTGGTTAAGTATAGATTTTTAAAACAAAACTGCCGCAATCAGAGACGTTCAGTAAATTAATGTTAATTGGCTAAGTAATCATTAAAGTCGACTCTGAGTGCGGCCGACAGTGATTTTCTGACTTAAATAATTAGTAATAATTATATCTACTTATAGACAGGGTTAGTCAAGCTTTTTAAAGTATCACTCGTACTTAACTATGAATATAGAGTAAGTATAGAGTACTATATAATTTTGGTTTCGTACCCCTTTCCGACTAGCCGTGTATATATACATACTGTATACTATATATGTATTTAATAAAAGACATGCATACAGCCAAACACAGATCCTCCTCTTTTTTGGAAGTCGGTTAACAATGTCATAATCAGCTTCCTTTGGTACCTTTGTTCTTGTAGAGTGTAGACTTGACCGTGGCCAAGGGGTAATTGGCATGCATGTACGTATATGTCATCAAGACTCAAATAATGTAATTTCTATAACTTTAATACTCTATATTATGCTATGCTGTTGGTGTGCCAATAAATAAATAAAATAAATAAGCATTTTACTGTCTGCTTTTACTAGATACGTTACGATTAAATTTATAACATACTTACTTTTTTAATAAAAATAATCCTTAGTAATAATAAACGTAACTAACATAACAAAACATATTTTTCAAGTTGAAAGGTAAGCTGAGCAAAATTTTGTTCTACAAAATTTTTGCTAATTCTACCTATTTTAACGGTGAATTCATTTTTTGTAGGTATAGATCTACGAGTAGGTGCCCATCTTCATTTTATTTATATTTATTGTTAATTTTTAATTTAAACAACAAAATATATAATACAATGTTCTAAAAATTAAATCCATCATTTTATTATTCTAACATTTTATATTAAATATCACGGAAATAATTAGTTTCAAGAACATACCTATATAAATAGTAGGTGTTTTAGTTTTATTACCTACTTACATAAAATTACCAGTAATATTTTCAACCGTGTTTTCAGTCAGATGTTTTTTTTTTCTGTTTTGCTCTCATGTATTTCGGGTCTCCCTTGGATTCCTCAGGAATCCATTTCGATTCGATGCAGCGGGATGAAAGTATTCAAATACTCCAGGTTTTGGTCAACTCCATTCTGCAGCTTTAGGTATATGATGCGCGTTTAAACAGACCGACAAAGATTAAAAAAAAAACATCTATAGATTGATGTCTTTCGTCTTTCTTTTTTTCTTGTCATTAACCTACAGATTAGCTGATATTCCCCATTGTTCCAGTTTTCCTTCGGAAATCCTCTCTTACCTACTCTACTCCCTACTTTTGATTTACACTTCAGAGCACAAGCAATTCATATACATATACATACCTACGTCCTAGACTTGCGTTTCGAACTTCCTGATTAGAGCTAGCTGTACGTACATACTGTTTGTTACTAACGAAACTAGTACCAACGTTGTAGGTATGTCTGTACTACATAATTATTATTTCTAATAAATAAAAAAAACATGTTTGTTTGTTCATATTTATGCGCTGCCGTACCGTTCATTCGATTGCGATATAACTTTGTCACTTTATTGGTTGCACTTACGCGAATGTTATAGGTTAATTAGGAGTTCCTGCGAGAGTTCCGAAACCCGTTGTTTTAACCGTTTCTCGGGCTCCCTCTCCGAAAAAATTATTTAATGGGCATGTTGACTAATTTTTATTTTTTAGTCCGTCTTGTAGATTATTAAAAAATATTGGACACGTATTTTTTCTTTTTTTACGTAATCAATTAACAAAAAAATTAAAACCGACTTCCAAAAACACAAAACTAAAAAACTAAAAATAAAAGGCTAAAAATAACAAAATACCGATTTAATCCAAAAGACAAAAACACGTAATATTATTATAAGTTTGTGCTACCACTGATCGGTTTGAATTCGGTGACAAGCCCGCTGGTGTCTGCCCACTTGGGTTGTTCTGCTCACGAAGAGCTGGTGGCGGGAGTCGACTTAGCCCATCTTCCCCGTCCATATTTGGCTTGTCACCGACTTCATACCGATCAGTGGTAGCACAAACTTATAATAATATTACGTGTTTTTGTCTTTTGGATTAAATCGGTATTTTGTTATTTTTAGCCTTTTATTTTTAGTTTTTTAGTTTTGTGTTTTTGGAAGTCGGTTTTAATTTTTTTGTTAAAATTTTGTTTATTTCTCGCTTTTAAGTGACTTAGTTCGTAATTTCTCTAAGTTACAATAGCCTAATGTCAACTGCTCATCACCTTTTACAAAATATTGCTTTTCCCGACGCAGGGACGTTAATTGTTGAGGAGTTCTCCTAGTACATCACCATCAGTTCCACTTCAGCATATACATTGTGACGGGCATAAATTGTTTAGAAACCATATTAAAGTTAACGATTCGGAACCCGTGAAATACCCATTATTGAGTAGTTCCGATGACCATCTGTGGTCTTCATCATCAGTTCCTCTTCTTCAAATTTTGCTTTCCGAAAGCAAAGAAACGTTTTACTATAAAAAATACAAAAATCGCCATAAGTGTTCTCATAATTTTTGAAGAGTTCCCTCGATTACTCCAAGATTCCATCATCAGATCTCGACTTGGTGACAATGGAATCGATTTGAGAGTATCCCCTTTCAAACAAAAAAACAATTTTTGAAATCGCTTCAATCGGAACCCGTGAAATACGTATTATTTTTGAGTTGTTCCGATGACCACCTGTGGTCTTCATCATCAGTTCCACTTCTTCAAATTTTGCTTTCCGAAAGCAAATGAACGATTTACTATCAAAAATACCCAAATCGCTATAGGTGTGCCTTTAATTTTTGAAGAGTTCCCTCGATTTCTCCAAGATCCCATCATCAGATCCCGACTTGGTGACAATGGGACCTAATTGGGAGTATATCCTTTTAAACAAAAAAAGAATTTTTCAAATCGGTCCAACCGTCTTCGAGTAATCGGTGAACATACATAAAAAAAAAAAAAAAAAAAAAAACATACATACAATCGAACATAGAACCTCCTCCTTTTTGGAAGTCGGTTAAAAAATATCGGCGATATATTGAGTTGAAATTTCGCGTGACGTCACTATTCTGACAGTTTGTATGGCGGTTTTGTGGTTAGTGACGTCACGACCTCCTCATCCTAAACTTTAATGCGCTTTATCTCTGTATATTTTAATTTATTTAAAAAAGCAAAAAATAAGTGTCTATTGTTTTTTTATTTTCTAACTGACGGACTAATTAGAATTTTTATTTTCAATAGTAGTCAACATCCCTATTATACGTGTACTTGGCGTAAGACTTGTAGGTATCTCCGAATAGTGGATCCTATCATTCATTCATGCTTGCGTTAGGTATAAATTAAGCCATGGGCAGTGGGCACGTTTTAGCACGCGTCGTGATACTTGGCTCAAACACTATCGGGTATCGGATATATTATAAAAAAAAAAATATCCTGAAGATCCTGGTAAAGATAAATGGGTCAAACTATTTAAATTATTGCATTATCATCGATCCTTGATAAGTGTGCAAAATTTTAAATCAATCCGACATTTTAAGGGGGTGGAAATCTCGTATAAAGATTCCGTTACATAGATACCTACCTATATAGATACTGGTGAAGCTAATATAAGCATGTTAAATTACGCCCTACATATACTTGTTAGGCGCTTACTTCGTCAACTTTAGTTATAGTAGATATCCATACTTCAATAATGTAGGTATACTACGTATTACATTATCTGCGGAATAACCATCTCATAATTGGACATAGAAAAAAACACTGGAGAAACTTTGAGTAAATTAAAGTTTTAAAATTATAGCGCCATTTTGTTTCAACATTTTTATGTTCAATATTTAGTCACATATTTAAGAAATGTAATAAGGTAAATACATAATTAAAAAACGTTCTCTAACTCTCAATAAATCGTTCTGAACCAATAACTTCGTTTTGTGGGTTAACATGTTATTGCTTATCTGCGTCCAATTAGCATACTACTGAAAGTAATAGGCTTGTAGATACATAATAAATAATAGAGCCGTATATTTTGCTTTTTAAAATTATTGAAAAAATACTAAGATAAAACGCTAAAGTTAAGGAGTGGGCTCTTGACGTCATAACGTGCTATAAACGGCGTACGGCGTACGTACGGCGTGAATTCACAAGACATTTCAAGTTAAAGTATCTCCGGTATTTTTTTATTACGTTAAAAATGAAAAAATACGTGTCCATTATTTTTTATTGGTCTACAAGACTGACTAAAAATTAAAATTTGGTTGACAAGCTCATTCCATCTCTGTCAGTTTGATTATCCCTCAGGCGTATTTGGCGTCTATGCCAGCCACTTAAGTTCTTTGGATCTCTCCAACCCCATGGAGCTCAGAGTGTTGCTCTCTCCATCACCGCGCCCACTATTGTTTATAAAAAAAAAAAACGAAAGTATTTTGGCCGAACCGTTTGAAAGTTTTTGTTTACATAGCAATCTATCATATTTTTTTTTTGCGTCAATGGCCCATTGTCTAGAATCTATAGGGTGATTGTCAGCTGTTTGTGTTGTATATGTATGACATCACTACAACACAAACTACACGTAGTTTTAACTACCAATTGCCCACGGCTCCGTTCGTATGGCAGTAGAGTCTGCATTGTTGCTTCTATAGCTCTATATTTCCTTTCAGTGGTCAATTATGAGTTCGTAAAATGACGACTTCTTTATAAACGTCGATTTCTCACTGTCTGAACCGATAGCGATGGAACAAATGATCAGAACTCATGATAAGACTTCAATTAAGACAACTGTGTAAACCCGGTTCAAATGCGTGCAGTAGTTTTGGCATAAAGTGGCAAAATCTAAACAGCATTGTTCTGTTTTTTGCTAGCGTTAGCGTCGTTCATTTTCAGTGTATTTTTTCGAATTTTCCACAGAAACTGTATCGGGATAAAAGTTCCCGATGTCCTAATGTTTGATCCTTATGACATATGTACCTATTACCTAATTTACTCTTAACTGTATTCTAACTAGCTTTACCCCGCGGTTTCACCCGCGTTAATTTCGGAGTTCCAGCGTGAATTCCGGGATAAAAGTACCCTTTGTTCTTTTCTGTACCCCTGATAACAAGGATGCAAAAATCATGATGATCAATTGAGTAGTTAAAGGCTTGAAAGCGTAGTAAAAATAATACCTCAGACCCTTACAGTTCTCGCGTGAGCTTAGGACTCCGGACTCAGGGAAAAAATATCCTATAACATAGGAATATCTTAGTTTTCAATCAGAAAAAGAATTTTTCGTATATGAGTTCAGTATAGTTACAGAGTTTACGCCCATAAAAACTAACTTTTCCTTTAGTGTCCTACAGTGCATAAGAATCATTAGAAAAAAAAGCAAATCACAGGAACAGAAAGTACCAACCTTCAAACAAACGAATACATATGTGTCAATCTGACAATTTGTTTACAATTTACATGTTAAAGTCACGTCCCAACATAATGGTTGTCATGGTTGTCTGGAAGAGATCGCAACTATGCGATAAGACCGCCATTTGCTTTCTCCTTTTTCTTTAGGTACTGTACCATTGTTATCTTATGTGCAATAAAGGATTAAATAAATAAATAAATAAATAGTTATTAGCCTCGGGACTTATTGAGTGACCTACGAGTGGCGGTGCCCACAGGAAAATATTCTGTCAAAGCTTTCGAATTTAACAGAATTCATTAGTCTTCTTAATTAAAGTCTGCCGGACTAGCTTTTTATGCGGGACAGCCTTTTCTAAGTCGATAAAACTTACGCAATTAGATCCGACGCCTTTTTTACGTTTTTGCTTGTAACGAAAAATGTCTTGAAATTGTGTTTTTAATTAATTTTGTGGAAAACGGGCACGGCTAAGATTAACAGCACGAATGTCATCCAAGAAAATAGAAGGTCATTAGGTGTAGGTATACGTTGCAGCAACCAATTCAAATATTTATAGCTCATCGCATCATTCGCTCGAATTTTCGTATTGCCTCGGGAACTCTTCAATGTACTGATTACTCTAAACTATAGCTGTTCCTCGCGGATTCACCCGCGTTACATTTGAAGTTTTATGCCGTATTATTTCACTATTTCCTAAATTTCCAACGATTATTGTTTTTCATCCAATTTACACGAAACCTTGACAAATTATATACTTAAACCTTCCTCATGAAACACTTTATCTATTGGCGAAAACCGCATGAAAACCTGTTCAGTAGTTTTTGAGTTTTTACCTAACAGACAGACAGACAAGACGCGGCGTAGGACTTTGTTTTTTAATATGTAGTGATACTATAGGTATTTATGTAGTCCTTATTTAATTTCTATTCACCATAGTATCTATAAGAAACTTTCCTAGTTCGAGCAGCGTCGAACTAGAAAAGTTTTGTTTTTTATTTTACACTCAGACCAAATGACGTCGAACAACGAAGTGAATCCGGTTGCGTATGCATGTAGTGATTAGGAAAGTGTATGGATTTGCAAAGTTTACTTAGGATTTATGGTGTCTTTTTCTTGTAAGTGTGTGCGTGTTTCTGTGTACGTGCACGGGCGTTCCGTCTAGTTTTTATTCGGTCTGAGATTTTACACACCAATAAAACGTCCAGTAACAGCAGACTTTTGTTGTTGTAAAAAAAACGTTATTAGCGTTTTGCTGGGATTCCCATAACGTATAGACGCCGCGATTGTTTTTGATTCGTCTAGAAGCGTTGGTAATTTGCGAAAACATAGCTATTCTATACTTAAAACTGTAGCTAGGTCAATTCTGTACATTGAATATATATTCAAAATTAATATTGGAGGATGAATGGTGATCGATACTGTTGCCAAAAATGCAATCAGTAAATTTTGATCTGTCTGTCTGTCTGTCTGTCTGTATATGCACGCATGGATCAAAAACCACTGAAGGGATTTTAACCAAACTTGGTACGATTGTAGTCCATACTCCTGGGCAGGTTATAGGCTATATAACATAACGCTAAGACACATAGGAGCTGAGCAGTGACGATAAATTTGAAGCAAGTCGGATGAAAATGCGCTTTCGAGCTCTTATCCTCGCATACGTTATCTACTCATACACCAAAAGTATGTATTAAAATGATGATGGTCTTCAAAAGATCTACAAAAAAGTCCTCAATAGTATATATCTATCTTTTATAAATTATACTATAATCCGTGGTTCTGTACATTGAATATTTTTAACAAAAATTGACAGGGGGCGATAGAAGAGTAACCAACCACAAAAAGTTCTGTGTCAAAAATTCTTCTGTGTCTGTCTGTTCGCGATCTCTGTCTGTCTCTCCAAATCTACTGAACGGATTGCGTTTTTCAAAGATAGATTAAACTTAGTCTAGAGCTACATATAGGCTTTTTTCTATTTAAATCGGATGTCGGGAAAAAAGTTGTTATACTATAAAAAACGTTTCACGCGGGTGAAACCGCGGGGCATAGCTAGTACATAAATATAAATGCCGTTTTTTGCCCGCCCCCAAGTTAGTGTAGATAAATAATAATAAGTAAGGATCGGCAAGTCGTCGCGACCTTGGCTCCGCTGCTCAGGTGAACAAAAAAACCATTGACTCTCCACTCCTTCACACCACACTTGACTGTGCAATTTTTTTTAATAGGTACGAGTAAGTAGGTACTCTACGTGTAATGCTCAAGAAACATCGATGTTGCTATGCTATGAAAGTGATCAAGTGGAAGGCCCACCCTCGACTAAGTTCTGCTCGGTTGTCAGGGAGGCAATGGACAGGCACCGCTGGAGGCGGATCGTGAGACGCATCGCGGCACCAGCGTCCTCAATCGACGATGACCACGATCCTCAGTCATGAGGGAGCGACCAGAGAGAGAGAGATGCTATGAAAAAGCTGAACTCAAATAGGCATTTTGATTGGAAGATTGTACGTGACCATTTTATGTGACTGCATGACGATTCGTTCCTTAGTTTTCTACTCGTTAACGATTGCGGAATGTCAACCTGGCTTAAGGGGGGGTGTAAATGAAATTATCCCTATTTTAGTATAGAGCGAGTGTTGGTCTGTATTACTTTGAGCTTTATATAGGGAGAGCGATAACCACCTCAAGAAATGACGACACTAAAACGTTATCTATGTATATAAGAGAGCATAGTTTAACATAGGTATAGCATGGTTCATATACAATAGTACATTGTTATCCTAGGGGTGAACGTAACTTATTTAGTCCCGAGAGGGGTTTAGATAGATCGAGGGACTAAATAACTCTTTCTCCCGAGGATAACACTGTGCTTTTCATTACGAATGCAAGGAAAGTCAAAATAAAAATAGGAATTAGCTAAAGAAAAAAATGAGTGAATTTTATTTTACATAAATCAACCATTAGGTGTGCTACTGGCCAGTAAGTATGCCCCCTATGACATAAAAAAAAACTTGAGTTTCTGCAGTATCCAGCTGTCAGTTGAAAGCGATTCTCCCTAGGGCTGAAAAGTGTTACTTTCAACCCGCTTCTCACGCAAATTCAGACCTACTTTCCGAGTATGAGTAATGAAAAATGTTTTTCACCGCTTGGTATATGATTGCAACGCTTAGCCCTCTTCAGGACGCGACCGTGGCTATCTCGCAATGTCACTACATACATACATATATTATAAAACAATGTCCTCTGCCGTGTCTGACTGTCTGTCTGTTCGTGATAAACTCAAACACTACTGAATGGATTTTCATGCAGTTTTCGCCAATACATAGAGTGATTAATGAGGAAGGTTTAGTATGTGTATAATTTTTCAAGGTTTTATGTAAAGTTTATTAATTGAATTCAATCCAATTCAATAATTTAGTTGAAATATACATACATATACAATTATATAAGTTGTCAACGAATTAACCCAAAACCAGAAAGTAGTTTGCTCAGAATCGGCTTCCGAATCGATCGATCGCACCATGTTTTAGTATAGGTTATATTTTTTCATTGTTATTAGCCCATGTCTAAATGATTTATAATGACTAACACAATATTTGGCACGAACGCCGCCCGTAGAAAAAAAATCGAATCGGTCATTAACACGTAGGTACGGGCGTAGCGCTGGGAATTTTGTAGATAGATCACCTCCAAACTAATGTTGAATAACTTTTAAAGTATTAATTTCATATTTTAATCATAATATTATTGTTTATTTTTTCAAATCAGGTTTTGAGTTAATTCATTAACACGTTCTATATTGGAAATGTCGGAAAAATGCATTGATTTTTGCATACTATATGATGTGGTTTAATTTTTGTAAATTCTCCATGACACGATCAAGCTGTAAGATGGAAAGTGTGTCTTTTTTAGGTCCCTCAACTCCGACCGACAGTTTCTATCATTAAAATATGATAACTGTACCTATCCATAAATAGATAAACATTTTTTTGTTGTTGTTACTACCTATGAGACATCGCAAAGAACATTTAGGTTAATGAATGATGCACGGGCGGGGTTATTGTTCTCTTTGTGCGCGCACAGACGTACCTACCTACACACATGCGAGTGAGCATATTGTTCCCTGCGACACAAACGCCGCGTGCCTTTCTGTGTTTTCTTTGAATGAAATATGATGTGAAAGACTTTCCATCTAATTTATAGATGTTGAAATTTACCTACACTCCACATTTTCCCCCCGTCCTATTTTAGTCTAGAGTCTAGACAACGATAGAATATTCGTTTTCTTTGTGGTCCAGACAGTGAAGGAACAAGAAGTAGGTTTTGAGAGTTTGCGGGTGAATCTCAAAGCGTCGCGGTTCTTTTTTTTAAAAGAGTTAAAAGTGCATTACGGCGCAGCGCTGTTTTACAATAAATAATAATAAATAAATTTCATTTAATTCGACCATCGACATGGATCGATTCTGTTAGTAACATCATTTCTTATAAACTATTGTTAGTAATACAAATTAATTATGAATTATCGTTACATCTAGACATTTGTTTGTTTGTCAGTGCATGAACCATATAACAATGGTTCATGTACTGGCAATCAAACCTATTTAATAGATAAAATTTCTTAGTAGCGGCTTTTCTATCAGTAGATATGCCCTATATCCACCAGGAGCTTCAAGAAAGATTTTGCTATCTAGTCATAGCAGTGTCAAACCATACAATGATTCCATTATAAAAAAAATATAACAAAGGTAACTATTAGAAATCGGTACTTGTATGACTCGGTTGTGGTCATTAATTAGATGAGGTTAACTAAATAATACAAAACAAAATTTTAACAAAAAAGTTAAAACCGTTTTCAAGAGTTCCGTTGTCTGTCTCCGAAACTCATCATCAGATTTTTATGAAATTTAAATAGGACCATTTCAGAATAAACTCCTTTCGAACAAAAAGAATTTTGCAAATCCGTCTATAGAAGAGGGTTATGCCCGAACATACATAAAAAAATGTATAAACATCCGCCGCCGATAGCCGCCTACTTTTTGAAGTCGGTTAAAATGCGAGAATTTCTAGACAATAAACAGTTTGTTGATTGAAGACGAATTTATAAGGTTCACATACCTACCTGCACATCTAAAATTTTATAAAATTGTATAAACATCGCACCCGTTTTGTTACCTAAAATTTTGTAACTACACTTAATCGCTAAATTAATAAACGTTAGCTTATTGTTAAATTTTAATCAGCGTTATTATTGATATCATCATTATTCATAACCGTTTAAGTACTTACGTTCACGAAAACTCCATCGCGTCATAAAAAAAAATACAGTTCACGGTCGAAACTATTAAACTTAAGTTTTTTTTTTTAAATCGCCCGCAAAATAACCATCACGAAGGCAATTTGAGTAAGAACATTGAATAGGTATTTATTTATTTATTATTATTATTTACTAGCTGTGCTCCGCGGTTTTACCCGCGGTAATTTCGGAGTTCCCGCGGGAATTTCGGGATAAAAAGTACCTTATGTCCTTCTCCGTACCCCTGACAATGTGCATGCCAAATTTCATCCAAATCCGTTCAGCCGTTTTTGCGTGATTGAGTAATAAACATCCAAACATCTAAACATCCAAACATCCACACTTTCACATTTATAATATTAGTAGGATTTATTAATTAGTTTTTAACTGACTTCCAAAAAGGAGGAGGTTCTTCATTCGGCTGTATGTATGTTTCTTTTTTTTTAATGTATGTACCCATGTTCATCGATTACTCGATTAGGTAGGTACTCGAAGAGTGTATTAGGACCGATTTGGAAAATTCTTTTTTTTTTCTATTTTGGACTTAATTGGGTTTACTCCCCATTAAGTCATTAAGTCCCATTGCCACCAAGTCGGGATCTGATGATGGGATCTTGGAGAAATCGAGGGACCTATTAAAAAATCATAGGCTCACCTATAGCAATTTGGGCATTTTTTATAGTAAATCGTTCATATGCTTACGGAAAGCAAAATTTGAAGAAGTGGAACTGATGATAAAGAACATAAACTAAAAAAACCAAATTTATGCTACATGTATGCAAATTAAAATTACAATTTAATGTATGTAATCGTTACTAAAACGCTACCATGCAGTTTGTTGTCGCGGCACGCAATCAAGCGTTTTTGCACCGCTCGCTCCCGACGCGCGTATGTATAATAACAACATGCACTCGATGTTTACAATCGATTCAATTTCATACTATATGAAAATCGATTATTGCACAGATACTACTCGCAACTCATAAGCCCCGTTTCGATATTGTTATACGATTTACGCGGCTTGTTTGTTTTTATGGGATTTGTTTTGGTCTAGTTTCTAAATTGGTATTGCTCGTATTGAAACATATATGGCTGCGTTACAAAAGCTTTTGTTGAAAATTGAGGATTTTTTATGTTCTAAATTAAAATAAAACTTTGTAGTTACGAGAATGTAGGTTAAGGTTAATTAAATGTCAAAGCGTCGCACTTTTAGTGATTACATATAATATAAAATTAGATTTTCAAATTTGACGTAAAAACCTATACCTACTTGCCGCCGTACTCAGGTACAGCGGTAAGAATATAATCCAAATCTATGATTATATTCATTATAAATCTTTGGTTAAGACGCATATTCAGGCCTTTTTGTCCCTGCTACTTGTGTGTATAGGTAATAACAAAAGCTACCACTGATTGTAAGTCGAAACTCTTCGGTGTAGAGATGTGGGGTATGAAGGTATCTACACAAACCTTATATATCCGAGTATTCCAATATCCCATTCCTGTTGATCGTCCGCAATGGAAATGACACCGAAATCCAACGTTGTAATAAAAATGAGTAATGATCAAACACGACAAGATGAGTATAAAATAAAGGGATGTGTCAAAAGAAGACTAGGTACGAATTTGTATTTTCGGGACAACATTTCTCTTTTGATGGCCACTCGGCCGCCATTTTTCATTCGAGCATCATTTTCGGGTAAGAAAGACGTAGTATAGGTAGGTACAGGAAGACTGGCGATTCCTGCCTTGCGGCGCAAGTAAAAGGCAGAAGAACGAAACAAAGTCTTAAATTAATTATTAATTAATACATAGTAATTGCTTCAAATCTTCACAAAGTTGTACAAAAATATACATAAATGAAAAATCATCGAAATCGCTTTATAGGTAATAGGGATGAAACTATAATACAATACCTATAATATACATATAGATACGTAACGTGACGTAGGTACACTACACCAGAGAAACAAAACTAATACTTTTTTAAAGTTATTTCAAAATAGTTATGAACTATTTGATTTACATACACTAAGGTCCGTATTCCGGAAGGTGATTCAGATCACGTTTCTCTTGAGATTAGTTTTAAGCTCAAATCATAACTCAAGCATACATCTTATTATAGAATGCGTTTTAAGTTCTAATCGCTTGAAACTAGTCTTTAGTAGAGATTCTGAACTCTGATTGGTTCTAATCACTTGAAACTAGTCTTGAGAAGAGATTTTGAACTCTGATTGGTTGAGTGGTCTTGACATGACAGACGTAAACAAAGATCAAATCTTTGCTTGAGTATAGATTAGTATTCAAGCGTCGTTCTAGATTAAGGAAATAACTCAGTTGATTGTTGATTGATGAATCTCGTTTCAAGTAAGGTTCTAAAATTAAAGCTTTACTTGAAATTAGTTTTAAAACTAGATTCATGACTTGAGTAACCTTTTGGAATACAGACCTAAATATTACCATTAACAATGTCCACTTTTTTAGTTTTGACATTTTTTTTTATATTGTTTTGTCGCAATTTATATTCAAAATTTCTAAGCAATGTAAAAACAGCTGTTGGCGAACCTAATAAATACAAATACTATGTGTATTCATAATATAATAAAATAGTTAGTGTGGCGTGGTTGGCATAGAAATGTATTTGACAACAGTGGATTGTATCTGAATGAACCTCAGTCAGACCAGTTACTTCTTATTTGATTTGAGGTTAGAACTGTTACAGATAATATTGTTAAATAGAACTGCAAATTCGCGTATTTCTAAAACTCAGACCAAACGCTAAGTCCTTACAAAATAACCGTATTCATTTTAATTTGTCTTCGAGTAGATTTGCGTCCTTTCGAGTGTTAAGGCTTGATTTATTATAGCGACCGGTCGCATTTTATTCCGGCCGGTGCGATTTGTCGCCGCGCTGTATAAATGCTATTGCGATATTTATTCAAATTCAAAGCATATAACTTACAATTTTGTACCAAATTGAACACGATAAAGGATTTGGTGCGGATTCGCGGCTCGTCGTTACAATATCGGTATAAAGCTTTAAAAGCGTTTTGTGAAACTACAGATAAAAAACTAGCTGTACTTACTTACTTACCTTCTTTTTTGGCGGAAATTGAGGATATCGACTCCGTCAGTTATTTTTGTTCTGATAAAAATTTTTAAAAGTGAAATAGATTTTATAATTCGGTGCTGTTATCTATAAACATCTTTATCGTTACTTTTATAAAAGCAAAACTGAGTTTGTTTGTTACTCTTTCATGGCTTAACAGCTTCACCGATCGTCAGGAAATTTTGCATACCCATTGTCAGGTAGGTGCAGAAAAAGACTTAGGGTACTTTTATCCCGGAATTCCTGCGGGAACAGCGAAATAAACGCAGGTGGAACCGCGGGGAGCTGCGTATCTGTACATAAATAATCTAAATTTACAAAAAAATCTATATTTGGAAAGAAAAAACTAGTTAAAACCTTTTTATCTGTCTGTCTGTTTACGCTAATATCCTCCCTACCCTACGCTGAGAGTGTGTGACAGCCTCAGCATGTTAAGCGAACCCACATATATACAGCCTGTTACCGAAAGGTGTGGTCGAAATAAACGATCGTGTAGTGTTAATGGTAAAGAATGATTGAACCATGATGGCAGTGCTGATACGAAGAAATAAAATACGATAAAATTTTATCGACTTTGCTTTTTTAACTTGCCTCTGTACATCACTAGCAATCAATTGAATCGGTCTGATAACAAGTCAATGACCCCGGCCCTGACCCCTGGCCCGGCGCACCGTACCGCCGCACTCTTCGACTTCTGCGGTCTTAGTATTTTTACACGCGACAATGTTAGTAAATAATAGGGTAAGGTACCATTATTCATCCTACTAACGACTTTTTGACGTTTGAGTTGGCAGGATTCGTCTGATAAAGAAACTAAAAGATAAACTCTGAAAGATAAACTAATAAATAAACCAATCGTAAATAAAAACAATAAATTTTACCATTATAACATTAGTTTTTTTACATTTGAAAAGAAAACCGCGTGCAGTAAAAAACATTTCAGACATAACAGCTCATACAGCTCTTGTTGACAGACAGTACCTGCCCTGCATAAAATAGTTAATTTTTCCCTTAATTACGCATCGCTCCTGTCACGTGAAGAACTAGAGCAATTTGGGAATACGTGATTCGTTTATTCCAATAATACTGTTATTTATGACTTATGACCAATTAATAACGCTGACCACTGGTACTTTTACCCGATACCCCCTACCCCTATCTGATTTTGAGCACGCGGCCATTATGAAATGGGCGTGGTTCTTTTCAAAATGGGTTGCGCCCCCGCACATCGTCTTGAACCTTTTCTAGGGTTGCCGAATGTTCAATGACTACCATATTTTTTTGTACTTAGAAACGGATGGTCGCGGGTTCAAGAACACCATTACGTCATATTATTATGTGATGATTTTTTTCAAATACCCCATTACGATACGTAAGTCTTCAATAGCTGCTCACTCATTATTTATTGAAGTCAGTTAATGAAGCTCTTATTTTGTTAAGTAACCGCCGCACTTACTCACTCTTTACTTAACTTTAATTAATCATTAAAACGACTCTAAGTGCGCCCGTTAGTATTGTTTTAGTAATTAGTAGGCGCCTAAATAGCAAAGGAACAGCTTGCATGGAACAGGAAATGATTTCGTGAAAAAAGCTCCTAGGACAGTAGAAGTATGAAGGAGCTTAGATAAATGTTAACAAAAATAATTGGGACTACCAACCCTATTTACGTAGAATCAATAGAAACATGCATAGGTAGCTACCTAACGCTTCGTGCGTTCTTTTCTTTTAGTTTTCTCTGTCTTTCTTCTGCCTAGGGATCTAGGGATGTCAATTGTTCAATGATTAGGTACCATTACTTCGCAGTTTTTTATTCTAAAACAACGGGTCGCGGGTTCAATTCTCACATCAACCTCACAATCAGACCAAATAAATCATTACCTAAACCTACCTACAAAATATGTGATATTTTTTTTAAACACTTCATCATAATTCACAGCCCCGTCTTCGATAGCTTAACTCATTGTTGATGCTCTTATTTTCTTATTGTTTTAATACTTACGTGCCTAAATAGCGAAGAAACAGCGTATACACGAAATTATTTAAAAAAAAGTTACTAGGAGAGTAGAAGTAACAAGGAGTAAAATAGTTTGAAACAAAAATAAATTGACAGCCCTATTTACGTTGCGGTGTCAATAAAAACATAGTATAGCTACCTACCTGATGCTTACTGCAGTTAGTGTTACCAACTCTCAAAAATATTTACCCCTAAAGGTTAAATTGAAAACCCTTAAATTCCCATAAATAAAATAATATTACTAAAAAGTTTATGAATAATAAATAGCGCCAAGATTCAAGGTTTGGTTTCAAAATTATTATGATTCATAATGATTCAAATTTTTGCTTATTATGAAAATCTTTTGAAATTATGGCTTTCTTATTAATCCTAGAAAAAAATTATGAGAGACTTTATTTTTATGAAATTTTTTTATTGAACTTCGGACAACTTGTTAAAAAAAATTTGTACAACCAATATTTTCGCCGTACCTAATATCAAAAGTTCGACAACATTAATAATTGTTATGTTGAAATTTCAGCAAAAACCTGGATCTAATAAAAATAATTATTATTATTAACAAAAAAAAATAAGAAATAAAATATGAAAAAAAAACAACCGAAAAACCCCTAAAAATGTAATACTTTAAAAAACCCACCGCATTCATTTACTCCCTAAAAGTTGGGGGGAAACTCCCTAAGTTGGAAACCGTGCCTGCATTCTTTTCTTTTGGTTTTCTCTGCCTGTTTTTTTATCTTTGTTATCTAGTGCCCCGTATTGTACAGCACGCATTTGATGTCCTGTACACGATTTCCGGTGTTGTGCTTTGCGCCCCGTACAAATTGGGCATCGAAATAACAGACTGTACCGAGAATGTTCGCCACTGCAATGTACATTGGAATTGATGACATCACTCTTCGGCTGCCTACGGTAAAAGAAAGTAATTGCAGCTGAATAATTACAGGAGGAACAAAAAACCGGCAATCGCTTTGTTTAAAACAAATTTTCCGTAGTTTAATAGTTTTCTTAATTTTAATTTCTCTAAGACTAAAGCCTTTTTGATGGTTGTTGCAGCTGAATAAATTTTACAGGAGGAGAAAAAAACCAGAAATCGCTTTAAAATAAATATTCCATAGTTTAAGGATTTCATTAATTTTAATTTCTCTAAGACTAAAGCCCTTTGTGGTGGTTGTGACTTGTGGCAACGTCCGCTATGCGTAAAAAGTGGCAAAAACACAAAAATCACCCATTTGAAAAAAAAATCAGTAGCTTATAACATTTAAAATTAGGAAAATCGAATGAACTATGGAAGGTGTGTAAAGCGATTTCCGGTTTTTTGCTCCTGTAAAATTTATTCCGCTGCAATTTGTTTTAATTTGGGGCAGTCGAGCCAGTCGATGAAACTATGCCTCCTTTTTTTGTGCTCGTTTACACTACTTACCCAAATACTGGGTCAAGTTATTGTCAAAAAAACCACTAATTATTTATGTTTGATCTGTTACAAGGACTTTTTGCCTTTAGGCAGGGCGTAGAGTACCCCGACATTCTTGGTTTGTACTGGTGACCAGGTCACGCGAGCCGAGCGAGCTTTGAATAGTTCATGATGTGGTCGACCATTTATTTTCATGAAATGCCACCATCTCATGAAATGGTCGGCCACATCACATCATTAATTGATCAATTCTTAGATGTGGCCACGAAAATTTGCGATGAATAATAATTACCTTAGTAAATATTAAACTTCGACTAATTGTAATTTGAATTTACGCCATATTTTGAGAAAATAATTACTAAACACTATCTGCATTGTATTGAACACTACAAAACGGAGAACCAAATAGACGTCATAATTCTTAGCCAATAGCAGAACAATACTTGACGTACCGATAGAATGCACGACACCGGAATAATACAGCACAACATTTCATGGCCGGTGATTCGAAATAAGGTGTCACTAATTCTGAACTGTACATTCCAGTGTCGTAAAATCTTGGGTCGTGCATTCCTGTGTCGCGGATTCCGGTGTTGTACATTATAGGGACTGGGTAGCCAATAGCCATTATTATTAGTATTATCAGGTACGCGACGGGGGCGGGCGGTGCAATTAGAAAAAAAACAACAATATGTCGGGATTGTTATTAATTCATAAAATATCTTTAATAATCAACAGTCAACACTACGAAATAAAGCTGTGTGTCGGTGCAGATGGAATTAGCTTGCGTAAGGTTCGAAAGTTGGTCTAGGCTAGGATAGATTTTTGAAGGTAAATAAATGGATGAACGTCGCGTCGTCTGCCGTGCTGAAGCACTTAGAGGAGAACCCAAGAACCAGTATACGTAGTGCTGCAGGAAGTTCGCTGGAGTAATTCATCTAAAAGTTTGGTGTGTACTGCGGCACGATCGTCACCATCCGTGCCACTTCCATTGTACTGGCTTTGTTCTTCATGTGTTTCTACCAGTGTTACCAAAATCAGGTCGACATATGACTGACGAGAAGAATTGCTGGATTGAATATGAAACGTGAATAATTCCAGTGATAGTGATACCATGTGCGGTGTGCCGCGTGCGCACTACCTACCTACTCGTCCTTGAAAGAAAAATATGTTCTAACGTCAGTTCTTTGAAGTGAGCCGCCCCGCGGTTGCGGTTGTCACTTCTTTGATAACGCCGCCTGCTAATGTTGCTACTACGTAGCGATGGGCGATTGTTGAAAAAAAAACAATCGACTAAATCGATGATTCAGCTACTGAGCATTCGATTGTCGATTTAGTAATTCCCCACCATTATTATTCGAATAACAATCGACGAACTACTGACTACTAATTTGTAAGTACTAACTGCGATGCGTGCGTGTCGTGTTGCGTCGATTTTTTTAACTACTTATTTAGTCGTATAGTAATAACAATCGACGAACTACTAACTACTGAAGTACTGACTAGTGATTACTAAGTTGTAAGTACTAACTGCGGAGCGGTGTGGGCGGTGTGGCGTCGATTGTGCCACTGCGCCATCTTTTGTAACTAAATATTAGTATTTAGTAGTTTCTACTTTGTATTTAGTAGGATAGGTGCGCGCCAATTAGTAGATACCTAGTTATAAGTTTATTGACTAACATCAATAATTGCTATCTACTTTTAAGTTTTAATTAGATAACAATTTTGGTTTATTTATAAGAATATCAGTTAAAATTTTAAAATAATTATTTCACAGAATCACAAAGCATCAAATATAGATCTAACGCCCTCTTGTGGTGCTGGTGTGAGTTTATATCTAAATGCACGAAGCTAGCTAGATAGGCACCTACTTGAATAGTTTAGACTTCAGAGTACTGTCTAGATACTATAGGTGGAGTTAGAGTTGTACAGGCAGCATTATGCCGCCATTAAAGACTCTTACCTAAAAAGTAATGTTGAATACTAACTACTATTTATGTATTGCATAATGAGCCCTATACTTAACTAGAGTTGGAGATTCATAGTTAAAACAATTAATTTAACTTTATTTTTCTTATAATAATGTTATTTGAAACGAGGTTTATCGTTAAAAGTTACAAAAGAAATCGTATAAAAATTCTAGAAATGAAAAGCATAATAATAATGGTCGGACCACAACCTTACGACTTTTTAACACAAACACTGAAATATTTATTGTTTTAATTTTAAAACGTAGTTTTTAAAAAGTAATTAAAAAGTGCTAAAACAAACTACTTTTTAACACAAATACAAAATATTTTCGTATATACTTTGAATAATTACAACTTTTTTACTTATTTTATATTTTACTCTCAAAGAAACTCCTACCGTCGACGAACCAATAAACGAATAGTCATTAGATTCATACAACTTTATTTAGACCACTGAATAATAAGTGCCAACTACCAATCGATAAAGAAGTAATAACTGCAGTCGCAAGTAGTGGCGCACGAATTTATAAACTGTAGTAACTATTGACAGTAACTATATCAGCGCACGCCAACTACATTTATGTAACTACTTATTTTAGTATTCCGTAGATGTACGACTACGAATCGATACTCTTACGAACTACTTAACTACTAAATACGATTTTTTTTACCGACTACTTTTTTTTTACTAACTAGTAGTTAGTAACTACTGAATTAGTAGTTACTGACTAGTAGTTAGTAACTACTGAATTAGTAGTTGAAGTAGATACTGAACAATCGACTAATATAGATTATTATCGACTTTTATCGACTAAACCGAACAATCGACTAATTCGATAAATTTTAGTAATAATCGCCCATCGCTACTACTACGCCACGCCGGCCACCGCACATCACCTACTAGGAAATAAATGAGATGGGAGTTGGAGACAAATTAAAGATTTGTAAACACGAGTTATAATAATCTTATGTTGTGAACATTGAAATTTGTGATTCGTGATCATTCAAGTTTGCGTGTTCTTCGAGACGATAATTAATCAAAAGTCAACATACTTGAGTGTTGTTATGTTACCAGAACCAGCGATATTACCTACTCTTAGCATCGACGATGTTGTGGGATCAAAATAATATGAACCCAACATTGCCATCAAATTTTAATAGTGCAGTGTATTTAAAGTATTATTTGGCAAGTGGAAGATTTCATTCAAAATCCAATTATGTTTACGTACGCAACACGCGACATTGTTGAAAATAACTCCCAATGAAACCGGCCCTTTGAAGTTTGCCGCCGCGTTGATCGCGTCGGCCCGCTATGCCGGCCGCCAAAGTTAGGCGTACGCGCCTACCAGGCTCTCATGGCAAATCGGGGGGTAAGTCGTAAGTTCGTAAAAACCGGGTCGGCGAACTCGTTATCTGTGAGCGGTTCATGACCCCACTAGTGATGTGACCTTGTTCGTATCGATGCCAAAAATATGTTTTTTTATTGGTGTGAATTTCTAAAGTTGGATTTTTGCGTTAAGTACTAGTGGCTTATTGTTCTATACCATTAACACTGCACGATCCTTTAATTTGACTACACCGTTCTGTAACAGGCTGTATAGGGTATCTACTAGAGATGAAACGGATAGTGGTTTGGCCGGATACCGGATACCGAATATTCGGCAAGCTATAAGGCCGGAGCGCACCGGATAATCAGCCTTGAGTATTTATGTAAGACGGTGGCAGGGTTCCATGTATTCGCGTCCGGTTTCAATATACGTGTATGGTTAGCAAATCCGTCAAATAAAAACGAACATATTTGAAAGAATAAGGTAGTATCGTATGCGCAGATTTTTCTAAAGGTGACGATTCATCTTTTTTATTTGCTTAGAAGATAATGTTAGTTACCCTTTGACCGAATGTTAGTTACCCTTTGACCGAACTTGAACGAGCGTCAGGACCTAAAGTAATTAAAAAAACAAATAATATGCGACATATTTTCACTGTTTTTGTTTTGGCAATATCGTTAACCCTTGCACCGCCACGTTTTTAGTCTTAATAAGTTAGGTTACAAAAATATGGCCAATACCTCCAGACTACCTGCTCTAAGCATGATTTCTCCAAGTATTGGGAATGCTTAATATACATAGGTATCATTTAATCTAATAAATATAAAAATTAGTGCAGCGGTTTGTTAGTAAGGTAATATTACGTTTCTGGCTCCAGGAGCACGTGTTTCGTAGACCGTGCTATTACGGGAATGGCAGTGAAAGGGTTAAAAATAGCGCGTTTGCCTTCTTGACTTGCTAACCGTATCGCGGAGCCAGACGAGAAAATCTAACGTATGAGGGTTCGATTGATTTGAACTCCACCCTCTGAAAAGAAATGAGAATTTCACCTACTGTTGGGCTAACACGCCTTACTTTATGGATCTTTATAGATAATGATATGGTATTTATTTCTTTTGGAAAGCACGCGGAGTAACGCGAAAAATTGCGTATCATGAATATTAAACTGTTGAATCGTCGGACCTAAAAGCTTGTTTACTTTTATATATTTACTAGCTCAAAAACCCGGCTTCGCCCGGGAGTTGATATGAGATGACGTGGTAGAGTCGAAATAAAAAAATAAACTATGACGTAAAAAGTAAAAAAAAAGTTTATTGAAAACGTTTTCTCATTATTTACAATACTTGTTTATAAACAACATTTTTCATTTTATTGTCCGGAGTATATATACATAAATTTTTCGGATTTCCTACTCTTGAGCAAGCTACATATAGCTGACCGTGAGAGAAGCAGGATTCTTTGAGGTTAATGCCACAATATTTTAAAGTTTGTCCTTGCGCTTTGTTAATTGTAAAACTAAAGGCTAATTTTATTGGAAACTGCAGTCTTTTAATTGAAATGGCAATTCCGAAGAGATCAGAGGTATTCTAGGTATAAATACTGTCTGTCCTTTGGTCTTTCCAGAAATAAGTTCAGCTTCAATGATATTATTCGATAGCTGTTTTACGATCATTCTAGTTCCATTACATAATTTTGGGGAGTTGAGATTTCTGAGTAGTATGATTGGAGTTCCAATTTTCAGACGAAGGCAGTGTAATGGCATTCCTGGTACTTGTAAAGAGTTTAGAAATTCAGTGGGGAAGTTGACACTTTCTTCAATGGATACCATCGTGTCGATCGATTTATATATTTTCTCTTCACCAGGTATTTTCTTTAGAATATTAAAATTTATATCGTCAACAATATTATTTTTAGTGGCCAAAATTGCTCTTTGAAATAACCACTCTGCATTAGTATAGTTCTGAATAATATTTGGATAAATTTTGTCGATTAGTTCGTCTTCAGTAGTGGCTATATTACAGAAAAAATCACTATTAAGTTCAATGAGGCCGGTCGTTTGGTCAGTAGGATATGTACCTTCGCCGATTTGTAAAAGTATTTTAGCAAATTGTGCTGTTGTTTCATCTCTTGATAATTCAACTCTCATGTTTTTTGTTAATTGCAGTATTTGTACTTGTGGCCAGAGATGTGATTTTTTCAAGCATGCATTGATCTCGTCTGCTGATGTTGACTTGGGAATAACTGGAAGTGTTTGTCGAAAATCTCCTGAGAGTATGAGTATAGAGCTCCTCCCATTATTTCAGAGTTTTTTCGCAATTCTTGTAATGTTCTGTCCATGGCTTCTATAAATTTTTTATGGGCCATGGTGCATTCATCCCAGATGATAATTTTAGCTTGTTTTAGAATTTGACCACGTCCAGATTTTCCTGAAATTTTACATACCGGGAATTGTTGTTCGGCTATATTCAATGGTAGTTGTAAGGCAGAATGGGCAGTTCGTCCTCCTTCCATAAGTGTGGCTGCAATGCCAGATGATGCTAGTGCCAGTGCGATGAGTTTTTTAGCACGTATTTCCGCCAGTATTAGATTTATGAGAAACGTTTTACCAGTGCCTCCTGGTGCGTCCAAGTAAATAATTCCACCAATATTGTTATTTATCCGGCTCATTATAACGACGTAAACTTTTTTTTGATTGTCATTGAGAAGTGGTTTGTTGTGAGCAATGTATTCAAGTAGTTCATTGATGTTGTAACTTTTTTCCTTCATAATTTCGTAGTTTAGCACACTAAAAGCATTTAAATTGAAATTGGAATTTTAAATTTCGCGCCACTACTACACATGCTGCAATGGCTCACAACTATGGAGACTATGACTATTGGAGTGTATAGTCGCCATAGTTGTCTTGAACGAAGTTCAAATATTCGATAACAGATGGCGCCACTGCACTTAATTTCTAAGTTGAAGGGTCGGAAAGTCCCTTATATCTTTAAAAACATGCCCTTTAGATTAAAACGGGAACTTTCTTGTTCGAGGGGGGATAAAGGGCTATCACACCACATAAGTCCCTTTATCGTGTCGGGACTCCTTTTTAAGTTTTATCGGCACGCACATTTTATCGACTTAGTTTTATTATATATAATGATGTATTTTAGGTATAACATAATTTTATCTCAGTATCGATTTCACTCAGAAAAACATTTCCACAAAAGGTAGCTAAAAAACTAAACTTAGCACAAGAATAGCAGAAACATTTCCGAGGCGTCCGGTTTTAAAAATCCTTTTATGTGCGAAAACATTTTAAGACATCTTTTAATGGCTCCTTTAAAAATCATTTTGTTGTAAGCGCTGGAAGGATATGCTGTAGAATGCCTACAAAACCTTTACATTTTTGCTGAGGCATTAACTTACTGATCGTGTTTTTGCCGGTGTCCTACGCTAATAGGTTTAAAAAAATGGGTTTAAAAAAATTTAACGTTTGTGATAATTTCACTTATTATTTTCTAAGCTTTAAGGTTGGGTAAGGTTATAATATCTATCCATCAAAGAGCTTCGACGGCAACTTTTACTGTTGAGTGCTTTATCCAATAAAATATTATAAATAACTTTTTTTTTCTTCAAAGTTGAGTTGAGATGTTTTGTTAAGATTTATAAGATAATAAGGTTATCTCCACAGTAAAATTAACGATCAAAAACCCCCAAATATTTGTTTATTCGAAAAAAAACAAGGGCCAATATATCGATTCCGGTGACTCTTAGTTTGAAACTGATGGTACAGTCGGCGGCAGAAATGTGTAAGCACCTTTGACAGTCGTTGAGTTATTTTATTGCATTAGTAATAAAGTTCAAAGACTGACTAAGCGTTCACATATTGCTGATGTTCACTGTACATCCATACAGACCTCTAACCCCTTATAGGTTGAATGTTCAAAAATGTACCTACTAATTTACGTGCCAAAAACTTTTTGGTAAACAGAGTGAGGTCATTCGATATCCTTTGGATATCTGAAGGATTAAATTAGGTAAATAAGTAATTTAAAACTACAGCGAATAACTTTTACTCCATTATAATAAAATTGTCACATTATCTAATGCTTATTCTTGAGGCCCTTAAAAAATTCCGACAGTCCGCAGACGAAGACTTGTTATTAAAAAGGAAGCCACGGATAGCTAAGTAAAGTCTGGCAAAAGTCAATATTTAAATCCAAGAACGACTGCCTTTTAATGGAGTTTTAATAATTAAGTCCAAAGACAACATACTGAGTGTTTTTGCTGGTGCAGCTGATCTGATGAATACCTTTTACAGCACATAAATTTGCTAGATGCTACACTTAATCTTGGAAAGCTCTTAGAAACCAGAAGAATATTGCAATACATATTCTAAAAGTATATGCACGTACTGCACCTTTTGATTGAGCATCTATCTATCTATCTATCTAATTGAAAAGTCATGCATAAATAAAATTAATTTCCACATGTTTGACGGAGCATTGGTCGAGAACGGCTTTACGATCTGGCCGATTATTTTGTTTTTGTGATTTCGTTTTTCGTTGTGTTTGTATTGTCATAACAAGGAATTCTTTGGAAATCCACGGAGAGTCTCTGCGGGAATTCCGAATCTCACGCAGGTGAATCCTCTCAATTTTTCAATAACATATGACGATTTTGATTCAAAATATCTCGTTTTTTGAGGGCATCGAGCATAATAATTTCAAACTAGATAAATATTTTGACGGCATACCTATATGAAACTATGTTTTTAATGCAAATTTACCAAATGAAATTGCACCAAATCAAGCCAACCACCAATTACACCAAGACTGGATAGAGGAACCTTGTGGTCATCTTACCGTCCGCCCCCACTAAGAACTGAACTTAGGACCTCTCGATTGCATAGCGACTAGCGACGTATCTTGTTATGGATTTCCGCTAAGCTAATCCCATTCATCGAGATCACAAAACTGGCAATAACGAGAATTTAGATTTCAAAACACCTATGTATTCATTGGAATATTCTCTTGACCCAATTACTCCAAAGCTCTTCTAAGAGAAATCGCTAACACCAAAATAAAGATATTTTAATTCAAATAATCCGTTGGTATTAGCGATAATACAACAGAAAATTCGCCTTTAATACCAAAATGACATTTATTTGACCCGACGCGGTGCGGCTTAGGATCACAGTACACCGAAAGCGTAGTATCGTCTGTAGCGTTGCTGTCGCTAAACTAAAATAGTAGGTAGTTTGTAAAATATACGATCTATGTAAAATGCAATTCTTTACCCTATAATTATTAATTCTGTTAAGTAGGTATACTTAGTAGGTATAGTTATATAATATATAGTGTACTTAGTTATTTTTTAAACTTATCTACACAGTTGACTTTTCTTTACTATGAGATCTCTATTTTGATACAAAGTTCAAAATACCCTTGTAAAAGAATTCTTTGTTATTAATGCCTATATTTTCCTAAATCGTATGCTAATCAAATTTTTTTTACTGGATATAGTGACGCTACGTAAATCCACACCCAACCCAAGGTATCGCTTTCGCTCATCTCCGAAGTGCAACAACATCCTTATAAGCCTCGACGACGTGCTTATTAGCAATACCGTCACGCAGCGGTTAAGCCCTTAAGTGCACACGTGAAATTAAAATACGTAGGTACTGGTTCGAGAATACGCAACTCTGAGGTTGGATACTTTATTCTATTCGTTATTAGGTGACTATACAAGGCGTGTTAATTTTCCTACTAAATCTTCTAAAAATCTGAATAGGTGTATTTATAATTTAGTTGTTATCAAAATCGACCTCGAGAGTCACTTGAGCGTTTTTTGCTATTCCTCGCAGATTTGACCATCCACGCTTAATTGAAAAATTCAGCTAGCATACATTTTACATAATAGACAGTTGCTCTACTGACTCCTTAAAAAACCCTAAAATTAACACACCAGTAGGTACTATTGCAGCACTATTGGTGCACTGCGCCGGGTGTCACGGGTTCGACCCCCCTCAGGGTAAAGCAAATATGATGTACCTTGCATGTATTTAAAAAGGTATATGTAATATAAAGTATATCAGTATATCTCTGCTTAGTTTAGGACCAGGTTTATACAAGTAAGTACCTCAGTATAGCGACAACTCAAACGTAATTTGGATTGATATTTTATACATACGCAATCTTAACAATTGTCAAAAGAGATTATATAAAACGGCCGGAGCGGTTTTCGAGACTTAGAGTGTCATAAACAACAAAGTTCACTGACCCATCGGGAAAAAAATGTAGCCAAAAACACAACGGGCGACGTAACGGTATTTCGTACGATGATACATATGTAGGTGTATTATAACGTTTTTTCTCAACACTTTTAACCGGCGCAGGAACGTCACACGACTATCAATAACAGCTGGCGACATCCAGGGAACACCCGACCCGTGTAAAGAAAAGAAAAACCCCTTTTTTGTGGTATCAAAGGGAACGGAACGATCCTTGTCATTCGTGTGATAACAAAATATGTTATCTAAACGTCCGCGTTTAAGCTTTTTGTAGATGGGTACAACGAAGTGCAGCTCTTTTTCAATCATAGCCGTAAGTGACGTACGTGAGCAAATCATAGAGTGACGTACTTATGTATATGAAATTTCAATGGCACCCATAAAGTTTTTTTTTTTAAATAAATTGTGGCCTGAAATAACTTTTGGGCTAAATGTATTTCACAATTATATTAACTATTAATCTCTTACGATGAACGTGAGAAGATATCTTTTTGACGTGAATAAATAAATGATTATAATAAAATTTCAAATTTAATATAATAGCAAAGTTAAAAATGTAATCAGTGCCATCTGTTGAATTATTATTAAGGTCTTATTTTCTACTTTAAAAAGAACGACACTTGATTTAGTAAAAACCTATCTAGATAATATCTAGAGTCTAGACTAACATTAGATGTTAGCTTTCGTTGCTAATTCATCCGCGCTACTTCCGTTGCCTATTAAAATACCAGCCTTGTGTTAAAAACAGAATAACTAAAAGAATAACGTCAAAAAAAAAGTAATAACAATATGTAAGTATAACAGCTGAAGACGCAAATTCAAGCATAGCGTTCGTCGTAAGCTGATATAAATAACGACTAATCGCGCGTCTAAAGCCCGCTTAATGCGGCGTATAATAGGCCGGCCTTGTAAGCAATATTAGCCTAAATGTTACTGAGGATACAACTGTGTCGTGCATTCAACAATAGACAAACATACGGCTGCATTGTTTATATCATAATTATACTTATTATAATGGTCGTAGAATTAGTAACGTCCTCGCGTGGTATTTATTTTTCGTTCATAGATCTTTTGTATTATTTTTTTAATTAGTTCGACTACCTATACGTTATTTGGGACGAGGCAATGGAAGCGTTCAAGGATTGTCTACTATATGTAAGTATATAGGTATATTATCACCAAAACTGGCATGGATATCTTCTAAGATCACAATAACTTATTTTACTTCGTAACTTTATTGACAATTTTTTTTATATGTATATATATTATGTACCTATAAGTACTTTGATCATAATTACTCATATTTTAATTGTGTCGCTAGTCTTCCTAATATACCTACATAAAAATAAATAAATAATATGGATCGATTCCGCGACGGCTGGCGTAGCAGTCCGAGGACATTTATACAAAACAAAACCTTTAAAACGTCAAAAATTAAAAGATTATTTTAAGCAATTGCCTATAGGTACCTATCGCGCTGATTAGTTATTTTAAAGATCTTCAATTTATCTATTTATCTATATTTAAAGATTCATATTTAGAAAATATAATATTGGTTAACTTTGACCAAACTCGAACGAGCATCGGGACCTAAAGAAATTTAAAAATAGTGAGAGTGACTAGTGACTATGTGACATAAGAAATGAAATTAAACTCACACACACACATATTATCACGGATTTGTTTTGGTAATGTGTTTCAAAAATCGCGCTTCACAGTTTTGTTTTGATATAAGAACATATTTACGTTATATTTATTTTTTACGTTATATTTAGCATCGTCGTGGTCGTGGTCATCGTCGCAAATTGAGGCTGAAAGAAATAAATGCGCGATTTTTGAACGATATTACCAAATTATTGTTGTTGTCACAATTAATATAACATAAAGATGTGCCTACATTATTAAAGCGACCCACACGTGAGGTATCTTCATAACGCCTCTAATGTGTTCCTTTATAAACCAAATTCGGGGCCCCGAGTGCCCACCGAAACGACATCTTAATATAGGTCGCGACTCATGGCGGCGAGCTCTCTGTATTAAAGGGTGGATATATTGCGCACATTTGTCTCCCTACACCCGTGAGATGATGATTACGAGCCCTGTTCGTGTATAGTATACGTCTCAGAGCCTTATGACATGACATTGATGGAGCAAGGAAAGCGACCTGAGCTAAGCCCCCCTCCATATTGTGCGTGAGGGCAGAATCGAAAATTCCGTGACAAACAAATGTAGGTGCGTACACCATCAAAATCAAAAGATATTATGATATTCAAAAAACATACATACAGCCGAATGCAGAATTTCGTCCTTTTTGGAAATCGGTTTACTCTGATTTTGATTTGAAGAAAATGTCAGTAGCAATCTTTCGTTTTAGAAAATGCAGCAGAAATGAAATAATAAAAAACGGCTGTAAAGACAGCTGACAGCCTAGATTATCCTTATCCTTACTGTTTCCTTACTATTATATAAATATGAAACTGATTTTGTTTGTTTGTTACGCTTTCACGCCTTAACGGCTCAACCGCCATCATGAAATTCTGCATACACTTTGTCAGGGGTGTAAAAAAGGACATAGGGTTCTTTTTGTCTCGGAATTCCCGCGGTAATGCCGTAATTACCGCAGTTGAAACCGCAGGGAACAGCTAGTAAATCTATAGAAAAAGTTATAAATTTTATTTTTATTTTTTCTTATATTTATTCCTATCGAGTCTGGCAAAGATGTAAAACAAAAAACGCTACATTTCTACATTTACGAGTATTCTACTGTATTATGAAAGATAACAGTTGTAATAATAGAAGTCGATTCGGATTCCTCTCACAAACAACCACATTTCTCAAACTGCCGAGTTGTGGATTCACTCCAGAGCATTCAGTTTCTTATCTTCAAGTACATTACCAAGTGCATTTGTCCCGCAGGATATTCCTATTGTCCATTGCCCGACTTCATAGACATACACTAGCGTTTATAGAAACTATAGTATGTCTCTATTCTATTTATATAATACTAGCTGTTCCCCGCGATTTCACCCGCGTGGTTTTCGGAATTTCCGCGGGAATTCCGTAATAAAAAGTACCCCATATCCTTATCTGTATCTCTGACAACGTAGGCGGCTTAACTTTTTCCGAACTTCCCAAAATTATCGTTATATTTTAAGAAATTTACATAAAACTTTGACAAACTACCTACACCTAAACCTTTCTCATGTATCACTCTTATCTATCGGTGAAAATCGCTTAAAAATCCGTTCAGTAGTTATTGAGTTTATCGCGAACAAACAGACTTATATGTATAGTGTTGTATATTATTATGTTACTATAAGATCGACGGAGACGTATGTTACAAAATAAGATTGTTTAATACTATAATCGTAAGAGGGGTCCTATTATTGTGAACTTCCTGCACATTAGTACCAACTCCATTGTACCTCCAAAGTGATTTTATTGGACGGTCAAAGCAGAGACTAGGTAGGTAGGTGCCTACTTACTATACGGTAAAAGAGTGGTTATGTACCTACATATTATGCCCAAACTAGCTGTCTCCCGCGGTTCCGCGCGTAAACCTTTCAACTTGTCGATAACTAGCCGTGCCCCGCGGTTTCACCAGTGTGAATTCGAGGAAAAAACTAACTAAAATATTATACTATTCCACAGCTAAGTGTTTACGCAGCGTACGCAACGGAAGCTCTCAAAAGGAATATTAATTTTTCTTATTTTTCATTGCTGCTCCGCTCCTATTGGTCGTAGCGTAATGTTTTATATATTCTATAGCGTTTCTCGATAAATGGACTATCTAACACAACAAGAATTTTTCAATTCAAACCAGTTGTTCCGGAGATTGGCGCGTTCAACTAAATAAACAAATTGTTCAGCTTTATAATATAAGTATAGATTAATATATAGGTACATTCCATTTCCGCCTTTAAAAACCATTCCCTTTTCTCATTATCGTTGGGTATTTACACGCTTTTTCAACAATATAATTCAAGTGAGTAAACTACAGTTACCTAAAGGCACTAACTAGTTCTCTTAGCTCGAAATAGAACTAAATAATTACAAATTATATTACAATACAATACAATATAATCCTATTACGATACAATACAATAAGACAGCAGAAACTGTTTGCAAGAGGTAAACTCTGGAACCACTCAAGCAATTCTGAATATTCGTGGCACAGGATCTTATTAAATTCTAAAAAAAGGATTTAACCGCGAAAGACCAGCGTTGTGGTTCACGCCACAACACATATTTTTGGTATAATTTTATTTTCTAAAATGTGTATGTATAATTTGTTTATTATTGCCCAATAACCTTTTATTATTGTTCCACCCGCGGTAATTTCGGAGTTCCCGCGGGAATTCCGGGACAAAAAGTACTCTATGTCCTTCTCTGTACCTCTGACAACGTGCATGCCAAATTTCATCCAAATCCGTTCGGCCGTTTTTGCGTGATTGAGTAACACACATCCAAACATTCACACTTTCACATTTATAATATTAGTAGGACTAGAAGGATTAACCGACAGCAAGTACGTCTGAAACATTTGGGTAAAAGGGACGTGTCTAGATTGTTCTTTTTTTATTAAACTCCATTTAGAAAATTGTGCACCGAAACGGCAGAATTGTTTCGGCAACTTACAACTTTAATTTCAGCCCGCTGGTGTGACAGCTGAAAGTTCCGTTCATAAATCCCCGACAGGAGAACTTCCACCTCTGTAACAATAAACAGTTTAAAGTGTAGGCCAACTTCTGCCTTTAAATGTTTGCACGTAATAATTATTATAGAACATAACATTCCTCTCAGACGCTATAAATTAATTTTGCCCTGCGTTTGTTTCGTGAAGTTTCAAATGGAATTGTGTTGAATTTTTAATTAATTTGGAATAATGAGTAGAAGGTAATGTAGCTTAAGGTATTATTATGAATAATCTATACATCTAGACATATAAATAAAATTGGAGTGACTGTTTGTAATTTCAAATAGTGTTGCCCAAAATCGGTCTTGGTCTCGCAGTCTTGGTCTTGTTCTTGCATTTTTGCATTTTTGTCTGTTGTTTTAAGATCTAAAATAACGTTTAATAAATAGCAATAGGCTAATAGGTAATTGCGAGACTTGCGAGACTCTTGCTGCAAGACCAAGACAAAGACTGGGAGCGCAATACCAAGACCAAGATCAAGACTGACTAAGTCTCGTCTTGTTCTTGCACTTGGGCAACACGAATTTCAAATCAACAGCTTTTCACTAAATGCATGCAAAGGTATATACGGTGCTTATATGAAATAATTAATCAATTTTTAAAATTAGGCTACGTTGGAGTTCCTGCGGAAATTTCGAAACTCACGCGGGTGAAACCGCGGGGCACAGCTAGTTTCGCATAATTTTTACGAACGACCAGTCATTGAACCATACAACTTCGCTCGTAATATTAAGCAGATGACATCAACATTTTTTTTATAATCATCGAAAAACTGCACAGTCGCCTGTGAGAAGTTCAGGACTACTTCGCTAAAAATTATCGCGCGCACAGCATCAGTGGCAGGGCAGGGCGTGTATAAAAATTTTCACCAGAATCTGTTATCAAATATTCTCATAGCCATCGCAGTGATTTATTACCCCTGGCACCGATCTTGACAGCTGATGTTAAGGGCCCTTAAAAAAGCGTAATATTAAAAAATTAGGGACGTTGTCTAGTCATAATTTGCTGTTACTACAAACTGTAACGGGCTTGTGTCTGTATCTATACTAATACTATAAATGTGATAGTAACTCTCTCCGTCTGTCTGTCTGTTAATTACTATTCACTCCCCAACTATACTTAACCGATCATCATGAAATTTTACGTACACGTATTCTGGTGTACAGAAAATGGCATTAAGATAATTTTTGTGTCGGAATCCCCTCGATAAGTCCAAAAATAGCGCAGTATCGCTGGACATGGAAAAACGGCGAACCTTGATTTTTGCAAATTTGGTTTTTTTGAACCTTTTTGACGATAAAATTTCACAATTCACCTGCAACAAAGATTTAACGATAAAATTTCACAATTCACGTGAATCAAACGAGTATGATCTTGTTACAAGATAAAATTGATAACAGTTTTAATTAAATTTTACTTCATCATAAGCTTCAAAACTCAACAAGATAAATAACAATGAAAAAGTCGTGATCATTCAGGACAGCGTGTTTTCATGAGCCCTGTCTAAAATTGTCTGGATTGTACATTTTAGGACATCTATTGCTATTCAATTAGAATAATTAATAGTAATTTTTGTTTCATAAAAAGCATATCCTTATTGATGGCATTTATTGATGACATTCTTAATTAACATAATCAGCTAACGTGTAACAGGCCAATGTGTGTGTGCATAATCATGATACGGTGAGAAATATTCGAACGGGTCAGCTAGTTTTTAACCAACTTCCAAAAAGGACTTCTGCATTCGGCTAGGTATGTGTGTTTTTTTTTCTAATTAAAGAAGCCACGTTTCCAATTTACCTGTGTCACCATTTAAATTTTCGAATAGTATAGCGTCGCTTTCTGACTACACCTTGGTGTCTCAGGTGCTCGTTTCATGGCCATACGTCAACTAGACGAATGCGGCAGAGATGCTCAACCTTACGCCCTTTTCAAAATTCCTCCTGTGTAATTAAAAACGTTTGAATTCGAGTTGAAAATGAAAGAGCTCCTGTTAATGAGAATTTTATTACCTCGACGGTGCAAGAAAGAATTCCTTAATGTGTAAGACTTGAGTCTTGACTATCGACCGCTTTTGTAGTCATGAAAGAAGTTGAATTTAATTGTGTTCAGAGTAATCACGGCACGGTAGTAACGAGTTAAATGAAGACAAAAAAGCTGAAAAAAAACTTCGAGTACTTCGTAAACTCTAGGATTCTCTGTGTTACACGGAACCAGTTTGTTCCACAAAAAGTACCCATATTTATACACTGATGTATAGAATAACAAAAATTTGTTAAGAAAAAAAAATAACTGGCCAAAATGAAAACAAAACTCCCTAACAACAAATCTACACAATTTTGAACTAAGTACACCATTTCTTTACCGCTGTTATTAGTTTTCTGCCACATCTTAAACTTGGTATTTATTTATTTATTGCAAAAAACATTATAAAACATAACAGCATTAATAATTAATCCATAGCTCTTTGTAATTAAAAACTATAAAATATTACACTAGCTGTGCCCCACGGTTTCACCCGCGGTAATTTCAGAGTTCCCGCGGGAATTCCGGAATAAAAGTACTCTATGTCCTTTTTTGTACCCCTGACAACGTGCATGCCAAATTTCATCCAAATCCGTTTAGCCGTTTTTGCGTGATTGAGTAACAAACATCCAAACATCCAACATCCACACTTTCACATTTATAATATTAGTAGGAAGTAGGATAGAAGGATGGTAGGATTATTAAAAAAAATTTTTTAGTATTAAAAAACATTCTTAAATTTGCTTTTTACATTTTTACATAGAAACATGTAAGGGGTGTTCTGTCCTCTAACATTTTCTTGTACTCGATCATCAATCTTCTAAACTCTGTCACAAACAATGTATATGATCATGGGAAATCAACAGCAACAACTTAATCGAACATTCGAAAAACATTTGCGAAGCTCAGATGAGAATATCACGTCAGGATAATGTGATACTCGGATCAATATCAGTCTAATAACTAATTATGTGATTATTCAATATCATTTATGTATTTAGAATCAATTTACCTAAATTTAGAACGGAATGTCGACTGTCCCTGACATTACCTACCTTATTTATATAGTTCATATGATTAACACATATTTTTTGCTACTAAAGGCACTTTTATTTTAAGTAAAGTCAACTTCGAAATAAAATAATTATGCTAAAATACTGTTATATAGCTAGATGTCTTCAAGACGACCCAATAATAGGTACTAACCAAAAACTGCGATTAATTTAATACATTTCCGCTGATTGTTTTATGTTTTACCACATTGAATTTGTTAGAATTTTCCACTGTTAAATTTTTTTAATGACACTTGTTTAACTCATTTCAGTCAATTTGAAACGTAATTATGATTTTTCAGGATCTCTTTTGCCTCTAACGATACCCTAGAATCTAGATGCTCATAAACCCAGAATTTATTTTCATCTCTCCGTTACATATTAAGTGAGGTTCAATTTTTTTTTTCGTAATTTCGTTCTCCATAGCAGTTCAGACAATATACCTTTCTTAATTTCCTCTACTTATGTATATGTAGTGCTAATAGTCTCCGAGTAAAATAATAATAACACTCCACAAGTAACAACAAACAGATCTACTTGAGAGACAGCATGGACGGACATGCCCAAATTTTATGGGTCCCATTTATCACGTTTTTCGATATAAGTATAGATGGGTTCGCAATCGCATCGCATTGGGTGGGCGATGTTTTGTTCGAGTTTTGTTATCGCCAGTAACCGGCAATGTCTCATTTTTGCTTTCGTACCTAATAATGAGCGTTCGTACTAAACGCGTTTTAGTATTAGCTGTTATTTCTTTGAATCTACCTATCTACAGCTGAGTGAAGATTTTGAGCAAACCTCAATAAACTTGGCGAACGACGCCGAGAGGCTGAGACCCTAATAATGTTGGTAAAGATGGTAAATATATTTAGATCTCCATCTAAAAGCTATCAAAAAGCCTCAAGCGAGTTTACGATCTCAATGTGGAGTTGTGAACCACCGCAAAACAGTTTCGAGCCGACCACAAAATGCGTTTCGCTGAGTCACAAGCTACTCACAATGTGCTTGCGGTCAGTGTTGTCAGATAGACGGAACTCCCGAGTCGTAAGCATATTTGTTCCAATCAACTTAGTTTTTACCCACTACAAGACAGAATCTAACTGCGTGTAACGTCTTTATGTGCGGTGGTTTTGGAACCCATAAATCTATTTAAATATAAATCAAATCCTATTCACTGGTAATATGATGGCATTACTTGAGAATAGCTAAACTCATTTGGCTATTTATTACTTCTGGAAAAATAAAAACTGGAAAAGTTGCATGAAAAATCGAAACATTCGAAAACCCTTGAATTTTGCAAAACTCTAGTACATATGGATTATAGTCATAAAAAAAGTTACCAGGAACAAATTCAGGAGGATATAGAATAATTACGCAAAAGTAATTCTAGAACGCTTAATGGTGAACCATTAAGCAAACCGGATCGGTAGGTAAATTGATAAATTTTAAATTGAAGAAATGATTGTAGACAATCAACTCGTTATATGCGTATAAATTTTATCTTACTCCTCCAGAAAACAAGCCTATTTATATTTATAATATGTATATTTTATGTATTTTATAATATATACCTATATTGTATGATACAATAAATATAATAGGTAGGTATATAAATAATTGTGTATTATAGATTCTAATGATATCAGATCCCGTTACGAAAAATTAATCAAAATACATGTTTGGATGTTACGTTCTCAGAGGTTTGTTAACCGCATAATAGCGTGTCAATGGTCTATTTATTAATTTTCACATATTAAAACTTATGGCTCTAGAGTTAAATAATGCTGGATTGTTATTTATGAGAATGAGTTTCTGTATGAGATAATGCCATAATATATTCACTGTTGTGTCGAAAAATTATTGTAATATAAAGCCGTGAAAGTTCCACATACAGTGTAAAGCATTTGTTTTTTTTTCCAATAAAACTCATTGATTTATTTTTGGTCAATTTATTTTAGATTGTTATTCTTCTTCTTCTTTAATAATGGCGTCTATATTTATAATTTGCCAATGACATTGTTTCTTATCAACAAAAATCTCTTCATCTACTTCTTCAATTATAGCGAAACGCCAATGACAATGTTAGATTGTTCCCCAAGTTAAAACATGGCTCTTTTGAAAGTCAGTTTCCTGCTCAGGTTCCAAAATAGATGTTGAAAAGTGACTGAAATAACGAAAAACGTGACACGCGTGTTTTCGATACGGCTTTCACTCGTCAACAACCTTAGATTTTTATTATTTTTTTATACAATCATAAACCTTAGACTACTTAGATATGTACTTTACAATATTCCCGTCAAATGTAAAAACAGATCGATTCTCAGAAAAGTGCCGACCAGAGAATAAGTTCAATAATGGAACAAGTTTTAAGCTATCTTAGGGAAAAATAAAAATTGTAGAACACTATTTTTGGAGGGTATCCATTTTTTGTTTTTCTTCTTTTAGTTTGTGTTTTGAAGTCAGTTGATTAATTTTTTTATTATATTTTAAAAAGAATTTTAAAGATACTAAATGTAACAAAGAAAAAAATATTGCAAGTCGAAAAAAGATGGCATAACCAGTATATAAGTTAATAAAATATAAGAGGTAGTTAATAGTTTAAATGTATGACTAGCTGTGCCCCGCGGTTTCACCGGCTTGAAAGGTTTTATACAACAACTTTTTTTCCCGACATCCGATTTCAATGAAACAAAGCCTATATGTAGCTCCGGGTAAAGCTTAATCTATCTGTGAAAACTATATGACAATCGGTTCAGTAGATGCGGAGATTATCGCGAACAGACAGACAGACAGACAGAAAAGAATTTTAAAAACCTTTTTTTGGGCTTGGTTACTCTTCTTTTATCACCCCTCTCAATTTTAGGTAAAAATATTCAATGTACAGAATCGCGGATTCTACTCTTTTATTATAGTATAGATATTAAATGCTAGCTTTTGTTTATTAGGTATTTATTTTACACAAGCGGTTTCCCGCGGTTTCAAGCTCATTACTTCCCGTAGGAATTCCAGGATAAAAGTACTCGTATCTTTTCTTGTATCCCAAAAAAGGTGGACGCATAATCCATGCGGACTCTTTGGCGTTAATTTCAAGTTCCCGCGGGAATTCCGGGATAAAAGTATCCTATGTTCTTTCCTGTACCTTTTACCACGTGTTTGTGAAATTTCATTTTAATCGCTGAGTAGTTACTTAAGATAACAGACAAACAGACAGACAGAGTTACTTTCGTATTTTTAATATCGGTACCAAATCATTAGGTACGTGCTCATGTTCTATGCAATTAACCTGTAAGGCTCTCTTGTGAAACGAAGCGACAAGTTCGGCTCCGTGCTCGTTATATCATAAATAAATACACGAGCTTTAATGCATTATTCATATAAAATGTATATTTTTATATTTCAGGTAAACATAACCGGTATATTGCTGATTTTTTCCGAAGATAGATCCGACCTTCGACCGTAATTACTTCAGAAACAAACATTAGGTAAAAACAACGTTTTATTAAATATTCTACTATATTTTTTCGTGTGGAAACTGAAAATAATGATCTCTGCTCACTATCTGTGGAAGATTAATTATACAATTATGTGTAGTTACGTAATTTAATGAACACGGCTTATCTATATGCATACTGAACTGACAATTACCTAGGTTTATAGGTAACTAGTTGTGCCCCGCGGTTTCACCCGCGTTAATTTCAGAGTTCCCGAGGGAATTCCGGGATAAAAAGTACCCTATGTGTTAATCTGATGTATAAGCTATATTATTGTAAAGTTTCATTTAAATCCATCCAGTGGTTTTTGCGTGAAAGAGTAACAAACATCCATCCATCCATACAAACTTTCGCATTTATAATATTAGTAAGGAGATTGTCTCTTCATCGCTTTCAGAGAGTGCCGTCCAAAATATATTTTAGCTACTAGCTTGTTCTCCGGGGTTTCACCCGAGTATATTGGGAGTTTCCACGAAAATTCTGGTAGGTACAAAAAGTACCCAATGACCTTTTTTCTACCCCCTGACAACGTATGCTTATTTTTCACGATGATTGTCTGAGTAGGTACCTAGTTAATGCGTGAAAGCGTAGCAAACCAACTCACATTCTCATTTGTAATATTAGATACCAAGTCAGCGTTTTTTAAGATGCTTATATAATATAAACCTAAAAAGTATAGATTATACTTTGAAGAGATAAAATGATGTCATGAAACTTTTTGATTGATTAAGAGCCTTATTTCAATTAATCTTTCAGTCGACAGTTAAACGATAATCCACGAAATATGTTCCATTTTTTTACTTATTCTGATCTACAATATATTATGACACTTCGAAAATCAACCTACTACCCAAAAAAATCGAAGTTCATAGATTTTATCTATTATTTATTATTATCGTACTTCTCCATGAAATATCCGTTTATGTCAAACACGCTGTAGATGTTGAAAATATATACGTACCTATATATCTTCAGGAATTGATTCATCAAAATGTTAAAAAACTTTTCAACGTCACAATTCTAAAATCTTTCCCAATTAGCGGATGACTTTTAGCGAGCGGAGTCTTAAATAAAGGGGAATTTTCACTGGTAAAATCCGCCGGTCCGTTTCCGCCAGGCGTTCTATCTAACAAATCGTATTTAATTTGTTTATTAATACTCGAATAACTTTGCTTAATTAACGAAACCAGCGATGCGATCATTATACCCCTTTCGTTTGGGCTTATTTAACGAGTGCGACCCGTTTTGGTATTGAGAGGAGGTAATAGCCTTAAAATGCGTGACGCGGCGCTTTTTAGCGCTTCAAGTGTAGCTGTGTAGGTACTTTTTTTTCAGAGCGAGGCCCGAGGGAAAACATTATACTTATATATATCTGGCTTGAATCCTTATTAATATAAATGCGAAAGTGAGCTTGTTTGTTTGTTTGTCACGCTTTTACGCCTTAACGGCTCATCCGATTATCATGAGATTTTGCATACATGTTTTCACTTTTTATTCCCAACTACACGTACACAAATAAACAAAAATCCAAAAATAAAATATTATCTCCCTATGATATTAATACCTATAGAATACTAATCGATCCCCCACGGTTTCACTCACGTTAATTTCGGAATATCCGTGGGTTCCAAGATAAAAAGTACCCCATGTACGGTCCCATCCTCAGCATATGCTGAGTCAGCTGCCATTTGCAGCAGCCGCGCACCGCGCGACCATAAATAATAATTAATAAATAAAATAATTATTAATAATAATTATAAATAAAATATAAATTATGTCGAAAAAATTAATAGTCTAAAAGTTATTCTACATAAGTTTGGAGGTGACCTATGTACGAAGTTTCAACCGCTACGCCCGCGCCTAAGTGTCAATGACCGATTCAATTTTTTGCTACGGGCGGCGTACGCGCCAAATTTTGTATGACAAATAATTTAGACATGCAAACATAACCTATATTAAAACATGGTGCGAACGTTTCTTATGGCATAAAGAATAATAATTTCTAATATCTTGGCATCTAGAACGTCTGGAAATGTGTTTTTGGGACGCGCGTTATGGGCAAGGTAGGTATGTTGTTGGTCATACTGAATAAGAGCCCAGCTTGCGCCACGTTGATGCGCGACCATTTGTACCGGTAATATCTCGACTTGGAGTCTCATTTCCGAATGCACGAAGCAGCCATATAACCTGCGGTATGAGTTACACACTTTCAAACACAAAAAAAATTATGTTTGTAGTCTCTCTAATTGTGAGGTGATTTTTAATGCATTACATTTTTTTGGCAAATGAAAAAAATCCTAAGGTAGAACTGTAGATATACTTTGAAATTAAAAGTTAATTTTAAAGTTGTTACTTTGAAAGCCTGCAAGTTTGAATGGTGTATCGACGTCAACTAAAGGAAAGTTCGTTTTTCTAGTAGGTTCTATACTATAGGTAGGTACAGTGAGCATCAGATATAATATGTAACCACTTTTTACAGCTAAAGGTAAAGTTTAACATACTCTCCTAAATGACAAAAGTGTTTAAAATAGTGTTGAGGGTTTCCTTTTCAATATTACTAATTTAAATAATAAAACTTTTATCTATAGATAACCTCAGTACAATAATCGATCGTATAGTTTACCTCCTCCCGTATTTTAGTTTGAAGGCCGTAAAATATTTGGTTGCAAATGTAATAATAATAATATAATATAATCAGACTAGTTGTTCTCTGCGGTTTTACCCGCGTTAATTTCTGAGTTCCCGCGGGAATTCGGGGGTAAAAAGTACCTATGTTCTTTTCTGTACCCCTGTGAACGTGTGTGCCAAATTTCATGATGATCGGTTGAGTATAGTTAAGCTGCGAAGGCGTAACAACCGAACATATTATATGGAATAAGCATGACCCTTGTACATGTTTACTTTTATACTTATTTTCTTTTTATGTTGTCCTTGTGTGCATTAATTGTTAAATAAATAAAAAAACTCACATTCGAGTAGTAACCGCCCCCGCCTTTGAAGTGTAACCCCACATTATAAGTGCCCAGTTATCTCAGTCACACGACATCACACAAATGGTACCTACTCATGAAGTAGTTTGATTTGCTCTTGATACAATAATGTGTAACCCGACTCGACATAATGCATACTTAGCGTACATACGAGAGTATGCGAGAGTCGAACAAGTACCTATCAGGTAACTACTTACCCACTAACTATATACTAGGTAATTTTGCAGAGCCATGCGAAGCTAATACTGTCATAGATACTATTGCATTTGTAGTGGGGATATCACATCAATAATATCTATGTATAAAAAAGCTTAATAAAAAAGCTTTCCAAATTATTTCTTTCGGATTCAACAATAATGAGGTTTAGGTAATTAGTTATTTGAAATTTAATTAATTGAATTTGAAAATTTAAAAAATATCCCCTGAACATTTTGAAATTTTAAATTTAGAAACAACGTTATCCATCCATTATAAAAAAATTGTTATGTAAGTTATTTTAAAAAGAATAGGGATGTTGACAACTTTTTTAAATCGAAATTCTAATTTGTCCGTCAGTTAGAAAATAAAAAATTATGGACACGTATGTTTTGCTTTTTCAAATTAATGAAAATTAGGTAGATATAGCGCATCATAGTTTAGGGTGGGGGCTCGTGACGTCATTAACCGCTATAAGCCTAGGGGCTGCACCGGATAGTGATGTCACGAGAAATTTCAACTCAATGTATCGCCGTTATTTTTTGATTACGTAAAAAAGAAAAAATGTGTGTCCAATATTTTTTATTAATCTAAAAACGGGCCAAAACCTATAACTTTTTCTTTTCGTGCCTCAAACGAAAGCACAAAAATACGAACTCAAAATAGATAATAAGTACTATAGGTAATTTTTTAGCAGTCAGTTTACTTCTAGGAAGATCTCTTTGCAAGATTACATTACATTTCTTCTTTTTATGTTTTCAAATGGCAACTTTTAAATATAATCGTGCCAAATGAGTGAATTGGTAGACAAAGCAACGCGAATGAATGGGCATGATGACTAAACTTAAATTTTTATTTCATCTTGTATAGATGAATAAAAAATATTGGACAAGTATTTTTCATTTTTTTACGCAACAAAAAAATAACCGCGATACATTGAATTAAAATTCCTGTGACGTCACACCTTAAGTACACTTCGTCCACCACGAAATATACTTAGTTATGACGTCGCGACCTCCCACTCCTAAACTTTAATGCGTTTTATCTAAGTATTTTTTCCAAAAATCCAAAAAAAAAAAACAAAAATTACGTCTAAGTCTATTATTTTTTTTCTATCTAATTGACGGACGTAATAGAATTTTGATTTTATACCTTGTCGTCATGCCCATCATGTAAATCGTAGATCGTAGATCGACACATTTATCTCAAACTTTTATATATATATATTGAGAGATTTTCTTTTTAATTTGGACGTGCAAGTAGGGAAGCTTTTAAAGTAAAGTTCTATCTTGTTCTCTGTAGAAAATTACCTGTCTCCGGGAAATGTTTCATTTAAAAGACATTAAAATAAAATTCGATTCGATTTGACGCTGCTAAAGAAGTTAGAAAGAAAGAAGTTAGAAAAGTTGTTTTTTACGTTACACGATGGAATAATATAGAAGCCATGTATCAGGTTTATAAGTATCTTCTATTACCTGGATTCGTTAGCGAAATGGGTGCGGCCAGTAGTTTCCATTCCACCCCGTTCCAATCAGACGGGTGTGTTCACATTCCCCCAATTCCCCTAACAGCCATGTTTCCTCATTTCTCTTCATGCGTCATTACGTGAACGCTGAATCGGATACAAAGTTTTTCGTCCACCACGAAATAAATCTACTTATACCTACCCTAGGTTAGGTACACATGTACTGGCTACTATAGCTGTTCCCCGCGGTTTCACCCGCGGGAATTCCGGGAAAAAATTCCTTTATGCCCATCTTTGTACGCCTGCTCCTTTATTCAGGCTGATTTTATTTTTGTTGCCGGCAATTTTACTCACAATGCGCAAAAAAAGAGTAACTTGACAAGTTTTTGAGAACTAGTTTTAGAACTTTTTTCTCTGATACAATAAAATAATGCTGACATGAAACGTCGAGCGACGTAAGTCGTATCGTTACTGATTCGCTACATTCGTTCAACGTTGCGCGATTAAACGAGGCGTTTATCGCACAAACCCTACTTTTGGTTGACGATCTATCGCTCTTCCGCTCATTTATCATTTACGACGTGTGTCTATAGTCCGTGGTCTTGATCGCAAGCGATAATTAACGAATAACGATTCTAACTGAGTAACGTGGATTAGGTATACAACGTGTTTAAAATTGGCTGAAAACTAGAAAAAAATAATAATAATACGAATGCATAACCTGCTCCTTTTTGGAAGTCAGTTAAAAATACTTTGCTCAGAATCGACTTCCGAATCGATCGCACCATGTTTTAATATAGGTTATATTTTTTCATATTTATCAAACCATGTTTAAATTATTTATAATACAATATTTGGCGCATACGCTCGTAGCAAAAAAAATCGGTTCGGTCATTGACACGTAGGTACGGGCGTAGCGCTTGAAATTTCGTAGGTAGGTCACCTCCAAACTTATGCTGAATAATTTTTAAACTATTAATTTTTTCAACATAATTTATATTTTAATCATATTATTGTTTTTTTTTTATATGGGGTGTATCAGGTTTTATGGTTAATTCGTTAACACGTTGTATATTATGTTATTTGACGTCATACGTGTTTATTGGAACGATTAATTCGTTGTATATAAAACAAAAATATATGGTCATCTTCAACATAAAACTGTAATATGCTATAGCCATATAACTATTCCACAATTAAATATAACGCCCATTAAATCTCCAATCAACTGCGTCGAACCCCACAAACGAGTTATGTATGTTAAAATATAATTTGCATATTTTATAGACGGTTTATGTTACTCGATTTCCATGATTTTAGCCAAATACCTAATATTAGGTAAATAACATGTTTATAGCGAAACGAAAAATAAACTAAAGTAGTGCTTTAAAATACTATTTTAATACATAAACAATATTGATTTTAACGACCTGGTTCATACGAATGTTTTGTATATTCCGTTTTGCTTTTACTATGTAAATCAGTGATTATACGCATATTATTACCTTTGAGTTAGTTATAATTATATGGTGTATACTGTATACAAATGTCATCAAAGAAAGTAAGAAAATACATTTATTTCAGCACAACACACAAGAAAAAGAAACAAACACAAACAGTGCCTTATCTAAATTTGTAAAGGGTCACGAACTCAGCATTAGCTAGGTAACATTCGTTTGACAGATAGGTACTTCTTCTTCTTCTTCAATTATGACAATATATCGCGAATTATCTAAATGCGATAATTCTGCCAACGTACGTATATTTAGCAATTAAAGTAATTATGGCGAAACGCCAATGACAGTGTTAGATTGTTCCCCGAGATAAAACACGATTTTTTCTTGGTAAACAAAATGGCTGCTGAACGGTGGTGAAAATATCGAATATATAAGGCGAAAGGCGTCCACTCGCTACGACCTCCACCGGTCAACAACGGACAGATAGAAGTTGGTGAAACAGAGGTTGACATGTACCTAATTATGTAGAACATTAGTAATACAATTTTATGACTTCACCTATTGAAATTCAACCTTTAAAGCATCAGCTAACTGGCTTTATGTGTAGGTACTTAGGTAGGTATAATAATTTAACAGTTATTTTGACGGTCAAACTGTTCAATTTTGTTAAATGTTGGATACTCATTAAGTCCGCCTTTTGTACCATGTTGTGCAATAAGCTTAAATAAATAAAATAAATAAATAAATACTATTTTAAAAGTGCAAGTAAAATTGTTTAGCAATTCTCATAATGAAACACTATCTAGACGTATAAGTTAATAAATACGGGTCTAATTGTATAATTTTATTTACAACACAACGTGCGGGCACCACGCAGTAGCGGGCACCACGCCACTGCGTGGTGCCCGCATCAGGAACCTTCGCGGTCATACGCAGAACAGACAGAAACATCCAAACATCCACAAATTCACATCTTACTAATATTACAAATGTGAAAGTGTGGGTGTTTGGATTTTTGGATGTTTGTTATTCAATCACGCAAAAACGGCGGAACGGATTTGAATGAAATTTGGCATGCACGTTATCAGGGGTACAGAGAAGGACATAGGGTACTTTTTATCCCGAAATTCCCGCGGGAACTCCGAAAAAACCGCGGAGCACAGCTAGTTTATAATATTAGTAGAATAAATTCGAGTTTGTGTTTATTTAAACAAAATTTATGACAATCAGGGATATAGGTACCTACCTCCTACCTACTACAGATAGATAAACTTAATATCTATCTATACTATAATAAAAGAGTAGAATCCGCGATTCTGTACATTGAATATTTTTAGCTAAAATTGAGAGGGGTGATAAAAGAAGAGTCACCAAGCACAAAAAAAAAATATATTTTCTGTCTGTCTGTCTGACTGTCTGTTCGCGATAATCTCCACATCTACTAAACCGATTATCATGCGGTTTCACAGGTAGATTAAGCTTAGCCTGGAGCTACATATAGGTTTTGTTTCATTCAAATCGGATGTCGGGAAAAAAAGTTGTTGTGTAGAAAATTTTCACGCGGGTGAAACCGCGGGGCACAGCTAGTATCTAATATATGATTGGCGACCATATAGGTATTACTTTCGATGCAACATAGTAGAATTACATTTGTATAGAACAGTGAATCTGATTAATACTTTTTTTCAAACAATGTCTATTACAAGCATTTTTCAAATTAATTCCTCTTTATGCCAGGAATCAGGATTATAGGTACCTATTGTGATTTTAACAGTCATGTCGCAGCTCTCGGCCTTTTCAATAAACGATTTCGTTCGATATTTTCGCGTCGCACGGTTGACGTTTCGCTGATGGTTGAAAAAACACAGTTTTCGCGTGTCGTTTTTACACTTTCTTTTTGGGGACAAAATCACCCGCAGCGAACAATGTTGGTAGTCCACAGCGCGCGTGCCGCGATTCTAAATACAAGCAGAGATGTGCAAAATAGGTTATAAAATGTACCTATTTAAATGCAAATACTTTTTGTATTTTGTTATTTTAAATACAAAATAGTTTTTAATTTTATATTTAAAATTCCAAATGCAAAATACGTATTTACAAAATGCTTTATTAAAATAAAATACTTTAATTTTTACACTTTTAAAACTTTATTAAAAGTGTAAAGTTTATTAATTCGTTCGTTCGGTTCAACACATTTGGCAACCTAAGTGGCTTGCACAGATTAGTACTAGCGTTTTCGGGAACGAAAGCTCACCGTACGGTAAGGTGACCGAATAATCCCGAATTCATACATAGTGTTTTATTTACAGTATTTTATTTGTAACACATTAATTATTAATTCTTCGATGTTTACAAACTTAGCAAAAAGTATTTTGCATTTTGAAAATACAAAATATGTCCTAAAAGGTACCTATTTCAAATAAAATACAAAATACTTTTAAAAAAAAGTATTTAAATACAAAATGGAAATAGGTAGGTATTTTGTATTTTGCATTTCAAATACTGTTATTTTTAAAATTTCACATCTCTGAACAAGGAGCTGAAATTTTTGAATGGCATATAAATAATTCTGTATTGAAACTTCTTTGGGAATGTTATTAAAAAAGTTACTTTATATTACGTATTATAATTAATATATCTACACATTTAGAATATACGTAAGTTTGACATCAAATTAATTCCTTTGGTTGTTTATAAAGGGCGTTGTTTGTAATACAAAAAGTTTTCCATCTTGCGTAGACTATTTTTTTTTCAATATTCGCAAACTGAAAGAAATAAGTTTGGAAAAGTGTTATTTTCTGTACGGTTTAAAAGTTGTCAGGCGGGAAATACTACTGTGGTGAGTCTTCCATCCGCATTATGTTTTGTGACAAGTTTAAATAAACAATTTTATGACTACGGGGTTTAGACTAATCTAAATGTTGGCACACTCCCGCTCGCCATATAAATAATTAACTAGCGGTTGGAGGCTTCTCGTTAAAAGCGCAATTATTTATTACAAAGCCGGTACCAAGTCGGGACCAAGCCGGACGCGCCGGACGGACGGACAACCGTAATCGTAGGTAATGAACCGACGGACCGAGGAAGAAAGTTAGCCTATTGTTTACCTACCTTATAGGATTAGAAATTAAAGTCATTAGAACATTTTTACACTCTCGACTCTGACGTTAGTTGAGAATATTAACGGCCGCACTCAGAGTCGACTTTAATGATTACTTAGTTAAGTATAGATTTTTAAAACAAAACTGCCGCAATCAGAGATGTTCAGTAAATTAATGTTAATTGGCATTTAATGAGATGTAACTTAATTAGTTGAATGTCAATTAACATTAATTTATTAAACTTGTTAGATTGCGGCAGTTTTGTTTTAAAAATCTATACTTAACTAAGTAATCATTAAAGTCGACTCTGAGAGCGGGGGTAAAAGCACAGACCACTAACTTGTGAACTAAATAATCGTTAGATTGTCATGTGACCCAAGTTTGTTTGTTTGTAGATTTGCGTTAGGTTTTAGTTGTGTGATTAGAGTTGAAACATTGATGGATTCCAATATTGATTAATTTTCACCTTTTTTAACTCTACATATACCATGTTTATATTACATATTTATATACCTAGGTAAATGTACAAAAATATTAAGATTACCTACTGCAGTTTATTTTATACTATCTGTATTCTGCAGCTGGCTTTGCTCGGGGTTCGCCGCGGGAACTCTCGGTTTCACATTAAAAAGTACATAATATGTGTTATCGCCCAACCTCTTCAACCTCAGCTGATCGGTGGGCTCAGCAACACCAATGTCGGTTGTCACATGTTGTCGGTGTGTGTATAAACAACATCAGCTATGCTGACGACATGGTGCTGCTGAGCCCATCGATAGGAGCCCCACAGAGGTTGATAAAGATATGTGAGTCGTACGCAGCGGCCGATGGACTCAGATACAACGCGTCAAAAAGTGAGCTAATGGTTTTTAAAGCAGGTTATCCCAGAACAAATTCTGTGTGTCCATCATCCAAACCCATTTAATAAAAGAGTATGCAAGTTATAACAAACATCCAGACTTCCACATAAATTCTCGTCTTTCCAATAACAACATAGGTTAGACTAGTGTTGCAGGCGGAGTTGCCAATAAAGCTTCAGTTGCCACTGAGGTAATAAATCAAACGTGCCACTTAACCCCCCATCTGCCTGATACCAACAACACATCAAATCTCGCGTGACACTGCCGACAGCTGCGAGGGAATGCCTGCCAAGTCTGTCCACAAGTACCTAACATCAGATTGGCGTGGTGGCATTCCTTCGCATATACAGCCTACAATAGGTTAGTGTCGTTCGTTAGTGATCAAAATTGTGTATGTAACTATGTCTGTATGTATAAATGACTAGTGATGTAATGTCTGTATGTAGGTATAAATGAATAGTTTTTATTCCGTCGTGTAAAGATAAAAATATTGAGCACGTATTTTTCCTTTTTTCATGTAGGTAAAGAATAAAAAAATAACGCTTAGGTAATAAATACTTTATACCATCAATGATGACACGAGCCCCCACCCCTTTAAGTTTAATACGTTTAAATTTTTTTTTCCAATAGTTTGAGAAACCAAAAATTCGTGCTTAATATTTATTTTTTTACTAAATCAAACTGACGGACTAAAGAAAATTTGGATTTTTATACCCTGTTCGTCATGCCTATTGTTTCCTGATAATTATTTGGTACGTGCTATATGTGAATAGATAATGAAAAAGCATTCTAATCCACACTTCGCTGGTGTCATTAAACTCGGTTATTTCAAGCTATAAGGGAAGACTGCAGGCAATAAACAAGTAGATAAGAGACCGAATCTGTACACAGAACCCTATTAACGTCAGTTTAATATTCTCGAGTCTGGACCCGTTGACCGCTTGCCGCTCGCGTCCACTTTACGACGTACTTGTGGATGTTATTTCTTTCAGCATCATTCGCTTATAAAATAAATTGAGAAAGAGAGACAGATATAGGTAATTTAGTGTGCAGGTAATAGGTATAGGTAATCATTATTTAAAAAATATAACTTTGGACATAATAGGTTGTAAGTTGTAACTAAACCAAAATACATACGTACTAAATCAATTATCAAACAAAACAGACTATTCTAATGCAATTTAAAAAAAATAATATATAAAATAACACCAAATATTCTTTATCTAGATACCTAATATAATATTGATAATACCTAATTGCAATCGAGCTCGGGCCATCAATCATCTATCGAGCATGCCGACCGTGAAACAAGCGCGTCCGCCATTTTGATGAGCCCCATTGTTGCGAGATGGCCGCTTCCGGTCACGTTTGATTAATGCCGCAGCTGCCACACGTGGTGCCGCGGTGTTGCTATTGCAACTAATGTCAAGGACTTAAGTATCTCGCTGTGGTTTATGTAGCTGTGTTCATTCGTATTGCCCTTAGTATCGTTAATCATCTTTCAATAAACACTTCAAAAAACTTAGCGCAATTATTTTTACGCGACCTAATTTAGGTACATAGTTACCTAATATATTACCAACATTACTTATATTGTAAACTAGCTGTTTCCAGCGGAACCACTTGCTTTTTCAGAGTTCCCTCGGAAGCTGCGGGGTGAAAATGACTGTATTCTTAACTGACGTTGCCACCTTTTTTGGAAAAAAATATTTTTCCGAAATAACGTCCAAAAATATAGTATTTTTAGAAAATGCAGGAAAAAAATAGTACAAAAATATGTTGTAATCTTTAACTATGTATCAGGCAGCATTCATCCACAAATTATTGCTAGTTTGACAGTTGACGTTTTGTTGCCGGGTACGCGTTTCGTTCTGAAATTCCCCGTGCTGCGCTGCGGGTGCTTTCCAGACCGGTCACAGCTGTTAATATAAAAAAGCGCGACAGTTGAATTAGGCATAAAAATATAGTATTTTTCGTACTATATTATTTTTCTATATAGTACAATTCACTGAATTAAAGTACGATACTATATAATATAGTGCGGGTGGCAACCCTACGTCTATAGGACCTTATTGTCTTTCAACGGTCAAGTAGATTTCAAAATTTCCTGATTAGTTTTCATATAAAAATACCATCCATCCATATTTCCGACTTTTCATCTGAATTGTCCAAAAAATATTGTCATCTTGTCACGAACGGAACAAAAAAGATATCAATCAAAATCGATCGTGCTGTTCTCAAGTGATGCTTCGTCATAAATGTATAGCAATAGGGATGTTGACTACTATTGAAAAACAAAATTGTAATTAGTCCGTCAGTTAGAAAATAAAAAAACAATAGACACGTATTTTTTGCTTTTTTAAATAAATTAAAATATACAGAGATAAAGCGCATTATAGTTTAGGATGAGGAGGTCGTGACGTCACTAACCGCAAAACCGCCATACAAACTGTCAGAATAGTGACGTCACGCGAAATTTCAACTCAATATATCGCCGTTATTTTTTGATTACGTAAAAAAAAGAAAAAATACGTGTCCAATATTTTTTAATAATCTACAAGACGGACTAAAAAATAAAAATTAGTCAACATGCCCATTTATAGCTATACTTACATTTCCGCTTAAGGTACCTACCCTTGAAAACGGATACCTACAGGAAGCTCAGCTTTCCTCGTAGGGAAAGACAGCATTACGAATGTCATGTTTGATTCATCTCTCTCCATCACTAGAAATTAAAAGGGGATTACAGGTACAGTCCCGGAGATCCTAATTCCGAACCCACTTGATCGCACGAACTTATTTGGTGTCTGATGATGGAACAAAATGGATCAAAGTAGAAAAAAATTATAACGCTACTAATATTATAAATGCAAAAGTAACTCTGTCTGTCTGGCTGTGACGCTTTCACGCCTTAACGGCTCAACTGATCATCATGAAATTTGCATACATGTTGTCAGGGGTACAAAGAAGGACATAGGGTACTTTTTATCCCAGAATTCCCGCAGGAATTCCCAACTTATCGCGGGTGAAACACAACTAGTATAAAATATAAATACAAAAATTATAATAAACGGCCTACCGGTAGTACCTAGTAATTATAGTCACACATCTATCTAATATATATAAATCACGTGTCACGTTGTTTGTCCGCGATGGACTCCGAAACTACTGAACGGATTTTGATAAAATTTTGCAACCGTTTATAATATGGTCCAACTTAAAAGATAGGATAGTTTTTATCCCGGAATTCCCTCGGGAACTGAAGGACATAGAGTACTTTTTTCCCGCAACCTCCGCGGGAACTCCGAAATTACCGCGGATGAAATCGCGGGGGACAGCTAGTTTTCTATAAAAAAGAATAGAATGGAAAAAACACACACACACACACACACGTAAGATAATCCGAAGACTGCATCAGACTCTATTGTATATACGTATGCATTTTAATAAAGAAATAGTCTTCATTTGCCGCGAGAAATCCGGCATAAAAAGGTACCCCACGTACCCCTGTACCCTGACAAGTGACAACGTGTACCTATTCACATGATTATTGGTTTAGTTAAGAAGCGAAATCTATACTTTATATTATAAAGTGGTAAAGTTTGTGAGTTTGTGAATTGTGAGTTTTTGACGTCGTATTTTATTTTTATTTTATTTTATTCGGAAAATCAACTGCTAATCTACTGATCCGATTTTGAAAATTCTCATACCAATAGAATGCTATAGTGTTCCTGAGTGTCATAGGGTACTTCTTATCCCGTAATTCCCGCGGGAACTCCGAAAAGTCCGCGGCTGAAACCGCGGGGAAACAAATACAAATATTCTTTATTGTCATCAGAAACAAAAATACGAAATACGCGATGAGGAATACAGGCAGCAAAGGGCGGCCTTACAACTCAAAAGTAATTTCTTCCAACCTTCAGGAACAGCTAGTGATTTATTAGAATGCATGGTTTAAATGAAAACTGCCAAATGTATCTCGTGCGTTCGGAATAGGGCAACAGGTACTTGGAACGATGGCAGATTAAGTAACGAGGGTGCTCCGCGACGGGACACGACAGGCGCGGCGGAACGCGTCCTGATTGGCTCCGAAATAAGTTAAAACAACACGCCATTTCACTTTATACCATTTACGCACGTTTTAACATAATTCCCCGGTCAGATATTTTTGTCTTTATAGAAAATTATTTTCTACTATAGCTGTTCCCCGCGGTTGAAAATATTGGAGTTCCCGCGGAATTCCAGGATAAAAGTACCTATCCTATATCGGTTTCTGTACTCCTGAAAGCAGTAGGTATGCGAAATTTCATGAGGTTCGGTTGATTAGTTACGCAAACAAACAAACTCACATTCACATTTATCATTAAAAATACCTATATTAAAAATTACTATAGGTAATAATATATGTAATATAAAAATGACGTAATATTATTAACAATTATGTGTAATCTTACATCGAAATTGTGTATAGAAACTACATTTGTTTTAGACTAAGAATTTTATACTACTAGCCTAGATAATTTATTTATAATACCACCATGCTATGGTTTAGATAATTTATTATAAATAAAGTTTTTAACTTTAATTAAGGGCACTTTCCAGTGCCCGACTGGCTAGTACCACCTTCAAGTTGAAAATCTGTCGCCGAGCACCTAGCGGTGTATTTCGGCAGCCTCACTTGAAAGCCACTTCCCATTCCCATTCCAGGTCGGCAACCTGCATGCCCTATGGTGTTGCAGTTTGCAGATATCTATTGTCTATAGGCGGCGGTAATCACTTGCCATCAGGTGTGCCACCCATTTGCCCCCTACCACATAAAAAAATAATCAATACAAAATATAATAATCTATACTTATAATAAAACTGTGGAGAGGTCAATTCTGTACATGGAATATATATTCAAAATTAATACTGGAGGATGAATGGTGATCGATACTGATGCCAAAAATGCAATCAGTAAATTTTTTGTCTGTCTGTCTGTCTGTCTGCATGTCCACGCATGGGTCAAAAACTACTGAATGGATTTTAACCAAACTTGGTACGATTATAGTCCATATTCCTGGGCAGGTTATAGGCTATATAACATAACGCTAAGATACATTGGAGCTGAGCAGTGACGATAAATTTGAAGCAAGTCGGATGAAAATGCGCTTTCGAGCTCTTATCCTCGCATACGTTTACTTTATCACGCAAAAACGGCCGAACGGATTTGGATGAAATTTGGCATGCACGTTGAAATGAAATGAAATGAAATGAAGATTTTATTGTGAGCATAGGTAATACAAAGTTCTTAAATATCTTAATATGCAGTAGGATCACTATGTTCTGCCTCATTTTGCAGTTGCAGTTGTCAGGGGTACATAGAAGGACATAGGGTACTTTTTATCCCGGAATTCCCGCGAGAACTCCGAAATTACCGCGGGTGAAACCGCGGGGCACAGCTAGTAATAAAAATATTTCTGATAGAGGATAGTCCGTCAATGGCGTATCCTATTGGATAAATACTCTAAGGTCAATGTTCCAGCTCCCACTAGCGTGTACTCAATTATGACATGCATAAACTAGCCGGTGCACAAAGCAATCAATTGCCAATGGCAATCGACCCTCATTGGCATCGTGCCAAAGATGTGCCGTGATGCCATGTCGGTGCCGCTATGCAACGGGTATTCAATGCCAAGCCGAGCCATAACTACGAGATGCCTCTTCAACGTTAGATACCAAGTATTTGTCGATCGGTCCAAGCTTTGAGCGAATGTTTCATACATTTGACAACACCATCGGTTGGTCTAGTGGTTGAAAAGCCTGACCGTTAAGTCAGGTGTCGCGAGTTGGATTCCAGCGTCAGGATAAATGTATGAAATGAACATTATCCTGAGTCTAGTTGTTTAACATACGTATGGTTAGTAAAATTACAACAAAAAAAATATTTACTAGGTATATTATCAGTTGGATAACAATTCTTATACAAGCTCTGCTTAGTTTGAGACCTGTGGAGCTAGGATGCGCAACGTGATAAAATTTCATCGAGCCATTTTATCGATTCTCGTCGACAAATTATATCGTTTTGTCTACCAGTGGTAAAAAATGTTTAACCGAATCTAGTCTTAACTCAATACCCCACTACTGCACTTTTTTGCTTGGACGCCCACAAATATTTGTCGTGTCGACAATTTTATCTTTCGTTCGATAAACATATCATGTTGCGCATCCTAGCTCCGCAGGCGGTAATAAATGTAATAGGTATATGTTTACAAGCTGGTCCCCCCCCCCACAATGTCACCCGCCCCAATTTTGGAATTTCCGCAGGAAATCTTTTTGGGATGAAAGTATTGTAACTCCTATTCCAAGATCTAGTTACACGGTTTGTCCCGCGACTCTTTTTTCCTGAATAAAAAAATATCTTACGTCACCCAGAAGAGTTACTGTGTCACTCAACGATAAGTATTGTAGTTTTTGTAGTTTTCTATCAGTGAAATATGTTTTAGAATCGGTGCAATAGTTCCTGAGATTAATCCAAACCCACAATTATACAAAATACTACTGAACAACCATAATATATATGTGTGCAGCCTTATTAAATGTTTTTCCACTTGTACCATACAAACAGGTTTTGCACAACACGGCTAGATACATAATATTATATTGTCTATGTGAAGTATTTAGATGCATGCAAAATGTACACAACGTAATATTATTATGTGAACATCTTACCTACTACTAGGGATGCCACCCATACTATATACTATTATATAGTGTCGTACTATATTTGAGTCAATTGTAATACATATATTATAGAAATATAATATTGTACGAAAAATACTATATTTTTTTTTCCCTAATTCAACTATCGCCCTTTTTATATTAACTGTGACTGATCTGGAACGCACCCGCAGTGCAAGCACGAGGAATCTCAGAACGAAACGCATACGCGGCAAAAAAACCTCAACTTTCTAACTATAACTAGGTATAGCAATAATTTGTAGATGCATGCTGCCCGATACATAATGATTAAAAATAAATATGTACTATTTTTTCCACTGCATTTCCCAAAAGTATCTAGGTACTATATTTTTTCATCTTTTTTGGGAAAAATACTGTAAGTATTTTTTTCAAAAAAAAAAGGTGGCAACCCTATCGACTAGATCTCTTTGTCGGCGCGGCCGCGGCCGTGGCTGGCGGCGACGGTTCGTCTCGATGTTAGGTATGGATATTTATTTAATTTTAATTTATGCAAATTGGTCAACCTTCACGATTCATATGTTTTGTATGATAAACAAAAGAACATCAATTTATCGTCTCCCTATTGTTTTTTTTATTAATTATTTTTCGCACATAGCGAGTTCAGCCTGTGTCTTGACACAGGCTGAACTTGCTATATAGAGATATTGTAACTTGTTACAATATCTCAAATTCAGAATTAAAGTGACCTAACTTAAATACCTAGGATAACCGATAGGATTATTTTGTTACTCACAATAATTCGGGCTCTTTTTCTTCACAGGTTCTTAAAGTAGGCTTTTTAATGTAGTTTTAAGCAAAATCTGAAGTTACAGGAATTTTAAGTTAGATCACTTCAATTCTGAAGGTGCGCATACGACGAAATATACGTGATCTAGCTGACTTGGTGATGTCCTTATAACAGTAAAATTGGCTGGTTGTCTCTGAACTTGGAAGTATTCTCCCTTCCCCTTCTTCCTCTTTCCTATAGGATTTGCACCTTCCTCAAGCGAACAAACCAGTTCTTGTAACTTTGTAGAACCGTGCTATATAGGCGGTATTAATTCAAAATCACAGGTTTATTCCATTAATGTGCACACAGATTGTCTCAACATTGAATATTAAATATTAAATTCTTTATAATAGTAGGTATTAACTTTACAAGGTATAAATCGCAAAGGAGTATAAATCCGCGAGCCCTTTAACGTATCACTGTTAATTTTAATACTTTAAGTACACAGATAGTCATATTTTTTATGTTAGGTATTATAGGTAGGTACATTTTAAAAAACTTTCCGATGTATCCGAAATCTACAAAACGCCATATTGTTTCCACTATTGTCATTGTCACACAATGAGTGACAATGACCTAAAATAAAAACTTAGGTATTTAGCTTTTTCTTCTCAACCAACACAGTATAGAAAATACATCTCAGCAAAGGTTTTTCACGAGAACCTGCCCACTTAGCCAAGTTGACATTCTGTAGTCGTTAATGCATAGAAAACTAAGGAAAGCATCGTCACGTCACGTGGTCACGTAAAATCGTCCAATAATTTTGCGTGATCACGTGGCATAACGATACTAATGGTACTAAATGCTCTCTTAAGGGCCCACCCTGCTAGAATGGGGTTGTGGATTACTTTTGAAAATCAAAATTCTAATTAGTCCGTCAGTTAGAAAATAAAAAAACAATAGACACGTATTTTTTTGCTTTTTCAAATAAATTAAAATATGCAGAGATAAAGCGCATTAAAGTTTAGGGTGAGGGGGTCATGACGTCACTAACCGATAAAACCACCATACAAACTTTCAGAATAGTGACGTCACGTGAAATTTCAACTCAATATAACGCCGTTATTTTTTGATTACGTAAGAAAAGAAAAAATACGTGTCCAATATTTTTTAATAATCTACAAGACGGACTAAAAAATAAAAATTAGTCAACATGCCCATTTGTTTGCCGATGAGTGGATGGAACTCTTGTCTGTATGTCTGAAGATTTGTGAGTTGTTGTATGCAAGGCCTACTAGTATTTGTTAACCATTGTAATTGGTCCTATACCGTATGTGTTAACAATAAATAAATAAATAGAATGTCAACTTGGCTGGTGACTGTGAGAAAGATTTGAGCAGAAACTTTTTATTGTCATAGTCACTTTAATGCTCTTTCGATTTGGTACCCCCTCATGTTGATCGTAACATTGTACCTATATTGCAGGTATGTGCATTGAGAACTTTAACACATAGTTTCATGTACATAACTGGATGTTAACTATGCATTCAATCACGTTTTATAATTACCTGTTACTGATAATAATATACATATGCACGATATCCTAAGTAAATGCGAATGTGAGTTGTTTATATGTTTGTTTTTTACGCATTCACGCCTTAACTACTCAATCGATCATCATGAAATTTTGGATACACGTTATCAAGGGTACAGAAAAATATATAGGGTACTTTTATCCCGGAATTATTGCGGGAACTCTGAAATTAACGCGGGTGAAACCGCGGGAGAACAGCTAGTATCACTATAAAGTTACTAGCTATTCCCCGCGGTTGTACCCACGTTATTTTCGGAGTTCCCGCGGGAATCCCGAGACAAGAATGCTATGTTCTTCTCTGTACCCCTGACAACGTGTAGTATGCAAAATTTGATGCCTTTTTTCGACATTTCCAACTATTATCGTTATTTTTCAACCAGTTTACACAAAACCTTGACAAATTATATGCCTAAGTCTTCCTAATGAATCACTCTATCTATTGGTGAAAAGCGCATGAAAATACGTTCAGTAGTCTTTGAGATTATCGCAAACAGACATACAGATAGACAGACGCGGCGGAGGACTTTTAGCTGTGCCCCGTGGTTTTACCCACGTGAGTTTCAGAATTCCCGCACAGGAACTCTAAAGTAGCCTAATTTACCCTAATTTACTTCTTAAACTCCCAACTGAACTTCCAAAAATATTTCAAGATTGAAAGTAGCCAAATCGGTCCAGCCATTTTCAACTTTAGACAAACGAACAGCAATCAATTTTTATACAATTAATATATTTTATTTTATAGTCAAAGTCAAATCCTTTATTCAAATTGACCCATAATATTGTGGCTCTTTTTGACATCAATATAATTACATTTATTATGGCAGCACCTATAAAATATCCACCCTTCACAGCTCCCTAGTGCTATGGCTGAAGAGAAGAAGCTGCGCAACAAACTCTTCAGCAGCACGCTGTCAGTTTAAAGTTATAATATAAATATATCTATAACATAATAATAGTGATGTTTGCATCCAAAGTATGCCATGTAATTGTGTGCTATCGACACCTGCTGCGGCGCTGCCACTGCGCAATAGATTTGCTCAGGTGTTATCGAGTATTCTCGTAGCGCACATACCTATAAGTGTAATTACCCATATTATGATTGTAGATTTTGATTTTTTTATTTACTCCATCTACAGGATGAGATACTTGGACATTATCATATATCACACCGCGCATAGATATAAAATGCTTTGTCCTGAATGACTGATGGATCAACGCACAGCCTAAACCGCTGATCGTAGAGACCTGAAACTTGGAGGGTGTGTTCTTTGTATGACGTAGGCATCCGATAAGAAAGGATTTTTGAAATTTCAACCCCTAATGGGATGAAAAGGGGTTGCAAAGTTTGTATGGAACAATTCCGCTGGAACTTCGAATTTATCGCGGGTGAAATCGCGTGGAACAGCTGGTCTACCATATAATCGTTATCGCTATAGAAAACTAGGAAACTTATCGTCATTTTACGTGGTCAAGAAAAATCATCCTATACAAAGGTCCACTTTTGACATTACAATAAGTTTAGCTTAGTTTTCTATAGCGAAAACGGTTACAGATTGTCATCTTAGCTAAGGGGCAGGTACCAAACTAAGCAGAGCTTGTATTATGGGTACCTATCAGACAACTGATATAAAGGTACCTACTTATATACTTTTTTGTACATATACCCTGGTCCCTGAGGCAGGGATCGAATCTGCAACACCTCGTGTAACAGTAATGTTTACTTACTACCATACCAACGTTGTTGTCAAATCATTAACATAGCATAATCTTTTTTTCTTTCTTTCTTTCTTTCTTTCTCAATGTTTTATGATGATCGGATTAGTTGTTAAGGCGTGAAAGCGTAACAGAGAAACAAACAAACTTACATTGGCATTTATAAAATTATTACCTAGTTAGAATTAGTACAAATAAATAAGCTTAATATCGTAAAGCTTTTAACATCAACCTGTATAATGTCCAATATAAATAATTACGACATAATAAGTTGTAGGATATACCTAAATTATACTTGTACTCGTATATTATAGTATACCGGAGATTTTCCGCCATTTTTTTTTCGACGTTCGATAGTTTTTTCTCTTGTGTTTCTTATTAATTTTAATGCTTATCAAAATAAGTGGGCTTGCTTGCTGCTCTGCAGTCTACAGTTTGAGATTTTTTAAATTGTAATTTCTTTAGGCCCGGCCAAGGGATAATAAAAATCTTTTGATGACAACCTGATGAAAAATGCAATTTCCGTTCCGTTCTGACCTATTTATTTCGTAATTTCTCTTTCAAATTCCTACTAATATTATAAATGCGAAAGTAACTCTGTCTATCTGTTTGTCTGTTACGTATCCACGTCTCAACGGCTCAACCGATCATCACGAAATTTTGCATACGCGTTGTCAGGGGTACAAAGAAGGACATAGGGTATTTTTAATCCCCGAATTCCCGCAGGAACTCAGAAATTAACGCGGGTGAAACTGCAGGGAACAGCTAGTAGGTAAATAAATAAATAAGAATAACATGCTGATTCTAGAGATAGGCCGACAGACAGACAGACGCTGCGGAGGACTTGGTTTTATAATATGTAGTGATTCACTCTGTCAATCTGTTTTTTAAACTGAGAGTTATATTTGGCATCGCATACTGTGTTCACTTCGAGTAGAATGTTTAATATCCGGTTTGGCGAACCTATAGCATAGATAATATCTATGCTTCGGCTATAAAACTTCCCTAAAAGTATATCGTATCCACAGCGGCCATTGTTTACACGCGCAATTAGACCAGCCGCGGCCTCGCCGTGACATTGACGTGGGCCAATTCGCACCGTCCGCGTCCGTCCGTCCGTCCGTGCGTCGCGACGCTAATCGTTATGGTTATGTCATTACTTCACGCAAATAATATTTGAATTTGTTCAGCAATTGACGCCGCAAAGCAAAACGATTCTATTTTGATGGATTTTAGCGTTTCGGGAAGTGTAGATAGATAGATATCCGTAAATAATTTTGTTTTATTTATCTGTTACATTAACAGTAACACCTTTACAGAGGCAAAACTAGCACTGCTCGATATAAATATACAAACTGGCCAAGTGCGAATCAAATTCGCACATGAATTAGGGTTCCGTACTCATAATCTATAAAAACGGCAAAAAATAATCATGTCTGTTTTATAGGAGCTCTGTTGTATAGCAGGTCTGTTGTAGGTATATATCGAGTAAAAACAAGCAAAAAATATTTATTTTATATTTTATTCTGGTTTTTAGTATTATTTGTTATAGCGAGCGGCAACAGAAATATATCATCTGTGAAAGTTTCAACTGTCTATCAATCGTCGATACCCAACCTCAAAGGAAAACTTCTTAAAATATGACTTCATCCAAGTAATTGGGTTTAAAGTTGTAAGTCACTTCAAATCTCAATTTCTAGTGTAATCTATTTATTTATTTATTTTTGAATCAGCTATACTATAAAGAGATAATTTTGATTTTTGTTTGTTTGTTTGTAATGGATAAACTCAAAAACTACTTAAGAGATTTTAAAAATCTCTTCATAACATAAGACACACTTACGACAACCTTAAGACATTTGAGGTTACAAAAGCTTGACGTGAATAGGTAACTAATTTTTACCGAATAATTAGTAAACATCGCAGAGTAAAACAAGCGACAAATCTTTAATTAATTACTAAGCAAATGACATAGTCGCAATGACAATAAAATGCGGCGCGACACCCGGCGAAGATGGGCCGACCTCCCATCGTAAGGTTGCTCTTGACACGGTTCCTAAGTTGGTTTATGATTGTTTACCATCAACTCGTTCCTACCTACAATGGAAGGCATAATAAATCTATATTTTATGGCGCAAATAAAAAATATTATGATTTTTATTTATTGAAGAAAAAAAAAGGATGTTTCTCTAAATGTGTGTGTTTGTCCTAAAATATTAGAAATTTCGAATGTGAGTTTCTTCGTTTTGTTATTTGTTTGTTTGTTATTCTTCATACCTTATCTACCTACTCAACAGATCATCGTGGAATTTTGCATACCTACACGTTATTAGGGGTACAGAAAAACACATAGTAATTATGGTACTTTTGTCCAGAGACAGCACTCCGAAATCAATAAATATTTTATTTTAAATAGACTGACTGACTAATTTTTTTTAGTGCTTTTTTTACGTACTTAATCAAGAAATAGCGGCGATACATAGAGTTGAAATTTCGCGTGATGTCACTAACGGGTGCAGTTTGTATGGGGGCTTATAGCAGTAAATGACGTCACGAGCCCCCACCCTATACTTTAATGCGCTTTATGTCTGTATATTTTCATTAATTTAAAAAAGCAAGAAACGTACGTGTCCATTGTTTTTTATTCTCTAGCTGACGAACTTATTATAATTTCGATTTTCAAAAGTCGTCACCATCCCTTGCCCCAAAATATACGCAGGCGAAACCACGGGAAAGAGCTATGGTTACCTATTATTAAAACCGTTTACAAACTGTATATGTATAGGTATACTCAACTTACATTTGGTTAAATTTGAAACTCCTACCTTACAACCCTTTCTGACTTGCAAAATCTGAAACTAATGAGTTTAATAATCACGATTAATTATTCCGCAGCCCGCAGGTAGGAAGCATCGCCCACTGGTCAGTCGAACCAACCACATGCGGCCAAGTTAAGGCAATTTCAACCTTATGACATGACGTTAAAGCCGTTTTAAGTTGCATCATTCTAGGTATATTTTGTAGTGGGTGCGTTCCATTATGCGTGCGACGTTCTAGAGTGCACCAATAAATGCCTACTATCCCTACTATCTATTTATCTATCTATCTATATATATAAAATCCTTTGTCTATATATATAACATTCTTTGTCCTGAATGGCTGATGGATCAACGCACAACCTAAACCGCTGAGCGTAGAGACCTGAAACTTGGAGGGAGTGTTATTTGTATGACGTAGGCATCCAATAAGAAAGTATTTTTGAAAATTCAACCCCTAAAGTTATAAAAAGAGGTTGAAAAGTTTGTATGGAATAATGCCGCGGGAACTTCGAAATTGTCGCGGGTGAGACCGCGCGGGACAGCTAGTCAAATATAAATTTAAAATAACTTGATTGCTTCGATTCGTCTAAAGATCAGAAATAACCATAGCCAAGAAAGAGTTTGGGATTGAACTCCCGCCACAGAACAAATAAAAGTGCCAACTAACCGTAGACGGAGAATGAACATCTACGCAACTAACGAAGTGAGAACTAATAAAGCTCGATCCAAATTTGGAACGAAATAAAATAACTAATTGCAGTTCTCGTTACGAGTATGCTTCGACAAACAACTATAACAAGGCTGATTGCCAATCACACAGATTTTTTAGACACAATATTCGTATATTTTGTGATGCCATATAGGGAACGTGCACGAACTATAGGTGGCAGCACTAAATCGACAAGAGAGACACTATGCGGACAGTAGAGGAAACTTATTAAAGTTGTCATCGTGCTTTCGGAAGGAAGATAATAATTGAAGAGATAGTTTTGTTTTCATAATTATGTAAATAAAACTATCTCCTCAATTAGGTATATTATATTTCTGAATAGGTATGATAAAAGTTATAAAATATGGCTTCCACTTATAATAAAACTGTAGAGGTCAATTCTGTACATTGAATATAATATATTCAAAATTAATATTGGAGGATGAATGGTGATCGATACTGATGCCAAAAAAGCAATCAGTAAATTTTTTGTCTGTCTGTCTGTCTGTATGTGCATGCATGGGTCAAATACTAGTGAAGGGATTTTAAGCAAACTTGGTACGATTGTAGTCCATACTCCTGGACAGGTTATAGGCTATATAATAATTATAATCTCATTTATAATAATAAATATATAACGCTAAGACACATAGGAGCTGAGCAGTGACGATAAATTTGAAGCAAGTCGGATGAAAATGCGCTTTCGAGCTCTTATCCTCGTATACGTTTACTCAATCACGCAAAAACGGCTGAACGGGTTTGGATGAAATTTGACGTGCACGTTGTCAGGGGTACAGAGAAGCACATAGGGTACTTTTTATCCCGGGATTCATGCGGGAACTCCGAAATTATCACGGGTGAAACCCCGAGGCACAGCTAGTCATCATCAATAATATAATAATTAATGATCGTCAGCGTGGCCAAAATATGTCAAAAGGTTTTTAAGCTTTTGAGGCCGGCCATGTACCTATTGGAGGTTGAAGAGATGAGGATGAGGAGGATGATCTAAAGAAGAACATGAGGCTGTGAAAACTGGTAAAATTGTCGCACAAACTAAAATATCCAATGTTTACGATAAGAAAATAATCCTTACTAATATTATAAATGCGAAAGTGAGTTTTTGTTTGTTTACTTGTTTGTTACGCTTTTATGCCTGAACGGCATAACCGATCATCGTGAAATTTTGCATACAAGTGTTCAGGAGGTTTATTTGCTACTAGCTTTTCGGAATTCCTGAACTCCGGACTGTCCGGAACTTCAAACAGCTAATGGAAAATAAACCCCCTGAAAACTTGTATGCAAAATTTCACGATGATCGGTTGTGCCGTTTTATTTTTTGTTATTTTTTGTCGATGTATTGATAGTTGATACATCCAGAAATACAACAATGAATTGTGATTAGCTAGAATAATAATTTTCACTAGTAAAATTAATCCTGTTTACTTGTCATAAATGTGAATGGCAACTATCAATAGATTCGGATTGGCGACGCCAGTTGGCAGCACCGTCGTTGTGCACGTTCCCTATAGAGTTATGTCTATGTCTATATACTGTGTGATATATGTATTTCGTAATTCCAATTTGCTTTCAATACTTATTCGCTGAGTGTGGTAGGTTCATTCGTATTCAGTTTATAGTGATTTAATCTGTCATTAAAACAGTGACGGATAAAATCAATATAGACTATCAGTAAGTAGTTAACATAAAATTAAATTAAATAAAATTTAAGTGTCAGTTTGTAACTTCAAATTAACAGCTTTTGTCTAAATGCACATGAAAGTTATATAGGTACGGAAAGTATATACGGTACTAACATCAAAAAATGAAATTTTAAGATTTTTCTCTGTCTGTCAGTCTCTGTCTGTTTGTTGCGGGTAATCTCTGAAACAGCTAGACCGATTTTAAGGGAACTTTCACTGGCAGATAGCTGATGTTATTAGTAGTACTTTAGGCTATTTTTCATCCCGAAATTCTCGCGGGATCTCTGAAATTAACGCGCGTGAAACCGCTGGGAACAGCTTGTTGCATATAAATGAAGAATCTATCACATTATTAATATTCAAAGATTCACATGGGTGAATTTCAGGTTCTCCTCGTGAGACATTTTGAAAAGTACTTAGTAAATATTCCAAGCTTAAAATAAGAACTTCCTTCCTGTTTATCTATAGTCTATACTTTAAAGCAATTGTTTGTTTTTTTTTTGCAGGGGAAATTTGTTTTGTAACGGATTCTGAGAATTTTTTGATTGGGACTTAGCTACTTAATATTTTCCGGAATTATTCATTTTAGGACGGTCACGTTTCTTTGTATGAGATGAGGCATCTGTACTAGTATAGTAGGTATTATATTATCTGTGGCTACAGTATCCTTGACTCTTGAGTAACACAGGATATTGTTTGCGCAACCACGATCATTAGCTAAAGATTATGTTCTAGATTAACGCCATATTAACGCATAGGGAATTTTTTAACAAATAACCAAAAAAAAAACTTGAAAGAATTTTATAGTTTATACGGGTGAAACTGCGAGCGAACAGCTAGTAAATAATGTTATATAGGTACTACAATATTAATGAATTATTTTATATTCTGCTCTGTATCAATCATCATCAGTCAACAATACCTCATGCTCGACAATCCAATTAAGTTCCAAAGTAGAGCCCAGCCCCAGTCTGTCTTCGGTATTCATTTAATAGACAAATCAACAGTATAGGTCGTACATAGTATAAAAAATATTTGGTCACGGCATTAAGCGTGAACGGCTGGGCCAATTTCGCAAATTCTTTTTTATTGTGTTTGTTATTGTAAGGAAAGGAAGAATATGGAAGAAATTTGGAGTTCCTGCGGGAATTCCAAAACTCGCGCGGGTGAATCTTCGGAACGGTTGGACCGATTTTGACGGGACTTTCCCTGATAATAATTAGCTGAAGTAAATTTAGCTTCTTCGGGTGTGTATATATATATCTATAGTATAATATATATGTAATAATATGTGTGGTATATAGCACGTTTGCTTGGTTTCCACGAAACAAGCTTATAGCTTAGTGTGGGATCAAGTAAATCCAGTAAATCTGTGTGTTGTGAAGTGGATTATTATTATTATTTTTTATGCTCACTACTGACCTTCTTTCACCAACTTAGCTATTTACATAACATACTTTAATTATTAACAAAAATACAGAAGAACCACCTTCTTTTTGGAGATCGGTTACAAATGGCACATTCGTCAGTAATACTTTCAAATGCAAGGTGAGCCCTCCATTTCTGACTCTAATGACATTTTACTGACGAGAGCCGAAATATGTATCTCATTTTCGGGACATTTTTGGGTCAAATGTCAAGGCGTCGCCCGACACGTTCGCCGCCCGACCTCTCGCTCAGCAAAGATCGCACATCAATCAGGCGTACCGGCTTTATCAGTAACAGCCAACAACAGATTGGCACCGTAGGTATTTCTAACGCGGAAATAACGAGCGCTTTACCTGCGGACATCGTGTGGGAAATTAGCTTCTTTTGCGTCGTTATTAGAATTCAAATTTCGTTACAGTTATTTCCTTGCGATTTAAACAAAGTTTTTTTAATTAAGACCTACGCGTCGAGCTAACTTTTTTACTGCAAACCCATCTAATTAAGATCGTCTTTAACGGGATTCTTACCTAGTTACTGTCCAGCAAAACGTTTCCTTTGTTTCGTGTTAAATATACAATTTGATTGTTAGGTATAAATCTGTAGAGTAAAAAAAAATAAAAAAAAATAAACGAGTCTCTTTGTCTTTGATTTACAAACCAAACTTAAATAGTATTGAAATTAAAATGAAGTTTAATTTCAATACTATTTTCATTGTCTAATTTAAATAACAATGACAAGTAAACTGGTTCCTAGGTTCCAAAGTGTCGAATAACCAGAGGCATATGAGTAACAATAAGCTATCTATACATGGATATAGATAAGCAACAGTGTGTTAACCCACACTGGAGAAATTTTGAGTAAATCGTGTTTTAAAATTAAACAATGTAATAAGGTAAACACATAATTAAAAAACGTTCCCTAACTCTCGATAAATTTTTCTGAATAGGTAACTTAATTTTGTGGGTTAACATGTTATTGCTTATCTGCGTCCACATATAAAATGCTTTGTCCTGAATGACTGATGGATCAACGCGCAGCCTAAACCGCTGATCGTAGTGACCTGAAACTTGGAGGGTGTGTTCTTTGTATGGCGTAGGCATCCGATAAGAGATTTTTGAAAATTCAACCCCTAAAGGGATAAAAAGGGGTTGCAAAGTTTGTATGGAATAATTCCGCAGGAACTTCGAAATTATCGCGGGTGAAACCGCGTGGGACAGCTAGTGAACAATAAAATATTATTGGATATGTCATAGTATTAGCCAGTATTGCAAAGTAGGCGGCCTCGATGCGATCGTTATTGAATAAACATGAGGTGACGTTCCACAGCGAGCGACTCGTGCGCAGCTATTGTTAATAACTATATTCGTACACAGAACCTTTTATGTAAACCAGAGACCCTTATCTGGAAGCTAGCATAATCTCTCGCGAACAATGAGGCTTGGGCCAATTCACACAAACAATTTCGTACTTACTGGTTTTTCTGCAAACACTGGAAAGGTTCCTGCTGCGAACTTCAAAAGATAAAATGCGTCATAAAACAATAGATATTATTAAACATTTGTGAATTCTCATATTTTTTAAAATGCGTTAAATAACATCGGTTTACGGGAAGCCAAAGAGAACGAGAAAACTAGACTTAGTTATTCGTTAAATGAAACTTGGTTATACTTATCTTAAAATTCAGGGAAGAAAACCTAATAGGTAGGTGCCTAAACCTATCAAAAATTAATGCTGATTTAGTAAACTGATGCAGGGGTTTTTCTACGTATTTTGCAGGAAGAGACAATATACATTTATAATTAAAACTCATGTAGTCTTTGGGTTGTCTCTAATCTATAGCTCAGCCGAAAATCTCTTTTACTGTACCCAGATTTACGTAAAACAATTTCCGGGAAATCCACCGAATTGTGAAAAGGATTCATGTAACATTAATAATAATTACTAATTCCATGTATGTTTTGTGCACGGATTAAAATTAAATAAGCAATTAGCCGCAAGCGACGTGCCGCCATCTTTACCATAGACAAGATCAACATAAACACGTTCCGTTCCACGCAAACATTGTTGTAGTATCAACAGCCGACACGCTTGGGAAACAAGCAGCAAGACAGGGAAGGTCGAGGGCAAATAATATGTTTAAATAAGTGAACATCTAAAGTACCTACTGTCAGAAGAAATAAGACTCTATGTACACAATCTTAGTATCTAAAGTTAATCGAAAGTTTGGAAGTACAGGGTATTAATAAGTCATAGTTGGACGCAGATAAGCAATAACATGTTATTGATTCAAAACGCTTTATTGACAGTTACAGAACGTTTTTTAATTATGCGTTTACTTTATTACATTGTTTAAATACCAAAAAACATTTAAACATTAAAAAATGCTGAAACAAAATGACGATATGATTTTAAAACACGATTTATTCGAAATTTCTCCAATGTGGGTTAACACACTATTGCTTATCAATGTCCAGTTAATATAAAGCATCACATCTGCAGTTAGTGAAGGTTTTCGATCAATTATTACTAGAAAGAAAGAAAGAAAAGGCATTTATTTGGAAACAGAGACACATTAACACAGTTACAATTATTTTATACAAACACGATTTAACAAAAAACTAATAAATATATATTACAACTAGCTGTCCCCCGCGATTTCATTCGCGGTAATTTCGGAGTTCCTGCGGGAAACCCCTGACAGTAGTTTACGGTGATTAGCTGTTCCCCGGATTAATTCCGGAGTTCCCGCGGGAATTCACGGATAAAAACTATCTTTTAAGTTGGACCATATTATAAATGGTTACAAAATTTTATCAAAATCCGTTCAGTAGTTTCGGAGTCCATCGCGGACAAACAACGTGACACGTGATTTATATATATTAAGACTAGCTGTCCCCCGCGGTTTCACCCGCGGTTTTTTCGGAGTACATGTAGTGTACGATTCAACAGTTGCACCACTACATAAACATTGAATATAGGTTTGCTGACATTGTATTAATTATACTATAAATTGTTGCGCATTTAAATAAACAGCGAACTTTATTATTATCACCGGAGTCGGGATGGTTTTATTTGCCTCCTCCCCGCACCAGACATTTCAGATATAGAGTACTTTTTTTCCGGGAATTCCCGCGGGAATTCCACAATTATCGTGGGTGAAACCGCGGGGCACAGAGAGGTCATGATATTCACTAAGGTACACATAATATTTGCTCCGTTTTCGCGTTCTTAATATCGTATTTCAATAGACGGCGGATTTCCACGTTATGCAAGCAAGGCTAGGGTGATTCGAAAATCGAAACCGTCTTACTAACACGTGAAAGGCGATACTTTAATCTACCACTCCGGGGTTTACTCTCAGTGCGCCCGAGAGAAAAAGTTTGATGTTACATCGACGAAATAACACACGTCGTTTGTATAATGTTATACCTACATTAGATATCCTATTAATATTGTAAACGTGAAAGTTTTAAGAATGTATGGATGGATGGATGGATGGATGTTTGTTTGTTACTCTTTCACACAAAAACTTTCACTACTGGATGGATTTAAATGAAACTTTACAATAATATAGCTTATACACCAGATTAACACAGGGTACTTTTTATCCCGGAATTCCCGCGGGTACTCTGAAATTAACGCGGGTGAAACCGCGGGGCACAACTAGTGTTATATATTACTAGCTGTGCCCGCGGTTTCACCCGCGGTAATTTCAGAGTTCCTGTGGGAATTCCGGGATAAAAAGTACCCCATGTCCTTCTCTGTACCCCTGACAACGTGCATGCCAAATTTCATACAAATCCATTCAGCCGTTTTTGCGTGATTGAGTAACAAACATCCACATTTTCACATTTATAATATTAGTAGGATGTTACTAGCTGTGCCCCGCGATTTCACCCGTGTGAGTTGCCGAATTCACGCATGGACTCCAAAGTAGGTAAAGCTTTTTCCAAGAAATAAAAATAAAAAATTCCGGAGAGGACTGGTTTAGCACCTAGGGGTATAAAAAATAGCCTACGACCTATTCTCAGACCTATCCAATATACACGAAAAATTTCCTAAAAATCGGTCTAGGCGTTTCGGAGGAGTTTGATAACAAACACTGTGACACGAAATTTTTATATATTCGAAGATATATGTAGTTATAGTCAATCCCTCACGGTTTAACACGCTTTAAATTTGGAGTTCCCGCGGGAATTCCGAGATAAAAAGTACCCTATATGTCACTCAGGATCACTGTAGCTTTTTATAAAAAAACAGAATTAGCGAAATTGGTCCAGCCGTTCACGCGTGATGCCGTGAGTCGTGACCAAGGGAAATGGGGATTCACTTTTATAAATATATAATTATATGATGTATGTATAGATTAATGCTTCTCACGGCCTCACTTAAAAACATACCTACTTAGCCGACCTTTTCCATCTTAGGCTGGGTGGTTTCTATATTTTATAACAAATTTTAATGTTATAAATCCAAACGACACGAACATTGGCAACATTCCAAGCCTCTCTTGAAAAATAACTCAAAACCACATTTTATAACCACAAGCCCACAAGCGCTTAAGAAAATATCAATTGTTGGTAACAGCTTTTATTCTCGTTGGTTAAACAAAGAACGAGTACCTATCCTTTGTTATTATTAAAAAAAAAAAACTTGGCTATGCTGCAGACATTTAATTTGATATTAAATTACAAATATTCGCTTTACAAATTGTAAAAGTAGGTAGTAAAATTAAATGGAAACGGAATGAAAAATTCAATTTTATAACTAAACTAGCTGTCCCCCGTGGTTTCACCCGTGTTAACTATAGATATAAACCTTCCGCATGAATCACTCTATCTATTCGTGAAAACTGCATGAAAATCCGTTCAGTAAGTAGTTTGTGAGTTTATCGCGAAGCGGAAGCAACTTCATTTAATACTATTTAAAAGAGAAGAAGTTAATAAGTTTTTAAACTTATGTTAGATATTTATAATTGTTATTCCATAATTAAAAGCAGTCAGGCCGTTTTAGGTCGCTCTTGGCGAAAAAAAAAACTCTTTTCATAAACTAGGTGCCATAATTTCGTATTCTGATCAAAATCAAGCGAATGAGACAGCGATGCACGATATATGATAACTCAGTGATTGGTGCGTTGGGATCAAACGCCACAAGGCGTAGGTTCAAACCCTAACAATGAGTTTGAGCTGACGGTGAAGGAAAACATCGTGAGGAAACCATAGTATGGTGGTAGGGCGCTCTCTAGTGCCCGGCTGGCTGCCACCTTCAAGTTGAAAATCTGTCGCCAAGCACCTAACGGTGTGAACCGTCAGCCTCACTTGAAAGCCAGTTCCCAGCCATGTCTTATCGTATTGCAGATGTACATGGGCGGCGGTAATCACTTACTATCAGGTGTGCCACCTGCCCGTTTGCCCCCTATGACATAAAAAAATGTAAAAAAAAAATAATTTTAGTAGAAACAATTACATAATATGCAAGTTGAGTGCTCTACCTACGTTTTTGTAAAGTTCTAACTTTAAATCCAGTGATTTGGAATGGATGGCTGGAACCACAGAGCAAATAAATTAGGTAATTAGAGAGGACGTGCAGGCGGGGCAGGCGCCCTACCGTTGCAAAGGACCCAACTTGCCCAAAACTTCTTTTACTGCTATCCCAAGTATATTTACCACAATATTCCCAAAACTATGACTTTTGAAAACAGTGACTAAGTAAAAACATAACCATAAAGCGTTTAATACATTTCTTTACGTTAATGGATGTTTTAGTGCTTAGTGAATAGTTTTGTGTGCGAAAATCACCCGGCGACACTAGTTTTCATCTGTTTTCATACTAAACTAAGTTGATGTCCCTTCTATCTGTTATTTTCTGTTCTGTTTCTGGAACGTTAGACATTGGAGACTAGAGTAATCACTTTGACATTATTGCTGGAAACATTCCGATTCTCCATTTTCGTACAACCGAAAATAACTCATCAAAGTGAGAAGCTTCGAAAAATAAAATAAAAAAGAAACGTTTGTGAAAAACCCGTTTTAGCTGTGCGCGGCCGTAGATTCTCTTAAAAGCTCAACCGTGAGTCGAGTGGAGGTTTCATTTCGTGTCGCTCGCGTCGTACTTTATTTTTAGTTCGTGGAATGGAATTAATTTGTATCTCCCCAATAAAGAGTGCGTCTGTATTTATTCACCTAACACAATATGTGAATAGCGATTGTAATACAGCAAAAAGATTACATTCATTCATTCGAATAAAAATAATATGTTACCACGATCAATTGGAAATTTGCACGCCAACACGGCGAGTATGCGGCTTATTTGTAATAATTATAACATCTTAATGTACCATATTCAGCAAATAAATGAATGAATGAATGATTCGTAGGCTTATGTTGCTCTGTGTAGGGGTTTATCGATTTCCCATGGCACATGACGATATTTCGATCGATCGAAATTGCGAAAAAACGAATAGAATTGTCGATGGAATATGGGAGTCCCCCATGGCAATCAACTTATCATCAGTTCTCTATTCCAAAGTCAAAGTCAAATCCTTTATTCAAATTTGGCCCATAATGTGGCTCTTTTTGACGTCAATAAAATTCCTCCCAAAAGATGCAGTTTATTAATATATACAGGTTTATCAGTAGCTCTGCTCTATATGTCTGTCTGTTATCTTTTCACGCCTTAACTACTCATGATCATGAAATATTTGTTAACTCTTATAAATGCGAATGTGAGTTTGTTTGTTTCTTTGTTACGCTTCCACGCTTTAACTACTCAACCGGTCGATATAAAATATGGATACAGAGATGGACATAGGCTACTTTCATCTCGGAATTCCCGCGGGAACACCGAAATTAACGCGGATGAAACCGCGAGAAACAGCTTTTAATATTATAACAACAAAAGTAATTCAACCGATCATAATTAAATTGTTTTTAGCAATATTTAATTAAAAGGATATAGGGAACCAAGGGGCACAGCTAGTCCTACTAATATTATAAATGTGAAAGTGTGGATGTTTGGATGTTTAGATGTTTGGATGTTTGTTACTCAATCACGCAAAAACGGCTGAACGGATTCGGATGAAATTTGGCATGCATGTTGTCAGGGGTACAGAGAAGGACATAGGATACTTTTTATCCCGGAATTCTCGCGGAAACTCCGAAATTACCGCGGGTGAAACCGCGGGGCCCAGCTAGTCTTCAATGAAAACGATATAGTAGGTACAAGCCGTTGTATTTCGGAGTGTTCAGCAAATAGTTCAAAACAACAAGCAACAAGTAACAACGGTTATACTACTCGTAATTAATGCGTATTGTCGTTGAAGGTAACCGGGTAGCGAGCTGTCGTGGACGCCCGTGTGCGCACGACAGCACCCTCGTCAGGCGCTCCCGGATAAAGCTCGCCCCGGATTCCGGATACGAATCGTACAAACATAGAAACATCAAAAAGTATGCGGCCAGTACCTTATTGGGTACTAAACGATTGGATCGAAACTTTTACAGAGCTTTCAAAGTTGAATTCCTGCTATTTGTTGAGATGAGAAACAGTAAATTTAAAATAATAATTTAGGTACGATATCATCCAATGCTTAAAACGTTCCGCTGGTTTCGGAGGGGAGACGAGTGTACGTACAGTAGGTACACAAATTGTTGTATAATAGCTTTCTCCGCGATTTTAGCCGTGTTTATTTAGGAGTTCCCGCGGGAATTCCAGGATAAAAGTAAGTACACTACCTACCTATGTATTTTTCTGTAGGTACCCCTGATAACGTGTATGCTGAGTTAAATGATGATCAGTTTATCTGTTAAGGTGTGAACAGGTAACGTTTGACGTACTTCACTCTTCAATGTGCAATATCCGACATACACTTAGTCGGTTTTTAAACGCCATAGGTAGGTACAAGCAGAGCATAATTGACGAAATGGAACGTACCTATCGATTGCAGCATTGGTGGGATCACTTGCGTTGTCTATTCAGAATGTCTGTGATTTTGGACATGAGTACTCGGAGTTGTCACCGTTCACTCGGCCGACTTATTTTCACATGTAGGGTAGGTGCCTCCATACTTGACACATGAATGATGAAATTCAATTAGATTGCGCGTGCATATTTACATAACGTTATCTTTAAACATAAGTAAGTGCCGCCTGAATAATTCAAGAGGTTCGGAGAAAAAAATATGAAAATTTCAAAGTTACCTTTCGTCGCTAAGCTTGCGAGTGAATAAATTATATGGAAAAGTTAGTTGAGTATATTTGGAGAAATGTCGAAAGGTTATAAACTGTCTCTATACGTAGCCAAGATTTTTCTATTATTTTTAGACTTTACTATTGATAGTATTTTCGTTCGACAAAAAGTGGCAAAGGAAAATATCTCATTCCATAATTTTGTGTTTTTTGTGTACACGTTACGCAATATCTCCGTCAATTTTGGTCCTGCCACTCGCGTGTTTGAAACAAAATACTAGACCCAAAATGCTATGCACACATGTGTATAACTTCAAATAAAGAACAAACTTTATCCCGTCCATTGAACTTGTCCACTACAGCATCGGCACATGGGCATAGTACTAGCAGCAAACAAAAGGACGTTGCAAATACCCAAGGGGCCCATTTATAACGATTTATCGCGGTCAACACGATATTTTTTCCTTCGGAAATCCTTCGACACAACGCTCTAATGAATCTTTTATGCGACACCTCGCTTCGTTGGGAGATTAAAACATTACATCAGCAGATTCGCTAACAATGACCCTCAAATCAGGCATGTTAAGAATAAAAAAAAATGAAGGTTGGGCTTTATGTAGGTTTTCCATTACTAAAACAAAGATGAGTGATCAAGATTTCTTGTCTAAATTTAATTTTCTTCATTCATATACCATAATCTTTTAATACGATCAACGAAGAATCTTTTCGATTACCTATTTGTTAGTTGTTACCTTAAACAACGTTTGTAAAAATTTGTAAAAAAAAAAAAAAAACTTTGTGATAATAATTATACCTACCTACTATTATTTCCATTACTATTATTATTACAATCGCACATATCTATACGAATAATAGAAAGAGGAAAGATTTGTTTTGACTTTGTTACGATTTTGGTACGACTTAATACAAAAATTACTGGACCGATTTCAAAAATTCTTCAATCATTAGAATGCTACATTATCCCTGTGTAACATAGGCTATATCGTAACTCAAAAGTTAAATCGTAACAAACAAATAACAAATCAAATCCTTCGTCGTTATAATATTAGTACAGATGTGTCAAAAAGGAAATGTCCACTCTTACCGGGAGTTATTGGATTTCTTGTGATTCCCGGAACAGCATGGCAACAACTTCATCCACCTTGTTATCTTTACGATAAATATCAGGAATAATCGCTAATCGCTAGCCGACATTTGACCTCCTGAGCTTATATAGCATGTCCCAAAAAACTAAAAATGCTAAGGTTTTCCCCTCAAACCTCTTTGGGACTATTCCAAAAAAAAAAACCTAATTCGCTTACGTTGGGAAACGTTCTTTAAAGAGATCCCGTTGTATTACTTATGCAACTCGTCCCCCAAATAACCCTACGGCCGCCCGCGTCATTTTCCCGAGTACCCCACCGCGGGGGCCTCTTGCGGCGTAAACAAAACGTCCGTCGACAGGTCGTAACGCAGACTCCACGTCGTCGCACCGGTGCTAAGATCTCCCCTGTGCTACATCTGCATGTTCCAAACGTTGCGGGATTGTGGTTAGTTTTGCTAGTGTTGCTAGTGTATTGTTATTATGTTGTTATAATATGGTTATATTGTTGTTGTGTGTGTTTTGTTATTATCTTAGCTGTGGTTTTGCACATCAGTTTTTTTTTAAAGTACAGTCGGCATCTATACTAATATTATAAATGTGAAAGTTTGGATGGATGGATTGCAATGTAAATAACTTCAGAAAAGAAAGACATCTTAACTGGCTGTATGGACTTAGATTACTTTGCCTTCTCCACAAGGAGTAAATTTAAGAAAACAATTTTTTTGTAAATGGTATGTATTTATTGTCTTAATCTCTGTACTTATATATGACTTATATACTTACTTTTCTATCAAGGACATTGTTGGTTATTTGACATCGTTCCCCTAAAAGAATCTTAAACCGTTATGACGGTGTCTCCGATATTGTTTGTTCTGCGCGAGGAAGGAGGCAAGCAATATCCTTTACTTGACTTTTATTATAATATCATGACTTTGCTTTTGTTTTTTTTATCGCTCGTCTTCTGAACAGAAATAAATTTAGCATCTAGGGTTAACACAAAGATAAACATTGTCGTAAAAATATTCAAACTGTATCTAACTGTGAACGCCGAGTTTAACTCTTTCCAGTAGTTTTTTGCTTTATCCGCGTACAACATGAACAGATAGATTGTTTCTTTTTAATCCAGTTTTTTATATGTGAATGCCCATATATTATTTTGTTTTAAGTATCTGCAATGTACAAACTCACCTCTGTACGTAACTTACGATTGTACCTATTAATACCGTGAAAATGACACCTTATGAAAACCCAATGTGTTTTGTCTCTCGATATATCTCGATATATATTTCGGATTTGATCACCAGTGTACATAGCAAAGACCCTTGATCTGAAAAAATCTTAAAAAATATGAACTGCAAACCCTACCGTCTCAATGCAAACTCGTTCCTATATCAGCGCCTCGAAGACACTGCTTGGTTGCCCCTTGCGTGCTGTTGCCTCTTCTGGCAATATGGTGAACGAAGTGAAAATTTGTTAAGGTTATACACCGTATACCGTCTAGGAAAATGATATCAAGGGTGTAAAGTTATCGTTATTTGAAGTAGCACCGCTATGGAACTTGTATGACCAATCAACGATGAGAATATTTTCCATGATTTTTTTTTACATTTGGTCTTATTGATTTTTTGTTGGTTTTGGATTGAGCCAAACACATATTATAATACAAAACAATGTTTTTAGTTTTTATTTCTGTGATTGTCTGCCTGTCTGTATGGGGTTTGGCACATCCTCTTGCGTGGGGGCACAGGTCCAACACGTAAAGGCCCTTATTATTATAATTCGTATCAAGCAAAATTAAAAAACAAAAAAATTACACTGGTTAAATTCATCGGTAAGTATCATCAGAACTTTTTAATTCCCTAAACCGGTAAGTGAATTCGAAGCTTATTCTCAACCTAATAGCCGTTCAATTCTAAGCACGTATTCGCGTAGGAATTTTGGCTTTTAATATGGGTATAAGGTCTCGAGGGACGGAGCGACCACGGCCGGCCGAGCTGGCGCGGGTTGAGAACGGTGCCGATTTATTTCTATTACAATGTAAGCGTGGAACAATCTTAGGACACATGAGCCCTGGCTTCACTCAAGGGTTGGTTTTTGTAAATTTTTATTTAATTATAAGAAATACCAGCTGTGCCCCGCGGTATCACCCGCGGTAATTAAGGAGTTCTCGCGAGAATTCCAGGACAGAAAGTATCTTATATCTTTCTCTGTACCCCTGACAACGTGCGTGCAAAATTTCATGATGATCGGTTGAGCTGTTAAGTCGTGAAAGCTTAACAAACAAACAAACAAATTAACAAACAAACAAACTCATTTTCTCATTTATAATATTATAGTTATAGGATTGTATTAATTTTTCTGTTGAAATATCCGTACAAACTGCCATCCAACTTCACACATATTATTGTGTAATTTTTTTACATATCGATGGGAAACTATCTTTATAACTATTAGTTTACAGTGTGGTTAAAGTTGCTGCTTCAAAAACATCCCTTGTTGTACTACTAGCCGTGTTACATATTTCGTTTAAAATATTATAACATATTATAATAATTGTTTCTATATGTGGCGTCCAAACAAAACGGTATCAGTATATAGTTTCCGAAATATAAAATGTTTTGTAAAGATAAAAAATTGCGTCTGCAATTTTAATTGATTATTATTATTAATAAAGGCCCAATTTTCTACAATTTCATGTATCTTAATCTACAATAATATATGAAAATCTATGTAACAAGCAAGTAGAAGTGTGGTTTTTGTTTTCACTCAAACTTTTTCTCAAATCAAGTTTTTTCAGAATTTCAACTTCAAATGTCTGATAAAAAAAAATTGTGCTAGTTTTTGAATATTTCTAGATACTTACCGAATCTACTAGTATTAACTCAATGCCCCACTACTGGTAGCTTTTAGCTTGTACTCCCACATATCAAGATACGGCGATTGTGTTTTGTCTGGATTAAATTTCGGATGTTTGCTCTTGACCGTAATCGGTTAGGGACAGTACAACAATGCCCATAACGTTCCTCTAACGTCCTTTATTGCCGGACCAAAAACTTTTTTAGGTGTTTTACGACAAATTTTACCCGTCAATTTATGCAGTCGTGGCTTAACTTCTATTTTTATTAGTTGTTTTTATTACTTAATTTATAAAACATTGGTAATTGTTAAAAATGCTGTACTTATTCGTTTGTCTTCGTATTTCACTCAGTATAAAGCTCAAAGGTCATAAAAATCAATGATACTTATAGGTAATTGATTTTGAAAAAAAAATTAAGATCAGACGTTAATATATTTTTCATTTTGCCTACATACAGCAACTAATATTTATTTAAACTTAGATTAAGTTTTGAGGGAATGTCTGTAAACAAGGTCTACAAATAAACATAACTTATTCGCTGCACTAGGTATGAGCACAACTTTAACCTCATTAGCAAAATGTATGTTTTTATACATTTTAATTATAATATTTTTAATATTGGTCTTACTAAATAAATAAATAATTTAGTGTTTGTAAAAACAAGTCACGTCACTATGTATAATAGATACAATAGTCCATGCTAGAAACTTTATTTGTTTTTGATGACAATTTTCTTTATTTACAGGTGTTGCATGTAACGAGACAGCTGACCAACAGTCAGGGTGAAGAGCCCCAGTTAGCAACCAAAGGTATTGTTATTCTTAGTAACGAAGCAGTAGCTTTGTTAGTTTTAATAAGCGCCTGGGGGTTAAGACTTCGCTCAATAAATTCTGAGGCTAACACATCTTTTCACACTAGCTTACCATCAGGTGTACCATTTGCCCGTTTGCCCCCTATGGCATAAAAAAAAAATAGCTTTCCCCAGAGACTCATCTCGGGTGCGGTTCGAAATACCCTCGGGAACACTATTTTCCGCGACAAAAGCGATAAAAATTCCGTGTTAATCAAGCCAGACCATATTATTCTAAATGTCAAAATATGTCATAAAAATCTATTCGGCTTGGTCGTCCGTTAAACCTCACGGCTTCTCAAAAATATTATGAAATATAGGAACTCTTATAAGTTTCATTTCTAGCGCGTTGCTACACACTGGCATTAATACCAATTTTTTTTTTCTTTTAACGCACGACCTTTTGACCTTTGAAAGTTATTTTGAATGCAGTTCTTTTTCAATTGCAGATTTGTAAGAAAACTTTAAGAAGGTACAATCAGGCCAGCGATACTCCCTTGAACCAAATCTTACTATGGATTTATGCGCGAACTTTTTTACCAACTTTGTAATACTTAACCAAATTTCTATGACCGCGTCATACATTGCATTGGTAAGGTTGGCACAAATAAATTTCATAGATCGGTTCAGCGATTAGTATGGAAGTGCCTACTCTTAAAACGTAGCGATTAATTGCTCAGTGAGTACGATAGTACATTAATCTACATTTTGTTGTTAGTTTACTTGTATTAGTTCATGAAAGATGTTGTGGGATGTAACGTTAGATTTTACTATCAAACAATTGCTAAACGCTTTTTACCGGAAGCTTTTAGTACACATCCGCACAGCTGTTTTCTGCGGTCCCCCACACAAGTCAAACGGAGCCATCTCGAATCCCGAAATTCTATTTGCCCTCCCTCAAACGTCGGCCACCATAACTCAACCCCAATACAACCACAATGCCCCTGAATTATTTATTTATCGTGATATGAATAAATATATATGATTTTATCTAGCCGTCCCTTTCACGTCTTTGTGGGTCTGTTACATTTAATATATATCATATTTTGATGGAATAAATACGTATTAAATGAAGGATAGACCATAACTTTATATTTCATCACTATATCCGATCTGAGAGATCGATTCAGTAATCGAAAAATATTGTGGTTAGCAATCACACATTTAGCAGTATATCTCACGTAAAATATTATAGTTATACTTTTTACACTGATTTAGATATTTTTTTTACATTTATCGATATATTTTTTGTATTGTCATAATTTTGATCAATAAATAATCGCACAGCGCACTCACTTAAACCACTTAAATCTCAAACCAAGGACATAGAACCGTGGGGAATAGCTACAGAGTTTAACATATTATTCAATACTAGCTGTGCCCCGCGGTGTTACCCGCGGAAATTTCGGAGATCCCGCAGGAATTCCGGAATGCAAAGTACCTACCCTATGTCCTTCTCTGTACCCCTGACAATGTGTACCTAAGTATGCAAAATTTCATGAGATTTCACCGACCGGAGTTCCTGCGGGAATTCCGGGATAAAAAGTATCCTATGTCCGTTTCCTGGTTCTAAGCTACCTCCCCACCAATTTTCAGCAAAATCGGTTCAGCCGTTCTTGAGTTATAAGTGGAGTAACTAACACGACTTTCTTTTATATACATATATAGATAGCATTTTATTTGGTAGGTAAAATGTTGCTTTGACAGCATCATTAGTAAGGTACGTATACGTAAATATTTTGATATTTTTATTCCTAAGTACCTATTATTCCTCTTTATCTACACTAAATTAGAGTTTCGGAACCCTTGGGCATATAAAATATACTTATACTTAATTCAAAGTCCTTGTTGTTGTTGCTGGGTATGAAAATCAAAATTCTATTTAGTCCGTCGCGCGTTGGTTAGATAATAATAAAATAGTAGACGCGTATTTCTGACACGTATCGTGATTTTTTAAATTAAAGTTTAGGAGTGGGGGCTCGTAAAGTCATGCCTGTATAAACTTAACTGTACTTGTTTGTGATATCACGCGACATTTCTACTCGATGAATCGCCTTTATTTTTTGACTAGCTGTTCCCCGCGGTTTCACCCGCAGTAAGTTAATTTTTCTGTCTATTATTGTTTCACGCATTAACTAGGTACTCAACCGACGATCATGAAATTTTGCATACACTTTGTGAGAGGTAAAGAAAAGGACATAGGGTACTTTTAATCTCGAAATTCCCGCGGGAACTACGGACTTGACGTGGCGCGTGGGTAAAATCGCGCAGAAAAGCTAGTCTTGTATAAAAAGGGTAAAGTACTTTATTTCGTTGACGATCATATTTCAATAGGTAGGTACCTACATGATACGATTTTTTCATTTATTTCGTAAAACTATGAGGATTGATGGATCTGTTTACAAAAAGGTTCGATGGAATTTGCTGATGCGTGAAGCGCGTTTGATTTTTATATTATACATTTATCGATATAGGTACATACTTACTTGGCAGTCGTAAATAAACAGGCACTCTCATTATTTATTGTGATTGGCAAACATGGAGAGGTCCCTCTATTTGCTTTTCATATTGCTTGTTAAATATTTTATTACCTATTGAACTCTATAGGAAATAATACCGTTCTAACTCTGTATCTTTATCTGTATCAATCTTTATGGTTTGTTTAACAGACTCCATCAGATCACCCTATTGCCTCTCGAGCTATACCAAAACTACCTTAAATGCAAAAACCTCTTTGCTGTGTCAAATTTAAAGGCTGTAAAAGTTATATAGGTATATTATATATGGTATATTTAAAAGCAGAAACTGACTGATCGATCAACGCACAGCTGAAACCGCTCGATCTAGAACCATGAAATTTTGCACAAATATTCCTGAAGTGACGTATGTGGACTACGAAAGGATTTTTTTAAATTCTACCCCTAAGAGGGTGAAAAGGGGTTGCAAAGTTTGTACGGAACAATCCCGCGGGAACTTCAAAATCATCGCTGGTGAAACCGCACGGGATAGCTAGTTATAGATAATAAAAAAAAATAGTAATCTATAGTTGGACATAGATAAGCAATAGTGTGTTAACCCACACTGGAGAAATTTTGATTAAATTAAAGTTTTAAAATTATAGCGCCATTTTGTGTCAAATTTTTTATGTTCAATATTTAGTTACATATTTAAACAATGTAATAAGGTAAACACAGAATTAAAAAACGTTCTCTAACTCCCAATAAATCGTTCTGAATCAATAACTTCATCTTGTGGGTTAACATGTTATTGCTTATCTGCGTCCAGTTATACTCACCCTACTAATATTATAAATGTGAAAGTGTGGATGTTTAGATGTTTGTTACTCAATCACGCAAAAACGGCTGAACGGATTTGGATTAGATTTGAAGTAACTCTGTTCAGACGTCTGTTACCTTTTCACGCTTTAACTATACTCAACCGATCATGAAGAAATTTTTGCACACTCGTTATCAGGGGTAGGTCGTTATATAGGCTCCTTTTTATCCCAGAAACTCTGAAATCAACTCGGGTGAAACAGCTGGGAGCAGACAGTATCGACGCTTTCCCTATCAATATTTCCATTTAAATGAAATGTATAGGAATTTAATTTTTAGAGAGCGGCATCAACATAACCAGATCGGATGGTCGAGCTTCTTCAACTTTACTACATAGTATAAAACAAAGTCGCTTCCCGCTGTCTGTCTGTCCCTATGTATGCTCAGATCTTTAAAACTATAACGCAACGGATTTTGATGCGGTTTTTTTTAATAGGTAGAGTGATTCAAGAGGAAGGTTTATCCGTATATTTTATCCAAGAATTCCCGCAGGAACTCTGAAATTACCGCGGGTAAACCGCGAGGGACAGCTAGTTAATGAATAAATGTGTATCAATAGCAAAACATTTTCGACTCTATTAAAAATAACACTATGTAGGATTGAATAGTTATTTTGGTCTCTGTCAATATAATAAAATAGTATCACCCAATTTTCATCTTATGAATTTTCTTAGTGCTTGCTTGCTTATATTACAAAAGAAAGTCTTGTGCAAAATTTTTAATATCTGAACTAAGATATTTGTGTTCAGTGAGTGAGAATGTGTTAATTAACATAGCATTTCACTGCTTTGCAAACAGTCTCTACGTTAATGAAAATCGTCGCTCAGAAACACGTATTTTATTTTATATTATACATACGTATTATTAATTGGCATCCCTCAACGTTACTTTGAATTTTTATTCTGGCAACAACACAAGAGCGTTTCATTAAGGATGGCCGACAGGTGCTAAATAAAGGTGACTAATTAGTTGCACGAAAAGAACAGTTTTATTTTATTATTCCGCAGAAATTTCACGTTTCATATTTTAAAATAAATTCTTTTTTATGACTAAATACATCACTTTTTGTCTACTTTTGAATGTTGATTATCCTTATTAACTTTTCTTAACTAACCAATGGACATCGTACTTCATATTAAAAGTTCGTATGATCGTAGCACTAACTTAGTCATGTAGGTATTCAATAAAAACAATACCTTGAAGCGAGGATTGTAACGAGTTTGTAATAAAATATGCTGAGCGACATCTATACATATAAAATGCTTTGTCCTGAATGACTGATGGATCCACGCATAGCGTAAACCGCTGATAGTAGAGACCTGAAACTTGGAGGGTATGTTTTTTGGATAACGTAGGCATCCGATAAGAAAGGATTTTTGAAAATTCAACCCCTAAGGGGATGAAAAGGTGTTGTTAAGTTTTTATGGAACAATTCCGCGAGAACTTCGAAATTATCACGGGTAAAACCGCGCGGGACAGCTAGTCTTTTATATAAAAGATGTATTACGAAATTATACAACTCGTCCCTGCTTGATGTATAAATCGTTTTTACATGTATGCACAACAAAATTCGGCGACGTAAACAGATGTTTGGAATTATTTGTACCCACCTGTATATAATATAGAGCTGTGTGTATAGGAGGCATGTATGTCGGTGTAGCTTTAATTATTCATGTGTAAACAGCCGCTTAATGAGCCTGCTCTCTAACATTGCTCGTTGCGTGTTTCGTGGCCCAAATAGACCTGGAGGCACAATTGGTTACTACGCGCCACTGGTAAAAGAGATGAAATCCTCATCGGACCTTCACTCTGATAAAAAATGGGTAAAAATATATGGTAGGTAGGTAGATGGAAAAACATTAAACCACATAGGAAAGTACAGTTCTTCACAAGCAAATAATTATGTACCAATATAGGTTGAATAAGCAAGGTTCAATTGTTGTGTCCGCTACCAACTGAGCTTTGTGTGACAAATTAACCTGCAACGTGATTCACTCGGATAATTTATGTGGGTCGATTCTCCTTTTATCTCCATAAGTCTACGAGAAAAATACAATTATAAAGTAGGTTAAGCTTTCGTTCGATACCAATTAAAGTAGAATTGAAAACTTCAATCTAGATTAGTAATATTGAAATCGATTGCCATTTGGATTTAAACTAAAATATTACGTATATATCATAGATAGAGACAAATGTAGTTTAGTACACCTTACTGTACACCGGTCAATATTTTCGGAGTGTGTTCCGAACTTAACAAGAGGCATTCCAGGTCACAGCACATAAACACCAGCGATGCCAGCCGCCAGGTACCCGGGGTGTTCGTACACGCTGTGACGTATGGGCGGGCGGCGCCGGAGTATTGTGCCTCTTTACACTATCGCATTACCGAACTCGTGTCGCAAATATCAAAAGAACCGTCTCGAAATTAGGTCACTATTTTTAACAAAGTACCAGTTTCAAATAATTAATTGTATGTACGTGTATTAGAAGACGATCTAAGAAAATGGCTACACAGTACACCTTTCTTACGAACGTATATATAGCTTCTCGTATAAAAACTAAATTATGCCATATGCCAACATATGAATATTTTATTTTTATGAACCCTTTTAAATGTTAATGTTTTTTTAATTTTCATTAATTTGAAATATATTTATGTCAATTTTGTTAAGATCTGATATAAATTTGACGTTGTTTTACTTATTTAAAGAGCTTATCGATTGTTAGAACTTATTAGTCATGGTTTGTGTTTTTAAATGTTTTATGAAAAAACAAATTACATATTTTGCAAAAGTCATATTTCTCTTCATGATACTTAAAATATAGATATGAGTAATACTTAACCCCTTTTTGACCAACATTGTATACTTATGTAATTACTCGTTCATGAACCATTATAGAAATATCTCACAAGTCAAAGGTATTTCATCGGATCACACGTTACGTAATTTACACGTCCGTTTCAGCTAATGTAATCAGTATTGATAGACACAAAATAATGGGTGTTTATTTCTTGAGAGAATCGTAATGAAAAGAGAATGGTTTTGACAGGTAATTTCTACAGTACTATTGTTAGATAACTTCAGTTTTAGATTTATTTTACAAACGACAGCAAAAATAATTATCACCAACAAAAAAATGTTTTGAAATCATGACATGAACAATGAAAATAATCCTTTCGACCGGTCGTCTTTATAATAAAGCATTTGAATGCAAAATTGAAACAAAAAGAATCTATTTTCGCTACGGCGCAGCGGGTGGTGGCGTAGTAATGGCGTAGCTCGTAGCAATTACGCTCTCGTAGACCGTTCTACGCGCGCTCTACGTATTAAATTCTCGTTGAGTTTTCGAAAGGCCTACTAGGTTTAGACGAAAAGGAAAATGTCTTCTTTGACCGCAGAAAATTGCCTTCTTACAGTGTGGAATATGTACATAATATAATGTTTTATTCTATTTACTCGTATAAATTACATACCTATAAAAAGTTGATGTATTTGAAAGTACATCGATACAGAAGGTAAATATAATATAATATTTTTTTGCTCTATTTACTTGTAATTCATATAAATCTATACTAATATTATAAAGAGCTGAAGTTTGTGAGTTTGTTAATTATGAGTATGAGAATTGTGAGTTTGTGACGTCGTAGGGGTTAATCTCTGGATCTACTGAAGGTAGTCCTAAGTGACATAAGGTACTTTTTATCCCGAAATTCCCCCGGGAACTGCGAAATTACCGCGGGTGAATCCGCGGGGGACAGCTAGTTCCATGTAAAAGGTAATTTGATTATATTTAGGTAAAAGTACATCCCCACAGAAATATAAAATCAACGTTACCTTTTCATATTTGAAAGACTCACTTTTAATCTGGGAAGCCATATTATGTTCCCCATCGTTACGCCGTTCATTTTTAGAGTTTCTTACATCTGATTGATACAAAGATGAACTCTCTAGACTCAAGAGGGTCACTTTGATCTCTTTCTACTTGTCTATGTTATGTGTGGCGTGACCCTTATTATGATGAATGGCTTGAGATTTTATTACTTACTAATTATTATTTGTAAACTAGCTGTCCCCCGCGGTTTCACCCGCGTCAATTTCAGATTTCCCGTCGGAGTTTCTGGATAAAAAGTACCCTATGTCACTCAGGACTACCGTAGCTTCCTATATAAGTGAAAGAATTTTTAAAATCGGTTCAGTAGATCCATAGATTACCCCCTACAACGTCACAAACTCACAATTAACAAACTCAAAAACTTTAGCTCTTATCATATTAGTATAGATTTAAATTTACTTTTGATCATGATTGTATCCTCTATTTTAGTAATAGTTTTTATAATTTAATGAATATTGTTAAAGTTCGCACTTTATCTACTTTTCGAGAATTTTTGTTAACAAGTTTAGTGTGTTGTGACGAAATACAGTTGTCACTATATTTTATTTTATTTTGTCGACAGATGAGAGTGGTGTCTTGCTACGCCGCGCTCCTGGCGTTTCTTCTCGCGTGCGGGGCCGACTCAAAAGAAGGTATGGTTGCAGTACAATATATGTATACAATTGACATTAACGACCCGATTGGCGAAGTAGGTCGCTAATCAAGGGGTTCCGGGTTCAATATCCGGTGGTCGTGGACTTTGTGTGATGAACACAGGGTTCTACTCTCCAATCTAGGCGTATTTATATATCTATACTATATTCTACTATGTGCAGTAGTATGTAGTAAAGTATATTAGAGCACATTAACTTGATTTCCACGACACAAGCTTATAGCTTATAGTAGGTATTTGTAAAAAACTTTTCATTACTCATGCTCGGAAAGTAGGTCTGAAGTTGCCTGAGAAGCGGGTTGAAAGTAGCTCTTTTCAGCCCTAGGGAGAATCGCTTTCAACTGACAACTGTCAAATTATTAAAAAAAAACTAGGTCTATTTTCACATTTCTATTGAACCATGTTCCAACTTTCTATACAGCCAGCGCGATGTAAAATTGAAATAACGTAAAGTTTAAGTAGGTATTAATTAAAATAAAATTCACTCATTTTTTCTTAAGCTAATTAATTAACTAAAATATAAATAATATTATTTTATTTTCTTTAATTAATACTTAATAATTAAAGAAAATATTTTTTAGATGACTTTATTATAATTTAGGTCGCCACAATGTAAATAAAAAATACTGGCTGAATAGCTAGCCGGCCAAAGAAAAAGAAATAGGTGGGAAAGCGTCAAGCGACTATCCAATCTTCACTCATTTTTTCTTTAGCTAATTCCTATTTTTATTTTGACTTTCCTTGCATTCGTAATGAAAAGCACAGTGTTACCCTCGGGAGAAAGTAACTTATTTAGTGCCTCGAACTATTGGCGCCCTCGCTACGCTCGGGCGCCAAACCCCGTCTCGGCACTAAATGAGTTACTTTCACCCCTTGGATAACAATGTACTATTTCATTACTCATACTCGGAAAGTAGGTCTGAAGTTGCCTGAGAAGCGGGTTGAAAGTAACACTTTTCAGCCCTAGGGAGAATCGCTTTCAACTGACAATGTCAAATTATTAAAAAAAAACTAGGTCTATTTTCACATTTCTATTGAACCATGTTTCAACTTTCTATATAGCCAGCGCGATGTAAAATTGAAATAACGTAAAGTTTAAGTAGGTATTAATTAAAATAAAATTCACTCACTTTTTCTTAAGCTAATTCCTATTTATATTTTTTATTTTCTTTAATTAATACTTAATAATTAAAGAAAATATTTTTTTTAGGTCGCCACAATGTAAATAAAAAATACTGGCTGTATAGCTAGCCGGCCAAAGAAAAAGAAATAGGTGGGAAAGTGTCAAGCGACTATCCGATCTTCACTAATTTTTTCTTTAGCTAATTCCTATTTTTATTTTTACTTTCCTTGCATTCGTAATGAAAAGCACAGTGTTACCCTCGGGAGAAAGACTTATTTAGTCCCTCGATCTATAGGCGCCCTCGCTACGCTCGGGCGCCAAACCCCGTCTCGGGACTAAATAAGTTACTTTCACCCCTAGGATAACAATGTACTATTAAATATAATTCAAAAGAACAGTTATTTTTTCATTTCACTATTTTCAGCCAGCATTTAGTGAAACACAAAAGACAATAATACCGACGTCTATACGATTTGTATTACAGCTGTAAACCGATTAAACAGATTGCCAAACTTGAAAGTAAAGCGATTGACACGCGAAATCCAATTCCATTTACACTTGAGGGACAAAGAGGTTGTTAATAACAAGTTGGATGTCAAATAATCGCCTTTGTTTGCTCGCTAGCTCATCCGCAGTATCAACAAAGCGCACTCCAGCGAAAGAAGACTTATTCCGAACTCGTACCTACGTCGAAACCAAAATCGATTAACTACCCAACGAACTCCCACGTGTGAAGTCTTTATTTGTATACTAGCCGTTTCGCGTGGTTTCAACCGCGTTAATTTCAGAGTTCCCGCGACAATTTCGGGATAAAAAGTACCCTATATCGTTTTCTATACCCATAACAACTTGTATCCAAAATTTCATGATAATCGCTTGAGTAGTTAGGGCATGAAAGCGTAACAAACAAATAAACTCACTTTTGCATTTGTAATAATAAGGATACAGCGTGTAACAGTACGGTGTGGTAAAAAGGTCGGTCGGCTGATAAGGGTTTTCAATTCAGCTGAAAAAACTTACTCCATTTCATATCCAATTTAAATGAAATATAGAACCAATTATGCCTGTGCTATGGACACCACATTTATTCATGGGTGATTTGTTTGAATTTAAAGCCTTATTTCCTTACATAAGTGGTGTGGAATAGGAGTTAGGTTAATCCTTTATCATCGCGCCCCACGCAGCTCCGGGGCACAAACTTAGCTCGCCAACAACTAACTGAAACATATCCGTTTAACTTATTCATGCCGGCTTGATCCCACTGTGGTGAAGTGGTTTATTGTTATTATATTGAGTATAGGTAGATTTTTTAACAAAAATTTGTTGTCCTCCAAAAACTCACTTTAACGTTTATCGAAAACGCCTAGAAGGTTGATTTTATGTAAAAACCCTGAAGTGCGTAGTTTTTTATGTGAAAGGAATACCTCGAAAACTAATTTTCCTTACATATTATAAAACAAAGTCCTCCGCCGTCTGTCTGTCTCACTACTGAACGGATTTTCATGCGGTTTTCGCCAATAGATAAAGAGATTCATGAGGCAGGTTTACACGTTGGTATGTATAGTTTAACCTGGAATTCGCGGGTGAAACCGCGTGGGACAGCTAGTTATGACTAAACTAAGCGTCACTTCTATACAAACGTTCCTTTTCAACGGTCGCATTTCCATGAACCCGTCTTCGTGCTTGTGTAAAAGGAAGCCTTGTGAAAACTTCAAATTTTTTGACTCGTGGCGCACGGCGGCGCTAAAAACTACATCACATACACTTATAAAAATCTTAGAAATTAGTTCAGTTATACCTACTGGAAAAATAAAAGCCACGTATTTTTTGCTTTTTCAAATGATTCAAAAAATACTTAGATAAAACGTAGTATTAAAGTTTAGGAATAGAACGTCGTCGCGGCGTCATAACAAAGTATAAAGTATACCTAGGTGTGACGTCACACGGAATTTCAATTCTATGTATCGCCGTTATTTTTTGATTGTGTTAAAAAAAGAAAAAATACGTGTCCAATATTTTTCATTACTCTACAAGACGGACTTAAAAATTAAAATTTAATCATCATGCCCATTACGAATTTAAAATAAAAGTAGCCAAATCCAGCCGTTCTCTAGTGATGCTCAAACCAACGAACAACATTTTTCATTTTTATTTTATACTAGCTGTTCCCCGCGGTTTCACCTGCAGTAGGTAATTTTGGAGTTCCCGCGGGAATTCCGGGATAAAAGTACCCTATGTCCTTCTCTGTACCCCTGACAACGAGTATGCAAAAGTTCATGATGATCAGTTAAGCCGTTGAGGCGTGAAAGCGTGACAGACAGACAGAGTTACTTTCGCATTTATAATATTAGTAAGGATTCATTCACTCGCTATTCCTCGCGGTTTTACTCGCGTTAATTTCGGAGTTTCCGCGAGAATTCCGAGATAAAAGCACCCTATGTCCTTATGTCCTTATTTTTACCGCTGACACTGTGTAGGTGTGCTTGGATGATGATTGGTTTAGTAAAGTTTGAAAGGGTAAACGAACAAACTCACATTCGCACATATAATATTAGGATTTCTGTAACAGAATTATAATGGGGATGTTGACTACTTTTGAAGATCAAAATTATAATTAGTCCGTCAGTTAGAAAATAAAAAAACTTAATAGACACGTATTTTTTGCTTTTTCAAATAAATTAAAATATACAGAGATAAAGCGCATTAAAGTTTAGGGTGAGGGGGTCGTGACGTCACTAACCGCTAAAACCGCCATACAAACTGTCAGAATAGTGACGTCACGCGAAATTTCAACTCAATATATCGCCGTTATTTTTTGATTCGTAAAAAAAGAAAAAATACGTGTCCAATATTTTTTAATAATCTACAAGACGGACTAAAAATTATAAATTAGTCAACATGCCTATTATAGTTGCTCTCTTTTTATTTATTAATCCAATATTGCCCGAATCGGTCGCAATGTGTTCGGTCATGCGTCACTGATGTCGTATGTAATTGAACAGAATTGATACTCGTATCGATAGATATAACCAAAAATAAAGTGTCCGTTTGTAATGTAAAATAATATGGCTGCTCTACGAAAAAACAAAGGAAATGTCTTTTCGAAATGTTTTTTTTTTGCCACTTTTATCGGTCGTTGCTACATAGTCTAGTTATTTATCTATATCTATTCTATCTATACTTATAATAAAACTGTGGAGAGGTCAATTCTGTACATTGAATATATATTCAAAATTAATATTGGAGGATGAATGGTGATCGATACTGATGCCAAAAATGCAATGAATAAATTTTTTGTCTGTCTGTCTGTCTGTCTGCATGTGCACGCATGGGTCAAAAACTACTGAAGGGATTTGGTACGATTGTAGTTCATACTCCTGGGCAGGTTATAGGCTATATAACATAACGCTAAGACACATAGGAGCTGAGCAGTGACGATAAATTTGAAGCAAGTCGGATGAAAATGCGCTTTCGAGCTCTTTTATCCTAGCATACGTTTACTCAATCACGCATAAACGGCTGAACGGATTTGGATGAAATTTGACATGCACGTTGTCAGGGGTGCATTGAAGGACATAGGGTACTTTTTATCCCGGAATTCCCGCGGGAACTCTGAAATTACCGCGGGTGAAACCGCGGGGCACAGCTAGTCTATATAATAAAAATGAATCGTCAAATGTGTTGGTAAGCGCATAATTTACAAACGACTGCACCAAATTGGAAAATTGTTTTTTTTTTGGGTTCGTTATTGTCAGGACAAGGTTTATATAAAAGAATTTTGGAGTTCCTGCGGGAATATTGACGGGATTCACTGCTAATTAGCTGTTGTTATAAGGAGTAAATTAGACTGCATTGGAGTTCCTGCGGGAATCCCGGAACTCACGCGGGTGAAACCGCGGGGCACAGCTAGTTAAGCATAAAAATAAATAAATAAACCAGCCGGACGGTCCAAGCTTGCTTATAAATAACCAATTCCCTTTCGATCCAGTGGAGATAACATTTGATCAAAACATATCTTCATTCATAGATATATATATAGGTACCTATAGTAATGTAGTAGCCAACAACGCTGGCAACACAAAAATTGTTACCAAATGAAATCTGGGAACAATAGATCATTCCAATCTGCCGATATCCGACCTCTTTTAGTTGGAGGGAAATGCCCGCAAATAAAGTTAATGGATCCACCCATTTTTATACACACGGCGTGTAAGAATTGGGAGCATTCGTAATAATAAGGTATTTTTTTGCCCGCGACCGAACGTAAACGTTATGAGAGTTTGATGTTTCACATGGAACGTATTCGTTGAAATTACAGTTCGCGCAATATATTCATGAATCAGTGCTTTCTTTTGTTTTTATTTGTTGCAATTTTTTTTTAGTTATATGTAAACGTGGGATGTCGAGAGTTTGAATACAGCTTCGTTCAACTTTACATCTTTATAGACATTTTTTATTAAATTTAACGTCTCTTTATAACTCTGTAAGCTGTTTCTCGCTGTTTCTTCTGCACAATTTAAAATTTATCGCCTGTATTCTGAAATTAACGCAGGTGAAATACCTAAACAGCAGATAATCTTATGTGCTATGTTCCTACATATCTATAATTTATACAAAAAATTGTAGGTCGTCATTCCACACGGCCGTGTGTATCGTCATAAAGGGAGAGTCACGGGGTGCGGGCGTCGAGCGAGGAATCTTTCATTTCTTATCGCGGCGGCCGAGAGATGAAGGGCTTGGCAAATATCAACTAGCGGTGCGGTGACGACATAACTATTTTATTTAATAACAAATGCGTTATCATTATACTTATAGATGTTGATTTCTTCAGGAAATCTTTAATCTGAATAAAAAACATCCTTTAGTTGACTAGTGAACTACCCAGGCGCCAGTATATATCTATGGCATTAATATAACCATAAACGACTAATAGCTCACCATGTGCCTACTGATTTATGCGCGTCACAGAATGTCCTGCAGACCAAAAAAAAAACCTGGAAACACCGGCTAATCAATTCTTTGACGTGACTCTGGCAAAATCCTCGTCATAACGGTAGAGCAATGGTATAATAACATCACAATTTGAATATGGAATTGACATAAAATAACTCATATAATTTTGTCAATTTTCATATACGGAAGCCATAAACTAAAGAAGAAGAAGTATTCCATAATCAATCACTATAGAATGGACCTCAGTCTATTTTCGAGTTTGGAAAAAGAATAACTGCCTATAGCAACTAGTCTCGAGAACAATGATACATTATACAGTCTTGACACACGTATAGTAGATAATGTTATTATTTCTCGAAAATTTAAAGAAAAGTATACTTGCAAATCTCGATTATGGCAGCAATAACACGTTTTCCTTTCAAAAACACTTGGGAATCCTTTTAATATCACACTTTATGACAGCCTTTATGACTTGATGTATACTATTGTAGAGTTGTAGAGTTACTTTGAGCTGTGTATTGTTAACAGTGACATTATATTCTCTTTCGCGACTTAATAGAGTACACGTCTGTGTTCATATATTACAAATTTACAATATATTATAAAGCAAAGTCCTCCGCAGTATCTCTCTATCTGTCTGTCTGTTCGCGATAACCTCAAAAACTACAGAACGAATTTTCATGCGGTTTTCAGCAATACATAGAGTGATTACAGAGTAAGGTTTATTGGTATAATTTATCCTGGAATTCCCGCGGGAACTCCGATATTACCGAGGGTGAAACCGTGGGGAATATGTAACTCCTCCACTAATGTATGCACCTCAAAATACGAACCACCGAGCACCAAAACGCAACTGCCAAAAGAACAGAACTGTGCCATGTTTCTGTAAAAAAAAGTGTTCCAAAAGTGTCGCTGTGCCGCTCATAAACTAATAAACAATCTAGATGCAAACGTGGTTAATTTAAAGAAACGTCGTTTCGTTTTGTCGCCAAAGAAAACAAAAATAGTAAAGGAAATACGAATAATTGTGCATAATTAAAGTCGCCGCGAACCGCCTTCGGGACTGGGTGGGTTTGGTTAATTTAAAAAATTTGTTAAAGCGCTGTAGCCGCCGCAACGCGACGCACCGTTGAAGTCGGCGGAGTCACAACGGAACTCGCTCGCGGAGGTTTTATTAAAACGTTTAATGAAAACCGTTGCCGTCTACATAATTCACTTGCGCCCGTGGATGTACCTTAGATGCGACGACTGGAAGTGTTCTGGGAGATTAACGATTTGTATGCCTATAAAACAACGTGCGAACTCATAGTCGCTCGGCGTCCTCAGTGCCGCCGTATTCTGTAAATTTCAAACGTAATTTGCCTGAGATAAATACACCATCTCATTCAAAGGCTAAACGGCACTGATAGGTGGGAAAAAAACCACTCTTATCCTCCAAGGAAAATGCCTATACGTTGATAAGAATTAATAGGATAAGTTCGCATTTTATCCAGGTTTGAGGTAAACACTGAACATTTTTTTTTATCGGTCGTGATGTTTCCAAAGAAAATAACTTCTGTATTTGTATGGGTATAGGAAATACTGACCGCTCCTAAGCGACTAGTAAAGATACTGATCCTTAAAAATTAATCTTATTTTTTTTTGTCTGAGTCAAAACACGACTACCATAAATTTTCACTATGGAAAAATAAAAGACAAATCTTTGAAAAAACCCCAATCATTCACTTATAGTTAACTAACACGTGCCATGCGTTTATTCCTTTAAGAATCAAGAGATCCACGACTGCGCTTTCATTACTCAGTTATAAACTTCTGACCTAACTTCCACAATGATCGCGTTGTTTGGCGAAAACATTCCACTCCAAAGACGGGTCCTACGATAATTTCAACCCTCGGATAGCTCAGAATACACCCGTGTCAAGTTAATAACTAAGGAATTCGTCCTTCCACCGTGATATTTACGACTTGTGAGAGATTATTTTATATCTTTCCCACCCGTCTCAATATTACGTATACGAACACCTAACCCAAGAGCTGAAGACGGCTTTAGGGGTTTATTGCTATTGCTTCACCTATTTGCAGTTAGGTGTATTATTATCCTTCGTATCACGGAACGGGTTCATAAAGTGAGCTCGGTTTTTATTCGCAAAAAAGCCTCACCGTGCATCGTTTGGTGATGGCATCGTGACGGCAACTGCTGCTCGGCTATACCGCCCTATATTGAAAACCGACCAACTTCGGACCGGTGAAGTGAAGACAGTGGAAGATTCCATAGTGGAAGTGGGGGAAGAACGTTTACGTTATAATTTACCTTTTTTTTTGTAAGTTTATGATAAAGTTTTCTTTTTTGTAAATTTTCCATATTTCTCAATCTATAACGACATTGATAATCAATTTTTACAAGTTATTTTGTCTATACATATATAAAAAAAATACTCATGTACAGCTCTTACAATATATCACAAGACATCACCAATTATCCCTACTAATATTATAAATGCGAAAGTAATTCTGTCTGTCTGTCTGTCTGTTACGCTTTCACGCCTTAACGGCTCAACTGATCATCATGAAATTGTGCATACACATTTTCAGAGGTACAGAGATGGACAAAATTCCCGCGGGAACTCCCAACTTATCGCGGGTGAAACCGCGGGGAACAGCTAGTAAATCAATAATTCGAAAATTATACCCAGGAGTCAATAATTCATAAAGAAAACTATGCCTAACTAATTTTAATGAGCTCAGCCATTAAATATTAAAGAGTTAATTTACTTGTACAGTGAACACCCGTATCCAATTCAGGAGCTGGTCCCGAGTTAATAATGTTGACTCTATTAACACAACGCTGTTCGAGACGGGTGTTTGCATGTGGAGTGGAACTGACTCCTACCCCCCTAGCCAAGTTGACAATCTACAATCGTTAACACATAAGTCAAAGTCAAATCCTTTATTCAAATTTGGCCCATAATGTGGCTCTTTTTGACGTCAGTATAACTACAGCTACCATGACAGCACCCATAAAATATCCACCCCACACAGCTTCCTAGTGCTATGGCTGAAGAGAAGAAGCTGCCAACAAACTCTTCAGCAGCACGCTGTCAGTTTAAAGTTACAATACAGATATATCTATAATATAATTAGTGGTAGAAATTTAAGGAACGTAATCGTTATGTCACGTGCTTGGTCACGCTAAACTGGGCCCTTACTCACTACTAGCTGTGCCCCGCGGTTTCACCCGCTGTAATTTCGGAGTTCCCGCGGGAGTTCCGGGATAAAAAGTACCCTATGTCCTTCTCTGTACCCCTGACAACGTGCATGCCAAATTTCATCCAAATCCTCTCAGCCGTTTTTGCGTGATTGAGTAACAAACATCCAAACATCCACACTTTCATATTTATAATATTAGTAGGAAGTAGCATGACCAACAACACTCCTTGCTCATAACGCGCGTCCCAAAAACGCGATTCCAAACGTTCTAGATGTCAAGATAATTATTAGAAACTAGCTGTGCCTCTCGGTTTCACCCGCGGTAATTTTGGAGTTCCCGCGGGAATCCCGAGTTAAAAAGTACCCTATTTCCTTCTCTGTATCCCTGACAACGTGCATGCCCAATTTCATCCGAATCCGTTCAGCCGTTTTTGTGTGATTGAGTAACAAACATACAAACATCTAAACATCCACACATCCACACTTTCACATCTATATCTATACTTATAATAAAACTGTAGAGAGGTCAAATATAGGTATATTCAAAATTAATATTGGTGAATGAATGGTGATCGATACTAATGCCAAAAATGCAATCAGTAAATTTTTTGTCTGTCTGTCTGTCTGTCTGTCTGTATGTGCACGCATGGATCAAAAACTACTGAAGGGGTTTTAATCAAACTTGGTACGATTGTAGTTCGTACTCCTGGGCAGGGACAGTTTTTGCGGCGTCTTATCTTAGCGTGGCGTGTTATGGTCATAGTGAATAAGGGCCTTACCGCCGCACTCAGAGTCGTCTTTAATGATTACTTAGTTAAGTATAGATTTTTAAAACCAAACTGCCGCAATCAGACGAGTTTAATAAATTAATGTTTATTGGCATTTAACTAATTAAGTTACATCTCGTTAAATGCCAATTAACATTATTTTACTGAACATCTCTGATTGCGGCAGTTTTGTTTTAAAAATCTATACTTAACTAAAAAAATATTAAAGTCGACTCTGAGTGCGGCGGATAGACTTTTGATTGGACGATTTGAGGTGACCGCGTGACATCACGATTCGTTTATCAGTTTTGTATCCGTTGACGATTGTAGATTGTCAACTTGGCTAAAGGGGCTGGCGTGTTATAGACTATAGTACAAGAGACGGAAGCAATTTACTGAGCATTATTTAACTTGTGCAAACTTGTGTGACGATCCATGCGTGCCGCGACACTGGTGACGTCGTACCTAATAAACATGTTGCGGTAAGTTATTAACTTTACCAATTATCAGTTTGCCAAAACTAAACATCCGGTGGTTATTTTTTTATATTTGAATTCAAGGAAATTACCAGTTTTATCGGTGAACAAAACGCCATTAATAATTTGTACAGTCCACAGCTACAGTAATTACAAATCAACAATTTATAATATTGATTATATTCATATTACTTGTTCCCCGAGCTTTTACTCACGTAAATTTCTGGGATCCCGCGGGAATTCCGAGACAAAAGGTACCCTATGTCTTTTTCTGTAGCCTTAAAAAAGTGTATAAAAAATTTCGTGATGATCGCTGCAGTAGTTAAGGCGTGAAAATAAACAGACATTCGCATTTATAATATTTGTAAATATTTTTCCTAACACAAGTTTTTGTTGACTAAATGAATTTGCTTAAATCTTTTCACTGGTAAAAATTACGCTTCTAAATGGATGCACGTGACAGAAATAAAACTTCTTTGCGTCAGAATCGTTTCTTTAAAAAACGTTACGTTTAAACTCTCATAGCACCCAATGAAGTTTCACTTTAAAACCACTAGTTTTAAATGTTATAAAGAAATACTTTAGTATTATTAAGTTGGTACTGCTAAATACTTTTCGTCCGTCTCCAAAACTTAGTCTATATCTTATATCCCACTTAAAACTTAAAAATTACGGCGGCAACCATATCCTTGAATTGCTGTAAATTCCTAGATATACGGCACTTGTAAAACTAGATGGGCGGGAGGATGGGTGGAAGGAGCGTTAAGCAAAATTCATTATCACTCATGCACCGCTCGAGTATCACTCAAATATCCACCGCAGATCCGTGCCGCGTTCAAACTTTCATATCCGATTAGTTTCCGCTCAGCTCCTGTACTATAATATGGATTTTCAATCTATAGTGTAAAGTGTTTGATCATTTGGATCTTATGTGGTTTGAGGATTGATTTTTATGCTTTTGTTATATAGTTATATGATTTCAAAAATTCTTGTAAAGTGAATACTGAAATCAAACTTGAATCGTCACTCAGTAGGTACAATTTATTTAAAGCGTTGGTCTTTTGACTGTAATTTTATATTTTTTTTTGACGTCAAAAAGAGCCACATTAAGGGCCAATTTTGAATAAAGTTATTTGACTTTTGACTTTTATGTTATTATGAAACAAATAAATAAATAATAATAAATAATAACTCAAATCGGATTTTAGTGAAATCCAATTCAAGTATTGAAGATATTAATCACTATTAAATCTGAAAATAAATCCCACAAAAGAATTCTTTTGTCTATGATTAAACCGACTAAAATTTTTCATCAAATCTTAACCAAATATAAATAGGACAACCCTGAAAATAAACCGTTATAAATATTATTAAAGATCACCCCAGTAAAGTAATGATAGAAAATACTGGTGTTGATTTACCTACTGGGAAAACAGAGAACCATTTCTTGTTATGTTAGTAGGTAAATAATCATAAAATATAGAAAAAATATTTCATAATGGTTTTACTTATGGAAATTTTGCTCTCAGTTTGAGTGTTATTCAGGTCATATAGGTGAAAATTCACATGCATATGAACTTAACACGAAAGTCAGCGATGCAAAAATCAATTATTCTACGTGAATAACCTCAAAGAGCTGCTCCGTATTATAATTTTATCCACCAAACACTATAACATACAACCATGAACCACTAGACTCTACGTGGCATTAACGGTCCTATAATAAATTTTATTTATTTATTTATTTATTTATTTATTCAATTTGGTAAAATATAATACTTTTACACGTCAACTTTTCTTAGGTTACATTACGATAAGTAGGTACAATATCATAATTATAGTTATTTATAAAATATGTGTGTACTTGCTTATTAATTAAGCAGTTGCAATCATAATTTTGATACAAATACATTTAGTAGTATCATTATTCATTATACACAATATAAGTATTCAATATATTATTATTCATTATATAAATTATTCATTATATATAAATTAATTATTATACATTACAATAAATTACAATAAATTTATATTCATACCATTCAATATAATGTCATTTTTACGCAATATCCATTAATATAGTCTGTATGTCTCGCTTGCACATCATTACGTGTGTGATGTCATTTGCAAACCAGGCTAAGGAACAAGCTGCGATAAATTGAAGAATTCGTTAACGGAGTATAGCGAGCATGCTATAAGCTTTTGCTTTAGCTTGTTAGTAAAAACGCGGTAGCTTGCGGATTCCTTTATATCGGACTCAATTTTGTTGTAAACTTTAGGGCCGATCGTGTGAAGGCAACGATTAGACTTAGCCAGCCGTGTGGAGGGGGGACGGAGATCATTCCGCCGCCGCGTGTTGTGTTCATGGACACCCGCGTGCGTAGTATATATAATAATAATATTTAATGTCTAAAATGTGATATAGCTAATTAAAATTCTGTGGTTTTTATTAGATACGTTTTGCTCTGAGAATGCCTTTTTCATAATATAGAGCTAAATAGGTACGTGTCATATAACTGTGTAATTACTAATGAAGAAGTTTTTAGATATTGAATTGGAGGCCACTTTCAAGCTAAGAACAAATCCTTAGTAAGTATTACAAATGCGAATGCCAGCTAATTTGTTTGTTTGTTACGCTTTCACAGAATAACTACTCAACTTATCATCATAAAATTTTGCATATAAACGTTGTCAAGAGTACATAGAAGGACATAGGGTTTTATTCCGAAATTCCCACAGGAACTCCGAAATGAACGAGTGTGAAACTGTGAAGAACGCGTTTATAAGAATACCTCCAGTAAGTAAGAAGAACCTCTAGTAAGTATAAATTGCCATTGCCATGTATAATATACGAGTAACCAATATGTACCATGCACGCATACATTCATGTGTCTTTTTAATATTTTAAATATGGTAACATTTTGTTCCTTTGTAAGTTTGTACGTAGTTTTATTCTCTACTGCTTAAAAATTTCTCTCAACGTGCCAATTGAAATATAACATTTATAACCATATTTTCTTACTGTCATACAACTGGGGAAATGACAGGTTTACTTATCCCTTATAGAGAAATATAACACACAATACAGTGCGATAACAAGTCGGGGATGAAAGTTGAGTGAGAGGAAAGGAACGCAACGGAAGTGATGCGCACGTAGTTGTCAACGGGAATGCGCAACGTCTACGGTATTTACTATTTACCTACTTACGCCGAGGAAGTATAATAAGAACGCGTACCTACCAGTGGCGAAGGTACCATAGAAGCCGATTCCCACCGGCTTCCCTTCAGACGCAACATCGCTCTCCGTAATTGAGAACGTTGTCAGGGATACAGGGAAGGACTTTTTATACCGGAATTCCCGCGGGAACTCCGGAACTTATCGCAGGTGAAACCGCGGGGAACAGTTAATAGTTTAATAAGTTAAAATTAAAGTAGATTTCCGGCTTCCCTCTCTCAATATTTCACCCTTCGCCACTGGTACCTACGTAATAAGTATCTTCTTTTTCTTTTTTTTTTCGAATAAAGAAAATGCGAAAGAGGACGCCTTTTTATCGGTGGACAATTTGCAACGTGGCGAATCGCGTTCGCAGACAATATACAGAAATACATGTAAAACTGTACTTTGATGTGATACCGCTTGGGAATTTGATGGGTTGTAAATATTTATGCGGGCGCCGAGACTCGGCGTGAGGGTTGGAAGTGGATTCCACTTTCGGCCGTAGGTAATGGAATCCAAAGTGAAGGCGCGCGGGCCGCGGGGCGCCCTGACCCGCGCGGCGGTGGGCCGGGCGTCGCGCCATGAATAGTAACGACAGATTTCGGGTTAAATAAAATTATATAGGTACCTACCTTGATAACACAACTGGATGCAGATAAGCAATAACATGTTAACCCACAAAATTAAGTTACCGATTCAGAACGATTTATTGAGAGTTAGGGAACGCTTTTTAATTATGTGTTTACCTTATTAAATTGTTTAAGTATGTAACTAAATATTGAACATAAAAAATATTGACAGAAAATGGTGCTATAATTTTAAAACACGATTTACTCAAAATTTCTCTAGTGTGGGTTAACACACTATTGCTTATCTATGTCCAACTAGGCGGTCCCTCGCGGATTCAACCCTGTCGATTTCCGAATTACTTCGAACTTTATGTCCTACTAACTTAAATGTTCTCCGCTGTTTAACCCCCGTTAATTTTATGGGAGTTCTCGCGGGAATTCCGCGGAAGGCATTCTTAGTTGACGTCTTTTACCTATAAACTGATATCTGCCAGTCACATTTTAGCTTCATAGGTCAAGTAGTTTTTAGTACATTGTTATCCTAGGGGTGAAAGTAACTTATTTCGAGGGACTAAATAAGTCTTTCTCCCGAGGATAACACTGTGCTTTTCATTACGAATGCAAGGAAAGTCAAAATAAAAATAGGAATTAGCTAAAGAAAAAAATGAGTGAATTTTATTTTACATAAATCAACCATTAGGTGTGCTAGGTACTGGCCAGTAAGTGTGCCCCCTATAACATAAAAAAAAACTTGAGTTTCTGCAGTATCCAGCTGTCAGTTGAAAGCGATTCTCCCTAGGGCTGAAAAGTGTTACTTTCAACCCGCTTCTCAGGCAACTTCAGACCTACTTTCCGAGTATGAGTAATGAAAAGATATTTTGTGTTTAGTGAGTGAGTCAATGATTTTTCGCTTTAGTGTCCCCCGCGGTTTCACCCGCGGTAATTTTAAAGATCCCGTGAGAATTTCGGGATAAAAGGTACCCTATGTTACTCAGGACTACCGTAGCTTCCTATAAGGGAAAGAATTTTCAAAATAGAATAGAATAGAGAAGAATAGAATATTTTTTATATCACAATCATACATTCGCATTTTGTAATAATTTTTTTGCTATTCATCAAACACGCACGATGAGTTGAAAAACTGTTCTTCATAACATCGTTTGCCGAAGTCATGTCGAAGAGAAAACCTCAAACAAGCAATCTAGTTAAATGACCTCCTAAACGACTGGGAACGGACAATGTGCTCACAAAAACGCGCTTCGATTGACACCCTGCCGCTTTGACTCGTCGGGCTGGACGATTTTTTCTCGTTTTTCCCTCTGACTCGACCTCATTTCCTGGATTTTTTTTCCTCCTGTTCTGACGACTTCCGCGACGTCACAGAGGATCTTTCCTTTCATTTTAATTGCAATGCTTTATTTTTTAATAAAATTGGACAAATGAAAATCCTGTTTCTGCCGTTTATCACAAAGTTTACGCCCTAGTGGTTTTTGCTCTCGTGTTCTGTAATCGGCTTGTATTTACATTTGAGGTCATTACGCTGGATCAGGGATTATAACCTTACAATGATGTTGTCGTTTGTTCAAATGCGGTTTGTAGATTTTTAATTTTTTTATATGAAGATCTTATTAATGAATAGCGATAATTTCGAAGATCCAGCGGAATTATATTATGTAAATTACGCGGGACTTGAACGCGATGTTTTTTATTACCTTTTTTGCCTGACGTTTCGGCTGAGTTGCATCACGCCGTGGTCACAGGCTGACTAAGCATTGCGGCGTCGATAGCGAGCCGCGCGAGCAGATTCCACATCTACCCTCACTGGATGTTCTTTTTTATTAGATGCACAGCGGAATTGTTCCACAGAACCTTTGCAACCTCTTTTCATCCCCTTAGGGATTGAAATTTCAAAAATTCCATTCTTATCGGATGTCTGCGTCATACCAAAAATACATCCTCCTATAGTTTCAGGTCTCTACGATCAGCGGTTTAAGCTGTGCATTGATTGTCAGTTAATCATTCAGGACCAAGCATTTTATATATTGAAGAATACTAAAGATGCTGTATAAATTAAAATAATGTATAAATGATTTAAGTGATTCAATTTGAGTGATTCAAGAGGAAGGTTTATACGTATAGTTTATCTTGGAATTCCCGCGGGAACTCCGAAATTACCGCAGATGAAACCGCGGGGGACAGCTAATAGGTAAACAATTATTATTATTATATTTTAGTTTCTTTTTGTATAATTATTATTTTTTATGTTAAATAAAATTTATTTACTAAAGAAGGCATTTTACTCGATATGAGGAGTGATTTACTCTTAGATATCACAAAATTTAATATGAAATGTTGTTTAATAAACTTCATGCTTGCACCCCGGCACACGGGTTGCTGAAGGCTCGTGATGTGGAGGGTGCTCGCTCGGTGCGAGACGACACGGAATATACACTCTGTAGTTTAAGGAGTGGTTTAAAGTACACACCTTACACATGGCTGGAAATTTTGATAATTTTGTACATGGTAGGAAACAGCCGTCAGATTTTTTGGAGAATCACTCAAGTTATTAATGCGAAAGTTTGTGATATTGTGTGTTTACTGTATGCTATTTCGTTGGTAAGCGCATTATTGTATAAGGTAAAAAACTTTGGCAAAAGTTGGCCGAAAAGTTACGAGTAAAACTAAAAGTGCTTTTTCTATGAGATTTTACAAGTCCAACGATGGATATGAGAAAGTAATTCTCTTTTGGTTTGTTTACGGTCATGAAAAGTAATCAGAAGATAATGAAATAATTACGCAATAATGAATTCTAATATCTACCTATTTTGTCATTTCTTACACAAAACAAGATATCGCGGTTTTAGACTCGATAACGTTGAATAAAAAATATTAAATTTTTAAAGTGCTTCCAGCACCGTGCGTCTGCGTGCCTATCCATACTTTACTACTTTAAAAATAATATAACATTATGCTATTTGACAGAAAATGAGACAGGATGGTGTGACATTTTTGTAATATCCTTTTCGACGATGTGTCCATAGCCCATAGCCCTTTGCCATAAAGGCACGAAGAGCTCACATATTTTTTTTTTCGGTGTTCGAGCCAGTGTAGCTCTTTGTTTACGATACCCGAGCGCTAGTCTCTTGCGGCCGCACTCATAATGATTACTTAATTTTAAGTAAAAAATTTTAAAACAAAATTGCCGCAATCTGAGACTTTTATTAAATTAATGTTAATTGGCATTTGACTAATTAATTTAAATTTTATCAAACTGTTTACGCATATACTGTGAATTTTCTTAATATTTATCTTATATCTTATAATTATATAAAAATGAATCCCTATTTCCCTTGGTCACGCCATCACGCGTGAACGGCTGGATCGCTAATTCTTTTTCTGTTGTGTTTGATATTGTAAGGACAAGAAGAATAAAAGAAGTTTGGAGTTCCTGCGGGAATTCCTAGGCTCACACGGGTGAATCTCCGAAATGGTGAGACCGAGTTTGATGGGATTTTCACCGCTAATTAGGTGACCGTAAATAAGGCTACTTTGGAGTTCCTGCGGGACTTCCGAAACTCACGCGAGTGAAACCGCGAGGCATAGCTAGTTATTAATAAAAAAGATACTTGTCAATTTGATGTCTTCGTACAACCGGTGTTTTATTTCCAAAAAAATAGTCAAGTGTTAGAATTAATAAATAGGTTACGTAGGTATTTCTGATGCGGACTGTACGCCAAACACTGTATTGTAAGATATATTCAGAAATGAGGACATGCTGTAGAAGGACCAAAGTAGCCGCCATAATGCTCTAAGTAAGCTTAATTGGTAGTGGGCGAAACATATTATCGGTTGTTGTGATAGAAAAAGAAACTGGACTTGTTACAAAGAAGTCTTATTTTTAATATTCGAACATAACATAGACATATGAACAGAATACGCAAGTTATCTCTCCAAGTGTGCCGCTAATAAGCTCTGTTGCGCCAATTTCCAGGTCGGCAATGCACCTGCATGCCCTATGGTTGCAGATGTCCATGGGCGGCGGTAATCACTTACCATCAGGTGTACCACCTGCCCGTTTGATGACGTAAATAAAAATAAAAAAAGCTAGGACCAAAGCAAATCGTCGTTAAAAAACAAAAATGGTTTGTTGAACTATGTAGGCCTATAATTATTAATTCTTATATCTGAATCAGTCCCATTACTAAGTTTACTTTCAACAAAAATTTTGCCACTGTTGTTAAATAATAATATGTTTTTAGATTTTCGCGTTTTGAGCAAATTTATATTATGTAAATTCCCGCGTAATTTACATAATATAATAATAATATGAATATTATTTTAGGAACTTGCCCCATCTATACCATGTCTGTCTGAGATATTAATCATTCAGGACAAAAATGTAAAAATATTGTGGTAAAAATATATCTATTATTCAATCTATTTTTGTGATCATAATAATAATATGGAATAATATTTTCTTTTCTTCGCTATCGCTCATACAGATAGATTGATGCTCTCGCAGGAAATTGAAATAGAGGTAGGTACCTATGTAGTTTCGCGCTCAATTTGCGTTGGTTTTTTTCTTTATCGGCAAGGGTCCGCGAAGTTACTCGCCACCACGTTGAATTCAAATGAGGTTAGCAATATGGGGGAGGAGTGGCAATGATGGTATTGGTAGTGATTTTCCAATTTCCGCTACGAAAAGAATTTAACCAATCCGCTTTTCCTGCCTCGCCTAACTACTTTCGAAGACAAGTTTTATTGTTTCGACGTTCAGTTTTCATTTATAGTTGGCAACCGATACTTTTCTTAAAACAATAAGTTTTGAGAGCACTATATTTAAGATCATTTTGTACACTTACCTCCGCACTCAGAGTCCACTTTAATGATTACTTAGTTAAGTATAGATTTTTAAAACAAAACTGCCGCAATCAGACAAGTTTAATAAATTAATGTTAATTAGCATTTAACTAATTGACGGCCGCACTCAGAGTCGACTTTAATGATTACTTAGTTAACTATAGATTTTTAAAACAAAACTGCCGCAATCAGACAAGTTTAATAAATTAATGTTAATTAGCATTTAACTAATTAACGGCCGCACTCAGAGTCGACTTTAATGATTACTTAGTTAAGTATGGATTTTTAAAACAAAATTGCCGCAATCAGAGATGTTCAGTAAATTAATGTAAATTGGCATTTAATGAGATGTAACTTAATTAGTTAATTGCCAATTAACATTAACTAATTAAACTTGTCTGATTGCGGCAGTTTTGTTTTAAAAATCTATACTTAACTAAGTAATCATTAAAGTCGACTCTGAGTGCGGCCGTTAGTGAGTACCTACATCTATAATCTGTAGGTAATAAGGTATAGGTGTATAGGTAATAAGGGAAAATTATTTTAATATCAATGGACAAATATATTTTTCTTAGTTATGCACATACGCTCCCAAAAATTTAGTTCAAAAAGTCCTTTAGTTTCTTTGAAGATTTAAGTGTGTCATCACTAGGTACATAATATATAACTTACTTGATTACTTAGAATTTAGATAACTCTCATACAGATGAATATTTCTCCGCATGCATAGGTAAAGACCGCAATTCACAATCGTATTTTGGCATTTATATTCGTGGAGAGTCTCTCTGGGAGGTTAAAGATGACCTTTTTATCAAGGAAAGTGCTGCGGTCGGGTCAGAATTGGCTTTTAAATCCTTCACTGGCCCTTTTGAAGTTTGCCAGTAGACCCCTACTTAGGCCCTTGGAATACGCTTAATCTAAGTATGGCGGACTACATTTATACTTTATACTTTGCTACACACAAACTTTAGTTCAATCGACCACGAGAAGTTTGCCGGCAAATTTAATTAAATCCAAAGGTTTCCCGGAAAATATTTGTCTGAACTCCGAAGTGCATCTTAATGTGATTTCAAAGTGTTTCTTGTTAAAAACGAAGAGAAATACGAGACGTATACGAATGTATTCGTATTTCCTATGAAAATTCGTTTCTTAAGGCACCACAACTAATAAGGACTAGTGTAGTCATAAGTTTACTAAGCTACATTTTTTAATTTGTCAGTAAAATAATGAAATCTATACTATAATAAGAGTAGAATCCACGTTCTGTACATTGAATTGAATTGAATTTACATTGTACAGGTATACACTTTTATGTTTAAATTCCAAAATCTATTTTGGACCTACCAACTGGAAAATTTAAAAGTACCATAAAAAAATTTTTTTATTGAAAAAAAGGGTACTACACCACTGATGCTTACATAAGCGATAAATCAGAATGGACATAATTGTTTTATTTATTAATATTTTAAAAATAACAAGGTTATATTTTGATATTGCTAGACATAAGAAACGACATGATGAAATCTGTTCATATTGTTGTTATTGTTTAAATTACTACTGAATGACTATTCGAAGCGCCTGTAAAAGATTACTTGAATAAAGATATTTTGATTGATTGATTGAACATTTTTAACAAAAATTGACAGGGGGCGATAAAGGAAGAGTAACTAACCACAAAAAAGAGTTTTTTAAATTATTTTCTGTCTGTCTGTTTACGATAATCTCCGAATCTACTGAACGGATTGTCATGCGGTTTTCACAGGTACAGTAAGCTTAGCCTGGAGCTACATAGGCTTTGTTTAATTTAAATCGAACGCCGGAAAAAAAAGTTGTTATACATAAGTATAAAAACGTTTCACGCGGGTAAAACCGCGGGGCACAGCTAGTATTACAATAAAATAACATCCTACTTTTATATTTTAAAACGGCTATATTTATAATTCCGGCTTTATAATTGAACATTTAACTACAACGCCAGTGAGCCCGTTTGAAGTTTCCGCCTATAGCTAATATAACCAAACATAATTTAAAACTTAAAACTTTTCCTTTAAAAGGTGAATCAGAGAGTTCGAGCACGTCGTCAGCTAGTTCCCAAGAGGATGAAGAGACAAAAGCAGCGTGGATGAGAACGCCGGTGGGGAGTGTGGCGGTGAAGAGCGGGGAGGACGCGTTGCTGACGTGCGTGGTCCTCGGGGCCAGGAGGAAACCTGTGCTGTGGAAGAGATCGAGGGACATGCAGCTGCTGACCGCGGGGAACGTGAGGGTCACCACAGATGATAGAGTGCAAGTGCTGCACGATGATTGTGAGTATAGTTTTATAGCTCTTTAGGTATGGATTAGGTGTGGATTGCGATGAAGACGTTTTTCCGAGATCAAGTTGTTGATTCAGGGCAAATCATTCAGAGCGTACCTTCTTTAACTTTTAAATCACGATACAAATAAATCGTTTTGCTAAGGAAAGGAATTTTAAAAATTCAGCTATCTGAAAACAAATACATAGAATCAAAGTCTTTAAAATGTCTAAAAATCCAAAAACTTCCAGCCGACGAGCCTCTTCAGGGTCCAGGGATCACGCGAGGCGGCGATGTGTGGGCGCTAGTTATAAAGAATGCGCAGCCCTCGGACGCCGGCCTCTACATGTGTGAACTAAACACCAAACCACCTGTCAGAAGTTTTCATAAACTTGATGGTAAATTATGATAAGTTAAACAAGTTACACCTTACATTCTTATCAATCTAGAGTACAAAATGGCCAAAAACAAATGCATTCGAACTCGTTTGTTCACTTTCTTTTCTTTCTTCTTTTTATTAACAATCGATATGAAATTTCCAGTGATATCCAGAGGTCTTACTCCACCAAACAGTCAGAATATAACAGACAGTTACTCAGCGAACACGCCAACGTTGACGTCCATTACTCTTGCTCACAATTACACTGACTGCTGCGTGTCGTTCAATGTCAGCAGAAACTGTTTAGGCTTCTGCAGCATACAGGATATCCTGGAAGGAACCGGTACGGACCCAGAGATATGCCAGCCTGACTTTCCCTCTATCGTCAAGTAAGTTTTTCTCTTTTATTAGACCATCCTCTGCAATGTAATTAGTTAAATTGGATACTTACTCTTTGTATATTTGTAAGCATTTTCGTTAATGTGTTTGCAACTGATTGTATGATGGGAATGGAGAAATTAATTAAAATTGAGAAGAAGAAGAGAAGGAATCGGAACAGCTAGAACATCGTTGAAAGTCTGATAAAGATTATTTTTTGTCACGTTGCTTTCGTTTGCGTTTGGTGACGAACATTTTTAATAAAGTTAATTTTGTTTTGCGATTTAATTACTCTACGACACCTTTACAAAATATTATTCTTTCAGGTGCATGGCCGACGGTCGTAATCACGTCCCCTGCTGTGTCCAAGAGCGAGTACCTGATATCTGTATGGACGTGTGCCGTGGGGAATTCACCCCTGTGACTGATAATATTAAGACACATTACTCTTGCTCCGCTTATATGGAGAAGACTTTAGCTTGTATCGTCGAAGGCATTGGTTAGTAAGTCACAAGCTTAATAATTGAGTGGCCAAAACAAATAAGTAATTATGATTTTTTCATCATTTATCAACTACCATTGTTATGGAAGAGTAACTGAATTGATCTCATTCACAGAACTTCTACCGAGTCCTCCCGAGGATGTAACTGTGGAAACTCTCAACGAGAGACAGTTGAATGTGTCTTGGAGCCCACCTATAGAGAACGCAGAGACGGTCACAGAATACATAGTAAATGTGACCACACTAAGAACGTTTGATCCGCGTCCTGTAGAAACGTTTGGGGACACTAAGAAACTTAACTCAAGTACGAGGATCATACGACCGGTCACATACAAAGTGCCAGCCAGCAAGACTTTCCTGGTATTGAACGATCTACTGCCGTTCACGATGTATGAGATCACAATAACTTCGTATAATATACACGGTTCGAGCTTACCCAGTTATGCGGTCAGGTTGGTATTACCATTAGTCAATTAAACCTAACAACTATTCAGAAAAAGAAGTTTAGATACTGGAAATCAGCATGTTTACGCCAAGACAATATCTTCTCTTGACTTGGATTAATATTATTAATGCTCTCAAACTTGCCTAGGTTTATAAGATATACCCTGAGGTGATTAAAGCGTTTTCCTGACTTGGTGAAAGTGTTTTTATACAAGTATTAGGTGCACCAACCACGTTAAGTCACGTTGAAGATTCGTCTCTGATTGTATGATAGATAAATCCATTGCATTCCAGATCTCTAACACTCACGGCTGATAAAATGAAGAATACAGAAGTGGCAGCAGCGCCCAAACTACCCAACGTCAGAGCGTGCTGCTTCGCACAAGGCGTGAAACATTACGACTGCGTCGACAAAATGTGTGATCCCACAAAGACATTTGATATTGCAGTACGTGTCCATGTCAATAAATTATCGGGATTTTATGTTTGTGTCCATTTTACATTGTTGGGTTTTATGATCTGTTTCCATCATCATAATTATACTAGCTGTGCCCCGCGATTTCACCCCCGTGAGTTTCGTAATTGCCGCAGGAACTACAAAGTAGCCTAATTTACTCTTTATAACGTCAGAAAAAGTGAAAGTCCCGTCAAAATCGTTCCAAACGTTTCGGAGATTCACCCGCGTGAGTTTCGAAATTCCCGCATTAACTCCACACTTCTTTTATTCTTCTTCTCTTTACAATAATAAACACAACAAAAAGAATTACCTAGCGAAATTGGTCCAGCCGTTCACGCATGATGCCGTGACCAAGGGAAATACGGATTCATTTTTATATATAGAATATTGATACCTAAGCCATTTGAGTTCAAATCATATCTACATATCCCAAAAAATATTTCAGTTGAATATACAGTGACTTACAGTAAAACTTTTAATATAATTTAGTAAGTCATTTTGATGTTCGAAAAAATTTACAATTAAGCCAACAGTAAGAAAGTCGACAGCAAATACCTGCTTAAGTTAATCTTCGTGAATACATCTAAACGCCTTGTCATCACAATATGCATAAATGCACAAAATAACGTATAACAACTTCAAAAACCATGACTCTCACTTACACAAGCGATCACGCTGGCACTTATCAAGCACACCATCCCCATTTGTGACTAATGCACTATCATCCAAAGGCGCCTTTTCTAACACGCAGTTACAGGTCACAGATCTGATGATCTGCGCCCCCTGGGCCGGGGTCACCTTCGGGTGTCTTGCCAATGGAATGGACCACACACCATGCTGCCGCTCCAGAGGTCTTCCAGATCAGTGTCTACCTTTGTGCAGTGGCAATATTACTTCTTTGGACTTCAATCATTTTAAGTGAGTATACATTATTCTTCATTCAGGTTTCTCTGTGCATAGTTATGTAAGAAGATGAAACTGCTAGCTGTATATATGTTACTAGCTGTCCCGTGTGGTTTCACCCGCGATAATTTTGGAGTTCCCGCAGGAATTTCGGATTACAATATAGACTATGTTACTCAGGGATAGCTTTCTAACGTTGAAAGAATTTTGAAATAGGTCCAGTAGTTTTTGAGTTAAATCGTAACAAACAATAAATCAAATCTTTCCATTTCATAATATTAGTATGAATAACTGTAGATCCGAAATTAATGTAATCTAAGAATATCATATAATATTTAGATGAAAAACAAAATCTGTTCAGATATAAAGGAAAAGAAAAATATTCGGGTCGATAAAGGTCTTTATCGTCGAATCCTCATGATAGCAGAAGGTCGTTAGTTCGTAACCGACGACGTAACGACCAGCATCAACAACACGCTGATAAAGCGCTTACCAGGCCACTGTTCTGCACTTAATGAATGGAAGCATCTGAGGCAATGCTATGACCTTCACTACATCGATCTATGGGAATGTAAACCTCAATCAACTGAGAGTATGCTTACAAACTTCGAATTTATTCTTTACTAGCTGTGTCCCGCGGTATAATAAATATAAAAAGTGATAAACTAAAACTGATAACGACAGCAAAAATTTAATGATTATATATGTTTATTTACTATTCATACTACACACTCATACTACAGATAAAAACTTAATAAAATAATTACACATTAAAAATAATTATTAAAATAATTAAATAAATAATTAAAATAATTACAAATACCTAAATACAAAAAATTTCATGATGAAGCCCTGCTGTAGTTTACTAAGAATGGAAGTCTCCATTACCGTAACTAATTCCTTCTCTCGCAGATGCCTCCGCTACATGTCGGCATACACCAACTGCCTGCTTCAGGGCTACGGTGTCTTACCCGGAGCCCCTTCTCGACTCCACCTGACCAACATTGATACGGACTACGCCGTGGTCCACTGGTCCCCTCCAGCAGCACTAGCCGATACTGTCATGTATTACAATCTGCATTACAAGGCCTTACAATCAGACGAAGACTATAGAACGTTGGCAAAAGTGAGAATTGATTAATTTTAATTTTCTTTACTGAATCAGTTACCTTACATATCTTCGCTGAATCAAGCAATTATAAAGGGCTTAGTTAAGATCCCAATATTTTTTAAAGACCACTCCTATCCAGTTTCACTCGAACCGAAACCAATTACAATTTTAAATTAAGGTTCTTCTTAACAACGCTGATATTTCCTGAGAAGTTACAAAAAAAAACAGTTACCTGGGTTAGTTAATTATTGATTTATATAAAAGTATATAGATATATATCTTCCGCTCTTAGTAGGTACTTCATTGTGACTTTTCCAAAACACGTCACTATGTAGGTACCTGACAGGCTCAATTCGGCAGAAAACTATAGTGTTTATATGTTTGCCCATAAACAGTTACACTCGCCTTACATATTAGAAGACCTGGAATCTAATACTGACTACGAGATCTATGTGGAGGCGGCCAACGAGCACGGAGTGGGGGAAGCCTCGCCCAGACTTATATTTAGAACTGAAAGCCAGGTAAGCTACAAAAGCTCTGAAATCTATGTAAATGGTGACGTAGTTTCTGTCTCGTTGGTCATTTTGGCCCTAAATTGAGATAACACTTTCCTCTATCTTAATTAAAAATAATTTCAAAAGAAGACAATTATTAGTAATTACACCGAGATCGAAACCAAATCTTTTGTTTTTCACCATCAAAAGACCTATGTTTTAGTAATGAACCAACCCGTAAAACTAAACCCGTTTATGTCACCAGTATACAAATAGTGCCTATGCTGCTAAAATACGATTATGTAGCGCAGTCACAGTTGTAATTATATGATTGACGTTGCATAACTTTTAGTGTAATGCATTCAAACAGGTTGCGCGACTATAATTCGGCATTGACGCTTCGCTTCCCGTCCCTCCTGACGCCTCGCGTTCATGTACGAGTCGAACGAGACCCGTACACAAGGAAAGTATATTTAAAGGCTTTGTCTAATTACTAGGTGATAGAAGAGGAGGCGGAAGTATCGAACTCCTACAACATAACAGCGTGCTGCGTGAACGTGCAACTGGCGGGAGTCTGCATGCCGCTGTGCTCTTACGACGCCAAGATGTCTGACCTGCGCACCCTCGCGCCACTGTGCATGCAGGAGTTCCACAAACTGCTGAGGTGTGGTGCTGGAGGTAAGATCTCTTTTCTTTTGTACCAGGTGGCGCATCTGTATGTCAGCTCGCTGCTGTTTTGTTGTCAAGTTGACTAAACCTTATGAGATCCTACATCAAAATACCTACTCTATAACCCAATCCTATCATTTTTTATCTTCTTTATTTAGTGATGTTCTATCGATCTATCGGATTGGTGCAATTCAAATAGAATGGTGGGATTCGCTCCCCGGACAAGACACAGTTATATCTCTCGAAAACTAACTGCTTGCTGGATGTGGTCAAATTAGCGGCTGTACGTTTGCTACAGTGCACTGACGTACATTACTTATTATAACCTCAAAATACAGGCTTTGTTTCAACGCAATCAGCTCATTGTAAGAGTTGTGATAATAATTTGAATTTCTTAGTACTATAGGCGCGACAGCTATTTACTATAAATACGTTTACATATTAATCCAAACTAAAATTATAAATGCGAATGCAAGTTTATTTGTTTGTTTGTTACGCTTTCACGCCTCAACCACTCAACCGATCACCGTGAAATTCTGCATGCCCGCTGTAAGGGGTACAGAAAAGAATTTAGGGTACTTAGTATCATATCATATCATATCATAATACTTTTTATCCAGGACGCAACCATCAGCAGTGCTGCGCGCGACGCGGCGTCCCGGCGAGTTGCCGCGGCGTGTGCGCCGGCGCATACTCAGGGAACATTAACACGTGTATTTCTTATATCGGCAATGTTGTGCAATGCTTCGAAGAAGGTTCGTTGAGCATCATATATTTACAAATTATTTTTGTTTGGTCTTCGTTATTTTGTCTTACAGATCTTAAAGACAATAAACTTTGCTCACGAAAGATGAACACCCCGAAAAAGCAGTACTTCATTTATATAAAATAGAAGTGTCCGTTTGTAATTCCAAATTAACAGCTTTCAATAAATGCATATGAAAGTATATACGGTACTTACATTTTTAAAAAAACTTTTTCTGTCTGTCTGTTTGTTCCGGCTAATCTCTTAAACGGCTGGATCAATTTTAACGAGTACTTCACTGGCAGATAGCCGATGTTAGGCTACTTTTATTTTATAAAAAAAATTGTTCATTCCAAAACTCACCGCGGGGCACGGTTTATGATATAATCTCTACAGTATGTACTATGTAGATAAGTGTGTATGTCCTGGCAATCCATTGGAAAATAGTTAATAGTAAATAGAATTTTTCAAAGGCAAAAGTTAATCTTTGTCACCAGGCACAGGCCTCCTCCCGGGTCCACCGCGGGAGTTCCACGCGATCCTGGCAGCGAGACAGCTGTTCCTGGACTGGTCCCCGCCGGAAGACGGCGCCAATGCCACCTCATACGTGGTGCACTGGCAGAAGGTTGAGAACAACTCTCAACCCTACTATTACAATACCTTGCAGCTAGATAATGTGAGTAACGTTGAATTTGTGCGCAACTATTATAAGATTCGTATATCATATAGATTATTTGACTCCAACAATCAATTTGACCTCAAATCTCGAATAATTGAAATCGGAAAAGGCCTCCTATTTTTTTCAATATTTCAGTTTTTTTTATTTGCTTCTCAACACTATTTTAAATACTACTACCGCCGCACTCAGAGTCGACTTTAATGATTACTTAGTTAAGTATAGATTTTTAAAACAAAACTGGCGCAATCAGACAAGTTTAATAAATTAATTTTAATTGGCATTTAATGAGATGTAACTTAAGTACCTAGTTAAATGCCAATTAACATTAATTTATTAAACTTGTCTGATTGCGACAGTTTTGTTTTAAAAATCTATACTTAACTAAGTAATCATTAAAGTCGACTCTGAGTGCGGCGGTTAGTCTATAACTGTGATGTACTCACTTATATTAGCGCGTACCTTTTGATCTTGTAGCACATTTGTGCACATTTTGTTGATGATCAATAAATAAATAATCTCTGGAGTAAATAACAGAAATATTTATCTACTCGAAACTATTTACGATAAATTCCAAAAGTGATTTCCTTTTTGGAGTTAGCAGTGAATGTGTATTTGCGTTCCGAGTCGCATAAGAATAACAGAATTCTGATTGCGCAGAAAGCGAACGTGTCGAGCACGATGTACCGGTTAGATGGTCTCCAGCTCAACACTACTTACCACGTGTTCGTGGTGGCTGCCAACGAGCACGGCACCTCGCTGCCTTCCAGCATGCTGGTACTCAACATCACCGATGAAGGTGAGGCCTTGCCTCCTACCCTCTTACCCTCCATACCTCTGAAAAGCCCTCAAGGCAATTTGAGAAAGAAAGAAAGGAAGAGGTTTTATAACGTCCTATGCAAGAACTGGTGAGATCCAGCCAAGTTTGTCATGGATAAAGCTAGCGATCTCGTCACGTTCAAACAAATTCCAAACAAAATCCATCGATACTAATATGTAAATAATCTGTTCATTATCTACAAGACCGATCATCGTGAAATTTTGTATACACTTTGTCAGGGGTAGGTAGAAAAAGGACATAAGGCACTTTCTATCCTGGGATTCTCGCGTCAACTCCGAAATCAACACTTGTGAAACCTTGGGGAACAGCCCGCTGTATAGATTTTTCTCCAGCTATAGATCACATAAAATTATCTTCAGTTGTAGCTTTTCTATCCTTTCTGTTTTATAGCCCCTACACTGGCTATAGAAGCACCAAATAGGTATTTGATGTGCGTCTTTTCATGGGAATCCCTAGGCTTGTCGGAAAATGACGACATAATATTATAATGTATGAACTTTGAACTATAGATGTGAAGATGAATTTGTGTTAAGCGTGGACATCATGCATTGACCTCGTGTATAAAATATCTTATAGAAGCTCCATCAATCAAGGGGTCAAGTTGATGACTCTTAACTATGTGTTTGTTGTAGTAGTGGAGAAGGAGGTATCAGGGATCCCCTCTCCGCCGCACTCCCTCGCGGTCGCCTCCCACTCCGCCACGTGGCTCGCGCTGAGCTGGCAACCGCCGCAGTTCTCGCACCCCGACGACAAGATCACATACACGTGAGTAGCATTATAGTGATATGAACCGTGCCCATCATCATCGTCACATCACCCGACAGACCTCATGAGCGTAGCTAGGGATTATATCTTGGAGGGGCTACAGTCCAGCTGAATTAACCACAGTCATTTAACGACTTAACGAGATCATTATCTTCTATACTAACATTATAAAGAGGTAAATTTTGTGAGTTTTTAACATTGTACTTGTAGGGGATAATGGATCTACCTAACCGATTTTGAAAATTTCTTTACTTACAGGAAGCCACGTTAGTCCTGATTGACATAGGGTACTTTTTACCTCGAAATTCCCACGGGAACTCCAAATTGATGAAAATTTCTGTTTAATCTTAGTAAAAAAAATATGTTCTTACCTATACTATTTTTGCTACTAACAGCTAGTCTAGGTGTAAAGTAAGCAACGCAACGCCCAGCAAGCACAAAACCATGGTTAGATACATTGGTGCTAACTGGATACAAATTGAAAGCCTGAAGATACCACCATCCCTGTGTTAACAGGGAAGATTGGTACCTACTTCCTCTAAAGACCGTACTTTGAATGAACACCGCTAATCTTCAATGCTCGCTATTGAACGGTTTTTTATTATTCGCATTAATTGCCTCCCGACATTTTGTGAGCTGTTCAAAAGTGCGGACAAGTTAATCACCGCGCTGACGCAAATTGCAATCATTGTGTAATTACAAAGGAGAGGGGGTGAGGTGGCTTTCATCTTTTAAGATGAGATCGATAACCTCGAGAGCAGGGAATATTTTTGAAACAATACTTCTTTAGACGTAATGGGTAATTGAATACTTTGGTATAAGTAAAGGTCACATTTTTCAACCTTCTTTGTTAATATAATATATGATATGACCAAAGCGCAACGGAAAAAAACAGCTATCAGCTTCCACTCAGAAGGCGGCAACTTCAAAACGACAACAAGGTTCAGCAAATTTCAGACAATTAGTTTTTATTTTTTATTGCTAAACTAATTTTGAAGAAAAAAAAGTATTAATTTAACTATTTAGTTTTCAAATATGTTATCAATAATAATGATTTTGTTTTTTTTTTTTCACATTTATTTGCTGTCGTTACAAACCTGTTAATACTAAAATACGTAACGTATTTCTATTGCAATTCCTTTATTGCTTTTTAAGGTCAGTTATTGCATAGAAACAGCCATTAAGACTATCTTAAACGAACAGAAACTCCGTTGTTCTCTACATTTAATTACAGTTGCGAACAAACAGAAAGATGGACTGTGATCTTGTTGGTTGAAAATCGCATCGAGGCCTCTGAACCTCAGTTTAATAAACAATTCAGTCTTTAGATCCCTAGGTCCCTAGGGACCTATCCCACTCAAATGAACTTTCGTTTAGTTTATGAACTCTAAAGTCCAATTAAGAAAGATATTTTATAAATTACTAGCTGTTTACTGCGGTTCCACACGCCTTTCATTTTTCCTTTATATTATTTATTTATGTGATTGATTTGGAAGATCAGCGTCGGGCCCCCCGGTTCCCGACTTATGCTGAGCTGGTTGCCTATTTGTTGCGACACGCTGGTTGCGCTTGTTTATGTTATTTCATATATTAACTGTTGTCGTAACAAATAAAGTTTATTTCATTTCATTTCATTTCATTTCAATCGCGCGTTAGGTTGTGATAAGTTATGTTTATAGCTAACTATCGGTGTCGCGCGGTTTCACCCACGTGGGTTTCGGAATTCCCGCAGGAACTCCACAGTAGCATTTACTACTTAAAAAATCAGCTAATTAGTAGTGAAAGTCCCGTCAAAATCAGTCCAACCGTTTCGGAGATTCACCCACGTAAGTTTCTGTATTGCCGCAGGAACTCCAAACTTCTTTTATATAAACCTTGTCCAGACAATAACAAATACAAAAAAAAAAACAATTATCCAATTTGGTGCAGTCGTTTGGAAGTTATGTGCTTAGCAACACATTTGGCAATTCATTTTTATTATATAGATTACTCAACTTGGCTGAGACATCATCTACTTACATGAATCTTAACATTCTTAACCTATAAGAGCCGTATGGACGCAGATAAGCAATAACATGTTAACCCACAATATTAAGTTATTGATTCAAAACGCTTTATTGAGAGTTATAGAGCGTTTTTTAATTATGTGTTTGCCTTATTACATTGTTTAAATACCAAAAAAACATTTAAACATAAAAAAATGCCGAAACAAAATGACGATATGATTTTAAAACACGATTTATTCAGAATTTCTCCAATGTGGGTAAACACACTTTTGCTTATCTATGTCCGTATATATCTCGACCCTGAAGTCTCGCTGTTACGTACAAGTTAATTAAATCGCTGAACACTCGATTGCCCGGCCGAAGTTTGGTCGGGACATAACATGATTACTTACACTTCTTTCATGTATCGATGTCGTTTCGATCAGATTGTTATCGACTCCATTTTCGGTCCTAATGAGGATCGGGGAATAGCTGGTAAGCTGGTAATATCATCTCTCATGACATATTTTGTTAGGATATTATTCTCTCAATACAGCATTGAATCAATACCTCAAAATAAAGCGCTTATTCTTATTAATTGTGTTTGTTTTGTTTAAAAGCATGCAAAGTGATACAGTCATATAACATCTGTTTCATACAATCTATGGTATTATTGTATAATTCATCTGAATGGGGATGTGGACTCCTTTTGAAAATCGAAATTCTAATTAGTCCGTCAGTTAGAAAATAAAAAACAATAGACACGTATTTTTTGCTTTTTCAAATAAATTAAAATATACAGAGATAAAGCGCATTTAAGTTTAGGGTGAGGGGGTCGTGACGTCACTAACCGCTAAAACCGCCATACAAACTGTCAACTCAATATATCGCCGTTATTTTTTGATTACGTAAAAAAAGAAAAAATACGTGTCCAATATTTTTTAATAATCTACAAGACGGACTAAAAAATAAAAATTAGTCAACAGCCCATTCTGTATAAATACCAATGTTGATAAAACCTACCCGTACCTTGGGGGTGTGTGGCTTCATACGTACAATACGTGTGCAGGTTTCCTCGGAATTTTTTCATACTCCGTCAAGCCTGTGGTAAATTAGTGGTACTCAATAGTTCCGTAGGCTCAGTTATTGAATTTCCAAAAAAATAGCGTCAAAGCAGAATTCTGAGGTAGTACAAGGGCTGCTCTACCTTTAAACTTCCGCTCTACCTGTAAGGGAGAAGTACCCGTATCACATCTAGTTTTATAATTATCTTCCCTCAGGCTATACTACAAGTCACCCATACAACCTGGACAAAGTAACGTGACAGAGATCAAGACGACAGTACCAGGTCACACTCTGGAGGAATTGTCTCCTAACAGTCAGTACGTCATATGGGTGAAGGCGCACGCACCCAACGGTGACTCGATGCCGTCAGAGACCCTGCTGGCGTGGACTGACCCTGCCTACCCGGCGTACGTCGAGGTGAGAATTATTTTATCCACACACAATATGTAAATTACCAGTACACGACTTCAATTGATTAATTTCGTTCGCCAGATCTTACCGACCCAATTCATACCAAACTCTAGACTCTGCGATGTTTGTTGAATGTTCTAAATCATTGACACCTTTCAGCCTCCGACCGTGAACCCAGTGAATCTCGTGGTGGAAGGCTCAAGCATGACAATCTTGTGCATTGCTATGGGAACGCCAACGCCAACTATATCACTTTACATCTCTGGTAAGTCCTCAAATACTTGAGCTGAAATTTACTTTCTAATAGAGAATATCTTGCAATAACTACTCCTTAACTTTTATTGTGTGATAGTCACGTATAAATGCCATTCTGTAGAGTGTTTCTTCAGAGTACGAGAGTTTCCTTTTCAATAATTTTCTTCTCCCGCAGGTCGGCTGGTCCGCCAAGAGGTGACCAGACATATGGTGACCGTGATCCACAATGTCAGCCGAGATATGGATCAGATCTCCTGCTATGCGGACAATGGTTATGGAACGCCCATGCAAGCCTCCAGAAAGATTAATATATCACGTAAGTTTGGTTTAGTCATTGATTCAATAAAAGGACATCAAGTATCATTAGATTGATATGCTATATTATATTTGTGTTGTTCTGTGTGTGTTCATTTGTGTTGTGTTTCTCCTCTTGCTTAAATAAATCTTTCTTATCTTATCTCATCTATGTTTTGGCGACTAAACAGAGACCAAAGAAATAAGTGATGTCATGTGATTACGCCTCACAAATATAATTTGACTAAAAATTTCTTACAACACATCTAAAATAATCATTGTTAATATTATATAAACGATTAAAATTAGTTCTGATCTAAAGGCAACATCGTTAAAAATATCTTCCTTCCAGACGTACCAATAATCCAGGCGTCAGGCATAACAATGGCGGCAGCTGGTGACTCTGTTATCTTGGAATGCCGCGTGGAAGCGCTGCCCAAGCCGACCATTGCTTTCTGGAGAGATCCCAATGGCCGGACTCCGGTTATTGACGGACCCAACTATACGATACAACTAGTAGCTGATTCTGAGGTAAGAACACCAGATATCAGCATGGGTAGTTTTGAGATTTTCCGTGGAACTTGAAGATTCTTGGATGAATAAAAAGTACACACTTTGTAGTGTTGTAGTCTTGTAGTCTTGTAGTACTTATCTTTGTGGAAAAACCACGTCAGTCTGATGCTGAAGTTGCGACGTGTTAAGAACAAGCCAACACGTACACACACATTCACATTGATCATTACATTTTCTTCATTTCTTTTGCCTTTTTCCAGCCCTTCTGAAGGTCAATTAGCCTTTTTTTCTAACTGTCCTAACTAATTAAAGATGTGAATATTTGTTACCAACCAGCACTGTAACAGCTAAATTATTTGAGCTCAATTAATAATAATAATAATCCACATCACAACACACAGATCTACTTGATCCCACAGTAAGCTATGTATTATTAGCTTGTGTCGTGGAAACCAAGCAGACGTGGTATATTCCTACTACATAGAATTACTTATATATATTACACTATAGATATATAAACACATCCAGACTGGAAAATGGAACCCTGTATTCATCACACAAAGTCCACCCCCACCGGGAATCGGACCCGGAACCCCTTGATTAGCGGGTAGGCATGGTGACCTCTGCGCCAATCGATTCGTCGAATTTGCAATTGCATTGAAATAAATAATTGAACATAAGGTATACATTTGTCAAAAAATTTATAATTCTCTAGAGAATTTATAAATTAACTATTACTAAGCCCCTGATATAAAATTACTTGCATAATTCATATTAACAAATAAGTTGTTTAAAAGCTCTAGTTAATTTCCAAAGTTTCCATTTATTCTATTTAATTAATAATTTCATCAACATTGTTTATATTCTTTAACTTTGTAAGAGATCCTTTAGCTAGAGAAACTTAAAATTAAATTACAATGTCAGCAAACTCGTATGAATATCTTATAATTTATTGTCTTCACAAAAATCCTTTGGCGTCTCGGGTTTCTTATCCAAATTCAATTTCAAATTTCATCGCTATAAACCTGAGGCGTCTTCAGTATTAGGTACCTCGTTTCATTTCGCTCTGTATTTACACGGATTATCTTACATTATGTAAATTCGATTATATGAAAATCCATTGTTATTCTTGGAGCTATTGTTTATTTAGAATCATCATGGATATAGAAGAATACTCTGATATTTTTGCATTAATTGCATAAATTTCGTCATCCGTTCTGAATTAATTTGCACAAATTTTTCAATTGGACGAATCGGTAAAATAAAATTGATTTAACTTATACTTAGTATTTACTTATAGAAAGCTACAGTGTTCCTGAGTGACATAGGGTACTTTCGATCCCGGAATTCCCACGGGAATTCCAAAATAGCGCGAGTGAAACTGTGGGGGATTGACTAGTATATGATGCTTAACAAGCTCTTCTTTTGTTCCTTACGTACCAGGACCTCACGAAGTACACGATGCGTTTAATAATAAAGAAGATATCGGAGGCGGACGAGGGCGACTACTACTGCCACGCGGAGAACGCGTTTGGGAAGACGCTGCGGCCCGTCTCCGTGCGTCTCAGGGCGACGGCGCCGCATCACAACGTCACCGAGTGCTGCGCGCAGGTGAGTGCGGACTGCGGGAGGAAATAAAACTCTGTATCTCCCCCCTCCCCCTGCCTCTCACAGAACTGATAGTAGATACGAATGAAAACTAGTGTCACTGGGTGAAAGCTGGTGATATTTGTAAATAAAACTGTTCATCAAGCACAAAAACATTCTTTAGCGTAACAAAATGTATTGCATTTAATTTTTTATGTTTTTACCTTTCAGTCACCGTTTTCTAAATTTACAGTTTTGGGAATATTGTGGAAAATATATTTTTCATTACTCATGCTCGGAAAGTAGGTCTGAAGTTGCCTGAGAAGCGGGTTGAAAGTAGCCCTTTTCAGCCCTAGGGAGAATCGCTTTCAACTGACAACTGTCAAATTATTAAAAAAAAACTAGGTCTATTTTCACATTTCTATTCAACCATGTTTCAACTTTCTATACAGCCAGCGCGATGTAAAATTGAAATAACGTAAAGTTTAAGTAGGTATTAATTAAAATAAAATTCACTCACTTTTTCTTAAGCTAATTCCTATTTATATTTTTTATTTTCTTTAATTAATACTTAATAATTAAAGAAAATATTTTTTTTAGGTCGCCACAATGTACATAAAAAATACTGGCTGAATAGCTAGCCGGCCAAAGAAAAAGAAATAGGTGGGAAAGTGTCAAGCGACTATCCGATCTTCACTAATTTTTTCTTTAGCTAATTCCTATTTTTATTTTGACTTTCCTTGCATTCGTAATGAAAAGCACAGTGTTACCCTCGGGAGAAAGTAACTTATTTAGTGCCTCGAACTATTGGCGCCCTCGCTACGCTCGGGCGCCAAACCCCGTCTCGCCACTAAATGAGTTACTTTCACCCCTTGGATAACAATGTACTATAGGATACCAGCAAAGGAAATCTTAGTTGAAAAGTTATTACCAAATAATAATGTATATATACCTAATGTATTAGGTATAACAATTTGAATAAAACTCTACTGCAGAAGCAACAACCAGCCTATTCCTACGATTGTTCTGGCAAAATTATCTCTTGCGTACAGCTCAAACCAAAGTTTAAATTCAAATTAATTATTTTATCGGACATTTTAGATGCGATGAACATCACTGTTACACTTAAAATGGCCGCCGGTATGGCTGCGCTTCGAACGTTGTCCGGGTTTTATGCAAATACACAATCGTGGTCCGCTAATTCAACGAGTATTCCACTAATTTATTTGTCGGTTCCCGGCATCTGTGGCGTTTTAGATTCTAGAGTCGTGAAAGGATTATTTTAATTCATAACGATCCCCGATAAATTATTAAAGATTTAGTGCTCGAGGAATTCGAAGTTTTCCAAATTATGCATGAATTTTCACTGTAATAGTAATTATAAAAATATTGTATCGCTTTTTGAAAATTAATAAGTATGCAAAAATTACATTAATATGTCAATGATAAATGGCATTTTTTTTATTTTTTTCGTTGGAACAGAACACTTCACACAACTCAAAAACACATGATATAAATGAATGAAATGTAATTAAAAATAAATTCAATTCAATTAAATTGTTAAATAAGCTTCGTTATCTCTAATACAAATAAGCTGCTGGCTTCTGGTGTGGGATAAACCTGTGGTTCAGAAGCCAGCGTTACCAATTCGCAGTGCTTCACTATTATAAATAACAGAAGTTTTTCTTAATTTTAAATACCTATTTAAATATATTGGGTTATAGGTGGTCTGAAAAATAATAATAAATCCAATTGATCAATTGATATTTATCTATCTACTTACCTTTTTTTTGGAAAACAGTAACGTCGTAACATAAGCAGAACATAAATTCATTTTTGCTCATGGGTCTACAAACCAAAAGGCTATAGGTGCGTTGATTAGTAAAAAAAACCTTTTAGCTGTATGTGTTAAGGAGGCAGGATTTCTAACCCTTCAGGTGCGTTAGGTCCTAATCCCGAAATGTTCACTTTTTAGGTCTATTTCCCTGAACGTCCACTTTCCTGAATGTTCAATCCATAATCATCCACTTCCCTGACGTTTTTGGTAGTAACATGGCATTGGTCTCGCAGATGAACGTGTCGTCAGCGTGTATCGACGCCTGCAGCTTCCACTTAGATATGGACAATATCATGGACCGGCCCGAATGCATGAACGACTTCGACAAACTCATGAAGTGCGCTGCTGATGGCTCAGGTAGACAAGGAGTTTTTAAGTCTCCCAGACTCTTATCTTTTCTCCTCATTTCTTCAATAGTTTTTACAATTATTTTTAACCATCCCTAGTAGTTCTACTGGTTGAACTATCAATAGAACTGCATGGACTTGTTTTTTTCCATTCTAGTCTACCCCAAGTCACAATAGAACATATTGAACACTCTCTTCCAAGTAGTTCTACTGGAAAAACTACCGATAGGACTGAATGGTATAGATTCTTTAGACATGCCATCATACTAAATATTGAAAATCGAAAAATAATATTACTTAATATATTTAAAGACTCCAAGAGTTGGTCTTCATATTCAATTCCCGATGATTGAGTATCATGACCAATCAATTTTTCTAGATTGTGAATTTAACTGCGTTTATCTATCGGGCATTATAGCGGTGTTAGGATATACTATTTTATAATTAAAAGCAACTAACTCTAGGACCTAATTCTATTGTAATTTAATATACTCGTTATGTAGACCACCGCAGCTGTTGCGCTTCTTGGGGTGTGCCCCGGAACTGCCTGGAGCTTTGCCGGGGAGGGGCCGTATCTCACTCCTGCGCCCTGCAGCACGCAAGAAGGGCTCTAGCATGCTTCAGGGATTCCGGAGCGAGACTACCTGGGCCTCCCAGGAATTTGAAGGCGCACGTTGCTCCGACACCCAACTCTGTTCTTTTGAGGTGAGGAAGTTCATTAACCGTACAAGTTAGATATATTCTCTGTTCGTTTATCGTCACTTGGTTAAATTTTTCTCATTATACACTGCGGCTGTACCCTCATATATTTCTGAATACCTTCAGAACACAGTTCATAGGACCCAAGATTTAATGCCGAGTTCACCCAAATTCCTATTATGCTCAATTGATTGAATTTTCCAATTACCTTAACAAACTTTTATAAGTCATCATGAGCCAAAACTTTTTTTTCTGGTAAAATGGTCGTACTTTTCGCTCAAAATAAATGTAGTCTAACCTCGTTATAAACCCTTCTTTACAGTTGGGAGCCACCGCTGAAGAACCCACAGACGGTATACCTATACCGCGTCTTCTGGAGGGCGTATGGTGCTAAGGTGCCAGAGAAACTAGACACGAGTGAGACCAGCGTGGTCCTTACTGGTCTGCAGGACGACGTGCGGTACGAGTGCGTCGTGAAAGCGGCCAATGATGTTGGTAAGTTGTTGGTCCAAGTTCCGGGATCTCTTTCATGCGAGTTCTCTGTCAGTAAAGGAATTTGTTGTATAAGGGGTACCTCATCATCTCTTGCGTTTGGTCTCGTAAAGTTTTAATTGTATAAATAGATGAACAACTATCCATGCAAAGAAACTTTAAGGAATTTATTTCACCACATGGTCAAATGTTGCCGTGCGTGGAAGTTCTAGATTCGATTTCCATTGGAGGCAACTTTATTTTCCGTTGTAGCTTTGTGTTGTTCTAATATTATGTATTGTGGGATTGTAGCGTTGTCGTTTTCCACTTGTTAGTTTGAGACCTAATGAGGAAATTCCTGTGCAGGAACATCGTCACTCAGCACGCCCATCACATTCACGACAGCGGGCCAGGAGACGGGAGCCGCAGCTGCCCCGGTGGTGAGGTCCGGGACAGCGACAGCAGTGGGCGTGGTGGTCGCGTGCGTGCTCGTAGCTGCTATCCTGCTGGCAGCCGGACTGTATTACAGGCACAGAAAGGTGAGAATACCTTACCTAAAAATCAAAATTATAACACTCTACAACACACACTACTCAGTACTCTATACTTCTACTTGATCCCGCACTAAGCTTTAAGCTTGTGTCATGGAAAGCAAGCAAACGTGGTTAATCTTTCCAGCTGAGAATCTCTCCAGATGCGACGAATTTGTTCAGATTCTACAAAGCCTATACATTTATCTATATCGCCTAAACTTACGAGTGTAATCCAGTGTTTATATCACCTAATTAAGTCCACTCCCACCGGCAATCGAACCTGGAACCTATTGATTAGAGTCATGGTGATCTACAGCGTCAATCTGGTCATGCCAATTATAATCAGCCTTTAGAACAATGGTAGGAGTTAATTGGTGTTTATTTTTGATTTCTAGAATCTCAGATTAAAAGCTCAAGGGGGAGTAGCGTTCGAAAACCCGAGCTACCTCAGAGAGCCGAACCCTGACACAGCTGTCAATGTAAGTATCTATACTGAGCATGGTAGCCGTAGGTAAAGGTAAATGATTGAACGTGGAAGTAATTTCTAATTTCTTGGTTGAAACAGGGCACGGTACCGAACGGTGCCGCGAACGGTGGCAACGGGGTAGCGAACGGAGTGTCCAACAGCGCGGCGTGGAGGCAGGAGACCCTCCAGAACGCTAGCACTACGGTCCCCACCCAGCGGGAGGTGGACCCAACTTTGTACGAGGAGCTGAAGCTGGGGCACGACGGCGCCGGCTTCAAGAGGCTGAAGCCATAGCCCGAGGCGAGCCGCTCGCCGTTTCGCTCGCCGCTCCGCTCGCCGCGAGTGGCGCCGAAGTACTGAGCGGCCGCGGGGTTGCGCACTCCTTTTACTCCTTCCACCCGCCACGGAACGAACCACGATATACGTATATCAGTCTCACAATGGCCAATGGGCAATGGGCATGATGATAAGGTATAAAAATTAATCGTAAGTCGGTTGGATAGTAAAAAAATAATAGACAAGTATTTTTTTGCTTTTTCGAATTATTCAAAACGTACTTAGACAAAACGCATTAAAGTTTAGGAGTGGGAAGGTGGTGGTGAAGGTGTGACGTCACACGGAATTTCAAATCAATGTATCGCCGTTATTTTTTATTAAGTACGTAAAAAAGAAAAAATACGTGTCCAATATTTTATATTCATCTACAAGACGGATTAAAAGTTCAAATTCAGTCATCATGCCCATTCTCGCATTGATTCGCTATTAAAAACCCCATTGCATATAAAAGTTACTTTGATATTATGATCTTTTTTTAAATAGCGTTGGTAAAACACAGTGCTGAAGATAACTAGCCTCCTTAGCCTAGTTCATAATCGACTATCTTTATCGTTACAGAAAACTATGAAAATCATCGTCGTGTCAGTCGTGTCACGTGATCACGAAGAATCGATCAGTCGTTCTATTTTTTGTGACCACGTGACATGACGATACGTTCCCTAGCGATAACGATTATAGATTGTCAACTTGGTTAAGGGGGCAGATATACAATAAAAAAATTGTGTGGATAAATATAGGGTGTCCAAGAAATGTAAATAATAATTAATATAAGTAGTATGATACTATAAACATATAGTATTATGTAAAAGAAGCGAATTATGGATTGAACAATGAAATTGTCGCTATGAAATATTATAATAATATACAATCGCAATTTTAAAGCTGGGGGCCTTTGCATAGTTATATCGTAATGATGATCGATTATATCTAATCGATTTTGCCTTTATTTTCAGGACAGTCCAAACCACGATAACCCAGTTTATCATTATCTATATTATATAGTTATCTATATTTTTTATGATAATAGGATATTAGACTTTTTTTAGTCCGTCATGTAGATTCATGAAAAATATTAGACACATAATTTTTTCTTTTATTACGTAAGCAAAAAAAAACGGAGATACGTTGAATCGAAATGTCGCGTGACGTCGAAACCAGGTACAGTTTTACCTGCATATGACGTTACGAGCCCCCACTCTTAAACTTTAATGCGCTTTATTTTCATTAATTTCAAAAAGAAAAATATACGTGTCTCTTATATTTTTATTCAATAACTGACGGAGTAAATAGAATTTGGAAAAAAAATAGTCAAATAGGCTAATCAGTAATCGGGCATAATCAAAGTTTAGTGTTTAGAGCACTGCAGTTTGATCTTTGGTGTTAATATTATGTTACAAATGGACTTAGGCGTAGTTCACATTAGAAAATATTTAGAGATGTCACAATATTTTATAAAAAAGAAATTTATCACATTCTTTATGTGCCCGTTAAAAACCGTTAAAATTGCAATTTATATTATTATATTGTAAGCATATTGTTCAAGTGGAGAGAGCGTGTTTTTAGTGAATAATTAGAGTAACTTTAGATATAGATAAAAAAAAATATTTTGTAAATTTTCAAAAAAAAATATCATACTTAATCTAATCAAAATACATGTGATTTAAACCAAAAAAAAAACCAACACTTCAGTGTAAGTAGGTACTTCTTATTCACTTTATGTAAATATTAAACTATACATAATTATCCAACGATAGGGGTCATCCATAAAGTACGTCACACTAATTTCGTGATTTTTTGACCCCTCCCCCCTCCTTATCACAGTTGGTCACATTTGTGAGACCTCTCTTACCCCTCACTAGTGTGACGTCACATATTTTGCAATTTTACATCCTAGAGATTATCTATCAAATTAAAACAGCAGTTCCGACAAAACAATTTAAACCTTTGTTCGCCAACAAAATAATTTAAACTATTAAACTCATACAGACAGAGTTGAGAAATCTTTAAAATGATTTTCATTAATAGTGAAATTTGTCATTTTTCATTAATTAGATGTATAAGATTTTGAAATGTGACGTCAGGAAACTTTTCACACAACGTCACACTTTGTGGAAGTGTGACGTACGTCATGGCTGGACCCTAATACCATAAGTTAAGTGTAACAGTTAATAAGAATACGACTAAACATTTGAATCAAGTAGGAAAGTTCTTAAATAAAACAAAAGATGTGCCTTCGAACAATTTATGAAGTAGTTTTAGAGTTAGATATATACTTATATCCAAATACCAGTGCAGTAATCTGTAGATACATATAGATTATTAAAATACCTAATCACACATTGTCCATAGAGTCTCGGATATTATACCGAGTAACATTCTAGCATTATTCCTCTAAAAAAGTTATCAGCTGCTCATTGATTTGCTAAATAACCAAGATAATATTATGTACACAGTCAGAGATGTAAAAATGTCCTCACAAAAAAAAACCCTGTAAAATAGATATTTTTTTTTAATCATACAGTTTGACGTGACAACGTTCTGTACACCAATTTTGCTTAATAAATCAAAAAAAATTTGATTTTTGTTTATCGACGCCATTTTTTGTAAGGACATTTGTATAGAACTGTAAATCTAGGTACAACTTAAAACAGTCTTTACGATATCAATGCAGCTTGCAATATTTTCCGATTAGCTGTATGCCCATGGCTACGGAATTATCATAATGGCGGCAGAAACAGGTATTTTGCAGGTCCCGTCCATTTTTTTTTTTTTTTTAGCCGACTTCCCAAAAAGGAAGAGGTTTTCAATTCGACGCGTGTTTTTTTTTTTCTTTTTTCTTCAATGTAAAGTCACTACTTGTATATTATATATTTTTGCAAGGAATTATCTTTACAGATTGGTTTTTTTTTTCTCGTCTTTTCGACTTTTTCCAGTTACTAAAACAGTCTAATTTATGCCTTACAAAAAATAACTTGATCTCATAATCGAAACATTCCTTTTTCTTTATTGTTAAGGTACAAACATTTGTTTCGAAAAATTGGTACATTCGAATTAATAAATTATCATTAGTACAGAGTAAATTACTTGTTTAAAAGTCATAATATGATATACAATAATCATTCTGATAGACTAGATGCTTTTCAAACATCCATCACTAATCGTAAGATTTTGCTCAGTGATTTATCTTTTTTCTGTAGTTTTCTGTTTTTTTAGTATTTCCTGAAATTATAGTTTATAAAATTAATGTGTGTAGGTTTGTAAATACTATAGAATAAAAATAATTATTATAAATACACGTTTCTTTTATTTTGTCACAGTTGTCGGCAGTTGTGCGGTTTTCAACAATAAAGTGATTTATGAGGAAGGTTTATACCTACGTGTAGTTTATCCTGGAATTCCCGAGGGATCTCCGAAATTAACACAGGTGATACCGCGGGGAACAGCTAGTCCTTACTATTATAAATTCGATCGTGAGTATCGTTGGTTTGTTACGCTATAACGTCTCAATGGCTCAACCGATCATCATGAAATTTTGCATACTCGTTGTCAGAGATACAGAAAAATCCTTTTGGCCCGGGATTCCCGCGGAAACACCGGAATTAACGCGGTTGAAACCGTGGTGAACAGCTAGTAGCATTTAAAAACACCGGTCTATCTGCCTATTCAGAGAGCTGTTTTATTCAACGATTAAAATTTACATCCAAATAGCTTTCCTGATAGTATTTTCCCGGGGAACGTTAAAAATTAAGAAAAGCACTTATCACGGCCACTCGCAAACGACCCCGTCATTCTTAATAAAACAATAAAAAAAGTTGTGCACAAAGTTGGGTGCCTTCTTTAAAAGTTCCACTTTCTCACTTTGACTGGAAGCAAAAAAGAAAAAAGTAATTTAAACTTGTTTGTTTTCAAATTATATTATCTAAGTCGGAATAAGCATAATTTCTTTTTTATTCAGGTAGATGGAATAAGCAAGGAAGTTGATCCGCATCACAACTTCTGACTATTTCTGTTACACTTTGAGAACCTTAGGCGAAATCCTTTATCAAATTATATTAATTATACTAGCCGTTCCCCACGGCCTCACCCGCGGTAATTTCGGAGTTCCCGCGGGAATTCCGGGAGACAATACAGCTTATGTTACTCAGGGATAATTTCGGATTCTAACGGTGAAAGAATTTTTGAAATCGGTTTTTTATTTTAATCGTAACGAACAAAAAAGTATTTAGCAATAAAGTTTGTTGCCCGTGATCTACCGATTGCACCGTTGCCGGTCTTTTTTTTTCATCCGTGTTCTCATTGGTTCCTAACTTCCTACCGATTTATTGTTTTTTCCGTGGTCAGATCAATCAGACTATGGAAGAATCGTACCTACGTTTAAAGATTGTCAATTATAATAGGTGCTTATGCTTTTGGAAGGATTGCTCACTGCGTATTCCTCACCCCTCGGGTATCTTAATATACACACCCAATTACAAATTGTAAACAATAAGAACTGAACCAACAAAAAAACGTACTAAACGAGAGTTTTCCAACATCTCTTCTTGAAACTTCACCGATTTATAAAGGCTGTTGTAAAAAATTTCGTTATTGTTATCAGAGTAGTAGGTCTTGGCTTTCTGAACGCCAACCGGGAAATTAGTAGGTAGGTACCTAAGGAAACTTATTTATCATTAGGACCCGTTTACACTGTTTCTTTTTGTAAAGGAGTAATTTCTGTGCCAAAATTATGGTTTTCGCGTGACGTCACTATTCTGACAGTTTGTATGGCGGTTTTGCGGTTAGTGACGTCACGACCTCCTCATCCTAAACTGTAATGCGCTTTATCTCTGTATATTTTAATTTATTTAAAAAAGCAAAAAATACGTGTCTATTGTTTTATTTATTTTCTAACTGACGGACTAATTACAATTTTGATTTTCAAAAGTAGTCCACATCCCTATTAATTCAGTGTTCTTTGTGAATCGATCTTAACTTTAAACGTCTCGTTTTATTTCTATAAAAAGTTGTAGATACAATTTTATCGTCTTGTACTTTTCACAAAAGAGATAGGTATACAAAGTTTACCTTTCGGACAAACATAATTAAGTACCTACCTACAACAATTAACGGATGTTTCGCAGCGAGTTTTAAGTTTTCATGTTGGGATTGTTTCGTATTTTTTAAGTCGATTGGACGAAGTTGTAGCGATACTATAGCGATGTACGAAAATCTGTAATCGGCTTTTTTGTTTGACACTTAAATGTTCACTATATTTTTGTAGCTGTTGATTTTCCAAATAAAGTCAAATAAAATAAAATAAAGGTATAACAGAAATAGGTAGGTAAAGGTCAGAAATATAAATCTTACATCTTCTTTACATACCTAGTATAAAATGAAGTTGTGTCCGCTGTCTGTTGGCGATAAATTTAAAAACTACTGAACGGATTTTCATGCGGTTTTCACTAATAGATAGAGTGATTTATGGGTTTATCGTGGAATTCCCCCGGGAACTCTGAAGTTACCGCGGGTGAAACGATGGGGATAGCTAGTGTTAGATAAATATAAATTGTTTGGCTGGATACTCATTTGAGGATAATATAGGGATGTTGCCTACTTTTGAAAATCAAAATTCTAATTAGTCCGTCAGTTAGAAAATAAAAAAACAATAGACACGTATTTTTGCTTTTTTAAATAAATTAAAATATTCAGAGATAAAGCGCATTAAAGTTTAGGATGAGGAGGTCGTGACGTCACTAACCGCAAAACAGCCATACAAACTGTCAGAATAGTGACGTCACGCGAAATTTCAACTCAATATATCGCCGTTATTTTTTGATTACGTAAAAAAAGAAAAAGAAAAATTTTTAATAATCTACAAGACGGACTAAAAAATAAAAATTAGTCAACATGCCCATTCAAATTATTCAAATAATTTTTTGCAGATATGATTTGTTGGACATCCTCTTAAGTAGATTTTAAATAATTGTAAATACTTGTGCCAGAATGTCCCTCTTCCATATCGTTAGGTAATAAAAACGGATACCTATACGGAAATAATGCAGGAGACTTATTGCTGATGAAACAAAACCTATAAAATAAACCAATTAAAATATTATTGTTAACTATGTTATTTAATTAAATTTTAAGTTTACCAACTATTCGTTACAAAAAACAATCATTAAAAGTTTTATTAAAACATAATAAAACAATACACAGCTGCTTGATTCGTCCTTTGTTTCTTTGTTCGTACCTACATAATAATTAGTGGTTTAATTTTGTATTAGTTTTATTTAGCTTATTAGTTATTATGTCATTGCCGCAAATGCACTTGTATGAGATTCTCTGAAATCGGCCTCAGTAAAATATCCAATTGGAAATCTAATTGGTGAGCCTCCGACACGATCACCAACTCTCTGACGCAATACGCGAGTATCGTTTTCAATAATGCCATTGCGTATCTCTTTCCTGCAATAAAATCATAGTTATATTATTATTACTAGTTGTGCCCCGCGGTTTCACCCGCGTTAATTTCAGAGTTCCCGCGGGAATTCCGGGATAGAAAGTACCCTATGTGCTAATCTGATGTAATATAAGCTATATTATTGTAAAGTTTCATTTAAATCCATCGAGTAGTTTTTGCGTGAAAGAGTAACAAACATCCATCCATCCATACATTCTTACAAACGTTCGCGTTTATAATATTATAATATATATATAATATATATATATATATAATATATATATATATATATATATTTGTTTTATATTTGTTTTCTTTATATATATATATATATATTAGTAGGATAGTCTTCTAATAAAACAAAGTCGCTTCCCGCTGTCTGTTTGTCCCTATGTATGCTTAGATCTTTAAAACTACGCAACGGATTTTAAAGCGGTATTTTAAATAGATAGAGTGATTTAAGGGGAAGGTTTATGAGTATTGTTTATCCTGGAACTCCGAAATTACCACGTGTGAAACCGCGGGGGACAGCTATTAATAATGCTTGGACTTTACTACACTACACCTCCTAATTTCAAACTAAGCAGAGCTTGTAGGTATCTACTATAGATACAGACATACGACAACTCATATTCCACTTGTATCTAATAAACATTTTTTGTGTAAATATATTGATTATGATATACTAAACAGCCTGACTCAGGATAAACACAAAAGATCATCATATAGGTACAATAGATCTGATGCGAGGTTCGAACCCGCGGCCGCGACCCCATGGTCTAGCAATCAGAATGAACAGTACCGTCAGAAGAGTGACGCTCAAACCCAGTCGTGTATAAACGGATCGGATTGTCATAAAATTTTAACAAATATCATATTTGTTGGTTTGAAGGTTGGCACTTTCGTAGTGTCGCTCATGTGTAGCAACTTATTATTAATCTGTCGTAGTTAAACTTACCAATGCAAGCCCTCTTTCCATAACTGAACGCTAGAAAAGAGGCGTTGTTGCCTGGTGGTCCCTTCATCCAGCGATCAGGGTTGAACTCGAGCGCATCCTCCCCCCACACTTCTTTGAGGCGACCCGCACCGAACGCGTTCACCACACACATGGCGCCTTTCGGTACTGTGAACGATTCTATGAAACAAACAAATCGTTTTGAGACGATCAAAAAGAGTTTTTAGTGTTAATTTTCATTCAGTGCCACCATCTTATACAGGATGTTACAGAAAGGTGAAGTCATTGTGTTTACGGTATCAACTGCAGTCTGCAATGATTCGACACAAACGGTGATAAACTGCAATAAACGATGTTGAACCCGTCATCTGTAACCGATTTATGGCCATCTAGTGAAGTCACATGATAATTTTGTTGCCGAAGTCGTTAAAAATATTTCAGTAAGACTTTTGGGCTAAATAACACGGCCAAAATATGGTATACAATTACCAGATCATGATCTTGAAATATGACTACACCTTTCTGTAACAGCCTGCAACAATTTTGTCACGGGGAGTGGCGACGTAATCTCATGAAGAGGAAATATACATAATTAGAACTACGTGATGCTACTTAAAAGCAGAATTGCCTTGTGGAAACCGATTACAAGTAAATCTTTATGTCACGTGGTGACATCAAATTTGAAAATCAAAATAGGGATGTGGACTACTTTCGAAAATCAAAATTCTAATTAGTCCTTCAGTTAGAAAATAAAAAAACAATAGACACGTATTTTTTTCTTTTTCAAATAATTTAAAACATACAGAGATAAAGTGCATTAAAGTTTAGGGTGAGTTGGTCGTGACGTCACAAACCGATAAAACCGCCATACAAACTGTCCGAAATAGTGACGTCACGCGAAATTTCAACACAATATATCGCCGTTATTTTTTGATTAGGTAAAAAAAGAAAAAATACGTATCTAATATTTTTTAATAATCTACAAGACGGACTAAAAAATAAAAATTAGTCCACATGCCCATTAGTATTATACGTGACCACGTGACACGATACGTAAAACTAATTTTCTATCATGGGTTGTCAACTTGGCTAAGAGGGCGTAAGTTCTACAGGCTAGGTTTGTCAAAATGATCGAGAAGTGACATTATCAGTACAACTGTGGTCTTGTCAACTTGGATAAGGGACTTTTTTTACTCACTGAGCTGCAGATCGCGGTCGGCGTAACGCATCACAGCTGGCACTGGCGGGTACAGCCGCAGGACCTCGCTGACGACCGCCTCGCAGTAGCTCATGCGGGCCAGGTCGGTCGTCTCAACTTCTCGCCTGCTATCGCCGAATATCTCCCTTAACCTACAAACCAATTGGTACAGAATCAAATTGCCATATTGCTAAATGGTAGAATGACAAAAAGACAAATTGTATGTTCTAGGACTCGGAAGATATATTATCTTCTGAATAACGAAGCATTACTTTTTCCCAAGAAGAGATGAAGAGACAAGCCTGCATAATAAATATAATATTTTTGAGAAGGATGTCTTCAATGCTCGTTTTGCAAGGGATGGGATCGAAACGAGTGATATTTGGGGTTTTGTACCAGCTCAATCCCTTCAATTTCTCTAATAGATTACCCAGTTAAGTCTCTTAATAGTAAAGAACTCATCAGAAACTCACTCAGTATACATCTTTTCCTGTACATCAGGCCTGGCACCGATCACCAACAAACTGAAGAACAGAGTGGAAGCGACTGTCTCCTGCCCGCCCAGAATGATGGTGTCCACTTCAGCTCTGATTTTCGTTTCGGTCAGCGTCGGGTCAAGCTCGTTCAACTCTAACAGTATGTCTATATAAGCTTTGAACCTTTCGTTCTCTGTAAAATATTGGTTATATTGAGCTAGCCTCCACTCAAGTACTGTTCGGTACCTTTGTCCAGCAATCCAGCAGTGATTATATTATTTGCTATATGTAATTATTGATTAGGCAGGTACTATAATTTTCTCTTACCGATTCCCGCTGTATTTTTCAACGTCGCATTTTTTTTTATTTCCTCACGATATTTCTTTCTCTTTTCTATTAGCTGAAATAATAGTTCGATTGTGTTCAACAATTTTTGAAAGACATGCGTAGGTATAAACATAAAAGGACAGTGTCTTTTATTTAAGTTTATACTTTATACGCATGTCATTCAAAAACAATTTTTTTAAACTCAATATTTTCATCTCGAGCGATTGAGTAGCTAAGCCATAAAAACGTAACAAACAAATAAACTCACATTCGCATTTATAATCGTAGATATTCAATATTCTAATTTTTTATTCAATCCATAGTATTGTAAGTGCGAAAGTGAGTTAGTTTGTTTGTTTGTTATCATCATGAAGTTTTGCATACACGTTGTAGGGGATACAGAGAAGGACATAAGATACTTTTATCCCAGAATTCCCTCGGGAACGCCGTAATTAATGCAGGTGAAACCGCGGGAAACAGCCATAGTGTACTTATAAGTGGAAATGCCACCCACAGCGTCGGACAGTTTATGAAGCACTGCCACGTGCCTCCTCAGCTCCCTGCACGAGGCGCTGAGCTGGTAGAGGCCGTCGGGGTGATGGAACACGTTGAGTCCTCGCGCCAGCAGCAGGTCCGCGGTCCTCTTGAACGCGTGGTAGTACTCCGATGTTACCAAATCTTCGGTCACGTTAGCTACACCCAGCGCTATTTCTGAATCAAATTATATTTATTTATTTATTTTTTGTTAATTATCCATGCTCTTGCAGTTTCACCCGCGTTAACTTCGGAGTTCCCGCGGGAATTTCTGAACAAGTATCCTATGTCCATCTCTGGCAAAAATTCATGATAATCGATCGAGCAATTAAAGCGTGAAAGCGTAACAAACAAACAATTTGTATTTAAAGGTCAACCGGGGCATTGCATCCATGGGGGTAATAGCATCTATAGGCTATTCGACTATTTTTTTTATTTTTAGTCTATCCTGTAGATTCAAAAAAATATTAGACACGTTAGGTACTTTTTCTTTTTTTCGTTAGCAAAACATAACAGAGATACGTTGAGTCGAAATGTTGCGTGACGTCACAAGCGTGTGCAGTTTTTACCTGTATATGACGTTACGAGCCCCTACTTCCAAACTTTAATGCGCTTTATCCAAGTATATTTTCATTGATTTGCAAAATAAAAATATAAGTGTGTTTTATTTTTTTATAATCTAACTGACGGTGACGGACTAAATAGAATTAAGAAAAAAAATAGTCGAATAGCCTATCCCCCTGGTTGACCTTATCTATAACCCTCGGAGTCGGAGACGGAGGTGGTGGCAAAAAAAGATATGTTAATCATCATCCGGAAATCATCCCGCGTATTGCGTACAATGAACAAATAATCGACGGCAAAAACCCACTTGGGGACGGGGGTTCCCCGCGTGGCATGTGTGAACCTCCAAAAGTGTCGGAGTCAAAGTCTGAACTGGAGGTGTAATATCAATGGGAAGTTCCGACCTACCGGAGTTGGAGTCGGAGTTCTGTAACATTCTTAGAGTGAAAAAGACATTTGAACTCACGACATATAGCTTCTAGCGTCGTGTAGGCCAAGTACTGGTCCATGACTTCAAAGGGCGCGGCGCCGGCGTGTGTCCGCAACTTGTCCAACAGCCGGCGCGCCTGCGCATTGAACACGCCCTGGAACCCGCTCACCAAGTTACCGCTGAAGGCGCTCGACAGCTTCTTGACGCTCTGCTTCCAGATCGGAACTAGAAGCACAATTGAGTTACATAACATAATAGATTGAATAGGGATAAACATTTTTATATGATGAACATTATAATATAATATGTAATAATATGTAGTATATACCACGTTTGCTTGGTTTCCACGACACAAGCTTATAGCTTAGTGTGGGATCAAGTAGATCTGTGTGTTGTGAAGTGGATTATTGTTATTATTATTGGTGTTAACTCTGAGTCTGGGTGTATAATAAAATACTAGCTATGCCCCGTGGTTTCACCCGGGTGAGTTTCGGAATTCCCGCAGGAACTCCAAAGTAACCTAATTTACTCCTAATAACATCAGCTAATTAGTAGTGAAAGTTCTGTCAAAATCGGTCCGACCGTTTCGCAGACTCACCCGCATGAGTATTGGAATGCCCGCAGGAACTCCAAACTTCTTTTATTTATCTTCTCCTTATAATAATAAACGTCAAACACAACAAAATAATTACTAGCAAAATTAGCCAAGTCGTTCACGCGTGATGCCGTGACCAAGGGAAATAGGGATTCATTTATATAGGTATACTAGCTGTCCCCCGCAGTTTCACCGGCGGTAATTTCAAAGTTCCCGCGGGAATTCCGAGATCTTTTAAGTTGGGCAAAATACAACATAGTGACCAAATTTCATCAAAATCCATTCAGCAGTTTCGGAGTCAATCGCGGACAAACAACGTGACACGTGATTTATATATATATTAGATTAGACAAATAGATAGATTAGATATACAACGTGTTAATGAATTAACTGAAAACTAGAAAGTAGTTTGTAGATTCGACTTCCGAATCGATCGCACCATGTTTTAATATAGGTTATATTTTTTCATTTTCACTAGCCCATGTCTTAATTATTTATAATACAATATTTGGCGCGTACGACGCCCGCAGCATAAAAATCGAATCGGTCATTGACACGTAGGCGCGGGCGTAGCGCTTCAAATTTCGTAGATAGGTCACCTCCAAAGTCCAAACTAATGTTGAATAACTTTTAGACTATTGATTATTTCGACATAATTTATATTTTAATCATATTATTGTTTATTTATTTTTTCAGGTTTTTGGTCAATTCATTACCACGTTGTATACTATATAGATATCAATGAAAGTTGTCTCACCTGGTGCTGTCACCAGCCCATCCCCTAGCCACACTCGGGCGAAGCTGTAGAAGTAAGGCTTGCCCACGAACGTGTTGGTTATCACCTTCACATCTTCAGGATCACTGAAAACTGCAATTTCCAGAGGTGCGGTTTCATAATGTATTAGTTTAATATATAATACCGTTATTTAAAAACACACAGCGCTGATGATTAACTTATGACATACTTTTATCCCGGAATGCCCTCGGGAACTCCGAAATCAACGCGGAAGAAACTGCATTAAATTTTGAATTGAATTGAATTGATAAACTTTATTTGACACAACACAAAGATTTACATACTACCTACACGTTGTTAAGGTACAGAAAAAAATATAGGATAGTATCTAAGTACTTTTATCTCAGAATACACGCGGGATCTCCGAAACGAATGCGGGTGAAACGGCGGAGAACAGCTAGTTAAGTAAAACGACTTTGAGTGCGGCCGTAAGAGTTTTTAGTAAAAAGAAGTTGAGAAACCGTTTTCATCACTATCTTTTGTATGTATCTTTATATAGGTACTCGGGGATTGTTACTGGAACCAAAAATACCTGTAAAATAACGGTTTCACAGACATTTTTAATTTTGGCACCTGATGGGTGTATATTACAACGTGTTAATGAATTAACTAAAAACTAGAAAGTAGTTTGCTCGGAATCAACTAGCGAATCGATCGCATGTTTTAATATGGGTTATATTTTTTCATTTTTATTAGCCCATGTATAAATTATTTATAACTAGCTGTGCCCCGCGGTTTCACCCACGGTAATTTCGGAGTTCCCGTGGGAAATCCGGGATAAAAAGTACTTTATGTCCTTCTCTGAATCCCTGGCAACGCGCATGCCAAATTTCATCCAAATCCGTTCAGCCGTTTTTGTGTGATTGAGTAACAAACATCCAAACATCCACACTTTCACATTTATAATATTAGGATTACATTAGGATTACAATATTTGGCGCGTACGCCGCCCGCAGCAAAAAAAATTGAACCGGGTGTAGCGCTTGGAATTTCGTAGATTTATATTGTCACCTCCAAACTAATGTTGAATAACTTTTAAAGTAGGAATTTTTTCGACATAAAATATATTTTAATCATATTATTGTTTATTTTTTTAAATGGTTTTCAGTTAATTCATTAACACGTTGTATTTTTCAATGAACTGGCATATTATTTAACCTTAAATTTATCGGTATATAACTCTGTAACGGTTCCCGCTACATTGCCAGATTAGATTTTCATTACTATCTATTGTGTTATTTAGGATTTTTTTTTCTATTTTACATAAGAAGATCGATACCTGATTAAATTTCAAAAAAGATGATGGTGTATTGTTTTTACGACGACCGCGACAGTACGACGAAGCAATCTAGACAAGGCAAGGTAAGGGGGACCCCAGCTGGCCTCCGCAGTTGGGGATTCAGGGTTGTGAGTTGTGACAAGATTAGACTCAGAAAAGTGCTTATTTTATATCAGCCTTATGCGGTGGTATACGTATTTGTATGTAGGTAAGTAGGTACTGTAATGAGCACTTACCAACACAAGGGAAAGGTCCGAACCAAAACACAAATGCTGACTTTCTCTCTTCAGATACTTTTGACATATGAACCAAGAGACGGTATAAAACTGAAAAAGAAAGATGCAGTGTGTAAATATATTTCTATTCTATTCTAAACGACAGATATAAATCATGAATAGATTGCGTGCAGAGTTTTCACTCCAAGCGTGTTGCTCTATGGCGCCAGTAATACGCGGCTAGACCCCGGTCGTCGTAGAGTTCTACGTATACAGTAACGTAGACACATGTACAATGTACATCATGTACTATCACCAATTCCGTTCGTGGTACTTATTATAAAAAAACCGTGTACATGGACACCAAATACAATTTGGAAAAAAAGCAAGAATAAGGTTTAAGGTTTAAATAACACAAGCATGGCGGCCAGCGCTTAACTGACGATATTCGAACTACTCCAGATAGAACCGAACGTTTGTATGACGGGGGCATAACTGATAACAATTTTCCTGACGTGACGATTCCCACCAGTTGAATCCTACAATAAGCCGCATTAAAAAACTTCATCCCAAAAAAATAATTAACCACCAATACTAACGCTTGGTGCTTACGGTGATTTCCAGCAAATTGCCCAGCAGGGGCAGTGTTGGGTAGCCGGGCAGACCCGCCAGCAGTCTCCGACAACGCCGCGTGTAGCACCACTCCACCAACCACACGCAGCATAGGGCGGCGCACGCCAAGAAAATCCACGAAAACATCTGTCCAAACATTTTTAAATACAAAACCTTTTGTCTATAATGTAAAAATAATGCTTGTTTGTTTTTAGAACGAAGTTCTTTATCGCACGGTACGGGTGGAAGCAAAAATTTATTTTCGATCACGGCGTCATAGGTGCGCTATAGAAGTTGCGCGCTTATTGATTAACCAAATCCCGCCCAAACCGGAATCTGATAAAAGTCGAATTTTCGAAAGCTTAATATCTCGCAAACTACGAGGCGCAGAAATTTTGTTCTAGCCGAGTGTTCCACGACACTCACGCATTTTTTTATCCTCTGATATACCCGTATATGCCTAATATTCGTCTGCTATAAAAAAAAATTCAAAATTCAAAAACGCACTGCAGGCTTCGTCGTTTAATATTTTTTTTCAATAAAATGCTGTGGAAAGCATAATGATATATGTTATGCTATTGTATAGATAAAGGCTTCATAACTACACTGTTTCTAAGACTTACAGTATGAACTAAGTGCCTAAACACGCTACACGTTGAGCCTGCCAATCAGATGACACTCAGATTGCATTTAGCCGGAAACTCTACCTATATAGGTGAATCTAGATTTTAAATATGTACAGTCGCGTTCACATTGAGATAACGATAATATACTGTACTTATTTATATATTTTCTGAGAAATTTTCGAGTTTACGTGGAAAACGTCGTTTGCTGCCCCTGTTATTTTTATAAGTACGGAAACAAATCAATCAATCAAATATTTATTGCATAAATCAATTAGGCCGAAGGGTTTTCGGTCGCATTTAGTTGCCCATAGGATATTATGTTGGCGACACAATATCAGTGACCAGCAGGCACTGTGACTTATTGGTGACTTGTGACCGACCCCTCACGATTTCAATAATGTGCAAACTACGGGAGAGTAGGTACACTGACCAAATATGGTGCCCAACGGAACACCGGTAGCAGAAATACTGTTGACAAATTTTCGGTGGAAACCTTTTCGGTCCCGAACTTTACCGAACAAGCCCCTATTTTTCTCCCTTCGGTATAGGCGGTCCCTCACTTCAATGGGCATGTTGACTAATTTTTTTTTAGTCTGTCTTGTAGATTAATAAAAAATATTGAACACTTATTTTTTTTTACGTAATCAAAAAATAACGGCGATATCGACATTGAGTTGAAATTTCGCGTGACGTCACTATTCGGACAGTTTGTATGGCGGTTTTATCGGTTAGTGACGTCACGACGCACTCACCCTAAACTTTAATGCGCTTTATCTCTTATATTTTAATTTATTTGAAAGAGCAAAAAATACGCGTCTATTGTTTTTTTATTTTCTAACTAATGGACTAATTAGAATTTTGATTTTCAAAAGTAGTCCACATCCCCATTTCGGAATTCCCGCAAGAACTCAGCATGAAAGTGCATCTCCTCTTCCAGGGTCTATATTAGGTAGGTACTTCTAACTATTCACCAAGCAACTTTTCCCCGCGGTTTCACCCGTGTGATTTTCATTATTCCCGCGGGAACCTTTTTTTTCACGGATACCTTAGGTTCCTATCAGTCAAATTATATGATTTTAGTGCAAATTTCCAATGCAGATACAACTACAGACACGCTAAATCTAAAACTACAGTTTTAGTTAGGAGGTACTAGTTGGTTCCCGCTGTGCTGTTTCACCCGCGTTAATATTGGACTCCCCAAGGGAATTCCGGGATAAAAAGTAGCGCATGTTACTCCTTATAAAATTAGCTATCTGCGAGTGAAAGTCCCGCCAACATCGCTCCAGCCGTTTTTGAGATTAGCCGGAACAAACAGACAGACAGAGAAAAATTTTAAAAATATTAATTTGTATGTAGAGATAAATTACATAATCTTTGAAAGTAATTAGATACCTATATGACCACCACGCCACGGTTTCACCAGCGGTAATTTCGGAGTTCCCGCGGGAATTTCGGAATAAATTTTCGTCTATCGCTCTGTCTTTCTGTTTATGAGAGAAAGAAGAAAGAAAGATTTAATTTATGCCCTCAATGACCTCACCTAAAAGCTTTGCCGATCACAATTTGAAGATTTTAGCCAAATTTCAAAAGTGGTAGGTAGATAGGCGCGCTTAGGTACACATAAACATTAAACAGTACCAAAACACTTTTAAATGCCCATGATTTTGTACCCCCTTTCTGAGTTACCTGCACTAAGAAAACAATTATTTAGCACTTAGTGGATTAGTGATGCAGCTTAATTTTAATAATACCTATGTAATAGCAGCAATTTGTGTGCTATTTATACAAAACTAGAGTTCTCCGCGACTTTGGCCGCGTAAAATTCAAAATTACCTACTTCGGGAAGTCTTTATTCTGGAATAAAAACTATACCATACCATACAAAGTATATTAATACGTAATACCCCTCGTAATATCGGGATCCCTCCGAGAACTCCTGTACCTTATACGCCTCCAAATAAACCTTCTGGAAGAAACTCTATGAATGAAAGTGGAAACCGCGTGAAAAACTGCTATCTCGAAGAACTAAACGGACATACGAAGAAGTATCTACATGTAAAAAGCGACTGTATACCAGGAATATGGAGGGATTATGGAGCTCCGTAACCGTAACCGAAACTATCAGATATTCGAAATAAAAATATATCCGTAACCGTATCCGTTTCACAAGTTTCGGATAGTTTCGTATAATGACGGGGTCTAAATAGAACAAAATGTTTCGGCAGATTTTTGTTTCACCGCTCGCACTCACCTATACGACTCACCTATATGATTATAATACTAAATGATAACCAAGATTAGATAAAACCTATAAATAAAACCAAATTTTTACATACTATTTGTGTTTATATTTTACTTCAATCTAATATCCGTAACCGAAACTATCCGAAACTAACGGATAACCCGTAATAATTTTATTCCTATACCGTATCCGTATCCAGATCCGAAATATTACATCCATTACATCCTTTTTTTTATGTCATAGCGGGCAAACGGGCAAGTGGTACACCTGATGGTAAGTGATTACCGCCGCCCATAGACATACAGGTGCGTTGGGATGGGACTACCTACCTACTGACCCTGCTGTGTACCATTTGAGATAGGTAGGTAGGTAGGTACCTTTTTAATGTCTAGTTTTTTTTTTAATTTGTTTTTTTTTTTTTTTTGTTTGTTTTTTTTTATTTACTAATTTATAAAGATTGTAACAACTTGACAGTGCTACACAAACCTTTTTAGGTTTTTCCGTGCACCGACGTACCGACCGACCGGTTGCACCGACTCCCCGGTCTTTTCTAATCTATTTGCAATGAGGCCGGAATCGAACTTCCACCTTTAAAATGAGAAACGAGATTTCCACCGCTGGGTCACCTCGGTTAAAACATTTATTATTACAACTACCACGTATATAAAATGACAAAGCACTGGTATAATAACGAAATGACACGACGCTACAGCAAATGATATGAATGACAAGATGGAAGGTCATCATTTAGCTGCGCTAACCGCAAATCGCGGCTAAACACCACACTTCGTCCGCCCTTTGTTTAATATCTGCATGCGACAATATCTACTTATTATTTCATTAAAGACATGTGATGTGCTCAGATTAAGTTGGGGATGTACTGTTACGTTCAAAATGCTTGGACACGTAGGTATATTTCAATAGGTACTAGCTGTTCCCCGCAGTTTCTCCCGCGTTTCGGACATTTCGGATAGGAGTAGCTACCTACCCTATTTCCTTTTCTGTACCCCTGATAACGTGTGGTAGGTAAAAAATGCACTTCCACTCGTGTTAATTTCGGAGCTCCCGCGGGAGTTTCGGAATAAAAAGTAGCCTATATCCGCAACACTCTACAAAAGAACACAGGGTACTTTAAAGTTTAAATCGGTGAAACCACGGGAACAAGCAACCGCTAGTTTAATATATAATTTTATTATCGTTGGTTCGTATCGTTTTTTTCTACCTCCGAATCATATATTAAGAAATTTTTTAAACCGTAATTGTATTAAAATTTTTTCTATATTCCCAAAAACCTCTATGTTTATTTTATTTTATTTTGTTTGTTTTTTACTGTGGCACTACTTTAGGTGCAGGTTGTGTTCACCTCGAGATGGTCGTACACTGTTTTAAAATTGTGAAATAAGTTTTTTTAAGATAAAAAAAAAAAGTTGGTCATTATTAGTAGATTAGTAGCCAAGGGCTGTAAGGCATCAATTGCAGCCCGAGATATTTAGGCGAACGAGGGTGCAATTGATGCTTACACCCGAGCTAACTACTCTGCTTTAAATCTCGATTGTGAGGTAAGTAGAAAAAAACCGGCATTGCAAGAATAAAACTTTTTTTTTTTTTTCAAGAACGAAATTGAGCTTCGCCGTTCGATATTTAAAATTGATGACTATTATACTCATACGAAGACAAGGCTGAATAGCGATGGACAACCTTTGTGCTAGGTAGGAGCCGGAGCGGGCGTCAACACCTCTCTCTCTGAATCTGCGACCGATTTCGGAGACAAAAGCCAAAGCCTCTGACCCCCAGCAACCCGTTGTCTGTCTGTCTGTAGATGTAATAGTACATTGTTATCCTAGGGGTGAAAGTAACTTTCTTATGTCACATAGTCACTAGTCACTCTCACTATTTTTAAATTTCTTTAGGTCCCGATGCTCGTTCGAGTTTGGTCAAAGTTTACCAATATTATATTTTCTAAATAAGAATTTTTAAATATAGATATATAGATAAATTGAAGATCTTTAAAATAACTAATCAGCGCGATAGGTACCTATAGGCAATTGCTTAAAATAATCTTTTAACATTTTAATAGTACATTGTTATCCTAGGGGTGAAAGACTTATTTAGTCCCTCGATCTATTGGCGCCCTCGCTACGCTCGGGCGCCAAACCCCATCTCGGGGCTAAATAAGTCTTTCTCCCGAGGATAACACTGTGCTTTTCATTACGAATGCAAGGAAAGTCAAAATAAAAATAGGAATTAGCTAAAGAAAAAAATGAGTGAATTTTATTTTACATAAATCAACCATTAGGTGTGCTACTGGCCAGTAAGTATGCCCCCTATGACATAAAAAAAAAACTTGAGTTTCTGCAGTATCCAGCTGTCAGTTGAAAGCGATTCTCCCTAGGGCTGAAAAGTGATACTTTCAACCCGCTTCTCAGGCAACTTCAGACCTACTTTCCGAGTATGAGTAATGAATAGTATATTTCATTATAAGTGCGGAAAGCCTGTCATTGCAAAGAGTTCCGACAAATGTCTACCCGAGCCGAGGCGCAGCCGAAGGTGAGGGTTGACAGTCGGAACTAGTTGCAATGACGGTTCCGCACGTGTACTGAACAACTATTTTTAATACAGTTACGAAAAAATTAAGCAATATAATAAAATATCAAAAACACAAGAAACTCAACTAAGTTCCAACTGTGATCAAGAGATGGCGCTAGTCGTATTAGTAATGCGAAACCTACGTTTCGCAATGCAAAAAGTGTGTCAAAGTCGTGTCGCCATTTTTGACAGTTGGCAAAGGGAACGCACGAGTTCGGGAAAGGTAAACAAAAAGCTCGAGTATGTAATACACATCCCGAACGCTAAACGTCCCTGCAATACGCCACTTTTTGAGCAACTGTATTAAAAAAGTACATTTTATGCGTTACGTACCCACGTGACTAACGGTTGGTTTCTCAGTTTTCTAGCGACATGTCACATGCGATAGGTAAAACCCTCAGAAGAATAAGTTATTCTTCTGAGGTAAAACCTCAAAAACTATTGTAGAATTGTAGATGTAAATTGTCAACTTGGCCAGGGGGGCTGGAGCATTACCCTGGCGTTTAGTTTTTACTATTGATCAAATGTTTCATGTCAAAATGACGACTCAAACGTCTCTAAAATGTCAACAAGAATTATGCATTAACGAAACGCTGTAATCGAATCGGATATCTTTTATTTTACTGTTTGCGTCAGGGATTTATTATGAAAAATGGAAATTCGGCCGCAATCGCCAAAGTGTTCTAGAACTTTGGTCACATAACTAAATCAAAATGAGGAGGAACACACACTTGTTCGATTTATATTGGGAAGATATATTAGTGGCTAAAGTGCTGCCTGAACTCTCGGTCCGTGATTGTTTCGCTTTCCGCTGTGCGTCCAAAACATGCCATCAAATCGTAAACATGTATTTTTCGAAGATGAAGAATTTGAAATTGATGAATAATAGCATCTCCCCGGACACGTTTCGAGTAAGTGCTGAGCGCGCAGCAGCTGTAACGTTGCGTTGGAGTGATGCCTGTTCAAATTTGTGCTTCGCTTGCAGGTTTTTGCTGAAACATGTGTAATGCTGAACGTATTGAATTTGAGCCGGTGTACGACTTTGAAGGACTCCGATTTGATCCCTCTGTTACGGCACAATGTTAATCTGAGTAATCTGAACCTCAGCCAATGCACAAGCCTATCAGCCAAATGCCTACAACCCGTTATACTTTATTGCAACAACTTACAGACTCTAAAGCTTGCACGCTGTGCTTGGCTCACGACAGGGGCCATGGAAGCTCTAGCACTTCACCAGAATAAGCTAGAAGATGTTGATTTGTCTTATTGTGTTTCAATATCAGAGAGTTGCATAAGGATATTTTTGAAAAGGTTTGGATTATTAAAGACATTGAATTTGGAGGGTAACAGACAAGTCACTGATAAATGTTTGTATACAATATCTAAGCACAGTAAATGTTTGAAGCTTCTTAATCTAGGTGGATGTTCAGACATTACAGATAAAGGAGTTCGGTAAGTTCAACTGCAAGAATTTCATTATAAATGACACACTTCCCCATATTAAGCCATTCGTCATTCAAATATGTGTATGGAAACAGCCAGACACAGCTTTGTTACAATTTAATTATTTTGATGTTACAGATGAACACATACGATTGTTCAGGAAAAGAATACTGTTATTTTTATATTTGATTGGTTGTTATTATCTTTTCCAGAGCTTTAGCACTCCATTGTCCCAAATTGGAAGGATTGCTAATCAGAGGGTGCACTAAAGTGACAGAAAATAGTCTAAAACATATGAGGAACAAAGTACACTTAGATAGAAGGCCTGCAGAGCCAATACCTGTGCCAATATTTCTACAAATTTAAAATTATAAATAGTGTTTTTTATCTCTGGTAGGTATGTGTTTTGGAAACATATTAAGTATGTTAGCCAAGCTTGGGTTGTGTAAGATTGAAGCAATTTAAATCTTAAAAAGATGGCAGTACTGGCTTTTTATTAAAGACAAATTACATTATAGTTTCAACAAGTTGACATTTTGTATTTTGTAGTTTTTTTGTAGGTTCAATAGTACACAAAAAACCAATTGTTTTTATTTTATTTGAGTAACAATATTTATAGCCCAAATCTACGAGAACTATAAGTATGGACTATTCTGGCTGTGATGGATAGTGCAAAAGCCATTTCGCCTCTATACACAAGAAGTCACAAGAATGCCCAATGTGAAAAATTCTTTTTTGTGGCTGGTACAGCTAGCTATTCAGTTGTCTGTCTATCATTTTTGTCTTGGCGCCATTTCCCGAAGATTCCCTTTGTCATCTCTGAATTTCCGAAAATCTCAGAAAGATCTTTGTTTTGATTTCATATCGAATTTACAGTTACACTGATCACATTAGTTGTTTTTTTTTAAACAAAACCTTTATAGTTTTAATCAAAACAACTAGTTGATCAGAATGTGTTATCGACAAGTCACTTCACTGCCCTTCTTTTTCGCGGCAACGTAAACTAAGCTTCATGGCTTACTTCATAGAGGCTAGAGGCCTCTTTCGCGTGGCACTACATAGGGCCTTCATCTGTTCAAATGGAAAATAAAAATAATAATTGACACGTATTTTTCGCTTTTTCAAATTAATGAAAATAGATATTATAACGCATTAAAGTGTAGGGCCCCCATACAAACTGCACCGGATAGTGACTTCACGCGAAATTTCAACTCAATGTATCGCCGTTATTTTTTGTAAAAAAAGAAAAAAATCGTGTCCAATATTTTTTATTAATCTATATTCTACAAACCGGACTAAAAAAATTTAGTCAACTAGCCCATTCGCCCATAGGTACTATTCTTTTACTACAAGGCATTTTTTTGTTCTTTAGTGTACTTTTCGGTACACAAAACGGAATACATGTAAGTTGTTAATAGAAAAATTGAGTTATTCGTCAACTCGCACGTATCAAACTCGTGAGTGCGCGCGAGTTGGCACCTTCCGTTTTTACCTACTTTTTTTGTCGTCAACTCGCTTGTACATATAAAGTACAGTCAAATAAAGCTTGAAACTAAAAACTATAAATATATTGTCCACGCTGGCCGCTGGCTGATTCGGATAAGTAGGTTCGGTAATAATTTAGACGATAATAAGCGAAATGCTGCAATCACATATTGTGATATTATTGTTATGTGTAGTTATTTGTTCAGATTATATTATAGAGATTAGACAGTTTAACATCTTCCACATTCCACAAAATCATGTGATAAACCCATCGATCACATAATTATAAAAAGTAGATACACTATCAGCGTCAAATTTGCATTAATTTACCTGATATACGTACTAGGATATTCAGGATTAGCGATTTTTTTTTGTTTTCCTGAGACCCGGAGTGTCTGCGTCAAGACCAATAAGGGAAACTACCAGGCACGATAGTTTAAAAAATTAAAAAATAAACCAAACTAAAAAGTAGAATAAATAATAGTTTAAAAAACTAAAAACACGCTTTTTATAGAAAACCAAACTAAAAAGGAGAAAATAAATTTTAAGAAATTTGAATTAATAATAATAATAATAATCCACATCACAACACACAGATCTACTTGATCCCACAGTAAGCTATTATTAGCTTGTGTCGTGGAAACCAAGCATACATAGAATTACTTATATATTATACTATAGATATATAAACACACCCAGACTGGAAAATGGAACCCTGTGTTCATCACACAAAGTCCACCCCCACCGGGAATCGAACCCGGAACCCCTTGATTAGCGGGCAGGCATGGTGACCATTGCGCCAATCGGGTCAGAATAGTGTATGAAAATTTTAATAAATATAAACTAATAATAGTGTAAATAAAAAAATGTATTTTATTTAAAAAAAGGGGGGGATTTTTAAGATATTATCGAAATGATAATCCTTCTACTCATATCTGTCAATAAAATATTTATAACAATTGACACCACGCACCCCACGCTTTTTTTTAAATTAAATAAAAATTTTTAATTTACATTATTGTTAATATATATTTATTAAAATTTTTATACACTATTCTTAATTCAAATTTATTAAAATTTACATACATTTAAAGTGGGTACCTGCCTTAATAATATATAACTTATGTGTATTAATTTTCAAAAATGACTCTTAACTAACTAGCTGACTCTAAACATTTTCACGGTTGAGCGAGTTAATGACAGAAAAAGTAGGTAAAAACGGAAGGTGCTTACTCGCGCACACACACGAGTTTGACACGTGCGAGTTGACGAATAAGTCGAAAAATTCACCTTTTTATAATTGATGACTAGGTATAAGGCTGAAGCCACAGTAAAAAGAGCTTCGCTCATTGCTAAGAGCCAAGAAACTCGCCAAATGACTAATCCTAGTGAACAGACATAATATTGCATACTATCACAAGTAGCCACACTTTTAACTGGCTAGATACCTAGCTAGGGGCGTCGCTTGCAGTGTGGCTAGCAGAGATAGTACGCAATGTTTGTTTGTTTGGAATAGTCACTCAGCGAGTTTCTTGGCTCTTAGCAATAAGCGAAGCTCTTTAAACCTAGCCTAGCCTAGAGTTCAATGTTGAAGTGTATCAGTGTTTTTGTATAGTTTGTAGATTATATGTACCTATCTGTTGTGATCTCACAATGACATGTAAATAATATATAACTAGTATTACTTAATTGTTACAACTATGGAAAATAAAGTTTAAAGAATTTAAATATTTAATAATATTTTAATTTGAAATCCGACTGATACGTTATGATATATTCAAAGGGTTTTCCATTAAATAAAACAAGCAAATTTTTCACAAAATTATATTTTGTGTCATAACACCTGCTACATGTTTCTTACCGTAATCGTATTTACAATATCTCATTTAATCTACTCATTAGTAACAATTAACATTCATAACCTAAAACGAGCAGATCTTACAAATAATTTACCGATTTAAGTGTTCGAGGTGCGTAGGCGCCGCATCGCGGACAGAATACGTGCAATAAACTTAATGTGCCTTAACTTAAGAAATATTAAAACTCGCAGAAAAATAAGTGTTAATAACCATTTGGCAATAAATTATTCAATCAACAAGACTAATTAAGTGAATGTATTTAAAAAACAGGTTTTACAATAAGCAAAATAATATTATAAAAAGACTTCATTGTAATAATAGTGTTTAAAGATATCATTTTCCATTAGTTAGGCCTTTTTCAAACGCAATCCTTCACATTTTATCTAGAACCAATCATTCGCCATCGAAAATGTTGACCATGGTCCTGCTAACATTATCACATAGATCGAAATTACGAAACAATTATGTATAAACATAATTGTTTAATAATAATAACACTAATATTACGAGCTACAGATATTTACAGTTTTAGTTCTATTTGTGTTACGTTTTATACAATATCTTACACAAAAATTAAGCAGACGGGGACGAGAAAGAGGCACTTTGAAGAACATAATGGTAGAAAACACACAAACTATAAACCTATGTGAAACTAAAATGATCAATACTGTACACAAAACTTATATTTTTTACACTCTTTTACTCTTGTCATTAGCAATGAGAATAACACATGATATACATACATACAAAGATTTCAAAATAAATCTTTACAATAAGAGAAGAAGACATTGCACCTTCATTTCAACCAAAGACCTAAAATGATATCTTTGGATAATATTATGACAGCAAATTTACACAAATTTCTTACGACAAGCACAGTGCATCACACTAGTTCGCGTAATTCGCACAAATACAAAACCACTGACTACCAAACCTTGACTTGACTTGACTTTAATCAGAATAAATAAATACATTTATTGCACTATTATTATGCTACTTTTCACTGACACAGTCATCATTATATAAAAAAAACTGATTCTAAATACATTTTTATCAGCAATTTTGTACTTTATTCAGCTTCCAGTTACATGAACGTTCATTTACAAAAAATATGTTTATAATACAAAAACAATAACAAAAATGCCATTTACATCAAAATTCAGTTTTGTGTTACCATATAACAAAAAAAAATAGTACACTAGGCGACGAACAAACAGGAACAAACAGATTAAGGCAACAGAAGTGGTGTTAAATGTTTACAGTTATATAATAATTAAACATTATATACAAACTACACCCACATGACATCAAAGCATCATCTGTTTGTACTTAATACATTAATACATTAAATTATAATATTTTTTACATTAAAAAATAACTACGACGATTACAGTCCAGCTTTATTTGGTCAGTGTTTTATTAAGAAAAAAAAAATAGAACGTCGACCGGCCGTCGTGACCGCAAACTAAAATCACCGAGAACGTCCAGCGCGCAACACAGTTAACATTATGTCACTTGTATAGATGGACAATCAACCCGATTTACGCCCGGTGCTCGGGTTTAAACCCGATAAAAGCCCCCGGTGCTTGGATCGATTGCCCAATCTATAGTTCACATCACACATCACACATCACATTGGGGTCCGCCGCCCGCTATCGCTAGCGCTATCACTGCTGCGCCTTGGGTCTCGGCTACCGGCGCATGGTCGAGTTGAGGGTCTGCATGGCGAGCGGCGGCGGCGGGTTGATGTACCCGTACGCGTACACGTTGGGCTGCTGCGCGCGCGGGTCGGCCGCCGGGTACTGCACGCCCGGCTGCACGTTCATCATCTGCACGGGCAGGTTGTTGAACTGCTGCTGCGGCGGCACGCGGTACCCGTTCAGCCCGTACTGGCTGATCAGGTGCGTCGTGTTCAGGTTGGGCGACATCGTGCCCGGCCCCATCTGCATGTGCTGCATCGGGCTGAGATTGCCTGCGCCAAGTTCAATATTCTTATTCAAAATCTGCCCTTCACTTCTTTATATCTGGCTCATTTTGTGACTACAACAACGATTCTGCCAATGTCAAGTTGTGGATTTAACATAGGGGGTTTTATAAATGTGCCCAATGTACGTATAATTTTGAAGTCCAAAGATGAGACTCAAAGTTATTGTTAGTCTTTTAATTTAGGGAACAACTAAATACTATGAAAAAGGCAAGACATGAATGACAAAAAAAAATCAGTGGTCTGATAACCATGTACCACCAGACAACCACTTGGCATAGTATGCAGTAGTCAGGCTCGACAACCATTAGACAAACAGTGCTGACAACATATGTATACTAACTGGAGGCATTCCTCGCGTTCCTGGAGGCGTCGTGCTGCTTGTGCGCGGGCGCGTAGTACTTGGCGGCGTGGTAGTGCGCCGCGCCCACGCCCACGCCGCCCGGCGGGGTGCCCACTTGCTGCGCGTACTGACAACAAACCAACAGTGACATTTTACTCATCAGCAAAAACTCAGTGAGAATTTATTCGTTTATTCGGCACAACAAAAGGTTACACTTCTTTTACTTTATGATCATATTGACAAATAAAAATATAAATGGACGCAGATAAGCAATAACATGTTAACCCACAAAATGAAGTTATTGATTCAGAACGATTTATTGAGAATTAGATAACGTTTTTAATTATGTGTTTACCTTATTACATTGTTTAAATATGTAACTAAATATTGAACATAAAAAATTTGACACAAAATGGCGCTAAAATTTTAAAACTTTAATTTAATCAAAATTTCTTCAGTGTGGGTTAACACACTATTGCTTATCTATGTCCAAATAATAGTACATTAACCAATAAAGTTTCTACTATTATCTGCATTCTCTGTGATTAAATTCTAATTTTAATAATCACTGACAATAATTATGACGTCACTAGCAAACTTGTGCCGGGTGTGTGTGATGTTATACCTGCGGCGCCGGCGGCGTGGGCGGCGGGTGGTGTTGCGGCGCGTCCGCCATCTGCTGCAGCTTGGCGAGCGAGCACGAGGGCGCCCAGCCGCCGTGGTACTGCTGCTGCTGCTGGAACGACAGGTAGCCGCCCTGGTAGCCGCCGCCGCCCGCGCCGCCCGCCCCGCCCGCGCCGCCCGCCCCGCCCGCGCCCGCGCCGCCCTGCATCATCGCTCCGCCTGCGGGAGGCAAGTGGGTCACTACTCACTAGTTACTAAGGTGTACGAAAACACTTTGATCAGTCTTTGAACCTTACCATTATTTCAATAAGATTCATAGACTGTCAAAATTGTTTGCATAGTACGAGTGTTAGCCCCCTCCTCCTCTAGTTCTCTAGATAGTTTAGACTCTAAGGAAATCTTGCTGAACTATATTTTCAGTAGTAATCAGGAATAAATACTTAAGTAATGTTACATCATGAGAAATGTTTTTTTTTTGAGAAACAAAAAAATTTTAATTTTTTTTTTGAGAATAGCCCTATCGCTTTATTGGACAGGTATTATTATAGGTATAAGGTTGTGTTTGGCGTCGTACATACTATACATACCGTGCGGCTGGTGCGTGGGCGGGGTGGCGCGGTGGCGCGCGGGGGGCGTGGCCGCGCCCGACTTGCTCTCCGCGCCGCCCCCCGCGCCCGCGCCCGCGCCGCTCGCCGCGGTGCTCGCGTTCGTGTTCCTAAACGACACAACATACCGGCAGCTATAAAATAATATTATGGTAGAATGGTACAATATACAATTATACTAATTAGGGAAGTATTGTGTCTGTTTAGTTTCATTTCAGTAATTGCTTGTACCACTGAGCCAAAAAAATTACATACGTAAGCACAGCATCTCTGAATAACATACTTTTCATGTCGGAACAAAGAGTTCCAGTGGAATCTAGAAATTCTCAGAGAGGTACAGCGGTCTAGTATAATATTATAATGACAAGTAATTTAAGAATCCTTTGAATAGGACATCATCACATAGAGTTAAATAGTTCAAACAGACAAAAGAAAGACGAAAACAAAAAAACCGTGCAAGCGATTCAAATTACCTGTTCCTATTGTTGATCTTCTGCTGTTTTGTGGGCTGATTGGGCTGGCTCATGATGGAGGGTATGTGTATGGAGGAGTGCGGGTACTGCGGGCTGGGCGCCGGGTGCATGTGCATCATGGAGCACGGCGACGCCAGGTCCGAGCTGATGCTGGTCGGGGACTCGATGCTCAGCTGGTTCACGTCCAGCTCGCAGGCCGCGTACTGCACCGAGTGCACCGAGTTGCTGGTCGAGTCCGGCGTGTACACGCCCATCGACTGCAGCACGGGGCTGACCGCCTCGCACATGTCCTCCTTGGGGGCCTCCTTCGCCTCCTCCTTCTTGGCGTGGTGGCGCGACTTCTTGTCGAGCTCGGCCTTCTCCTGCGCGCACGCGGCGGGCGGCGCGCCGGCCTGCGCGAAGGCCGCCTTGCAGCCGGGCGAGGCGCCCAGCGCCGAGGCGGCCTGCTGCCGGTACTCGGCGCAGAGCGCGGCCGCGTCCTGCTGCTTAGCGGCGCCCGCCTGCCGCTGCAGCAGCTGCTTCATGTGCGCCTCCGCCTGCGCCTGCGCCTGCGCCTGCGCCTGCACCGCCTTCTTCGACTCGCCCTGCGTCTGGCACGCGGCCGTCGCCTTCGACTGCTTGCCGGACTTGCACTCGGCCTTCTGCGAACACTCCGACGCCTTGGACGTCGGCGCCTTCGCCTCCTTGAAGTGGGAGAGACTGGCGGGCGCGTAGATGCCGCCGGAGAGGGCGCCGTACGCGATGTTGTGGTACTCCTTCTGGTCGTATTTGGGGTGTAACTTTTGCGGTGACTTCTGCATCTGATCCAGATGCGGCAGATTGAAGCCCTGCTGCAGCTTGTCCAGGTAGTTCTTGTCCCACGAGCTGGACAGCGAGCGCGCGGGGTCCCACGGCGCCCACTGGTACTGGTGGTGGGTGGTGTGGTAGTTGGGTATCTGGCCCATCGCGTATTCCGCCTTGTAGTCGTTGTCGTACTTGAACTTGGGCAGCATCTTGTTCAGCTCGCTCTGGTCCGCTTTCAAGTTGAGCTGCGCCGCGCAGTTCTTGTCGTGTTTAACGGTTGAACTTTTGGAGTCGCACTTGGCGGTGGTCGATTTTTCTTTCCTAAAAAAGTCTTGTTTCTTCGGCGCCTCGTTGCTGTTCGTTTTGGACTCCTGCTTGCTGGCGACGGAGACGGCGGTGTTGATGACGTTGGTGGGGACGGCCGTCTCGGGCTTTCTTGTCGCATTCACGTTTTGTTGTTCCGGAAAAAACACCTTTTGCTCGGGCGTACTTCTCGGGGTGTCGTTTTTGGTGGATTTCTTTTCGGTCTTCTCCAGTTTACTGTGCGCCGAGTTCACTCGCACGTCGCGCAGTTTACTCTTCTCTCTCGGCTTCAGATTTGGATCGTTCATAGAATCTTGATGATTATTTTGGACAATAGTCATAGAGCCACTAAGAGAATTTTGTAACGAATTATTGCCGAAGGTTTGATCTAGATCTGTCCTTTCCAAGCCCAGGCTGATGGCAGCGTTGGCACTCTGGCACCGAGGCAGGTAGGACATATCCGTGACATTCGGCACTTTTGGTATGACAGGATTTATTACTGGTGATGAAATAGGATGTGGGACCTCTAGTTTAGTCTGCGGCTTACTTATCACCGGCGCCGGATCGGGCAAGTTGTTTGTAGTTCGATTAGCTTCACTCTTTTTTGGCATTATGTCCATCTGAGCTGACTGAGAGTCCTTGTTCGGGTTCACTTTATGACTATGGTAGGTATATTGCGTGGAGTTGATCGGTTGTATCGTCATCGAATTGCTAACAGGACTCTGATAGCTTTGCAAATTCGTTTCTAACACGTTGCGGGTGATAATTATTTCATCTTTTTTGGTCACCTCATTTCTAAATGGCACCTCATTCGCTTTACTCACTGTGGCTGCAGTATTCTTTATTCTATTCTCTATTTCCGTGAAAGAATCTATTTTCGATAGATCAGGCTTTTTAGTGGTGGGTGCAAAATCTTTTTGAAACTGCGTATTCTGTATGACGAATTCCGACTTATTTGGTGATTTCTTCTCAATGTTTTTTGACTCGTCTAAAGTTTGGTGATGAATAACAGTTTCTTTCCTGATTTCCGTTTTATTATTCTCAAAATTCACATCGGAATTGAATTTTTCTGGAGATTTTAACTGTCGGTTCACTTCATTGATAAGTGTGCATTCGTTTTTTTTAGGCGATAATCCAGCAAGAGATGATTTTGTGTTGTCAGATTCCCCTTCAACTATTGAGTCAATCTGATGGACCTTAGGCACAATTAAGTCTACGTTTAATGTCGTCGTGTTAACTTCTTCCTGAACTTTTGTGTCTAAAACAATATGAGCATTCTCGGTCGAAACGACAGGAATGACTTTGGATGGACTCTCGTTTTCTATAATCTCTTTAGGTTTGTTCTCGTTACTCTGCGGGGTCGGCACTACGGTTTTAGGTTTAGGCGAAGGTAACGGACAGCTTTGGCTATTGTTGTCGTCGGACTCTGATATTATAATCGTATCTTTTTCATCAAACACGACAGGTTTGAGAGGAGATTTCATTTCACCATTCCTGGTATCCGGTTTGCTATTTTCCCCAGTGTCTTTAACCTCGGCCGGTGGTTCCGCTGTGTCCGGGACGATCTCCGGCACTTCGGGCCTCAGGGCAGTCACGACGTCGTCGTTCTCAAACTTGTCCGTCGCTGCCGTTTCGTTGATCACTTGATCCTTCTCTGCTATAGACTTCGGCGAGTCCATGTGTATGCTGTCCAGCTCCATGTCGCTGGTGTGGTTGTCGGTGCTGTTGTCGTCGGCGCGGCGCGGCGTGGGCGGCGCGCTGGCGGCCCCGCGCCTCTCCTCGCCCTCGTCTACGTCCATCTCGTCGTCGGCCTCGCCAGACGAATCCTCCGAGCTGAGCTCTGAGTTTTTGTTCTTCTCCTTGACTTTCTCCTCGTCTTGCCGTTTCGGTGAGGGCTCCGTGCCCTCGTCGCCGCCGGGCACCGCCTCCGCTGCGGTCGGCTCCTCCACTGAATCGTCCGTTTTGTAATCCATCGCCTCCTCTTTACCGTCGCTGAGTTTCGCTTTCTTAGCCACCGGTGAAACGCACGCGGCGGCGTTGGATTTTTTGAGCTTTTGCCTTTTCCTCTGTCGGCCCCTCGGTGCCATTTTTCTTTTGCCTTTTGGCTTGACGCTATTGAGGACGGGCGTGTCGACGACGCCGCCGGGCGCGTCCTCCTGGCTCTCTTGGCTGTCGGACACGCACGCGAGCTCCTTGACACTTTGCCGCCGGCTTCGTTGAGCAGTCGTGGTATTTTCGCTGACCTCATTTTGTACAGCTCTCGAGGACCGTCTCGCCACGCTCTTGCTCCTTTGTGTTCTAGGCGTTTCTTGCTCTTTGCTCGTATCTTCGGCGTTGCCCTCGGACATTGACATTTTCCTGGCGTCGTCGCGCCTCCGCTTGCGGCTGCCGTCGCCGAGGGTGGGTGTGGTCTGATAGGTGGTCTCGCTGTACTTGAGCGGTCTCGTTCGCCGCCGACCCGACGAGGTAACTTCGACGGGCGGCTCGGGAACGTCGAGAGCCATCTTCTCCGGTTTCTTGGTCTTGGCCACAGCTTTAGGCGCGGCAGCCTCGGGCTCCGTGGCGGTGTCCTCGCTCCCGTTCCCATTGTTCACTTCGGCGTCGTCATTCTCGGTCTCTTGATCCCCGGACGCCTCCTCCGGCGATCTGAACGGATTCACCGTGGACGCTACGAGTGGCGTCCACCGCAAGCATTCGGGGTCGATCTCGAGTCTGGGTTTGCTCCTGAGTTTCTTTACATGAATTTCCACTCTATTCCAATCGATACAGAGTCCCAACTTCATAGATTCGTCGTTGGGTATATACCTTATGAAGCCTAATAATTGGAAGGTCACAGCAATATCATTCATATGCATTCCTGTCGTCTGGGCTATGTCTTCAAATGTGAAATGTTTGTCTTTATGGTCATGTAGAAATTCTATTATAACAGACTTCCAATAGGCATGATAGGAAACTCTTCCAAGGTCCGATAGTGGTTTTTCTGGTGTTCCAGGTTGTCCTTCCTCTTTTGATAATAAGTAACCTGAAGGAATAAGAAAAACATTGGGTTAATTTTAGGCACACAATTACAAAATATAAATTTGGAAAAATACAAAAGATTTCACCACTCACTAAAATGGATGAGAAATCTGCCATAGCCTTGTCTCTGGTACTGCGGCATCGTCATTATGCAGGACACGTTGTATTTCTGTTGACAGTGCTTTTCTTTGGAGAAGTAGCCGACCAAATGACAGCCCTTGCTGTCGTTCTTCGTCAACACGTAGAAAAGGAACGGCTCCACGTCATAATACAATGTTTTGTGGTCCAGGAACAATTTGGCGAGCAAGCAGAGGTTCTGACAGTATATTTTGTTGGCGTTCCCGTCCACCTCGAACACGGATATGTCCCCGCAGCGGTATATCTCGGTGGCGGGCGGGTGGCGCCACACGCACTTGTCCAGGTGCCGCACCAGCACCGCGCGACTCTTCGCGTACTTCAGGCAGAACTCGCACAGGAACAGCTTCGGCAGTCTGATGATAAAAAAGACATGATTAATATTAACTGAAACACAAAATTTTAAACTTTTTCGAATGTTAAAAAGAATCTTACCTCGCATACTCCTGAGGGAAGGGACTCGAATACCACGTTTCAATTTCCCACTGGCCGAACTCTATGGCAGAGGGACAGCGCGGCGCGGGCGGCGGCGCGGGGGGCGCGGGCGGAGCGGCCGGCGCCGCCCCCTCGCCCGGCGGTGCCGCCCCGCCCCCCGCCGCGCCCGCGCCCGGCGCCGGGCCCGGCTCCACGTCCAGTACGCCGGCCGCGCTGCGCGCCTGGTTGAACAGCTCCGCGTCCAGCTCCGTCACGCCAGGTGGCAGCCGGTTGCCCTCTGCAAGTGCACAGCGCTATTAGAGAACGGCAGATTTGACAGAGATCGGCATAATTTTGAGCCATCCATAAAATATAAAACAAAAAAATCTTCTTCAAAGAAAATATTGAATTTTTCAATTGCTCGTGTGCAACGACAAATAAAGAGTAACCAAAAAAAACAAGAACCCAAAAATATAAAGCTGACGAGACTCGAGACACGACCACGCGTCCCGCCGAGAAGCGCGAGCGAAAGTGCACGTGTGGATACTGCCGAAACCCGAGTGGCGGCTGGACTGGACCACCGGTCGGGGGCGGCGGCGACGCGGGCGGGGGCGGCCCGGGGCGAGGGCGCGGGCGCTCCCGGGAGCGCGGGGCGGGGCGGCGCGGGGCGGCGGGGCGCCGGGGCCGGCCGGCAATCAGAGCGAGCGAGACGGTCAGATCCACCACGCGACACTTTCACCGCACCTCACGAACCGGTCTTACCCGTCTGATTGGTGGCCGGCCTCTGGGCGTCCCGCTGCGCCGCTTGCGCGAGCGCTAGGTACAGTTTGTGCGAGTCCTCCGCGCAGCCGGGCCGCCGCTCGCTCGCCGCGCACCGCACCAGCGCCGACGCGGACAGCGCGCCCACCCCCGCCCCCGGCCCCGGGCCCGCCCCCGGCCCCTGCGGGCTGCGAGCCGCCGCCCTACTGCGGCTCCGCGCCCGCGAGCGCCCCCGCCCGGCCGGGCCGCGCTCCGTACTCGCGCTCCGCTCCCGCGCCCGCCCCCGCCCGCGCTCCGCGCTGCGGCTCGCCCGGCGCACGCGACTCCGGCTGCGCCCGCGCCTCTCCCGCGCCCGCTCTCCACTAGGACTGCGCTCGTCTCGGTTTCGGTCCGCGCTGTCGTTTCGGTCCGCGTCGTCTCGCCTCAGCGACGCCTGGTACTGCCGGAAAGTGCTCCGCGTCTCCTTCAACACCTGTCGCTCCTCGATCTCGCGCTTCTCGTGGCGATGCCTCGACTGCGAGCGCGAGGCGGTCCGCACCGAGTAGAACTCCGAAAGGCCGTCGAATAGCGTGGTCAGCAGCCTCTCGCCGCACCGGCTGCGGCGGCGCGCGAGCCGGTGTCGGTCCGGGGGGCGACGCGGCGGCGAGACGGTGGGGGATCGCGGGGGAGGAGCGGCCGCCGCCATCTTGGGCTGCTTCTGCGCCTCGGCGGCGAACCCCCAGGCGCCGCCCGGGCCCGCGTCGGCGGCGAGCCGCTCGAACACCTCCGATATGCTGGAGGGTGCGGCGGGGGTCGCGGGGATCGCGGGGGAGGCGCGAGGCGGCGACGCGAGGCGCATGCGCGGGGAGGAGTCGTCCTCGCTGGTCCGCGACGGCGAGGGCGAGGGCGAGGGCGACGGCGACGGCGAGGACGAGGACCCGCCGGAGAGGGCGGGCCGGCGGCGGCCGAGGCGCAGCTCGAGGCGCTGCACGCGCGTGACGCGCACGCCGCCCCAGCCCTCCCACTCGCCGGACGACGCGCGACAGCGCCGCCTCTTCACCATGTTGAAGGCGGAAAATCTGAAAAACTTCTGTTTCTCCTTCGACATCTTCTGTTCGGTATCGGGGCGGCCGAGCGCGGCCGGGGCATTACCATCCGACGCGTCGTCTTCCGACTCGGCCGCGCGCCGTGGCGTCTTGGGCTGCTTCCTCGCCTTCGGCGTGCCGCCCATCGCGTTCCTGCAAAACGGAGCCATCATCAACGTCGGGTGACCGAGGCCGCACTTTGGGTTTTGGTTGGTCAGAAGTGATGGACGCCCTCTGAGGCAAATATTTCTTGGATTCCCAGTAGATCTTTTATTAGGTGCTAATTAGCAATTACCTCTATTAATTCATTATCAACAGAAGGTACCACTATAATGTACGGATTGTACGGATAAATGAAAGTGTTGTGAATTTTGATAAATGAAAAATAAACAATTGTCTACTAAGCTGTGAACAAATTTTCATACAATTTGGCAACAATCCTGACAAAAGACAGGGACAAAGAGATTCAGAGATTCACATTGATGACATTTACAAAAGCACAGCTGCGGAAAATATATCCATTCATATTTTAAGGAAGTACATTTTTAAATTAGTATTATTATTATTCATTTATAGACTAGCAGTTCCCGAAGACATACAGTAGAAGAATATATATAAATTTTTTTTTAGGCTTCATTTATTCATTGATCCTTTTATTTTGTTTTTTTGGATACCAAATATTCTGTAATATTCTGTATAATTTTCTTTTTGCTAAAACTGAATCAAATGAACTCTGAATCGCATGCTGTGTTCACTTCTAGTAGGATGTACATGCATGACATTTGTATAAGAAGAAGAAAGTAAAGGAGTTCATTGGTCCCCATCAAAAAGTACTACAAGTAAAGTGTAATGCAGTGGGTTGACGACATGTGAACGGTGTCTAGTGCCTACTGTGTGGTGTGTACTACACTGACTACTGACCGCTTGTGCGTCGGCGGCTCGAGCAGGCACTGGGCGCAGCGCCAGGGCAGCTCGGCGCAGGCGGCGTGCACGTGCGCGGCGCACAGCGCGCAGCGGGCCAGCCAGCGCGCGCCGCCCGCCCCCGCCCCCGCGCCCGGCCCCGCGCCGCCCTCGCCCGCCCCCGCCCCCGCGCCGCACACCGCGCACGCCGAGCACTCGCCGCACGACCACCGCAGCGCCTGAACGACGACATCAAACAAGTGTTTTATGGCTCCACTACATTATCGCCGAGTACAGACGATTATGCGCGAGCACGATAGCGTAGAGAGCACACTCGGCACGCATTTTTGTGCTAATAATGCTTGGTAATATCACATAGGGCCACCTAGCTGATCCCGAAGTAAAGAAAGCTTTTATTATGGTTACCAGAGAACTGATATAATACTTGACTATAGTATAGTAGTAGTAGTTTTCAGATTCAAGGCAAATTATACTTTTTGCTACCTATAAATATATTTTTATTACCATCTAAATTAAGACATGTCAAGTACAGTCCTGTAACTTAATCATAAATATCCAAGTTGTCTTGAATATTGATCATGATGATATTGATAAATGAGACAATAGCAACTGTGATGATCACAATGTCATAATTGTTAATGCCATCTCACCGCTAATTGAATGGAATTAATTTGAAGGTTGTTTTTTATTTATTCATTAATTATTCTGAATATACAATACTTTAGTTATGCCTCATTCACGTTTCATAGAGTGAGTTTTCGAATTTGTTCAGGAATGCTTTGATATACTTAATGAGATAAAAATCAATGGACAAAATACACCCAAAATGTTGACACAAGCTACTTAGTTGCTAAGTTCATTCAAATCTATCGATTTTTACCTACAGTGATACCTATAGTTAAAAACTAGGAAACCTATAGGAGACCCAAGATTGTAAAAATATTCATAATGCCTTCATTCACATATTTTACACAACATGCTTACGATTTTTAAGTATGAATAAATGACAGCATGTATTTGTAATGGTAATTTAATAGGTGATGAAGAATAAGACACTAATAAAATTTACAATTATGTAACATTTGTAGCAAAAATTACTACGTAACTAAAAAGTATAAACTATTATATTTCAATTAACCCATATTATACCATACAGTACTAAAGAGACCATTTTTGGCACTGGCTCTCCAAACTTTTTGATATCAAGTTTAAATACCACCTTAGTTCTCATTTTAAAGCGTACCTTAAGAGTAGTTTGTGTGATGTGATCAAGCAAGTTAAGACAGCTCGGGTGGGCATAAGATTTGCACTGGTGGCAGCAGATTAGGGCTTCAGCTGCACCAGATTGATTCCGCGACTCTGTGCCGAGGCACTCAGAACACACAGGCACTCCTTGGCTCTGCTTCTGAAAGTTAACAGCAAAAAGGATTATAAGACAACTAGGTACCTATTAGCAAATGTAAGAAACTTCCTAACAAAGGGTGGTATCAATTCTGCTATATAGTGTATTAAGAAAAAATGCCATCAGACATTAAATAACGTCAGGTGATTTTGGCGATTTTTTACTGGTTTCTTTCTCATTGGTTATAAAACAGATTTGCTAAATTTCAGGTATTAAAAATATGGTATCTTTTATAAAATAATTTATTATTATCATTATTATTATCTAGCTGTTCCCCGCAGCTTCACCTATGGTAATATCGGAGTTCCTGCAGGAATTCCAGGATGGAAAGTACCCTATGTCCTTCTCTGTCCAAAATTGCCATTGAGGCATTGAAGCCTGAAAGCGTGACAAACAAACAAATAAACTCACTTTCAAATTTATAATATCAGTAAGGATTCTAGAATGGTGATGATTTCTATTAACCAATTTATCAATAGAACAAACTTAAAATGAGTCATAACAAAAAAATTATATCACCTTGGATGGTTCAACGTAGGGTCAATGACACTGACATTGAACTTACTAAGTACGGAGACCTTTTTGCTACATAACTCAGTAAAATGCTACAAAAACTATGCTACAATCATACTGCAAACTGTTATATACCTTCTCTGGTGACTCTTGCGACTGCTTCACACTCTGTTTGGGAGTTCTTTCACCAGTAGCAGCTGTGAGAGGTCGATCAGTAGCCTTATAAACACCAGCTTGATTAATAATCAGTCCCCTAGCTACAGCACGTTTAGCTGCCGTACGTAAAACTGCACGCACATCCACACCTGTTTCTACACTCACTTTGTATGCTTGACGCAAATGCCTTTCGATATTTCTCAAACTGGAGCCATCCCGTTCGCCTAGTTCACGCACAGCCTTCGCGACGGCTCGCGACACATCGACATCGGGGGCTAACCTGAGCGTCTTGCTCTGCAAACCACCCGGATCCTTGTAGGAGCTCTGCCCCTTGTTATACACTTTAAGCACAGCACCCTCACGCACAGCCAGCTCCAGCCGTTCCGACACCACGTCTTCGTGATAGTTGTGGTGCTGTCTGATGGCATGGCATATCCTCTCCACACTCGGCCGCTGCTTCTGCGACCGTATCTTGTGTATCGCTTCCAGTATCCATCGCTTCCAAACTTCTTTTCCAACGTCGTCTGGCTCACTCATTCTCGACGATTATTTTGTAGAGCCGTCGACTAAGTAACGGTACGTTATCAAAGTTAGAAATGTGTCAACACCCATCGTATTTTGGCGCCTCCAGCAAAATTCCATTTTATGAAATGGAACCTCGCTAGCTACGACCTTCTTGTGAGGCCGCTGCGCCAAACACCGGTTTACAGCATACCTATGAAGAATTTATTGGGAATCTTTGCCCGCGGATGACACATCAGGCCCCGCGAGCGGGTTTCGGCAAAGCGCGCATTCGATGGCGGCCATCTTGTAGCGATAATTTACGTAGTGGAGTGCACAAATACACGCGATGTAACGCTATCGCAAAATATTGTTAGTTTATTTTGTTTATGTGCAGAACTTCACTGGAGCTTTAAACTGAATCTTTCACTTTCAGGATAAATAATGTTAATTTACATTTAGCCTAAATAAACCTTTTACACGACAGTTCTTTCCGGTTACTTTTTTTCACAATGTGCCTTCGCAAATAAACAACACCGTAAAGTTATATTTGTGAGATAATTCAACATGTATTTATGTTTTCATGTTAATAATAAACTCCCATATCAATAAAAGTTTACAATTTAAGATGAAAACATTCACAAAACACCAACAAAAGGCTATTTCAATCAAAATGGCTATCAATTAATTGCTATATAAAAAAATATTTTCGTTTACCGATCCATCCGTCACTAATGTATTGCCATTTGCCGTAATATGATTGTCATCTGCAAATCGGCAACTTTCTTCGCAACATGTTGGGATACTTGCATGAATTTTTTTCCAGTCTATAGCCTACTTAAAAAAAGCAACAAAAAGAAATAGTATATTTCATTACAAGTGCGGAAAGGCTGTCATTGCAAAGAGTTCCGACAAATGTCGACCCGAGCCGAGGCGCAGCCGAAGGTGAGGGTTGACAGTCGGAACTCTTTGCAATGACGGTTCCGCACGTGTACTGAACAACTATTTTTAATACAGTTGCGAAAAAAATGAAGAAATTTAGTAAAATAATAAAAACACAAACTCAACTAAGTTCCAACTGTGATCAAGAGATGGCGCTAATAAAAACACAAACTCAACTAAGTTCCAACTGTGATCAAGAGATGGCGCTAGTCGTATTAGTAATACGAAACTACGTTGCGCAATACAAAAAGTGTGTCAAAGTCGTTTCGTCATTTTTGACAGTTGGGAAAGAGAACGCACGAGTTCGGAAAAGGTAAAGAAAAAGCTCGAGTATGTAATAGCCCACTTCCCGAACACTATACGTCCCTGCAATATGCCACTTTTTGAGCAACTGTATTAAAAAAAAAATTATGCTTGAATTTCTTCTGAGAGTTATTCATTTTTTTCTATCTTTTAATTGTTTTAAATATTGATGTTCGATTTTTTTCTAAAGTTTTACAACTGTCAAAAATATAAAGTAACGAAAAACATTATAAAAAGTTTATCAATCAATCAACTAAGTACGTACACTAGTCAAGTGGTGATCAATCAAAGAGTAGGTAGGTACCTCAGAAGAATAATTGTTCTGAGGTAGGTACCTAACTATAACCTGTTTGCGAGAGTATTTAGCACTTTATGGAAGCTTATTTATAATATTGATAAATAAAACAGGGTAATGGCTTCTCGGTACAAAACTTTTATTTTTTAAGCGTGTACCAGACTGTTGTAAACAAGCCCAAAACGGAAGTTTCCAACAGTTGTTTAAAACAGTGCGGACGGTTGTTTGCAACGAAATTTCTGTTTCTTTTCCACGACCTTGGTTTGTGGGCGCGCGTTGGAAACTTGCTGCGATCTCACCGGCGCGCGGCGGCCCGCCGCGCTGTGTGGACGTTTGTTGTAAACCACGCAAGCGCAGTTGAGTGGCGGCAGTCACGGGGAGCGCTCGCGCGTAGAGTAATTTATTTATTCGCGCGCGTACGTAAATATTCTTATCGAGTTTACCGACCTCTATAGGGATCTGCCGTATCTCTGGGACCTCTCAATCCCAAAAAAAAAATTGTGTGGGAATATTTTATTTTATATTTTCTCTTTTTTTTCCTCAATTGCACTCAAAAGAGCAAAAGCCACACCAACTGTTTGAATTTTTGAAAGGCAAGGAGCCATTGCGAAGATGTTTCCGATGCGAGGGACAAAAGCACACTGAAGTTGGAGCCTTGTTTACAACAAGTGTGGACGGAAACACCAACGGCGGTTAAAACCAACCTCCCGTCAAGGTGACTTTGCGGAGAGGCTTGTTTACAACAATCTGGTACACGCTTTACTTGTATCATGTATGTAAGCCGTAAGGATAATCAATCACAGACTAAAAGCATAATATATAATTGAGTATATAATATAACTCTTTTTCAAAATCATTTGACATGGATACCAGTACCATGAAATTGTTTGTTGTCATTTTCTAACAAACTTTACCAATGATATTCATTTTCTCAAGCTATGCTAGCGCTATTATTGTGGTGAGTTATCGAGTTGTAATTTGCTGTTTTTTGGACACTTTTTCAGCTTGTTCCCCATATAAGATGGTGCTCCTTACCTCTACCCTCCATACCAGATATCCACAGGTCTACTTCTAGGCCACTGGGGAAAAAAAAAAAACAGATTGCGAAATATGATTGCGAAAAGGTTTTTTTCTTAATGATAACAAAATTTTAACAAAAAGAATTTTTTGGGTCTAAACTTGAAAATGGCAGTCCTTTATCGGGTTTAATTCCAATATCCGGGTTGATTGCCCATCTATAACATACCTAGTACAGTCGAATTCAGAACCCCTCCTTTTTGGAAGTCGGTTAAAAATAAAGTCAATTTATTAGACTCACGAACTGACTATCGACTTTTTTTGTTAAAGTTTACCTCTTGCGGGGGAGGTAAAGGAAACTTAGTCCATACAGCCATTTTTGGAATTCTCGTGATAACTCCGAAATTATCACGGGTAAAACCGCGAGGAATAGCTTGTCACTTTATAAATTTAACTAGTGAACCGATTTTTAAAATCCTTTCATGATCTCTTTGTTCTAAAGAGGACATAGGGTGCATACAATTTATATCCCGGAATTCCTGCGGGAACTCCGAAATTATCGCAGGTGAAACAACGGTGAACAGGCAGTAAAATAGAAATCACCAAATTCTGTAGAAAATACCTTTATTTCTATACAAATACAAACATAAGTACAAGCATTTATTTATACTAACAAATAATAAGGCTAGACAGGAAAGACTGTTTTTTCTTTACTTTATCGCATATTATGCGATTTTGTCGCCCGCGCCCTGATATGTTTTAAAATATATCATACAAGTGGAATACGGTGGAACAGGTATCTAGTGTGGAAACAAAAACCAGATTTACTGCGTAAAATACATAATTAAAGTCAGATCTATTGAATGATATTACAATAATGTACCTACCAGATATTTTATTATACTATTTAAGTAATAGGTAATGAGTTAATTTCTATTACTTCATAAAATGAAGTATCCAGAAGCATTGTTTTTAACCTTAAAATGTACAGTAATATTATGCTATTTTAGTGGAGTTAGCTTATCTTCTATTATTATTATTATTATAGAAAATTTACAATACTATAAAAATGTATCGAACAAATCAGGTATTTCATTTACAAGTTTATTATCCATGAGATATATGGTATGGTTATTTTTATTATAACATTAAAGATATCATGTCTTAGATAATTTGTATAATTTGTTCCACTCGTATTTCATTCTCATTATATTTTGCAAAGATATTGAAAGACAATATTGATTGACAATACGCTCGGCCGCTAAGCTTTCCCCTTGAACCACGCAGCGGTCAAATGACCTCATGCTAACAAAATGGGAGAGCTATTTGAAATGTACTTTGTGGTGACTGGTATTTGTTTGCGTCACAATGATGTGATTGGTTTTTATTTTGATCATTCCCCCGCAAAAATTGGTTGACGTGGATTGCATAATAAAAGTTTGTATTGTTCGTCTATTCTCTTATAATGTCTTTGATATTTTGTTTTAATCGCATTTGTGTAATGCCGAGGATAGAAAATGGGTTTCGGTGGGTGCTCGGTGCATCGAAATCGGTAGCATTTGTGTATGTTATGGTCTAACTCAAACTAGCGAGTCGAGATGCAAATATTTCTAAACTGAGGAACATACAATTTGCCTGATGACGCCGTTTGTAAACGGATGATTTATACGATCTTCCGGCCACATATATATATTTATTCATTTACAAGGAAATGGCGGCTGTTAGCCTGTTATGTAACTATATGACAGATAAAAATTGAATTACCTCACTTTGGGGAAATTTATTTAATGGAAAATTAACCGTTAAAAATATCTCCTAGTTCTAAATACAAAGCAGAGACATGATTTATCAGTCTAATTTCGCATTGTTTTCTGATTCTTTCATAATCGAGCCGATTGAAAATCTGTTTTAGACTAGCTATAATAGATTTCAAATGTCATCAACTTTTGAAACTAACGCGTATATACTATATATACATAGTAACAATGCGTATTTATTTATAATTATTACATACAAGACATTCACAATATCATGATTGGAATTTGGAAGCCATAAAAACATTACAATAAGTACTAGATGTTCCCTGCGGTGTCACCCGCATGAAATGACAACAAAATATTGTCCTATAAAACCGATACTTTACTTAAACTATAAAATTGATAAAATTATACATAAAAGGCAATGCCTCAACCACTGTTGGGGTTTTTGCCGTTTGGCAATACCCGAGTGACTTGCTGACTACCTTTGGCGTAATCTGAGTTACGACTCGCGCAAACACCTATTTAGCAAATAGCAATAGGGGATACAATACAAACGCGTATATATAGGGGAAAATATGCTGTACGAGTATTCGGCTCGTACAACCACCAACCACCAACACAATAACACTAGATAACTTACCACACTCGCGACACGCCATACAAACGAACCGATTTAACTATACACTGCCGATATACAAAGAGTTCCATAATATTCGAGTTGATAATAATTGATATTGTCCGACACACACACACAGCAGCACCGGCCTGCGACTGCTCTACGGAAAAACAAAGGAACTGTCATTTTCGAAATGAGTTTTTTTTTTATTTGCCACTTTTCACGCATAACGGACCGTGCTACGTACTAAGTCACAACCATCGAAATGGCTTTTGACTTATGGCCGCCCTCAGAGTCCTTTTGATGATTACTTAATAAAGTAAAGATTTTTAAAACAAAACTCGCACTCAGAGACATTCATTAAATTTATGTTAATTGGCGTTTTACTAAATTGAACTTAATTATTTGAATGCCAATATAAATTAAGTAATTATTAAAATTAAAACGACTCCGATTGCGGCTGTTACCGCCGCACTCAGAGTCGACTTTAATGATTACTTAGTTAAGTATAGATTTTTAAAACAAAACTGCCGCAATCAGACAAGTTTAATAAATTAATGTTAATTGGCATTTAACTAATTAAGTTACATCTCATTAAATACCAATTAACAGTAATTTACTGAACGTCTCTGATTGCGGCAGTTTTGTTTTAAAAATCTATACTTAACTAAGTAATCATTAAAGTCGACTCTGAGTGCGGCGGTTAGAGTAACTAAAATTAATGAAATCGTTAAACTATGACAGATTTGTTTTAAATGAAGCTATTTACTGTATTTATTTATTCCTCAGCTACAATAAGTTTGTTTCACCGTACGGCAGCCGATCGCCAGCCGGCCCGCCGCGCGCCGCTCCGTGGGAGGCGGGGGCGGGCAGTGGTCGCTTCTCTCCTCTAGCTGTCGGCGAAGTCGCAGTCGCCGGTGAACGTGCAGCCCGAGTGCTGGATGACGCGCGTGGCCGCGTGCACGCCGCAGCGCACCGCCGTCGCGTACGGCTTGCCGAGCACGAGCTGCGCGAGGCAGCCGCCCGCGAACGCGTCGCCCGCGCCGTTGGTGTCGACGATCTGGTCGCGCGCCAGCCGCGCCACCGGCACGAGCTGCACGCGCGCGCCCTGCGCCAGGATCACGGGCTCGCAGCCCTGCGTGATGATCACGACGCGCTCGCGTCGCGCGTTCAGCTTCGGCATCGCCGCCATCCTAGCGGCGACCGCCTCCAGGTTCGGCTCGTCGATGCCGAACGCTTTCGCGAACGCCTCCGCCTCCTGTGGTGGTTGGCGGATCGCAATAGGGTACTTGCATGAAATTTATGATAAGAAATTGTTTCAATATTTAAAAATAGAGCCTTAGAAAAGTATTATCGTGAAAGATTTAATTTTTTGAAACGAAACCTTGCAACAAACACCAACCACAGCCACTCTTAACACTAATGTGTAATTAAAGTGACGTAATCGTCACTTTCTTTTTTTTAGGAAACATTTGAAGTGGATTATTATTATTATTATTATTATTATTATTTACCTCTTTCAGGAAAGGCAAAAGAAACTAAGTGCATAAAGTCAACACATATTTTCCATTTTCTGAAGTTTTTTACTTTAAAACGCATCGGTAAGATGTATTTCGATTCTTTACAGGAACTTTTGGAAGTAACTCGACACAGTTCAACCTTAATTTTGCTTTTGGATACTGAAGTTATCTGTCTGTCACTGTCAAATGACCCTGTCAATACGACAGTGACATCTCTATCACAGATTAATAAGGCGTAGGCGTTTTTAAGTAGTGACGTCATTCCGCGTTTCGGCGGTAAAGTCAAAAGTAGACACTTTGAAACGCTCTATTTAATTATTTTATGCATATATATTTTTTCTTTTTATTGCTTTGTTTAAGTAGGCCATAAATCTTTAAAATAGACTGGAAAAAAAAAATCATGCAAGTACCCTATTCGGTTACTTTATAATAATCCCTACTTTATAATATTAGTAGCTCCCTACTAATATTATAAATGCGAAAGTAAACCGGTCTGTCTGTTGATCTGTCTCTCTCTATCTGTCTGTACTTACGTCTAATTAACACTGATGTAAAAAAAAATGCGTTCAATAAAAAAATCTTAAATCAAGCAAAATTATGTTGATTTTTTTTTTGTTATATTTTATAACAAGTAAATCATAAATATAACAAAATACATTCATCATGTGTGAACATTCGTAGTTGAGTAAACTTAAATTTTAACCTTTTTTTAAACTGTCTGTGAGTACCGGAGTCTGTACATACCATTTCGTTCCCGAGCAGCACGTCCACGTAGGGCAGGATCTGCTCGAGCGGCTCCTTGTAGAACTGCGACACGAACGGCGCGCTCAGGTTCATGAGGAAGGTGTGGCCGTGCGCGTGCGCGTGCGCCGCCAGCTGCATGATCGACGGCGGGGACACCGCCACGAAGAAGCCCTAATAATGATAGGTTTAGGTATTTATCATTTTATAAATTTATATTGTAAAAGCCTAAATCTATACTAATAATAATAATAATAATAATTCTTTATTTCGGAATATTAAAAATCCATACTAACATTTAAAATATAAAAATAAAATAAAATATTAATAAAAAATCCACTAGCGATATCTATTTAAGATTTCCACTGTGGTGCACAGACAGCCAATGCCTGAAGAAGTTGTTATCTGGGCACTCAGCGATCGTCCTCAGGATCCCATTGGATGATGCACGCAAACGAGACCAGAAGGACTCGATGCGAGATCGGAGGATGGCATAAAAATCGGAGACTCCCGCCTCGGCGAACATGCCCGACGCGCTACAGTAGCGGGGTTTTTTCATTAATATCCGAAAAGCGTTATTGTATTGTATTCTGAATGTACTATAAGATTTCCTGTTATATGTAGACCAAAGTTGACAAGTATAGAAATTTTGACAATAAGTTGTGAATAAGGTAATTTTGACAATATCGTTGCATTTTGCAAACCTCCGCGCGAGCATGTTACACCGTACAGCGAGAGCTCGCCGTTCTCGCTCCATATCCTCGTCGTCCTTGAGGTCGTCTGTAAGAATGTGACCCAGATACTTAAATCTTCTCACAACCCGCACTGGTGATCCATTTAAGAATACTGTAGGTACCCTCTCCGGGCCTCCTTTCCATTTAAAAATAACAATTTCTGTTTTTTTATCATTATACTGAAGCCCATGTGAATCAGCATACTGAGCACAGACGTCCAACAATTTTCTAAGACCCTTGATCGATGGACTGAGGAGGACCATGTCATCGGCGTAACTTAGATTATTAACACAGAGATTTCCTATATGGCATCCGACTTTGGTCCTCCTCAGTTCAACTATCAGGTTGTTTATATAAAGGTTAAAGAGGTCCGGAGAGGTCAACCCCCCTTGACGCACACCGCAGCCTAACATATACTCATTAGAAAGCGTGTCGCCCCATCTCACATTATTTACTTGGTTCCCATACCAATACCTCAGCAGATTCACAATACTACCATTAACATTAGTTTTGTCGAGTTTTGCCCATAATAAATTATAATTTACCAGGTCAAAGGCACGACTAAGATCTAAAAAACAGGCATAAACCGAGGTCTCACGAGCGATATAGTATTGTACTGTATGTTTCAGGCTAAAAATTGCTGAATCCGTCGAGACACCAGCACGAAAGCCAAATTGTGCATCATCAATTTCAATTTCACTCACCAGTGCAGGTTGCAGAAGTCGTTCGAGTACTTTTCCAATAATTGTACCTAACGAAATCGGTCTAAAGTTGCTCAATTTAGATAAGTCTCCGGTTTTATTTTTCGGTACTGGAACCACCACAGTTCTCATCAAGTCAGCAGGTAGGTACCCAGACCCTAAACATGCGTTAAATAGTTCAGATAGAACTCGACACATTTCATATCCTGCGAACAGAATGTGCTCGATACTAAGGCAGTCAAAACCAGGTGATTTTCCTCTCTTCATTTTACGTACTACGGAAGCTACATCGTCAGCTGTGAAAGTCGGTTCACGGACAGTGGAAGTCCCGGTGTTTGACTCCATGCGCACATCCTCCACGCAGGATGGAGGCACAATCTTAAAATGTTTCGCAAACAAGTTGGCTATATCACTATGATTTACTAATTTTTCAACTGAAACAGGTACAGCACTTTTCCCATTTAACTTTTTCGTGTCTTTCCAAAACTTAACAAAATTCTTATCAATCCTACTTTCCGCTAAAATATTCATTTTAATTTTTTCTTCGTTATTCTGACACCATTTTAAATTTCTTTTAAATATCCTGCGGCTATTACACATAGTTTCAAACACAGCCCCAGATCTGGGCTTACCATGACTTAACCAGCACATGTAATCTAAGCGCGCAGTCTGGTGACTCACTCGAACGTGGTGGTTCCATCCTGCAACTACTTTTTTCTTCGTTTTTGCACGACACTGGAAATCATAACTTAAAATTGACGCTGTTTGTACAACGTTAATAATTTTTGAATAAAAATTGTCAATTATATTATGTTCATAAGTATTATCACAGTATAAAGATATTGATTTAAGATTATCATCACATAGTTTATAATAACTATCGATTTTATCGTCACTCCTGTTGCCCCACTTAATTTTTGAACTTTGTATAGGTGCATTATTGGTTTTATTCACTATAAGACATCCCATATCACAAGTAATCATAAGCGGTAAATGATCCGACCAATTGACACCGTATTCTATGTGTATCTTAGTTATAGTGTCCCACGCTGCACAAGTGGTTAGACAGTGATCAAGCCAGCGCCTCGTGCCATGAGCCTCACTCATAAACGTAAATGAATCGCTATCAACACCCAAATAATCCATATCCGCACATAGTAACAACTGTTCAGAACAAAATGACAACATTTCGCGTGCGAATCTGGTACCAGGATGCGAATTGAAATCACCCAGTACGTACGCCGCCGCCAGACCACTATCCTCCACAAGTGAATACACATTTGCGAGCACATCAGTGAATTCAGGGAGGTTTTCTTGACAGTCCACCGGCATATACACGTTTATGATTAGAAAGTCATTTGAACCAACGTTGATACGCACAGCACACAAACGATCATTAGTACAACCAACTATTGATACTCTAGAGAAGATCGACTTGCGCCACAAAATAGCTAAACCACCATATGGACGCCCACGTAGAATTCCCGCACTAGTATCGACCGATGATTTCGCTGTGTATCCGAAATCATCGTCAATTTCACTCAGGAAATTGAGATCATGCGGAAGTAGCCACGTTTCCTGTATGGCTATGATATCTGCACTTTTACAGAGCATTCTTATGTTATGTACAGATCTCTTTATTGACTTGCAGTTGAAACTCGCCATAACGATATCTTTAGGTGTACTGTCCATTAACGGTTATTATTGTTTCTCCTGTGGACGTCAGTCCTTTTTCGCTCCCAGAACCGACGGTAAACAATACCGACCGGCCAGAAATCATTGTTTAGGAAAATGGGTAGCTTTGAGCTAGGTAAAGTGACCTTGAATGAGTTGAACGCAGTGTCTACGTTTTGAGTCAATAACTCGACATCATTGCACGATTCTCCTCGTTCTTTGATATGTGCTAAAACTTGATCTACGGTAATGTGTCTTTTTAAACGAGAAACGTAAATAGAACTCAAAGTTTCGGCCACTTCAATACTGGAGCTACCTTCGAGTGTGCCTCGCATATTCCTTGGTTTACTTCGCCGCCTATGCTTTACCATAGTAAATGGTTCATTGTCATCGATACTGTAGTTATCGTTATCATACGCGCAAGACGCACGTTTCATCGCTATATCTCTATAACTAGGCGTATGCACCTGAATAGAAGGCTCCTTCTCAATATTTACTGCTCGATGTTGTGAGTTCGCAGGCTGCACTATCGCTGTGCCCCCGCTATTTAAGGTGCAGTCGCCCAGTAGCGTTGTCGTAGCATCATTTGAATCACACAAAAACTCATTCGTTTTGACTATATCATGTTGATCACTTGTCAGCCGGGATGTACAATCCATTTGAGAACGAGATAACATTCTCTCTGTCATAGAACTATCAGTTCGCATTTTTCTTAATTGCTTGTACAATTTAGTTTCAAAAGTAAATAACTCCGTCTTCGAAATTGAGTCATGGCGAAGGTTCTGTAGCTCGCATTTGAGCAAAGTCACATCCTTTAAAAGGGAAGTTACGTCAATGTGGTCGAACGTGACCGGCGGCAAACGGTTTAGATCTTTTGCCACAAAAACCGGTGTATTATCCGGATCAGTTTCCTTTAACAACTTAATAACATCTTTGATATTCTTTTTATTTTTGTCTTCTCTCTCTAATATTATAAAAAGGAATGATTTGATTTTTTGTTTGTTTATTACGATTTAACTCAAAAACTAATTCTTTTACCATTATGCTACATTATCCCTGAGTAACATATGCTATATTGTAATCCGGAATTCCCGCGGGAACTCCGAAATTAGCGCGGGTGAAACCGCGTGGCACAGCTAGTTTAAGATATAATAATCCACTTCACAACACACAGATCTACTTGATCCCACACTAAGCTATAATATTATTAGCTTGTGTCGTGGAAACCAAGCAAACGTGGTATATATGTATACTACATATAATTACATATATATTATACTATAGATATATAAACACACCCAGATTGGAAAGTGAAACTCTGTGTTCACCACACAAAGTGCACCCGCACCGGGAATCGAACCCGAAACCTCTTGATTGGGACGACTCTTGATGAAACAGGGACCGATTGGCCCCCACACAGCACACCCTTCTATCTCCTTCACAATAGTACCTTCTAATAGGGGACCAATAAACTCCTTTTCTTTCTTTCTTCCTAGTGCGGATGATCAGATCAGATAGTCGTAACTCACGGAGACATAGAAGAACTTGGCCGCCTGTATGCACCGGCGGCTCTCCTCGCCGGCGAGGTGGTCGGGCGTGAACAGCTGCGCGGCGGCGAGGTTGGCGCACAGCGAGCGGTGCGTGCCCGTCACGAGCACGGCGCACGTGCCCGTCGGCGCCGCGCGCGTCACCTGGTACTGCACGTTCACGCCCTCCGCGCTGCCGGACACACACAGACGAACACGCATGGATTGGGCATGTTGAGTTGGGTAGATGGATTGAACAGTATGCTATATAGAAGGAGGAGGACATGCGCATTCCGGCGAAGGCGAATACGTTGAGATACGTTGAGTCGAAATGTCGCGTGACGTCACAAACAGGCGCAGTTTTTAGCTGCGTATGACGTTACGAGCCCCCACTCCCAAACTTTAATGCGCTTTATCCATAATTTTTTTATTATTATCTAACTGGCGGACTAAATAGAATTTCGAAAAAAAAAGTAGTCAAATAGCCTATTCTATGTTGGCACCGGTGATACTCAATATGTGAAGCTTGCATAATGTAATCCGATAAGAGATATTTGAAAGAGAGTTCAGACAGTTGAAGATAACATATCAACACTCTACATATAAGAGTAGAATAACAGTCATGATTATATACGAGCACGACTACAACTAGCGGTGCTCTGCGCCCTCGCCCGCGTTATTTGCAGGTTGCCTGGAAGAAATTGCTTTTAAGCAATAAGGCCGCCCTTTGTTGCCTGTATTTCGCACCATGTATTTTTTTATATTTATGTTTTTGGTGACAATAAAGAATAATATTTGATTTGATTTATTTCGGGATTCTCCGGTGAAATCGTTCCACAATGAAAGTATCCAATGTTTTTATACATAACATATTCTATTTGTATGTTAAATTAGCCATTGTGAATAGAATATAATAACTACGCTTTATTGTACTACACACAAGGGCGCCTTTTGCCATGTTATTAATTTATATAAATATTGTAATAAATCTTTGGTGCAATAAAGTTTTTATTAAAAAAAAAAAATAGGTATTGTACACTTGTTTTTTTTTTTAATAAATTAATATTTACTATACCGACAGAGGCATACAATACACAAACACTGAAGCATCTTAACAAACTTATAATAAAATTATAATATTAGCAGGACAGGCACAGTCAGTGAGATAACCTTATCTTTCCTTATCTTTCGTTACCGCTCTCTGCTCTTTATTTTTAGGTCAAGCCATTGCCTCACAGAGAAAAGTGTAGGTAGGTATCTCAATACACAACCATCGGCCCCACCCTAGTGGGTGTCACTATTGCACTCAATACCCTTTACATTTCGAATATTCATTTCTCTTTGAGTGTACCAGTTGCGATGAAACGATGTCTATGTTTTAATTTAGTTCTTGCGGACTGACAGACAGACCGACTGAATGGAAACTCACAGTTACATATAACATATATATATAGTTACCTTAGTTTAATTATAATGCATCCCAGATTCCAGATATTTAAATGCATAATGTATTGGGACCGTGCGCGACGACAGCGCCACGTAACAGGTGGCCATTTGGAAAATATTCAAGTCAAGCGAGAATCCTACTATTTATTATTAATGTGAAAGTGTGGATGTTTGTATGTTTGTTACTCAATCACGCAAAAACGGCAGAATGGATTTGGATGAAATTTGGCATGCACGTTGTCAGGGAAACAGAGAAGTACATAGGGTACTTTTTATCCCTGAATTCCCGCAGGAACTCAGAAATTACCGCGGGTGAAACCGCGGGGCACAGCTAGTAAGTAAATATTATGAAAAATAATAATGAAATCTTGTGTCGCTATTCTTTTTGGTGTTATTAAAATTCACATTATCACATCTTACTAGGACCATATTTAATTTATCTCAAAAACGATTAGAAAATGTTCACTGCAATATGGATTTGACAGCTCAAGTCAGGGACGAAAATGTCAATTTTAGCCGTAGCAAGCGCTATGATCGTTTAGGCTACTCCCTCCACCCGCTTTGCACCTTGCCAATACCGATTGACAAATATCAAGATAACTTACATGGCTCTCTCTTTTAATATCTTGGCATAGTCATCATCACCCACACAGCCAAAGTAAGTGCAGACCTTGGGAGTTTTTAATATCCATTGGGAAACACGTAATGAGTTCTGAACACTGCCACCGGCTATGAACTCTGCCTTATATCTGAAATATGCCAAAACAGATAACTAATTCAGTGTTATTATTTGTTTCATGAATGAACCTCAGCCACCTAAATAAAATAAAATAATAACTACACACAATGGGCTAGTTGACAAAATGTTTGTTTTAGTCTTTGTAGATTAAAAAAAAATTGGACACGTATTTTTGCTTTTTTTACATAATCAAATAATAATGGTGATAAAAATTGGGAACAAATTAAAAAATATAAAAAAATAGGGATGTAGACAACTTTTAAAAATAAAAAATTCTTATTAGTCCATCAGTTAGAAAATAAAAAATAATGGACTCATATTTTTGCTTTTTCAAATTACTGAAAAAATATGTAGTATAAGCCCCCAAACTGCACCTGATAGTGACGTTACGCAAAATTTTAACTAATATGAGTTGAAATTTTGCAGTTAATTACATCACGAGCCCCACTCTAAATTTTAATGAGCTTTACCAATGTATATTTTTAGTAATTTGAAAAAGCAAAAAATACATGTCCATTGTTTTTTTTATTTTCTGACGGACTAATTAGAATTTTGATTTTTAATAGTTGTCAACATCCCTATTCATCTATATTATTTAATTTATTTAAAGACTAAAGAGTGTCTACCGTCTACATTTTTTTTACTTTAGAACATGGACCAATAAGTTTTTTAATTGGTCCATGCTTTAGACTAACTTGTCAATCATTTCTCGGTAAAGAGGCATGTGCTTTTCTTCAGCCATGATGGCGTCATCAGGTTTGAGCTCATATTTCTGAAGCAACTGCTCGTCCACATTAGCAGAGATGTCCAGTAGAGGGTTCCCAATGCCAACAAGTAGGCTCTCTTGTACACACCTGGGGAAAAATGTAATGGATGACAAAAAAATTTAATCAAATCCTAATTTGTAACCTATCAAATGTATTTAAATTTTCTTCCCACCGAGTCCACACTTAGTGGTCTTATATTTGATTAGGAGGATCTGTCGTGATTTTATAATAAATTAATATAAAAAAGAAGTCAAAAATTAGTAGCTACTACCTTGTTAAATTATTTGCAAAAACATAAGCTTTACAAAATGAAATGCGACACTTCTGTGAATTATTATGATAATGTTGTGTTAAAAAATATTTATTTTTTGCTGTCTATTTTGACAAATTTATTCATGAGCTTAGAATTTTCACGTAAAAAATAAATTAAAAAATACTAACCCGCACTCACTCGTTTCACTCATATTATGTAACGTTATTAGAATTTTATGAGACAATAAATTGATATACAGCTTTTCCAAATTTATGATCTCTGTTCTTACACCGAAATAGTGAACAAAAATAATAATATTTTATTCACTAGTTCACCACCTACGAGCTACGCTTTCAGCCCACAAAACATATGTTTCAGCCACACGCGTTATTGGATAACTTGCGGACTGCGAGTGCACTTGGTTCTGTGGCAGATACTAGATAGCACGCTGCACTGCTGCCCTACGGAAAAACAAAGTAATAAAATTGTGTCAATATTTCAAAAATAGAGCCTTAGAAAAGCGTTATCGTGAAAGATTTACTAAAAAAAATTCAATAGTTTCCAAAAATTCCAAAATATTCAACTTTTAATTTTGTAAAACGGAACGTTGCAACGAAACACCAATCACAGCCTAGCTTGACACATGACGTCACTTTTATATTCACAAAAGAAACTAAGTGCATACAGTCAAACGCTCTATTCAATTAATTTATGCATATATTTTTTTTCTTTTTCTTGTTTTGTTTAAGTAGGCCATATATCTTTAAAATAGACTGGAAAAAAATATTTATGCAACTACCCTATTCGTCTATTATCGCCTGCGAAAAATATATGCATAAATTAATTGAATAGAGCGTTTCAAAGTTCCTACTTATGACTTTAGCACCGAAACGCGGAATTACGTCACTACTTAAAAATTACGCCTTATTAATCTGTGATAGAGATATCACTGTCTGTATTGACAGGGTCATTTGACAATGACAGACAGATAACTTCAATTTCCAAAAACGAAAATAAGGTTGAACTGTATCGAGTTACTTCCAAAACTTCCAGTAAAGAATCGAAATGCATCTTACCGATGCATTTTAAAGTAAAAAACTTCAGAAAATGGAAAATATACGTTGACTGTATGGACTTAGTTTCATTTGCCTTCTCTGAAAGAGGTAAATATTTCCTAAAAAAAAAGTGACGTAATATGTTGAGCAAGTTGAATATTTTGTAAACTATTGATAATTTTTCAGTAAATCTTTGACGATAATACTTTTCTAATGCTCTATTTTAGAAATATTGACACAATTTCTTTTAATAAATTTCAAGCAAGTACCCTATTAGACGATGATCGGCGAGTACAGCCGAGTATGCCCTCTACACTATCGTGATCGCGTATAATCGTCTGTAGTCGCCGATAATGTGGTGGACCCATTATATTTAGTTTAAAATTCAGCTCATTTTCATTCATATTTCAATTTCCATTCCATTAACAAAAAACGAACGTTCGTGACATAAGTCTAGTTAATTTGTGGTTCGTGATCGTGATTGAAGAAAATTCTATAACCTCCAATCGGCCAAAGATCACGTTTTAGCGTACCCGGTGAGAATTTTCGAGAAATAAGGATCGTGAACAGCGTTTTCTTATTAGATTATTATTCGGATAACTAAGTAACCAGTGATTATCAAAATGTTTCGTTTACCTCGCGTTCTTCGTCACACTATTTCGCTACAAAAATCCCATCAATTAACAAGATTTTATGCTAAAGATGTCAGGTTCGGTGCTGATGTAAGAGCCCTGATGTTGCAAGGTGTGGATATCCTCGCAGACGCTGTCGCTGTCACAATGGGCCCCAAAGGCAGAAATGTCATATTAGAGCAGTCATGGGGCTCGCCGAAAATTACAAAAGACGGCGTGACAGTAGCAAAGGGGGTCGAGTTGAAGGATAAATTCCAAAATATCGGAGCTAAACTGGTTCAAAATGTAGCTAACAATACCAACGAGGAAGCCGGAGACGGTACAACCACAGCTACGGTTCTCGCCAGAGCTATCGCCAAAGAAGGATTTGAGAAAATCTCGAAGGGTGCGAATCCAATAGAAATCAGACGAGGTGTGATGCTGGCGGTGGATGCAGTAAAAGATAAGTTGAAGAATATGTCCAAACCAGTAACAACTCCCGAAGAGATTGCTCAAGTGGCCACCATCTCTGCCAACGGCGACACTGCCATCGGGAAGCTCATCTCCGACGCTATGAAGAGAGTTGGCAAGGACGGCGTCATTACCGTAAAAGATGGCAAAACTCTCACTGACGAACTGGAGGTCATCGAAGGTATGAAATTTGATAGAGGTTATATCTCACCTTATTTCATCAACTCTTCCAAAGGAGCCAAAGTTGAGTTCCAAGATGCTTTGATTCTGTTCTCCGAAAAGAAGATCAGCAATGTACAGACCATTATCCCTGCCTTGGAGCTGGCTAACCAACAGAGGAAGCCATTGGTTATTGTCGCTGAAGATGTTGATGGGGAGGCTTTGTCCACACTGGTGGTGAATAGATTGAAGATTGGTCTCCAGGTTGCTGCTGTTAAAGCACCAGGTTTCGGAGACAACCGTAAGGCTACTCTCAGCGACATGGCCATTGCTACTGGAGGTGTTATATTTGGAGATGATGCTAACCTAATTAAGTTAGAAGATGTTCAATTGTCTGACCTTGGTCAGGTTGGTGAAGTTACCATCACGAAGGATGACACACTTTTATTAAAAGGTAAAGGTAAAAAAGCTGACATTGACAGGAGAGCTGAACAAATCAGAGACCAGATCCAGGAAACCACCTCTGAGTATGAAAAGGAGAAATTACAGGAGCGACTTGCCAGGTTAGCATCCGGTGTTGCCGTCTTGCATGTTGGAGGCTCCAGTGAAGTTGAAGTAAATGAAAAGAAGGACCGTGTCAATGATGCTTTGAATGCAACTCGAGCTGCTGTTGAAGAGGGTATTGTTCCCGGTGGTGGCTCAGCCCTTCTCCGGTGTATTCCACTACTGGAAGAGCTGAAAACCTCTAACTCTGACCAAGCTACTGGTGTTGAGATAGTCAAGAAAGCCCTGAGGATGCCATGCATGACCATTGCAAGTAACGCTGGGATTGATGGTTCAGTGGTAGTTGCCAAAGTTGAAGACCTGGGCCCAGAGTTTGGTTATGATGCCCTCAACAATGAGTATGTCAACATGATTGAAAAGGGCATCATTGACCCAACTAAAGTTGTGAGAACAGCGCTGACAGATGCCAGTGGAGTTGCATCGTTGTTGACGACAGCCGAAGCAGTTATTTGTGAAATCCCACAGGAGAAAGAGCCTAACCCGATGGCGGGCATGGGTGGCATGGGAGGTATGGGTGGGATGGGTGGAATGATGTAATTTTCGCCCTTGTGTTACAATTAATGCATTTACAGTGTAAAAATGACTTTTAATAAATTACAGCTGGCTGGTAATTATGGCTATTGCAATCTTTAGTCTGAATGATATTTGAGTGAAACAATGTTTTTTTTATGATCGATATGAGTCTGATTTTGTTACAAATATATTATGTAGAAAGATTTCTCTTGTTAGAATGATAATTTAGTTTTAATGTTTGCTCCACGTGTGAGCAAAATGTTATTTTTAATTACATAAAGTAATTTTCACTTAATAAAATCGTAGTTTGTTTTATTATCCTTTACCATGTTTCTCTAGTAAAAGATTGTGCTGGCGAAGCAGAGACTGATAAAAGTTTGTTGAACTCATAACCTATCAGTACCTATGTAGGTAGGTACTAGGCAGACGAACAAACGGTATGTCGCAGGCACGTTGGTCCCAATTTAGAAATGGTCTGCATGACTCTCATCACTGCTCATCGATACAAACAAAGAGTATATAACCACTACGTTTTAACCTAACCTCACTTGTCGGGTGCTCATGAATGCCCATAAAACCACAAGCGGTGATCTTGGATTTCATCATCTCTTTTTTGTGAATTTATGTAACTAGCTAGGTATAATCTAACAAAATAAAAAGTACACTAAATAATTATATCATTGGAATCCTTACTAATATTATAAATGCGAAAGTGAGCTTGTTTGTTGGTTCCTTACGCTTTAACGGCTCAACGTATCATCATGAAATTTTGCATACGCGCTGTCAGGGATACACAGAAGGACATAGGGTACTTTTTATTCCAGAATTCTTGCGAAAACACCGAAATTACCGCGGGTGAAACAATTAGATTTTGCAAACTACACGTTGTGAAGGGTAGGTACTAGGTGCAGAACAGAAAAAAATATCTTTTATCTCGGAATACCCGCGGTATCTTCGAAACTATCACGGGTGAAATCGCGGGGAACAGCTAGTAATCCTATATAATTATTTTGTCTCACATAATCTTTGTTAGAGATAACGCGAGCTATTAAACCACAAATTGGAATTTGAGATAACACGAGCATTCACGCTACACCGATTGCACCCATTGGCAACAGTAGGTAAAAACGACGTGAAAAAGTTTTTCATGTGGGGCCTGGCCCCTGACATGTTATGGCCGGTGCAAAATTCTGTAGGTACTTACTAACAACACAAGCTTCGTTGAAAAATAAATAATAATATTCGGGGGGTCACGGATGCAAATTTTTAAATGTTAAGTCTATTTTGAAGAGCCTTCTGAAGTTAGTTATCAGTATTATAAAATTTCGAATCAGTAGCCCAACATCCTGGGGTGGCCACTAGACCATCCTGGGGTGGGCACGGCCCACCCGGCTCCCACCCTATATACGCCTGTGTCATTGAGCTCATTGGTCTCCAAGATTATGATGACGGTACCTTGGGGTATAAAATCTTTAGGTAAGTAGGTATGTATCATGGACCAATAAAACGTTACTATAGTTTAGTTTTATTGGTCCATGCCTCTATGGTATTTATGAAACCAGATGAAACCGCAAGTTTTCAGTTCAGTTTTCTAACAAGACTCCTATAGGAGTAATTATATTTTTATTTAGCTTTATAGAATATAACTGACCCCCGCGTTTATCTCGGAGTTCCCGCGGGAATTCTGGTATACAAAGTACCCTATGGCACTCAGGATCACTTTAGCTTCCTATCTATGAGTAAAAGAATTTTCAAAATCGGTTCAGTAGATCCATAAATTACAACCTCACAAACGTGCACATGCATATACGGTATGTACTCACATTTTTTTTTATTTTTGTCTGTCTGTTTGTTCCGGCTAATCTCTGAAACGACTAGACTGATTTTAAGGGGACTTTCACCGGCAGATAGCTGATGTTATAAGGAGTAACTTAGGCTACTTTTATTTTAGAAAAAAATAGTTCCAGCGGGGATTTTGAAACTCACGCGGGTGAAACGGCGGGGCACAGCTAGTCCGAAATAGTATAGCAACAAATTTTACCTCTATCACAGGTAATGAAATCTAGAATCTTGTAGCGACATCAGATAGGTTAATGCCTCTACAAAAAACATGTAATCTTATCGGCATCTCCATATACTGAACAGTTTAGTATTATATGTATTATCTGTAACTGAACCTTCAGCGTCTAATGAAAGCATAATGAAAGACTCAATTTAATTGTTTTATTATTAGCATTTATTAAATTGTCTCGATAAAAAAATATTCGTTGATTTCTTACATAGGTACGTTAAACAACAGAGTATATATGGAAGAATAAATTTATAAAAATATCTGATCGTCATCTGAATCACCAGCACCATATACGAAATGCCTCCTAACAAGGTTGCCTTCAGCGATTGCACTCTTTTCGGTTATTGCGTTTTTGCAGGGCGTAACTGGATACCGTACTGGGCCCAGCCATCTCCTGCTCAGGCCGAAGTTCCGCGGCAATGGCACACTTTTAGATGAACCACTCTTCTGTGATTTATCTAAACTATGCAAAGAGGATTGGATCGATTTTAGAGAAGTCTTCTGCAACAGCTCGTCCATATTATCATCTAGGTAATTATTAGGTAAATTCACCTCGGTGGGTATACTTAAACTAAGTGGTCGACGTTTCTGCCTACCATAAGGCACTTGAGCTCTCCAAGTGTTAAACTTATCGTTACTCCTTTTCTTAGATGTATTGTCATGGAATAAAAAATTCCCAACACCAGATTCCTCATTAATTTGATTTTCTGAATACCATTTCTGTAGATTAATCCTGGCAGGGGAATTTTGATTAATAGATCTATCCTTAATTCTACTTATAACTTTATCTTTCGTCAACTTAATTAACGCGTAAATAGTTTTTAAAGCTTCTTCGTTTAACAGTTCTTCATCTGTCACATCGGTGTCTAACGCGCTGGCAACACTTCGACTATTTTGATGAACCATTTCAGTCTTACTGATATTGTTATAGTAAGCAGGAAATTCTTTATTATAATCTAAAGTATTATTCTTGTTCACCGTGTTTTGGAGTACAATTAACTCTACTTTTTGTGGTGCTGACTGCAGCATAGATAATGCTTTGTTGTATTTTACGTTCAATAAAGTCTGTCCGTTAACGGATATGATTTGGTCGCCAGCCAGAAGTTTCTTGCTCATATCAGCTGGTCCATTCGGTGTGATTGACTTTATATAAACATTGCCATCAGATCCTTCAGCTACTTGTAATCCCAATGCATTTGTTTCACAATTCCTCTCCAACACAGCTGTGACAAAAACCCTCTCCCCTTGTACACAACCCATGTTATCCAATTTATCAAATATCGATGAGTTTATACAAGATTCATTTGTTGTTCCGTTGAAATTAAAAACTTCAGAGTATACTTTAGGAGATTCCAGTACATAAGCAGTCGCCGCATGACACAGATCTTGATTATAGTTTCTTTCTGGTAATAACTTCATACTATTCACATTACAATGCTGCTTTTGTTCAGAACCCAAATCATCAGAGTCACTCTGTGTCATAGTTAAGTCAACATCAGATTTTAAAAATTCGTGGGGAGATTTACATGGTGATAATTTGTGAGATCGATTGTTCATACCATTAAAAACCCTAGTTCCCATTTTGACTCCAGGTCTTCTTGGTAAGCTGCAGCTTTCTGAAGATGATAGACCATCATTGGACGAATTCCCTTGAGTATAGGTTTCATCACCCTTCTGTGGCATGAGTAATCTTTTAAGTAACTCTTCTGTATCAGGCTTTTCATTCTCTTTATTCACCTTCTTTTCACCAAAAAGATCGACCTTAAATTTTCTTCTGGCTGGCCGTCTCATCCTCATTGGGTTTCTTACAGCTAAATTATAACTATCTTGATAATTACTGCAATCTAATTTCTTTGGACTGTCTTTATTTAAGGGATAACTGAGTTCGTCTGATAGACATATAATGAATTCTTCTTTTGCATACAATTTCAAATACAATTTATGATGTAAGGATGCAAGCCAAAATACAAAATAACTTTTACTGTCAGTCATTTTCAATTTATACTTTATACCAATCTTTGATAAGCCTGAATAGGCATTGGGTATTATGTAAAGACTTTTTTTATTAAAATAGAATTTTTGTATATGATGCCAGGGCAGGCTCTGTAGCACTATCCTGTTTAAACTGCCACTTGCCTCGTTAGACATGTTATTGTTTCTAGAGTAAAGTGTAACACCTCTTGGGCCAATGGACAGCCAAACATCTCTACAAAATCCATCCCTAGTAGCCCAGACAGCTGAATAAAAATGAGTGCCGTAATCACGAAATGTCTGAGTCAATGTAATATAATTAACGATAGCTGTATTCCTTTCTAAACCTTTTCTAGATTCATGAGATTTCTTCATTCTTAATTTAACATCTGCCATATCATTATTTATAAGTGTTTCAGGTAAATAATGTTCAAGTAAAAAATAATCAGCAGTCCCATGTTCTCTGTATGAGAACTCACCAAATTCTATATGCAATGCATATCCTGCTAATAAAACGAGATTCTGTATAGTAGATGTCAATAGTCCTTCAACTGTAGCTCTTCTGAGTTGCAAATATACCCTATGCCTCCATTCTCCACCTTGAATGTTTTTTGAAATATTTGTCGGCAAAAAAAACTTTATCCTCAAGAAAACTGTTAGAGAGACATCATCTATTATTTTCTTTTTGCTCCCCAATTTATGCCAGCTTTCTGGTGCAATCTTCTTTATTTTATATTCATCTGGTAGAAACACAAAGTCTCCACCCAAAAGGATGGCTATACCAAGCATGAAGTTATGCTCATATTTCTCACTTTGGATTAGTGCTTCAAATAGCTGACCAGCTGTTACAGTATTAGGGTGACAGAGAACTTCTATCTTTTGACCATTTAGTAGCACTACAGTTACTATTCTTTTATCAGCTATTGCTGATACAGTCAAGTCAAGATGCTTGACTGGCTGTGATGCTCTTACAATAAATTCTGGGCCTATACATCCATCTTTACCTTTAAAGCCACAATCAGCTTTATAAAGTCTGGAAGCAGCTCTCTGCACCGGTTTTCCTCTTTTAAAATTTGAAATGATCGGTTTTATTTTACTCTTATGGTCATTTAAATGAACAGTGGTCATAGAAACTGCATTGTTTTCAATGGTAGGAAGTTCTAGTTTTGTACTAGAAATTAAATCTAATGTTGAATGTGCATTGCTTAGACCTCCTTTTCTTGGGGTTTCGAATAAGCTAACAATCGGTTTCTTACGTGTCCTTATAAGTTTACAGCTGGGGAATGGATCACTGTCATCAGGGGACAATATTATACAACTTCTTGGACGTACAGTAACTTTTAAGTCTGTGTTTACATCAGTCTCTTGGGTTTTGGGTATATATCTTCTATTTACATGAGGATTAACTTCACCATGGTCTATGATGGGACTGAAGCCCACTGATGCAGCAGAACAGGTACTGCGTCCAGAATCTTCGTCGCAGTTCCGTGACATCATTACTGTGAAAAAAAAATGTATATTACTGAGATTACATGTAATTATAATAATTAATGATTTATAGAGATAAAGTTCGTATATTTTTCCATAGAGACCAGTCTCTAGTAGATAGATACATTAATTATTTACATATAAATTTCAAGTAGGCAATTAATTTACCTACATCTAGTTAGGTAGGTACCTACTTATCTACTTTTCAAATAAAAACTTCGCTAGACCAGCCCAATTTTAAATACTTTTATTACAAATATTTCAATGTAAATGCGACCAAGAGAAAGGGTTTAGTAGTACCTGTTAGAACTAAATAAACTGTAGTGTTAGATCAACAAGTTTTCCAAAACGAGGTAAAAAACTGGAACAAACTTTCCGTGACAGCAATCCAAACCAAAACAACAAAGTGTATATAACCAACTTAGCCCTCTTTAGACATAAGTCTAGTTAATTTGTGACTTAGCCGAGTCGCGAGTGTCAGCCAACAGGTGACTACATTGCTACATCCTCCACTACAAGACTAATTAAAGTAATTAACACATAGTAGAACATAGGAATAATCACAGACGAATAAGAGAACATACTGGAATAATTTCTTTGTAGAAATTGCCTTTTAGGTTAGGTTACCAAAATACCAAAACAATTTTTTTAAATATCGGTTTCGGAAATTTGGTGTGTGGGCGGTGCCAGCGATGGGCCTGGGCGATTTTTACTAAAAGTAATCGAATTAGTAGATTGTTGAGTTTAGTATTTAAAAGTCGGAGACATGACAGTTACAATTTAGTTATGTTATTCGATAAACTTTAACTACTAATTTAATACTACACTACTAAACAACTAGTTCAAACAATCGACGCAACACGGCACGCACCGTTCCGCGCGTCGCAGTTAGTCGTAGACGGAGAATAGACGAGGCGATTTGCTTCTCATCCTTTTCATTTTCCGTCTATGCAGTTAGTACTTACAAATCAGTAGTCAGTAGTTAGTAGTTCGTCGATTGGTATTACTATACTACTCATTAAGTAGTTCAAACAATCAACGCAACACGACACGCACGCATTGCAGTTAGTACTTACAAATTAGTAGTCAGTAGTTAGTAGTTCGTCAATTGTTATTCGAATAATGATGGAGAGGAACTACTAATCGACAATCGAATGTGCAATAGAACAATTTTCGATTCAGTCGATTGTTTTTTTTTTGCAACAATCGCCCATCGCCAGGTGTGCGTTCCGTGGATTTGGGCGCAGTTGTTCGGTTAAAATTTCACTCGTTTGAGTTGCAACCAAGCCACAGAACGATCGAGTTGTTTTTATAACCTCAAAATATTTGAAATTTCAGGCGCCATTTGTTTTCTCTCAACTCACATTGCAAATAAGACTGTTTTACATCCAATTATAAACTTTTTGTGGGAATGCATTAGAAATACGCATCCCGAATTTAGGGGGGGGGGGGGGGGGGGGGGGGGGAGGGGGAGGGGGGGGAAGGGGAGTCACCCCCAACAACCCCCCGCGCGCGGAAGTCAATAGTTTTTTTTATACGAATTTTTGAAATTTGAATACAACGCTAGTGTTTTCTACTGATATTTATGAATTTAGAGGGGGAGGGGGGAGGGGAGTCATTGCCCAATCACCCCCCACAGACAAAAACCAACAACTTAAAGGCAAGGTCGACGGAGCCCCGCTTCGTGGGGCTCCTAATCGGTGGTCATAAAAGAAAATAACCACTCAGAAGGATGGCGGGGCCTTGCAGGCCCCGCCATCCTCTTCGTCACCTAAATTATCCGATTCGGGGTGCCCATAAGTCCTGAGCTCGCTTCGCTCGCTCCTGGACCCTAAGTTATTTAAAGATAATTTTAAACACGAAAAAAAAAACTACGGGTCTCCACGCGGAGTGAGGGTGCCGTAACGACAGGGGGGACCCATCCCTATAAAAATCAACCCCTATTCTCACTAAATTCCGGATGCGTATTAATAATACATTCTTATATCAGTAGGAAACACGAGCGTTGTATTCAAAGAAGGATGGCCAGATCGGACTCGATACGAAACAAAGGTGTCCATATATGATATATATATGAAAAAAATCCTTATTTTTTAAGATTTTAAAAAACACAAAAAATATCTCTATAAGTAGCCACAAAAAAAAGATATTAATTTATTTTTGTTTTTGTAACTTCTACGACATCATGTATGTGGTTTCAGAACGCACCTATTGACGATTCATTTCGCGTATGACATGACTTAGTATTCAAAGACTATAATTATTCACGTTTTTCTTAATAGTTTTACTAGATAATTATGTAGGCATCAAATCAACAACTGTGTGTGCGTTCTTGTCATAAAAAAAAATTATTTAGGTTCATAGTAAGTATAAGCATTTTGTTCAATTGCGTACATCGGAACGTCATTTGTCTTTGACAAGTTACTAAATCTGTGGTCATCGAACCGCGCCAGTGATTGTCATTAATCATTATTATTTGATTTGATTGGCAATTGACATGACACCCGGCAATCACGCATTTTAATCGCTTTACTTGTTGTTCTATTTTGAATTTCCTTTGTCGTTTTTACCTAGGCATTTTTACGGACTGATAACTACCACTTGTGACTACATTATTTCTATGCTAACTACACTTTTAGGTCGGGTAAAATGTAGTTGTTGATTCTAACCTCAAATGTATTGTGGATTTTACGATGTTATTTTAAAAAATTGTGGCTATTTAGATATGATTTTTAAACGGGATGGTATTTACAACATAAAAACAAATCAATCTAACTATAGTTTATTTTGGGACATGAAAAATAAAAGTCAAGTCCAGCTCCTATAGAAATTTTGCCATTGTTCTTTCAAAAATTCGTATAAAAAAAACTATTGACTTCCGCGCGCTGGGGGTTGTTGGGGGTGACTCCCCTACCCCACCCCTACCCCTCCCCCCTAATTTCCCCCCTAAATTCGGGATGCGTATTTCTAATGCCAACCCCTTTTTGTGACTACGACACCTCCCCTTTGTTCGTAAGAACTCCGATTAATTTCTTTTTCAACGAATCCGGTTTTTGGCGCAAACTTTGACACTTCTTAAACAATACATAGCTGTCAGAGTGAAAATTAACCTGCTTCGGAGATGGTTGTTTGGTTGCTGCACTCTGAGCCACGGAACGGGTGAAACTACGCTCTGACAGTTGTCAGAGTAAAATTTCACCAAGCCACAGAACGGGTTCAGAGCGCGCTCGAGTGCATTCGTGCGAAGCCACGGAACGCACACCAGGCGGACGGCGGACGCACCATAAACTTTTTTAAATTTACCCCAATGAGAAAGGCAAAGGAAGCTAAGTCTATACAGCCAATTCAGTAGTATTTTTCTTCTTCTGATGTTATTTACATCGAAATGCATTGGTGAGATGAATCACGATAAACTAATCTGCAAAACAATGAAATAAAACTGACGACTGTCACTCTGCTAAAATCCCGCCAAAAGCTCAATTCTAATTTCAAAATTTTCAAATGAAATTAATATGACACTGGCAAACGGAAACACTCTTCGGCAGACTATCGGAATTCGGACATTTGGAAAAAAAAAGCTATAAATGTAAATCAAAAAAATTGACAGCTAGACATGGCAGAGGAGTCTAGTTAATTTGTGGGCAGAGGTGTGTTCTGTGGACATGGACATATTATGTCTATGTAAATCTAGGAAAAAATATAATTAAAATTACAATTTGAAACCCGAAGATTTTGTGAATGAACCTGATAAAACCACTTAATAATAAAATGAGCCCAAAAAGATTATAATCACTGCGATGATGAATACATTTGAGTAATTTTAATGTAATTTGTATTGAAATGGCTACATTGATTCAGTCTTACGAACAGCAATATTCTGTATTAACAGCGGATATAACAGCTAAGATTGGTAGATTAAAAGTTGGAACTGAAGGTAAAAAAGATTGGCCTTTTTATTTATCCTATCTAGAAATGTTTTTGTTCAGTTGGTTGCAATTAATTATTATTAAAAACATTTAAGTAGGTGCCCTTAATGGTACCTACTTAAATGTTAATATACCTACATCTAAGTTTTTGTGAGATAAAATACATACATGAATTACACTATTTCAGATAATCACGATCAGTTATCTAAGGAAATTCAAGCAAACTTTGAAGAGGCAAACGATCTGGTAATAAAACTGCTTAATTGACCTAAGTTATTTGTTTAAGATAAGAAAAAGTATGTCTTTCTTATATTTAGCATAATACACCACACAACAAACACTTTACATTTTAAAGATATATAATAAAACAATGTGGTGCAGTGCCATGCTAAAAGGGACTCCACTCCACCTAAATCTCACCTTGAAATATTGTTAGTAAATGGCTAAATGCATTGTGTTCATTGCTGAGGTATGAACAGAAAGCAATAATGAACACAAGTGTAGTTATAGGTACATCAGCAAACACTGCTGGTCTATCCATAAATAATAATAATAATATAATGTAGACTTTTTATATCTGTAGTTGGAGCAACTAGAGCTGGAATGTCGCGGGGCTGGTGCGGGAACAAGGGTAGCTGCGTATCGCGCGGAGTTGCAACGTGTGCGTGATGAATACCGCTCTGTTGCCAGCAAAAGTTCCAATTGTAAGCAGGGTTAGATTTAAGGGGGGGGGGGGGGGGGGGGACCGGTCGAATGTCACAGTGACTGATGGCAACAATGGGAGTCGGCAAAATAATAGGCATCCATTGGTTTCATGCCAAAAAAAAATACATAAAAGTGCTAAACACACCCACATTACTTTTGGAGATCCCATAGAAATTCTGAGATAAGAGTACCCCATTTCCTTTTCTGATGCAAAATTTAATCCAGAGTCACCTGCATTTTTATGGATGTTCCACTGGAATTCTGTCATAAAATTACCCTATCGTCAGGGATACTGTAAAACCACGAATCTACTACAACTAGGTAGTTATAGCGCGTATCTGCATTACAGATAAGTTTCCAGAAGGTTATAGACTAGGAGCTTTCGCTGATGCGCTACTACACTTGTGTTGTTCAGTTCATTTAATTTTTTTTTTACCGTCTTGCACTGTTTTTACGTAGAGTAATAATTTTTCTATTCTTTGTATACAATCTATCAAAATGTTAATGTTATTTATTAAAGCGGCATGGTACGGTATTATAAATTGGCTACATTGCATTTTCGACCTAAAGGATTTGTCACATACGCGGTTTTATCCAATGCTAGTTATGCGGATTTGCACTATCCCTGACACTTACCCCTAGACAACGTTCGCATTGTTTCGCATCGGTTATAGAGTAGAATAGATTAATAGTTTAATACTCTTTATTGTACTCCAAATGTTAGGTTCAGTATGTTCACAAAAAATCTCATAAATTAAGGCATACAAAAGGAGGTCTTATCGCTTCACCAGCAATCTCTTCTGAGCAACCTTTATTTAATTCCTTGGTAGATAACAACGACCGTGATGAAGTGTACGATGATTGGGGCGGCGAGAATGAGCAGCGGCAGAAGTTGCTGGACAACGCGGAGCGGTTGGAGCGCACCGGGCGGACCCTGACCGAGGGGTACCGGCTGGTGCTGGAGACGGAGCAGGTCGGCGCGGCCGTGCTGCAGGACCTGAGTGCGCAGCGGGAGACCATACAGCGGTCCAGGGGGAGGGTGAGTTGACACTTGACATATTGCACACTGGACAATTCGCGAACTGGACGAGTTGCGAATTGAATGATTTGCGAATTGGATGATTTGTGAATTGGACAATTTGCAAACTGGACCGGGCTGGTTCTTTTTTATTTGTGTCATAGGGGACCTAACGGGCAGGTGGCACACCTGATGGTAAGTGGTATTATATATATTTTTTTATTAGCCTGTATTCAGAAAATTATAATTGCTTAAACCTTACTGTGGTAACAAGTTAACTCCCTTTTTTATTTTCACCCAATAGCAATGGCCCAATCTTACTACAATTAGGAATTATTATGCTTTTCATACGTTGCACACTCCTATAATTATTTAATAAAGTTACTCCTACAGTACTCTCCACAAACCCTCCCAATTCACATTTAATTAAGTCTCTTATGTACATATCTATACATTTATATATTTCCAGTAACATAATGCATAGGCTAGCACGCTAAACGCGGCTAGCACCCACTCGCTACACTTAACATCCATATTCTATACCCGGGGGAGCAAGGCGTAGCCCATTAGCGCCGAGCTCCCGCTTAAAGGGATAAGCAATCAGATGCAATAGCAAAGGCCTCCCGCATCAGTCTCCATTTGCTCGCGTTCACCGCGTCCCTGTGCCAGGTGCTTCCTGCCTCTACTATCATGTCACCTCCCATCGTCTGTATGGTCTTCCTCTTATTCTTTTTCCGTCCCTTGGATACCAGATGGAGATGGTAAGTGGTAATAGTGACGATAATATCGACTGTTCAGTTCGACGATAATATCGACTGTTAATGATCACTGTAAAATTAGTATAATAAATAGAGTTATAACATAGTAAATATATATGGTACGGTGGTAGAATACAGTGTATATGCTAGCGGTAGTTGGACTGGTAATATGTTGGTGATAAGTGTAAGTAGTATGTTAGTAATAAGACAGTAGTAAATAAACTAGATATATAAGATGCTTAGTTAATGTAGGACACTTGGCAACCCACCGAGAAAGTATAAAAGATTAGATGGATGAAAGAAGAAAATCAGTATGTTGAATGGAAGTACGAGATGTAGCAAATGCGAGAACTGGTATGAAAGAGAAACGTAGATATAGGCTTTGATCATGTCAAAGGGCTAGGCACATCTTAAATTTAAAAAAAAAAAAAATATCGACTGTTCCAGCTGAGGGAGACAGACGAGCAGCTGAGCCGCTCGTCGCGGCTCATGAACGCGATGGTGAGGCGCGCGCTGCAGGACCGCTTCGTGCTGTTCCTGGTGTTCGCCGTGCTGGCCGTCATGCTGTGCGTCGGCCTCTACCTGTTCGTCACCTAGCCAGTAGCCTCCATCCTTAAGCGCTTATTACACCTTGCAATTTCAGACCACCAATTTAGGGCTCTAAATCGGATACAATTTAGGGTCGGTGAGTGAGAGAGAGAGAGCGAGTTATCACACTACATTAAAATGTAACCTAGAGTAGTCTATTTAGGGTACAAAAGTGTTTTCCCCTGTAGGGCAGAAAATGCTTATTTAGGTTTCAGCCTAAAGCCTTGACCCGACCCACCTTGAGATTACACCTTCATATTCTGACAGTTCCTGTGCTGTATCGTAGGTGTTGCAATACTCTTGGAATCAGAGCCGGAGGTGGGAAAACGCAGCTCGAACCTCCAAGGCCTGCTGAATGCATCTCTAAATAGGCTCTGATGATCAGTCACTTCTTTGCTGACATAGGGGTGTATCACTGGTGACCTGGTTGAAGCAAATAGATCCATCCACCTAAGATTTTCCCCATATTTGATATATTTGATGCCAGGTATGACTTGACAAGCACCATTCGGGTAAGGAGTTTCCTCGAGCGATTTAATTTAGGACTGTATTTTGAATATTTAATTATTATTTAAAATGAAAAACTACAACGTACGTAGCAAAGCAAAACAATATATTTTGAACAGAAAAACAAAGTCAAAAGCGACAGATTCCTATTTGAAAAATCTAAACAAAAGAAAAATAAAAATATGCTTAAACGAAAATGAGTTTGCAACATTCCGACCCCTTGTGCATGAATGCACAAATTAACTAAAATGTGTCACTCAAGCTAATCGGTTTAAGTGACCGACTTGACCAATTTCTTTGAGGGCCGTCGAAGCAAACCCCCTGAAATGGCTACGTCCACCACCCTTACTACGCCATCTTTCCCTGGAAAGACGTTAGCAATGCGTCCTCGCGGCCAAGTTCCTCTTGGTAAAGTCCCGTCAACAACCAAAACCAAATCACCAGTTTTCAAACTTTGCTCCGTGTTACTCACTTGCCGGGGTTGCATCGTGGGAAGGACTTCTTTCACCCAACGCAATGCCTTTTTCCATACCACTAGCCGAAATAGGTCTTGATCATCGAAGGCTACGGGTTGAACTACTGCTATGTTGTTATACTTGCCTGGCAGATACCTGGCTAATAAGGAGATTTCGTGATGGTAAATGTAGTCTAGGATATTCGAGGCTGCTCGTAACAGTAATAGTGATTTGTTTCCCCACAGTTTTTTTATGTATGCTATCGTCGTTTTGTTGTCCGATTGGAGTGTCACTGATTTTTGCATTAATTTCGCGACGTTCAGCTGCATCACTTTGTACAATGTCCATAATTAATTCACATTGCTGTGCCAGCTTTACTGTTTTTTGATCTAGTGCCCTTGAAACTTGTGGCCGTCCAATATTGCGCCCCATCCGTAGTCTGCTGCGTCTGCGGTTATGAATTTTGATGGTTGTTGCAAGTGAATGGGGGAGGCTTTTGTAAGATTTTGTGTCCACCATGACAGTTCTTTTAGTACTGGAACGGTACTAAAAGAACTGTCATGGTGTACGGTATACGGTATTTTTGGTAGCACTCAAAATCGGGTAGTTTTTGTTAGGCGTTGAATTGTTCGGCAGTGAAGGCGACCCAGAGATACTTCTGAGGCGAAACTCAACTTGCCTAAGAGAGGTTTTCCGTCTATCCAACTCCAGGAGCCTGAATTCCTAAGTTTTTTTTATGTATTTTTTGTAAAGGGTGATGTTCAGGTTTGACAGGCGTTTTTGATTGTTTGACGTATCCCATGACCTACTTTTGTAGGTTGATATTCCACCTTAAACTTTTCAGCGTTCTCAATGCGTATTCGCACTGCAGTGTAGGTAAGTGTCCGATGGAAGGTGTTGATGGTTTGATTTGGAGCTTTATACAATTATCTCCTTTGTTGAATTATCTCCGCCCGTTTGCCGCATGTATATTGAAGAAGGTTGTCTGATATTTTCCTGAATGGTGTATCGTTGCCTAGTACGAATTTATTGATTTGGTCTCGTCTTTTGAGGTAGGTTTTGGAAAACTTGAAATGCTTGTCTTTGCTTTCGTTTTTTTTTCTAAACTTGATACGCGGTGCCAAAAGGGTGTGGCTAAGGCTAGTTGCGGGTTGACTTTCAGGACAGTGAATACTGACGTACCCTAAAAGTTTTTCTGTACTTCCTTGTATCAGATCTTTCTCCATCCTTCCGCTCATAGTCTCTGGCAGTGAGAATCCTGTTCTGCAAGAATTTGATCTGCTCTGGAGAGCTTGGCCTCTTAAAGAAGAAGAAGAAGAAGAGCTTGGCCTCTGATTCCATGACGTTAGGTGCGAAACGTATAATATTGGCCCTGGATTTTTTGTTAGTGCAGTCTTGAACATGGCTTCTTGTTTATTTATTAATTTATTTCAATCCACAGCACTTAAAACTAATTTATCAGTACATACTTTTAAACACAACTTACTTACTGTCAATTACAGATTAACATTCTGTAGACTAATAAGACAAAAAGTTACACTACAATGTGCTGATACCGAAACAAAATACAAAGTAATCTAACACTGAATAATAACCAACATCCTTTAAACTATCATTTAATAATAACTTTACTTTTATTAATGGTGGCTCCTCTAGTTTTTTGGATTCTCATCATTTAATTCAATTTCTAATTCTGAGTTATTTACGGTTTTTACGACAGCTTTTGATTTTCCCCTTTAAACCAGCAATTGTCTTCGGGATGGTAACGTGTCCCTCTTTTCTCGCCGACACAGATTTGGCATAGTTTCTTTTCCTCAAGTTTTTTTGAATTAGTGTCAGAATATATTATACTTTTTTTTTCATATTTATTCTTCAAAACAAGATGTTCGAATCTTCCTATTTCATTATAGAGGTCTTCTGTTCCTTGTAGGATTTCTCTGTCAATTTTATCAGTCACATAATTTGGAAAACCAAATGCAAACTTCAGTAACAATTTTTCTTTTTTAAAGCATACTCAAGCAATGAACCCCTGTGATACTCATAAGCTAGAGCATATCTAATCGGTGACCAACCTTTGTTTGCGAACGTCTCACAATTTTTTTTCTCCCATTTGTTCCATTCTGATTTCACTGTAAGTTTAATTAGCATGCAGCTGTACCAATCTACACTAGAGTATTCTAAAAATTTATTATAATTTCTTTTTGTCTTCATTAATCTGGAAACGTTCACATTATTTATTGAAGTTCTTAATTCACTGGCAAGCATTTGAGTTCTTACCAGTGGAGTTCTCTATCATAAAATCCTTTGCAGTTTTCCCTAAATTTTGAGTTTCAGATTTTGTTTGTTTATTTTCAAGCAATTTCTCTAACATTTTTCTAACATTGCATTAGAGCCGCTAGGTATAGATTCTGTAGTATGTGGTTTTTCCAAAATTTCCTCCAAATAAAAATCATTAAATTGTAAGTTTTGTTCTTCATCTAAATATATTTTTGATAATATCATGATGTCACGATACATGTCACGTTTATCCATATTTTCCTTGTTTTATATCTTTTATTTAGTGATTTTCTTACCTTGGCATAGTTTGGAGTATTTATAATCACCTGATGTAGATTTGCAGGTTGGAACTCGTCTGTGATGATGATTGTTGTGGAAGTGTGAGGATGTAAATCAAGCGAGAGTATTTAATAATTAACTTCTGTAGTTGGAGCACACATTACAACTTTATCACAATTAAAACACTTAACTTTTGAAGTATTTTGTTCCGCTGTCTTATTTTGTTGCTGTACTGTATTCCGTGTTGTATTTTTGTTTGTCACCAGTGCCGCTGTTGAGAATGATTCCTGACCTCTGTGTTTAACGCGTTCTTCTTCCACTAATAGTCTAGCTGTCAGACTTTTGAATGTCTGTTCTGTTTCTGGTACACTCTCCCAAGCTGATATGAAATATTGGTATTCCTCTGGTAAAGTTACTAATATCTTTGTTATAAGCATCTTCTCTGATATAGTTTCTTTTGAAGCTTTCAGTTGGTTAACTAAATCCTCAACGTGTACTATGAATTCTGACATAGGTTCTGAATACTGCAGGTTATAAAATTTCCTTTGTAGAAGATGGATATCTACTTTTGTTTTACCTTCAAAAATACTGTTGAGCTTATCCCACATGTCGTATGCTGTTGAACATGTTATTAAATAAGACATGACACTCTCTTCGACTCTTGTTACAAGTATTTCTTCGACTCTTGTTACAAGTATTTCTTGTTCCTTGCTGTCCTTGATATCGAAGTCTTCGTTCATATTTTTGTACTTTTGATCTGTAACTACTTCCCATAGTCCTTTAGACTTTAATATCACCTTTATTTGAAAACTCCATGTACTCCAATTTTGTTTGTTGAGTAATAATACACCTCTATCGCGCTCCATTTTCTTGTGTATTGATGGCGTCGCGTCTGTAAAATGGATGGCGTCGGTCTTTTCTGTTCAATCTTCTGTTCTCCTTGAAATACACACCTCACTTGGGTCTGGGCCCATAACCTGATGATGATTGTTGTGGAAGTGTGAGGATGTAAATCAAGCGAGAGTATTTAATAATTAACTTCTGTAGTTGGAGCACACATTAATTAACTCATTATTACTAGACACTGTGAGAGGCCATGACAGGACATAGTCTATTTTTAAACTGCACAGACCACAGACTATCTATGCACCACTATGGACATAGACTACATTACAAATGAATACTTTGATCAATACGTTAGTTTATACCAGTCGTACACACTATTACAACAACAGTCTGGAATTTCTAGTCTGCCCTTCTGGTGTACTTATTGTGGTTATGCATATGACATTGGATTTTCCGTCTGCTGCTGGTTTTACAACGAAATTAAACCTCAACCTTTCCATGTTTTGTGAAATATTTGCAGAAAATGTTGTTTTATAATGATATTTCACTCTCGTTTTGGAGGGATAAGGGATTGCGTTTCTCTGTGAATATAGAGAAACAAAATTTAATGCCCTTATTTTCAGGTCTTATCTATCTATAATAGGCTAGTTTCCTAAATTTTTTTTTTTAGTCCGTTTTGTAGATTATTAAAAAAATATTGGACACGTATTTTTTTTTTTTATGTAACCAAAAAATAACGGAAATATATCAAGTCGAAATTTCACATGACGTCACGCCTCGCTACAGTTTGTTCGCACGTTAAAGCGAGCTGTGACATCACGAGTCCCCCACCCTAAACTTTAATGCGCTTTATCTAAGCATATTTCCATTATTTTAAAAAAGCAAAAAATACGTGTCATTTATTTTTTTATTATCTAACTGACGGACTAAATAGAATTTCGATTTTTTTACCCAGGAAACTAGCCTACTTTAATGCTTATATATTATCTTTGATAACTTAAGGTTAGGTAATTTATTAGAAAACCAACTTAAAAAAATGTCACGTCATGAATGACGTAGCCTTTTAAGGTCGTCTTTCAGGGCGTTCGAGGATGCTTTCCTTGACAATACTGCACACCATAGACGTCGTAAAAGACACTAACTTCACTCGACAACTGTCAGAATATAAAGGTGTAATCTCAAGGTGGGTCAGGCCTTTAGGCTAGAACATCTAAATAGAGAATGTTCTGAGCCTATCCGGCTGTGAATACCGAAGTGTGGGAGACAAAGCGATCGTGCGGCCAGTAGTTAGTTGTCTCTGTCTAGAAATTCAGATCGACCCTCGTTTGCCACTACACACGTACAGCCGCTTTGTAGTGGTGGTTTCCTTTGATGGCATCCTTCGGTTAATCTTAATCTAGATGACAAGGCCAAAAGAGGCAAAGTTTTTATCAAGAAATATTTACGTAACATAAATAATACTGGCATGAATCTTTCTCTTTATATTTTCATATCTTTCTCTTTCGTTATACGCCATTGTGAATCTTATGTAGCAGTAAATAAGAGCTATAATATAACCAGTTGGTGTGGTTGTGATCGTGTCAAAGCATCTAATATTCTGCAATCACTGAAATTCTCGTGTGCATTCCATGCATTAAGCTAAGACTGCTGTAAATAATAAGTTTAATAAATCAGTATATTTTAAGTTAATTTATTTGATTAAAAACCTCTGTAACACGTAGGTAGATGTTTTATTATTATATTGTTATTTTAGAGTTTGTTTGACAAAGGAAAAAAAAATAAACAATTTTATTTACAGTAACATTATTCGTTATTTTCGTTTATATTTCATACAAATTATTAAATAATTCTAAGTATAGACAATAATAGCGATCCCTACCTATATAGTTGTCTATTATCAAATTAAAAATAAAGATACGCGACAGATTTGGTGCATATTACAATAAAAATAAGGTGCGAAATGTCATAATCTTGTACTAGCGGTAACAAGACATAATATTAGGTTCTCCGTTCCCTATTTACAGTTGTCTTAAGATTCTATAGTCATTGATGACTAGGGCACATATAAACATAAATTATTACAACAACAAAAAAACAATTATTTAAAACCATCAAAAAATATATTCAACTATAGTAACATTACCTATCATAATATACAAAAACAATATTGCGCGCTAAAATAAACCGTTGAAGTGACCTAACTACATAAAAATATTGGCAAAATGGTATCTTATTGGTGATTTCTTCATTTATCGACTATACTTATTAGTTACAAACTTCAAACTAGCTCTGACAAGATCATTAGCTGTTTCGGAATGGCGGCGGCGGGATCACAGGAATAGATTTTAGCCGCACGGCGAAAGTAAAATCTTATACAATATAACAATTCGACTTAACTCTGCTTCCGAATTGGGTGAATGCTTCTAAACGTATTAATAAGCAAAGACATTTATTTTCAGACATAATCTTGACGGGCTCTTTAGTAAAAGGAGCCTTCAAATTCCAATGTATCGCTCCACAGTTTTGACGATGATTCTGCTAAAAATGCAGGCTTTTAAGGCTTTATTCTAATAATAACATTTGACTATCACCGCACTGTTACCGAGTCATCACTAAATCACCAGACGGACCAACAAGATGGCGCCCGCCGGCGCCGGAGCAACCGATGCAATACGAGCGTGTTATAGTTATAGGGTATGTTCCGTTATTACGGACAGCACTGGCCCAGTGCTCGCAGCGACGACAAATTCATTTCGTCATATAACTTTCAGTGTACTGCTGCAGTATCCGCAGTACGCAGTGTGACGTCATAATCGCCGCCATATTTGTACTGTGAGCACTGGCGTTTTCGAAGTAAGCTGCTCTCAGTAATTCGATCAGGTGGTCAACCTCTGACCAATGATTGGTCAATGACTGGTCGACGGCGTGACACGACAACGACATGGATGACAGTATAGTGGCCTGCGTTCCGTTTTAAACAGTAACCAGTGCAACGCACTATAAAGGAACGGCTTCGCAGTATACTAAATTGATGGCATACCTTACAGTACTGTCAGCGATACCGGAACATACCTACCCATAAATAGTCGCGTCGCACGTCGGTATAAAATATGAACACTCCGTATCACTTAGGAGATAGAGTCCACATTCGCGCTAGGCGCCCCCCGCGCCCGCGCCCGCGCCCCCCGCGTCGCCCGCGCCCCCCGCGCCCACGTCCTCGTCGACGACCTGCCCCAGCGACAGCAGCCGCATCTTGTACTCGTTCAGTTTGGCGTCCTGCGGACAGACAGGGGCACAATGCTCAACCGATTCGTTGCGTATGGCACGACTGGCGTGTCATCATTCTTATTAACAACCTATTATAAAAAGCCTATAACACTCACAAATAACGTGGCTTTTTATTGGTAAAAAAATAGGGATGTTGACGACTAGTCCAACAGTTAGAAAATAAACAAATAATGGACACGTATTCTTTGCTTTTTCAAATTCATGAAAATAAACATAGATATAGCGCGCGATATGGCATAGTTTAGGGTGGGGGCTCGTGACGTTATTAACCGCTATAAGCCCCCATACAAACTGCACTGGATACTGACGTCATGCGAAATTTCAACTCAATGTGTCGCTATTATTTTTTTAAAAACGTAAAAAAAAGGAAAATACGTGTGTTACATTTTTTAATAATCTACAAACTCATCATCAAAATCGTCATCGTCAAAATCAAAATAGATTCAGAGATTACCCCCTTACAACCTCACTAACTTTACCTCTTCATAATATCCTTCGTCTCACCTGATCGGCGAGCAACTCGAGCAGGTCGTCCTGGTCCTTCCTCAGCTTGTCCAACTCCTCGGCCGCCGCCCGGCCGGCGCCCCGCGCCGCCTCCAGCTCCGCGCCGAGCCGCGCCGCCTCGGCCGCCAGCTGCTGCTCCCTCGCCGCGCACTCCTCGAGCCGCGCGTCGCCCCGGCCCGCGCCCGCGCCCGCGCCCGCGCCGGGCAGCGCCGTCGCCGCCGACAGCTGCGCTTTCAGCAGGGTGTTCTCGTCTTTGAGATGGGAATTCGACGCCAACGAGTCGTCCAGGTCCGCCTGTGGAATATAATAACAACATTTAACAAATTTATCATCTATCTAACTGAAGGTTAGCTGGCATTTAGGTCTTGGAATAGTAAGACAGGTCATAGGGTACATTCATCCCAGATACCATAAAAATTCTGCAGAAATTCCGAACTTAACGCGGTTGAAACCGCAAGGTGACCAGCTAACGGCATTTCCAGAAGCCTGTGAGATCCCGGTCTGACATGAATGAGCCCCGTGCTGCCGGATGAGCGCCTTGTACTGCGGCAGCGCGCCCCCGCCCCCGCCCCCACTCACTTGCAGCGCCCGGTTCTGCTGCAGCAGCCCGTCCAGCTGCGCCACCAGCTCCTGCAGCCGCGCGTCCTGCTGCCGGATGAGCGCCTTGTACTGCGGCAGCGCGCCCCCGCCCCCGCCCCCACTCACCTGCAGCGCCCGGTTTTGCTGCAGCAGCCCGTCCAGCTGCGCCACCAGCTCCTGCAGCCGCGCGTCCTGCTGCCGGATGAGCGCCTTGTACTGCGGCAGCGCGCCCCCGCCCCCGCCCCCACTCACCTGCAGCGCCCGGTTCTGCTGCAGCAGCCCGTCCAGCTGCGCCACCAGCTCCTGCAGCCGCGCATCCTGCTGCCGGATGAGCGCCTTGTACTGCGGCAGCGCGCCCCCGCCCCCGCCCCCACTCACCTGCAGCGCCCGGTTCTGCTGCAGCAGCCCGTCCAGCTGCGCCACCAGCTCCTGCAGCCGCGCGTCCTGCTGCCGGATGAGCGCCTTGTACTGCGGCAGCGCGCCCCCGCCCCCGCCCCCACTCACCTGCAGCGCCCGGTTCTGCTGCAGCAGCCCGTCCAGCTGCGCCACCAGCTCCTGCAGCCGCGCGTCCTGCTGCCGGATGAGCGCCTTGTACTGCGGCAGCGCGCCCCCGCCCCCCGCGCCGCCCTCCGGCGACCCGCGCTCCGCGCCCGCCTCGTCCACTCCGTTCTCCTCTCTGACCGTCAAGCTCTGGATCAGAACACCTGGAATACATAGTTACCTAAATAACTATATAGAACACTTTTAGATAGAGGAGACCCCTCTTAACAAACAGCGTGGCACCCTTTCTGACTAGGTAGAACATCAACCCTAGCAGGCCGGTTAGAAGCTGGCAGCAAGCGACTGAGTCGAGTCAGTATGCCTGTATTCAGCAGGTTGTCAATGATGGTGGTTAAGACGCTTGGATTATACAAAAAACTTCCCTGCATTTTATAACAGTTACTTATGGAGGTGGGTTGATAAAACAAACTTCAATTCGACCTGAACCACTACTCACTTTCCAAAACCTTGAACAGTTTGCAGAATTCATAATCTATCAATATCTCCGACGCCGTCTTCACTTTCAGCTGGGGGTGTTTCGAGGCTTTATTGTACAGCTCGTGTTTGGACACCTCGCACAGTTTGGCCGTGAACGTCTCCATGCCTATCCGCTTCAGCAGCAACTGTTTGAGGGCATCCTTCGAGTAGTCCTCGACGGAGTCGTCGTTGAAGTGTATGCAGATGGCCAGCAGGAAGGTGGAGAGGCCCTGCAGGAGGGCCTCGTTGTCGTCGTGCTCGTTGGAGCAGGTCTGGTTGACGAGGTAGCCCACGCCGCCCGGCACGCGCAGGAAGGCCGCCACGGCCGCCGGGCAGTAGCTCATCCATTGGGCGAGCAGCATCAGCAGCGCCACCTGGCGGCCATCCGAGACTACGTTGTTAATACGCAACGAACGCATCGCATAACTTGCCCAAAAACCTCTTTTGCTAGTATCCCAAGTAGGTATATTTCTCACAATGCTCCCGAAACTGTGAGTTTTGAAAACAGTGACTAGGGAAAAAGGTAACCATAAAGCATTTCTTTACGTTAATGAATGTTTTAGTGCATGCGTGATGAATAGTTTTGCGTGCGCCAATCACCCAGCGACACTGGTTTTCACTTAAGTTTTTTTTTTTTACTATCCACATCACAACACACAGATCTACTTGATCCCACAGTAAGCTATTATTAGCTTGTGTCGTGGAAACCAAGCAAACGTGGTATATACTTCATAGAATTACTTATATATTACTATATATACAATAGGTATTATATAAACACACCCAGACTGGAAAATGGAACCCTGTGTTCATCACACAAAGTTCACCCCACCGCCGAACCCGGAACCCCTTGATTAGCGGGCAGGCATGGTGACCTCTGCGCCAATCGGGTCGTCAAAGTTGATGTCCCTTGTATCAGTTATGTTATGTTCAGTGGTGCAGCCACCAGCAGTACATCACCTTCGGCTGCAGCTTGGTGGTCTGCTGCAGCAGCAGCGTGCACTGGTGCAGCAGCGACACGGGCGCGCTGCCGATGTTGGTGGCGAGCTGCACGCGCAGCAGCAGGTCGCGCTGCGCGGGGCTGTCGGCCAGCGCGTGCGCCAGCGCCACGGCCGCGAACCAGCCGGAGAGCGCGTCGGCCGAGAACAGCCCGCCGCACAGCAGCTGGCCGCTGCTGAGGCTGGCCACCTCCGCGCTGGACGGCAGCAGCGTGCGCGCCAGCGCCGCGCGCCCAGCCTCGTTGCGGTGCAGGTAGCATTGGAAGCAGTACAGCACCGCGCACCTGCCGCCCCCCCGGTCACGCACACCACTATATCTACAGTTCTACACCGATCCCTTACTGTTTATTTATTTACTATCCGTGCCCCGCGGTTTCACCAGCGCGAAGGGTTTTACAACGTTTTTTCCCGACATCCGATTTCAATGAAACAAAGCCTATATGTAACTCCAGGCTAAGCTTAATCTACCTGTGAAAACCGCATGACAATCTGTTCAGTAGATTCGGAGATTATCGCAAACAGGCAGACAGAAAAGAATTATAGACTTTTATTTTGTGCTTGGTTACTCTTCTTTTACCACCCCTCTCAATTTTAGGTAAAAATATTCAATGTACAGAATCGCGAATTCTACTCTTTTATTAAAGTATAGATTAATTTGCAAGAATATGGTAGGTATTGTGGCGATCTCTACGCCACAAGTCACGAAACTACAACGAAGCTGCGAATACTAGCTAGATGGAGATCCTGAATCGCACCACTGAGCAAATAATCACTACGTTTTAAGAGTAGGCACTTCCATACTAATCGCTGAACCGATCTATGAAAGCATTTTGTGCCAACCATACCAATGCGATGTATGACGCGGCCATAGAAATTTGGTTAAGTATTCCAAAGTTGGTAAAGAAGTTCGCGCATAAATCCATAGTAACTTTTGGTTCAAGGGAGTATCGCTGGCCTGAATCGCACTAACGAAGTTTTCACATTACGCTGCATAAATACGATCTCCGACAATCTACAGTCGGAGCCGCCGTTCCCCGGGCATACCACCTCGCCCAGCGAGAAGCTTCCTCTGTGGTGGCGGTCAAGGTTCAACCCACTCTCGCTACAATATTATTAATGTGAAAGTAAGTTTGTTTTTGTTACGATTACACGTCTGAAGTCTCAAGCGATCATCATGAAATTTTACACACACGTTGTCAGGGGTACGGAGAAGGACATAGGGTACTTTTTATTCCGGAATTCAAGCGCGAACTAGGAAATTAACGCGGGTGAAACCGCGGTGAATAGCTAGTGACAAATATTTTAAACTAGCTCTTCCCGGCGGTTTCACCCACGATAGTTCGAAGATCCCGCAGGTATTCCGAGATAAAAGTACTTATTTTTTTACCCTGTATTTTTTTCTGTACCTACCCTTGACAACGTGTAGGTAGTATGCAAAATTTGATGTAGTATCTTCCGCCAGGCCAGGCGCACTCCGCACTTTAGGTACAAAGCTACAAGTACATGCCGCGCTCGTCCAGACGGGCCTATTGAACGGGGATGCCGCGCGCCGGTGGTCGCCCCGGTCGGCTCGCTCGCTCGCTAGTTAGTCCGTTCGATAGCACGCGCAGCGTCACGCGTATCGTCGTGTACACAACACACAACGTATTTAATGTATGTGGTATGGCATCTCGTTTATGTTTAAGTAGGTACCTATGAAGAGATTGTAAAATGAAACAGATTGCTGTACTAGGTACCTACCTAACTTAGGTTTATTTAAAACGTCACTTGTTTACAAAAGTAGCGTGGGCACATGTAATTAAATATTCTTTTAAAAACGTCAACCCTAACGTCATTAGAAGAGATCAGATATACGCGTAAGAAAGAGAGGGAACCTCTAGGTGAATATAAATGTAGGTATTTAGCGCGGTGCGACGTGAATTACACTTTATTAAGTCGGCGTCAGAGTCGCTATTTCTTTAAATGATTTTGCGGAGTGAATTTTCTGTACTTGTACTATTATGTATTCTGTGCTTCCGCGCTAATTTCGAATTTCCCGTGAGAATTCCGGGATAACAAGTAGCCTATGTCCTTCTCTGTACCTCTGACGAAATTTTGTATACACGTTCTATGCAAAATTTCGTGGTTATCGATTGAGCTGTTTAGCCGTGAAAGTGTAACAAACAAACTCATTTTCGCATTTATATAATCTTAGTAAAATTTCAGAGTTTTCTTTTTACAGAAGAAAAAGAGTAAATAAGAGAGAAGTTTCATGCGAGTAAAAAGGATCAGCGGTGGGGGGTTGGATTGCGTGTATCTCACCTCAAGGAGAACGGTTGCTTCTCGTTGACCATGGACATGAGCAGCACCACGATGGCGGGGCGCGGCGGGTTGGACGGCGCCATCAGGTTGCCGAGGAATTCCTGGTTGGTGGCGTCTCCGCGCACCACCTCGCCCACCGTGTTGATCGTCTCCGTCAGGATGTCCGCGGGCACGCCGCTGGCCATCAGTATACCGCACAGGGCGTCCAACAGGCCCACCTTCTTCATTATCCTCTGGCAGGTGGATATCAGCTGCGCCGAGTTGCTCGGAGACACCAGCGTGCGGACGATCTGCAGCGTGCAGTGGACGTTGGACACCTTCTGCGGGGACCAGCCCAGGTCCTCGGCGTCTTCGGGCGTGTTGAACATCGGCAACGTTTTCTGTATATAACTACCCTCTTTGAAAAAGTTTATGTTGCTGCTGTTGTTCTTGAGCAAATTGAGCATGAGCAGTAAGCAGTCCTCGACTATTATCCCGCCGTCCGAGTAGCCTTCGCTAGATACGATCTCGAACAGTCTATCGAATGCGTTTTCGAACGCGACAATTTTCTGTATGTTGGCGTTGCCTTTCGTTAACCTTATAAGAAGTAGCAACGTTTCGTTTCTTATCACCTCTCGATTATCGCCCAAAAGGTCCATCATCTTGGAAATGCCCATCGGTTTGACGAGAATTATTTCTTGTATGTCTTTAGGTCGATTCGTTAGTAAGGAAGTCAATAACTGTACAGCGGACAGCCGCACTCGGAAGTCGTATTCGTCGAGCAGGTCCAGGACGAGCTGTATGTTGTGATGGTCTTTGATGAACATCTCGGTGAACTGTTCGCCGATGTTCATGGGGACGTTAGGGTTGTCCTCCTCCTCTTCGAACTGTGACGGCGACATGACGTTGTTGAGTGCGTCGAGAGCGTAGTTGATGGTTTCGTTGTCAGCCCTATCCAGCTCCAAAACCTGTAAATTTTTGCAAAAGTAGTTGCGTCTGATTGACAATGACGACAACCGTTATTAGTCTAACTGCCGCACTCAGAGTCGACTTTAATGGTTACTTAGTTAAGTATAGGTTTTTAAAACAAAACTGTCGCAATCAGAGACGTTCAGTAAATTAATGTTAATTGGCATTTAATGAGGTGTAACTTAATTAGTTAAATGCCAATTAACATTAATTTATTTAACTTGTCTTATTGCGGCAGTTTTGTTTTAAAAATCTATACTTAACTAAGTAATCATTAAAGTCGACTCTGAGTGCGGCGGTAAGGGCGTTTACACACTGTGTGCGATCCGAATCCGAGAAATGTCGGTCCGAGGTAGCAGTAGTACCAACTACATATTTGTATGAAAGAGTTCCATCAACCAACTTCTCACCGTCATCTGCGAAACACCATTCAGCCCACGCGCCCGCGCGTTTATATATTTACACTGTAAATACAGGTTGATTTCTGACACAACATTTTAGTATGTATTATGTACCTCTTTTTATCTTAATAACTTTTGCATTATAATTCACTAAAAAGTATACATATTATAAGTATTACATCAGCTGTCTGGTGCCCACTGCCCATACCACAGGTATATAATACTGCCCATAGAGTACAAGCTCTGTTAAGTTTGGACTTTGGTCCTGCAGGGCAATTGTGTAACTTTTGTTGCTATCATATTTCAGTTTCAATCACAACAATAGCGATTTTGTGATTAATTAATCATGTTTAGGCAACTTCAACTTTTGAAGTATGTTAATTTTGGTTGATTGCTCCCTTGCTCCATACAGTAGGTGACAAAACGTACATTTTTTTTTAAATTTATTACATGGCCATGGAAAACGTACATACATATTATAATCGCAAATCGCCATGTTTTTGATTGCAACAAGAAATTGACAGAAACAAAAGTTACATAATAGCCCTTCTGGTGGCATTCCATGATAATGTGCAAACATTAACATTATTATATATTAAGGTTTTTAGATTTTCACGTTTTGAGCACATTATATTATGTAAATTACGCGGGACTTGAATGCGATGTTTTTTATTACCTTTTTTGCCTGACGTTTCGGCTGAGTTGCATCACGCCGTGGTCACGTGGTAATTTACATAATTATTATATTTTATTCTGTATCAGTGATATTTACCTGTTTCAATGTCTCCATACCCTGCGCGCCCACCTCCACTCTATATTTACGCGACATCGCCTTAAGGGCGCGGCACGCATCTCTCCGGTCTTCAAGCAGCGTGGAGTTGTTTACACGGTCTACAAGACGCTCCACCTGCAACAAACATTCACGTTACCCATTGATACATATTATGTCACCAGAAAATGGTAAAATCTGTTAGTTACAAACTAATAGTAATTTTGTCAAGGAAGGTTAGAAAATGTGTTGTAAAATAGCACCATTTGTAAACAAATGTTGCCTTGGTAAACAAACATTTTCTTTTATAACATAGGCGAATATTTGCATTCTTTCAGTCAAATAAAATCCTCCTAGTGAAGAAAGGGTTGAGTGATAGAATGCAAATACTGTTAGTTTTGAGAGTCATGGCAAATCAATATTTGAGCTCTTTTTCACAAAATATTTCACAATATTAAGAACAATATTTCAAAATGTTGGTTAATTGCCTTGGATCCAATCAAACAAACTTCTAAAACATATTTGGTGACCAAATAAAGATTTTTTCCCAAATGAACCATTATACTTTAATCCAACTGAGACGAATGACCATATTTGAATTACTCAAACTTTGGTGATGAATTGCTCTTTTCTATTTTTTATTTTTATTAGATGTGATGTGTGCGAACAATGTAGCCATTACCGGCCTTACATTTTTATTAAATTAAGAATCAATTTCATTGACATGATAGTGACTAGATTAGGTCATGCTCACTCAAATGTCCCGCTGGCAGTGGCGTGTGAGTCGGGTCACTTGGTTCCCTCTAATATGGTTGAGCGGGGCAGGGCTTACGAGCACGTCATACTCGTCAACGGGTGCCATCAGTTGGTACTGGTCATGTCTGGTCTACTATTATAAATGCTTAATCCTAATTTCTCTATAGTCAGCTGTACCTGTCGCATGTAGTTTATTGCTGGTTACGGTTCATTATTCTCACATAATTAAAGTTGGGTTACCACTAATATTATATATATTATAATTTTAAACTGACAGTGTGCTGCTGTAGAGTTTGTTGCTGTGAAGGGTGGATATTTTATGGGTGCTGTCTACTGTAAACTGTAATTTTATTGACGTCAAAAAGAACCACATTATGGGCCTAATTTGAATAAATGATTTGACTACTGACATTGACTATTGCCGGGTGCAGAGATTCCCAGCGGCCCCAGTTTGCTAAATAAGCCAACATATCTCAAGAATCCCGGGAAAACTCGGAATTCACTTAGGCGAAATGCATATTTGTACGAGAAAGTTCCACACCTACCCGGATTGTAATAATAAATCAAATATAAGTTATTAATGTTTGTTTTATTAAATAAAATTTAGTTTAAAAATCACCGTTTCGGCTCCAGACGGTTGTTGGCCGGGTTCAGGGGCGCCAAGCACCGTCTTAAGGCCGCTCTTGAAGAAGTCCATCTTAGAAGAATTCCTTGAAACTATTTATATCATACGCACTGTTATTAATAGGAAATCATCGCATTAATAGCACAGACGAATAAGAGAAATAGCGAAACAAATTTTATTCTGTTTCAACCCAAATAGTATGACACGTCAAATGAAAATTTACATTTTTTTTTTACAAAACCAATTCAAAGAGATGGTAACATTGTCGGCACGACGTAGTGATTACCAGTGATTACCTTCTCTCTGATTGTCGGTAAGCAGACGTTGCCCTTTGGGATTTTTGGCGGCATTTTAGCAAAAAGGACTTTTTATTTCTTTGTTTTACAATAATATGTAAAAGTGGTCCAGTGAGTTTTTGGTTGTGAAATAAAGAATTTTGAATTTTTTTAATTTCGCAGTGTGCTAAAAACAGCTGATTTTGATTGAACAAATGACATTGCTTGACAGTTGACAATGACAACTAGTTTGTGTTGCCAACGTGGGCGATTTTTTGCCATTTAGGCTACTCAGAAAGAGAATCGGCGACAAAAAAATTTAAAGGCGACTGGTCGCTACTATTAGGACGCTACTTCAGTGACAAGTTACTTATTTAAATAAGCCGAATCGCAAATAAGCTTTTGTTTATCTTTTTTAATATAAGTCATTCGTTTCCGGGATTACCCTGAATTTGTGTTAGCCGAATTTAAAACGTTTCATTGTGAATAATGACTAGGACTGAAATAGTTATTATTATTTATTTATAGACTAGCAGCTTTCGCTGATGCACCTATACCTATACTTGTGTTATTCAGTTCATTGCTTTCTGTTTTCTCGTTGATTTACTATTTTATGCTTTACTGTTCAAATGTCTGTCCAGTCTATTTTTGAATTGATTAACTGTTTGTGCGTTAATTACTTCAGTAGGAAGCTGGTTCCATGCATTTACCACATGGTTTGTAAGGAAATGTTTATATGGATTTGATTTTGCTAGTCAAAGAAATTATAGTCATTTTATGTCAATTTCACTTTGTAAGTTAGTACAACTTCTCTGATTGTTGTTGTTCGTATTATTTAAAGCTACTTTTGTAGTTAGACTTTGGAAGTTTCTGTAATTAGTCGTTTCTATAAAAAATGGGTAAACACGGTAAATATTATATTAAACACTAGCTGGGCCCTGCGGTTTCACACGCGGTAATTTCCCGGGAATCCCGAGATAAAAAGTACCCTATGTCCGTCTCTGTGCCCCTGAAAACGTGCATGCCAAATTAAATCCAAAACCATTCAGCCGTTTTTGCGTGATTGAGTAACAAACATCCACACTTTCATACTTATAATATTAGTAGCATTATCATGAGTGGGAAAAATTACCAGCATTTAAAATTATGTAAAAACTTATGTTTTCTTTCTAAGGTTTTCTGTTTTCTGTACTACTTAGGCATATTGGGCTACTTTATGCATGAGAAACGGCGATATTAGGCAATGCCCTATTGGCAACACTGTTGACAACTGCTCTGAAGTTTTGACTGAAGCAGATCTGTATTTTGTTTGTTTGACGTTTGTACTTTCAAGTTTCAACTTTGTATATAGTTATGGTTTAAAATAAGTCTAGTTAATTTGTGGTTTAAAGCTTTGTTTTGTGTTTTGTGGTTCTCAAACTAGAGGCTTTTTAGTTCTTAAGGGATAGTTATTAATATCCTTCAAATAGTCCAGAAAGTATTATTTTCTTTTTGATATAGTCACTGCAATCTCTTCCTAATCCTTGAAATCGAAAATGTCGACTGATCTCAACGCTAGCTTCAATGAACAGTACATGAATATAAGCGCAAAGTTGAAAAAGTCAGCACATTTATGATTTTTTTCCTAAGGTATTATCGATACGTTCATAATAATAGCTGATAATATTAATGTTTTTTTTTTTCAATAAATTTGCAGACGCTTCATGCGTAAGCCCAATATATCGGAGGCTACAAACGAATTCGTGGCTTTGGGTATACAAGCGGAGAACAGTGAGCAGCCAGCTTTCGCGGCGCACGCATATACAGGAGCTGCTAAATGCGAGTTTTCGGCTGGGAACTTTCTCAGCGAGGCAGAGCATTACCTTACGGCTGCCAGGCAATACATGAAGGCTGAAAAAAAGCTCTGCGCCCTAAACTTTTCTAGACCTGACAGAGAAAATTTAGAGGTACCTGTTAAACTAGCTGATCCTTGCAGGAATTCCAGTCTAAAAAGTACCAAAAGGATAAAGGGTACTTTTTGTCTAGAACCCACCAACTCATGACAACTTGTATCCAAAATTTCATGATGATTGGTGAGTATTTAAGACTATAGCTAAGATCAGCTGTTGCCTGCAGTTTCACCTGTGTAAATTTTTAAGTTTCCTCCTAGTTTTGGCAGGATGATTCAAGTCTATACTAATAAGAGTGCGCGCAAGATAAGTCTGCGCGCTGCTGGTGGCGCTACTGGTAGTGAAAAGTAACCAATTACACTGCACAGGTACGGTACACTGCAGGTGGCCAACGATTAGTTCCGATATTAGCCGCGCGCAGACTTATCTTGTGTGCACTCTAGTCTATGTGCATTCGTAGATATTATAAAAAGTAAATGAATTATTAGAAACTACACTAGTAGGCTCTAAAATTAAATTTATCTATTGCAATGTGAATGGCCAAAGATGCACGTATGTTTAAGGCAGTAAGTTTTTGCTAATTGACAAGTGTTAAATCCCCACCTAGAATGCAATATTACTAGGAGTGATATTACTGTTCCAGTTTGCACTGCAAGTCCATTTCCATTATTCCTAGCAATTTATGACTACTTACCTATAAAATTCAATTTTTTGTTATTACAAATGATTTTAATTAACTAAGTTTTTCAATAAAATAGTATTAATAAATAATGTAACTTTGCAGGCTGCTATAGGATGCTACATGTTGGCTTTCACTAAGTACCCTGAAAAATCACCACTCAGAACTTCTATTCTGATGGAAATAGCCAACAATCTGAGGTCTTTGAACCACAAATTTGAGGCAGTAACATACTATCAGCAGGCACTGGACAGAATTGAAGATAGATCTATGAAACTGTGGTGTTTGCATTCTTTACTCAATATGCTTATGGATTGTGGTAAGTTTACGACTATCACTAAATATGGTGAAAGTAAATGTGAGTCTTACAACTTTTATGTTGTACATTTTCTCTCATATCTTTTTTATAGGTAAATATGACCAGGCTCTTGAGACTGCAAATTCAATTTGTGACTCTAATTTCAAAATACCTGAAAACATTCAAACTGAGTATGTATTAATGTTTATGATGTACTTTAATAAATTTTTGTGTACATTTATTTATTAAATAAAATTGGATTTTTTGTAGAGTGGAACTGAGTAGGATATTACTTGCATTGCACGTGCAGCCAACAGAGGAAAATAAACCAGAGTCATTGAAGACTTTGTTCAATAACTTAATGAATGATGAGGAGAACAGTGGTAAGATACAGTATCTACTGACAGTATTTCAAACAGCTAATTTTGTTTGAGAACGAACTAAGTACACTTTTTAAGTACATTTGTTTATAAAATAATTTAAAAAAAAAAAAACACAATTTCAGACTCTCCTTTCAACACAAACCTAAAGCTGAAACTCCAGTCGGTGGTTATATCTTATACGACAGATGACCAGCATTCCCTCATTCATACATGTTCTGAGAGTAAACACTTGTTCACGGCCCAACAGAGAGAGTTGCTGGAAACATTGATCACGTGTAAGGAATCCACTAACGCGTCGTTGACATGAACTAGTGCATTTGTTCTTGGAAAGCCCCGTTTGATGAAGTGAAACTTCTTAATTTTCAACCAGAAGTTGTTAATACACACATTTTACTTGATTACATCATGTTGCAATTGGATTACTTTAATATGGATGCTAATTTAGATTAATTATCTCTTTACCACTTGGAACATTCAAACCAGCTTCAAATAGTCATCTGATTAGATTTGTAAATTATAAAATAGCTGAAAATAATAAATTAATTAAGGTAGTTATAATAATAATAAATTATTTTAAGATCACACAATCTATTTCACAATCTATTATTTTTTATTTAAAACATTAAACTACCAAATGTAGTTGGCTTTTTAAACAGTTAGCCATGTTAAATATTTAATTTGTTTACTGATTTATGTAGACGCATGTTGTAGGATGATTTGACCAATTTCCTCTCTTCTATGATGTTATATTATGTAGATAGGGTTGACCGCTGCTGACCTCAGATATAGCACCGGCAACTACCGCACATGCAGTTTGCATGTTCAACCCCTTCAATCCCTTAAAAAAATCTCAGATGATCAGTTGGGCAAATAAAAACGAGTTAATTTAATTTAGTATAATGAATAGTAACAGAAACAAACTTATCAATCTTGAAAATAATAGTTTCCACTGCAATCATTGATATATCGAGGCTAGATCATAGAATTGTTATTTTTCATGATGTGTGTGATGATGGCCAGCTAACTGTTCATGTCATTTAAAGATTTCAAGGACTTCAACGTATGAATCAAGCAACAACGTTTGGCCATATCATATATTTAGGATGTCCTTTATAAGATGTGTAATAAAAATTCGAAATATACCCATCGAAATGTAACCGCTAGATTTTGTAGGTTAGGTTTATACTGCTGACCGATCGCGCGAGCCGAGCGAGCGTGCCGCGGGAGCGGACAGTGGTAAGCCAAAATATAATTAATAATGACAACTGCGATTACCATTTGTATTTGGCTTCAAGTCAGAAAGTAACTTGTAACTATTCAAATCAGACTCTCAGAATCTTCATCGGAAGAATTCGAATTGTAGGCTCAGATCTGAGATTGTAGGATCGTTGATGGATTGAAAAATCCACATTCGCAGTTTCTACATTGTCATATTTGAAAGCCCATAATAGTCCATCGACATCCGTTGCTTGGTCACCCTAATTTACTTACCGCCTCCATGATGGACCGCTTTAACAATGCGCTGCGCCTCTAGCGTCAAATAATGAGATTATCATTATTGATGTTCGGTCACATCGTGAAATAGCTGTTTAGTTAACCATAGTCAAAATATGCGATTTCTATTAAATGATCGGGCCAGGCGGCAGGCCACATCATGAAGTAGTCTAATCATATTCTATGATCTGGCAACGACATATACATAGATAACTGAGAACTGAGTAAGCAATTTTTTCGTTTGGGTAAGCAGGAGTTTTAAAAACCCCTGGGGAGATGAAAAGCGTGGAACGTTTGGTAGGTATTTAATATCAAAATGCATATGCGAGATTCATCAGCCAGTTTGAAAGCAGATTATAAATAATAATATAATTATATTATAATATACCTTAAATATATATCTAAAAAGAAATCAAGAATATATTAAGGCTTTTTATATGTTGCTATTAAATAAATAAATAAATATACCTACTGCAGATATATAAAAAAAATCGCCGATCGATTTTTCTTTGTATGAAATAGGTATTAGTGGGTAGCTTAAATAATTAAATGTCAAAGGTTAAATTATAAAGTGATGAAAAATAAAACCTTAAAAACCTGCAACTTTTTATTGTACAATGAACTACAATCGATTAAGTACCTATACATAAAAGAATAATTAAAAGAATTTGATTTTAATTTCAATTATATCATTAAAAAAAAACTACCTTTCGTAAGCCATAACGCAGGCCTGGCCTCCATTTTTAACCGACTTCCAAAAAAGGAGGAGCTTTTTTTTAAAGCTATAGAGATGTGAAATATTTGTTAAAATGAAGTATACGCATATTTAGGTATCCGATATATTAAAATGAACCACGGAAGTTTTATCAATAAAATTATGTCATGAAAAACACAAAAATGTTGGCAGTTGGAACATTGACGCGGCGCGATCGGCCGGAATACGAAAGGTAACTTTTTTTAATAATAATAATTGTGCCACATTTAATTTTGTCTTTCTATTATGCTCGCCTCACATTCACGGGAGAAACTTGAGAGAACGCGTGAAAACCACGAGAACATGAATGTGGAGCCGATGTTGATGTTCTCCGTGTTCTCTGCCGTTTCTCGAGGTTTTCTCGCGTTCTCGCAAGATTCTCGCGTGAATGTGGAGCGGGCTTTACAGCATGAGTCATAAATATCATAAAAGCAACCATAGAAAACCAACCAAGCCATAAAATACATTGCATGTATATATAAAACATGATATTTTAAGTACATGATGTATAGGGCAAAGCAAGAAAAACAAGAGTCAATTGAAGGTCAAGTGAGCTTCGGTGAGGCAAAGTCATCTACCCCTAAACACCCGCCTATACGTGAAATGTCTGTGCCAACAATCCAATTAGCATTGTACACATTGTCAAGACATGATATAATTATATCAATAGTAAATAGTCAATTGCATCTATCAAAATAGTAGTAATTATTTTTTGTAACTAAGGGTCTATCTTTGAATCTATCTATATCATCCCCAAAACTATTAGCTAAGTGGAGCTTATCGCTTTGTGAACGCTCCCACATTTCATCGAATATATCCTCACCTTTTTCACCATTTCTCTCGATCTCCTCCTTTTTCATGTTGTACAATGTTATGTGATGCAAGCAGCACGTGGGCGGACGGAACACTCTGATCGAGTTGGCATTATACATTGTCATCACACCATCCAACATGTTTGGATCAACATCATCTAACCCTGTGATATGCATGAACATCTCTTTAGACGATTTCACATTTGCTACACCTTTTTTCTCAAAAAACTGAAAAGAAAAAACAGGATTCATTGAAAATATCCAATATTTCCAATAAATAAAAAACAGATTTGACTCAGACTTAGAATACCACAGATCGTTTATCTGTTCTGCTGTTTTGGTAAATCTTGATTTTTTACTATAACTTGCATTACAAGTTTTTAAAGATTATGGTAGTACAAAATTGCACAAAGACATATCCAGACTAATGAAAGCAATAAAACTTACGATGCAAATATTAAGGCAATCCCTTAATAGGAATTCCAGTGCACTAGGGTGATCAGGCTCAACTGCCTGGGAGACATCAATGAACCAACATTTGTTCTCCCACCATAAAATATTGTATTCTGACAGATCAGCATGAATCAAACGTGCATTATTGTATAGCTTGCACATAGCATCTAACACTTCATTATAAATACTTTCCCATTTTTTTTCCTTCACACATAAATCCTTGAGTTTCGGAGCAGCAGCACGCTCATTACCAATGAATGACATCACAAGTACATGCTCTTTCAGAGCAAAGACTTCAGGACAGTTGAGGCCAATTTTCTTCATTCTCTTCATATTACGCATCTCTTTTTCAGCCCACATTTGTATTATTTTTCTTGGATTTTGCCCAGCAAAGCGGTCCTTATACCTAGAATCACCTTCAATATACTTGAGCCTAGTTTTAAATTCACTCAATGTAGTTCTGTGTATTTTAATAGCACATTCTTTAGGTAACTCCATTTCAGTGTATGTCTGATCACATTCCCCATACAGTACAACAGACTCTTTGCCAGTTGAGATGATACCATCAACATCCTTTAAAAGTCCTTTGTTGATCAATTTCATCAAAATGACTTTGGTAGCTTCATCGAAAGCCATATCAACAGTTGCCCGCGAGTCTTTTTTGTCCACAATGTTTTTGTGCTTACGTGCCTGGCTCTGACGAGTTTGCTCTCGCAAATTATTGAAGACAGAATTAGACAGCATCATATCGAACTTGGCACCATCACCTGTGCAAACATTGGGAGGGAACTCCATGACACGGCAAGCATTTCTCCGGCCATTTATCACACTGTCATGTTTAGTGACCTTCACACCATCTTTCATGATGAACCCTTTCTTTGGCAAGCTCGCGTAAGCCTTTGCATTGGTTTCAAAACGGTCCCAATCTTTCTTCTCAGCTGTTTCTACATCCTCTTCTTCCGACTCTGAATCATACGCCAGATGTTGGGGCACGTTTCGATAGTTATCATAGGATACAGATACTTTCGAATCCCCATTGAGTTTTTTTTCGACTACCTTCAATTCGTCATCATACTCTTTGTCGAACTGACATTGCAACAATTTCGCAATAACTGCATCAGAATCGCAAGCAGAAGTGGTCTCTTCTTGGTCTGATGCCATGACCCCTGCAACATCAGGCGCATCACACGGCTCACCGGGCTCAATAATCACAAATTCATCAGATATTACCTCGGCAAATTTCAGATCTTCCTTTGTTTGTAAGCCCTTGGCAAATTCTTCAGACATGATGTCATTGAGATTTTGCGCTTCAACTGGCAATGAAATTTTCTTCCAGGGATTAGACATATTGTTACTAAAAATATATCACAGACGATTTTCCTAAATACTATAATAAATAAATATGAAATGAATTAGGCAGGCAGGTTTTACGAACTAACATTAACTATTGCACAACACTTGCACCACAAATTAACTATAGAGAGTTAACCACAAATTAACTAGAGTCAACTGTCAAGAGTCAAGACCACTGACCAACACCTTTTTTTTGTTAAATTTACGCCAATGGAGAAGGCAGAGGAAGCTAAGTCCATACAGCCAATTACATGGAAATGCTTTGGTGAGATGCATTTCGATGCTTTACCGAAACTTTAGGCGGCAAATCTTCATAGTTGAACTAGTGATTACCTTCTCTCTGAGTTGAACTTTATTAGGATGCTCTGTGGGAAGTTGTACAGTAAAACGACAACCTCCCGATGAACGCCCTATTTCATCTTATTTTACTGTTTCCATACACTGTTCATCACTAATGATCACTATTATGCAAAATCCACCACATTCACACAATATTACTATGAGGCACTTAATTAACACTACGAAATCCTTAATAGAATATGATAGAATATAAGTACTAACATAGTTTTTAAGTTTGTACCAACAATAAAATGGATCCCTGGTTGTCCGACAGTGACTAAATAAATAAATAAATAAAATATTAATTACGATAAACTAATTTACAAAACAAAGAAATAAAACTGACGTCCGTCACTGTTAAAATCCCGCCAAAAGCTCGACCAACACCAACAAAATACGGATACTTACCTACAGTCAGCTCAGCCCTCAGAAGAATAATTCTTCTGAGGCTCAGCCTACCTATTACTTGTTTAATTGGTCCATGAGGTCCATGCGTAGACGGAGAATAAAATAGAATAGATTCTATTCTCCGTCCACGGGTCCATGCTATTACTTTACTCTATGGTCAAGACCAAGAAGACCAAGAAGAAGACCAAACGTTGTAGTTTTTTTTTTGTTGAAGTTTACTTCTTACGAGGAAGGCAAAAGAAATTTAGTCCATACAACCAATTCAGTAGTATCTTTCTTCTTTTGGAAGCAACTCGCGTCACAGTAGAACCTCAATAGGACGCTCTGTTGGAAGTTGTATAGTAAAACAACAACTTCACGACGAACACCCCATGTGCTATAAGCTGATTATATTCTTTTTGTTAAACAGATAATGGATGAACCAACAACTAATGAGTATTAGATAATGTATTATACCAATATACATTATTAACTAAAAATAATTCATTTTAATTGAACTTCAATAAACAAATACCACCTTTTAAAGTCATTTAAGCTCAATGAGTAGGTATTGGCAGAGAGAAGGTAATGGTATTGGTATATAATATAGGTTTTTTTTAAAACGAAGGTTCCGAAAGACACACCTACCTACGCCCTACGGTTGTAAAATATAATTAAAAAAAAAGGAAAATGGCTGTCAGAAGTTGTTGTGGACTTTTATTGTCATGTTTTCTTAATTTAGTGCTGTAATTTATTGTGATTTTTGAGTGAAAAACGTGTATAAAATGGGTAAGATTCTTAAGTTTTTTAGCCACACATTTACGCTTAAGACAATTTTTATGAAGTGGTTATTATCTTTAGGTTTGTCGATCTTTTTAAGCTTAAGCTTATGTTTAGTGGCATTTTAGCATTTCCCTGATAAGATTCTGCGGTCAGAATACTATTATTAGCAAAGAAAAATTAATTGTGAGGAAAATGTACATAAAAATAGGACGTAGGATTAGTCACAAAATGATTTTTGGTTTTGAAGCTTCCAGTGTGTAGTCCACTCTTGTCAATATTACAAATTCAAATTCAGGAATATTATACTTGTGTCAGGATGTCCAGCTCTTTCATATCGTTCCATATGGCTATATATTGATTTCGAAGTTCCAAATTTCTAATTTCAATAGAAATAAGTACCTACCTGTAAATTCTATATTAATAGTATCAATATTAAATGCTGACTGTTATGAATGTCATCTTATCTGTTCAACACACACCTCACAACAATTTTAAGTTTCCATTAAAAGTATTGTCAACATAATAATATCATCAAAAGTTTTATTGTTTATTAATAAAAGTCAAGTTCAGTGTTTTTATTTCGAACTGATTGTTCCCTCTGGTTCCGCCTGGGTGAATTTCATGATTCTCGCGGAAACTCTTTATTGTACTTATATAAAAAGTAGCCTTAATATTGAGTCAGAAGTCAGGATGTAAGCTGAATTACAAGTACTTTATATCTGTCCAGGAGCTTTCACAACCCAAAAAACTGAAAAAAAAATCCAAAAATGATGCAAATATCAATACCTATTTTAAACTATAGAACTATAAAATAAGATACTTAATTGTATGAAATTTGTATTTTATGAAATAAAAAAAAAACTTTGCTGTATCATCAACAACCTAACATAGGTTTCATACTTATGTACAAAAGTTGCTGGGGTTCCCTAAAGGCTAAAACAATTCATACAAGTTTATTATTATTAGTCGGGATGTCGGGATGTTTGTTTGTCTCACACTTTGATTACCTACTCAACTGACCATCATGTGCATAACATTGTTAGTGGTACAGAAACAACCTTATGCTGGTATTCCCACAGGCATTTCAAAATTAATGCAGGTGGAACGGCACATAGAATGCATAGTGGATTATATGTCATATAAATGCAAAAGTAACTCTGTTACCTTTTCACGCCTTAACTACTTAACTCATCGAAATGAAATTTTGCCTTAGCCCGTTGTCAGGGGTACAGAAGAGGATAAGGGTGAACCAACTTTTAGGAATTGTATCTATATGCCTGCGCTGATGTTTTGATGACTCATTTGAATCAAGACTCAGTCAGTCCTTGATAGGCTAACGTCCTGCTAAACCACCACTGAAGCTGGATGATGACTATTTTGTACTTAATAATTTTATTTTCTTTTATTTATTTAACATAATCCACAGCACTTAAATACTATATACATATTTATTAATTAAACCTACTGCCAATAACGGATTGACATTATGCTATATGCTGTAACCTAAGAAATAAAATTAAAATTATGCCTAACCCTCACAAGCACTCAAACAAACACTCAATACGCATGTATGCTCGCCCTACACGCACACACACATAAACAAACACATACAACATGCATACCCACCCATACACACACACACACACACACACACACACACACACGATTAGGCCATCCCTGTACTAATATTACAAACGTTAATTGAGAAGCTTTTTTAGAGCTTTAAGCAAAAACTCAATCATTCTACTTATTAAACTGCTCTCAGTAGTAAAAAAAAGTTGTCGGTAAATATTTTTTTTCTGTGAACTGTCTAAGAAGTTACCTCTAAAGGAAAAGAACTATCGTAGATGATATGTAAAATGGAACCCTGTGTTCATCACACAGAGTCCACACCCGCCGGGAATCGAACCCGGAACCTCTTGATTAGCGGGCAGGCATGGTGATCAATGCGCCAATCGGGTCGTCAAAATATCTCGATGTATCTCTATCTCGATGTATAGGGAAATCCTCAATCAAGCTTAGAGTATTTACATATCTACAAGTTTGTACGAAACCCACGGTGCGCGAGCCCGACTCGCACTTGGCCGGTTTTTAAATAAATTATCGTTTAACTAACTATTTCCCGCAAATGCAAAATTTCATGATGTTCGGTTGAGTAGATAATGCATGAAAGCGTAAAAAAAAAACAAACTAAGTAAGGTATTATATAATTTCATTATCACAAGAATAATTTTATTATATTTTATCAAAGAGTGGCACGAAAACGAGAAAACACAACGAATATTAAAATAGTTATGAAAATGGCAGGTTCCGAATGCATAATACTATGGTTTTTTTTTGTAACAGTATTTATTGCCACATTATGTAGGTATATAGATTAAAATATTCATTTATGAAAAAGAAAATGCAATAAACATTAAACTCTCGTCAAAAATTTTTCGAATCCAATTTAAAAACTCATTTTGTGTGTGTCCTTTATGGTTGCTTAACGGCGATGCGCGTACGCGTTAGTTATGCGCCATGTTTCATAGGTGTCAAAAATAAGCCTTAATATGAAATGCTCAAAGGCGCTTACGTTGATATTTATTAAGTCTAACCCGTGAGCACGGTTCCGAGAAGCCTTCGACATTGAGATGGGTCATTTTGTAATAACAATAACAGGGGAGCCGGTTAGGGTTGGCACACGACGTGCTTTGATGTTCTTGTGGACTAGTACAATATTATGTTGTTTATTAATCTTAAACCGAGGCGATAGATAAATAAATATGAGATTCTTCGGATTGGTACTTTAAAAGAATTCTTTGTACTGAACGATAAGTTTTATACAGTCTTCTGCCAGTCACACTTGATGCGGTTTGTTTCCGAATCGTATGAATAGAAAGAAAGGAAACTATATTTATTCCAGGACAACACACAAGAAAAAACAAACAAACATTGAACAAGTTGGTTTACCCATTGGTATCTTGAATGCTCTGCCGAAAGGGACACCAACTCAGCATTAGCTAAGTGCGGGTACACCTAGCGCTGGTTTTCAGTTGGCAGCCCGTTGTCACGCACGGACGGGGGTAACAACAGAAGGAGAAAAATGAAAACCAAAACTATAACTTATAAATGGAAACATACATATAAACATACATAAAAAAATACAAATAGTATAGATACAAATAAGTAACTAATAATCGAATAAACCTTACATAAACATTACATATACAATATAAATACTAAATATAACATGTTATCATGTATAACTTCTATAATACACTACTTTTATTATACAATTAAGAAATAAATGCATAAGTGTCAACGTTACCTACTATATTTTTTGTGATATAGTTGAATAAATCAATTTGCGGTCGTGGTTTCATGGACGAACGAAAATGAATCAATAAAGGAAAACATTCAATCCCAGTATGATTCATTTCTAAACAAAACTTATGAACAGAGAGTCATATCTGCTGTCGTCGCTTGCTTGAATGGAGTTTTAATCAAAATGGTGTAAACAAATTAAAACAAAATAATAAGTGTCTCTAGGCTCTACTATTAAAATATATCCGTGCCTGTGAAATGAAAAACAAAATTGACAACCCTAACACCAACACAAAGCATCGAATAAAGAGAGATTTCTTTTCCTTTTTCGATGGTCGAGATTCGATTCCCGAAGCAGACACCTTGCGACAATGAATGTGAGCGACAGACGATTTCTATTCATTTTATTTTTAATGTTTCTGTTGCTTTATCGATTTAGAGTAGAAATCCTTACTGATATTAAAAATGCGAAAGTGAGTTTGTTTGTTTGTTACGCTTTCACGGTTAAACGGCTCAACCGATCACCACGAAATTTGGCATACACGTTGTCAGGGGTACAGAGAAGGCCAGAGGCTACTTTTTATCCCGGCATTCCCTTGGGAATTTCGGAATTAACGGGGAAGAAACTACATTTAATTTTGCATACTCACTACCTAGACGTTGTCAAGGGTAGGTTTAAGGTTACAAAAAATATATAGGGTAGTAATTACTTTTATCTCGGAATACCAGCGAAATCTCCGAAAATAACGCAGGTGAAACCGCGGGGAACAGCTAGTATACCATAGCCATAGCCAAATCGAAACAAAACCATAGTTAAACGATTTTCTTAATTTTAATTTCTCTAAGACTAACATTGAACTAATATTACTAGCGTACCTAGTAATAGTAACTCAATGAAGATATGTAGGAACGTCTGTTATGCGTGAGAAGCGTCAAAAATAAAAAATAAATCTCATTTTGAAAAAAATGACAGTTGCTTTGTTTTTCCGTAGGGCAACCGCTATGATAGCATTTAAAATCTAATCTAGTGAAAAACAGGTTGTTAGCATATTACTTCAATCTTCTTCTATCTGTATATTCTAATAAATATAAAATGCTTTGTCCTGAATGACTGATGGGTGAATGCACAGCCTAAACCGCTGATTGTAGAGACCTGTAGGGGGGGAGCACGAATTTTTTGGCTCTCGTCCTTTCGATATCGACGTTTTTTTTGTATGGAAAATGAACAACGCCATCTATCCAGTGTTGTTCATTTTCCATACAAAAAAAAACGCTTTGACATTACGACGATATCGAAAGAAGTGAGCTAAGAAACTTGTGTTCCCTCTACTGAAACTTGGAGGGTGTGTTCTTTTTATGACGCATCCGATAAGAAAGGATTTTTGAAAATTGTATGGAACAATTCCGCGAGAACTTCGAAATTATCGCGGGTAAAACCGCGCGGACAGCTAGTCTAGTATAATACGGCTTGGTCTATCTATGTCTATGGGTATTGTTCACATCACACCTAATGTCCCTTGCGTCGCCGTGACGAATTGAAAACCAGTTCCACTGCGCTTGCGAGCTTTGTACCATAGACATTAGACACTATCCATTTAACTATCCATTTATGATTTCACTATTATGTTTTTACGTTTCACGTCCAACTTTTAAACGACAATACGCTTCAACGTCAAGTTTTTTTTAGATCGTTTCGACGATTGTACCAATCCGTAGATCGTTGTTCTATTGCTGTGATATCTCTTGCTGTTAAGAGGAGCTATTGCCTTTTGTGGAGTCTCAGAGATCTATTTCGTGATATATTAAAATAGCTGATGGGCAACGGTTTAATCCTCGGTCACGTATTCTGAATATATTTTTGTTTTATACATAACCGCCTTTGTAACACTGTATCTACGTGGTATCTAGATCTACTAACTATTGCTCCCAGACGTTGCACACGAGTGACACGCGTCTCAGCTTTCAACCCTTATCACTTAAAGGGTTAAAATACCAAAAACCCTTCAGCTATATCGTATTTCTTTAATATAATTTTTGTTATCATTCTTCCTTTTAATAGAGTCCAAATATCGATTTTATTATAACTGGACTTTCATACAAACTTTTTACCGTTTACTTTATACAGAAATTGCCACAACCTTTTTATTGCTCGTTAAATTTAAAAATAAAGAGTAGGTAACTGAAAAATATCGTGTGAAAATAAGTTGAAACTCCTCTATGTATGTATGTAATATATGTATTTATTCACAAAAGGTTTTCACACTTTCATTTAGACCATGCCCCGCAAAACTGCTTACGCAGTTTGACTGCAGGTAACTCGCTTTATATAAACATAGCTTATAAATTATTAAACTAGGTTATCTTAAAACAATTAAATTGTTACAACGTGCTTAACATGTGTTGTTTTAATAATCTTTTAAATTTAACAAGAGTAGGCTCACGTCTAATACGGGTATGTCCGGGGTTTCAGATTTCTATTATTCTTGACCTGTTGCAGCATCCCAGCAAATTCTGTAACAGTACGGTAACGCTTTATGGCACTTAGTGTAATACTCTATGACTAATATCCCATAGTAGGTACCTACGTGCTCGTACGCAATAAGCGCAGTTTCGACTTCGCTACGTATGTATTTTATTTTAAGGCAATACCTACGTCAAAACTATCGTCACAAATTCTCGCGACTCGAACGTTTCCTTTACGATAGGATCACGCACATTGTAAATTTTGTTTACGTGTCGTTGAACCGAACGTAACTTGTAATACTCGAAAACGTTTCGTTATACGCGTAACAAAGTTTACAATCTGGGCCGTTACCCCTCTAAAACGAGGTGTTTGTTTAGCAACCAAGCCCTGTTTAGATTGAAAACAATGTATCACGTCGATGTATTTCCTTACGGATTTTACGTAAGTACCTACGTTATTATGGATACTGTCGAACAAACAAGTTGATTGTGCGTTTTTGTTAAGATCTTGTTGCTAACCTTTCTTATAACTTTTAAATTTTATGTATATAAATCACGTGTCACGTTTGTCCGCGATGGACTCCGAAACTACTGAACGGATCTTGATAAAATTTTGTAACCATTTATAATATGGTCCAACCGAAAAGATAGGATAGTTTTTATCCTGGAATTCCCGCGGAAACTCCGGAATTACCGCGGATGAAATCGCGGGGGACAGCAAGTTATAAATAAAATTGAAGTGTCTGTTCGTAATTTCAAAATAACAGCTTTTCACTTAATGCATACGAAATTATATACGGTAGGTACTAACATAAAAAAATCAATTTTTAAAATTTTTCTCTGTCTGTCTGTTTGTTCCGGGTAATCTCTGAAACGGCTGGGACCCGTTTTACGAGAACGGGACGTTCAATGTAAGATAGCTGATGTTATATGGAGTTACTTAGGCTACTTTTTATCCCAGAATTCCCGCGGGATCTCTGAAATTACCGCGGGTGAAACTTCGGGGCACAGCTAGTCATCAATAAAATATCTACTAGGGGCCTATTTCTCGATCGGCAAAAAAATTACCTAAAGGATAAATTTTCGCGTGTTGACTGTTGGGAATTGGTGAAAATGTAATATTTATTAGGCAGATAATGCTTATTATTCGGCGATTGTGAAACAGACCCTAATAAATTAGTTAGTTATCTGTTGCCCGTACCAGTACCATAGTTTCACCAACGTGGATTCGGGGAACTATACTTCTTCTTCGTCCTGGATTAAAATTGTCTTACGTCATATTACAAGAACTCGAATGACTATTTGTGCCATAACTGGCTACTTGACTAAATTTTTTTTTTAATCCGTTGTGTAGTCGTCGTCGTGGACACGTGTTTTTTTTTCTTTTTTTACGTTATCAAAAAATAACGGCGATACGTTGAGTTGAAATTTCGCGTGACGTCACTAACCGATGCAGTGTGTACGGGGCTTATACCGAATAATAACGTCACGAGTCCCCCACCCTAAACTTTAATGCTCTTTATCTATGTTTATTTTCATTAATTTGAAAAAGCAATAAATACGTGTCTATTATTTTTTTATTTTGAGACGGTCTAGTTGGATTTTTGATTTTTATATCACGGAAAATACCCAATTCGTTAAAAATCCATTAAGTCTTTAAGTAACAGGATCTAGTGTTAGCAAACATAATATACATGTTTATTCGCACGCAAATTACTACTAAAAACTTACCGGTCATACCGCCGCACTCAGAGTCGACTTTAATGATTACTTAGTTAAGTATAGATTTTTAAAACAAAACTGCCGCAATAAGAGACGTTCAGTAAATTAATGTTAATTGGCATTTGATGATGTAACTTAATTATTTAAATGCCAATTAACATTAATTTACTGAACGTCTCTGATTGCGGCAGTTTTGTTTTAAAAATCTATACTTAACTATACTTAGTTAAGTAATAGATCATTAAAGTCGACACTGAGTGCGGCGGTTAATACTATTTCATGCATAACCTGTTAAAGTTTAAAGGAAATAAAATAAAAATAGTAGAGATTTTATTTTGGTAGTAAAGTTTAAATCACATATTATCGTCTAAAGTTTTCTCTAACATAGAGATTGCTTTAATACACCTGTAGGAGAACTAGCTGTCCCGCGCGGTTTCATCCGCCATAATTTCGGAGTTCCCTTGAGGGTTGAATTTAAAAAAATCATTTCTTATCGGAGGTCTACTTTATACAAAGAACACACCCTCCAAGTTTCAGGTCTCTACGATCAGCGGTTTAGGCTATGCGTTGATTGTCGACGTCGCGTCGGTCACTCAGGACAAATCGTTTTGTATGTATAGATATTAATATAATCGATTAAAAGTTTACTATTTTATACTGAACACTCTCCGTAACTTTACACCATGTATTATAAATGACTCATGTACCTATATCATCTCTATAAAATTATCAGTGTTATTTGTAATTTGATATAGATACTGAGGTAATTCAAACTGTAGCCGAGTACAATTTCACAGATTACTGCTGTGGTATTGTGTTCCAAACACTTACTTATGTACCTTATTCAGTTGATGTGTGAACAGAGCTGATGATAGTGTTGATAAAGTGACGCCTTATCGCAATGATATATCTCGTGTGCGGGGTTAGCCAAGTTGACATTCTACAATCGTTAACGCATAGAAAATGTAGAACAACCTGCATATGATGGGGTATCATATGGTTGTTCTACGTGGAGTGATGTGACATGATATATATTTACCTATCTTTATTATTGTTTGGCACCTGTATTCACTTATTGTAAATAGTTTGGTAGTCGTAATTGACTTGCATAATGTTTGAAAAATTGTATTTAGAATAAATAGAAAGCTGTGTACTTACTACCCATTAAGTAAATAAATAAATAAAACTTATGTAACGAATCGTCGTTGAACGAAACTCTAGTTTTGCGTGACCACGTGAAAATTGGAGTTTTGATTGACTGACCAAGTTACATGGCGATTCGTTACCTAAGTTTTCTATACGTTAACGATAGGCTATTTGACTAATTTGTTTTTTTAGTCCGTCTTGTAGATTAATAAAAAATATTGGACTCATATTTTTTCTTTTGTCACGTAATCAAAAAATAACGACGATACTTTGAGTTGAAATTTCGCGTGACGTCACTAACTAGTGCAGTTTGTATGGCGGCTTGTAGCGGTAAGTGACGTCACGAGCCCCCACTCTAAACTTTAATGCGTTTTATCTCTGTATTTTCATTTATTTGAAAAAAAAAAACTTGTCTAATGATTTTTAATTTTATAACTGACGGACTAATTAGAATTTTGATTTTCAAAAGTCGTCATCATCCCTATTGTAGAATGTCAACTTGGCTAACCCGGCTGAACTACAAATACTGACTAATAAACGGCCCCACATTCCTGCAGCCGAACGGGACCGCGAGGACTCGAATTAACTCCGATAGATGGTTTGATAATTCTCTTATTTATTCGTTCTTTGCTCTCAACTCTACAAATGACATATTTTGGTGATATTTATTTCTGGGCCGTCGTATGCGCGTGTCTATATAAGGAATCCTTTGAGTACCTACTTAGTTGTTTTTCTTTTACATTTACTACTTTGAGCTCTATAACATATTTTTTTCTTTTTTATTATTGTTTACAAAGACATTTTTGCTTGATTTTATCCCTTCTTTAGGTACATAAATATCCCGATATTTATGTAATATTATGTAAATATGACTAGATACGATATCTCGAAAAGTACTTTATGTTGAAGCTAAAATTTGACTGGTAGGTTTATTATACTAGCTTAGCCAAAAAAATATTCGGGAACTACTCCCAACTTAACACAAGTTAGTCATGGTAGGAACATGTAATTTTTCACACGTGTCTTATCTTGTAATAATTGTTCTGATTACAAGTTGGATTCGTGCCTGTTAATCATTGAAAGATATCATCGAAGGCCGGGCGCGTCGATTGTTTTTGTTGTTCGATTCTGTATTGCTCGTACACTGTCTGCGCTGCACGCGTCCTCTCAGCGTTTTTGCATTGAAGTGCATCATAAGACCGCCTATTACGTGCAATTTCGTTGTACGTGCGAAGAAAGATTGCGTTGCCTAATTGCATGTTTTGCCGAGTGCTTACGTCCGTTCGCCTTTTTGTAGTACCTCTAGCTCTGCTCAGAAGTGCTCAACTTCAACATTCGTGCATGTTGCCATGATGTTACAAACTTTAAACTGTTTTCCTCTTTCTTTCCAAAATCATTCAACCGTACTCAGAAACGTTACAATGTCTATCTTGCCTTGGCGTTATTGAGCCACAAAACCGAGCATTCAAACTCTGTTATTATACGTAATATAAGCAGTGGGAAGTGAGATTAGTGGGATATGTGATATAAATGCATCATTAGATACTAAGCCGTGTTACTTATAGAGTTCCTTTTATTAACATCCGCCTAAAATTATAAAGCAAGGAGCGGGCGAAACAGCTACGTATAAACGTAATGAGATTCGCGTTTATGGGGTTTGCTGCCGGTGCCGGTGTGCGCGTAGAACTTGATTTGTGGTTTATTGATGGTTGAAAACATTGATCGCTTATAAGGACGCGTAGTCGGGAGTTATGGGCATAGTTGATAAGGAGTCGTAGAGACGCCGCGGACACGGGCGGACTTTCAATGGAGAATATTGGCATGTGTTCGACCCGTGTAGTCGAGTAAGGCTGTACACGTCTTTTTTTGGTGGGAGTCGCGCGTTGCAAACAAAATTACCCTTCGAAATTCGAACGACGACGCGGGCGCCGCGCGGCCGCCTCTACTCTTCTTATTGCCTCGTCCGAGTCGAATTTTATTATTTTTATTTAACACCTGCGCCCGGTAATCTGTATTCAACGATCTCCCCGAACGCTTAACTCTTTTTTTGAATGTGTTATTTTTTTTATTCGTGCCAGGACGGGAACGCCCGATTTATAAGGTTCGGTGTTTTGTCGGTCCAAAACTGTCGTTTAATTTTCTCGTGTCGTTACGCCGGCGATCGATTATGTACGCCTTTGATTAAAACCCTTAAAAAATGTCCCGTCTGATAGACCGCAAGAATCCAAGAATTGTGTGAGAAATCAACTCGTTAATCTACTCGGTCGATTTGAATCTTATGGTTTAGCCAGAATGTTTTTTTTTCTTCTAAATGATACAAGATGTGTAAGGAGTCTTTGTCACCTAAAATTCTTACACAGATTCTTCGACACTCCTAAGGCTTTGCTTACTTATTAGCCTTACATAGTACTAATGATGGCGTCCCCTACCATCAGGTATACGTGATGGCTTTCATGATCATTGTAATAATCCTTACTATTCTTACTATTATAAATAGCAAAGTGGTTTTGTTTTTTGTTACTCTTTCACGCCTTGAAGGCTCAACTGATCATCAAGAAATTTTGCATACTCGTTGTCATGGTTACAAAGGAGGACATAGGGTACCTTTTGAACCCCGAAACTAACGCAAGTGAAACCGCGCGGAGCAGCTAGTAAGATAATAATAGTAATTTAAAATTTTATTGGAATGCTCCAGTTATTTATGATCACTTTAATTTGTGCGTTTGATTTCTTTAAAAGCTCTCGCTACCGGTATGCGAGGCGAAGCTCAGGGTCCCGCACTGGCGGAGGCTGCGCCGGCGCCGCGCGCTCCGACCCCTGTTATTAGGTTATCGTCTATAACACGTTACTACGCATTTCACCGAATAGATTTTAGCTTAGTCACGGCCTTGTGTAACGTATCCTCATAGAGTTTCACAATAGGACAAGAAAGAAAAAACTGTCTATTGTTTTTGATGACAATAATTTCGATCGCCTCTTCAGGCTTGATTTTTGAATAAAATTCAGATTTTTTATTTTTTTAATGGCCATTGGCCGATGACACCTTAATCCCACTTCTGGGTAAGTGTCTTATCGCGCAGCAGGGCCACTGTTCAGTCTCAAAACAATGTGAGATCAAGTCACAAAACTAATAAGGTGATGACGTGGTGAAGTCATTTGAATGTTTCAAAATGTCAACTCGCTCAATACAAGGAGCAGTTCAGGAAAAACCTTCTCGTAAAGTTAGCTGTGTCAAATTCTATACATCTATAAATAAAATTGAAGTGTCTGTTTGTAATTAAAAAATGAATATGAAAGTACTCTTATATATAGGGTACTTACATAAAAAAAATATTATTTTAAATTTTCATCTGTCTGTCTGTTCGTTCCAGCTAATCTCTGAAAAGTCTGGACCGATTTTAACGAGATTTTCACTGGCAGATAGCTGATGTGTAAAGAGTATCTTCGGCTACTTTTATTCTAGAAAAACAAAATAGTTCCGAAGCTCACGCAAGTGAAACCGCGGGGAACAGCTAGTCGGATACATAAACTTTAATACTGACAATAAGCATTACCTACACTTCAAAAAAACACTGGAAATCTTTTCTTTAATTTCTTTTCTTACATGTTAGGTATCTTTTTCGTGTAACAAATTAAAGTGAAAAATAACTAATTATTGAGCTAAAAACCGCATTAGAGGTATAAATCCGCAGATTAATATTTCCGTTTCCGAATTTAATACGCCGCGCCAGAGCCAACCATCGCTGTTCCCATCCAACCTAATATATGTATTGTAAAATAAAACCCAAACCATAAAAAAGTCAGCCTCATGGCGCCTGGTCCGACCTTGCAACAAATTTATTGCTTTCACACTTGAACACTACCTTATTTCAATGGCACAGAGGTTATTTTAGTGTGTCCCAGCGATATGTGCAGGTTTGCTGATCTATTAATCATATACAATACACCGTGCGCGTGTTTTTAACACGAAATAAAATATATACATAATATTATATATCTACCTCATCAAAAAGTCCAATAAAAAAAAAAATTATGAAAAATGGCTGACGGTTCAAAACGGCTTGGTTTTATCATTAGATGTTTTTGGGCGTTTTGATGTAGCATTGTTGATGGTACGTTGTATTAAGATTAATTAGTTGATTAATGAGATGTAATTTGTGCCAAAATCGGCATTCAAGATACTTTTAATGTAGTGGTCTTAGAATCCTTACTAATATTATAAATGCGAAAGTGAGTTTGTTTGTTTGTGTATTTGTTACGCTTTCACGCCTCAACGGCTCAGCCGATCATCATGAAATTTTGCATATACTTTGTCAGGGTTACAGAGATGGACATAGGGTACTTTTATCCCGGAATTCCCGCGGGAGCTCGGAAATTACCGCGGGGAACGCTAGTACCATATAGAATATGGAAATGTGTTCTATGTTTCATTGAGTTAAAATTGATTTATTCAGTACTAGCTGTGCCCCGCGATTTCACCCGCGTTAATTTCGGAGGTCCCGCGGGAATGCCGAAATAAAAAGTACCCTATGACCTTCTCTGTACCCCTGACAACGTGCATGCCAAATTTCATCCAAATCCATTCAGCCGTTTTTGCGCGATTGAGTAACAAACATCCAAACATCCACACTTTCACATTATAATTATTAGTAGGATTTGAGACATTCCCTGCACAAGAATAAATACACGTGCCTCCAAAATTGTCTTATTGTTAGTTTCACAATGGCTAGATACCATTCTGTTTCCATTCTTAGAAAAAAAAACAGTCTATGAATTTAAAAACTTTCATAAGCAGTCTTGCTCATATGACAATAAAGTTTAATATGTAACGTATGCCGTGAATTGCGCTATGCTAAAACTAATATGATTCTACAAATTATAAGCATTTCGCTCTAATGGTTCGGGGCGGCCCGTGTCGGTCGAACGAACCATAGACCCCTATCATCTATTACACGAAGCTGTGGTTTTTTGCTCGTCACTGTTTGCGTTTATTATGCAAAAAGAATTTTTGGAACCTGTTATTATTCGCAAATGAATAGTAGCCTATGTTTTATTGTAATTATAAGCTGTTGTCCGTGTTTATACTCTTTATAAATTCGTTACTTCCTCAGGTACCTACCGTTTACCTGAAAAGTATCATTTATAGCACCTTGGCGACGACTATATTTCCGTTCAAATCACGTCCGTCCGACTAGAAATTATTTCGTACCAATTCCAAATCCGGGTGAATAAACATCTGATCTATTCATTTCGCTTTTAATAAAATTAATATAGGTACCTTTGTAAAATGACTATATCTATTTCTGTGAATAAAGGCATTCTAAATACTAATACCTATCTACAGTCTACAGATGCTTTCACAGTAAATCTATAGGAACGTCGTTAAATTCAACTAAAGGTATTTTCCAGTAGAATATTATATTTTAGCTTTTTCCTACCCCTTTAAATTCATTCTTGATACTCACCTGTGTAATAAAAGGAAGTACTTATTTTGTAAAATTTTAAGCTCAGAAATTCAGCTGTTTAAACTGAGGCAAATTGTTTGGTCCCTTGAAGTATACTTACGTAGTCCACAGTTTTTACAACCATTCTAACGGCCGCACTCAGAGTCGACTTTAATGATTACTTAGTTAAGTATAGATTTTTGAAACAAAACTGCCGCAATTAGAGACGTTCAGTAAATTAATGTTAATTGGCATTTAACTTGTCTGATTGCGGCAATTTTGTTTTAAAAATCCATACTTAACTAAGTAATCATTAAAGTCGACTCTGAGTGCGGCGGTAAGAAATTAGATTGTCTTGTATTCGTAATCAGTTTCATGTCATATTTATTATATTATAAACAAATAAAGTAATGGTAAAAAAAAACCTTTTAAAATAACTAAAATTGTTTAAAATATTCAATTCGTTAATGGAGTGGCAGTAGCTCAGCATGCTTTTATCTGTCGCACATTCGAATGCTTTACGGCGTTTAAAAAATTCAAATGCCTACAATAACCATTTATGTTTCTATGAGTAATATAACAAATAAATTATTTCTAATTTCGTTCTCTAAAGTGGGACAGCGTAGCATTATTTTTAAACGGTTATTTGTGACAACATCCAGCGATTGAGATGTCGTTTTAATGAGCAATTTTTGTTTTGTCTACCTATAAAAATAGCGGTTTTTTCAGACGAGTCAATACACGCGTTAACTTCTTTATTGTATCGTTGGCGCCAATATTATGTTGGTTATTTAAAATTTATATTAAAGATTTTTAGAAATCATTTTCCAACTAGCTGTCCCCCGCGATTTCATCCGCGGTAATTTCGGAGTAAAAGTAGGTACTCTATGTCTTTCTATGCACCCCTGACAGTAGTTCACGGTGATTAGCTGTTCCCTGTATTAATTCCGGAGTTCCCGCGGGAATTCCGGGATAAAAACTATCCTATCTTTTAAGTTGGACCATATTATAAATGGTTACAAAATTTTATCAAAATCCGTTCAGTAGTTTCGGAGTCCATCGCGGACAAACAACGTGACACGTGATTTATATATATTAGATTAGATTATGTGCCAAACTTGTTCTGGTGTATCCTATTGCTTTTCTCATGGTTCAAACTATCTTCATATCATATTTTATTAAAGTCGATTTAGCTCACGGACATCCATGATTCAGTTTTTTTAGCAAACAAAAAATAGAATTCTACCGCTGCACTGCAAGGGTGCCACAGAGAATTTTTAGAGTGACTACTGAATAGTTCAAGAGATAACCCTCTGCCTACCTACAAACTAGCTTTTACTCTTTGTAATATCTACGTTCAAAACTACTCTACCACGTTTAGTGGCAAGTGATTACCGCCGTTTCTGTGTTATTCCTTATACCATCTCTATATCCACAGGTTGAATATAAAGAAACTAATGCAAGTTTCTTTTTAATCTGACACCGTATTATTTCTTTTCATCTGTTAAAATCCACCTCTGCCGTTTTGAGGATTAGTTTTATGCCCACAATTTGTAATGTATATGAGTTTATTCTATCAAGTGGGCGTATTGTGCGCAGTGACACGCAGGCCGTTTGATTGACGGCGCGCTTTGCTTCGTTAGGTCTCTGTTGAGGAGGATGCGTTACGTGGGCCGCACCTAGGGTTGCCGCCTCGCCAGAACCAACCCGGGGGCGGATTATGATATGAAATTATCTTTAGGTATATGTTACGACGACGACAGTAAAAAAACTGTATTTTGTCAGGGAAGGACATAGAGTACTTTTTATTAGTATAAGAAATCAGAGGAAGGATCGACTGAATTAAAGTTTCAACTATTTGTTAAATTTAATTGATGATTTAATTGACGTTGACATTGATTGAGTGCAAAAGGCGAAGGGAACAGCGCTGGGGAGTGAGCAGGTGGGTAATAGCAGTGACATTATGCGCCGCCCGGGGAGAGGGGTGCAGATAGCGGACGACAGGCTAGCAAGCGCAATTTGTATATTTTATTCATCATCATCATCATCATATCAGCCGAAAGACGTCCACTGCTGGATACAGGCCTCCCCCAAATAGAATAGAATAGAAATATATTATTTACACACACACCGCGACATAAAAAAATAACAAAATATCTAACCAAAATAACAAAAAAATAGTATATTTAACAAATGAGCAGCAGCATACTTCTGCGTGAAATACACTATATAACTACTGCGATCGCCCACCTGCATACCAAGCGTGGTGATTATACGGCAAAAAATGGGAAATGCTGCCCGTTAGCTCGGCAAGTTGAACACTGAACAGCTCAGCGAACGGAGAGTCCCTGATCTTCTGGGAGGGTTGGCAACCCTAGCCGCAGCGCCCGTATCCCGCGCACACAATGCGCCCCGTCACAATGGGCCCACTCGTAAATAATCCCGCTCTCATCTCCGTTTACGAGGCGCGGCCAGTCAAAAAATCTCCTCCGGTATTGTTGTACCTCTTATAGCGTCATCTCGGGGGTTCAGCTTTTAAAACTATTCAATGGGATTTCTGATTTAATAATTTCGGATAATCTTTAGAATATTTTTTTTTTCTAAAATAATAATACCTATTGATGATGCAAAGAATCGGTCGCTTTTTTATTTTTTACGGTCCCGCTGTCAAAGTAACTTAGGATCTGGGGGCACGGTAGTGCCCCCGCCAAGACGAGCCAGCAAAGCGCAAGGGCACTACCTACCTTTTCTCGAAGCGTTTCGTCGTTTTTTTGAACCCTTGTAACTTGGGTCTGGATTATACCAGATAAACAAAATTTTCGGAATATGTTGTCAATAGCAGACTTATTAAAGTTTTAATTGTATAGCTCCCATCCTTTAGATTTTATTGATATCTAAAAAACCTCGATTTCGTCACTGACTCACTGATGATCATCAAAATTCTTAGGGTACTTCCTAATGTCCTAGAAAGCTGAAATTTGGTATGTAAGCTAGTATTAGTAAACAAACAACAAAAAAATTATAAAACTTGTAACTTTTATCTCCCAACCCCTTAAATTAGGGGATGGAAGTTTGTATGAGACTTCTGCAATTTTGACTTACAAAAAGAAATGCAATCCCAACAAAAACATTTTCATGTAAAATGTTGCCAAGACGAGACCATATGCCAGCACTTTCAAAAAGTTATCAGATCTTATGTAGAGCCAAGCTTCTAACTCTACACGCCTTAACTCTACAAGGTCTAACTTCACAAACTCTACACCTTAGCCAAAATATGTGGCTTGGCCGTTTCGTTACTACAAAGAACTATTATTATATAACAGAAAAGTAATGAAAAATTGACCAATTTTTCACCTTAGGGCCTAAGGGCCATGTGAATGTAGCGAAATGGTCAAGCGACATATTTTGGCTAAGGTGTAGAGTTTGTGAAGTTAGACCTTGTAGAGTTAAGGCGTGTAGAGTTAGAAGCTTGGCTCTACATAAGATCTGATAACTTTTTGAAAGTGCTGGCATATGGTCTCGTCTTGGCAACATTTTACATGAAAATGTTTTTGTTGGGATCTATAATACATTTTCGATGTCGTTTTCTGTTGATATATTAGACTAAAGGATTCACAGTACCTATACCTATATCCAAATTCCAAACATATGACACGTATAATAAAATTGTAAATATAGTCAAGCTGTATATTGATATTATTTATAAGTTAATTATTATATTAGTATTTAGGTAGGTACACGATATCGATGATGATGATTATAATATACTATTTTCTTTCTCTCTATCTGTATGTTTGTATGTGTATCACCAAAAAAACTAAAAATAAAAAGCTAAAAATAACAAAATACCGATTTAATCCAAAAGACAAAAACACACGTAATATTATTATTGGTTTGTGCTACCACTCATCGGTTTGAATTCGGTGACAAGCCCGCTGGTGTCTGCCCACTTGGGTTGTTCTGCTCACGAAGAGCTGGTGGCGGGAGTCGACTTAGCCCATCTTCCCCCCCATATTTGGCTTTCACCGACTTCATACCGATCAGTGGTAGCACAAACCAATAATAATATTACGTGTGTTTTTGTCTTTTGGATTAAATCGGTATTTTGTTATTTTTAGCTTTTTATTTTTAGTTTTTTAGTTTTGTGTTTTTGGAAGTCGGTTTTAATTTAATTTGTTAAAATTTTGTTTATTTCTCGCTTTTAAGTGACTTAGTTCGTAATTTCTCTAAGTTACAATAGCCTAATGTCAACTGCTCATCACCTTTTACAAAATATTGCTTTTCCCGACGCAGGGACGTTAATTGTTGAGGAGTTCTCCTGGTACATCATCATCAGTTCCACTTCACCATATACATTGTGACGGGCATAAATTGTTTAGAAACCATATTAAAGTTAACGATTCAGAACCCGTGAAATACCTATTATTCCACTTCTTCAAATTTAGTAGTTCAGATGACCATCTGTGGTCTTCATCATCAGTTCCTCTTCTTCAAATTTTGCTTTCCGAAAGCAAATAAACGATTTACTATAAAAAATACAAAAATCGCTATAAGTGTTCTCATAATTTTTGAAGAGTTCCCTCGATTACTCCAAGATTCCATCATCAAATCTCGATTTGGTGACAATGGAATCAATTTGGGAGTATCCCCTTTCAAACAAAAAACAATTTTTTAAATCGCTTCAATCAGAACCCGTGAAATACGTATTATTTTTGAGTTGTTCCGATGACCACCTGTGGTCTTCATCATCAGTTCCACTTCTTCAAATTTTGCTTTCTGAAAGCAAATGAACGATTTACTATCAAAATACCCAAATCGCTATAGGTGTGCCTATAATTTTTGAAGAGTTCCCTCGATTTCTCCAAGATCCCATCATCAGATCTCGACTTGGTGGCAATGGGACCTAATTGGAAGTAAACGCTTTCAAACAAAAAAAGAATTTTTCAAATCGGTCCAACCGTCTTCGAGTAATCGGTGAACATACATAAAAAAAAAAAAAAAAAACATACAATCGAACATAGAACCTCCTCCTTTTTGGAAGTCGGTTAAAAATCTAGCGTAAACAAACAGGGTATTTGCAGTCGCCTTCTTTATACTTAGCCTAAATTAAACCTTAGAGTTGGTTACTTTCGTTTCACTAAAAGAGGAGTTACAATAAGTTCGTAACATAATCACACTTTTAGACCGGCCGTAAGCACAGCCGCGGGCTAAGATCAGTCTTTCTTAAATTAAACTTTCGTGCGACCAAAAAAATATTACAGTGTTCATTGGTTATGCTCAAATAAACGATTTCCGTCGACTCGGGCCCGGGTCCGCGGAGGCGGCTAACAAAAGAGGCTCATCACCAAAACCCGACACCGAGCCTAATCCTTTCGTTAGGCCTCCATTGTAGTCGTGAGCGAGGTTTCGACCTTTGCGTACGTAGGGAAAAAAGTGACGTAATTTATAAACATTACCTGTTAGTGTCACGTATGCTAACAAATGCGCCGCGCCATGGAAATATCAACCTATTTTCTTGGAAATCCTTATATTTTTACAAATTATACAATATACAGGATGTGATTTTTAACGAGCGACATATTCGAACTTAATAAAAATATTGTATAAATAAAAATAATAAAAAAAAACACCGATAAATCGCAGAGAAAACTTTAGATAAAAACGGGATAAATGACTTTTGCATTTGGAGGAAGAAAGGGGTGTGAATAGTCCTTAGGGTATGATCCGTCACCGCATCCGCAATATGCACGCTCGATTTTCGGGAGTAATTTTTACGTCAAATTTATTTTTATACTAGCTGTGCCCCGCGGTTTCACACGCTCCGCGTGAAACACTTTCATATAACAACTTTTGTCCCAACATTCGACTTCAATGAAACAAAGCCTATATGATGCTCCAAGCTAGGCTTAATCTATCTGTGTAAACCGTATGATAATCCGTTCAATAGTTTTCGAGATGGATTCTACTCTTTGATTCCATTATATTATGTCCCGCGCGGTTTCACCCGCGATAATTTCGAAGTTCCCGCGGAATTGTTCCATACAAACTTTGCAACCCCTTTTCTTCCCCTTAGGGATTGAATTTAAAAAAAATCCTTTCTTATCGGAGTAGGCCTCACACCAAGAACACACCCTCCAAGTTTCAGGTCTCTATGCGATCAGCGGTTTAGGCTGTGCGTTGATCCATCAGTCATTCAGGACAAAGCATTTTATATGTATAGATAGATAATAGTATATTTTTATAAACATACCTATTTGAGACAACACAGTTCCTTCAATACGTCCCTCGCTGAAACTTACCTACACCATGTACAATGTACATATAAAATCTAAATTATGATCAGCGCACAAATCTCGGAATCACAAAAATGTATTTTAGTATGAGTAAAAGGAAATCTTCCAAGTAAAATTAAAATGAATATGTAATGTAAACAATTTGGATGCTAAATAAATGTTTGTCTGTCCACATCATATGGGTAGGTATCCTGATTCCTGACTAATCAGTGTCTACAGGGTCGCAAATATTTGTCCCACAATTCTTATTGCACCGTTGAAGATATGATCTCATGATGCTAGTTAGTGATAGTGTCAACTCATCCATTCAGTTCTTGTTTTCTACGACTGCAGCCCAACAGAAACTCTTACTAATATTATTTTAAACGCGAAAGTTTGTACGTATGGACGTTTGTTACCCTTTCACTCAAAAACGACTTAATGGATTTTAATTAAACTTTATAATAATATAGTTTATACATCAGAATAACACATAGGGTACTTTTTATCCCAGAACTTCCGCGGGATCTCTGGAATTAATGCTGTTGAAACTGCGGGGTACAGCTAGTTACGAATAGGCTTTGTGCCACTATATTTTCATTGTAATTTCCCACTGTTTATATTGAACTGCTTGCTGTAACAGGTTTATTAGAACGTTTGTTTGTGTAAGTTTAATTTCGTTGAATCTTTGATTAAACGTTTTAGTCGATTGATATTTCAAAAGTAACAATAACACTTAACTGCTTTAATGAACTGTTATTTTAATCCTTTATTAATTCAATGAGATGTTCTAATTCGGCGTTTAAAGTTCAAATCCGTCTTTGATTGAGCACATTAAATACACATGAGCGGCAACATCAAAGCGGCGCTTTATCTCACGTTGACAGCTAACAAAATCCTTTTAATTAGCCGGGTGACCGAAGGGACGGACGGAACATATCCGAAGTAGTATCCGCGGCCCGTCTCACTCCCACGCAGCCTTGCAGTTGTGACCTGTTCGTAACGACCTTTTGTAGTCATCAGATAAGCTGAAGATATCATTCGGTTTCCAGTTGAAATTGGAAGATTAAAACGGTTCTCCGTTTGCGCTCTATGTACGATTAATATAGGGTTGCCCCATAAATATAGAAAACCAGGATTACAAGGTGGATATACTTACCAGGGCACTACGGCTTAAAAACAGAACGCAGAAGAAATATTAAAACAGTAAGTAGTTAATTTCCTATGGTAATATGCAAAGACATTTAAAATATCATTGGTAATATGATATTTACGCGATGGAAACAGAGTAAATGAAGCTCAAATAATAGCAGTTCAAATTGTTTAGGAAGTATCTAGTAAATTATACCGGGCCCACCGATAAAATGTACGATTGGAGGCAGAGTAAGGCGCGTGTAATTTTAAAACCTGGACGCTTTAAAAACCCAGGACATGACTTAAAAAGTCAGGACCGCACGTCAAAACACATGTCCTGGGCAAACAGGAGGGTTGGCAACCCTAGATCAATACCCACTCTTTGTGGTAGGTCTGCGAGGAAAGTGAGCATACTCAAAGGATCCCAGAGAACTACACCGACAGGGTGGTAAAGTATTAATAAATTCCCCGAATGCATCCATCCGCTTCGGGATTTCGCTAACGAGAAACATTAATATTTGTTTTGACTTATTCCTGATTCCCAGTATGCGTGTTAAAATATCAATCGCTTACAATGTATTTTGTTAGCGGGAATACAGATCGAAAGCTCCACCACTTGCACGTGAGCCCCGGCGCGTGTCTTGTTTGCTAAACGTCGGAATATAAAAATGATCGTTGGAGACCCTCTACGAATGGTTATCGTTGTGGTTTGCTGAATGAGCATAATCGGTACACGCCCGAACGGCGGTCTTATCGACTAGGCGCGTCGTAAAAGTCCGCACGGGAGTTAATGCCGCGGCGGTCGTATGAAAACGTCGGGTTTATTTATATATTTGTGTATTTGTAATGCCCGGGAAAAGACTATGAACGGACGGACGGACGGACGGCCAGACCGAAATACACGGTCGACTCCTAGATTCCGCGACGTCTCGTCGTGTCAACGAACTTTTAATTAAGTCGCTGAATATAGTATTGTGTATCTATCTAATCACAATCAATCAAATTTGGACCTATATTTTTCTATAACGATTCTACTATTGCAAGATGATATAATTTCTAAATCATCCCATCAACTGCACTTATCGATTCGGGTGTAATTATTGTACAAAGATTTGAAAGATGACAGAAGCTTTTGAAAGCAAAACAAAAATTTCAAATGTTTATATAAAAATAACCTAGTCTTATAAGTTGATTTATTGTTACTTCTAGAAATTTATATGTTCAGTCACATGATTATTGATAATAAGTTTTATAAGTAGAGAGTGACTATTAAAATGTCACCTGGAATATTTGGAACTTCGATGTAGGCACCCATTTTATTTATTTATTTAACAATTAATGCACACAAGGACAACATAAAAAGAAAGAAAATATAAAAGTAAACATGTACAAGGGTCATTCCATACAATTCCATACAATTTTATTTAAATTTATCCAAATACTACGAGTATCTGTAGACTCTAGTATAGCTACAGTACACTAGTACAGTCCTATAATAGTATGATTTTAGGAATTCCCTTAGGAAGTCACTTACGTACCGAGACAAAACATAGACTTAGGTTGTCTGTCTACATGCAAACTTTCAATCAAATCCTTTTATAATAGTATTTTTTGCGTGACATGGTCAAATTAACCGACAACTTATACATATAAATTGAGACACAAATTCAAAATATATTGTTTGCACGAAAAGTGTATAGAGTTTTGGGTTAAGTGTGTACACAAATAAAATTGATACTTTATTTGTAACCCGTTGAAACTTGGAAAGTTATTATAAAACGATCTTTTAAAAACAAAATATCTAATACCATATCAAATAATATTCATAGACCGATAAAAATTTCCATTTGAACGCCCTCACGGAAATTGCTGTTGGAGAAATTGACTGGAGTCGCTAGTCGTAACAAAATGTACAATATGATATTTCTTTCCATCTCTGTCTAATGGATGGTGTCGTACAAAAGTGGGCATCGTGCCCGTATCCGAGATGGTGGTTGCGTGGACGTGGCTGCCCGGCTGGTGTGAAGTCCCGTGGTGCCCAATTACTCGGGCGACGGTGGTCGGCTCGCAGGCGCCTCGCCCCCTATCGCGGTTCGCCATCGATATAACGAACCGGTTGTCTTTCCTTTACAGAACCCTTGGCATCTCGATGCTCTCTTTGTGGACGCGGTTATTCGAATTCTTTGCGTTTTATGTGATATTTATTACATATTTTATATTTTGTACCTTTTTTCGTATATTTTATTATCATCACACTAGCTCGACAACACAAATATAAAACGAAAACTAAAAAGGACCAAACCTTTTGAGTTAGTGTAGTGTATAGTGATAGTGTATTTAGTGCTGTGAGTACTGTATCCAAAGAACACAAGAACAAAGTGTCTTCCCCTTAATAGAGACAATAAGAAAAGTGTTATTGGACACATTCCTAGTATATCTAGTCTTGTTTAGAAGTTTAGGTCTTTAAAATACTTATTAGTCATAACTAGATTGGCTAGATTGTATTATAATGATTTACCTCCTTGGGTATATCATTCAAGAAAAAAAAAAAAACACTAGCTGTGTCTGCGGTTTCAACTGCGTGAGTTTGAATTACTCGCAGTCATATTGTATACGCGACTCCCTCGAAAACTTTCTCGCGATAAAAATCCCTCGATTCCAGTTATAGTTTAGCTAATTATCAGAGAGTATTTTTTTTATTGTTCTTAATTATTCCTGAGTTAACCCGTTACATACAATCAAACTAAACCCCTATATGGTTTCACCAAACATAAGATAAGCCGCACTAACTATAAGACATATTCTTAACACAATTTTGCTAGCTATTAGTTATCGTAAAGTATCTCAATAAAACAATTTAACTGACTTTGACTTTGAGTCATCGAATAGTGTCTAGTATTTGTTATTTTCATTCAACAACAGAGGTTTTCCACATATGGTAACACTGTCCAGCTTTGAGTTTTTGTAATCGCTTTGTAATGCTTGATCGATCAACTGCATTCTTCATACATATGGGTATCGTGATAACACAACAATATTGATTCCTGATTCACTCTATGAGTACAGCACTACGCGTTACGTTAAGGTTTCACAAAACTCACAACAATAAAGGTACCTAGTACGTTTCGGTAATAGAACAGCTGCTATAAAACAAAGTCTAAAAAAGCATTTATAATCTTATGTCACCTGCGGTAATTTCGGAGTTCCCGCGGGAATTCCATGATAAAATATAGATATAAACCTTCTTCATAAATCACTCTATCTATTGGTGAAAATTGCATGGAAAAAATCCGTTGCGTAGTTTTAAAGATCTAAGCATACGTAGGGACAGACAGTGGGAAGCGACTTTTTTTTTAAATACCATGTAGTGATTTAAATTTGAGCGTGTCCGTTTCAAAGCTACTTATAAGTATATGCGCAGAAGCAGTTTTGCTGTCACGTGACCCCGTTTCTGCAGGCCGTGAGATAATCGCCAACAGTAGTGTTTCCAACCACGTACCAAGGTCCTTATTAGGCGGGCGAGATTTTTTCCGTCGCCTGCGCCTGCGACGCGACTCCGAGGCGCATGCGGTTGAAATGAGCGCGCATGCGTGATGGCTACTGACGCGGACGGTACTACTTTAGTACATTTCATCGTTTGACCATTCGTATAAATTGTAATAGGCTAGTTGACTATATTTTAGTTTTTAGTCCGTTTTGTAAATAAGAAAAAAAATTTGGACACGTATTTTGATGTGACACATCTAATACGGAGGGTCAGACCGGCCGGTTGGCATAAATGTACGTAATAAATAGCATTTCGTTCGTGTAAACCCCCGATTTTATTAAGGTTTTTTCTGTGATTATCAGATCAGTGATTTTTATTGTTTCTATTCTTATTATAATATATAATGCAAGCAGGAATTATCGAAACTTTTCACTTGCGGCAACTCGTACGAAGTTAAAAGTCTAATAGATAAGGTCCATGGTACAAGATTAAAAGACTAATGATTAAAGATAACATTAAATTGTTACAAGAATATAAAGTTTCCGTTTTAGGTATGCCGTAAACTCTCGTAAAGGTTATACGGAAGCGCGGTCTCCCCGCGAACGGGCCGGGCTCTTGATGGAAAACAGCCCCATTAGTCAAGTTGACAATCTATAATCGTTAATGCATAGAAAACTAAGGAATGGAATCTTTATGTCACGTGTTCATGCAAAACTGGACTTTCGATTGGACGATTTTACGTGACTAAGTGACGTGTCGATTTGTTACTTAAACGCTTATTACACTTTACAATTTGTCAGACAGCAATCTAGGAAATCGGAAGGTATAATCGAATTTAGAACAGTTGGTTCCGATTTAGGGTCAGTGAGTGAGAGAGAGAGAGCGAGTGATCACACTACATTAAAATATACCCTAGAGTAGTCGATTTAGGGTACAATTTAGCGTAGCGTATCACTCGCGCTCTCTCTCCCACTCATTGATCCTAAATTGTATCCGATTTAGATTCCCTAAATTGGAAGTAGTAAGCCCATTAGTTTTCTGTGCGTTAACGATTGCAGATTGTCAACCTGGCTAAGGGGGCTGTGCGCTTTATGAATTATCCAAACGTGTCCGGCGTCGCATCGGCGCCCGCGCACGCATGGGCGTGCAACGAACAGTAAATACAACGAGAGTTTTGTAAACGAACGCCACTGTTGGTTCCCTCCGCTTAGATCTTCATCTGTCCCTCATAAACTCGTCACCGATATCCTTATTGGTTAGCTAGTTGTTTGCTGTGTCATATTTCACTTTAGGCCCTATCGAGGGTGAAGCTAGCGCCGCGCTACCCGCTCAAAACCCGTGCCGTAGTTCCGATGACCATCTGTGGTCTTCATCGTCAGTTTCACTTCTTAAAATTTTGCTTTCCGAAAGCAAATGAACGATTTACTATAAAAAATACCCAAGTATAAGTGTGCCTATAATATTTGAAGAGTTCCCCCGATTTCTTCAAGATCCCATCGTCAGATCCTGATTTCACGACAATGGGACCAATAGGAAAGCAACAGCTTTCGAATATAAAAGAATCTTCAAAATCAGTTCACGCAGTCGAAAGTTGTGGGGTTACCAAACATAAAAAAAAAACATAGGTACGCGTCGAATTGAGAACCTCCTCCTTTTTGGGAAGCCGGTTAAAAATAGGATAAATACTTATTGTTTATGGTAACTCTGCAGTATTTTAACATAATACCTATAATAAAATATAATTAAATACCGCGAAAAGTGGCCGTGTTTGACATTTTTGTTAACTTTTTGATACCAAGTTTATATGCTGTGAATTGTGCGGTCCATTAATTATGTTTGTTACTCTTTCGCTGTGATACGGCTAGATCTTGACTGGATCATAGGAAGCTCCGTAGTGAAACCTCAGGAAACAGTTACTATTCTAAAAAAGCAGGTTAATAGGGATGTGGACCAGGGGCGGATCCAGGGGGGGGGCACTGGGGGCAATTGCCCCCCCTGAAGACCTAAATAGGTACCTACTTTAATTAGACCTTAGAAAAATCTTCGCAAGGTTGTGGCTTTTCACCAAAGTTTCATCGTAATTTGAATAGAAATATACGAATGAACCTGAATGAACGAACAAATATTCATTTTTAAAACTATAAATTATTAGTTCGTAACGAACCCCTATGGAAGTTTGTATCTATTATTGTAAAACAAACACAAAATCTGTCAATTCTTTCTCGTTAAAACAAATTTTCTGTTTTGAAACTACGTGCCGTATGGTATATTTCTCATTTAAAAGGAGAAGTTTCTGCGTTTGGCTGTATATATGTTTTTACAATTATCCTTATATATGTAGTTTCTCTATCCCTTTTCTTTAACTTCATCCAACATCCTTGAGACTTGGAAGTAAGCTATTGTGATTTCACTTCCCAAAACTAGTTGGTACCTAACTCTTCTACTTTTTTCCACGTTCAAAGCAAATCTATCCATATTATTTATTTATATTATGTTATATGTAACTGACGAACTAAATGGAATTAATAGAATTTCGGTTTTTATTCCCCGTCATATTGTACCTCTGTGCTCAAAAAATAGTCAACGACTTTTATCACGTGCGGTGCGCGATGAATTCGGATTTGGAAAAAAATTTGGGCAAATTTCCAAAATTTATCAAATTTTTCTTCTGTTGACTGTAAATTTTAAAATCTTCTATGGTCAAAAACATCTTTTTGTTTCAATAGTACCTATTTTTCCGTATCTCGTCATATGGACGAAAATTATTTTACTAATCCAAGGAGTAACCTTCTTTTTGTTGACGCCGATGTGTGCTGTATGAATCTGACAGAAGAGTAATTGAAATTGAAAATTGAAATTGAAAATACTTTATTTGACACAACACAAAGATTTACAGCATACGTATACAACAACTAGACATAGTAACGCGATAAGTTGGAGCGGCTGCAAAATGTGTGTGCTTTACATATTCGCCAGGCGCACTACACATATTCTTTGTACCATCTTTAAAGTGCTGAGGGATCCCAAATCACGGACTTACTTCAAAGAAAGTTTCAGATTGCTTTATGTCGGTCGTGAAGCTACGTCAGGTAGTTAGGTAGTTCTTTGTTCTTCTGATCACGAAACACGTTTTTATCACATCATATGTGCACCTCTGATGGTATTTTTTCTCAGTTTAGTAAAAAAATCGCTATTAACCATAACACTTCCCATTATTTTCCTATCACTTTATAGATACAAACCTACAAAATTTTAATTTAAAGTTGTTAATTCAGGTCAGATTCGCTGGAACGTAAATTTTTCATTTTTTACTTTTATCTGTTGTAGCTTCCATGTAGATTATTTTATGCATGAAAGTACAAGTTGAAAATAATGAAATACTAAAAAAGCTTTGATTTTACAGAGAATCGTACTCAAAAACCGCTATACTTACCTACCTAAGCTCTATCGTTTTCGACACCACATATTTTTTAAATATGAAAAACATAAAACTAAAAAGCTAAAAATAACAAAATACCGACTGTGCTACCACTTTTTGATTTAAATTCGGTGCCAAGCCCGCTTACGTCTACCCACTTGGGTTGTTCAGCTCACAACGAACTCGTGGCGGGACTGGACTTAGCCCATGTACCTACGCCATATTTGGCTTGTCACCGACTTCAAATAATAATAGTAGTCAAGTGGTAGAATAAACCAATAATAACTACTGGTACTGGTATAATAACTACTGGTAATAACTACCAAAAATAAACTTACGTGTATTTTTGTCTGTTGGATAAAATCGATATTTTGTTATTTTTAGCTTTTTAGTTTTGTGTTGTTGGAAGTCAGTTTTAATTTTTTTGTTAAACTTTTGTTTATTTCTTGCTTTCAAGTGAGTCCGTTTGTAATTTATCTAAGTTACAATAGCCTAATGTCAATTGCTCATCGCCTTTTACAAAATACTGCTTTTACCGACGGGACGACAGGGACGTTGATTGTTGAGGAGTTCTCCTGGTACGTCATCATCAGTTCCACTTTACCATATACATTGTGACGAGCATAAATTATTTAGGAACCATATTAAAGTTAACGAATCGGAACTCGTGAAATACCTTTTATTGAGTAGTTCCGATGACCATCTGTGGTCTTCATCATCAGTTTCACTTCTTCAAATTTTGCTTTCCAAAAGCAAATAAACGATTTACTATAAAAAATACAAAAATCGCTATAGGTGTGTCTGTAATTTTTGAAGAGTTCTCTTGATTTCTCCATGATTCCATCATCAGGTTCTCGATTTGGTGACAATGGGACCAACTTGGGAGTATACCCTTTCAAACAACAAAATCAATTTTCTAAATCGGTCCAATCGAAACCCGTGAAATATGTATTATTGTTGAGTAGTTCCGATGAACACTTGTGGTCTTCCACTTCTTCAAATTTAGCTTTCCGAAAGCAAATGAACGATTTACTATAAAAAATACCCAAATCGCTATAGGTGTGCCTATTATTTTTGAAGAGTTCCCACGATTTTCCCAAGATCTTTTGAGGATAATAAAGATTCTTAAACCATAAGATCCCATCATCAGATCCCACTTGGTGGCAATAGGACCTAATTGGGAGTATACGCTTTCAAACAAAAAATGAATTTTCGAAATCGTTCCAACCCTAGCTTCGAGTAATATAAAAAAAAAAAACATACAGCCGAATGCGTAACCTCCTCCTTTTTGGAAGTCGGTTAAAAAATCGCGAAACATACACACAGATAATATAATACCTACATACATAAGCTCAATTCAGATGCTCTCAATATGAAGCACTTAAATTTTATTAATGGACTTTTTTGTCTATCCTGTTAATTCAAAAAATTTCATGGTGCAACCAAATTGCCCTCCCCTCAACCAAATCCTGGATCCGCCCCTGATGTGGACTACTTTTGAAAATCAAAATTCTAATTAGTCCGTCAGTTAAAAAATAAAAAAACAATAGACACGTATTTTTTGCTTTTTTTAAATAAATTAAAATATACAGAGATAGCGCATTAAAGTTGAGGATGAGGAGGTCGTGACGTCACTAACCGCAAAACCGCCATACAAACTGTCAGAATAGTGACGTCACGCGAAATTTCAACTCAATATAACGCCGTTATTTTTTGATTACGTAAAAAAAGAAAAAATACGTGTCCAATATTTTTTAATAATCTACAAGATGGACTAAAAATAAAAATTAGTCCACATGCCCATTGTATTAAATTTCACCCTAGGTATCTAAAATACGACTGAGATCACGTGTACCTATTTGGTTTTTCATCAAGCTTTCGATTGCTACAGCCTCGATCGGTTAATGAGAAATTTCACTTGACACTTTCCCGGAAACTTCGTACTCGACGTTTTATGTGAAACTCATTGAGCATCGCCGAGTGCTTGTGGATCTGATCGAGTCGCCGTATACGGTAACGTTGCAGTTTAAATGGGCATGTTGACTAATTTTTATTTTTTAGTCCGTCTTGTAGATTATTAAAAAATATTGGACACGTATTTTTTCTTTTTTTACGTAATCAAAAAATAACGGCGTTATATTGAGTTGAAATTTCGCGTGACGTCACTATTCTGACAGTTTGTATGGCGGTTTTGCGGTTAGTGACGTCACGACCTCCTCATCCTCAACTTTAATGCGCTTTATCTGTGTATATTTTAATTTATTTAAAAAAGCAAAAAATACGTGTCTATTGTTTTTTTTATTTTCTAACTGACGGACTAATTAGAATTTTGATTTTCAAAAGTAGTCAACATCCCTATTGTCACTAGTGCGAAATTCTACGACATACGACTGGACGAGTACCGTTACCAAACCACTTTAGCTTTCTGTCAGAGAAATAATATTCAGATTGATTTCCTATATTTAGAAATTGCTCGCAACAAACAAACGACATGAAAACTTTTCCTCTTTTAATACGCATTATGACCGCTAATAATCCTAATCCTACTATCCTACTAATATTATAAGTGTGAAAGTGTGGATGTTTAGATGTTTGCATGTTTGTTACTCAATCACGCAAAAACGGCTGAACGGATTTGGATGAAATTTGGCATGCACGTTGTCAGGGGTACAGGAAAGGACATAGGGTACTTTTTATCCCGGAATTCCCGCGAGAACTCTGAAATAACCGCGGGGCACAGCTAGTTAGTAATAAATAATTATTAATCGAATGTGAGTTTGTTTGTAACTTTGTAGCCTTAAATACTCAACATCGGTTGTCGTTCATGAAATTAAGCATACAGTTTATCATCAGTGACGCAGAAAAAAGGTCATACGGTACTTTTCGCCCAGAAAAAGTACTGTTCCCAAGGGATAGAAAATGTATTGTCATAATTTACATTAACGTGAGCAAAGCCGCGGACAAAAGCTAAAAAATGAACAAATAGCCCAAATGTGGAAAAATTCACCGGATACGTCGCGTCGTCGTCGGTCGTAATTTTTTTGCATAAAGCCTTCCTTGATAGCTTATTATGGATGAAACGAGTAATGGTTCGCTCCGTTTGATTTCGCAGCTGCCCCCTTAGCCAATTGACAATCTTTAATCGTTATCGAAACCTAAGTAACTTAATATCGTCATGTCACATGGTCATGCAGAATTGGACGAATGATTGGACGAATTTTCTTGACCGCGTCATGATGACGATAAGAGATATATGAAAATATTAATAACTAGCTGTGCCCTGCGGTTTCACCCGCGGGAATTCCGGGATAAATAGTACCCTATGTTCTTCTCTGTACCCCTGACAACCTGCATGCCAAACATCCAAATCCGTTCAGCCGTTTTTGCGTAATTGAGTAACAAACATCCAAACATCTAAACATCCATACTTTCACATTTATAATATTAGTAGGATAATAATAATCCACTTCACAACACACAGATCTACTTTTTTTTAATGTCATAGGGGGCAAACGGGCAAGTGGTACACCTGATGGTAAGTGATCCCACACACATGTGACACTTGATCCCACAGTAAACTATTTTTAGCTTGTGTCGTGGAAACTGAGCAAACGTGGTATATACTACATAGAATTACAAATAATATATTATACTATAGATATATAAACACACCTAGACTGGAAAGTGGAACCCTGAGTTCATCACACAAAGTGCACCCTCACTGGGAATCGACCCAGAACCTCTTGATTAGCGGGCAGGCATGGCGTGCCTACTACGCCAATCGGGTCGTTATTATATTGCTATTATTATGGATAAAACGAGTATTGGTTCGCTTCGTTTGATTTCGCAGCTGGTCTCATTGGAAATTAGTCACTGCAATACGACACGGATAATGTCTGCGTCTGGTCCCATTCGCGATCGAGGCCCCCGACTCGCGAGTCGACTCGTAGTCACCGGTCCGTTTTATCTTTAGAACTGTAACGGATGCGCGGTGCGCACGCGACGCTTTCCCGGACTAGTTTTACTATATCGTACCTACGACTAGACAATGTTGAACACTTATTTATATTTATTTGTGATGAATTGCAAGCTATAGACCAAGCGGTAGAAGTGTCCTATCTGCATCCTGTATTATGAATATTGAATGTATATTTGGTTTAGTTGTAAATTTATTTGCTTAAGGTGGGTCTAAAGGTCTAGTTTTCATACAAACTGCCGTAGCTATATTAAAGGCATTCCGCCTGTTTTTATTTATTAGACTTCATTTAATAAAATACTACTACTTGTTACGATAACGCACAGCCCAAAATCTTTGCATATAGTGAAGAAATAACATAATTACAATCATTTCAAAATGAATTAAATTTCGGTCGAACCTTTGCTTGTGTGAGAGAACGAATACACTATAAGTGTACGAAAATGGCGGCCCGGTCTATAAACAGCTGTAGTTTGGCTGTAGACTGACAAGTCCCCCGAATGCAGTAGTTCGTAGTGAATTCCAAAAAGATCACAAGGTGGCGCGGCGTTGAGCCGTGAGTTTTGACAATTTTACCTAACAAGATAATTTAGAATTGTATTTGAAAATATACCTATTACTGATGTAGTAGGTAGTAGGTACCTATTAGTAGCCGAAGCGAATACAAATAACTTGTGGAAAGTTGGAAAAGACGTTTTGGTTCTGAGGTATAACTTACGGGTACAAGTATTTTTACATTTTTGTGTTGAATAAATTCTTGCTATCTCTTTCTTGTTTTCACGATGAGTAAAAGAGAGAGACCATATTTTCGAAAGGTTGTAACTCACCACGGCCCGGGGTGATAAAATTCAGCGTTTATCTCCAAATTCTCCGATGCAATGAAAAGAATATTTTTATTGTGTCTTATGTGACCACGTGATGCAATTTTTTCATACCTTCAATTTTTTTTTTGTAAAGCTTATATCTCGGAACTACAAGTTACAGACCCATCGTGTTGGTACTCAAACTTCATGTTTTCGTGATATCTATGTGATCACGTGATCAAATATTCGATAGGCTATATCTCGGAAACTACAAGTTACAGACCCATCGTGTTGGTACTCAAACTTCATGTTTTCGTCATATCTATGTGATCACGTGATCAAATTTTCGATAGGCTATATCTCGGAAACTACAAGTTACAGACCCATCGTGTTGGTACTCAAACTTTATGTTTTCGTGATATCTATGTGATCACGTGGTCAAATTTTCGATAGGCTATATCTCGGAAACTACAAGTTACAGACCCATCGTGTTGGTACTCAAACTTCATGTTTTCGTCATATCTATGTGATCACGTGATCAAATATTCGATAGGCTATATCTCGGAAACTACAAGTTACAGACCCATTGTGTTGGTACTCAAACTTCATGTTTTCGTCATATCTATGTGATCACGTGATCAAATATTCGATAGGCTATATCTCGGAAACTACAAGTTACAGACCCATCGTGTTGGTACTCAAACTTCATGTTTTCGTCATATCTATGTGATCACGTGGTCAAATTTTCGATAGCCAATATCTCGGAAACTACAATTTACAGACCCATCGTGTTGGTACTCAAACTTCATGTTTTCGTCATATCTATGTGATCACGTGGTCAAATTTTCGATAGCCAATATCTCGGAAACTACAAGTTACAGACCCATCGTGTTGGTACTCAAACTTTATGTTTTCGTGATATCTATGTGATCACGTGGTCAAATTTTCGATAGCCAATATCTCGGAAACTACAAGTTACAGACCCATCTTGTTGGTACTCAAACTTCATGTTTTCGTCATATCTATGTGATCACGTGGTCAAATTTTCGATAGCCAATATCTCGGAAACTACAAGTTACAGACCCATCGTGTTGGTACTCAAACTTCATGTTTTCGTGATATCTATGTGATCACGTGGTCAAATTTTCGATAGCCAATATCTCGGAAACTACAAGTTACAGACCCATCGTGTTGGTACTCAAACTTCATGATTTCGTCATATCTATGTGATCACGTGGTCAAATTTTCGATAGCCAATATCTCGGAAACTACAAGTTACAGACCCATCGTGTTGGTACTCAAACTTCATGTTTTCGTCATATCTATGTGATCACGTGGTCAAATTTTCTATAGCCAATATCTCGGAAACTACAAGTTACAGACCCATCGTGTTGGTACTCAAACTTTATGTTTTCGTGATATCTATGTGATCACGTGGTCAAATTTTCGATAGGCTATATCTCGGAAACTACAAGTTACAGACCCATCGTGTTGGTACTCAAACTTCATGTTTTCGTCATATCTATGTGATCACGTGATCAAATATTCGATAGGCTATATCTCGGAAACTACAAGTTACAGACCCATTGTGTTGGTACTCAAACTTCATGTTTTCGTCATATCTATGTGATCACGTGATCAAATATTCGATAGGCTATATCTCGGAAACTACAAGTTACAGACCCATCGTGTTGGTACTCAAACTTCATGTTTTCGTCATATCTATGTGATCACGTGATCAAATATTCGATAGGCTATATCTCGGAAACTACAAGTTACAGACCCATCGTGTTGGTACTCAAACTTCATGTTTTCGTCATATCTATGTGATCACGTGGTCAAATTTTCGATAGCCAATATCTCGGAAACTACAAGTTACAGACCCATCGTGTTGGTACTCAAACTTCATGTTTTCGTCATATCTATGTGATCACGTGGTCAAATTTTCGATAGCCAATATCTCGGAAACTACAAGTTACAGACCCATCGTGTTGGTACTCAAACTTTATGTTTTCGTGATATCTATGTGATCACGTGGTCAAATTTTCGATAGCCAATATCTCGGAAACTACAAGTTACAGACCCATCGTGTTGGTACTCAAACTTCATGTTTTCGTCATATCTATGTGATCACGTGGTCAAATTTTCGATAGCCAATATCTCGGAAACTACAAGTTACAGACCCATCGTGTTGGTACTCAAACTTCATGTTTTAGTGATATCTATGTGATCACGTAGTCAAATTTTCGATACCCAATATCTCGGAATCTACAAGTTACAGACCCATCGTGTTGGTACTCAAACTTCATGTTTTCGTGATATCTATGTGATCACGTGGTCAAATATTCGATAGGCTATATCTCGGAAACTACAAGTTACAGACCCATCGTGTTGGTACTCAAACTTCATGTTTTCGTCATATCTATGTGATCACGTGGTCAAATTTTCGATAGCCAATATCTCGGAAACTACAAGTTACAGACCCATCGTGTTGGTACTCAAACTTCATGTTTTCGTCATATCTATGTGATCACGTGGTCAAATTTTCGATAGCCAATATCTCGGAAACTACAAGTTACAGACCCATCGTGTTGGTACTCAAACTTCATGTTTTCGTGATATCTATGTGCTCACGTGGTCAAATTTTCGGAAGTTTATTTTTTTCAGACAATAATCTAATACTGAATGCCATTTTACAAAAAATACCCTCCGTTACACCCTGTATAAGATAGATTTTACTATTGTAATTTTTTCCAAATGATGTAATGGTTCACTCATTGCTATTTACAAGCTGACCCCCGCGGTTTTCCTCCACGGTAATTTCGGAGCACTCGCGGGAATTCCGGGATAAAAAATAGGTACCCTTTGTCACTCAGGATCACTTTAGACTCCTATAAAAGAATTTTGTAAATCGGTTTAGTAGATCCAGAGATTATAACCTCACAAACTCTGGAGTTCCCGCGGGAATTCCGGGATAAAAAGTACCCTATGTCACTTAAGATCACTGCAGCTTTTAATTATGAAAGAATTTTTAGAATCAGTTCAGTAGATCCAGAGATTACCCACTACAATCTCACAAACTCACGTACTCACAAACTCCGGAGTCCCCGAGGGATTTCCGGGATAAAAAGTACCCTGTATCACTCTGGATCACTGTATAGCTCCCTATAAGTGAAAGAATTTTCAAAATCGGTTGAGTAGATCTAGAGATTATCCCCTACAAACGTCACAAACTCACAAACCCACAAACTCATAAACTTTTGCTCTTTATAATACTAGTATACATTATCTCCTTGATACTGAAGTCAAAGAAATACAATAAATAAAATTGATGCAGGCAAACCCGCAGCAGGATCAACTGCTAGTAAAATCCTACTAATATTATCAACGCGAAAGTTTGTAAGTATGTATAGATGGATGGATGGATGTTTGTTAATCTTTCACGCAAAAACTACTGGATGGATTTAAATTAAACTTAACAATAATATAGCTTATACATCAGATTAACACATAGGGTACTTTATATCCCGGAATTCCCGCGGGAAATTAACTGAAATTAACGCGGGTGAAACCGCGAGGCACAACTAGTACATTAAGTATAATTTATTACAAACTGAGACTGAGATTCGCTCGCACTCGCGTGAGTTTCGGAATTCCCGCAGGAACTCTAAACTTCTTTTATTCTTCTTCTTACAATAACAAACATAATAAAAAAAGAATTAGCGAAATTGATCGAGCCGTTCACGCGTGATGCTGTGCCCGTAACGTAACCAAGTGAAATAGGGATTAATTTTTTATATATATACCTATTCATATATTATAGCTAGCTGTTCATCGCGGTTTCACCCTTGGTAATTTCGGAGATCCCGCAGGTATTCCGAGATAAAAATATCTACTACCTACCATATATTTGTTTCTCTACCTAAGTAACTACTTTTCACGTGTAGTATACAAAATTTCATACAGTTTGACCCGCGTTAATTTCGGAGTTTCCGCGGGAATTCCGAGATAAAAAGTACCCTATGTCCTCTGTACCCCAGACAACGTGTATACAAAATTTCATGATGATCCGTTGAGTCGTTGAGGTGTGAAAGCGTAACAAACAAACAAACAAACTCACTTTCGCGTTTATAATATTTATTTATGTTTTGGCAACAAACAGTCATATATATACATCTTAATTTTTACAATATTTCGTATTACTATGTTACAGACCTACAGTGCCGATACATGATAATAAATATACAGTACAAATGAGAGATGGCACATAAGTTGTCATCAATATCAGTAAGGATAGATAATACCTAAATAGATTACTAGCTATACCGCGTGGTTTCACCCGCGTGAGTTACGGAATTCCCGCATGAACTCCAAAGTAATCTAATTTACGCCTTATAACATCACCTAATTAGCTGTGAAAGTCCCGTCAAAATTGATCTAACCATTTCGGAGATTCACCCGCGTTAATTTCGGAATTCCCGCAGGAACTCCGAAGTAGCCTAATTTACTCCTAATAACATTAGCTAATTAGCAGTGAGAGTCTCGTCAAAATTGGTCCAACCATTTCGGAGATTCACCCGCGTTAATTTCGGAACTCCCGCAGGAACTCCAAAGTAGTCCAATGTAAACCTTATAACATTAGTTAATTAGCAGTGAAAGTCCCGTCCAAATCGGTTCAACCCTTTCGGAGATTCACACGCGTGAGTTCCGGAACTTCCGCAGGAACTCCAACCTGGTCCTGACAATAACGAACACAAAGGAAATAATTTCCCAGTTTGGTGCAGTCGTTTGGAAGTTACGCGCTTAGCAATACATTGAGCGATTCATTTTTATTTATATAGATTTCAGAGTTCCCGTGGGAATTCCGGGTAAAAATATAGCCTATGTTACTCAGGAATAACGTAGCATTCTAATGGTGAAAGAATTTTTAAATCGATTCAGTAGTTTTTGAGTTAAATCGTAACAAACAAACTACAAAACAAACAAACAAAAAATCAAATCTTCCCTTTTTATAATAATAATAATTATTGTCAACTTCCCAACGCACTGACGAACTAAATAAAAGAAGATCAATATGAAATAGAATGACGCACGACGGCTGAATGTATAGAAGTTTTTCGACAGGAGGATCTATGCGATAATGGTTTAGTGGCTAGAACAACGGGTAGCGAAGACGTAGTAGTTTTGTAAGGCCCCTGTTCAAATCTCAGCCCCCACTGTTATACTGTGATGTTTTTTTTTGTTATCTGTCATTTTTTATTGCAATGTTTACGATTTGAAATCTATACTGTTTTTTCTGTAGATTATTATTCACACTTCTAGACAAACCTATTATTAGAAATGTGAGTTTGTTTGTTTGTTTGGTACGCTTTCACGGCTTGATTACCTAACCGATTATTAACAAACTTTGCATACACGTTATTAGGGGCACAGAGAAGAACACAGGGTAGTTTTAATCCAGGAACTCCCGCAGGAACTCCGAAAAACCCGCACTATAATTTCTATATTGTATAGCTAATAATATTATGAAGTAGTAAAGAACCAGTTTTAAAAAAATATTTTACTCATAGGAAACTACAGTATCCCTGAGTGATATAATAGATAACAACTTGACAAAGTATCCCATGTTAGTAGTCGCAAAACTCGAAAACGATCTATCGCGATGGATTGACTTGAAATTTTGACTGGACTTGAAGTTTTGATTAGACGGGACCTGGTTTTTTTTCCAATACCTGTATATTTTTATAGCTGTTCCCCGCGGTTTCACCAGTAATAAGATAGAAGTTCCCGTGGGAATTTCGGGATAAAAGTACCCCTTTGTCCTTCTCTGTATCTCTGACAACGTGTGTGCAAAGTTTCATGATGATCCGCAGAGCTGTTGAGGCGTGAAAGCGTAACAAACAAACAAACTTACTTTCACATTTATAGTGAGGTTATCCTACTAATATGTATTATAAACTAGCTGTGCCCCGCGGTTTCACCCGCGTGAGTTTCGGGATTCCCGCAGGAACTCCAATGCAGTCTAATTTACTCCTTATAACAACAGCTAATTAGCAGTGAATCCCGTCAATATCGGTCCAACCGTTTTGGAGATTCACCCGCGTGAATTTCGGAATTCCCGTAGGAACTCCAAAATTCTTTTATATAAACCTTGTCCTGACAATAACGAACTAAAAAAAAAAATCAATTTTCCAATTTGGAGCAGTCGTTTGTAAGTTATGCGCTTACCAACACATTTGACGATTCATTTTTATTATATAGATGTGAAAGTGTGGATCTTTGTTACTCAATCACGCAAAAACGGCTGAACTGAGTTGGATGAAATTTTGCATGCACGGAATTCCCGCGAGAACTCCAAAATTACCGCGGGTGAAACCGCGGGGCACAGCTAGTGTTAAATATTTTTACCAAAATAAAAGAAGAGTAACCAACTAAAAAAAAAGTTTAAAATAATTTTAAGTCGTTTTCACAGATAGATTAAGCTTAGCCTGGAGCTACATATGTATATATAGGCTTTGTTTCATTGAAATCGGATGTCGGAAAAAAAGTTGTTGTATAAAAACCTTTCGCGCGGGTGAAACCGCGGGGTACAGCTAGTCTTAAATATTGTTGTTCTATACCCTAGAATTTTTTTTCATTACAGTTTAAAATCCTAGAAAGAACGAAAAATAAATCGTTTATAAATAAGTGTGTATAAATAAGTTTGACAAAATAGTTACAAAAAGTGGAATATAAATCTAAGGTTTGAACACAAGATTTTCACGATTCATAGTTTACAAAAAGAGACGCATTACACCACAGCGCCACCGAGACTCTTATTGAAATGGCCAAATTACGAATCTTATTCGTCTAGTATTAATCGATTTGCATGTGTGTGTGACTACGTTTCGGCCGGTTATTCGATATTTTCGTGTAGTTAAAGGATAATAATGCGCGTAAAGCCATATAAAAATTTTAAATCAAAGATGTATTAAACACTCATCCTCTCGCACCCATCATCAAAATCTATTTTTTAACCTTGTGATTCTCTGTAAATTGAGAAAACTCTTTTATGGCGCCGTCCGCGGCCTCTATCGGAAGGGAGCTGCGTCATATGCTAGAGCGCACCCTTAATCCTAGTATATTACTTTTAACTCAATTACTCAGTATACACCCGAGTCCAACAGACCTTGGTTGCCATCTTGTTGTCATCCATAAAATCGTCGATTTGCTAATACGCTATTTATGGGTCGGAAATCGAGATTTATCGCTTGTATCTACAATAATAAAACAATTTTACGACCACTCTCCTCTTTGGAAGCATCATCAAATTAATAAACATGCGAGAACAACCGTGGGCCACTGCTTCGCAAACATCGCATATCTAATATACAAAATTCTCGTGTCACAATGTTCGTTCCCATACTCCTCCGAAACGGCTTGACCGATTTTCATGAAATTTTGTATGCATATTCAGTATGTCTGAGAATCGGACAACATCTATTTTACATCCCCCTAAAGGGAGTTCCTGCGGGAATTCCGAAACTCACGCGGGTGAAACCGCGGGGCACAGCTATTTAATACTATATACCTAAGTACCTTGAAATAAATTTAGCTGTTTTTAAATCCTAAAAATTATGTGGTTTCCAATAACATTTTTATTCATTCACTAGCTGTTCCCCGCGGTTTCACCCGCGTTGGTTTCAGAGATCCCGCGGGTAATCCGAGATAAAAGTACTTACTATCCCATAATTTTTTCTGTACCTACCCTTGACAACGTGTAGACTTTAGGTAGTATGCAAAATTTCATGTAGTTTCTTCCACGTAATTTCGGAATTACCGTGGGAATTCCCGGATAAAAAGTAGCCTATGTCCTTCTCTGTACTTCTAACAACGTGTATGCAAAATTTCTTGGTGATCGGTTGAGCCGTTTAGCCGTGAAAGCGTAACAAACAAACAAACAAACAAACTCACTTTCGCATTTATAATATTGGTAAGGATTCATTCATGCACTCACTCAGCTTCACAAACTTAATATTGCTCGTATCGCAGCGAGCTCATCCTTACTTCTTTTTGTGCGAGACGCTCAAATTCTGTATCTGAATTTTCACTAAGCAGTGGATCAATATGTTGCTGAGCTAATGTACCCATAGAGCGTATAAAAAAACTCATTAATCGCTAAAAGACTGACATTTGCATGATAATACTGCGATGTTTCATTCCGCGAATTTATTGTGATAAATTTGTCCAATAAATAAATGTAAACTGCTAAAAACCGGTATAAATTTTGTTTTCATTATTTCACTAGTTTAGAAATTTGTGGTGGTGCTTTATCGAGGAAACCGATACAGTGTTATTAATGCGGCGCTGCCTGTCATAGAACAGAGTAGTTAATTCTTGACACTTAATATCTACAGCTACCATTAGTCATATGGATCCAAAAATAAATATAACGCTCAACTAAAAATAACGGTATGGCGGTTATTTAAGACACGTTGAACGCAAGTAGGTACAGTGAAGCCATTTCAAGTAGTGCTAAAAAACCAAGATCGTAAAACGTTGTTCGTGCCTCTACGTGCGTGTCACCGAATAGGCTAGTTTCCTAAATTTTTCTTTTTAGTCCGTTTTGTAGATTGTTAAAAAATATTGGACACGTATTTTTTTTTTTTTATGTAACCAAAAAATAACGGAGATATATCAAGTCGAAATTTCACATGACGTCACGCCTCGCTACAGTTTGTTCGCACGTTATAGCGAGCTGTGACGACACAAGTCCCCCACCCTAAACTTTAATGCGCTTTATCTATGCATATTTCCATTATTTTAAAAAAGCAAAAAATACGTGTCTTTTATTTTTTTATTATCTAACTGACGGACTAAATAGAATTTGGATTTTTTTACCCAGGAAACTAGCCTATTATTTTACTATCTGTGCCGAAGATAAATACGCACCGCTTTTCGCACACATCAACTGGACTGACTTTGTGATTTGTAAATAGTTTTTTTATTTAAACTACGATACCTCTATAGTGCATTAACTCTATGGATTTCGACATGAATGAAATTTTCTTCGAAATAAACCGCCTTATAATGTTAATTAATATAAAAATTAATCCCCATTTCCCTTGGTCACGTCATCACGCGTGAACGGCTGCACCAATTTCGCTAATTCTTTTTTTTGTTGTGTTTTTTATTGTAAAGAGAAGAAGAATATAAAAGAAAGGGGTTTCCTGAGGAAATTCCGAAACTCACGCGGTTGAATCCCCGATACGGTTGGACCGATTTTGACGGAACAACTAATTAGCTGATTTTATAAGCAGTAAATTAGGCTACTTTGGACTTCCTGAGAGAATTCAAAACTCACTCGGGTGAAACCGCGGGGCCCAGCTAGTGTTAAATAATTATAACTATGAATTTCAAATCGATTGATGTAACCTACTATAGTTTCAATACACGTTTATGTGATAGCTACTAAGGTGGATCGTCGAAGCTTGTTTTCTTAAGAATTTCAATGGATATTTTCAAGCATAGCTGCTGCTTTTTTAAGAAAATACTATTGTAATTAATAGAATTAACATGCATAGAAACGCGTCCAGCGCATGCAGAGAGAAAACCGGCTTACTACCTCTCTCGTTTGGAACTTAATTTTGAGCCATTCCACGCACATATCTTCGGTTTTTTTTTTTCGAATCAAGTTTTGAATGCAACTGACGCTCTGTGTGTGTAAATATATCTATGATTGTAACGTTAATTACAAATTAGCGTAGTGGGTGTCTCCGCGACGTAGTCTCGAAATCGGGACGCGTCGCTTAGCGCTTGATGAATTAATTATAATGTACGCCACGGACTCGTGAATGACGCGACCGTTGTGAATTCTAATAGCACAAACTCTTTGTAAACACGATATAAATTGTTTGGTGATTTATGAGATGGGATGATGGGGGCCTTTCCATTTGGCGCGAAGTAAGTATGCGGTAAATAATTGTAATATCTTTTATCGCGATTTTGCTCATGCATTTTGTGGACATCTAGCGATGCATGACATCTAGTGCAGAGAGGACGCACGACGACGCCAAAAACGTGTAAAAACTCCATACTTATCCTACTAATATTATAAATGTGAAAGTGTGGATGTTTGTTACTCGACCACGCAAAAACGGCTGAATGGATTTGGATTATATTTGGAATGCATGTTTTCAGGGGTACAGAGAAGGACATAGGGTATTTTTTATCCCGGAATTCTCGCGGGAACTCCGAAATTACCGCGGGTGAAACCGCGGGGCACAGCTAGTTTATCATAAATGCGAAAGTAACTTTAGTCTTCGTTTAAATCTGTTACCTTTTCACGCTTTGAGAACCTACTCAATCGATCATCACGAAATGCATAACAAGGGTACTTTTTATCCTGGGTCCTTATTCACTATGACCATAACACGGCGCGTTAAGATAACCCGTCCCAAAAATTGTCTTTTCATTACTCATACTCGGAAAGTAGGTATGAAGTTGCCTGAGAAGCGGGTTGAAAGTAACCCTTTTCAGCCCTAGGGAGAATCGCTTTCAACTGACAACTGTCAAATTATTAAAAAAAAACTAGGTCTATTTTCACATTTCTATTGAACCATGTTTCAACTTTCTATACAGCCAGCGCGATGTAAAATTGAAATAACGTAAAGTTTAAGTAGGTATTAATTAAAATAAAATTCACTCACTTTTTATTAAGCTAATTCCTGTTTATATTTTTTTATTTTCTTTAATTAATACTTAATAATTAAAGAAAATATTTTTTTTAGGTCGCCACAATGTAAATAAAAAATACTGGCTGAATAGCTAGCCGGCCAAAGAAAAAGAAATAGGTGGGAAAGTGTCAAGCGACTATCCGATCTTCACTCATTTTTTCTTTAGCTAATTCCTATTTTTATTTTGACTTTCCTTGCATTCGTAATGAAAAGCACAGTGTTACCCTCGGGAGAAAGACTTTACTTTCACCCCTAGGATAACAATACACTATTCCCTCCCTATTTAAAGTATGCGATTTGTATAACGTTATTTATACAAATCGCATACTTTAAATACTGTTGAGGAGTTCACCTTGCCAAGACATTTTTCGAAATTTTATCTTGTCCATTTGAAACGTTTAAAAGCGCTTACCTAGACAAAACAACTGGACCAAAAAATGGACCAACCAGAAGGGTGAAAAAGAATGGAATCGCTGATAACGTGAAATTTCTATAAATAAATAAATAAATAACGCCAGCGACCCTTCGAAGGATATCTGGATACTTTTTATTGATTCTGTGCTCACGAATTGCGTTTTAATAATCGTTATCTCTCTCTATTCTGATTTCAAACATGAAAATTTTAACAAATATTGTGTACTAGCTGTGCCCCGCCGTTTCACCCGTGTCAATGTGAAATTAAAAGGAATAAGTTTTCCCGATTTTTTGCAACATTTTTCATTGCCGCTCCGCTCCTATTGGTCTTAGCGTGACGATTTATAGACAATAGCCTTCCTCGATTAATGGGCTATCTAACACTGAAATATTTTTTTCAAATCGCACCAGTAGTTCCTGAGGTTAGCGCGTTCAAGCAAACAAACTCTTCAGCTTTATAATATTAAGTATGGATAGCAAAGTGTTATAACTTAAACCGTGATTTACCAGTTTTAACCCCGCAAAACATCTATCTGATGCCATTTACGATCTCTTTGTTTGATTTTTTTTTTTGCTAGAGTGAACTGTTAATATGATCACATTATATTATAGATGTTTATTGTTTACGTCGATGCCGATGGTATAATAGGCTAGTTTCCTAATTTTCTTTTTTAGTCCGTTTTGTAGATTATTAAAAAATATTGGACACGTATTTTTTTTTTTATGTAACCAAAAAATAACGGAGATATATCAAGTCGAAATTTCACATGACGTCACGCCTCGCTACAGTTTGTTCGCACGTTATAGCGAGCTGTGACATCACGAGTCCCCCACCCTAAACTTTAATGCGCTTTATCTATGCATATTTCCATTATTTTAAAAAAGCAAAAAATACGTGTCTTTTATTTTTTTATTATCTAACTGACGGACTAAATAGAATTTTGATTTTTTTACCCAGGAAACTAGCCTATTCCACTGTGAAAAATATCTTTGATCGTTATATTTATTACTATCCCGTTTAATAGTCAGATATCCACGCCACTCGCGCTCTCGGTTGCAGTCGAGCTGTTACCAATTTGCAAATTGAGAATGTTACTTGAATATTTAGAGCAGCCTCGGTTGCGGACAGTTCGTGCCGACGGCTCGGCGCGGTGATTAGCGATCGGCCACGGCTTGGAACGCTGCATTCGTTGCAGGACAGCGGTTGCGGGCGTGGAATCACGAAGGTATTCGTTACCTTGAAACCGAGGCGAATGCAGGACTTAATGGACGTATTTAGACCACCATTTTGTCAGATCTGTGATGGCGTTGATTGTAAAGGTGCTCCCTCACCGGGAGCATTCGCCTGTAATGTAACGATACAGATTTGAGCATTATATCAGTGAAGGAGGAGAACCGAGCATTACAATGCACACCTTGTAATGATACAAAACGGGTATACATCAGTGAAGGAGGAGAACCGAGCATCACAATGCGAACCTTGTAATGATACAAAACGGGTATACATCAGTGAAGGAGGAGAACCGAGCATCACAATGCGAACCTTGTAATGATACAAAACGGGTATACATCAGTGAAGGAGGAGAACCGAGCATCACAATGCGCACCTTGTAATGATACAATGTGTAATATCTTAATACAACTTGTAAGATCAATGCGCTCCACTGCTCAAAGTCGAATCTATAATATTACATTACACGCAAATGCTCGTCAGTCAGGGAGGTAGTATTGTAATGTAATGCTCAAAGTAGAATGTATAATTTTACATTACACGCGAATGCTCGCGGTGAGCGAGCACCTTAATCTTGAGCACAATGTTCTCACCACAACAATGTCCAGTATTCCAAGAAATTTTAAGAGAAAATTTAACGCTTCAACGAGCACAGAATAAATGATATCATTTACCCAACCAATCGTCATTTGGTTTCTGATGAATTAAAAATATATATTATGTAAATTCTGATGACATAAGAGTGAAATTCATCATAAGAAACTTAAAAATGGGTTTCGCTTGCAGATATAATGTGGTGTGAATACATCATTATTAAAGACAGTTTTTTTTTTCCATAAGTCGCATATCCAGAGACGTAAATATATTATGATGGATTGATTTTGTATAGACATCGCTTTGACGGGTGGAGGAGTGGCCGATTTGATGAATTATTGTTCTGGTCTCGGGTCAACGTTCTCTTTGCGAATTGATCGTTTACAATGTTAATTCTCTGTTCTGTGATATACTGTTGTGCGTCAACGCCATGGAAAATTAATAGTAAATCATCAAAATAGAAAACGATACGATGGAATTTAATTGAAGCCTGGCGCCAACAACGATTATAGCACGAATTTTACGTAAATACTTTTTATTATGATAGGTGTGGATTTTGTAGTTATTGATACAATTATTACAAAAAAAAAAAAAAACTGGCTTCTATAGCAATCAATTTGGAGTGATTCCTCTGCGTATTCATAGTTAACTACTAGCTATTCCGCACGGTTTTATCTGCGTTAATTTATGCGGGATAAAAACTAACCTTTGCTCTTCTCTGTACCTCTGACATTGTTTAAGCAAAATCTCATGATGATTGGTTGAGTACCTAACGCGTGAAAGCGTAACAAACAAACTCACTTTCGCATATATAATATCAAGGATTATTCCAAAGCTTTCGCTTCTATAGCAATCAATTTAGTGGACTTAACATCTAATTTTTGAACTAATTCCTCTGCGTATTCATAGTTAACTACTAGCTATTCCCCTCGGTTTTATCAGCGTTAATTTTGAAATTCCCGCGGGAATTCCGGGATAAAAAGTACCCTTTGTTCTTCTCTGTACCTCTGACAACGTGTAAACAATATCTCATGATGATTGGTTGAGCGTAACAAACAAACTCACTTTCGCATTTATAATATCAAGGATTATTACAAAAGCTTTCGCTTCTATAGCAATCAATTTAATAGACTTAACATCTAATTTTTGAACTGATTCCTCTGCGTATTCATATGTAACTATGTGTTCGTTCAATAAAATTGCGTCTACATCGTAAAGTGTAATTAATTGACTCCGATACAAGATTGGCTTACCGTGTAACCGAGTGTTGGATCTCGTCTGAATCAAGCGCGCACCGAGGCGCGAAGTATCGAGTGTCGAGGTGTGCGCCCGCGCAGCCCGTTTGCTCGCCGCGATGCGATCACCCCATTAAACTTTATCTCCTCACTAGCTGTTTCACCGCTGTTTCACTCGCGTTACTTAGAATTCCCGCCGCGAGTCCGGGAAATAAAGTATCCCATGTCCTTCTGTATCTACGACAACATGTACACTAAAGTGTGGGGATTCCGGAGTAAAAATTACCCTGTGTCCTTTTCTGTACCCCTGAACATGTAGGTATAGAAAATTTCATGGATGACCGGTTAAGCCGCTAAGGCTTGAAAGCGTAACTAACAAACAAACTCAAATTCGCATTTAGGATTGAGTGTTCACAATACCTATATTGTATTTTATCACTCTAATTATTTTGATACGTTGCTTTTGTTTTTTCTTAATCTATGTACATTTCTAACATTTCTAACATCATTATTCATTACACATGCAAGGTTATTGTCTCAAAAGCCATTTTTAGAGTGAGTTTTCCTAGGGCGCCAACCGATTGTACCTCTGTTGTTTCTAAGATCCATTAATATCGAAATAAATTTAAATAATACTTTGCTTGATATTTTTAGTCTTTCTAGGTACATAACTATAACTATAACTTAAGTAAAAAAGGTAATGACTACAATCTGTTTTGTGTACTTAAATAAAATAAATAAATAGGGAAAAAATTCATAACATTTTACGCGTTACATGATATATTTAGAAACTTTTTCGCATGTTTTCGATTAAACAAATTTGTTTGATTGTTGACAGCTGGCGGCGCTCGTTTGTGACACAAAAAGTTCCAGTACTTGCGTGCGTACACACGCACTCGTTTCTCTAGTGCTCATGGCGATTTGTAATTTTGTATCTATAGTCGCACAGCGTGTACCCCGAGAGATAAGATCGGCGCACTTATCTGAAAGACATATCGTCGCTTAGGTAACAATACCGCGTAAGTCGAAAATTGGACATGTGACGTTTTATACCTCGTTGGATAGGTCTTGTCGGCGTGCATCGAATGATGTCCGAAAAAAATTAAAATTATCCAATCGCAGCGCGTTATTTAGGTAGTTCTGGCACCGCGCAAGTCGTTTTTTGTGTCACAACCGCCTAAGTCGTCAGTTTGCCCAAGTTCGCCATAGTTTTTCGTGTTGATAGGTGACCGCGCAGCAAATTCACTGTTTTTTATTTATTAATTACGGTTTTATTGGAGAGACAAACACTTCTGATTCACCACAAAGGTAAGCCAATTCGATTTTTCATTTAGTTGTAATATAGTAAAGTGTACTTACTGTTATTTTGGAGAAATTATTATACTTTAATACATCGGCGGTTTTCAGTGTACCTAATATTCATGATGTAATGAGACTTGTGCGGTATTAAACAAACTTTCATTGTGTAGTTTTTATTATACAACTTACTCTTTTATGCATAAAAAAGCAATAATAATATGTTTTTTTAGACTTTCAACCGAATTTATATATATCCATTTACATTTGGTAATAAATATTATATAAGTTACTTTTTTTCAGCTTTCAAAAATTACCGAGTAGCCTGATGATACCGCTTGCGGCATGAATGAAGAGGAAAAACACATGGAGGGTCAGGTTAAAGTTACGACTTTACTTGACTTAAAAAAAAGACGGGAAGGGTCATTGGCACAAAAAAATATGTTGAAAAGGAAAAATAGCGAAATACTGGCACACGTAAAAACAAAAAAATATAATAGACTATATTATCCCAAATCAATTGATTTTATTTCTGATTCAACTGAAGAAACTATTATGGAGGACTTAAATCAAGCAGATGGTAGTATCGATGTTGAACCTGCCAGCTTAGACAACGAAAAAATTGCAGAAGCTGATACAATTACATTCAGCAGCAAGGATATTATATTATTTCAAGATAAAATAGACCTTAACGAAATCAAGGAAAAGGAGAATAACGCAAACATTGACAACTTAAAATTTATAGAAATGATCGAGAATTCTTCATTTAATTTTACGGACATAAGTAATAATTCAGTAATGGACATTCCAACGCATGAACTTTTACCTGATATTTCCTCAGCCAGTAATATATTATTGACAGACACTGATACAGTTATTAGAAACTCAAATCATCAAGTCAATTTAAATACAATCGTAGATGCTATTCCCTGTGTACCTGTACAGTGTACTGACTCTACTGATGTCACGGTTGGTGAGCAATCAAGCCCCCAACTAGATGAAGTGATCGCTGTGGGTGAGATATCAACTCTCCAATCCACTAAAATTGAGCAATGATGTGATGCCCTTTTAGTGTTCTTATACGATACGAAACTATCCATTTCTCAGCAAAATTACAAAGACCTGCAAGACTTAAAAGCGGTGTCACCATCTAACTGCCATACAATGACACACCATTTAAAGTTTGACTTTATACTGTGACCTAATTAGAAGATGATTAAGGCTGATAATTAATAACAATTAGAAACAGAAACAATTATGATAATATTTTCTTTAAGTTTTTCGTAGGAACCAATGCAACGTTACCATTGATAATGAAACGTGTTATTCGAGTTACGTTTTTTAGTTTTTATAAAAACTATATTTTTTAAGTTTATAAAGTTTTTCTTGATAGAATTGAATTTTTTTTAATATTTTCACTACATTTACTATACTGAGAAACTAGATGATTACCAAAACTACTTACTTATGTGATATTACTCCATAGTAATTAATATTATTTATTAAAATTTGTTAGAGTAAGTAGGTACTATATTTTGTTGAAACTCGATAACATATAAACTAAAAGCAGTGTCATATTTTCTAATATTATACCTACTTAATTAAATAAATAAAAAGTTAAAATACCGCAGAAATCTTTCTTTTGTTGAAGTAATACCGCTTAAGTCAATTTTATACTTATACAGTATTAAAAACACCTATTTTTACTTATAGCATTATAATTGAACCTAATATATAACTATCTATGTATTCGGTACACATGTATGAAGTATTTCAAAGATATTAATCAGTTTTTTGTCTCTCCTGAAAACTTGTCAAATTTTACTTGAGCGGTATTGTTACCTAAGCGACGATATCGCATCTCGTAGATCTTCATTGTGAATCTGTCCCGTGTACATTTCCGTGACCGTTGTTCCGTTTCGTCGGCTGTCGCTCACCGAAACGTGTTTCGCCGGAAATCTTATTTTAGAACAGTTAACATCTTGATGTATAATTTGGCAACGGCCGTTTCCCATGTCCAATATCCTCTGTATCGGATGACGTTCCGATCGTAATCTAGTTTTCACACAGTCAATCACTCCATGGACTTGTTTCAACTTGATTGCCTTTCATCGATATTGTGAATTCGCGGTGATTTCGACTATTATTACAATTTTATTGATGAATAAAATAATAAAATCTATACCGTTAACGGGTTTGGCTCAATCAATGAATAACATTATAATTTGAAAAGTTTCTGTGTTGATAATTAAATCTGTATGATGTTAATATAGTCTGACCTTTGAGACTTGCTAAAATAGCATTTTGTATTGAGGCTACTGCCAGCTTCGTAAATTCGTTTCGTAATTAGCCTTCGATTAAGAGGAACTTTGCAGTTATTCTCTTTTAAGTAACTTTCTCACTGTTCAATCATATAAAGTGGATACTTCTTTGTTGGCGTGATGGAGGATGTTTACGTATTTCTGGAGTATATACTTTCGGGATATTCGATATCAATTTCTGAGCAATTTGATTTTTTATTATAGAACCACCTAAGATTTTTATTCGTTCATCATTGATTATATTAGATCGATATTTAAAAAAAAGTGAAATGACTTTTAAATTCCTTGGCATTGATGCTTTATTTAGGGTGATATCACTCACTTTTTATTTGTGGTAAAGCGTAAAAAGGCGTCTTAAGAGAAGTGTCATGGAAGTATTAAAATAACTTAAGTTTGTATCTCTGCTCTGACACAACTTTTTTGACTAGTAAAGATTTTACGCAAACCTGTTAAATTGTTTGTACCAATTGGTAATTCAAGCGTCGGAACTCAGAGTGACTTCAAACGCAGTGATTATATTATTCCCTTTGGCTTTCCCTAATAATATTAGTATGTATAATTTATATTTTATAGTTAATTTAGGAAGTTTCATCACTGGCATATTACTTTCTTATAAACCTATTAAAATTGTCTAATATGTTCATAAAATTTTATATTTAGCCGTTTAATAGCATTATTTTTATTAGAGAAATGATCAATTAATAATATTGATTGACAATAAAAGTTAAACATGATTCGCTTATAGGCGATAAGAATTAAATGTTGTCGTAGACCTGAGTACGCTGCAGCTCGGTAACTTTCAGTCTTTATTTTTTATATGTTATTTTATTGCTATCGCTACGGGCACCAAGTTTTATAACCAATTTTTATTGCACGCTTGTGAATCTACGGTGGTTTTTTAGCGTTAACCATTTTCGTTATGATTGAATAAAGATCACAAGATAAAAAAAAGTATTAAAACTTATTTTATTGGGTGTATTTGCACGCAGAGACGCTGCAAGATTACAAAGATAATGTAAAGAAGTTACTTTTGAAATCGGAAACGCGATTTGAATAGGCTAATTGAATTTAAATAAATAATAAAAGACACGTATATTTTGCTTTTTTAAATTAATGAAAATATACTTAGATAAACCGCATTAAAGTTTGGAAGTGGGGGCTCGGAACGTCATATGCAGGTAAAAACTGCACCTGTTTGTGACGTCACGCGACATTTCGACTCAACGTACAATGTGTGACGTGTATCTCCGTTATTTTTTGCTTACGTAAAGAAAAAATACGTGTCTAAAATTTTTTTTAATCTACAGGACGGGATAAAAATAAACAAATAGTCCAATAGCCTATTGTGTAAGGTATATTAGATGTTTGCATTATCACTTTATCTATTGTGAACGAAATAAATTCCTAACAATGCCTGGAGGCTAGACATTCATTGGCTCTAACTATGAGGTCACCCGTTCGATGATTGAATCAAATAGTCTATCTGCATCTCGAGCCACCTACCCAGACGTTACCAATTTAAATGTCTTCAGTCATCAATTGAAATTGTCTCCAGCAAACGATGATGGATACAACCACCCTGCTGCGCTCACGATTTGTTTCCGGCGATCATTCAATTACCATCTAATTTAATCCATTAGGGGAGGGGCCTCTGTCAATAAAGGACGCCAATTGAGTCAGTTGTTGTGGTTAATTTTAGGGCTACATAATATTTTTAGGTGTTTCCTTGTATATAAGTGTCTCTTTAGCAAAGTTATTATTATTACCATCGACCGCTAATGGACAGAGCTCTCTCACGAACCGGTTCCACTTCGATCCATGAATGGAGTTATACTTCTTTATAATTTTCACCTTCGTTCACGTTTCCTGAATGAAGTATAAATCTAGAATCCGCTTCGGGCAGTTTGTCATTACGTTAGCGGGTAATAAAATGTTTTGCCTATCTCCGACCATTCGCCACCATTTGCTGGAGCCGGGCCCGTTTGTAACAGGATTCCAGAGATGTCCGTCGGCCGCTCGTAACACCAGGCATAATATTATACGACATTATTACAACTAGCCACACCTTAATTATTGCCATTAGCTCGAGAACGTTAATTTATTGCGCAAATTTACATTAGACCGAATATCATTAAAATCGTACGTTTTTAAAATAAGTTTTGTTTTTTTTTTTGTTTTTTTCTCTCTAAATAACAAAAAGAATCTTAATTAACACTCGAATTCTGCAGTCGAATATCTCGCCTCGATACACAAGTTCTCAATATTGGAGCGAGAAAAACAAAATGGTTTCCTCCCATATAAGTGTGTAAAAGGAAGATAGGGTGTATTATACGAACAAGAGTAGTCGCGCTGCGGGACGTGAATACCATTGTCCACATTTACCACATTTACCACATTACCCATTGTCCTGTCGCCGCACGCATAAAAGTGCACTTTGTCCGAGAGCCGTTCCGAACAAGAGCACTTTGGAGACGAACGGAATTAAAGACCAATGTATCTTATATGAAGTTACCAGAAAATATAACAGGAAACACATAACTAACATTCGCTATCGTCCTATTATGGCTTTATTGCCTTTGAATCCTATGTTTCGCTATGACAACGTTCGCATTACTCGCGTCTTACGATACGACCGTCATGTAGGTCCGTATTCCAAAAGGTTACTCAAGTCATGAATCTACATTTAAAACTAATTTCAAGTAAAGCTTTAATTTTAGAACCTTACTTGAAACGAGATTCATCAATCAACAATCAACTGAGTTATTTCCTTATTCTAGAACGACGCTTGAGTACAAATCTATACTCAAGCACAGATTTGATCTTTGTTTACGTCTGTCATGTCAAGACCAGTCAACCAATCAGAGCTCAAAATCTCTACTCTAGACTAGTTTCAACTGATTAGAACCAATCAGAGTTCAGAATCCCTACTCAAGACTAGTTTCAAGTAATTTGAACTTAAAACGCATTCTATAATAAGATGTACGCTTGAGTTAAGATTTGAGCTTAAAACTAATCTCAAGTAAAACGAGATCTGAGTCACCTTCTGGAATATGGGCCGTAGAGTGGTACAGTATAATTTAAAAGATCTATTTTATTGCAGCTGTAAGTACTAAGTGTCATATTAAATCTGCGACAAAGCAGTTTTGTAACAACATAAGCGTCGTGTGCTTCTCTCGGATTTATATTGCGTGTTCTCGCAAAAGAAATCGGCGAAATAGGTATACATTAAAATTGGACGTTCGGCAATAACCCAGACGTTGTTCGTTTTCTTTGCGAGAAGTGTGATGAGGCGGCTTTGGGCCCGCGTCCGCGAATAACGCGTGGAGTCCCAACTCTACACGCCGTGCCGCACGAAACACTTTGGATACACAAAAAATATTAATCTGATTCGAACGTGCGGCACTAATAAAACTTCTGGAAGGCCCTCGTAAACCACTTCCAATAAAACACTAACAGTCTTCAATAATCTGACATTGAATAACATTCCTAGCCATAAAATATTACAAGCATTTTTCACGGAGCCTTGTGGTCATATATACTCGTATACACTCGAGAGCAATGAATTAGGGTCAGGTAAAGATATCTGAATAACTCAAAAACTAAGAACGCTAGCTTAATGAAATAAATTGTGTTTGATAGACAATTTAATGTTCCGTAAATGAAAGTAATAAAATGTATAAGCCACTTTGTATTTTATTCATAAAAAATTAAAATAACAAAAAAATACCCTTTCTCAACTTATATCAACAATATAAAAATAATTGTTTTTTTTTTATTACTTTTAAATTTCTCGTGTTTTAGTACTTTGTATTACCTCCAAGTGCTCTCATCGCTGCGGTATTGCGGTTTGCCATGCTGTACACCAAGTTTCTTAAACGATGTTGGGGAATATTCTCGCATTCCTTTACGAGAGCGACTTTGAGCGTGATTGGGGAAAGGTTTCGACGCCTCACACATCTTCCGAGCTCGTCACAAGCATGCTCGATCGGATTCAGGTCTGGGCTGCGTGGTGGCCACTCCATACAGTTAATGTTAACTTCTTGAAGCTACTCAATCACAATTCTACCAGTATGAGGCCGGGCATTGTCATGCATGAAGATAGCATCCTCTTCCAAATTGATCATAAATGGACTAACATATTCTAACTTATTCGTTTAGGATTTCTTCCACGTATCTTCCACTAGTTATAGAGCCGTTTTCTATAAGCACTAGCTCTCTGCGGCTCCCTGAAGAAATTCCGGCCCATACAATTAACGATCCACCACCATAGGCCAGTCTCTTCGATGCAGGCTTGCTTGAATCGCTCCCTTGGTCTTATATACACTCTCGTTCTTCCATCATGCTTATAGAGCATAAACCTTGATTCATCTGAGAACCAATTCTTGACCAATCTTCAACACTCCAATTTAAGTGATTTCGAGCATATCTAAAATATCGAAATACGATGTTCTCGCTCCAATTTATGGCCGTTTGCAGATCTTCATGGTTTTAAATTTGCGTCAGCAAGTCGTCGTCTTACAGACATGCACTTGGATTACTTCCTCCGCGGCGTTGGAACTGATGTGTAAGTTCAGTTCCTGTAAGAAAGCGGTTTCGAAGCATTGTGTTGACCAACTACCGATCTTCTCGTGCTGTGGTACGTCTGGCTCTACCTTTTCCTGGAGTGCGTAGGTTTGAGCCGATTTCCTCGTAACGCCGGAGAACTTTTTGTGCAGTTGACAGCGACACACCAACTGTCCTTGCTGGATCACGCTGACTCCGGCCGTTTTCCAGCATTGTGAGAATTCTGGTGCATCCTTCAGGTGTAAGCGACATTATTGCAGCTTTAATAATGAATATTTAACATCAGAAACGCTTTTTATACACCTTTTTATATGAGAGACTAGAAACAAAAGTAAAAACCGAAGAAGAAAATGTTTAGTTCGATTTACAAAAGTACCATTTTTTGTATTTTGTCATTTTTATGGCATAGCTTTACAGTAACTGATAAATTTTATTACTTTAATTCAAGGAACATTTAATTGTCTATCAAACACAATTTATTTCATTAAGCTAGCATTTTTAGTTTTTGAGTTATTGAGATATCTTTACCTGACCCTAATTCATTGCTCTCGAGTGTATTACATATACAACCGACACTTTAAAACCTTTTGGTATACTATTTTTATTGATCCTAGTCGTATAAATCTTAGAGGTATAAAAGATAGTTTTTGTAGTCACAGTGCTATTTATCACAACATTGATTTCTATTGTCCATTAATCACGTATAGAATTAAGATGAATGTATGCTGATTAAACCTTTCCCGATGTTCGTGTTTTCATTAATATTGATCTTAATATTTACCACTTAAAAACGATACGTCGTCGTATTAGTGAAACGCAGCGAAATCACAAAGCATTGGCTTTGGAAAGTCTAATGTTGCCACAGTTACTTTGTAACTAGGGGTTCCTTATAAAGCGCATTGCTTGGTTTCGTAATGTTGGATTCCAACGCAATCTGAGAATAATCTAACTGGTGATCTAATGGTCAACGTGCGCGCGGATACAGCGCGTTTGCTTTGATTCCGTTTTCGGGCAAGCCCTTTCCAGTTGTAGTAGGTACTTACCTTTATTGCGTGCTCGTGTCATGTACAAGATAACAACAGATTTTGTAACAATTCTATATCTGGAAAACATTGAAACATTAACTCTCAGTGGGATGGAGACCAAATTTGTTAACGCTATATACTTCGGCATGTTACATACAATGACAATGTAGAACCTAATATTGTCTGCGTTCCGATAACTGTGGGTGTGGTTGTTGTTTCGTTACACCTACGTGTGTCCACCGACAAGTGCATTCGTGATCAATACAGAAAATCGGAACGATTGGGCCTGCTTTATTTGGTGTCTAACGAATAAACATCACCACCTGAACTCGACATTCACTGCGTAAATATTTAAAGCAGCAAGTTGGGCATTCGCTCCTTCGTCGGTGCAGTTCCAAAACCAAGCACTCAATAAGGACTTGTTCTTTTAATTCTCGGGCGGCTTGGTCAACTAACATTCCGACAAGGGTTAGCTCTTACTCTCTACATTTTTGTGTATGTGTGTTGGTTCTTTGCTTCTATTTTTTTTATTATTTCCACAACGGTGTTTTCTTACGTCTGTTTGTCGCCGAGAATTTAAACGAGCTCTGTGATCTTGATCACGCCTCGACCGAGAGTTATGTTTGTATGTCGTGCGAGCAAGGTTGTTCGGGTGTCTGCCACAATGTCCTCGTGAAGCTGACTATAGTCCGTGCTGCATTATTCCTGTTTTATAAATCCGATGAGGTATTCTTAATATTTGATGCTTCGATGGTTTTTTCAGAGATGCACAGGTACTGTGTGTAGAGATATTTTTTTTTACATTACCGAGTCAAACCAAGTATAGGCGTGATGTAATCCTTTCATATTAATGGACAGATTGATTTAAGATAATTCACTGTCACTAGCCACTACTACAGACATTTTTTGGGATGAACTTTTTGTGCTTTTCAATCCGAATGTTCTGTCTTTTGTTAATACATAACACATCATTCGCTTAACTTTTGCATACTTTTATCTTGATATGAAATCAGATAGATCTGTGCGCTATGAGTAGTGTGAAAAGGTACCTGATTATTACCAATCCCTCTGTAACCTAAGGAAACAGACATGTAAGGAAATACCGTGCGTGACTATGGTGATGCCTTACGGTACACTACGCGTAATACGATGCCTATTTAAACAAATATGTATTGTTTAAGTAACTGCTTGTTACGTTGTACGGTCGGTGGTGTCTGGTGAGATTGTTTTCTTTTTGCGAGGGCATTGTGCGATGGACAGCGGATTAACGAGGACGTCGGCGCCAGGGCGTGCGGCGGAATTGCAAATGCGTCTCTGTGTGCGGCGCGGCCGCGTATCTAGATGGACGCTCGCTCGGCCTGCGCGTGCGCCGCTCTCGTACAGGGCCCGTATTCACTATGACCATAACACTTCGCGTTAAGGTGAAGCGCCACAAAAATAGCTTTTTTTCCTCGTACTCAAAGATGTTTCACTACAGATAATTTATATTTTGTCAATTTCTAATATTTTGGCAGCTGAAGCGTTTGGGATCGTGGTTTTGGGACGCGCGTTGTTGGTAAGGAATGTTGTTGGTCATAGTGAATAAGGGTCCAGATGCGCGCGATTGGACGCATTAACATAGAAAGCCGAACCGAGTCGAGCGTCGCTTGTTTTTATAAACTTGCATCGCATTGTACTCACTTGCTATAGCGTGCAATTCTTTTGTTGTGATTCAAATTCATACGGGGATTCAACAAGCAAGCAATTACTAGCAAGTAAACCTAAAACGTTCTCAACAAACCTCAGCGGGCACTATTGGTATAGAAGAGCCAGCGTATTGTCTGTACGCGACCAGCTAATTGACACACACACTGGGCGTTGTGCCTTCAAATTGTGTCCAAACATTTGGCTTGTGGACACGTAAAGCGCACAGCAAACACACCGGCCGCTCGTCTGTTTGTTTGCCGAGTCCAACGAGCCCGGCCGTGTTTGCCGCCGTTATCTGTACGTGATCTCGCTCCGCCGACCCGGTTTACTCCGTCCCGTGGCTGGCTTTGTTGCCATTTTAGTTTTCAAATCCGGACGTCTCTAATATCTATTCGATCTCGTTTTTATCACGTATACGCTGTAACTTAAAAGTTATACTGGTATTATTATACCTTGACAGAGAATACCATTATTTTGTAACAAAAAATGTTGTTTTTCGTTTCAGGTATGTACCTATTCACTACGGTCACATGTATATATTATACAAAAAAAAATGCCCAAGAGTGTACTGGTAAGAAAACTTGCTTTATTTTAAAATAATCTAAGATTGACAGAGAATTTATAAAGGGAGCAATCTAATTCACTGGATAACTTTCATAGAAAACAATGTGTGTCCAATCTCCAATAAAAAAATTGAGATAATCTGTCACATCAGAAAAAACCTTTCCACAGATAGATGTAACGACCAGAGGAAACATTCGCGAAGTAGGACCTAACGTAGCTTCAGAAGAATAACTAGCATATTCTTCTGAGAACGTAGCCAAATAGTATTATTATTATTCATCGATTTACAAACGGTCAGCATTATGTTTTATGTCGAGAACAGAAAACGCCGCTGTTTTGTATTTGCCAGCATCGACTAGTATAATACCTATATACTAAGTTAGGGTTATGTTTGTCCTTGGTCACCGGGTGAATTAGCACCTGTATGGAATAAAATTCGACCGGTTTATTATTATCTATACGTATAGAGTAAGGACCTAATACTTAAAAACTCGATTAATCCGAATTACCTACCAAAAATTTTGTCATTAGACTTTCTCGTCATCTTCTTCTATAATAATCGTCTATGGCGATTTATTTTGTCAATTACAATGTTTTAGTGATGACAATGTTAGATCGTTCCCCAAGATAAAACACGGCTCTCTCGAGAGAGCTAATTTCTTTCTTGGAAAACAAAATGTCTCCTGAATGCATGAACGGTACGCCCTCCACCCGACAACAACCTTCTTGCCGTCTGTCTTCGTGTTGTTGGAGATTTGTCTATAACATAACATCATAACATGACGTAGTGTGCGTTTTTTTTTATTCGCTCATAAAACGCGTGCGTATTTCTTTCTTGCCTGGCGCGCTTCCAAGATATAGTCACCGAACGGAATTCGGCTGACGCCGCGTATGCGTTAATTGACCTAATCATTAACTCGCTCATTGGCGATATGTATCGACGAGTGATCTAGTCTGTGCACGGGAGTTCTGTATGAGTGGTTAAGTGTTGAAAATATACACTAATACCATATTGTTGCGGGTGAAATCGCGGGAGGAACAGCCATGTAATGTTATAGAGTAATTTAGATCTTGGAATAGAAGTTAGGGTGCTTTCATCCTGATATAAAGAATTCCGATGGGAATGGACAAAGATGGGTGAAAACAAGCAAATGAAGAAATTGTGTTGCTCCAAGCGCTAATCCACCATGTAAATAATAATAGAATCGACGATCCACATTCACGCTTTATGCTCGGGTTGTGAGAGTGAGTTTAATATATCTGGTTACATTAACGTCCCGACTGGAACAATTTGAGCGAAGCATCCCTTGGAATCTATGCGTGATCTTGATAAAGCGCACCGATTGCTTCAAGAGCGCGGTCACGTGTGTTATGTATATGAGGTAATACGTTTACGCCGCATCAAGAATTCAACGTTGTCGTCGTAAAAGACGCGGGTTTTATGTATGAAATATATTCATTACACATATTATGTATATGATAGTAAAACTGTAAACACATCTGTCTGTCAGTAAACTGAAAAAAATAAACGAGAAAAAAAACGACGCTCTTGACGTGTATCGTTGCCAACTTATATACATACGCGTCCCTCCCGGTGATTTCGTTTGCGTCACTTCCGTTGTCAGTTAAAATTTTACTCACAACCTGCAAAAGAAATATAACTCTACTACTAGCTGTCCCGTGCGGTTTCACCCGCGATAATTTCGAAGTTCCCGCGGAATTGTTCCATACAAACTCTGCAACCCCTTTTCATCCCCTTAGAGGTTGAATTTCCAAAAACCCTTTCTTATCGGATGCCTCTGTCATACAAAGAATAGTTTACACCGACCAAAGTTTCAGGTCTCTACGATCAGCGGTTCAGGCTGTGCGTTGATCCGTCAGTCAGTCATCCAGGACAAAGCATTTTAAATGTATAGATAATAAATAAGTGGGATTGATGCAAATTAAGTAATTGAAGGCATTTTTATATATATTTGTATCGTATCGCTTTTCCTCTTTAAAATTACGCATCGGCGACAGTACAAAATGGCGTCGAATTAATAGTTTTAGATATCGTCGCGCAACGCTTCGGTTTCTTTTGCGCTCAGTTTTTGTGACTTATGAGTAATCTATACACATCAAAAGTGTCTAGGGATCAACATATATTTTTGCAATAACTTTTCTCCTGATTGATATTAATTAAAATTTTCTTTAAGGATTCATCAAATAAAGTGTTTTCGTTTGTCACAGTAACGATAAACCAAGTCACCTTTGCATTAATAAAGAAATTTGCCATTTTCCTAATAAAGGGATTTTTGACATTTGAACCACTAACATTAAAGTTCGAAAAAAAGACTGAAATAACAGTTTTCTTTAAAATTTTATTGGGTAACTTAAACAATTAATAATCCGTGTTTCTACCGCGAACACTAACAACACAAGAACATCGGTTTGGCATACTCAAAATGAGTTCATCAAAATCACGCTGTGGAATGGCCGCCCATGTTCGTTGCAACAACAAAAAAAGGTCTTCTTGCGACCCTCCATATTCGGCAGAGCTCTTCTCTGTAGCATATCCCATGCATGCTCAATCGGGTTCAAGTCTGGCGACTGAGCAGGCCAGGGCAGGACATTGATGTTAGCTGCGGCGAGAGTCTGTCTTACAACTCTTGCGGTGTGCGGTCGTGCATTATCATGCATTAACTGAAATAAGGGACCGATTTGCACTTGTAGAGGAACGATGACGTCTGATACAATCGTCTCAGCATAAATTTGAGCGTTGAGGTTGCCTCTGATCCAAATCAACTCAGTTCTTAACTCTCAACTTAGTTCTTATACCATGATGGTTCCACCACTATAAGGATGGACTTCCTGGCAGGATTTTAATCGCTGTTGGCGTCCAGTGGTTCTCCAGTGTCGTATACGTCTTGTATCCGGTCTCATACCAAAACGAGACTCATCAGAAAAGCACACGAAACGCCATTGTTCTTCTGCCCAATTTCTGTGTTCAAGAGCCCATTGATATCGAATCCTACGATTGTGCATTGCTATAGGTGGTACCCGTAGCGGTCTTCGGGAATGAAGGTTCACTTCATGCAAGCGGTTTCTGACTGTTTGGTCGCTAATTAAGTTCCCTGAAGACTGATGAAGCCTCACGGCTAACATCATGGCGGTTATTGTTGGAGCTCTTCGAGTTAAGATTTGATTGTATCGGTCTTGTCTCCGTGTGGTGCAGCGATACCGTCCTCCATGGCGCTCAGCCACGGTACCAGTGCTTCGGTAACGTGTCCAAAGTCGACTGATAACACTCTGACTTGTATTCAGAGCTAAAGCCACAGTACGTTGCCGGGAACCAGCTTCTATCATTCCCACGGCTCTGAGCATTTCTTCCCTGCTTAAATGACGTCGCCGCTCCATAATAACGTTGGTTTTAATCAGTAGTAGAGAAACAGTAGCACTAATAATGTCTTCAATGCGTTGTATGTTTTTATAGGGAAAATATTGACAGCTGATTTTCATCTTTTACTCGAATTTGATTGACAGTTCCTGATTCAAATTATGTAATGCACCAAAAAGGATCCATATAAATTTATAAAATCATAAATTTATTACAAAGCCACATCTCAATCTCAAGAAATCCGCATAAAAATGCTTGATCCCTAGACACTTTTGATGTGTGTATTTTAATGGATAATAATTAAATTCAGAACTTAACTATAGTGTGTTTTTACTTTTTAGATATTTGGGACTAAAATGTACTACCCTGATAACCTGTTTCAATATGTTTCTTGTCATAATAAAGTTGAATTATAGCATAGTTGCAAAGCAAAGCAAAGGTGCATTGAACCAGCGGGCGAGTTCGTTACTTGATCATTGTAATTGCGACTCGGTTGTGTTATTTTATAATATTTGTTCAGGTGTCACTTCCAATTGTTTTGTGTCTTCTTGTGTGACTTCATTCTGATGCAAACGGTGCGAACAGTTTGTTTGACAGAAGTTATTGTAACAACGATTTTTTGTATGGCTAAATGGATATTAATATCTTCTTCGTCGGTGTCACTCTTGACAGAGTGGTCGTGATCATCACTTTAGGTATTGGTGGCAAGCTTCACAACACGCCGCCACTCCTTCCTAATGGCCGCCTTCCTCGTGCATTCGTGTACTGATGATGAGCCGTTTACTGCCGCTTTTATTTCGTCAGGCGATCTTCCTCGTCGCCTGGTACCCTTGACCTTTCCCTGGACCACAAGTCGCTCAATAGCTACCTCTCCTCGGCGGCAAACGTGACCAAAAAAGGAGAGGATACGAGACTAACAAAGATGCCGTTTGATGTCGAGTTCTCGGAGTATAGACCCGTTGGTAAGGAATTCAGTCCACGATACTCCGAGCATTCTCCTCCAGCACCACATCTCTAGAGCGTCTATCTTCTTTTTCTCCACTTCTCGCAGGGTCCACGTTTCTGCAGCGTTCAAGAAAACGGATGGATGGATATAACATAGTTTCTGAAAAAAATCGCGTAAAATACAAACGTAGGTATAACGGAAACGGTGGTCCTTCCTTGTTTAAAGTCGGTTAAAAATATACAGAGACAATGCTCCGTTACAGTTTTAGAACAGTATATCTCTTTAAAATTTACGATGGCAGAGAAACGCCTCCAAAGCATTAAGCGATCACGTGTAGCGTGTGACATGGGTGGACCTGCTTATCCTGTCGGGGTAGGGTAAGCAGCTTAAGATCCCCCGTTTCCTATTTCGTCATACAATGAAAGATTCATGAAACTCCAAGCCCGATTAAAAAGATTATTATATAAATACATAAGCCGATAAGATGTATATACTTAATGATTTACTATAATAAACGCTTTTCAATCAAAACCCAACTCATGCACTAACTAAGCTAATTAGATTAGATTCTATCTTATAAAAAGCCATTTACCTTTTTTCGATAGCACAGTAATGATCGAGATATAGCAACTTGTAAGAAAACGTAATAAATTCATTTTTACTATTAAATAAAATTTAAATTTCAATCTCGTTCTTAGTTCTTCTTAGTTGTCGCCCCGCCTTGTGCAGGATGAGATGCAACACGCTTTGTTGCGGGACTTCCTTAGTGCAGGAGACTCTTAATATTAAATTTTTATATCACACGTCTCTGAGATGGTAACCAATAAACAATACCTGCGCTTCGTGTGTAGGAATATTTCCAAACTGGTTCCAAATAAGCATGAAATATGTGACGGATTCATATTTTTACTCGATGCTTCTATTAAAAAAGTCTGCCTATAGCTGGCTACCCGATAAAGAATGCTGTCTTTGTTAAGAACATCGTAGAATTCCTGGATTCCGTGAGGTGCGGATTTTCATGGTCATTCCACTTACTCGAATACTTGGTAGAAAAAAGGTAGTCTTTGTGCTTTTAACATCTTTTGTCGCCGTGCAGACAACACCTCCCACTCGTATCACTTTTATTTTGTAGCACATTCGTTTTTAGCCTTGTTCTTTGCTCGCCGCATAAGCTGAGTCTGGTTTTAATTTTTTTTTTCTTTTCTAACGAGCCGAACGTGTGCCAAACGCATTGGCAGTCGCACAGCATAAATTAACTTTTTTTTGTTGAATATAAAATAATAATTAGGTGAAAAAGTTATCGCTAAACACACCGTCCATTATTGAACAGTAATTAACTTAGTGCCTACTCGGTCGTCGTTTTAATTATTTAGTTGCAACATTATTATTTTCGGTGTCGTGACCTTTGTGAATTCTCCAAAAGCCGATCCGCTCGTGCTATAAGCTACACGACTTTTTGTTCGCTTCGCTTTGGCCGCGCCCGCGTCTCGTCGCGCCCGCCATCTTTCTCGGAACTGTCGCGTCTAAAAAACCAAACCGATGGTTGGATCGTGGTCGACCGAGGTGCGAATATAATTAATGGTTTATCAAAGGACTTTACCACCGCCCGCCCCCGGATTGTAGGTACAATGCGACCGTTTTAAACATGAGCTCATTTAATTTTAACATCGATCGCCTTCTGTATTTCAATTTGAGCCTTTTTTTATTAGGCTATCTCTTTGGTTTACATCGACCGAGATAAGATTTGAAAATTTTAATGTGATGATCATAAATTATATGGGCTTATTATATTATTATGGCATAAAGATAAATTGTTTAAGTACCTAATGCCTCGATAAGGTTTACTACTATAGTCACTACATTGACAACCTATCTTTGGGTTTAAGTGATAAAATTGTGTATGTATGGAATCCTAAATAGCGCACTCGGCAATAAATAGTCTTAGATCGTTCAGTCTTCCGTCGCATGTGTTGCCTGTTAGCTTCCAGCTTTGATTTTGCGTAAGGATTTGCAATACAAAATAATTTCTCAGTATAACTAACTGTATATAGGTCACTCGAACCGTTTGAAGTGGAAGTCGTATTAGATGCAGCATACTAATAAAGTACCAGGCCGCGGCGAGCCAGCAATAAATAGTACTCGTAGTATGGAACGAGTATAGAATGTGCGCACATCCTTATTACATCCGTCATATTTCTAGAGAATATATAGCAATAACCACGCTCAGGTGCATTCAGAGCCGCGTGTCAATGGGGCATTGTTGGCCGTGTCGTGTTGCCGTGTGCTGGCACTCGCTCGACGGCGAATGGCAATGAGTGTGATCTAAGCGGATCGACAGGTCATCGTGCCTTCTGGTGACCGCTTCTAAAGCGCTTATTACACCTTGCAATTTCAAGACACCAATTTAGTGCTCTAAATCGGATACAATTTAGGGTCGGTGAGTGAGAAAGAGAGAGTGAGTAATCACACTACACTAAATTGTACCCTAAGTCGAGTGCTGTAGGGTACATTTTAATGTAGTGTGCTCACTCGCTCTCTCTCTCACTCACAGACCCTAAATTGGTACCTAAATTGGTTCCTAGAGTAACCTAGAGTAGTCGATTTAGGGTACAATTTAGTGTAGTGTGATTACTCGCTCTCTCTCTTTCACTCACGGACCCTAAATTGTATCCGATTTAGAGCCCTAAATTGGTGCTCTGAAATTGTAATAAGCGCATAATTGCGCAACGCATTAAGGCTTGCTTAGCTCACGTTAGCTAATGGTTTGAGCTCGCTAACCGATAGTGTCTTATGTCGAGAAGACTCGACAACTCGATGGAAGTTATTCGACGGTTCGTATTATGCTAGAATTATGTACGTTATTATTATAATTTTTCGTTGTTTGTTTGTTACTTCGACACGCGTAGGTACGCCGTGATTGCGAAATACCGAAACTGGAGGGAAATTTTGAATGCTTTGAAAGTTTGAAGACAACTGATCCGGCTCCGGAAACAGGAGAGGTCTTTAATGTAGGTACCTACGAATAACGTTCCAGAATGCGCGTTTGTAGTTCTTTCTTCAACTACATCTTATTCACAAAGGAATCAAGGTAGGTACATAGATTGGGTATCCTTGCGTGTGATTTTTGTAAAACAGAACGTTTTTATATGATATTCTGTGTGGTGCCCTTTCCAGTCTTTCCAGATAAACTTTTAATGCGATTCAACGGCTCGGCGAGGTGAATAAATTTAAATTTTCTTATTGCACCGATCGCTATTATTGTATCAGGTACATACGACAGGTAGAAATGTGACAATAGGTGTCTCAATAAATCTGCTCTCCGTAATGTTCCATTGTTGAGCGCTTTAAGACGTCGCTGTGTCTGCCAGATGCTCGGCTCTTTTGTGTTTCTCCCCATAGCACTGTGGTCTGTGCCCTGTGAACACAAAATCACCGAGAATTTCGTCGGATAGGTCGCACATGTGCTGCGCTCGTTGCGATATTTCTACCTGATCCCGAGTCCTAATACGCTCAGAATTTTTTATGCAACTAGGTATAACTCTGGTGAAGACCTTCTTTGTGAGTTTCTATATTTTTCGAGATGTATTTTATGTTTTGTAGTGTTCTTTTTTTCATTTCAAAAGTGATCATAGATTTTATTGTAAAATTCTCTTTTCAAATTTCTCGTTTTATTATTTTGTTTCCGTTTAAAATAGAAAGGAAGTAACGTTAACAATGCACCCTTCACCATGTTGTGAGAAATTCAAATAAAATTGTCAATGAACTTTTTCTTTTGTATTTATAATCCTCAAAACAATAGCATAAATTTATTTGTAAAGCATTCATTAGAATTCGGTAGCTAGGTACATAAATGGTATAATTTACCTATCAGTACACAATTGTTATGGAGGATTAGCGCGTATCTCTAGGATTTTCGGTTATCTACTTACCTTATTTGTATTTGTATGTTTCCTTTGATAAGTAAATAAACTATTGAACGTGTTACGGACGAACGGAACTAGGATTTTTGGTTGTTTGCGAAGCATATCCTCGTATATCTTTCCTAGGTTTGAAATTATATTTGCCAATTATATAATGACACTAGCTGTCCCGCACAGTTTCACCCGCGATAATTTCGATGTTCCCGCAGAATTGTTCCATACAAACTTTGCAACTTTGCTATTTTTTATTCTTTTTAGGGTTGAATTTTCAATAATCCTTTCTTATCGGATGCCTACGTCATACAAAGAACACACCCTCCAAATTTCAAGTCTCTACGATCAGCGGTTTAGGCTGTGCGTTGATCCATCAGTTATTCAGGACAAAGCATTTTATATGTATAGATTAGTACCAAAACATCATCGTACATATATTTATTTCGTACATTTACCGTTTTTCGCGCTTCACTTTCAGAATAAAGTTCTTTAGATAAATAAATAAATAAATTGTACACTACCTTCAACCTGTATCTTTACTTTTCTCTCTCAACGTCCTTTGTCAACATTTAAGGGTATTTAATTAGTCTAAGTGCAAGTCGAACTATAATTGTGTATTGTTCTTTTAATGTTAAATATCTATTAATGTTGAAATAAAGAAAATAAAAGTAAAATAAAACTTGCCCAAGGTCACAGTGCGTTGCAGAGAATAGGTACTCTAAATTCACGCGGCTTAAATGGCAGACTAAAGCTATGTACATTATACAGAGTTAGAGTGCATAAATGATGAAGCACTGAAGCCGGTCTCTCCGGTCCTTTCAGACGGCACGGCGCGGCGCGTCGCTGCAGAAATAAACGCGACAAACTTGGCATCGCACCTAGGCCCAGCGCCCTGTGCCAGATTATTATAGGTGCACTAAACAAAACACATCCAAGTAGACTACGGAAGTATTTGGCGGGAATCGAAGTTTTTTTTATGTCATAGGGGGCAAACGGGCAGGTGGTAGACGGTAAACCTGTTGGTAAGTGATTACCGCCGCCCATAGACTTCTGCAACACCAAAAGGCATGCAGCAGGCGCGTTTCCGACCTGGAATGGGGATGGAAACTGGCTTTCGAGTGGGGCTGCCGGAACAAGGCCGTAACATACCGTTAGGTGCTTGGCTACAGATTTACAACTTGAAGGTGGTAGCTAGTCAGCTGGGCACTAGAAAGTGCCCTACCATCATGCGAAGTTAGCGGTTCTTTAATTTTCGTGTCGATGGAAAACAGTTAAAAGAGGATTTTGTTGTTTTATGACGCTGTATCAGACCTTAGTTTACGTAGGGGCAGTTTTTATGTGCGCAACGATTTGCAATTTCAAACCGTACAACGATGCTAATAGCTTATAGTAAACATATTTTATTTTTCTTGAAACTAGCTAAATTCGAAAGTTCATAAAAGAAGTAAATACTAGCGAGCGGTCTACATACTGATCCTCAAAAATGGCATTGCAGGAAGGTCGAATGTAATGTTACATTCGCTTGGCTACATGGGAGAGTTGCGACTTGCGTCTTATTTACAATCAAATAATTGTTCCTTCCTTCGTTAAGTACCTACAAGTAGTTCAGAAAACCATCAGTTTCCCTACTTTACCAAATACAAAAAAAAAATTAAAACTAGTTCCTAAGCTATAGAAAGCTTCTCTGTGTCAAAGGGATCCGACTGAAGAAGCACTAACTAAAAGTGTAATAATTTCTGTTTCCTGTTCAAAGCTACTCACATGCTACTCTGAATTAGGAAGAAAAATTATATCATAATAATTTAATAGTAATACTTAGTACCTTTTTGGTATCAAATATGAAAGCTCTATTTGCTTTCTCTATCGCATCTATCGTTATTATGTATTGAAGGTTTTTTAAATTTGAGCAATCGACTTGACTCGTTTCTAGATTATTCAGCGAAAGCCTTGCGAAAGCCGATCTAGGTGCAATGACTTTACCGATGCCCAAATAGTCGACTAGTTCTTGACCACTTTTTGGAAATCTGTTAATTTTATTACCTAGACATATTAATTTTACTCCTTATTTTCCACTCTAATGGGCAGCTTAAGTATTATATTATGTTTAAGTGGTTATATGTAGGTATACCTACAAGTGAATATTAGTTGTCAAGTTAATGCATTTGTCGTAAACGCTAGAAATAATAGATTCTTAAACAGAGCAATATATATAATATATTTGAATAAATTGATGTTTCTTAGTCGTTTCGTTTTAAATCATTTAACAATTTTGTTTTCTAATAGCGTTATCATCGACCCAAGAATGTAACTCGTATATATTACGTGTAGACGAGTATCGCACAGCATTACTTTTAAGCTCTCCGCCTTCTTTGTATAATTAGGCTATTCCATTTCAGAAGTGGGATTTAATTTATTTATGATTGAATCTCTAAAACTTATCATTAATACGGAATAAGTTGAAAACCAACAAAACGTTTCCGTGGGCTGGACGTTATTATGCATAATATGTGAAATATCATCGGTTTCATATCCAACATGGTATGTTATTTACATATCACGTGGGCAGGTGATTTAATGTGTTGACATTTTTTACATAATTATCGCCTAATACGTGGGACGTAGGTACCTACTGAAAGTTTTTGGAACTAGCGATTTACAATGAATTGGAACTTAGAATATTTATTTATTTGCATTTTCTTTTTTTCATTTTAGCGTTATTGCATATAGGTTTTTAGTTTTTACATTAAAGGTGAGTTGAAACTCAGAAAATGTTTGATCTATGACTAAAGACTAAGAGTTATTTAGTGATGAAGCGCGATCTGTTAGCTCTATGTATAATCAGCACCTAAATGATGCACTATTGACAGTCGTTGAATCTTATTTCAAAAGTACCTAATACAGTTCAGCAAGTATCAAATTTGTTCACATATTTTTGATGCGCCGATTGTACTTCTGGTTCAATGAATTTAAACGTGTTTTCGTGTTCGTCTTCAAGACGATTCACGTGAGGCGAGGCTGGCACACGACAGCGGCTACCGAAACTTTCATCGATGTTCTACGACAAGTGACAACTAATTCAATTGGATAGCTAAACTACACGTCAGTAAATTGTTAAGATGTTGGGCATAGACACGAACCGAGTGCACTCATTAGTGCATTACACAATTTTGCATCTGCGTCGAACTTTTGAGTTTGGAAACTTTGCATGAGTTCGCACTTCTAATGCACGGAAGTTTTAAAGTGACAGCGTGTGGAGTGTGGCAAAAAATGATGTGAGAAGGGCAATTATTAGCAGCGTATAATATCGTTTTACAGGAGAAGAACGCTGGATGTATTTGATGAACGAAAATCAAAAGAAAAAGTAAACCGACAAGGTAAGGTGGGTTTATACAACCTAATTTATTTTTAGCGAAGTGTCTATTGGCTGATGATACAACTGCATTTTCCATAATTTATATTTAAAGGTACATCGAAAGTAATATCACTTCTAGCGGATACATCATATACCTATTTTTTTTTTCAAGAAACATTTCAAGAAAATCAGAAATAGACTACACAACAATATAATGTGGGCAAGGCATTAGTATGGGAGCTATAATGAGTGGTGACGTAAGCGTGTTCCGATGTGATCGACGGTGCGCGGCGGTGCTGTAGTGCTGTGTAGTAAACATGCGTAATTCTCATTCACAGACGAGGCCGGCACCCGCGAGTGTGTGCGAGAGAGCCGCGCGCACGCACCCAGGGGCCCTCATTCACTATGACCAATAACATTCCTTGCCCATAACGTGCAGTGTGCACCACAATAAAACAACCCTAAACGCTTCAGGGTTCATTCTTCGGTTTCAATTGGTTTTGCGATTACAATATACACGTACACGTCTTTTTGACACCTACAATATCTAGCAATCGACCAAAAGCAAGCAAAGCAAGCTATCTAAACATGATCAGTTAATCAAAAAACCTCTATGTTTTGGATTGAAATCGAAAAATGATAACAACAAATGATATATAATGCCCTACAGAGGGGCTATTATGTAACTATTGGCGGTTGGTATGGCGGTTTCGCGTTCCAATATACACGTTTTAACACCTACAATATCTAGCAATCAACCAAAATAAACATACTTCAAAAGTTGAAGCTGTCTGAACATGATTTAATCATAAAATCCAAATTTTTCTTTCTGAAACTGGAATATGATAGAAATGAAACAAAAATTACATAATTGCCCTGCAGATGCCAAAATATTAGAAATTAATATTCTGTGTGCCATAAGACACGTTGAAAATATATGTTATTAAAGTGAAATTTTTAAGAGCACGAGGGAAAAACATTTTTTGTGGCGCGTTATTTTAACGCGACGCGTTATGGTCGTAGTGAATAAGTGCACAGCGAGCTTCATTTACCTTCTGTATACACTCGTATATCTACAGATTACAGATAGACCAATACGGTATTATGAAGTCATACCCCACCGAAGATTCAGTTACCTACACTTGCACTGTTCGATGTTCGATGATGATTGTTTTGACTTCTATCTGTACCATGTTGTGTCTATTACGTTACAACCATGGTGGACGTCATATACAAGTTTAAGTTTCATTATTATATGTAACTCTTTATTGTTCAAGCTATAATAGTCTACATTAATGATGGATTCTTAAATCTTGCCTTGTATTACTTTTAACGTAAAGTTTTCAAAGCAATGCGGTAAAATAACTATACATACTTACATAATATAGTGGGAGCAAAATTTGCAACAATATCAGACATTATTATAAAATATCTACGTCCATGTGCATATGATTAAAAAGAAAGTTTATCAATGGCCATTACAGTATTCAACGGTGCACACTCTCAGACTAGTTGTGACTTGTTTGCAAGTAAAGAGGTCAATACTACAAGAACCTGTTTTTTTTTTTTGTTGAAGATATTAAAATTAAGCCACTTGGGGTTCACTGGACACCGCCGGATACTTATTTGACGGCGCACTTGACGTGCCGATGCCGCTTCACTTCCGTGTGAGTTTTCCCCGAGAGGAAATCACATGTTCCATCTACGTTAATAACGTATAAATGATATTATCGGTTTAATTGCTCGCTTCCTTGGAATAGAAAGATTGCTCCGATTGCCCAGCGCGAGCCGTAAAACCTCACCAGTATTCAATGTGTCAAATTGTCTATGGTTATTAACCATTTAACGATTAACAATCTTAATACTTCATTAATCATTCGGATGCTCCGCCACGAAATTTTGATTGGCCATAAAATTAGTTAACGAATCTCAAATGAGATTCCAATGCTCTTTTTCCGATGTTAATTGAACGATTTGACTTTTCTTTTGTGGAGATTACCATAAACGTGTGACGCCATGCTAACAGTACTTTAGTAGTGTCAGACGGAGAATTCTCAATGGGTTTCGGTGAATGGAAGTCGTGTAAGCGCTTATTTGCATAAATATCCCATCATAATTTAGTGCTATGTTGCCAACTGGCAGATGTGCATTCGTATATTTGTCATCAACACCCGAATTCGTATATAATTATGTACAAATCAGGAAACATGATTTCCTTTATATGTTATTATAATACTTACACAACATTTAAATTTTAACGGTATTTATTTATTGAATATTTTGCTCTACTATCAGCTGAACATGTTTAATTTGATATTGATATACCTACCATTCATATTTGGCATTAATAATTTAAAATACACAGGTGTGTGATAGCGATATTATTATTATGTTAAGTATTTTAAATCCGTTTGAACGGTGAATAAATAACAGTCGCAATTCTTATTAAATCTTCATCTTCAAACCGCCGCACTCAGAGTCGACTTTAATGGTTACTTAGTTAAGTACAGATTTTTAAAACAAAACTGCCGCAACCAGACAAGTTTAATAAATTAATGTTAATTGGCAATTAACTAATTAAGTTACATCTCATTAAATGCCAACTAACACTAATTTACTGAACGTCTCTGATTGCGGCAGTTTTGTTTTAAAAATCTATACTTAACTAAGTAATCATTAAAGTCGACTCTGAGTGCGGCCGTAAATCACATTTATTCTCCCATGCTACTTTTATGCCTCTAGTGTTTACATACGATTAGGTATATAATACGCAAGAAGTAAAAAAAGCTATATATTTTTCTCTCCGAGTTGGACTTTGCACGCTCTTTGTGCGACAATGTAAGTACTGTTCCCTGTATAATTGGTCGCCTTCGCTGACGGGTTAAGTGCGTTTTTAACCCTTACTTATCTAATCGAAAATTAATGTATCGTACAGCTAGCTATATACTACTAATATGTACATAGTTAAAAATGGAAAATGGAAGATCTATAATAGGGATGTTGCCTACTTTTGAAAATCAAAATTCTAATTAGTCCGTCAGTTAGAAAATAAAAAAACAATAGAGACGTAGTTTTTGCTTTTTTAAATAAATTAAAATATTCAGAGATAAAGCGCATTAAAGTTTAGGATGAGGAGGTCGTGACGTCACTAACCGCAAAACAGCCATACAAACTGTCAGAATAGTGACGTCACGCGAAATTTCAACTCAATATATCGCCGTTATTTTTTGATTACGTAAAAAAAGAAAAAATACGTGTCCAATATTTTTTAATAATCTACAAGACGGACTAAAAAATAAAAATCAGTCAACATGCCCATTAGCTGTTTTTGTATAGATCATAAGTACATACTAGTTTTAATTGCGCGTCTAGTCTTCCTAAACAATCTATCTATACTAATATTATAAAGAGCAAAAGTTTGTGAGTTTGCGACGTTGAAGGGGGTAATCTCTTGATCTACTGAACCGATTTTGAAAATTCTTTCACTCATAGAAAGCTACAGTGATCCTGAGTGTCATAGGGTACTTTTATTCCTGAATTCCCGCGGGAACTCAGAATTTCCCGCGGGTAAAACCGCGGGGGTCAGCTAGTAAATAAATAAAATGAAGGTTAGGAATCTGATACAAAATGTTGTTTTTTCCAATGTTGTTTACTGTTATAATAAAACATCGAGGCCTGTTATGTAGCTTGCTATAACAGAATCGATACAGATGAGTAGCGAATAGTGAATCACAATTCAATTTGTATTTTCGCAACGTGCGTTTCATCAATTACATTGTATTACATTATTTATGGTCCGTGCCAGAGGTGTGGTGTTAATTCGCTGTCGTCAGTCAACCTACCAGGTTAGGAGATCCGACGATACTATACGTTCTATCTTCAGTATAATTAATATCAAACATTAGCTTACCACCTACATATATTTAGATACTAGCTGTGCCCCGCGGTTTCATCTGCGTTAATGTCGAAGATCCCGCTGGAATTCCGGGATAAAAAGTACCCTATGTCCTTTTCTGTACCTCTAACAACGTGTAGTATGCAATAATTAATTCTATTTCACCCGCGTTAATTTCGGAGATCCCGCTGGAATTCCGAGATAAAAGGTAGCCTATGTTCTTTTCCATGTCAAAGGCTACATGTATGCCAAATTTCATCCAAATCCGTTTAGCAGTTTTTGCGTGATTGAGTAACAAACATCCAAACATCCACACTTTCACATTTATAATATTAGTAGGATTAATGTTTACAATCGAACTCTTATCAGTCCACCCTCGCCCATTTCCATGCTAATGGACCGCGTCGGTGTCCTCCAACGCATTATTTCGCAATATTCATCAATTACACTGGAGATTGCCTCTCTCCATAGAGCTGAAGACCATAGAGTTCGCGTTTCTCAATACTTCTAACAGTCGGAGCGCGTGGGCGACGCGACGGTGACCTCTCGCCGCGCGTGGGGTGAACTTTCTACCGCTATCTATTTGCCCGTTTCACAGATCTAGTTGATAGCTATCTCTTAGCTTTGTTAATGCTTCGATATTTGTCCATTTGTCTGTCTCGATCGACGTTTATCCTATTCCATTGTACCTACTACGTAATTCTGTTGTTTCAAACTAGTTCACTAGTCCCTTTATTATTGTGCATACCGAAGTGAAACTAGCGCTTCTCGCTTTAAAAATTATATTTTGTAAGATATTTTATACGAACGTTTGATGATAAATCTGCAGTATTTAAATTAAGATATGATAATATTAGTTTGACTCCCGTATGCCTCTTATCTAATATCCCAAATATTCCAGTGTAGGTATGTTTTTTCATTCGGTCAACTTTCGTAGTTGATTCCCATGGGTATTTGTTTCTTTATACGTACACAGGTACACAATAATCATGTGCCGAGTGATCTAAAGCATGTCCGGTTACACCGCATATTATGTATATTCGACGTGTCGTGTTACAATAAAAAAAATATTGTAATGTTCGTTGACAAAATCAATCTCTTGGCTCTGTCATAGTTTTTTTTTTTGCTTTACATCGGATCGAATGGTTCGCTCCTATCTTATTACCTTACATATTGGTCGTTGACTGAAATATATCGAATTTCCTCCACATATTATTTTAGTATTGTTTGTTTTTTCGCTATTGTTTCGTCGAACCTCGACGAAAGAGTTCACCACGCTCGCTCACCTCTCGTATTGATTCGTCGATTTCAAAACTATGCGTCCAAATTTCTCGTTTTCAAACATTTATGTGCTGTCAAATATTTTCTGACAGTTTTCGAATCCGTTGGGGTCATTCAATCAAATCTCATGTGAGTGTCAAACTATCTATTAAAAGTTATAACGTAACGGTCGAGCGTCGGCCGCGGGTCAATATTGATGTGTTCCCGAACGGCTAATGATACGGAAGCCACCTACGCGTTGCCATAAACATGAGACTGATGCGGCCAATGTGGTTTATCTGACACTTTACGGAGATTCGAATTGATTAGAGAGAGCAAACTCAATCGAAATGTTAGATACCTAAAACTGCTGTCTTTTAAAAAAAAAACTTTTTTTTACTAAACTATCTAATAATGAATAGAAAAATATGCAAATACCCTAGTGATTTTTTGTAACGGAGCTCAGGTTCTTTTATACTATATTACTCGAAACAATAAAATATAACCATAGGATATTTTTCTAATATGCGAATACCTGTTCTAATCGACAATTAAATTTTATTAGTCACAATAAACGGCATTGTTAATTGTAGTTGTCCACAATTTAAAAATTAAGACGCACACAAAATGAACTGACTCTCGAATATTAGATACGATTGAAACATGCAATCTCCTAATTTTATGTCGTGTGTCCAATGCAAAAATGTGCAAAGTTTTGGGTCAAACCGATTATGTTGCTGTTTGACAGGTATATAAATTGATTGGTACTTATCGGGCGTAGGCTAGGACTATCTCCACACCGCAGGCATGAATTGCGCCTCACTTGAACGACTTTGCGGTTTAACGAATGAAAATGTGATACTTATTATGTATCCAATAAAAAAAATATTCGTAAAATGGCTTCCATATTAGCTTAAATTCCGATGTGATTTAAACGACTAGTGCCAGCACTTTAAACCTAAGCAATCGTCATGCAATGCTCCACTTGTTTGCCCTTGTAAAATGCCCTTGTAAAAATTGTGATATTTTAGTAAAAATAATGTAATTTTACTTTGTAGAAAATGTGAAACCTATCAAGTATTTTTTTTTTTAAATAAATTTATCAGTAATGTTCTGTTAATGGTTATCAGCGTAAGGCTTGGTTGACCTATTGTCGAGTCACGTGTATCGAGATTTGTGACAGCATTACTAGCCTTGCCTAATTGATCATGCTCTAGTTTTGGGCATTAATGTTATGGACAGATTCTACCTACTTCCTTTTTTTATGGACTTGTTAAAGAAGTCACCACTGTCGTTTTACCTTTAACACATAATAATATTAAAGTTTATTGCAATATACAACATTTACAAAGGAGAGAAAGAAACTTTTGGCCTTAGGCATAATATCATATGGTCTCGCAAGCCGAAATACGATTCCACTCGAGGCAATATTACTGCACCCAAAGTGAGTTCAACTTTCGGCGAACTGTGGGCGGGGAGCGCAAGCCGTGCCTTATTGTACATCTGACCGACAACATTGCTAACTCGATCAATTTTGAACTTAAATATCGATTGTGTTTTTTCGTTACACGTGCCTCGCTGTACATATTTTCAATGAGTATTTAACGATGTATGTAATATAAATTTTAATGAGTATTTCAATGCGCGATTTTATAGTGCCGTAACAAATCTGCCGATCATCCCACTCGAGGTGTAATTGTAATCATCGCGTGGCGGGTCGCTCGTTTGTCTCTGCAGCCAGCGCTGTTCGCCTACACACTATCGTTGAACGAGATTGCGTTGTCAATCACTTGTAAGACATTGGCATTTTTGACATCTAAAGCTTCACCTCTGTCAGTATTCATAATACTTCGGAGATTATGGTGCATTAATTACAAGCTCTTTCTTTTCAAATCGATATTTGTTTGTGCTACAGCTCTAGTAAATAACTTTTGATTAATTTGTCATCTTTTGTAATCCAAGTCCATATGATTAGTTTCTCCTTCAATCATGTTACATTTCGGATTCGATTACGACCTCTTTTATATGTTTTCTGTTTTAGTTATCACTAGCACTGCCGCCTGTCGTAGGTACCTAGATCAATCTTACGATTTCTCTGTACCTAAATGCGATTATGAACTATAGTATAACTGACTTTAAAATTGCATTCTTTTTGAAATGAAACTTCTTCAGGCACGGATAAAATATATGCGACTATAGTAACCGCTCGGGCTCCAATTTCTCCTTTAATCGTATCAAGATTCAAGATTCGTCTCACCAATATCCCAGTGTCTTACAAGATTATGAACTCTGAGTGGTTTTCTTTCTAAACTGTCTCTTTTCCATTGATGGTGAACGGTAGTGGTAGTATTGGGAATTCGATTGCCATGTAGGTACTTGGCCAAATAAAACCGGTGTTTATCGTTTCGCGATAAGGCGACATTGCACGATATGATAGTGCACGACTGGTCGGAGTGTGTGTAGAATTTTTGTTGACAATGGCCGCACCCCTACAATTAAGATTATCGGCGCATGATTAGCTGATTACCGACGACTTCTACGCTGTATTTATTGCGCAGTGTTCCATTTACGACTCGTAGTACGATGACAGCCTAAAAATAGTAAGTAAGAGTTTGGTTGCGTGCTGCAATTATTTTATCATTCGGTTTTTTTATATTTTTTATGTTTTGTTAATAATAAAATTATTTAATAAAACATACGATACTTACGAAATTTAAAGAAGACACATCCAAATTGTGAAGTAGAGTTTCACAATCTAAATGCTTAAAAATGGTATCTGAATTGCGATAAATTTGAATGGCAATCATAAAATATAGGTAGGTACCTTTGCCACAAGATTTTACATAAATTTTAAAGGTAGAAAAGCAGGAATTATTCAGTCAAAAAACTTTGATCTTATTGCCTAATTCCTACATTGCTGATTTCTCTGTCTGAATAATATGTTTTCGGAATCTAATTTTACCCCTTTTGTGAGTAAAATGACTAACTAAATTTTGATATTAGACTAGGATTTAATGTAATTTTACCATAAAAAATAGATTTTGATGCGCGGCCGAAGAAATGAGAACTCCTGCGCTTTAAATAGCATCAGATGCGTCAGAAATGTAGCTAAGTAGTAGAGGTACATGTTTGTCTCAACTCTCTTATCGAGTTTTAGTGCACATTGACAATTATAACGTGTAATCTCTATCGCATTCCGACGAACGCTCCATTCATTACTGGAGCTGATAGTGACGCTTTGTTGTTGTTGTGATTCTGTGCGTCTATACTCTATAGTGCTAAATGGAACAACTCGGCTGCCCTACGGTAAAACAAAGTAATTGCAGCTGAATAAAGCAAGCAACCGGAGCAAAAAACCGGAAATCGCTTAATTTAAAACAAACCTTCGATTTTCTTAGTTTTAATTACTGTAATTAAGCCTTTTTGATGGTTGTTGCAGCTGAATAAATTTTACAGGAGAAGCAATACGCAGGAAATTGCTATACCTAAAAACAAATCTTCCTTAGTTTAACAATTTTATTAATTTTAATTTCAATAAGACTAAAGTCTTTTAGATGGTTGTTAGTATGTAGCCAACGTCGTTATGCGTGAAAAGTGGCGAAAATATAAAAAAACTCATTACAAAGAAAAAACTTACACTTGCTTTGTTTTTCCGTAGAGCAGCCGAACTTGTTATAATGAATTCTATAGCTCTTCATCTCTTAAAGTGTTCACAGGAGTGAAACAAACGCCACCGATCCTAAAAAAATATAATATTTTCTTAGATATTTCATTCTAGCTGTGCCCTTCGGTTTCGGCCGTGTTAATTTGATGCTCCGCTCCTATTGTTCGTAGTATGATATACATATAACCTATAGCCATCCGTATATCATAGGTAAATGGACTATCCGACACAAGAAGAATTTTTCAATTCGAACCAGTAACTCCTGAGATTTGCGCGTTCAACCAAACTATAACTTTGTAATACGAGTATTAAGATATATTATAGTATAGATAAAATAAATCGATAATAGAATAGAATTGATATGTAACAGTTATGTAGCTTAAATGTTGATGATGATAAAAGATTGTTTACGAATGCACAAGACGTGTTGATATTGACAAAGGAGGCGATGTTTTTTTACGAAAACTAAATCGAGGGTCGCAGTAATAATTATTATATTATTTATTGAATTGAGATAAATATCACAAAAAAACACAGTTACCTAAAAGCCAATAAATAATACTGTAAATTACAATCTGCAAAAACTAATAATACTCATCTTCTATACTATAATAAAAGAGTAGAATCCGCGATTCTGTACATTGAATATTTTTACCTAAAATTGAAAGGGGCGATAAAAGAAGAGTAACCAAGCCCAAAAAAAAAAATGTTGTAAAATTATTTTCTGTCTGTCTGTCTGTCTGTATGTTCGCGATAATCTCCGCATCTTCTGAACCGATTCTCATGCGGTTTTCACAGGTAGATTAAACTTAGCTTAGAGCTACATATAGGCTTTGTTTCATTGAAATCGGATGTCGGGAAGAAAAGTTGTTGTAAAAAAACCTTTCATGCGGGTGAAACCGCGGGGCACAGCTAGTCGTAATAAATGATGACAATGAAGGTCCCTCATCAGAAGTTGTCTCGGTGTGCAGCGTTGGGTCGCAATGAAACTCCATCAGAGCTTCAGCAAACTCAGCCAAACGCTCCCTAGCCTGGCCACCTAGTTCCTTTCTTATACCTACATACTTATTCTGACCTATGTATTCTAACTTCAAAAATGCGAATGTGAGTTTTTTTGGTTTGCTACGTTTTCATGCCTTAACTTAACCGATCATCATGAAATTTTGCATATACGTCGTCAGGGATACAGAAAAAGATAAGAGGCACTTTTTATCCCGGAATTCCCGCGGGAACTCTGAAATTGACGCGGCTAAAATCACGGGGAACATATAGCAGATATATGTACCTATAAATATAATTGATATGATTCGTATTGTTCCTTGTGCCTCTCTAATATGGCGAAGTTAGCGTTAAGTAGGTACCTACTGTAAGATAAAACCACTTTTAAATTGATTTGTTTTATCATATCAATTGCTTTGTTAAACATTTATGGGCTCGTGTCGTGTGTCATTGTATCACGTGTGTGCGGCGTGACGGTTCTCGGCATTCTCTAATCAATCAGCTGGTCTGGAGACCGATTTTTGAATCGCTCGAATGTCTTAAGTGAAATCAATTCACATGTGAAATTCAATTCACTGAATCCCGTTTTGTCATATTATTGAATCATTCGAATACGGTGTTGCTGTTTTCTGAAACTCCTTTATTAGATTTGTTTCATTTGAAGCAGAATATTTGAAAACCGGAAGGTAACTTTCATAGATTTTCATAAAACGGTACTTAATCGGACTTAAAACGAAACGTTCTTGATGTTGTCAAACTATCAATCATGTCAAATTAAGAATATTCCTTTTTGGAAGTCGGTTAAAAAAATAATAATTAGTCCTCGATACCATTGTCATTAATGAGAGTGACGTTAATCCTACTAATACGTATTATAAATGTGAAAGTGTGGATGTTTGGATGTTTAGATGTTTGGATGTTTGTTACTCAATCACGCAAAAACGGCTGAACGGATTTGGATGAAATTTGGCATGCACGTTGTCAGGGGTACAAAGAAGGACATAGGGTACTTTCTATCCCGGAATTTTCGCGGGAACTCCGAAATTACCGCGGGTGAAACCGCGGGGGACAGCTAGTAAAGAATATTTACGATATGTTTTAATAATAATAATAATTCAACAACAATAGACCATTACCGAACCTACGCAACTGATTGCCATCTTAGATTACTTTTACGTAAAGCACCAATTCCTGGTAGTCAATTGGTATGTGATAAATTAATTAACATTCCACTATCTATACCTACCTATATTATTAGATTGTATTAGAATTGTATACATGCCGTTTCTTTACATTGGAAATATTTAAATATTTTACAGGAAATGACTGGATTTATTTTTGGAAAAGTTTATTTGTATGTTGGTTTGGTTTTGAATGGTGAATGTTTTGATATAACTTTTCACTCACACAATGAAGAGGTCCCGATGAAATCCCGAATATGTACAATGTACATAATTTTTTGTGATTTTTAATAGGTACGTTTATACTAGTATTATAAAGAGAAAAGATTTGTTTTTTTTTGTATGTTTGTTTGTAATGCCTAACTCAAATATTACTGAACGCAATTAAAAAGTAGTTCTTTTACTTATAGGAACATACAGTTTTATCAGTTTTATCTTTAGTGGTTTTTGTATGTTTTTATACAGGATGTGACCTCAGAGGTTAGTTCGTGGATTAATGTTATTTTATAAGTTACTTCACTCTAAATAGCTAACAGTGTGTTTGAACATAGCCGCCATGACGAAAATTAGCACCAGCGGTAATAATTAATCAATCGATTCATGCCGTATGCGGTATGACATCATCTATCTCAAATAGGAATTCGGAAATAATAGGCCACGAGTTTTCATCTCAAGTCAAACATACAGGATGGAGACCCGACGATTGTTTTTAAATTTTTTTTAAACTGATTTAGTATCTGCGTCGCTTATTGCATAAAATGTATTAAAAAATATATAAAAAAACGCCTCATACATTCATACATACATATTTTTCATGCTCATGTTGCCAATTACAGTTTTATGTACGTCAAGACAATGATAGAATTATCGCATTTATTTTTAAATGCTATAATTTTACAATTATCGCTCACTTTTTTTTTATTAAAACATCGTTGACTTCATCTAAGTATTAGATTTAGCGAACAAACCTCACGCAAATGAGCCGCAAAAGTAAAAATTCTGGATTTTCTGTCCATTGTTTTTTTATAAATTTTATGCATTATTAATACCTAATAGCATCAAAATAATCTTCCGGACACACTCAACGTTTCCACCCTGTATAGGTTAGGTTGAGAATGTTGAGATAATCGTTCGCGCCGTAAATATTCAATTTGCGTCCAGTTATGACGTTTATCAGTGCCACAATGAACTCCGGTTGTTTCCTCTCGCTAAAAATAGTTTGATCAAAATAATTAGTTTTCTGGCTGGCGCCAACAATTGGGATGTGGACTACTTTTGAAAATCAAAATTCTAATTAGTCCGTCAGTTAGAAAATAAAAAAAACAATAGACACGTATTTTTTGCTTTTTCAAATAAATCAAAATATACAGAGATAAAGCGCTTTAAAGTTTAGGGTGAGGGGGTCGTGACGTCACTAACCTCTAAAACCGCCATACAAACTGTCAGAATAGTGACGTCACGCGAAATTTCAACTCAATATATCGCCGTTATTTTTTGATTACGTAAAAAAAGAAAAAATACGTGTCCAATATTTTTTAATAATCTACAAGACGGACTAAAAAATAAAAATTAGTCAACATGCCCATTAGATAAACTCCGCCGAGAAAAGTAATAATTAAAAACATCATCATCACCGGACCAGGGTTCGAGAGTTATTCCTCTAGGTACACTCTGTTTGCTGCGGGTTCATTAAAATAAAATCTTCCGCCGTGCCATGTCTGTCTGTCTGTTCGCGATAAATTCGAAAACTCCTGAACGGATTCTCATGCGGTTTTCACCAATCGATGGAGTGGTTCATGAGGAAAATTTAGGTATAAGTACCTATAACTGATTACGGTTTTGTGTAAGTAAATTGATTAAATTTGGCATACCTACTACACGTTGTCAGGGGTGTACCCCTGGTTGATGTACCAAAGGACACAGGGTACTCTTTGTCCCGGAATCTCCGCGGGAACTCCGAAATTAACGCGGATGAAACCGCGGGGAACAGCTATAGTTTGTGATAATTGGATTGTTTTGTGTTTATTTTGCATAGGTACCTACTCTGATGCCGTTTCTAAAAGTGTAATTCTTACACCTCACATCTCTATCTACATTATGATGTATTTGCTATCGGTCGGTCGGTCGTGTCGTCGTCTTGTGAACACGAATGTAATGCAAATATTGGTGTACCCGTACCGTAGTACACCTATCTCGCCACTCGAAATGTTGTTGCCCTCGGCTTCATAATGTTTACCATACTTGCTGTTTAATAATATTGCTGTGTGCTGGATCCGATATAGGTATAGATCTAATCTTTATTATTTCCCTGCGGTGACACCCGCGTTCATTTCGGAGATCCTGCGGGGATTCCGGGGTTAATATCTCTGTGTCCTTCTCTGCGCCCCTGACATCGTGTATGCCAAATTTCATGATGATCGGTTGAGTAGTTAAGGCGTGAATGCGTAACGAAGTACTTTTTCCGACACTTTCATTATTATTATTATAGTTATATTTAAACCAATTCACACTAAATCTTGATAAACTATATATCTAAACCTTCCTCATGAATCACTCTATCTATTGGTGAAAACCGCATGAAAATCCGTTCAGTAGTTTTTGAAGTTATCGGGAACAGACGGACAGACATGCGGCAGACAGGACTTTGTTTTACAGTATGTAGAGTTTTTTTTTTATTTATTAAAACCAATGTAATAAAAATACAAATTTCAATCATTCAGCTTTCATGTGATAAATGATGGGGTGCAGTGCAACCCGATATGTTAAGTTGGTTACGTGTGCTGCTGACCGCGGACCACGCCAAAGTCGAATGGTTCACTCAAATAGAAGCTCTGCTCGGCAAGCTACGTCGAATTTGTCATAATCAGACAGAAATCGGTTCAGTGGTGTTCTGCATCTGAACTAGTATCACGGCAAAGTTTATGTGAAATTCATTTTCACCGGCTTCGTTGGTGATTATTAATAATAACCGGATATTATTAATAATCCTCAAATGTTACATTGATCGTAACATTTTCCTCGCGTCTCGGTTTCCAGTTTTCTTTGCATTTGACAAGTGGTTTTTCCCTCTATCAGAAGGTGCGTTAGCCTGTATGTTCTACACTTACTGTCGTAAAACATAAATTCTTGTTTATCACATAATATATAGTAATATCGTCATAAAACGTTTGTTGGTTCGTCGTGCGTAGAGTCTACATAGATCAGCCGCGCGACGCGACGTTATCGCGGCGCCTGCGACGCGGCCCGCCTTCAAATATTATATCCGTCGCGCTTTTATCAACGCCATCGAAACGGTAACCACGCGCAGACAGGTGACGTGCGGACTGCGGACCGGAGCGTGAAAAATTTCCCAAACAAACAAAAGCTATTTTTAAATTACACACAAACACGAGAATTCCAAGTTCCCTTAGCCAAGTTGACGATCTGTAAATGATTATTTATTGTTAACGCATAGAAAAGTAAGGAACGTATACGTACTAAGGAATTAAGGGGGCCCGTCTACTATCGAAAGACCCGCGCAAAGATTAAGGGTGTGTAAAAACTATTACGTAACCTGCATTTAACCTGATACTCCTTAATCCTCCGGGGCCACAAAAAATAGTGATGGGATCCTGTTTCGGAAGGGACCGCGACGCGTGCGGGGGACGCGGGGGCGGCGGGAGACGGCACCTCCGAGACGCGCCACTCTGCCGCCGAATAAATTATGTTCTTTGGCCCTAAGAGGCCCTTCCCCCCGTGCCGCGCCCGTCGCACCCTCGGGGCCTTATCGATCGAGTTGGATAATCCGATAGGTCGCTAGATATCGCCGGCGCCTGCGCAGCGCATACTACGATGACCTTTTGCCCCGTTAGAGCGGGATCGTAACGAAATGCCATTTGCAATAGTCACGACAGAATTGTTGTAGAGATAAACGAAAGCTTTGTGTGTGCTGTATCGTTTTTGTTAAATTCTGCAATATCACGTTAACCTAAATTTAATGTTAATAATCAATTTAAATATTGATTGATACCTATATTTTTACTAGTGATTCATAATACAATTCTAAAAGTACCTAGCTTAAAACGTTTGCATTGGAGTATTACGAATATTGTGTGTTCAATCTCTCCTTTTGTTCATATCTAAAACGAGATTGCACTGCGATGTTCGTTCTCCAGTTTGGTATTGATCGATTGCCCTTTTACTCGATATCTTTATTACAAATCGATTCGAGTACAAATTGGGTCGATATTGCGCGGCCTCGGGTTCGAAATTCGAGTACAGCAACAGCGCGCGGTGTGCGCCGAATCGTAAGCGTGCACCGCGTCGCATGCGCACGTGTGCCGTTCCGAGTCCCGGCGTGACGCGTGACGCTACGTCATTTCTACAGACCACTACCGTAGGTACCCAATAGGTAAGTACCTACCTATATCGGGTATCTTCTCTTTTTTTATGGACTTGGCACATGCTTTTACGCAAAGACATAATAAGAGAATGTCTCTTTTAATATCTTTGCTTTTACGTATAATAGGTATAATTATTTACAAGTTACATTAATAGTATATTTCATTATAAGTGCGGAAAGCCTGTCATTGCAAAGAGTTCCGACAAATGTCTACCCGAGCCGAGGCGCAGCCGAAGGTGAGGGTTGACAGTCGGAACTAGTTGCAATGACGGTTCCGCACGTGTACTGAACAACTATTTTTAATACAGTTGCGAAAAAAATGAAGAAATTTAATAAAATATCAAAAACACAACAAACTCAACTAAGTTCCAACTGTGATCAAGAGATGGCGCTAGTCGTATTAGTAATGCGAAACCTACGTTTCGCAATGCAAAAAAGTGTGTCCAAGTCGTGTCGCCATTTGACAGTTGGCAAAGAGAACGCACGAGTTCGGGAAAGGTAAACAAAAAGCTCGAGTATGTAATAGCCCACATCCCGAACGCTAAACGTCCCTGCAATACGCCACTTTTTGAGCAACTGTATTAAAAATGCATTTTTTCTAGCGTCTTTGTCACTGTCGTTGTTTTCAAAGGAATCGAGAGTGACGATTCTACTAAGGCAGGAAACAAAACTGCATCTTCTCCTGCATCAATAAGGATCTCTCTATGTATATCGATACTAGCATGATATTATGTTGAAGCGATCGACTGTCTTGGTGTTTGTAGGTATATGAACTAAGGCCGTTGTATGTGCAGGAGCGGTGAGACTGCGTCAGCAGAATTGACCCTCGGCTAGAAACGCCATGACCCATGATACAATATCTTCATACACGCTCATGAAAAAAACCGCTACTGCAAAACTTGTGATAGTAGATAACAAGTTTCATGTTCAATCATGAAAATTTTAGTCTAAATTTACACAACAAAATTAAAAACATTTCTATCGCCACAAAAAGTTAAGTTAAGTTCGCCATTTGTACTTACTGTGCAATAAAGAATAAATAAATAAATAAATAAAAATGAATAAGACGTATCTGTTACCTTCGATTCCCGTCAAAAACCCCTAATAAATACTTCGCTGAGGTTGACATTATTATTTATTTATTTTTAGGAAGACCAACAGCTTTATACATAGGTACCTACATCAAAGACTCGCGGGAAAAAAAAATTGTCTCCATTAATTAAAATTGGATCGTATTCGTATCAAGAGCTGCATGCGATACTAAAACTTCGGCGTATGTACGAGATACATTAGAGTACATTAGGAATTCTCTACGTGCATTATGTATTAGGTAATGACTTGGATTATTTGCAAATTGATATCCGCGATGAGACTTAGAACAATGCACGGACAATGGGTTATTGCGTCGGTAATTGGAATTTATGAATGGCATTTGCATATAATTCGGCTAGTGGGCGCGTCACACTCGGGTTTTGATGCGCATATTGTGACGGCACGATCCGGTCCCGGCGGTGCTTGAATCGGATCCCCGAGTTACGTTGTTACTGTTGTACCGTTACTCATTGGTGTCGCGAAAGGTTGGGAATTGGGATCGGCTGTGGCTAGGGTTCCCAAGCGGCACGCAATAATCGGGATAGATATCCTAGGTAGTTTTTTGGCGGGAATCAAAGATGGCGGTTCGGTCATTTATTTTCATGGCAATAATAAATGGTTAAAAAGGTTTTTTATGTGCTCAAGAAGATATATAACATTTCGAGCTGATTTCTTCGGTTTTCTCCAAGAGCTCGGAGAAAGTTCTTGCAGGCTATAGTACCGTGGCTTGCAATTTCAAACCGTACAACGAAGCATTTTAATAGAAAATACTTTGATTTTATTTACTTGAAACTGGCTAAATGCATTATACCTATGCGAAAGTCAATAAAAAAGAAGAAAGAAAGACATAACAAAATTTTAGTTTTTAAGTCCATCATGTAGACTAATAAGAAATATTGGACACGTATTGGCGATGTATTGAGTCGAAATGTCACGTGAAGTCACGAAGTAATACAGTTTAGTGAAACTTGAAATCACCCTCCTGTAAATCCACTCATTGGCGGTTAGTAAGGATCGCCATTCATTAGGCGAAATGTTCTACAAATCCGTGTACCAAGGTTGGCAACCCTGGCTGTGCCGCCTTTTGCGGCGAGCGAGCGTGCGAGTCTGGAGGCACACATGGCCTCGGCTTTTGCAACTCTACTCCGAGATTAAAACGACGACCCGTTACCAAATCCGGTCGCGAACGAACGTACACTGCCGGCCACCCTGGTACTCGCATGGCCTTACTCGCCACCAGTTTTTGCTCGCCTCTGTATACCCGGCATATACGGCATGATTGTAGTCACAGAGAAAATGATATATCAACTAGAGAAGACAATGTAGGCGGCGCGGCGCAGTCGTGCCACGAAAGCAAAGGAAGTTAGACTGTACTTTGCTCCAACTTTCCCAAAACTTCCTTTGCTAGTATGTGTACCAAGTATATTTTACACAATATTCTCAAAACTGTAAAGTTTTAAAACCCCAACTAAATGGCGTTTAATACATGGTACATTTCGTTACGTTTATGAATATTTTTGGCCGTGGAATGGTTTTGTGCAAGAAATAGTCTGGCGACACCGGTTTTCATTTTGTTTTCATACTTAACTGCGGGGTTAGCCAAGTTGACATTCTACAATCGTTAACGCATTCATGTAACGAATCGGCATGTCACTTGGTCAGCCAATCAAAACTCTAGTTTTCACGTGGTCACGCAAATTCAGAGTTTTGATTGGCTGACCAAGTAATATGACGATTCTTTACTTATGTTTTCTATTTGTTAAGGATTGTAGTGTCAACTTGGCTAACGGCTAACCCCGCTGAGTCGGCGTCCCTTCTATCTGTTCAGTTCTGTGATTTTAGTCATATTTATGGTAAACGGATTGACAATGTGCAATAACAAGTCGGCACTCGGCACTCGGCAGCCGCTCGATGTGAGATCGAGGGAAGCTTCCACAGGTTATTGTACCCGATGTCGCATTAACGACATGCTTACAAATTACCAATGAATTTATTATAACGAATGACCCCGTTTAAAGAAAGATCTCCATTTAGAATTTTTAAAACTCTATTTGTGTAAGAAAGATCTCTTTGTGTGCGATACGTTGTGATGCTTACTTTTGTTAATTAATTTAATATTAATGTACTTGATACAAAAAAATCATTACTATACTTCCTGTAAGCAGTACAAAGGTGCTTTTGTCTGCGCCTCTTGTAACAAAGAAAGCAACATACATTTTTGGGGGTCCGATAAAAGCGTCTTAATTTGTATATCGCACAGTCTGTTATTGTTATATTATAATTTATCGGTTGATTAGCTCTTGCCCGTGGTTTATGTACCTACCTAATCGGAAAAGATATTTGGACATAGATAAGCAATAGTGTGTTAACCCACATTGGAGAAATTTCGACTAAATCGTGTTTTAAAATCATATCGTCATTTTGTTTCAGCATTTTTTTATGTTTAAATATTTTTTGGTATTTAAACAATGTAATAAGGCAAACACATAATAAAAAAACGCTCTATAACTGTCAATAAAGCGTTTTGAATCAATAATTTAATATTGTGGGTTAACATGTTATTGCTTATCTGCGTCCATTTAGTAGGTAGTTAGCATTGTCATACGTACGTACGAGTACCTATCTACGATTCTATTTTATCTTATTTCTTAAACCAATCTGGATAACTTCGTTTACAAGAAGTAGGTGGCAATTTGCAGTAGGTGTGAATGTTAATGATACGAATTATTTTCCCTACGTAACAAAACTCGCAGTTGGTTATTGAAACTTAAGAACGCAACATTGATCGTATCCTACCTAAAGTTAGTACTTAGGTAGGTACCTATGTTATTTAAAAAAACTTAAGCACGATTCAGTTCGCGAGCATCTTTATGCACCTAACAGTTTTTGCTGGATACTGTTTGCTATCTATACTAATATTATAAAGAGGAAAGATTTAATTTTTTGTTAGTTTGTTTGTTTGTTACGATTCAAATCAAAAACTACCGGACCGATTTCAAAAATTCTTTCATCGTTAGAAAGCTACATTATCCCTGAGTAACATAGGCTATATTGTAATCCGGAATTCCAGCAGGAACTCCGAAATTAACGCGGGTGAAACCGCGCGGTACAGCTAGTATATTATATAGACGAGAGTTTAGTCTAATCGATAGCACCGGATGCTGTGGATTTATGCGTTTGTAATTAGAACGAGTTGGCAGTATTGTTGCGGCGCGGCGTCAATGAATCGCGGTGCGCGGTGCGTGCGCTGCGCCGCGCCCGTGTGGGTCGGACCGCTGTATGACGTCCGACACGGATTTCAGTTCGTTGCTCGTCATGTTATCTTCACTGGAGCCATGTGGATTGTGGATGCTGTGCATCGGTGCATACGGAGCGAGCCACGCCGGGGGGGCGCGGGCGCGGGGCGGGGCGGGCCGTGCGGGTGGTGGGGCGCGGCGGGACGCCGCCCCGGCCCGCCCGCCCGCTCCGCCCGTCGACGTCATTCGTAGCGCAGCCGTCGGACGGATCGCCCGCGCCGCTCGCTCGGTTTCCCATCTCGTAACTCGTGCGCGCCGACTGTTGCGTCTCCTGTGCCGGAGACGACGTGTGTTGTGAGTTGTGACCGTTCATAAAATAACAGTGGTGTTAAAAATAAAAAGACGTGGACGGAAAGTGGAGTTGCTGAGTTATATTTAAATGATAGCGCGGACGCAGGACCCGGCTAGCCGCAACCGTTCGCCGACAACATGAGGATAAGTACGTGCGATACCTTATGTGGATCACCTGGACCATAAACATTATCAAGTTAAGCCTTCGACCCGCGAGCCTAAGAAGGATTATCTCGAATCTTGCCCGGTTTTGGACGCATGTCACTGTTATTTTCTGATGTCAGATATTTTGTTAGCAGGCACATCCGAAGCTTTTCTGTGATTTTGTTTCTTCAGAACTTTGTGTTTGTTGTCATTTTTTTAAATTGCTCTAGATCATTTTAAATAACCCTTATTAAGGAAAGAATGAGATAACTATGTGGATAATAATATTCGTTTCCGGTTCACGTTGGCCGTTGTTTATTTACATATTATGAATGATCAAATGTGTTTGTCACTATTTGTATGATCAGTATGACCTGACTCTGACGAATGTGGGTTTGTGTCGATAAACATTGGTTACGAACGCCCTAATGAAATGTTTCAGTTTGTTTGTACTTGAAATGTTCATCCAACTAGCAAGCGCGGATCTAGGAGTTTGTTGAGGGGGGGGAGCGGGGAATTTTGGTTAAACTAGGAATTTTTTAGAATTTACAGGGAGATTTTATATAAGGTCCGATTAAAGTACCTATATTAGTCCTCAGGGTGAAATGTCAAATGCACCCAAATGCACCAAGTGCTTCCCCGCAGATGGCTGCGGGGGAAGCAGTGGGAGCATTTCCTCCCACTGCCGCGCCTGCCAACTAGAGTCTAGACTAGAATTCATCAAGACGTGATGACTTGAATTCGATTGAAATTCTAAAATAGCACCGACCGCGTAAGAAATTAAAAAAAAACCTTCCTCCTAGTTATTATAATTATAAGAAGAATGGAAACAACAGCACAGATTCAATTTAATGAAAGGTTACGTAAACACTATTATTATAATACCATACAGTTTTATGAGCTTCAAGTTCTCTGTTACATAGTTAATGTAAGCGTCTGCACGGCAATAAACACTTGAATACACACCGGAAACATTAGGCATGTTCCATAAAAAATATTGTATTCAACGAATTCTCTCCCAACTTCGCCACTTGTAGTTCTCTATCGCTGATAATTATATTCAACTTCTGTGTGTTAATTATCTCTTAGATCTAATGTATGTGTTTCTGACATCACTTGCAATATTTCATTTTTTTATTACGAATTATCTGAACATTTCCATCTTTGAATGTACACCTACTCGTGTAAATGCCACGTTTTATAGATCCTGTATTTTTTTTTTGGGATACAATTTTTGTATTTCACGTGATTTCACTTGCCATCACAATCTTTTTATTGCTCTTTATGAGCTTTCTGTTCTGCTTCTGGCCTACCTAATTGCTCAGTTTTATACCATACTAGTTTTACTTTTAATCGCTGATTGAAAATTCTTCTTCTCTAAGCAGTTTCCCTACTTTATCCATTTAGTAAGCATCAATTTACTGTAAAATATGTTGTTTAGCCTCGTTGTATTCTATGAATGCAGAATGCAGTTTATAGTGCTATAGACAAGTTTTTGTCTGAGCTCTTGACTGACTTCAAAGGATCAGCTCCTATAAGATACATCTCTGTCCAATTATACAGCATCGTATTTCACAACAAAAATTAATGAAACCTACATCTTCGATTCCCGCCAAAAATGCGACTCCGACTTTTATAAGTTTCATAACGTCGTCTTTAACTAGCAAAACTCTGTCTAATTTGATCATGGGGATGGGCCCCCACACACACACAAACGGTCCTGTGTTTATCTATGTTCTCTCTCGTCTTATTTACGCTCTGTAATTGTGTTTTGATTGTGTTTTTTATCTCCTAATAAGTGTCTTTTGTTTTCACCTAATCATATTATATAGCACGTAAATTAGATACGCCATCACTACAACTACCCGTTTTGCTACTGTAAAGAAGTTATTTAAATCTCACCGGTTCAAGATTATTTAAGCATATATTGGTAGCTGAAACTTTATTTTCTAAAGACAACTTTAAAACTTTGTATAAATTCTCTGCAAAGTATTAAGGTACTCTATTTTTATATGTATCTATTATGTTTATATGTATCTGAATAATTTATATTTGACAAGTTCGCCCATTATATTTTGTTTCACTCTCTGTATTAATTAATATACTAAATTTTTAGATATTGTGATGGCAGATTTTTAAATTGCAATGTAATCTGTTGCTGGGCTGTATGTTGCAATTCTTTCGCTTCAATGTCTTCTATTAAATAGCATAAATACCTGCTCGAGCATTTATTGTTGGACTCTATTGTATATTCATGGCGGCTTCAGAGGATATGGGTGCGGGCCCCGGCTCTGCGCGTTGTCTACCTGCTACCACAGAGACGTAAATGAAAAAAAAAAAAACAAAAAACTAGAAAGTCCTTTGACTGAGCGCGAAACGTTCGAAGCTTTCGAGTTTTATTTGTTCTCAACTTTACGCAAAGATTTTTATGTTTCTTTGGATTTTATTGCGAGGCTGTTTGATATTTGTGTTGTCGTGTACCTATACTTACTTACCGAGATTGTTGTTTACTTTGTCGTTTTTTGCGTCCTACGTCTCTGTTTCTAATAGCTGTCCTCCGTAATAAACACCTTTATTACATGGACGTTGGCTGTTTGTTTATATCTATAAATAAATTAAACATGAAAAGTATAAGAAAGATGCTCAATCGGTACCTAGTAATATTGTATTATTATTACGAGTTCAAGTTTGAAAGTTTGGTGATTTCAAAAATTGTTTCACTCATCAGAACCTACGTGATTCAGGAATCCCTCAGGAGTGACGTGGGATACTTTTAAAGTTCCCGAGGGAGTCAAATTCACGCGGAGTAGGTATAGTATAGATGGACGCAGATAAGCAATAACATGTTAACCCACAAAACGAAGTTATTGATTCAGAACGATTTATTGAGAGTTAGAGAACATTTTTTAATTATGTGTTTACCTTATTACATTGTTTAAATATGTAACTAAATATTGAATATAAAAATGTTGAAACAAAATGGCGCTATAGTTTTAAAACTTTAATTTACTCAAAATTTCTCCAGTGTGGGTTAACACACTATTGCTTATCTATGTCCAGATATAAACGTTATTCAGTCTTTATGTACCATAAGTTTTAGTTGAGTTTTATTTTGTTAATTATTAATAAACTGCAGTAATCATTGCACATTAGGTACGCCAAAAGAAACTTCGTCTGCGTGTTATGTAACTCATTCGCTTTGTATGGCGATTATTGCACACAGTTCCCAATACAGACTGGCTTATTTCTTACTACTATATAATTATAATCAGTTGCTAACGCTTTCACTCGTGTCTCGAACAATGTGGGGATTCCCGCGGGAGTTCTCTGATGTACCTACATACTACATGCCGTGTTTCATCCGAGTGCGTCTGGTTTGTTTAAACTACGTTTCAACATAGAGCACGAAGAATGTATGTATGTGATCGTGATGTCTTGATAATTTATACTGGTTTTTTAGTGCTAGTTTAGGAGAATACACGCAAATTGTGATATTTGATATCTGCAGAAGCTTAACGACGACCGAGGGATTTAATCTCAAAGTTTAAGATATACGTACATAATAATTATTCAGAAAAACAACACAGCACATAAAAAGTATTATATTATGGTAGTCATTAAATATTAAAAATTAAAAGTATTTTCAATAAGTGAAACCTTTTTTGTTATGATCCGATTTAGTGTTGCATCTAGCGTATATAGGGAGCGTTCGTGGAGAGTCAAAAGAGCGGTTGGATGAAGCGCAATGGCGCTAAGCGCGAGTCAATTTGTCGTAATTGACTTTTTTATAATGGCACGGAAATTGATCTGGGAAACCTAGAGCGATTGGTTACATTTGTACTCTTTTTATTGACATCGCGACGACGTGTACGACGCGTCGATTGGTTCACGCATTCTCTATAGATTCCTGAACATCATCATTGGTGTTCCATTTTCCAACGCCAGATGTTTATTTTGTGGAAGAGACCTTTACTAATGAGGTTGCAGGTCGCTATATTGTGATTGATGGTTAAGCTTTATTGTAACACTAGCTGTGCCCCGCGGTTTCGGTGTGTGAGTTTCGGAATTGCCGCAGGCAGTCCTTTTTTTTCCATTTTCTGTGCTTGAATATATTTTCTATAATAAAAATCTTCAGTGTTTACTTTGTTATCGAACTTCTCCGATCTGTGGCCTTCACCGATTTTTATGAAATTTTTTGTGTATATTAGGTAGGTAGGCTATTTTTATACCCTTAGGTGATAATAGCCTCCTCCAGAAACTTCTATTTTTATTTTTTGGACACAATTTTACTTTGGAGTTCTTGCGGGAATTGCGAAACTCACGCGGGTGAAACCGCGGGGCACAGCTAGTTTTCTATAATTATATTTAACTAACAAGAGAAAATGGATATCTTGTAAGACAAAATGATTAGTAGTGCGCTTGCGTTATCCGACATAAGAAAAAAAAACATACATACAGCCGAATGCTGAACCTCCTTTATGGAGGTCGGTTAAAAAAATTCTTGTAATATGTATGGCCTCATATAACAATCAAAGCGAATGGATGTCATATAAGACGCAAGAAAATTTCTTATAATGTGCAAAAGCCATAATATGTTTCGCTGTGTTACTCGACTCGAATATCGTTGGTATGACGTAGACCTACTGTGTGTGTGTAATGTGTATGTGTAAGATGCACTCGTTGAACGGTCGCCCTCACTGGCCGCTCGTGTCGCAGGTCGCAGCCCGGTGACGTGCGAGTGCCTGGGCATCGGGTGCCCGGACGGCGCGGACAACGGCACGTGCGTGACGCAGCCCGGCGGGTACTGCTTCGCGGCGGTCGAGGAGGTGGTCGACGACGACAACGCGCTCGAGGTGGAGCGCAGCGCCGGCTGCCTGCCCTCCGAGGAGTCCAGCCTGCTGCAAGTCAGTACCTACCTACGCCTACTTACACGTTGCTAGCTGCGTTGACACCGGAGTTTCTGCGGGAATTCCGGGATGAAAAGTAGCCAATGTCCTTTTCTGTACTCCTGGTCGATCATCATAGAATAGAATAGAATAGAAAAAAGTTTATTTGATACCATAAAGATAACACAAGTACAAGCGTGACTCTTAAAACTAGAATAAATGGTACCAAAATGGCTACCACTCAGCATTATGCCGTGGCACTAAGTTCCACGACGCTGATTTTCAGTGGCGACCGTAATCATGTCAAAGTCAAATCCTTTATTCTTTGGCCCATAATGTGGCTCTTTTTGACGTCAATATAATTACAGTTATTATGACAGCACCCATAAAATATCCACCCTTCACAGCTTCCTAGTGCTATGGCTAAAGAGAAGAAGTTGCGCAACAAACTCTTCAGCAGCACGCTGTCAGTTTAGAGTTACAATAAAGATATATCTATAATATAATTAGTGGTAACTCACATTGTGTATGCTTTCTTGTTCTTTATTTTTATATTGTCTTAAGAAATGTTTCTTTCTTTTTCTTTTTATGGACTCTTCCATTAAATGTATTTATTTATCTAGTTTCAAGTAAAATAAGTAAATATGTTTCTATTTGCTATAATCATATCGTTGTACGGTTTAAAATTGCAATTTATGGTGCTGTAGATTGCAAAATCTATCTCGGAACCTTTGACTAACACCGAAAGGATCAGCCGACACGTCATAATGTCTACATACGTGGCTGCGCACAAAAAATCGCCACTGCGGAACTAATTGTCCAATTCAGCACCGTGAAACACAAAATCCACTATTAATTAGTTTAAAAGTTTATGAAGGAACCGTTATTTTAGATTTCCGCTAAACACTGCCGTAAATCAAGTTCCTCTTAGGTATTCGCAAAGTATTAACGTTGTCATTGTTATCATTTTCCAGTGTAAGGGCTCCCAGGTGCCGCACTTGGTGCCGAAGGCGATCGAGTGCTGCCGCGACCGCGACCTGTGCAACCGCGAGCTGCGGCCGCAGCTGAGCGCGCCGCCCCGCGCGCCCACGGAGCGGCCCGCGCCCGCCGCGCCGCTGCCGCCGCCCACGCTGCTGGTGGCCGCCGCGCTCAGCGTCGCCTTCCTCGCGTTCCTCGCCGCCGCGCTGCTGCTGTGCCGGCGCCGGCGCCGCGCCGGCAAGCGGCCGCCCAGCCCGCCCGCCGCCGCGCCGCCCGCCTACGGAGACGTCTCCTCCGGCTCCGGCTCCGGCCTGCCGCTGCTCGTGCAGCGCACCGTCGCCAAGCAGATACAGATGGTCGAGTCCATCGGCAAGGGCCGCTACGGCGAGGTCTGGCTCGCGCGGTGGCGCGGCGAGAAGGTCGCCGTCAAAGTGTTCTTCACCACCGAGGAGGCGTCCTGGTTCCGCGAGACCGAGATCTACCAGACGGTGCTCATGCGCCACGAGAACATCCTCGGCTTCATCGCCGCCGACATCAAGGGCACCGGCTCCTGGACGCAGATGCTGCTCATCACCGACTACCACGAGAACGGCTCGCTGCACGACTACCTGCAGACGGCGGTGCTCGACAAGCACAGCCTCGGCACGATGGCGTACTCGATCGTCAGCGGGCTGGCGCACCTGCACATGGACATATACGGCACCAAGGGCAAGGCGGCGATCGCGCACCGCGACATCAAGAGCAAGAACATCCTGGTGAAGCGCAACGGGCAGTGCGCCATCGCGGACTTCGGGCTGGCGGTGCGCTACGTGGCCGAGCGCAACGAGGTGGACCTCGCGCCCAACACGCGCGTCGGCACGCGCCGCTACATGGCGCCCGAGGTGCTCGCCGAGACGCTCGACGTGGCCGACTTCGAGTCCTTCAAGATGGCGGACATGTACTCGCTGGGGCTGGTGCTGTGGGAGATGTGCCGCCGCTGCGCGACCGGCGAGCGCGCGCAGCACGCGGAGCCGTACGCGCTGCCGTACCACGACCGCGTGCCGCCGGACCCCAGCTTCGAGGAGATGCACGCGGTGGTGGTGCGCGAGGGCGCGCGGCCGCGCATCCCGGCGCGCTGGACCGCCGCCGAGCCGCTGGCCACGCTCGTCACCGTGATGGCGGAGTGCTGGCACGCCACGCCGCCCGTGCGGCTCACCGCGCTGCGCGTCAAGAAGACGCTCGCCAGGTACACCGCCGCCGCCGCCGCCGACGGCGCCGTCAAGCTCGTGTGACCGAGGCGGCGCGGCGGCCCGAGCTGGGCGGCGGCCGGCGTCACGGCGGGCCCTCGTCGGTGGTGGTGCTGGTGCTCCTCCATCGTGGCGTAGCGCAGGGCCCCCTGACCACCGGCTACTGTTCAGTATTGTTAAGTTTATTTATATACGTACGTACGTACGGCCTACGGACACGACGGCAGCTTTGCGCAACTTTTGTGTGTCGATGAGTGATTAATTATTATTATTCGTCACCGGGAATCTCTTAACTGCAGGCGGTGCAACATTTTACTCTTCGATACGAAGTGCGAACCGATGATATTACATTAAAAAAAATATTATAAGAACGAGACATTCAACAGTTTCCAAACAGCAGAGATTTTTCAGTGCTAATGACGCCTATCTATATTTTTATTTATTTATTGTAATATCATTGAGAGTAACATAGATCACATATTATAATGTAAATAATATTTTTTATTTTACGATTGTTACATGTAAAAAATGTAGAGAGATGTTTTTATGAAAATGCAAGTTTATTTTTGTCTTCCGTTTTGATAAGCAATCTATCGCAAGTGTGAAGGCAGCTCGTTATAGTGCGAGACGGAATTTAGTTTCGTAGCGCATATTTGTACCATAGAAGAAAATACATTATAATTGTACTATTGTACAATGTACAGTACGAAACCGCCGCTCGAGGCTACATTATTGTGATAAAATAAGACAATAAAACAAAACTTAAAGTTGATTTCACTGTAGGTATACTGTTTCACATAAAATGTTATTATATTGCTGTCACGGTATCAAAATCAAAATTACCTATGTTTAGTCTCTGTCATTTAGATTATAAAAAAATAATAGGCACGTGTTTTATTCTTTTTGAATGAAGTTAATGAAAAAATCCTTAGATAAAGCACATTAAAAATGGGGCTCATGACGTCATAACCCCTATATAAACTATACCAATTACTGACGTCATGCGACATTTCGACCGTTATTTATTGATTGGTAGGTACGAAAAAAAGGAAAAAATAAGTGTCCAATATTTTTTATAAATCTACATGACTGACTAAAAACTAAAATTTAGTCAGCTAGCCAAGGTTCAAAATTTCACGGCAGCTTTTGTTGAACTACATAAGTACATACTGTTATGAAATAAACTATATTAGAGATGTGGTGCAAATGCGCTGTCTCATATCTGTGTATGGTTGCCTTCGCCAATTAGCTGGTAATGTTTTTTACATTGAAAAACAATAGGTTTGTACATAGTAAATAGTATTTTTGTGTGTAAAAAACATTCTCACTTTATCTAGATGTTAATTTGTACATATTATTAATAAATGATATTATAATGTTTTGATTACCTATTTGCATGTTTCGATTGAGTGTTGGAGTCGGTTATGAAGAAATCTACAAAAAAAACCATAACTTGCATTGAATTTTGACGACAGTTAGTACCTACTTAGTACTTGATTGTGCTTAATCTGTTGTTACCATATTGTGGGCATTATTCTGTCTGTTCTCGACCCTCCATTTAGACATGTATAATTGTATATGTCACCGTGAAATTGTAAAAACCGTTAAATTGTAAACGACTGTCATTGACGAGGTATTTATGTGCACTCCGACATACTTGGTTAGGTTAGCTTTGAACTGTGACCACAGCAGAGTCGAATGGTACCGATGGTACCGATTTCTCGTGTGCGAGAATCATCCATAACGCATTTTATGTCCTCAGAATTTCACAATATTACCGTTATTTTATAAACTAACGGTTTTTACAATTTTACGGTGACATATATACATAATTAAAGAGCAAACGATGGTGCTCGCGCCACTCGGGTGTTCAAAGTAATCTTATTCCAACATTCAAAATTACTTTGATCAGCAAAGAATTTCTTTTCACGAGTATTATATCGTTGCTGACGCGATTTCGTGTGTAAATTTGTACATATTAACAATTAAATGTAATATACTAGAGACAAACGAACAGTTTTATTTCCACTGATGATCGTACAGCCAGCAGCGGAAATATGTAACCACTTTTGGTCAGTCTTTGAACTTTATTTTTATTGCAATAAGATTCAATGTCTATCAGAAACGTTTACCTTGGTACATATTTCTGCTGCTGTATGTACTAATCAGATCATAGCATTTACGGTGCGGTAGGCGCGCCGCGTGTGTACATTGTTGTGTAAATATAGCGGGTAGCTTCCTAGTAAGTTACGAATAAAATATTAAAGGACTACATTATGTTTTCATTCAATAAACACACCTTAATTTCAAGGAAAACTATTGAATAATTTCAACGAGTTTCTGTCATGTCGAAGGACTATGTACCTACTAGTTGTGCCCCGCGGTTTCACTCGCGTTAATTTCAGAGTTCCCGCGGGAATTCCGGGATAAAAAGTACCCTATGTGTTAATCTGATGTATAAGCTATATTATTGTAAAGTTTCATTTAAATCCATCCAGTAGTTTTTGCGTGAAAGAGTAACAAACATCCATCCATACTCACAAACTTTCGCGTTTATAATATTAGGTAGTAGGATGTGGACGAGGTCAGGCAAAGGTGGGATTTTAGCAAGTAGAGGTCCTCATTTATAGTTTGCGCACCCCTTGTCCCCAAGCGTGGGTATAAAGTCAAACGGACCATTGCGAATGCAAATACCACGCGATTTAATGGCTCAAGTCGCCCCAAAGTTCTTTGTTTCGTGACGATTCTCTATCATCAAGTCACTGATAATTATAATTAGTAAAGATAATACATACCTACCTATTCACTGCGTTTGCCATTGGTGGGTACCTACGCCGCGTCTGTCTGTTCGAGATAAACTTAAAAAAACTACTGAACGTATTTTTATGCGGTTTCCACCAATATATAGTGATTAAAGAGGAAGGTTTATACGTTGGTATGGTTTATTACCGCGGGTGAAACCGCAGGGGACAGCTAGTATAGTATAAATGGAAATCGATATTGTTTCTCTCATCCTGTGCGTAATTCGATTTGGCCAAATCGAATGGTAGCATTAGGCATTTGACGTGAAGCTTGAACATTTTGGAGCTATGTAGGTAGGTACCCCTACACGATGCGATTGGAACCTTTCTCGAATGAGTCTCATCACTGAATCTCTCTTCTGCCACCACCTCTGACTGCGATAAACTACCTCCTTTGATCGTGCTTCATGTAACTACTCGCCAGTAAGTATAAACAATTCTGAATTCCATTATATACCTAATGGTTTTTTCAGAAGTTCTATCACGTTAGGGTGCTGTAGGTACGTGCGATTTTTGTTAATCTCCGACGCCATTGCAGCCATCGATCCCTAAGTTCGCCTCCTCAGTCCATGCTCCACTGATTTGTTGTGATTTGCTCTATTATATTATCTCAAATTAATAATGATAACGAACTGAACTCCTAGAATTTGAGTGTACTATGTATTTTGTGCGAGTAAAAATGTGTCTAGCGGCTTCACCGACGAGGTCCAACGGAATACAGTATAGTATAATATGTCCAAATAAAACAACATCGCTGCACTTATATGAGATTTAATTTTAGTTATTTACAATTAAAAATACATCCTCCACAAAATCATCATAATTCATAACCCTATATCCACAATCGGCCTAAATACGAAAAACACGTCAGTCACTCGATAGTTTTTCCACAAATAAAAATATCAATAAATATTACAATTTATCTGATTATAGAGCTTAGACTATTTTAATCAAGAAGACGCCATAGGGGTCTGGTGCAGAATAAAAAGAAATTGAGGCGATGAGCATCGCCCGGCACAGAGCCGCGTCATTGGTCACAATCACAACTAACAAAGTATGCAATAGAAATAACACAAACGTTGTTAAAGGCGATCGTCCGTCAATGGCGCACTATCTTGATTAACATTCGGAGGATGGCAGGCTTCGATGCTACAGCAACGGTAAAACATCGAAGGCAGAGTTATAACTTATGACATTGTTCAGTTAAATTGTAATAAGGTTTCTAAACTGGGAATTTATTCAATCCACTTTAAAATTAACAATACAAAATATATCTAGTATATCTTTAAAATTTGATGGTGTCCACTTGCTAGCATACAAAAAACACTTAAAATTCAGTTCAGCTGATTCCTACACACCAATAATATTACTGTATATTTTTTTAAACTAAGTCACAATTCTGATTTATACAATTATCATTTTTTTCCGGTACAAGTCAAGTTAGCTTCAAAAATAGATTTTGATTTTATAATATTATCTACTAAATTTATTATTATTATTAGCAATTGTCGCAACACGCTTCATGGGATCAAACTAAAAAATGCTTACACAATTTTTAGATTTGAGTAGGTATCTAGAAAGTAACTGCATTGGCTAGCATCTACTATCATTTTTATAAATAAAAACTAGCTGTGCCCGTGGTTTCACCCACGTGAGTGTCGGAATTCTCGAAGGAACTCCCAATTTTATACAAACCTCCTGATATTACGAACCTAACAAAAAACCATCGGTCGAGCATTCTCGAATTTTAGCGAGACAAACGAACAGCAATTCATTTTTATATAAATCCCTATTTCCCTAGGTCACGGCATGACGCGTGAACGGCTTGACCGATCATCATTAAATTTTGCAAACGTTATCATGGGTACAGAGAAGGATATATGGTACTTTATCCCGTATTTCTCACTTGATAAAACCGCGGGGATCAGCTAGTTTACAATAAAATCGATCAAGCCTTAGTGCCAACCCACACGATGCGGTGCGGCGCCGCAACCCAAACCATTTCGCCGCATGGGCGACCACACGGGCAGCGCGGCGCCGCAGCGGCGACAGAAAGAGTAGGCATGCCCATCGCTACGTGACAGAAAAGGACAAACAACAGCGAGCCGCTTACTCCCCTCCCCTCCACGCTTCGTCTCGACTCCGAAGCGATGCGGCGCGGTGTGGCCACAACGCATTTTTGTATGTAATATACCGCAGCGGCGCCGCTCAGGCGCCTGACCTGTAGCCCGATTCTCGTAAATTGAAACGATCGAAAAATCGTTGCAGTTCTGCAATCTTCCTACCGAAAACGTTTCAAATTTCCTATTCCCGTACCATTTCGATAGGATAGATACACAATAGGATTGGAGCTCGGCGAGTTCTAAACGTTTTCGTAACTATTGACTTTGTTAAACGTTTATTGCGGCTCTGTGAGTACCTCGGATTAAGTAGACATATGCTCCCCAGTCGCAAATTTTGACGTCCAATCGTTCCAAATCTATCGAGCAAATACGTCAAAAATTTGCAGAATATCGAAAGCGAAAAGTTCAAATTCGATTTACGTTCGACTTTCATACGAGAATACGAATTTACGCTAAAACGATTCGTCAATCGGACTTCGATAGGATCGTTTCTACTTTAAGAAAATTTTTGTTACGAGAATAGCAAAACCCGTTTTGAGAGCTGAATCGCAGCGATATCGCTCAGATTTTATTACGAAAATTAGGCCACTGAGCCGCACCGCACCGTGTGGGTTAGGTCTTAACTTGGCAAATTGGCGAATCGTTTTGTCTAAATAAAAAAAAATATGAAAACGAAAGTGGTTTGATTAATTTTAAAGTGGGCACGTAATGGTATCCCCATGTAAACCATTTAGGTAGTGTATTTTTTGCACCTGACGCATCTTAGTACGGCGCGTATCTTCTGGGAGGCGAAGGACCACGCATTCCAGGCCTGAAAACAAAAACGTATGCTATACATAGGAGTGAGGCCATTTTAAATACGACTAAATACGACTTCTTTCACCTAATATACGAAGCTTTGTTAAATCTAGAAGGGAAAATATAGGAGTACTAGTTATTTACATTAAATGGAAACTGGAATTAATTCTAATTACAAATTACAATTAATAATGTCACTCATTGTCACAATAATGTTAATTCTCAATACATATTAAATTAATATTGTTATGGTTTATTACCTTCTATCGTCAAACGTGTCGCGGCTGAAGTCTTCATACATCCTGTAAGGATATGAGAAATATTTTAAAATTACGAGCTACCACTGCTGCTTACACTTTCAAAACATCACAACATTATAGAACAAACTAGTTTTTGCTCAGGGTTTAATTTACCAGAGCGGCTATTATGTAACTTTTGTTTCTACCATTTTTCAGTTGTAATAAAAAAATGGGGGTTTTACGATTACAATATGCATGTTGACACCTACAATATCTAGCAATCAATCAAAATGAACATACTTCAGTTGAAGCTGCCTAAACATGATTAATTAATCACAAAATCGCTATTTTCCTGATTGAAACTGAAATACGATGGCAACAAAAGTTACATAATCACCCTGCAGGGTGAAAATAAATTTATTGAATTTTCTACAAAAACTGACATATAAGAAATGTAGCTTATGATGTTGCCTGGGTTTATCGTTATTATTAATTCATTAGATTATTTCAAACCCACATATTAATTATAACAAAGTTCAAGGAGAAGCATACATATCATAAAACTTGAAACTAAGTATGTATTAGGAAATGGCTTGTAGATATACATTTTAAATGAAACAAGGTTAAATCTAAAAAAAACCAGTGCATTTCATGTAACTGTTGTAAACCTAAAATTAAGTGTCTCACTACCCTCTAAGTAACTTTTCTTGATAACTAATAAGTCTACATTGAGTCTATTACTTATTTATGTTACTGTGACTGTTTGCAACTACATAATAATATAGTGAGGGTAAATGCAGTGTGACACAAGTTAACGCTCACCCCCGGGACATCTGCGGTCCTCGTGGGGGGCTCCTGCGGCTGAACATAGCATCATACGACGACCTCATTGGTCCCATCGTGCTGCGCATCGGCGGGAGGCTGGGCATCGGCGGCATCGGCTCGCGGCGCAGCGGCGGCGACACGAAGTCCCCGCGGCCGCCGCGCGAACCGCCCATGTCTAGGCCGCGGGAAGCGCCCACCGGGTACCTCCTCTCAAACAGGTCCCGCGGTGAGTCAAACCTTGCTCTGTCATAGTAGCCATCGTACGGATCCTGTTGCACAAATAAAAATATCTAATCAGTCCCATAAATAATCTAATTTAAAAGCATTTATTTGTACTGCAGTATGTTTAATGTTTCACATAAATGGAAAGCACAATTTTAAATTTTTTTTAGACTGTAGCATCGGTGTGCCCTGACTTATCGGCCCGGACAAAGTACCGCGTGCGAAGAGTTTATCAACGCGCTCGGCCTACAGTGATGCAACGATGCACATAAAATCAGAACCGGATTTAAGAAGGCAAAGAGTGAAGTGGATCGCGTTACCCCAAATCCTCCCATCATGCGATCGCGGAGGAACGGCGGCGGCGGCGGTGGGGGGTAGGGGTCGCGGCCGAAAGCCCGATCGCGGAAACCGTTGCGGTCGGGGCCCATCGCCTTGGGGCACTCCTTGGACCAGTGTCCGCCGCGCCCGCAACGGTAGCACTGTTCGGGGTCGCCCATCCCGGGGCGTTGGCGCACGCGGCTCGTCGACACCTGCACCTTCATCGGCTGACCGTCCACCATCATACCGTTCAGCTCTTTGATAGCTTCGTTCACGTCGCCCGCCGCGTCCAGGTGCACGAACCCGTAGTTACGAACGATATCGCACTCGACGACCGTGCCGAACTTCTGAAACAGCTCGCGGATCTCCGGCGCGCGCGTCTTGTCGGTTAGGTTACCCACGAATACTTTTGTTGTCGGCGTGGACGGCGCCTTGCGGCTCTTGGCCGCTTCTATTTTAATCGCTTGGCCATGAACTACCTCTCCGTTTAAATTCTGAATGGCTTCGCGTCCGATTTGCTCGTTTTCCATGTGCACGAAACCGTAATTTCTGACGATATCGCATTCTACGACCGTACCGTACTTTTCGAATAGCGGTCTGAGATCGGCGTCCGTGGTTTTATCAGAAAGATTCCCGACGAAGATTTTGAAAGTACCGGCGCCCGGCATTTTAGATTCTGAAACGCATACACAATGTGACGAAATGAATCAGTAACGTTCACCATTTTACGTAGCCTGGGTACGCAGTGGATTGGCACTGAGGTTATCGGGTTTTGTAAAACAAAATATTGAGTAAACTTACCTGCCTTCTACGCTATATACACAAAAACACTACGATGTTACAGGTTGCTTGATTCTCAGCAACAAAACAATGATGAATCCAACGAAATCACAACGCGAATCAGCACAACGAAGTACGAACCAGCGCAAAATGCAATTAGAACAAAAATGGCGTCGGCCGTCGCGACTCGCGTCGCGTCTAGAGATGCCGGATGACACGAAAAATCGGAAAAACCATAAATATCGATACATCGACGCCTAAAAATATTGAAATCGACTATTCGCCAATATCGATGTATCAATATCGAAATAATTACTAATTTCCAAATTTATTTATAATTCACATAGGTTAGTAAGTAAAGTATAAAAAATTACATACATTCTTACTATTATAAATGGGAAAGTAAGGTTATTTGTTATGATTTCACGCTTAACCGAGCATCGTGAAATTTTGTACGCACGTTGTCAGGAATACGGAAAAGGACATAAGGTACTTTTGTCTCCGGAATTACCACGGGAACTCTGAAATTAAAGCAGGTGAAACTGCGGGGAACAGCTAGTTACATATAAACTAACGGCCACACTCAGAGTCGACTTTAATGATTACTTAGTTATTACTTAGTACTTAGTAATATGAGAATGGTTGTTTGGTTGCTGCACTCTGAGTGTGCGTTCCGTGGCTTCGCATGAACACACTCGAACGCGCTCTGAACCCGTTCTGTGGCTTGGTGAAATTTTACTCTGACAACTGTCAGAGCGTAGTTTCACCCGTTCCGTGGCTCAGAGTGCAGCAACCAAACAACCATCTCCGAAACAGGTTAATTTTCACTCTGACAGCTATGTATTGTTTAAGAAGTGTCAAAGTTTGCGCCAAAAACCGGATTCGTCGAAAAAGAAATCAATCGGAGTTCTTACGAACAAAGGGGAGGTGTGGTAGTCACAAAAAGTTTATAATTGGATGAAAAACCGTCTTATTTGCAATATGAGTTGAGAGAAAACAAATGGCGCCTGAAATTTTAAATATTTTGAGGTTATAAAAACCACTCGATCGTTCTGTGGCTTGGTTGCAACTCAAACGAGTGAAATTTTAACCGAATAACTGCACCCAAACCCACGGAACGCACACCAGAGCGCGCTCGAGGGCGTTCGAGTGCATCCGTGCGAATCCACGGAACGCGCCCTAGAACATTGACATTAATTATTTTTATCTCATCTAGTAACCAGAGAGAAGGTAATCACTAGCTGGTAACCCTGAAGTGTTGAAACGTCAAACGACGTCACTTTTTTAGCCAGTCTTTTGGGTCTAGTTCTAGTTTTTGTGGTCTGCGAATTGCGAAACTACGTCTTTTTATTAATTTAGGTACCTATCTACCGAATTGTTGTATTTTCGGATGGACTTTCTAGTTATTTGTTTATAATTTTGTGTAGTGATGTAATTTTTGTGAGACCTTCGTTTTGTATTGCTGAATCTTTGCAGTCTAAGGAAGGTAAGGAAAGAGATAAACATATTGCATTTTTGTGTAGGACACGAAAATAGATCACATTTCTTTCGTAGAATAGATACAGACTGTATTATTTCGATTTCACTTAAATTTATAGGTTTATTTCATTTGAAGTATAGTATAATATAGTAAGTTTTTTTTTTGGATTTGTTAACGTGGCCGTAAGAATGTTAAATATATCGTTCTGATGATTAAATTATTATACCGGTTTAAAGATGTAAATTACAAGAGATGGAGAGCTACGTATGAGAAGTTGATGATGGTTTGATAGATTTCACATTAATTTTAAAAAGCCACATAGGTACATCTGTCTATATCCTTCAAATCTATTTTCACCGATAACTACCGATAGATATTTAATATTTCATATTTTTTACATTTTGTGACTTAAACATACTTTTCGTCTGAGTAAACATACCTATTCTTCTTCTCTTTTGTTAGCAAATCTAAAACAAAGTTTAATCTTAATAAGTACTAGCGGTCCCGCGCGGTTTCACCCGTGACCATTTCGAAGTTCCCACGGGAATTCCGGATTACAATATAGCATATGTGACTTAGGGATAATGTAGCTTTCTAATGGTAAAAGAATTTTTGAAATCGGTCCAGTACCTAGTTTTTGAGTTAAATCGTAACAAATAAACAAGATAACTAATCTTTCGTCTTTATTATATTAGTATACATAACAACACTTGCATGTTATTCATGCATGTTATTACATGCATCTCTAGCATGTTATTACAACTTTTTTGTCCTAGACTGAGGCACTGCCGTTCTGGTCTTTTTAACCAACTTCAAAAAGGAGGAGGTTCCCAGTTCGACTGTATTTTTTATTTATTTTTTTATTTCTTAACACTAATGTCAACAATAATGTCTGCTTTTCATTAATCATAATATAGAATTCAGTTGATGGTAATGTAAGTTGTTAAAAGCCTAACTTTTAATATTATTTAAGTACTTACTCTACTATTTTTGTTTCTTAGTGATTCCCTACTATTTTGGCGAAAATCTTATGTATTATAAATTTAAATTTCTAGCTCTGTGGAAAGTGCATTGATTGTTAACAATTATAATTGTGCATCCAGCATGCCATTACAATTTTTTCTCTCTATTGAGTCACATAAATAATTTGTCTTTTTATATTTTTTTTGTAACAATGTGACTCAACAATAGTTTTTGAAAGGAACATTTTTTTTTCTCTGAATACTGGGTCACTCAAAGAAACATACTAGGTATATAACATTCAAATAATAACAATGCTTCTGATATAATCTTCACTACATAGTATAAAACAAAGGCTTAGATTTTAAAAAGTACAAAACGGATTTGATGCAATTTTTTTTAATAGATACAGTGATTCAAGAAGACAGTTTATATGTAATATTATGTAAAATTTTATCAAACACTAAATAATGCTTAAATGGTTATCATATTATATCTGTGTACAAATATTAAAATAAGTTGTTTGAATTTCATTCAACATAATAATTTTTTTCAATAATTCAAAAGCTGTGGATCAAAAACAATTTGTTTAGGGATTCATAATATCAACATTATTTGTTCAAATAGCTATTTATCAATACTCTAAAGTGATACTTCATCTTCGTGTTTGTGCTCAACGTGTGTATACAATACATGACCAGTCACCTACATCAGTTTATTGTGCAACTTTGCAATGGGAAGCCTTTGAAACGCTTCGTGACAGCTCAGTTTTGTGTAGGGTTGGGTCAATTAGGGCTGTCAATGTGACACTAAGAATGAATATGATTCTGGTTGAACAGATTTACTTAACATTTAGTATGGCTTATGGGCTTATTACACTACTTCCAATTTAGGGAATCTAAATTGGATACAATTTAGGATCAGTGAGTGAGAGAGAGAGAGTGAGTGATCACTACACTAAATTGTACTGTTAATCGACTACTCTAGAGCATTTTGATGTACTGTGATCACTCGCTCTCTCTCTCACTCACTGATCCTAAATTGGAACCAACTGGTCTAACTTCGGTTACACCTTCCGATTTCCTAGATTGGTGTCTGACAAATTGCAAAGTGTAATAAGTGTTTTATTGGCATTGACTGAACATTTAGTAGTTGGTTATTAAGTTATTGAATAGAAGTTGTTATCAGTATCAATATGCGCTTTTCAGCTGCTTGTATCTTATCACAGATTCTTTTGCTGATTAAAATGCCATTATCAGAAGTGGGATAAGGATAATAATTTCTAAACACTCAAACATCATATAAATTCAAATTTGTTGAACTGAATGAGCAGAATAGTCATGTTGGGATCATACTTGTTGAAGTTCTGTAGTCGCTGTCTACACTTTAGTTTTTATTTATTTATTCAACCAACAGAACTACTTTCATATTTTAAAGAATAAAAATTACCATTAATTAGTAGGGTATTTTAGTGAGTATGGCTGCAACAAGAATGGATTGTTAGTAAAGCTGACTGTATTTATACACAAGACATTAAAATATGATGCATATTTATAAAATTATGAATGTGAAATTGTTTTTGTTGTCTTGCTTATAGACTAAAGTTTTAATATTTGTAGGTCACCTGCTCATCACAAAAAGTGTAGTGTGATAAAAGAAAATGTGAATTCTATAATGATTAAGGTTAGTTCTATTTTTGAACTCTTGAAAGGAAACTGTTTATATAATCAGAATCACATGTTTTAGTAACATCCTAGTTGTGTGCTCCACTGCTCCTCCATATTATTATAGCAACCCTAGGACTGTTAAAAAGGGACATCAAACGTGTGCGAGAGGGAGCGTCGCCGCTCGATACGCCCCCGTATTGTAGGGGCGGCCCTCGGCCCGCGCACCCCCGCCCACCCCTCCGCCGTCACCATCCCAATACGCTTAGTCGCTTATGTAATTCACTCGGGCATGGGAAATGATGGAATGTAATCCTCAATTTCACTCATAATTGGCTTTTTATGTTCTAAATTAAGAATGTTAATGCGTAAATAGTACGTTTATTTCGTTATATACGTAAATATGTCGAATTTCATGCTTCTATTATGATGGCATATTCCATAAAAATGGTCACATAGTACCTACCTAATGATTTTTCATATTATCTATTGGACGTCATAGATTTAGCTTTTTTTAATTCCTAAAATGTCTTTTTCGGTTAATACCATATTTACAGTTTTTTATTGCTTCCGTGATTACCGTGCTGGGTGACGTGCAATATAAATACACACACACACTCAATATAAAGATGTTGTCGATTCTAACGTCTTTATATTGTGTTTGTCTTATCTTACTATACACGTGATAAAAGAATCGGAAATGTTTTCGCATATTATTCCCATGAGTCACATCGCTCACATGACACTATTGACTTTTTATCAACCGACTTGAAAAAACGACGAGGTTCTTTCTATGGTTAAGATTGTTATCCGGGAGCACGGTAGTGCCCTCGCCAAAACGAGCGAAGCGAGCAAGGAAAGGAAATCCCACCAAAAACATTTTCATGTAAAATGTCGCCAAAACGAGACCATATTATGACTCGCACTGTTAAAAAGTTATCAGATCTCATGTAGAGCCAAGCTTCTAACTCTACACGTCCTAACTTTACAAGGTCTAACTTTGCAAACTCTACACCTTAGTCAAAATATGTGGCTTGGCTGTTTCGTTACCACAAGAACTATTGTATAACAAAAAAGTTATGAACAATGGATACATTTTTCACCCATGTAAATGTAGCGAAATGGCCAAGCCACATATTTTGACTAAGGTGTAGAGTTTGTGAAGCCGTCCTTACTATCCTTACTAATATTATAAATGCGAAAGTGAGTTTTTTTGTTTGTTTACGCTTTCACGCCTTGACTACTCAACCGATCACCATGAAATTTTGCATGCACATTGTCAGGGGGAAAACAAGCAAACGTGGTATATACTACACATATTATTACATATACAGCCTGTTACAGAACGGTGTAGTCATATTAACGGATCGTGCAGTGTTAATGGTATAGAACAATAAGCCACTAGTACTTAACGCAAAAATCCAACTTCACAAATTCACACTAATAAAAAAACATATTTTTGGTATCGACACAAACAATGTCACATCACTAGTGAGGTCATGAACCGCTCAAAGATAACGAGTTCGCTGACCCGGTTTTCACGAACTTACGACTTACCCCCCGATTTGCCATGAGAGCCTGGTAGGCGCGTACGCCGAAGTTTGGTGGCCGGCATAGCGGGCCGACGCAGCGCGGCGGCAAACTTCAAAGGGCATGTTTCATTGCGACTTGCGAGTTGCAAATTGTTTTCAACATCGTCGCGTGGTGTAGGTAGGTACCTACGTGATACGTAACGTAATTAAACTTGTCGTCAATATTATTGGAATTTGAGACGAAATCTTCCACTTCACTTGCCAAAAAATACTTTAAATACACTGCACTATTAAAATTTTGTGGCAATGTTGGGTTCATATTATTTGGATCACAAAACACTGTGTGATGCTAAGTTAAGAATAATATCGCTGGTTCTGGTCACACAACAACTGCACTCGAGGATGTTGGCTTTTGATTATTATTGGCTTGTAATCACAACAATTCATAACATAACAGCTGTTTACTCGTGTTTACAAACGTTATTATTTGCCTCCATCTCGTTTCTTATTTCCTAGTAAGAACGGCGCAACGTAGTACCACAGTAGTAGGCGGCGTTATCAAAGGAAGTGCCGACTGTAACCGCGCAGCGCGGCTGACGGCTCGCACAGTAGCACGCGGCGTTATCAAAGAAAATGACGAGCGCCACCGCGCGGGCGGCTCACTTCAAAGAACTGGCGTTAAATTTTTTTTCTTTCAATGACGAAGTAGGTAGGTAGTGCACACGTGGCACGTCACACGTGTTATCACTGGAATCATGCATCAGAATCGTGATTCATGATCACGGCTCGTATTCAATCCAGCATTATCTCTCGCATCCGGCACTCATACTCGTATGTCGATATTTTGGTAACACTGGTAGAGAGAACACATGAGAAACTAAGTCAGCGAGTAGGTACGATGGAAGTGGTGCTGTTGTCGACGATCATCCCACAGTACACACCAAACTTTTACACGAATTATCCCGCCGAGATTTCCTGCAGCACTACGTTCTGCAGGTGGTTCTTGGGTTCTCTTTGAAGTGCTCCAGTATTTGACACCTCCAATTGCGGGTCCCATGCACCCGGGCGAAGTTCCAAGTGCCAACGGAAGGATACAGTCCAGTCAGCAGTCACGGCTAAGGTCAGCCACCGAAATTCACCCACTGATTTACCTTCAACAAATCTATCCCAGAACAACTTTCGAACCTCACACGGGCTAACTCAAGCTGCACTGACACAGTTTTATTTCGTAGTGTTCACTGTTGCTTAATAAAGATATTTGTGATTTAATAACAATTCGAAATACCGAACTTTACTCCTGAACAAACAGTAAGCGACTGGCGAGTGGCGACTGATCTACTAAATACCTAAGAAATGAATTTTTGAAGTATTATAGCACGGGAGCCCAAGAAGGGATTTGTGATTTACTAAAGCGCGTCAGATTAACATAAGGGAGATACCTTGCATCTCTACACAGAGTCACGCATCTAGGATAACCGATCAGAATAGATAAAAAATCGATAGATAGAAATAATCGGGCGTGTGAAATTAAAATAAAGTGTGCATATGAATAATCTGACGATTTGAATATCACGTAAGGGAGTAAAAGGATCACAAAATTGCAAAAAAAAAACACCACCTTGATATTCTCGAGTGTAGTTGATTTTTTTTTGAAGTAAATAATTCAAGGATGGAAAAAATCTGCCAATTTCCACAAGCCGAAAAAAACAAAAATTGAATGTATTATAAAATATTTTTTCATGCTATTTTCTGTGTATTTTATTTATCACATTTAGTAACCTAAAAAAAAAATCTCATTTTTTTTTAAGCCATCAGATTAAAAGTATTCCTCCAAATAATATTCAGATTATTATTGGTCAGAACGACTAGTACATCAAGCTGAACCGTCTGCATAAAAATCTGACGCGCTCGAGTATTTTAAAATAGCTATATTTTTTTTTTTAATTTTCCAAAGGCCGCCACGCGTTTGCGTTAAGTGCGAATCGTCAGTTTTTTAAATGGGACCTTTTTTGGGTTCACTTAACAGCCCCTCTGAAATCTGACGCGCTCGAATAATTTTCTTTTCTTCAATTTTGACCCTTCCATACAGTGACCCCTACAATGTAACCTCCATCATCAAATACCGTGAAGCAAACTATCAATATCTGACGTCCTCGAATATTTCCATGTGACTGTGTTATTTTTTTTTACATTTTTGAAACTCTGTAGAACTGAAAGAAAAAACATCATATTTTAACCTTATTTCGTTTCTACCTCCTAATCTTCAAAACTCAATAGGTCCCAATGACGCTCGAGTAGATCCCCATTAATGGGCTTATTACACTAATTCTAATTTAGGGAATCTAAATCGGATACAATTTAAGATCAGTTAGTAAGAGAGATAGCGAGTGATCACACACTAAATTGTACCCTAAATCGACTACTCTAGGGTACATTTTAATGTACTGTGATTACTTGCTCTCTCTCTCTCACTCACTGATCCTAAATCGGAACCAACTGTTCTAACTTCGATTACACTTTCCGATTTCTTGGATTGGTGTCTGACAAATTGTAAAGTGTGATAAGCGTTTTAGCATTGTCAGCTCCGGTACTATTTAGGTTCCGGTAGTTTTTTCACTACCATCGCTCCGTAAATAGGGTCCCTTACTATTTCAGAACTATTTTTGACCTATGTAAACAACAGAACTATTTCCAAAAAGATAATAAAGAAATCCAGAACTACGTGAGAGGCGACTAGAACTCACTGATTTTTTTATTTGACATTGGGGGGCCAACTTCACAGGCGTGTACAAGCGGTTGTTTTTTCCGTTTATTTTCACAACCACAAGTGCATCAAAACCTATTCTTACTTACTTCCCGTTGACCTACAATCATGCAAGAAGCAATATTTTAGATACAGCACAAGTAACGGGTAAACTCCAAAACCCGTAAAGTAGTTACATAATTATAATTTTTCTGAAATTTACTTGCAGTTTGTCTGACCGCGATCTATTGATCGGTGAGAGGACAAAAATTTTCCGATGACAAAGTGAAGTTTGTACCTCAATCTTCTTTACCACGAACTATTTACATATCTACAAAATTGTACAGAACCCTCAATGCGCTAGACTCGCACTTGGCCGGTTTTTTCCATTTTCACCGCTCGCCCTGTACCGCCGCGCCACCGTCGCTCCCTAGGTTACCTATTCGTTTTTGTTTACATTTCTTTACTACCTCGTAACTTCTAATGTCCTAGTAGTTTTTTTTATTTTGTGCACGCTGTTTCTTTGCTATTTAGGCGAGTAGACTCGCACTTGGCCGGTTTTTTTCCATTTCCACCGCCCGCCCCGTACCGCCGCGCCGCCGTCGTTCCCTAGGCAACCTATTTGTTTTTGTTTACATTTCTTTACTACCTCGTAACTTCTAATGTCCTAGTAGTTTTTTTTATTTTGTGCACGCTGTTTCTTTGCTATTTAGGCGAGGAGACTCGCACTTGACCAGTTTTTTTTAGCAGACTGCAGAGGTTAAACACAGACAGAAAACTAAAAGAAAAGAATGCAGAAATTATTTATTTTATTCCTTCTACTTTCCTAGTAACTTTTAGAACGATGCGCGGTGGGTTGCGGCCCTTCAGGAAATAGGCCGCGCCTATTTCATAATGGCCGCATGAGCCAGAACGAGATAGATATATCATTCATTGTACAATCGGCGCGTGCAAGATACCAAGGCCGCAAAGGTCGAGCTCTGCGGTGGTGCGCTTGGGCAGGGGTCATTGACTTGTTATCTGACCGATTCAATTGATTGCTAGTGATGTGTAGAGGCAAGTAAAAAAAGCTAAGTCGATAAAATTTTATCGTATTTTATTTCTTCGTATCAGCACTGCCATCATGGTTCAATCATTCTTTACCATTAACATTACACGATCGTTTATTATGACCACACCTTTCGGTAACAGGCTGTATATAATACTAAAGATATATATATACACACCCAGACTGGAAAATGGAACCCTGTCTCATCACACAAAGTCCACCCCCACCGGGAATCAACCCGGAACCTCTTGATTAGCGGGCAGGCATGGTGACCATTGCGCCAATCGGGTCGTCGAATAACCTCGACCTATAAAGTTTGTGTTTTATGGACTACTAACTTAAACAATTTTTGAGGAATACATATTTACAATACATACCAAACGCCCAGACTGAGGGTAAACACAAAATACTACATAACGGAAAATGTCTCATGACGCGCGCATCGAACCCGCGACATCTGCGTAGCAGTCAGGTTCACTAACCACTAGACAGTCGCTCAGTTGCGTGGGTTGCACTGCGTCCGCTGCAGCAGATTAGTGACTGTAACTTACACGCACCAATAACTGTAGTTCTTTTCTCACTAGGTAATAGGTATTTTGCTTTGTCGGACAACAAATTATTCTCAAGTAGGTACGGTACCTATACTATCTTTAGTATTACCAAGCTAAATTAATACTTAAATGTTTTACGAGTTTAAAGAACCCAACCCTGTTTGTAACTGTTTATATTATAACTTTAATGTTTACGTAACTACAATATAGTTAGTCATAACATAGTTGAAATTATCTAAGTGCTCGTCGCGCGAACCCGTAGAGTGAGAGTTAAAAACTTGTGATAGCTCCACATTATACCTATACTATTTTTATTTTTTATAAACCCAATGACAGGTCAAGCCGACGATCATACCGCGCTCCCTCGTCAGTTTGTACAGTACTTACAGGAGAGCTGAGGTGGCCGGGGCGGGTACGTGGGGTGGGGTGGGGTGAGCGGGCAGGATGAGGGTGGGAGGAGCGGGGGGGGGGAGGAGTCTCGCGACGTCAGTTCCATTGATCGCTTGTTGACGTCACGCGCTCCCGCCGACCGCCGAGCCACTGCAGCGCCGCTGGCAACACCGCGGACCGTTCGCATCGCGTTCCGCCCGGAGCGCGTTTCGGTGAACGTGATTGTGTGCCTACTTGTAGGTATGTTTTAATGCGGCCGTTTTGCTTGTCGCCTGTTTCAAGGGTTGTTAAAAAAAAAAAAAATTGAAGAGAGGTAGCTTCCTATATGGAAGAGTTTTTAAAATCTCTCTATAATATCAAAAAACCACACCACACATTGTTATCGCAATGCCGTACTGTGCACTTTTTATTGGGCAATGGGCACAAGCTGTGCCCGACACGCGTCGCACTCGCACATTGCAATAAATTTTCGCGTCGTAGTGGATTTTCCCGCGGAATACCTACATATCCCCCCCTTTTTTATTCACATAAAAAGTAATCTATTCCAAACTATCCCATTGTTTGAATGTTGTTAGTTTCACGTCTATATATTAGGGATGTTACGGAGGCAGTTTATCGGAATCGAGGTCGGAGTCGGAGTTTGGAAATTTGTTTTTTCTCGGATTCGGAATCGGAGTCGGATATGATGGCAGAAGAGAGATGTGTTAATCATCATTCATGAATCATCGGTATTGCGTATTTGTAAGAGTAATCGATGACAGAAAGCACATGGGAGGGGTTCCCCGCGCGACATGTATTTAAACCTCCGATTCAAAAGTGTCGGAACTCGGAACCGAAGTCTGTACCGGAGTTGTAATTATCAATGCGAAGTTCCGAGTTATCGGAGTCGGAGCCGAAACTCCGTAACATACTTTGTCTATATTTGACCACACCCGGAATTCCCGCGGGAACTCCGAAATTACCGCGGAGAACGGCTAGTAAATTATAAATTACCTCATTGTGTTCTTACTTCTTGCCTAACCGTGTGAATAAACTTTAATTTGGATTTAAAATGCATTTTTTCCTATCTACTTTAAAGAAGAGAAGTCGTAATAAATTCAAAGTCAGCTATAAAGCTCATTTTGTGTTTAAATTAATCTAAAACTGGCGGCGAGCATTTTCGCCGTTTCAGCAGCAGCTCACTAAAGGTTTCAGAATATTTCGCCTCTCTCGGGCGGTCGTTACTCTTTTATAACGACGGATTGCGATGCTAACGGATTAACGAACACTTAACATAACTACGTTATTTTCGGTTTATTACTGAATAGTTTAATATTATTCGTGTCGTCGAGTTTTTACACAATATATTGAATGAGATTTTTATAGTCCAAGCCGAAATCGAAACATGAGAAAAAATACCTACTTTTTTTCTCGACATAATAGATAATGTCCGTGACCGTTTCGCAGCTTCGTATCTTTGCCTGCCTTGAAAAAATAAACACAAAAACCACAAATACTTCCTATAATTCTTTATTGTAATGACCAAAGTGATTCAGCACAGTGCGCAATTTCTGACTTCCAAACCGGAGTGTGAATTTTTTGTTATTAACCAGAAGATAACTAAAACAAAGTATGTAGGTACTGACTAAAAAAATGAGCTTCCAAAAAGTGTTAACGAGTATTGAACGAAAAAGACATACCTACTCATTATATCTCATAAGATAGGATTGTTATTGAAAATAGAAATGCACGATTGATGTACCTACAGAAGTAATCTTGTAGTTTACTTGAGTTGTAAAGTTGTAGTTATACTTGAGTGAACACCAAATTATCTGGAGTTACGTTATCAATTTCCGATGTTGATATTGACGCATCATTTAGTTTCGAAACTCTATTTTAAACTTGTTTTTTTACAACTGCTTATGCGCAGAAAGTCAAATATCACTCACTATGTTTATCATTTGTCGGAGACGACAAATGCGGGGATACAACTCGATATTATATCCCAATATTATAAATACCAATGTGAGTTTGTTTGTTTGTATGTTACGCATTCACGCCATAACTACTCAACCGATCATTATGAAATTTTGCATACACGTTGTCACTTATGGTACCTACTTTTATTCCGGGAACAATATCGCGTGGAACAATAGTTAAAAAATAGAGAAGGTTTTAGGAAATTTTATAATGTGTCGGATATCTGACATATTTTGTGAGCGTACAAGTATTTCAGCCCAAAGAGATTTAATAAAAAGTTTTATGTTGAGAAAAGTTGTGAAGTCCTCCATTCCAAGTCGAGTGGTGGATTGTTACGTGAAGCGTCAGTATTGGTTTCTGTGGGCCTTTTACTTACTGTTTAGAAACTTCTAAATCACAGTTCCAAATAAAAATCCGTACCTAGTACCTACATAATACGTCGGAAACAATGAGTGATACTGGACCGTGGTAGAAATTTTATAGGAGCGCGTAGATACTTTAATGAACTCGATCAGCTTATCGGTTCGGACGAATACACTAACGCTATTTTACGATAAAGACACCTCGAAAGTACGCATCGTACTAGATGCTAGTAGTAAAACCTCGTCAGGGAAAAGTCTTAATGATATCTTGGATTGCAGATTATAACTCCTTCGAGTGACATCAGCCACATCTCCATGTTCAGTGCTTGTTTATGAATAGGTACTTGTATGCGAATACAAGTACGGGAACGATCTCATACCTGATCCTATGTTAGATAACCGAGGTTTACCTGCGTTATTTAGTCAGTACTTCTTAGAATTTAATTGTTACTTTTTTCACGTGGTTCCAACGAAAAGCAATCAGAGCTCCTAACGATAAGACTTTACACCTCCTCGATAATGGACTGAATAGGTATGTAGTAAGAGTTTTGGTAATAATTAGGTAAGTATAAACGCATTTTTTTAATTTCCTGAACATAAAACGACGATCCAACTTTGTGTTCAATTTCCTGAAATAAATTTGGACGTAATTGCAAAAGAAAAGAAAACAGCTGAAGGACGGACGGACGTTACAAAACAAAACAGATCTGAGGTGAAGTATAATTTATCAAAATACCACTTGTAAAAACAACGATTATTATTTTAGAACAACTTAGCAATTTAATTCTTCTGTTGTTTTTTCCTCAATGAAAGTATAATTGCTAAACTTAGAGCTTTGAAACGAGTTTGGTTGTTTTACAAAGTTAACTACTGTTCATAGAAATTACCTTTTATGTCTAGGAGTAGGCAGCTGACTGCAATTATTCGGTAAAAACGTTGATGGACTTAAAATTATTTATTCACAAGTTGTTCCTCGCGATCATTGATGAGAGCCAATTCCTACTCAAGCCAAACAAAACTACACTGCTTCTACCTATCGCTAAAGGTCTCCCCGCATATATAAAAGCTCGCAAACTCGCGAAACCGAACAACGGCCGCGACTCTGGTTTTTGTGGAGAAATCCTTATCATTGTTAGTAGGGAAGGTGCGGTTTTGTATTTTGCGTGGCCCTCCGCTCTCGTCTAATGGAAAAGGCTCATTCAATCACCGTCGACGCTAAGGCGAAGCCTCGTTAATTAGGACACGCCGCCCGTCGGCCCCATGTGTGTAGCGAAATTTTGTTCTTAAACCTAAATATAAATTGTAGTGAAAGCGAAGAATAGCAGGTCGTTCTTTCACAACAAAAGAATAATATGTCTTTTATATTATGATGATTTTACCAGCACATATAAGCCCATTTATAAAGACGGCTGGCGGAGTTTTTTTGGCGGGAATCAAAGATGGCGGTTCGGTCATTTATTTTCATGTCGATAAAAAATGTTTAAAAATGGATTTTGTTGTGTTATAAGGTACTGTATTGGACAATATTTTTTACGGAACTCCCGCAGGAACTCAACTTCTTTTACTCTTCTCCGTACTATAACAAACACAACAAAAAACAATCAGCGAAATTGATCCAGCCGGCCACGCGTGATGCCGTCTCCAAGGGAAATAGGGATTCTTTTTTTATAATTGTATAGATTATCTTTAATGCCGTTGAACGTCATTGGACGAGAGAGCATGCAAACCTAACAGAAACTACTTGCGTTATTTTGACTCTTTACTGACCAGCCTGCTTCTCCCTTAGAATCCTAAAAGCGATCAAACATTTACGGCTGCACTCAGTCGTTTTAAGTAATTAAGGTCTTAAGTAATTAAGTTAAATTTAGTGAAATGCCAATTAACATTTATTTAATAAACGTCTCTGATTGCGGCAGTTTTGTTTTTAAAACTTTATCTACATTGAATTAAGGAAACATTAAAACGACTCTGAGTGCGGCCGTAAATCTTCAATATTGGGAATTTTTCTAGAGTGGTCGTCGCCTGCCCTGCCCCGCTAGCTAGATACGTCTATCTATGCCAACAATAGAATAGGCCTACAATGATGAACGATGTCATATAATGTATATATATATAACCGCCCATTATATTGTATGTATTACTATCATCATTGTTATATATTCTTATAACTTCATTGTTATCTTATTTGAAGGAAACCTTTAATCGTGGCGAGTACATTCGGCTAAAGTTCAGTTTACGTCACTAAGATCTTAACGTGGACTGAATTTTCATATACCTATAAGCATTTTTCCAGCAGCCATTTTGGTACCTTGTCTAAGTATGTCAAAATTATTTAAGTTACCAAATAAACTTTTATTCTATTTTATTGTAATCGCATATTTTTGAAAGTAACGTGATTCCGTCTTATATGTGATTCCATGTAGGAAATCCTTAACATCACTGAAACTGTCCACGTCACCAGTGCTGGGATTCGGATCCAATTGGGTCCTGTCGTTAAATAAAAAATATGAAGTGAACCGTACTTACCGGGGGTTACTCCGAAAACTGGATGGATTGTTATCGCGTGGATGCGGTTGAGTGCACGCTGTTTCAGCCGATTGGTTAGTTGTATACGTATCTTCGAGCACGAAACTGGTCCCTTTGAGAGACCGTGCTTCTGCTTTCATGGCATTATCACTTGCCTCTTAAATAATTGTACAATGTGTTAAAACGCTAGTCGCCCAATTAATTTAACGAACGTCGTAACCCTGCTCTGACGGTTGAGTTCCCGAATGGAGCTAAATCTACTTTTGAACGTTACAACCAACCAAACCAGTCAACCAAAATTATTCTTATACACACGAGATTGAATCTGTCTTCGTATATCAGTATGATACCAAATGCGCTAGAGATATTAATTTATTATTTGACCTAATAGCGCAATCGGCCTCTTTCTTTAAATATATAAATATACTAGCTGTCCCCCGCGATTTCATGCGCGGTAATTTCGGAGTTCCCGCGGAGGTTGCGGGAAAAAGTACTCTATGTCCTTCAGTTCCCGAGGGAATTCCGGGATAAAAACTATCCTATCTTTTAAGTTTGACCATATTATAAACGGTTGCAAAATTTTATCAAAATCCGTTCAGTAGTTTCGGAGTCCATCGCGGACAAACAACGTGACACGTGATTTATATATATTAGACTAGCTGTCCCCCGCGATTTCATCCGCGGTAATTTCGGAGTTCCCGCGGGAATTCCGAGATAAAAACTATCCTATCTTTTAAGTTGGACCATATTATAAATGGTTACAAAATTTTATCAAAATCCGTTCAGTAGTTTCGGAATCCATCGCGGACAAACAACGTGACACGTGATTTATATAAGTATATTTCTACTAGCTGTCCCCCGCGATTTCATCCGCGGTAATTTCGTAGTTCCCGCGGAGGTTGCGGGAAAAATGTACTCTACTCTACCCTCAGTAGTTTAAGGTGATTAGCTGTTCCCCACATTAGTGGTGGAGTTCCCGCGGGAATTCCGGGAAAAAAACTATCCTATCTTTTAAGTTGGGCCAAATACAACATAGTCACCAAATTTCATCACAATCGATTCAGTAGTTTCGGAGTCCATCGCGGACAAACAACGTGACACGTGATTTATATATATTAGATTAGATATATATTCAAGAAACTTTTGGACAAGCTACGTTTTTTTTTAAATATCTTCAATGCCTTCTATAGATACACACATCTTACATATACATAATGAATTAATCTTAGGATGTAGAGTTGATGCGATAAATAATGAGTGATAGGGTGAAAATAATAGGGAAATTGATAGGAATATAGACGGGGTGTCCCTCGCCATGTCCCTTATGACTTCCGCCGCGCGCCGGTCCCATATCCGTACCCTTCGCTGCATTACAGCAACACGCTGAAAGAAAATTCTCTCGGGCCCCATGTTTTCTCATCGAGGGAGCAGCTTCGCGTCGTAATGATAGCATTGTTAAGGAAACGAAGTAATATTATAATAGCATTGTTACTTATGTTAAAATAGTGGTCTGATGTTGTTGCTTTTCCCTGCCACCTCCCATGCGTTTTACCTATAAAATCGTAACTCTTATTATAAAAATTCGAATGTGGGTTTGCTTGTAACGCTTTTCCGTCTTGACTACTAGCAGTTCCCAGTAGTTTCACCCGCAGTAATTTCGGAGTTCGCGTGAGGATTCCGGGAACTAAACCTGAAAGAATTTTTATATTGGTTGAGTATCGATTTCCAACAAACATACAAGAAATTACATATTTTAATGTTCTAATAAAAAAAACATATATAAATCGAACTTTATTGACTAACTAGCTGTGCCCCGCGGTTTCACCCGCGGTAATGTCGGAATTCGGGGATAAAAAGTACCCTTGTATGTCCTTCTCTGCACCCCTAAAAAGGTTTATGCAAAGTTAAATGATGATCAGTTGAGTAGTTAAGGCGTGAAATCAGTGAAGCCGTAACAAATAAACAAATAAACTGACATTCGCATTTGTAATAGTGAGGGTTTAAAAGAAACTTCATTCGCACTCGAAAAAATTTAGCTGTTACCTTGGCGCTTCTTCCCTCGTAAAGATCAATAACATCGGTGTTCTTAAAAACACAATGGCACGCCAACACCGAAATGCCCCATGATGTAGGTAGGTACTTTCACTCGTGCCATATTCACCTCTATAGTTAGTTATACGTGTCCGTTCTGTTTGTCGGCCGATATATTCTTTGCGCCAGCCCGCCAGGAATGGGGTTGAGATGACGTGTCGCGCAGGCCGGGGGCGCTGCGCGGCGGGCGGCAGTACGCCCGCGACGCCTGGCCGCCCCGCACGTACTGACGGTGCGCGTACTCAAACACCCCCACACTAAAATAATAATTCATAACCACCAACTTACATACTCAGCCAGGTACGTACCCAAATACCCAAAGTACCCATCAGCGGCGTATCAGCAAAGTTTTCGCGAGTCGCGCCCCACAGAAACAGTGACTGTTCTGACTTACTTATTCTTAGTAACATTAGTGGGATTTGTTTTTTGAATTAAAACATAACGCTCTTGTGATCGAAGATTAATTATTATTCGATGTGACCGGCTTGCAGACGTGACGCTGGTAAGCGATGTTTGATTATTTAAATTGTAGACTTTATGGTTTAATTCAATGGTATGAGTGGTTTAGTTTACCTTAATTTCCGACAGATGGCGTCGCTCCGCGTACTGCGGTTGTTACGGCACCTTCCTGGAGTTGTGTCGCGCTATACAAAAGTGCTTTTCGGGGAAAATCTCTTTTATTATGTAACATTCTTTTTTTAGATAATAATCCTTAATTTATTCAGGCCACATAATGGTTTTTTAATTTCCTCGACACAGTCTTCCAACATTAAAATAATACCTAAAATGTAACTGCTGGATTGAGTATTTACCATTGTATATGAATGATGATAGGTAGGTACTTTGACAGTTGTGGAATCTTATTGCATTAGTTATAAAGTGTAACCACTATCCAAAGTGTTCAGCTAGTTTCGATCGACTTTAGTTATTGCTGATTGTTGGAGGAGTTGAAGTCCTTCTTCATTTCGAATTTCGGTGTTGGCCCGACTTCAACAGCTTTTGTTGAGGAAGCAACTTTTCATAATAATTTCATAAGTAGAAGAGTTGTTGTATGTCTTATGTACATAATTGATGAGATTTATGTACATATTATATTCTATTCTTTTGTCCACCAACTAACGACGTCGACGTTCGAGAAAAGTGATTATACAACGTGTTAATGAATTACCTGAAAACTAGAAAGTAGTTTGCTCAGAATCAACTTGCGAATCGATCGCACTATGTTTTAATATAGGTTATATTATTTCTTTTTTACTAGCCCATGTCTAAATTATTTATGATACAATATTTGGCGCGTACGCCGCCCGCAGCAAAAAAAATCGAACCGGTAGGCACGGGCGTAGCGCTTGGAATTTCGTAGATAGGTCACCTCCAGACTAATATTGAATAACTTTTAAAGTATAAATTTTTTCGACATAAAATATATTTTAATCATATTATTGTTTATATTTTTAAATGGGGTGTATCAGGTTTTCAGTTAATTCATTAACACGCTGTATATATCGCATCGAGTTCGCGTGATTTTTCGCTGGCAAATTGTTTAATTCGTCCGATTATAATAAATGCCGAAGACATAATGCCGTTGTGTTGTATTTGCGTCAGAGTAATAATAACCATTTATGTGATGAACATTCATTTTTACCCCGAGCTTCGGTGTTTAGTGTGATTAAGTACACTAAACACCGAGGCTGTAGGCTAAGTATTATACTCGTACCAGTGGTCTGCCACCCCACCCACCCATAAGTACAAGCTCTGCTTAGTTTGGGTCTTAGTGTTGCTGTCAAATAATGTCCTTGAATGGCTGTGGCCGACCGTGGACTAGCCTTGAAAGAGACAAAGGGGATGCCTACTTCTTGACCATTTATATCTGTGCAGAAAACACGTCAACCATTGTTCCGTTTTGAAGTGAAAGCCAGTCGAACTAATATATTTTTGAAGAATCACCATCCGGGCACACAAAACAAAAATCGCCTACTAAAATATTTCTTTCCTAATAAATTGGAGACGGATAAAAAACCGTATAAACTACATATATTAATTTTTATAATACATCTGGGGTATTTAAACTTGACTTGACTTTCTTTGTAATGCTTTTACGTCATAAGTACTCAACCGATCATCATAAAATTTTGCTTTCACTTTATCAGGGGTACATAAAACAACAAAGGGTATATTCCCGGAATTTCTGCGGGACTCCAAAATTAATGTAGGCGAAATCGTAGGGAAAGGCTAGTGTAACAATGAGAGTGTTCTTACCTGCCAAATCTGGTTTTGGATTATGCACACGCCAATTGTGATTGTGCTCGGTAGAGCGCTGTGCTATTAACCCCGTTTATCGTGCCATTGCTCTCCCGTCCCCCGCGACCCTCGCGCGCCGTCAGGGTGGGCTTAGGGTAATGGGGCACACACAAACGTAATATGATATATGTAGCCTGCGTAAACGACTTCACGCCACAGAGCGGAGCTCCACTTGCTTGAGAATGGACTCTCTTACATTACTAGTCGTTTATTCGATTTTCTCTCTGCAGCAATAAACTGTTATATTATTAGCATTAGTAAGGATACCTAGTAAATAAAACAACCTGATTTTAACAAAACTATTCCTTTGTGTCTGTATTACCAATTATAATAAAAACTCTTTGATATAATTTGTATCAAATTCTATAATAATCAAAGCCAGTATAGATAAGCAATAGGAATCTCAAAACATGTTACGCACAAAGTAATCAAATCTCTGAAGCTAAAGTTAAGCTTGAACAGTATATTTTATGAGAACAATACAGTAATCACAATTATTATTACAAGCATTAAATAGAGCCAAAACTGTCTACCAATACTTAACTTTCGATGTTATGATGTCTTCCATCTAGGAAATCACCAGCACCACTGACTCGATCCTTTGTTGCTGCCATTATGTAAACATGTTCTCCCGCGCGTTTTTCCCGCTATCTCAAATAACATTTTATTTACTCTACAGTCTATGAATTCACAATGTTGCCAGTTATTAAATATGAATTGGCCATGGAAATGCAATTTAAATCACTTTAATAAACATTGGTATAATTATTTAAATTAAGAATCACAATAGGTACATAGCATAGGAATCATAATAATATTAATCAATTTTAATATATTAGTACAGAATACCTAAATCACTATTCACACTCGCCCATCCTGACATCTTTGCGACCCTGCAAAGTAAAAAGGTTTTGTAAAAATAATTTCACTTTATCTAAATGTAACACAAATTCAAACCATGATTCTTTTTTTATCCAATCCATGTTACTAAGTTCCACCAACTTCCACTTAACTTCTATCCATTATCCATAATAAGATTTTATTTTATTCCTTAATAACCAATAATATTAATAATAATATTTAGCATTGAACCATTTATCAAATATTTTATCTGCGGACTCACTTAGACGATTACGTAATTTTCTTCCAAGTTCCAACTGCTACTAAAGTTGCGTTAGCACAATCACTCCTTTTACCAATGATCGACTATGCCGATACCTGCTTTACTGACATTAGCGAGGAGCAGCTAAATAAACTTGAGCGCCTCCAGAATCTATGTATCCGGTTCATATTTGGTCTTCTATATAGCATACTGTTCAATCCACCTTCCCCCAACTACCTAAAAGACCTCTTCGTATTTCAATCTTCTTCCCATAACCTGCCTGTTCGATCATCCCAGAACTTACTTCTTATGATTCCTGCCCCTAGAACCAACTTTTATGATTATTCCTTCTCTGTACAAGCAGTCCGCTTGTGGAATCCGCTACCTGTAGAGGTGCGAGTAGGCCAAATCACTACCCACCTTTAAGAGCCTGGTGAAGACTTTCTACCTCACTCATGGATCGTGACTCGCTGTAGTGTAACCTTATTATTTATAGTATGCATCTGTGTTTAAACGCATTTATAAAATTAGTATTTATACCCATAAATATTGTACGTATATATTTTCTATGTGTATATTTTATATCTATGCGTGTATCTATGTATATCCATTTTTTTGTGTATGTCTTTTCTATGTGTCTCTTCTATATTATTTTATGATTCGTTTCACCTATACATATAATATACCAAATCAACATATAAATTTACTGTTTTTGTCCTGTCCACCCAAAGGTTGTCTGGAAAAGATCGCTAGTAAAGCGATAAGATGCATGCTTTCGTATGCCTTTATTTATAAATTTTTATTTTGTTACCACACTAAAATTATTCTTGTATACAATAAAGAGTATTCTATCCTATTTTAAATTCAACGAAAATGGGAAATCTCTCAAAATACTATGCTGCAAGAAGTAATGAACCAGCTGATGAAAAGTTTAACCATTTGCTCTACATGGATGATATTAAATTGTACGCCACCACGAAAGACCTATGTTATTTGGCTGATCTTACGGAAACTTTTTCAAAGGAAAAACGTCGGGTCATATTACCTTTCAGATGCAGACTGGCCAACAGATACCTTCGCTTAATGAAAAAGAGACAAGTAGGTACTTGGGCTTCAATCAATCTAAACAATAACAGATCGACAAGTAAAAATACAAGAGTGGACTCAAAAGGGTATGCATAGACAACACCGGCAAAATTTGTGCAAGTCTAACGTCGATAAAGAAGCATCCAATGCCTGGCTTACTTGGGGTGAACTGTTTCCCGAAACAGAAGGATTTATGCTTGCCATTCAAGACCAAGTCATCGAAACACGAAACTACCAAAAGCATATACTAAAAGTCCATAATATATCAAATCACAGCTGCAGAAAATGTAACGGTGCCCCGGAAACGATACAGCATCTCATAAGTGTCTGCAAGTCAATAGTACAAAAAGATTATAAACACCGCTACGACCAGGTTGCTAAGATTATTCATCAGAAACTTGCAAGCAAATCTAAACTGAGGACGAATGAACCAATTTCTTATTAAAAATACATACCTGACAGCGTTCTAGGGAATTCAACCCACAGGCTGTAGAGCACAATATCTGAAAGCTTACAAAATATACTGACCTCAAAACGAAATAGCAAAAAATGTGGAAATTACAGAATATTACCTTCATCCCTGTTGTACTACCACCATCTGAAATCCCTTGTCAACTGCACCAACCCTTCGCTACCCTCCAATTACCTAGGTACACTTACATTATTATGCAGAAGGCGGTAATACTAAATACATGTCGAATCGTCCGCAAACTCCTCCAAACTGATGACCACACAACTCTTAATACTTCCACTTAAACTAACCTTCACTTGGCTTTGGCCTGTGGTTGCCAATTAATACCGGTCTAGCTGAGTAGAATTCAAAAATCCAAATTCCCATAATAATAATAATCCACTTCACAACACACAGATAAGCGTCTTGACCCCACACTAAGCTATAAGCTTGTGTCATGGCAACCAAGCAAACTTGGTATACCTATAGGTACTTACTACATATTATTACATATGTCCATATTACACTATAGTATACTATAGTATATTATATATTCACGCCCAGATTATATGTCTGTCTGTTCCGGGTAATCTCTAAAACGGCTGGATCGATTTTAACTGGACTTTCACTGGCAAATCGTCAAAGTCAAATCATTTATTCAAATTTGGTCCATAATATAATAAATAAATAATAATAATAATAATAATAAATCCTTTATTGACATGCATTTACAAACAAAAAATAAAAACAAAAAATACAAAAAAAGTAGGTACTCATACATGCCAAAAGGGCTCTTTCAGCATGTGTTGCCTATTGAGAATAACAGACAACGCTGGTTTTCAAAGAGCCCCTTTTACACAAGACCACATAAGTAAAAAGTAGTTGCGGGCGCACGCTCCAACCATTGCAACCAATCAATAATAAATAATATCAAGTATGTGTATTAAAAAGAGTGACTATAATATTTTAATGAGTTATGTCAACATTAATAATTTAATAGTATTGAGTTAAGATGTGATGCGAAATATGGAAATTAGTAAATATTAAAAATCATTGAAATTTTCTAAAATAAAATAAAATAAAATGAAATAAACGAAAAATAAAAATAAAATAATTGTTCACTGTGCATGCTGTTGGTAGCTACATCATCCCAAAATGTCACTATTTTTATAGGCACTGATTTTTTAGTAGCAGATCTTTTAAGCTGATTTTAAAAGTCCTCTCCGACATACCGTTTCGGAGGGGAGGAGGGAGGTCGTTCCATATCTTTGCGGCCGAATGCCTAAAACTACCCCTAAAGCTCCCGTTTGTATATTTACTGACCGGCACAGCCAGTTTATTCCGGTGTTGGTAACGAGCTCCCCTCTCCCGACTTTCTTCCTTCCATTTCAGTTTGTCCCTCAGATATTTAGGTCTACCATTTAAAATAATTTTATTAATTAGACACGCCGTGTGAAGTTCTCGTCTGAAATGCATTTTTAAAATATGTTTATTGTTAAGATAAGGCGTGATATGATCTCGTTTGGGGATCTGAAAACAAAAACGCGCACATGCATTCTGGACACGCTGTATAGCCCGTGCCGTTTTCTCGTATAATCTCGGTCCATATACAGTGTCACAATGATTAAACAACGCAAGAACAAGCGAATCTGTTAGTGTAACTTTGATTTTTTCAGTTAGATAACTCTTTATGACTCTTTGACGTCAACATAATTACAGTTATTATGACAACACCCATAAAACATCCACCCTTCACAGCTTCCTAGCTGATGTTATAAGGAGTAACTTGGCTACATTTATTTCCAAAAATTAGTACCTGCGGGAACTCCGAAATCCACGCGAGCAAAATCGCGGGGCACAGCTAGTAATCAATAAATAAATATATATATAAATAAATTTATTTCACACTCTTTATCTCCATTATTTTTAACCATAATTTATAACCATTCTTTATTATTCCATTATTTATAACCATTTTATTTTCAACCATTTTTTTTTTCCAATTTATCCAATTATTCAAGTAATTCCATTTTTACCAATATTTTATTCATTTAGTCCAATTTATTCATTTATACCAGATATCCATTTAATTATTCCATTTATTACTTTTATACCATTCATCACTTAGATTATCAACCACTTTTAACCATTACTTTAGTATAGGTACATCAGGTACATGACCGTACATGACCATATATTCCAGTATTTAATTTTTGTACCTAATCCATTACTAATTAAATCCAATAATCAAAATCGCTTTAACTAGTTAACCAGCTAGTTATTCCTTACATAATTGGTAGAGTAAATTCTTTTTCCCTCAAGTACCTAGATTAAATTGACATTGAAAGAACTTTATTTGACACAACACATACATTAATTTAAAAAAAAGTATGAATAAGGGACTGCTTCCCAACCGCCAAACGATCAGAAACGTACCGGGAGATCGCAAGCGCACCAAACCCAAAATTAACTATAAATTCTTCTATGCTATCCACCTGACTCGTCTGTCGAGATTGTATCGGTCTCAGAGTCTATTTAGAACAATTGTATGTAATCTGACTATGCTTTGACACCTTATGGACAAGTTCTAGTTGAAGAAAAGAAAGAAGTCTATCCATTACAAACAACCAAGGAAACAAACAAAAATGGATCTTATGTCCTTATTGGCGCCTATTAGATAATATACGGAGGTAAAGTTATATAAGTTTGCAAACTTTGTAAGTTTGGATGTAGTGGGTAGTCTCTGGTACTACTGAACAGATTCTTAAAATTCCTTTATAAAGGATACTGACACAGCACAGGAGTGACACGTACTTTCCATTTCCAAACAAAGAATTCCTGCCGAAATATCAAAATTCACGCTGGGAAATCAGCGGGGAAACAGATATTTTAATAGGTTAGGTATGGATAAAAGTGAAATAGGCAATAAGGTAGGTACATTTTATCCGGATGTAAAGGAATTTCACGGGTTGAATCGCGGGGGATAGTAGGCACCTAGCAGTAAAATATTACTTATCGTTGAAGGTAAATTATGATAATACTCTAAAACTGATTTTGTTCTCTATACGTATCTATTTAAGTATTATTAATGAATGTTGGCATATAATCAAAAAGAAAACTGTGACTATTGTTTTAAACAAGATTCGAATTTGAAAACTAACTTAGAGACCACACTTGAATCGCAACCTTTTAATGTGTTATACAAATGCATATTACGTTTAATTAAATTGTTTAAATTACAGGAGGATTACAGAATAATTTCACAGAAAGTACCTTTACCTATCTATTTTCTTCAAAAGCCCAATGGTTAAATAGAGTTACTACTGCATTAATTAACATCAAGTTAAATATTGTGTAATTCCACTACAAATTATTAAGGCGCATGGAGTCGTGAAACGATCATTTTTGAGGCCCTAAAGCTCATAAATTAGCCTACTGACGATTCCAGAATTAACATATATTAAAGATTGATATATGAACTTCAATCTGAGCATTTAAATAAATTGTAGTCTACAAAATACTATTCAAAAAAAAACATTGAAATGAAGCTGTTTTCAACTTGAAATACGCTACTGCTTCTAAACTACAAGTGATAATTTCACGATTCTTTCAGGAAAAGATTGCTAACTTGTTTAACTTAAAACTGAGCATTTATCGTTCCAAAATAATACATAGTTTTGACGAAATGTTTTTTATACCACATTCACTACAAATGGTCACGAGCGGGTCCGTGCGCGGGCGACGGGAGTCAGTCTGGCGCTGGCATTCAAACGGGTAGGCTGTGCGTCGCGCTGTCGCAATCCGCTTGGTTACGCCAAATTAATTTTGTGAGCAAAATAAGGTAGCGACATCAAAAATGCCACGAAAAAAAAAGCTGCAAAAAGTTGGGCAACTGGACTTCACTGAATTTTAATTATTGGTTCATTGTATTTTTTTGTAACAAAAGGCAATTTTATAAACACATTTTTGTTTTATTACTTTCTTTTACTAAATTAATCAATAAATTAATAAAAATAAAAATATACAGCTACAGCATTTTAGATATCGGAAAATATACAGCAATTTTCTATCTGCATACAAATCGAAGAATGCTGTAAGTAGTAAAACCTGTTTCCTTGTAACTTTAGTGAAAATATTTTAATTGCAACTAACATTAAGGTGGGTCTAAAGGTCTAGTTTTCATACAAACTGCCGTAGCTATATTAAAGGCATTCCGCCTGTTTTTATTTATTAGACTTCATTTAATAAAATACTACTACTTGTTACGATAACGCACAGCCCAAAATCTTTGCATATTATAGTGAAGAAATAACATAATTACAATCATTTCAAAATGAATTAAATTTCGGTCGAACCTTTGCTTGTGTGAGAGAACGAATACACTTATAAGTGTACGAAAATGGCGGCCCGGTCTATAAACAGCTGTAGTTAGGCTGTAGACTGACAAGTCCCCCGAATGCAGTAGTTTGTAGTGAATTCCAAAAGGATCACAAGGTGGCGCGGCGTTGTGCCGTGAGTTTTGACAATTTTGCCTACCAAGATAATTTAGAATTGTATTTGAAAATATACCTATTACTGATGTAGTAGGTACCTATTAGTAGCCGAAGCGAATACAAATAACTTGTGGAAAGTTGGAAAAGACGTTTTGGTTCTGCGCCACGTACGATGAGGTATAACGTAACTTACGGGTAAAAGTATTTTATATTATTGTGTTGAATAAATTCTTGCTATCTCTTTCTTGTTTTCACGATGAGTAAAAGAGAGAGACCATATTTTCGAAAGGTTGTATCTCGGCCTGGGGTGATAAAATTCAGCGTTTATCTCCAAATTCTCCGATGCAATGAAAATAATATTTTTATTGTGTGTGTGATGCAACGTGTGTTCCGAGATATAGTCTCGGAACTACAAGTTACAGACCCATCGTGTTGGTACTCAAACGTCATGTTTTCGTGATATCTATGTGATCACGTGGTCAAATTTCCAATAACCTATATCTCGGAAACTACAAGTTACAGACCCATCGTGTTGGTACTCAAACTTCATGTTTTCGTGATATCTATGTGATCACGTGATCAAATCTTCGATAGCCTGTATCTCGGAAACTACAAGTTACAGACCCATCGTGTTGGTACTCAAACTTCATGTTTTCGTCATATCTATGTGATCACGTGGTCAAATTTTCGATAGCCTATATCTCGGAAACTACAAGTTACAAACCCATCGTGTTGGTACTCAAACTTCATGTTTTCGTCATATCTATGTGATCACGTGGTCAAATATTCGATAGGCTATATCTCGGAAACTACAAGTTACAGACCCATCGTGTTGGTACTCAAACTTCATGTTTTCGTGATATCTATGTGATCACGTGGTCAAATTTTCGATAGCCTGTATCTCGGAATCTACAAGTTACAGACCCATCGTGTTGGTACTCAAACTTCATGTTTTCGTCATATCTATGTGATCACGTGGTCAAATTTTCGATAGCCTATATCTCGGAAACTACAAGTTACAGACCCATCGTGTTGGTACTCAAACTTCATGTTTTCGTCATATCTATGTGATCACGTGATCAAATGTTAGATAGCCTATATCTCGGAAAATACAAGTTACAAACCCATCGTGTTGGTACTCAAACTTCATGTTTTCGTCATATCTATGTGATCACGTGGTCAAATATTCGATAGGCTATATCTCGGAAACTACAAGTTACAGACCCATCGTGTTGGTACTCAAACTTCATGTTTTCGTGATATCTATGTGATCACGTGGTCAAATTTTCGATAGCCTGTATCTCGGAATCTACAAGTTACAGACCCATCGTGTTGGTACTCAAACTTCATGTTTTCGTCATATCTATGTGATCACGAGATCAAATCTTCGATAGCCTGTATCTCGGAAACTACAAGTTACAGACCCATCGTGTTGGTACTCAAACTTCATGTTTTCGTCATATCTATGTGATCACGTGGTCAAAAAGTGGAATCGAAATCTAAGGTTTGAACACAAGATTTTCACGATTCATAGTTTACAAAAAAAGACGCACACCACCGAGACTCTTGTTGAGGTAGCCAAATTACGAATCCTAATCGTCTAGTATTAATCGATTTGCATGTGTGTGTGACTACGTTTCGGCCAGTTATTCGATATTTTCGTGTAGTTAAAGGATAATAATGCGCGTAAAGCCATATAAAAATTTTAAATTAAAGATGTATTAAACACTCATCTTCTCGCAGCCATCATCAAAATCTATTTTTTAACCTTGTGATTCTCTGTAAATTGAGAAAACTCTTTTATGGCGCCGTCCGCGGCCTCTATCGGATAAGAGCTGCATAATCTGGCGGAGCGCACCCTTAACTTAACAAAACTATGTACAAAAAAATCACAATTCTGTCAGTTCTTGTTAAAAAGTTGCTTTATTTTCAATTTTATAAAAAAAATGTTTCTGGTGAAAAGTTGGTGTTTTGTTACTTACAGCAAATATGTTTTCTTACGGCGAAAATTTTGATTAGTCTACTACTTTTTTCTGGGACGATATAAATTAAAAATAAATTCGGTACCTAAAGGTACCAAATAGGTACACTAAATATGTGAAAAGAAAAAAATCAATTTGTGTATAGGTACTAAATTGTACTAAATAAGTACTAAATTGTAAAATAATAAATTAATTTAACTACCTATTTAACTACGAATTTGATATCATTAATCCTTTATAGTAAAATTACAATATAATAAAAATAAACATCAATAATTATTTACCTTCATTATTAAAGTATTAAAATAAAACATAAAAAATACGATATAAAAATATTTGCATGACTCAATGTAATATCAATTAAAATAATGATAGATTTGATGGAGTGCCGATAACTGTTCCACTGACCCTACGTACATTATCGCGCGATGTTTGGGTGCGGGTAGCGGGGGCGAGAAAATTAGGCCACGCCTCAACGCCCAAGGTCGTTGGCGACACCACGAGCCTTAAGAAAGACTTACCGCTACCACAATAACCACGAGTATACTCCGCTACTAAGCGCACTAAAGAAGAAATGCTGTAATTGAATACCCGCGCATAATCACACATTTTTAGACTTATAAGCATTGATATATTCCTATAAGAAAAAAATCTCCAGGACTTCAAACCCATTTACTACGAATTCTATCGACACCCGACCTTCATACTTTTATTGGACTACCTCCAAAACCTTTTACAAAAATATCTGATGGAAGCAATAAGACAAGTTTTAGCGAGCAATCTCGAGTATCCAAATTAACCCGTGTAATCGATATTGTCAGGAAATGCCTCTAAAATCTTTTGTTTCTATTTATGCCATGTAAATTCATAAAAACGCAAAGTCTTGTGCCACAACTTAGCCAATCCAGTCAAACGTGACTGCACATAATAACTTTTCCATCATCGTTCCAACCATGTATTGCCCTTAGATGTTCGATTTTATCAAGATTTTATTAAGCCATTGTAATACCGGCAATTCCGATTTCTCAAAATCGAATTCGGGAAAAATACGGGTTTAACCAAGACGTTACTATAATATGGAGCGATCCTACCAGTATCATCCAGTTGTGAAGATTCTTTATTTCTCACGGCCCGTGGAGAAGGCGTATCTCTAGGCCGCCATGGCGCCCAGGATCTGGAAGTGATCCATGACCGTCGTTTCGTTTAACAGGACTCCGAGAATGCTTTGGCTGCTTGAATCCTTAATAATCCCACTTCTGAAATGTTATATTATTAGCATTAGTAAGGATACCTAGTAAATAAAACAACCTGATTTTAACAAAACTATTCTTTTGTGTCTGTATTACCAATTATAATAAAAACTCTTTGATATAATTTGTATCAAATTCTATAATAATCAAAGCCAGTATAGATAAGCAATAGGAATCTCAAAACATGTTACGCACAAAGTAATCAAATCTCTGAAGCTAAAGTTAAGCTTGAACAGTATATTTTATGAGAACAATACAGTAATCACAATTATTATTACAAGCATTAAATAGAGCCAAAACTGTCTACCAATACTTAACTTTCGATGTTATGATGTCTTCCATCTAGGAAATCACCAGCACCACTGACTCGATCCTTTGTTGCTGCCATTATGTAAACATGTTCTCCCGCGCGTTTTTCCCGCTATCTCAAATAACATTTTATTTACTCTACAGTCTATGAATTCACAATGTTGCCAGTTATTAAATATGAATTGGCCATGGAAATGCAATTTAAATCACTTTAATAAACATTGGTATAATTATTTAAATTAAGAATCACAATAGGTACATAGCATAGGAATCATAATAATATTAATCAATTTTAATATATTAGTACAGAATACCTAAATCACTATTCACAAAACATTCAGTTTGTTGTACCATAGGCAATAATCATAATTTACCCGTCGAGATTGTGTACAAATCTAATGTTTTACTGATAAAAACAGAGGCATAGACTAATACGGGCAAGGGACAGTTTGTGGCCTATTAAAAACATTATAATAGTGACGTTTGGACATTATTAATCAACGCCACCTGGTCCCAAACTAAGTGAAACTTACTCTATTGGTAGAAGCTCTCTGATATAATTCTTATATGCTTTTTTAAATACATGTCAACATATTAGACGCCCAGATTCAGAGTAAAATATTAATCACATATATATTTGTTTGTGGTTAAATAATAAATAATCAGATATATATATATCTGATAATGTAAAGTATAATGAAGTGATACCGATATTCCCCTGTTTATTTATTTATTTAAATAAATAATGTTCCTCATGCTCATTTAATGTCTAAAAATAAAATGTGTAAGGTTTTCCTTCTTGTAGAATGTGGGTAATTAGGAATAATTTTGCATTGCCTATTGTTTTACGAGTACATATTAAGAGCCATCTTACATTTTCGCGCGAATTTCTAAGATTTTGGACTCCGAAATTACTATGTTAAGTAACACCCAGAAATTATTTAATTACTGCAAAAAATAGGTCTATCTTTGGTGTTGACACTTAATGTAACACATTTACTAAAACTAATTTGGTAAATTTTTAGTGCCTCATCTCCCACAACCATTTTAGTGAAAAATGGCCGCAGTCTCAATTTCAAAGTCTGATATCTATTAATAATGCTGATATAATAAGTTTCAAAAAATATAGTAATCATCGGACATATATTTTAGTCGTCATTTAATGTAACAGATTCTTGAATTTCATTACCATTATTGAGTAAAAAAAAGAAATAATTCGGTAAATTTTTAAGATTAAAGTGTCAATTTTATCGTGATTTTTGGTTAAATACACAGTAATAACTAAAATGAAATTATCCCAAAATAAACATTGTTCTTTGGAGAATTGATTTCTACAGTTATTTTGCAAATATTAGCAAATAATTTGTCAATATATTGATCTAAACATCAGTATAAATTACAATGCACAAGCGGATACCAATTAGAATGGCGCGAGCGTCCGTCGAGGCAGGACCTGTGCCATTTTGTTCCGCGTTCCGATTTTCGTGCGCTCGTATTGTAAAATTGGTAAAGTGGTGATTATACTGCGACCAAATATTTTTGATCCGCTTCGAGTTTTGTTTCGCGAGGTAAGTTTTGTTTATTATGAAATATGTAGGTATGAATTATTTTAGTTGTTTGTATGATAATAATAATAAAGATATATGTTAATAAATTACTAATAATAATACTATATTTTTTTTTATTTTTTAGCTATGGGTACTCGCAAGGATAGTGTATACCGTTGTTTTAAAAAAAGGAACCGTGATAATTTTGCAGCCTTAAAAAAGGCAACAGAGGTAAAGTAAATACCTACAATTTTTTTCGATTTAGCTGAAGTATATTGACTGACAATGGAATATCATGATGACATGGAGCTGATCTGAAATGGGAATACATTATAACCCATTTTTCAATGCTGAATTTGAAAAATGGGTTATAATGTACCTGAAACATGGCATATTTTTATCGGAATGGGCATGTTACGCATTTTTTTTATCTGTCTTGTAGATTAATAAAAAATATTGAACACTTATTTTTTCTTTTTTTACGTAGTCCAAAAATAACGGCGACACATTGAGTTGAAATTTCGCGTGACGTCACTAACCGGTGCAGTTTGTATAGCGGCTTATAGCGGTTAGTGACGTCACGAGCCCCCACCCTAAAGTTTATTACGCTTTATCTCTGTATATTTTCATTTATTTGATAAAATTAGGTCAGGTAAAAATTTTATTCATAAAATGTTTAATATATCTTTAAAAAAGACTGGAATTTTTTCTTGATCTGGAATTTATCCTACTAATATTATAAATGTGAAAGTTTGGATGTTTGAATGTTTAGATGTTTGGATGTTTGTTACTCAATCACGCAAAAACGGCTGAACGGATTTGGATGAAATTTGGCATGCACATTGTCAGGGGTACAGAAAAGAACATAGGGTACTTTTTAACCCGGAATTCTCGCGGAAACTCTGAAATTACCGCGGGTGAAACCGCGGGGCACAGCTATTTATCTATAAAAAAAACATCTGAATACTTTTTTCCTAAGAACTACCGTTTCTGAGATAAACTATTCAAAAAGTTGGAAAAGTTGTAATCGTCATAATATGTATAAGTACACCACTAAAGCTGTAATACAAGTAAAAAAATATTATTCTATCGATCAGTGTAACTAATACATTAGTTAAAAAAGAAACCCAATTTTTCATTTTACAAAGCCAGTAAAACCTTGAACAACATATGTCTCGTATAAATTGCTGCGTGGCTAGGGTCGTATACCTACCTGCTTTATCTGAGAATACCTACGATTGCCCACGGCTCAAGATTGCGTTGTCCACCTCGAGTCTCGACGCGCGCTTTACGCTGCTTACGTTGTGTACGTGTGAGTAACTACGCACACATAAACAATAACGCAGTTTGTACCTAAACTCGCGCGCAATATTTTTGTGAAATGGCTCTTAACATTATTTAACGAACATTTGTTGTTAATTCAGTATGAACAATGAATCTAAATACAGAAGAAGGAAAAGTCATAAAAACTAAATAAATATATGAAACTTGTCTATGGACTTTTCCGCGAATTTGTTCGAGATTTTTCAGTATTAAAAGTATTCTTCAGTACTTCCAGCCCTTCAAAAATCTCTGTGGAAGATAACGAGCCGATTCGATCGTCGTCGAGTCGGTGGAAGGCTCTCTATACCGTCGTATTTGCCTATCCGCAAGTCACTTGAAAATTAAAATTGGACTGAAATACCGCCGTTGCTTATGCTAAATGTTTGCTATTTAAATTAATTTTTTCATCAAAATTGAAGCGGTGAAAGCAACGATCTACCTACTTGTTTGATTGCCGCTATGAAGTCGCTAGTTTGTATATAGAGTTGTCGACTTAGTAGACTATAATGAATATAATGGTTAATGGTTATCTTATTCTTCTTCTTCTTTCTTTATAAATAAAAATTAATGTTTGTATGTCTGTCCTCTATGCATTCGAAATCAAAACCATTGGTCTGATTGTGATGAAACTTTGGCGGGTTGTTCTGCCTGCGTCCGCAAAGGTTCCTGATATAAAGAGATCCAGCGGGAATTCCGAAACTCACGCAGCTGAAACCGCGGGGCACAGCTACTGTATGATATTAACGCTCTCTCCTTAAACGCCTTATTCATGGTCCATCGGGCGTTATCGATTCCATCTTAGTTTATTACTGACTAGCTGTGCCCCGCGGTTTCAGCCGGGATAAAAAGTACAAAAATAAAGTAAATCTGATGTATAAGCTTTATTATTGTAAATTTTCATTTAAATCCATCCTGTAGGTTTTGCGTGAAAGAGTAACAAACATCTATCCATCCAACCATACATACTTACAAACTTTCGCGTTTATAATATTAGTAGGATTTTACAAAATTAAAATATTACAACGACCGAACTAGAGCTCAACCGGCGTCTTTTGAGTTTGGAATGGAAAAACTTCTTGCTTGGAAAGTAGCTGATAGTGCTGTCTGTTGTTGAGTAGCTATAGCTTCTCAACAACAGCACTGCGTGACTTGCTCACTTGAAGTAATAAAATTTTACTTGTTAGTATTTAAAAGTATAAGTTATATATACAGCTTTTACTGGTAATAAAATTTTACTTGTTAGTATTTAAAAGTATAAGTTATATATACAGCTTTTACTGGTAATAGACGTTGACAAAATAAAAACATCACATTTTACTTTTTTATTAATTTATTAACCTTTTACCCGATATTACTGATTAATATACTAGCTGTGCCCCGAGGTTTCACCCGCGGTAATTTCAGAGTTCCGGGATAAAAAGTACCCTATGTCCTTCTCTGTACCCCTGACAACGTGCATGCCAAATTTCATCCAAATCCGTTCAGCCGTTTCTGCGTGATTGAGTAACAAACATCCAAACATCTAAACATTTTATTTATTTATTGAAAAGAACGACCAACAAAGCATACACCGTAACATTGGTAGTGATACAATATAGGATATTATAATGAAAAAATTATGGCGCTGCCTCTATTATAGGTCGCCACAGCATGCACGAGAGAAAGAAGCAATAAATGTACACAAAATAAAAATGCAAATTACTCTTTCCAAACTCAAATGTAAGGGAACTATTTTAACGCATCATTGAACTTTTTTATTAGTAAATTATATAAATTTTCAGAAGAATCAGTTAAGTAAGAAGAACATAATCATTAAATAATCATAAATTCAAATTACCGTGCTTAACATCCACACTTTCACATTTATAATATAAGTAGGATTACCTTATTATCATCTAGTATTAATAATGGTAACTTAACTAATTAAAATTTTAACCTTGTAGTTAACAAAGTGACCTCTGATTAAAGTTATTGTAACCGGGCATTATGCTGGATACGATTTATGCCCCCGTCGCTTCCACATCGTCTGGTCACGTCGCGACGGCGATGGCGTCGAGCTTCCACGATAATTAATGGACATCCACCACTACTTGTGATGGTATTACGAACTTTGCTTTTAGATTTACGAGCTTTGATAACAATCTATGTTATATTTGATGTTATGTTAAACTATTGTACCAAATACTCGTATACCATAATTATTCTGTTTTTATATTTTCAGGTAAATCTAAAAAACTGGCGCAGTGCAAAGGAGAATGTAAGGTTATTCTTTTTATTGTTGGTTTGTTTAGATGAAACTGTAGAATTACCTTAATTCCAATATTAATTTAACTCATAATAATGTACAGAAGGAAAATAAACGGTATATTCTCAGTAGTTTAATTTACAGTTCAATTGATTGTACTACTGCAACTTTTCAGTTTAATTAGTTCAGTATATTTTAATCGAACTACTGATACTTAAAAGTATCAATAGTACTTACAATGACAAGATTTTATACAAAACTCTTTTTAAGGTTCCGTAGGCTTAGCTCTAAACTTAGCTCAGAAACTCTTAGTAAAAATAACCACTTTTAATTTTCTGCCATTCGTTACGAGCAACTTCGTAGCAATCTCTACGAAGTTCATAGCTACGCGGGATACGTAGCGGGCGAGCGACATGTAGCGCTACGTAGCAGTTCGTAGATTGCGTAACTTTTTTAAAAGCTTTTTTATTATTATTTTTTACTTACAATGTGTGTATGTACATGGGTGGAATCTTGCAACTTAATTTTAAAGCAGATATCTTCAACTGATTGAGCTGTAATTTTGTATAATACACGTTTAATTTGGATGACAAATGACAATGCATGGTTTATGCTTTTTAGCGCATTTGAATAAAAGTTTGTTTTAAAAAAAAGTTTTTTCTATAAAGATTTATATAGGTATATGAAGCTTTGCCGATGTAGTTGTTTATAGGAAAAATGAGTATTTTGGGATGGCCTTGTATTATGGTAGATTATGGTAGACATTAGTATTGTTAAAAAACGTTGTTAATCGGTTGTCCTTTTTTATTTGAATGCCGTAAAATCCAAAAGTAGAAATATTTAAGCGAAAAGCTTACGATAATCTTTCTTCTAAACTACCTCCTAATGTGTTTCAAAGTGATACTAAAAGTCACTGCGACCGTTATCGAGCTCGCCAAAGCGGCCACATTTTAAATTCGTCACTTTCACGTTATCGCGCCTGCGAATATTTTGTCGGACACGAACGCTTCTTATAAATCTGAAATGCTGAAACCAATTAAGCTGATAGTAATATTTAAGACATATATTGTAATATCTTTTAATAAATAAATTAAAAATAAAATCCGCTCATTCAATTTTAACACTAATATACATAATAGCTGTTTCCGTGGATTTATCAACCGCGTTTATACAACGCGATTCGCTCTCAAATCCTACATACAATAAAAGCAATATTTACATACATATAATAATAATAACCTGAAGAAATCCGTTGCGTAGTTTTTTTCAAAAGAAAAGAATGGATACAATACAGCAGACAGACATACCTACGCGGATAGTATGTGATAATGTAAACAATCACATAAAAAGCTACTAAATAACTAAATAACTGTGAATTTTAACTTCTATAATATTCAAATCATCTCCGTCTACCTATGTAACTGTTCTTTAGTAATATGTGAAAGTTGATAATTGGCTTTATTTCTATCTATTCTTTTAATCTACTGTTGTATATGTAGCTGTAAGTTTTCCAAATAGTTCAAAATAAATAAATAATATTCTTCTTTTCGACGATACATACTGTTGTGTTGGATCAAGTAGATTTGTGTATTTTTATACGAAGCAACAGATTTGTAATGCATCCAGGACCCTGCACAAGCTGTGCACTTCCAAGTTAGTGCCATAATGCAGCATGTAGCGCAGCTGGGCACCTCGCTTAATGGCTTGTAACTAATTAAAGTTTGTTTGCACTGCGTCTGCATCGACTCTGCCAGGATTATAACGAGATCGTTTCAATCTCCCGCCCTGTGTGGCTAAGCAGTTGTAAGGCTCTTTCTTACGTTGGGTAGTTAATCTCTGGTTAGCTTAATAGTAGTAATAAGTAAATAGATTCTTTAAATAATAAATTTATTTATAATTAAGATAATAATTTGATGTAATTTTAGAATATCGCAATCGAAGCGTACGTCAAAAATATGAAATAAATCAATTTTGGAATACAAAAAGAACAGATTTAAAAAATAAAAAGTACTAGAAATGAGGCGGGATATCATAACGAGTATACAGCGCCTCGTTACACAGTGAAGCTTATTGATTCATCTTTCAGTCCGAAGCTGCAAAAATTTCATCTTAGCATAAATTCATAACCCGGTTTAAATGTTTTTGTGATAAACAAAATATGTAGTATTTAACACAAAACTAACTAGTAAATGTGAATGTATGTTTGGTTGTTAAGCTTTCATGTTTTGACTACTCTACCGACCACCAATGAAAACAAACTTCAGTTAAAATGAAACATTATTTTCCCGCGAACAAACTGCCGTTAATTTTTGTATGAGGGTTTTTTCACCATTATTATTGTTAAAAAATATAAATTACTTCCAAAAAAAGTATAAAGTAGGTGAAGTTTTTAGGTCGTTACTCGTTATATTCTACGTCAAATAACTGAGTCCCTTCTACGAAGTGCTACGGGGCTACGCTAATGAGCTACGATGTAGCGGCGGCGTAGGACATAATTTATATCTATATAATAAAAATCAATCGCCAAATGTGTTGGTAAGCGCATAACTTACAAACGACTGTACCAAATTGGAAAATTGTTTTTTTTTGTGTTCGTTATTGTCAGGACAAGGTTTATATAAAAGAAGTTTGGAGTTCCTGCGGGAATTCCGAAACTCACGCGGGTGAATCTCCGAAACGGTTGGACCGATATTGATGGGACTCACTGCTAATTAGCTGTTGTTATAAGGAGTATATTAGACTGCAATGGAGTTCCTGCGGGAATCCCAAAACTCACGCGGGTGAAACCGCGAAGCACAGCTAGTTTTGATAGTAAATATAATTCCAGGGTGGGAGTGGGCCTACAATTAGTGTCAACTCTTAGACTATAATGATATGACAACTTCTGTTGGGTCACTATAATTATATTATAGAAGAAAACTTACGAGGTGACATCACGTCACGGAGCGTGACGCGCTTCAGGCGTACTTGGCGGCGGGCAAACTGCTTCAAGGGATGAATCGATTAATTAAATAAAAGATAAAGGTTACCGACTCACTAACTATTGACTAAGCACCACAACTACTACCCATGAAGGTGATGGCAGGTATTAGTTTATAGGTAGGAGATACAGATAATATCAGCAGCAATGGATTTTACGGAGTTCAAACTAGTACTATATACGGATATATATCTTATATCGCTGTCGTTTCCACGAGCAGAGAACGTGATGTCTATGTCTGGTTTCTTGATTCGCGATTCAGTCACAGATTAGGTAAAAATATTATAACAAAAGATTGTTTTGTACTGTACCGAAGGGGAAGTTGGGGTGACTTGGATATATATGAAATATTAATGTATATTTTTCCATCGAATTCCCGGTAGTGATGCGTTGAGTGCCTCAATTTGCTCGCATGTCGCGTGCCCGCTCTTCATTCGGCGACACAAAAGGAAGTGATGTCGATATTTCATTACGACAGGAACAGTTGTAAGACCAAAAGAGTTTCTCGCCATAAATAAGAAAGATTTTACTTTTCTTTCAAAGAGTTCAACGGTTCATTTGTTTTTGTGTCTATGAATAAATAATCAATTGAAATAATTTATGAAAAATAATAACGAGGTTATTGTGTACGAGTACGACATTGCGGCACCAGCGGAAGATCAGCTTCGGGCCCCCAACGGTTCCCGACTTATACTGAGCTGGTTGCCTTTTTGTTGCGACACGCTGGTTGTGCTTGTTTATGTTATTTCATATATTAACGGTTGTCGTAACAAATAAAGTTTATTTCATTTCATTTCATTTCACATTTTTTATGCAAGGCGGGGATAATTTTGCCCTTGATATTCTGTTAAATTATCATATTTTAGAAACAGCTGTTGTCTGTGACGGATTTTTTTTTCTATAGTAGGTATCATTAAGTTCTATTCATAATACTTTTTGTTGCCAACACGTCACTTGTTTTATATTAAGTCGGCGGGGATAGCTAGAATTACTCCGTTAAACGACAAAATAGGTTGTAAGTTTACGTTATTGTTTGTACCTATGGATGAATTAACTCTTTTTTGAACACTGGTCGGTCCTCTAGGGTTTCACCCGCGTTAATTTCGGGGTTCCCGCAGGAATTCCTGAATAAAAAGTATCCACCCTATGTCCTTTTGCTGCATCTATGCAAAATTGCATGATGATCGGTTGAGTAATGAAAGCGTGAAAGAATAAAAACAATTCAGATTCATAAAAAATATTAGACACGTATTTTTTTCTTTTTTACGCAAGCAATAAATAACGGAGATACGGTGAGTCAAAATGTCGCGTGACGTCACAAGCAGATGCAGTTTTACCTGCATATGACGTTAAGAGCTCCCACTCTCAAACTTCAATGCGCTTTATTCAAGTATATTTTCATTAATTTGAAAAAGCACATGTCTATTATTTTTTTATTATCTAACTGACGGATCAAATAGAATTTAGAAAAAAAAATAGTCAAATAGCCTATTTAAATGTATGTATTAGGTATGTAGATGCTAGATACCTATGTATTTTGTATGTATAAATGCCTGTAAAAATAGTTTTAAAAATCGTTTAAGAGTACAATGAACCGACAGGCATGCGAAGACATTAAAGTCGGGGCAAGGATCGTAGCAAAGTTGGAGGAGATGGCGGCAGCTTACACATATCTATGTTTGAGACAGACACCTCCTTTATGAAGTTGGTCCTCGCTCTTGGTGTTGCCATGTTTGTGTAGCGCTTGTCTCAAGTGGTTTTTTAATTAATATTTAGACCAGAACCCCGACACGTCCTGTTTAAATTTTAATAAAACAAATCCTATAGATGACGTTTATCCGGCAAACTTGACATTTTCGCACTACTGTGTTGATGCAGATACGGGAGTTACTAACAGTTCAAGGTGATTTCACCATTACAACTTCAACATAATCTCATAATCTCATTATGTATAATTTTTTAAATTAACCTAAGCTTTTAATAACTAATTATTATTATTATTAAAAAAAAAATTAACTTAAATGTCTGTTTATGATTTTTAGTATTGTTCGGTTCTGATGTTTTTACCGTTAGCAAAATTTTACTTAATATTAGAACTTATTTATATTTTATGATTCAAAAATTAAAAATTCTTAAGACATGAAGCTCGCTATGATTTTATACTAGTGCCTTTAGGATTAATTCACCGATTTTGACCAATTTAAAAAACAAAGAGTATCCATATTTGTAAGACTGCGATCGAAGTCGCGTCGTGAGCACAGCCAGTAAGTATTAAATATCAATTACAAGAAAAACAATAATATATAAATAAATACCCTACGGTTACAAAATTTAATACACATAGGTTAAGTGTTCGCGTGGGTGAAGCAATTTGATAAGGCTTTTGAGCCCGGGGCCCGGGACCATTTATACGGCTAATGTAATTGCTGTGAACTCGTACAGCCAGCATCACAAATATACGTATGTGATCACTTTTGAGTATTGTTGAATCTTATTGCAATAGGGTACTTGCATGAAATTTATAATAAGAAATTGTGTCAATATTATATCAAAAATAGAGCCTTAGAAAAGCATTATCGTGAAAGATTTTTATTAAAAAATTATCAATAGTTTCCAAAATATGCAACTTTTAATCTTGTGAAACGGAACGTTGCTACGAAACACCAATCACAGCCACGCTTAACATATTACGTCACTTTAATTTTTTTAGGAAACGTTTGCCTCTTTCAGGGAAGGCAAAAGAATCTAAGTGCATACAGTCAACACATATTTAATTTTTTCTGATTTTTTTTACTTTAAAATGCATCGGTAAGATGCATTTCGATTCTTTTCTGGAACTTTTGGAAGTAACTCGACACAGTTCAACCTTAATTTCGCTTTTGGATATTAAAGTTATCTTTCTGTCACTGTCAAATGACCCTGTCAAATACGACAGTGACATTTCTATCGCAGATTAATATGGCGTAATTTTGAACTAGTGACGTCATGCCGCATTTCGGCGGTAAAATCTAAAGTAGGAACTTTGAAACGCTCTATTTAATTAATTTATGCATATATTTTTTTTCTTTTTCTTGCTTTGTTTAAGTAGGCCATATATCTTTAAAATAGACTGGAAAAAAAATCATGCAAGTATCCTATAGCAACAAAGTTCGAGGGCTGACAAAAGTGATTACATATTTTGTAGGCTGACTGTATTGAGTCTTATTTACCGCTGCGAAGGTTCACGGCCCGAGAGAAGTCGCGTGTCGCGCTACAAGACGTCATATTCGACCGCCTTAAATGAACTGCTGCTAAGCGTATTATTTTAAGTTTAGAGGTTTTTAACGCGTTACAAAAAATATTATACCCATATAATGCTTGAACATCATACGCTGGTCCCAAACTAAGCAGAGTACCAGACAGCTGGTATAATAGGTACTCACATTCTTATTTTTATTAATATTTACTTAAAATTCATAATAATAATAATAATATTAATTAATTTCGTATTTCATAACTTCACAGTCCATTGACCAAACCTTATTTGTATATTTCTTACCGCAGAGTTCTATAACCTGCAAAATAGCTTTAGTATTATTTTTAATCAAAGGTAGACTTAAAAGCAACACATCTAGACTTACGGATAGACGGGCGGCGCGGCGAGACGGTCGGACCACCTGCAATATGTATAAATGTGATAGACGAGTCCCCTGAGGTCGATAACACAGATTAACGTATAATAAGACGTTACAACATTTATGTTGGTGCATTTTAGAGCTTGTTCCTGCAAGTTTTGCATGCGGGGAATGATAATAATGTATTATTATATGTACAGCGCCATCTGGTCCCAAACTAAGCAGAGCTTGTAGCACAGGCATCCGACAACTGAAATAGTACATACTATACAGAGTGTACGATTAAACGAGGGGCTTACTGAAGGAGCGTGTTCAGTATCCCAATCTTGTCTCAAAGCTCTATACATGTGTTAGGTTTTCTCTGTTATATTGTATCAGTGATTTTTTATTTAATTTTTTTAGTTAAATGTACCTACTCGTACCTAAGCATGAGTTATTTAGAGTTGAATAAGTCGTTCAACCTTACACAATGTACAAGAATGTATTTGTTTGTTTTGTAAATACCTATATTACTTCGGCACGAGCATCTGGCAGTCAAGTTTGCTCACTGTTAGCCCGACAGCAAGGGTGATGTGGATTCGGGTGTTTTGTTCACCAAACCCAAGCACCGGCTTGATGACCCATCTATACTGACGCACCAAGTTAATCCTGAGGCTTAATATCGTGTAAGTTTTCACAAGAAGGGTCACTGAAACCATTTTGACTTGTAAATTTACAGTCGGTAGGTAAATTCTATCATTGTTCTTAGTTCAGTGTTTTTCCATTAAATGGTTTTGATTGCATTAATTATATCGTTCGAACAAAATTGTATGCCGCTCAAACAATGAACTAGCAATGTTTAACTTGATTTGAGGTACCACTCGGAAGTGAATTACCGCAGCGCTCTCGACCTATTAGACCTTGCAGTCCTGGGGCCCTTTTCACTATGGCCATAACGCGTCGCTTTAAGGTAAAGCGCCACTTGATTGGTTTTTCCCTCGTGTTCAAAGAAGTTACACTTCAGAAATAGTACATTGTTATCCTAGGGGTGAAAGTAAGGATAACACTGTGCTTTTCATTACGAATGCAAGGAAAGTCAAAATAAATAGGAATTAGCTAAAGAAAAATGAATGAGTGAATTTTATTTTACATAAATCAACCATTAGGTGTGCTACTGGCCAGTAAGTATGCTCCCTATGACATAAAAAAAAAACTTGAGTTTCTGCAGTATCCAGCTGTCAGTTGAAAGCGATTCTCCCTAGGGCTGAAAAGTGTTACTTTCAACCCGCTTCTCAAGCAATTTCAGACCTACTTTCCGAGTATGAGTAATGAAAAATATATTTACAACGTTTCTTTTGTCATAAAGAATATAAATTTCTAATATTTTAACATCTGGAGCGTTTGGGATTGTGTTTTTGGGACGCGTGTTATGGGCAAGGAATGTTGTTGGTCATAGTGAATAAGGACCCTGGGCGAATTGTTTTACATCTGGCGTCTCGCTCTGCGACAGACGCTTTCTCTCTCTTTAGCCGGAAGAACCTCCGCATTGCCAGAGGTAATCGTATTCGATGCCTCGGGGAGGAACTTGAACGGGAAATTTAGGTTTCCTGTGATGAATTGAAAAAAAAAACGTTGCTACTCGATGCTATAGATTTTTCGTACACGTGTCTGTTTACTGTTGTACTTATAATGTAAAAATTTTAAATTTTTCTATGACTTTTTTTGGAAATTTATTGAAATTTGTATAGTCTTTTGCGAGTCAATCTCATCATCTATAAAAAATTAAGTCGTTTAATAAAATAACTTTATCGTTTTTACGAATATCAGTATTGTTGTGATGTTTGACACCATGATACCTCTTCTATAACATTTGTGGCACTTTATCGCGTATGATTTGGCATGCGGGTGTATGTGACCACGAAAGGTGGATGGCTGAGAGTCCGACCGTCTAGACCACGCCGCGACACCGCCTCGGCGTCGCCGCCGCCGCGCCGACTCGACATGCCCCACGACTCACCACACAGGGGATGTTCTGTGTTTCATTGTCATAAATCAACCGTATAGAGATATCATGTATTTTAGAAAACTTCAGAGCCGTGTCTACATGAAATCTGCACTTATGAGTAGGTAATTAACGGCCGCACTCAGAGTCGACTTTAATGATTACTTAGTTAAGTATAGATTTTTAAAACAAAACTGCCGCAATCAGAGACATTCAGTAAATTAATGTTAATTGGCATTTAATGAGATGTAACTTAATTAGTTAAATGCCAATTAACATTAATTTATTAAACTTGTCTGATTGCGGCAGTTTTGTTTTAAAAATCTATACTTAACTAAGTAATCATTAAAGTCGACTCTGAGTGCGGCTGCGGTAAGAATACAGCAAATTTTCTTTCAAATTAATTAAATGAATGAATTTCGAAGGAACTTGACAACAATTTATATCTCACTTTTATTAGTGAAGCCGTAAACCGAATACTTATACTTAATATATCATATCACATATCTTGCATGTTTTGACTTACTAACTTGGCTTTCTTTCACATTTATAAAAACAAAAAAAAACAACAATACAGAGGAACTAAAAAAATGTGTAAATGTATGTGTTGTAATTGGATTATTCCGTATTCCGAATTGGATTTATCCGAGGATTCGTTTCTATCTTTTTAAAAAAGAACACTTCAGTTACACAGATTCTGCGGGAATTCCGAAACTCATGCGGGTGAATCTCCGAAACGGTTAGACCAATTTTGACGGGACTCTCACTGCTAATTAGTTGATGTTATAAGGAATAATTCAGGCTACTTTGGAGTTCCTGCGAGAACTCCGAAACCTCCGCGGGTAGTATGTTATATTAAGTACTTTTATTGTTTTAATTTTTTTTTTATTCTAACCATTTAATTTTTGTGATTGATTTCTCGAGTTTATTCTTTATTATTGAAATAGAATTTCACAACGTTAGTTACACTAAGGCACTGTGAAATTAATATCAATGGATAACCAATGAAAATAATAAAAAAATCATAACAAATTTTTTATAAACTTTCTGCTGCCCATCATATATATTATCATATTTTATTTTGAAGTTATTTTGTTTCGAGACGTGTTCGATGCCCATCAACACAACTTGAATATACATACTATACTCTTATATTCAAGTCTATAAAATGAATGCTTTTGTTTGCTTCTAGTCATGTTAGTGGTTAACCGTTCATTATTTATATATCCCGACTCCCGGCGCCTCGGGCGATGACATCTTCCCCTATTCCTTTGAAACTCCACCAACCAATCCTATAGAACGGCGTGGCGGCTGACTTTTCCTTGTTATGTAAATTGCGCAAGTAATTTATTCCCATTCAATTCCTGAACCTGTCCACTCGACGGCAGTACGTGACGCCCATTTTATTAATCGAAGTGGTTATCACCCTTCTACTCTGCTTCTGTTCTGGAACTAGAAAGTGAGGAAAAATAAGATTAGCAACACCTCAAAGTAGCAGTGCGAATTGAATCGGTCAATAAATGACGGGGGAACCCGTTGCGTTGTGACATACATAGTACATACATACATACTCGTATTACCGTCCGTACCGTCCGTGCGTGACGACAACGGGCTGCCAACTGAAAACCAGCATCACCAGGTGTACCCGCAGTTAGCTAATGCTGAGTTGGTGACCGTTCGGCAGAGCATGCAAAAGATTTATGTCTTCAAATTCAGACAGTTTATGTTTGTTTCTTTTTCTTGTGTTTGTGCTGAAATAAATGTATTTTTTTTTCTATTCTTTCTATTATACATACTAAGTTTTCCGCACAGGTTTTTTTCCATCCATTCTATCCAAATAGTTTTTATTTCAAACACTAAAGAAGATAAACTTCGTTTTATTCTTCCTCCTCGATTATAAATGACCTGTTACGTATCAATGAAAAATTATACGGCGCATAGGGCGAGCTTCTCTTAAAAGCCAGCTATCGTCTACACTAGGGTATATCCATCAATGATAAATGCGAAACTGTCTGTCTGTCGGTCTTTTAAAAAAGGTTGCTATCGTTTATATTAGGGTATATCCATACTAATATAGTAAATGCGAGATTAACTCTGTCTCTCTGTTACCTTGTGACGCCAACTACTTAACCGATCATCATGAAATCGATATACGCTATCAGGGGTACATGTCTTTTGAGATTCATTTATTTACGTGTAAATTCCTGCGAGAACTCCGAAATTAACGCGGTTGAATCCGCGGGGAAAACAGATAGTCTAAACTGATATTATAAAAGAGATAGATTTGATTTTTTGTTTGGTTGTTTGTTATGATTTAACTCAAAATTCAAAAATTCTTTCACCATTAGAATTCTACATTATTCCTGAGAAACATAGGCTATATTGTAACCCGGAATTCGAGCGGAAACTCCGAAATCACCGTGGGTGAAACCGCGGGGAACGGCTAGTAATATATAAATAGGGCCACCTCTAATGATGGTATCGATTTGTATTCTATACCGATGTGTATTCGAGTCACGGTCGCTCGCCGTGACGTCTTCAACCCTCCCCCCCGGCGGCCTGGTGCCGACTGCCGGGTGATAATAGCAGCGCTTTCGTCGCTGCCCTCCGCTGAATATTGAAATGCTGGATCGTGGATCGTTCGCAGCCAAACTCCGAATTAGCGTCGACCCTGACGTGACGCGGGTCGCGCGAGCTGTGGGCGCAAATTGAATTAAAATCAATTCGGATCCAACAATTTGGCGGTGCCCGAATTCTGTTTGTCGAGTTATTATGTAAATTGATTTTTTTTATTGTTTTGACGCTTCATAATCATTCAGATGAATGAAAGTGAAAAAAAATAGGGATGTCAACGACAATTTCGTTATTTCGTTATGTTTTTCAACAGAAAAATATAATTGAATGCTATTTCCCAGACACATAGATAATTTCGGAGGCCGTTATAGGTAGTTAAGGCATGCCGCTTTTCACCTTTTAAAACATGTTATATTCCTCCGGGAGCTACGCCAACAACGTAATTCGATGCGGCGCGAAACTTTCATGAAAGCTCGTTCCAAAAGTGGTTCCCGTGCGCCCCGCCCCCCGCCCGCGCCGCCGAGCCAAGCCGCCGGGAATTTGGTTAATTTTAAAGGTGAAATCCTGATAAAAATTGCAGTTCATACGAGTATATTCGTGTTCCAATCATACTTTCGTATGCCGAGTTTTCCACGTACCATCGATAGGGTACGTGAATACGTGAGCCTACTCCAGAGGGCCGGGGAGCTAAGATATCTCCCACCTATCTATTTCCCAATTAACCCCTAATATTATGTAATATTGATATTGAAGCTTTATTTAATGAAGAAACTAACTGGTGTCAGTGGCAGGCCAAAAATGGCTGGACACTGCAACGGATAGAAGCGAATGGAGTTCCTTGGAGGAGGGTTTTACCCAAAGGGGGTCCATACAAATTGTGTAATATATGCTTGCATTATTAAAAAAATCTCCCAACTTATAAACTTTGCGACGTCATAGCAGCGTCAGTTTTTTACGTTACGGTTCTTTCCTAATCTATGGATAACGAAAGCAACACTGTAATGAGGGGGTCTATATTATCTTTCTTAAATAGTTTAAATCAAAGCCGCGTCTGTCTGTGTGTTCGCTGCGTTCTTCTAAACTACGCAACGGATTTCGATGCGGTTTTCGCTGTCACGTAGAGAATTTATTTCGAAAAGTTTATGTCAAGGGGAAAAGTTCCCAAACCCCGAAGTTAAACGCGACTGAAACCGTAGGAAAGTTAAATTATTTATAAGCTACTCGTGACGCTGGGGTTTTAATATCACTAGAGCAGAATAAAAATATAATTAGAATTTCTTTTAATCCATTGATCCCCGACAAAAACGTATGTATGTATACGTACGAGCATTAGTGGAAAAACATTTGAAGTTTTGCAATCGTCTAGTTTGTATTATTTTATTTTATTTTATTGTATATTTATTATTCTTTGTTTGACATTTAAATTATTTTTTCTGTTTATGATTTTGGCAGTATTTTGTAATTGTATATTGACGTTTATTTACACTTATTGACATTTATTTATTGAAATCTGACGATCACTTTATCCTTTGACATATTATAATTTGATGTAATTTTGAATCTGATAATGTGAAATAAATAAATCTAATCTAATCTATTCTGATTCAAAATGTTGAAGAAACGCAATCGTTTTACGAGAAGAGAAAACAATGACAGATTAGAACTTAAATTGTATGATGAAGTCGATCGACGCAATCATTTTCGTTCCTTTTTTTTTAAATTCGCCGGCTTCACACTCAGTTCGCATCGTTAAGAAACTTTATTTTCACGTTCTTTCTCGCATAAAATCGAGCTGAGACTTTGGGGGTGGGGTTGCATTTAATTATTGTTCAATTCGACACCACCACATTAAATCTTTTATAACTAGTATCATGTGAAAAATTGATTTCAACAAGCATTTATGTAGTATCAAGTATGTGCAGAAAACGCTGCAATAGATGGGTGGTCATGTTTTGCAAATCTGAACCTTTGTCACTTCGCCTCCCCAGCAAAAAATGGATGGGTCGTTGAATGGAGGAAATAGCACAAAAAAACGGTCGGTGACGTCGGCTCCACCGCACAGTTTAGCTAGTCAAACCACCCCTCTAAAACAACAAGCATTCTGGGGCTCCGCGAGCCGCCCGCCCGGCGAAACCCCATGGGAACCTTCCCATCCGGTCCGAGTTGCAAAGTTTTCGCATAAATCAATACAAATGTGTAAGTGGGAAACGTTATCCGAAAACCAGTTTCAGATAACCTTGGAACACATACAAAGTGTTTGAAAGTTTTTTTTTGTAACAAAAGAATATATATTTAATCCGGCGTTGATCCGCAAAGTTTTTTAATTTCCGTTTTTTGTCCAAAGTCGCTTTGAGAAAATAAATGAAGAAAACGGATGATTTCAGAAAAGGTTATCTTTTTACCTAATTTCTAAGATGCTGATTGATCAGATCATCTTTAATTTTCTTTAAACGTAATCTTATTTTCAATTTATGTAAGCGAAACGCAAATAATACGAATACAGAATGATGTCGAGATATCCGGATTTTGATCGGTGGCGCCAAACTAGTGACTTGCGATCCGCTGCCAAATGGAATTCCCAAAGTGGACAGTGACGCAACGCTACGTGCTACATGGGACGTGTTATGTAACTACTGAAAGCCTTATGAGATAAAATCTTTTTAAATTCTGCACGTCATAAAACACGGCTATACATGCTAAATGCGAAGGTCTGACAGTTATGAATAGAAGTGATGTTGATTGAAATGGTTTTAGATCATTCACATTTTAAAAGTAATTCTTTTTGACCAGTGTTTTAGTTTAAAATTACAAAAGATATTTTAAAGAAAAGTTCGTCACCAATTCAACACACGCAGTTATTAGAATTTTTTCTATATATTTTTTGGAAAAATTTAAACAGTTTTTTTTTTCAAATTCCGCATGTGTTCTATTTCCATTGTACCGAAAAAAAAACCATTTTGCAACTAACAACAAACTATGACATAACCTAGGTTCCACAAACATCCTGCTCTCATTTCAGCGTTCTAAATCCTAGACAAGCGAGAGGTTGTCGCCGTTCACCCCGATGACGTCATTTCCGCACAATATCCTCCACCGTCGTTATTGCGACCTCTTGCGAAGGGATGTCGGAATTCTCCCGTTTTAAGAGATGTGTGACCGTTTTTTTGTCTGGTTTCAGTCTTTACATTATGAAACATACACTAAGCTATACAAGTAACGAATTAAAAGAATACTCTATACTAGGTATACATTTTTAAGAAAACTTTATATAGAATAGAATAGAATACACTTTATTGTACACCAAAATAATGTTACAGGTGTTAACAAAAACTTATAACTAAAGGCATACAAAAGGCGGTCTTATCGCTTTACTAGCGATCTCTTCCAGACAACCTTTTTTATATATCAACATACACACAAATATAAAATTGATGTTTTCATTTTGCGGTTTGTAATTTTTTCCGTATTATTATTTATTAAATTAACTATGACCACAATTAGTATTAACCACAAATATCACAATTATAAACGTTTTATAGCAAAATACAACAAATGACACAGTTTTCTGTTTGGCGTAAGATAGGACACTTTGTACACGGTGAATATTTCGTATTGGAATTTACTATGGATGCAAACTGACTGATGATGATACTGATGGATGAAAACTGGACATGAAAAGCATATGGTCGGATCTCAACATCCGACCAAGCTACTTTTTAACACTAGTTTGTTAAAAAGTAGTTTTACTGTTAAAGACTAAAACTACTTTTTAACACTAAAATATTAAAATATTTTGTATTTTAGTATTAAAAAGTAGTTTTGGTCGGATGTTGAGATCCGACCATATGCTTTTCATGTCTAGAAATGTTATGAAAGATATGATTGTAATAGGCATGTTGACTAATTTTTTTTTGTCCGTCTTGTAGATTAATAAAAAATATTGGACAGGTATTTTATATTATTTTACGTAATCAAAAAATAACGGCAATACATTGAGTTGAAATTTCGCGTGACGTCACTTGACGCACAGTTTGTATGGCGGTTTTAGCGGTCAGTGACGTCACGACCCCCTCACCCTAAACTTTAATGCGCTTTATCTCTGTATATTTTAATTTATTTTAAAAAGCAAAAATATACGTGTCTATTGTTTTTTTTTATTTTCTAACTGACGGACTGATTTATTTATTTATTTATTTTTTATTTATTTAAGCTTATTGCACAACATGGTACAAAAGGCGGACTTAATGCCACAGTGGCATTCTCTACCAGTCAACCTTCACGGTGTTCAGAAAGTGTGCTTGGTGGTGCTTGAGAGGAACTAAATATAATTTCCTAGTTCAATATACAATACATACATAATATATAAATTATACATAAAACGAAACTGAGACCCAAATGCACAGAGCATACCTACGCACAACATGCTGCACATTCCGAGTATCTACTGCCTACCAAGGAGATGCTGATATACCCTAGTTCTGAAAACATTCTTACTCGTAGATTGACGAATGTCAGTGGGCAGAGAGTTCCAAAGCTGTATAGCCTGAAGAGTGAAAGAATCAGATACAAACCCAGTCCGGTGAGAAGGAATTTTTAGGAGAAGATTTTGGGTAGAGCGAAGAGATCTGTCATGAGAGGAAGAAAGAAATTGAAAGCGGCTTTTTAAATACGAAGGAGATGCTGGATCGTTTAATACGGAAAAGAGAGTACAGGCAATTCTCAACTGCCGACGATTACGGATGGAAAGCCACTTTAGCTGAGAGCGATAGAAAGACACATGATCGTACTTACGAAGTCCGAAAATATATCGAATGCAATTGTTCAGAAGACGATCCAGCTTATTAAGAAGATCTTCATTCAGGTCACAATAACATACATCAGCATAATCAATTATAGGGATCACCAAAGATTGTACCAATAGCTTTTTGGTACACGTGGGCAAAAAGTTTTTGTACCGGTATAGCGACCGCAGTGTACCGGTTACCCTAGCTGAGATCTCACTTACCTGTTTAACCCAGCTGAGGGTGGTATCAATGTACAATCCAAGGTTTTTGACATGGGTTTCGTACGGAATAACTGAATCGCGATACTTTAAGTTGGGCATGTTAGAGTGATCGATCTTTGCCAACTGTCTAGAGCTACCGACCACTATGGCCTGACACTTGTTGGGGTTTACTGTAACTCCAAAACGATTCGACCATTCGCAGACCAGGTTCAGCTGAGAATTAAGATCTCCGATAGCGTTGTCAATGTTTTCCACCCCAGTCCGCAAGTAAAGCTGTAAATCATCTGCATACAGATGAAAAGAGCAGCTGAGTTGACTAGTTAAGGAGTTAATAAATAAAGAAAAGAGCAAAGGTGAGAGTATTCCGCCCTGAGGTACGCCAGTAGCAATGTTGCACCAATCGGACACATTCTGTTCCACGCGCACAGCCTGCTGACGACCGCGGAGGTATGAAGAAAACCAATCAATTACCGTTGAAGACAAGTTAAAAGTGGAAAGAAGCGAGAGTAGGATATCGTGATCAACGGTGTTAAAGGCGTTTGAGAAGTCTATGAGGACTAAAATGGTGACACAGGACTTCTCCATACCATCCCTAATGTCTTCCGTCACTTTAAGGAGAGCAGTGTGGGTGCTATGACCAGGTCGAAAGCCTGATTGAAAGGGGGAAAGTAAATCGTGTAGTTGCACAAAATTAGAAAATTGTTTATAAACTGTAGCTTCAAGAATTTTAGAAAGAAAAGGTAAAATAGATATGGGACGATAATGGTTTGACTGTGTAGGATTTGGATTTTTGGGGAGTGGAATAACGAGAGCTTTACACCAAGAGGAGGGAAAGGATCCTGAAACAAGAGAGAAATTTATAATATGAGTAATAGGTGATAGTACCGCCTCAAGAATTGGGAGAATCATTGTGCGTCCTATGTCATCACTCCCCACCGCCTTCGAGGTGATAGACATGATAGTTTTACGTACATCTTCCTGAGAAACATGAGAGAAGGAAAAAGGATCAGAGTTGAAAGCAGTAGCAGCAGTAATTTCACAAATGGTACTCAGTTTTGTGATATCGTCCAGTATGGTAGCAGAAGAAAAGTGTTGGTTAAGATCATTAATATTTAAACTAGAAGTTAGGTGCAACTTTGGTTTCTGTTTTCCAAAACCAAAAGATTTTAGGAATTTCCAGATATCACATGACGATGTAGTGGATAGATTTTCGTGAAAATAACGGCGCTTAGCTGCTCTGATTAGAATTTTGATTTTAAAAAGTAGTCCACATCCCCATTGTCAATTTCCAAAATACAATAATACGATTGATGTTTCTATATTGACAGCTCCCTCTGAAAATCTCACCCCGAGTAGGCGCTGTCGGTAACGGCAAGCGCTTCGCAGAGACCCAATTAGACTTTTTCTCGAGTGACCTTTCAGAGTGGAAACTAGAGGGCCGTGAACACCTTTATTACAGGCGAATGAAAATAATGAGCTACGGATCCGCCCCTGAAAACACTTTTATTCAAAACTCTGCTTGCTTTTTTGCACATCTTTTTAGATGGCACAGGTACTTCAATAATTAACTTTAAAAAAAGGAAGTCTCAAAATATTTTTTTGTAGTTTTATGCGTTATTAGAAACGTAGTTTAAATCTTGTTTAAGGGGCAATTTGGGTTATCTACCAAGGCCTTATTTACAAGGTTTTCAAGCTTTTAATAAATTAACCTATGTACACGAGTTACTCTGTTATCTTCAGTTGCGAAAAGCTTATTTTTTTTGCAGATATAAAAATGAAACTAAAAACCATATTCTAAACTTTAAATTTTCGTATTGAAATTTACTATGGAAGCATTTTAGTGCCCGTCATTAATGCACTATTGAAAATTTTACTATGGAAATGCCTGTCATTTCCATAGCAAATTTAGTGTTAGTAAAGACGGGCTCTAAAATGCGTCCATAGTAAATTTCAATACGAAAATTTCACCGTGTATCTTCGAGCAGAAAAACGAAGAAGGAAAACGTCTAGTTTTTTTAATAAAATCTGATAATACGACCGATGCATATGGTAAATGATAAATAATATATCGGTGAATTCCGTCTCGTTATTTGACCCACCTGTCTCGCTACGAGACGTAGCTCTACGAGGTATCTACGAGCCCATGTAGCACGTAGAGGTCGCCTCTACGACGTAGGACGACTTTGAAAATCTTTAGTTTTAATGAGACAAATTTAATTGTTCTTTTAGTCCATTGAAAAGTTACATTTGGGGTTGCGTTTTTTAGAGGACGCAATTTTATTTTTTTGATGTGTAGGGGGAGTCAGTGTAAAGCTAAAACCAAGTTTGTGGGGTCGCCACCCTTGTCCCACGGCCGCCATCTTGAAAATAGGGGTTGGAATGGTTTTTACGGTATATCTCTTAAACTATTTATTTGAGAAAAAAAATTTGTTAATATTTTTTGTTGCAAATTAAATTCTCTACAACTTTGGTCCAGTAACTTTTTATCGTAGAACTATAAATAAAAAAGTTATAAGCGAAAATCTTCAGAAATTCGAGAAAAAAATTTATATTTTTCGATGTAACTTTTTTTTATCATTTTACGAAAAAATGATATCTGACCACTTTTGTAGATCGTTTTTTGAGGAACAACTTTTATTTGCATCATTTTTTCATTAAGTCAATAGCTAAGGTTTTACAGCGCTCCGAAGTGAGTACTATTTTTTAGTACTCTTAACTATACCTATATTATACGTGTGTACTAATAATATGTCATCAGTTATTTTTTTTTTTTTTTTTATAACTTTTTTAATTACAAATTTTGTAATATTATTAATAATTAATTATTGACTCTTTTCCCCACCACCTACGAGGTAGAGTCTAGAGGCGCGTTTTTTTTTACGTGGTATCCCCAATAGGCATAATCCAATAACTACTCCGTCCTCAGTCGTTTCGATGGACCAGGCTGCGGCTCAGCATCTGATCGGCTTTCTGAATTAAATACCAGTGGGAGAACTGGCGAAGGAAGGGGTGTTAATGTTGGCGGTTCATCATCAAAGTCATTTTCATTTATTAATTCTGAGAGTTCCATTACGTTGCTGCAAGTCTCTCCAGAACAATGGAAGCACACTGCAGAACATTTCAGTCCTGCTTTTCGACATCCACACATCGCTCCACAGTTTCCTTTGCATTTGCAAAAGATCAATTTTAGGAGCTCAGGGGGTGCTGGAGGTCAAGAGTCAATAATTAATTTTTAATAATATTGCAAAATTAATAATCAAAAAAATTATATTAACAAAGTAAAAAAAAAATAAAAAAATAAAAATAACTGATGACATATTATTAGTACACACGTATAATATAGGTATAGTTAAGAGTACTAAAAAATAGTACTCACTTCGGAGCGCTGTAAAACCTTAGCTATTGACTTAATGAAAAAATGATGCAAATAAAAGTTGTTCCTCAAAAAACAATCTACAAAAGTGGTCAGATATCATTTTTTCGTAAAATGATAAAAAAAAAAGTTACATCGAAAAATATAAATTTTTTTCTCGAATTTCTGAAGATTTTCGCTTATAACTTTTTTATTTATAGTTCTACGATAAAAAGTTACTGGACCAAAGTTGTAGAGAATTTAATTTGCAACAAAAAATATTCACAAATTGTTTTTCTCAAATAAATAGTTTAAGAGATATACCGTAAAAACCATTCCAACCCCTATTTTCAAGATGGCGGCCGTGGGACAAGGGTGGCGACCCCACAAACTTGGTTTTAGCTTTACACTGACCCCCCCTACACATCAAAATAATAAAATTGCGTCCTCTAAAAAACGCAAGGTAAGGCCTAAAAAATGTAACATTTCAATGGACTATTTCTGTTAATACAAATTGATATATAAATGGTATTCAGTATTATTTGTATAATATTTTTGGGCATATTATTTACTATGTATTTGGTGATAGATTGGTATTGACATCACCTTTATTATTTCACGCTCTGTATTTGTATTAAAAGATCAACGTTCATCGTCGATCGTTCACCAACGTAGTATCTTCCGATTAAGAGTTTATCGTTAAAATAATAATTAGAGCGATACGTAACGTGCTTAACGTAATATTTTGGACTTGTGGTTTTATTTCGGTAGATTCTTTTAGAAATAGCGCGATTCACCCCTAGTTCGTTATCACTGCAAAAATTACTAACACAAACGGTACTCGATTTTATTATTAACCCTTTCACCGCCATCTCCGTCATATAACGAAAGACGCTCCTTGGGCCAGAAACGTAATATTACGTTACGAACAAATCACTGCACTTTTTATTAGATTAAATGTTGGATATTAAGCATAGGAAAAAGTGTGTGGTCTAGAGGTAATGGCTATATTTTTGTAGCCTCGACTTATTAAGGCTACAAAAAAATTACATACATTACTACATTTTTTTTCTCTTATACCAAACTGTATGTAAAAAAAATTCTGTTAAAACTGAGTCTTATTAATTGTTATCGTATGCTGTGTTCACTTCTAGTAGGATGTACACAACATGCATGATATTTGTATTTAATTACTGCCAGAATAACAGATTAATGTGTAACATCAGGTTTAGTGAACCGTTTATAAAAAAAAAAGTGGCTGTGGAAGGGTTAAAGGTAGGTGCATTATACAGTATAATTACATTATAATAATCCGCGTTGTGATCCCGTAGGCTTTCATCCGAGCCCGGCGCGTGTTTTATTTTAATTTTAAACTTGCAACCCGGGTTTAATGACCTTTTTGTGGGTGGATATTTTTTACCCGGCAAAGGCTTAGATGCCGAGATATTTATAGATGGTATTATCTGGTGTGTAGCCCGTGCAATTTGCATGTTTAATATTAACGACTTTTGTTCCGGGCACTGTGTTTATTTACAACGTTATTCCTTGTTTTAACTGGGGTCGGGTATAGGTAAGTTTTATTTCATCAAGGATTCGAATGTATAAGATAGTATAGAATATAAGATAAATATTGAATAAATTATTTGACTTTGATTTAGAATTCTTTTTATTCCCATTCCAGGTCGGCAACGCACCTGCGTGCCTTCTGGTGTTGCAGATGTCTATGGGCGGCGGTAATCACTTACCATCAGGTGTACCGCTTGCCCGTTTGCCACCTATGACATTAAAAAAAATGTATTTTTCTAGATAATATAATGAGACATTTTTTTCTCAAGCAGTAACGGTAAATATTTATGTAATCCCAATTAATTGCTGCAAGAATACAATCATAATATTAATATTATAAGGTTCGGCAGGTGTAAGAGTTAAACATGTCAATCTCTTGTGAATGTATAAAATAAATATTATTTTAATTTTTATAATTTTGGTATTTGGTATATAATTTTTTTTATTAATAACACTTGACATTTAGTTGCGGATGTAATCTTTAATACTTATAACATCATTGATCTTCTCTAAGTTATTTTTAAAACACTTCCCATACCATATCAATTGTTAGTGTACAAGGAGTCCTGTTGTTGAACTGAACAAGGAGTCCTGTTGTTGAACTGACCAAGGAGTTCTGTTGTTGAACTGACCACGTACTTTGTACCTGCATTCTTTGCAAATTGTAATTGGTAACTAAATTTTTACAAGTCAATTTATAAGTAATTTTTGTTTCAGATATCATTTGAAATCAATTTGAAAACTAAAGAATCGGTAAGCTCTTTTTTACGTTACTAAATATATATTTTATAATAAGTGCATATTCTATGACGTTTCACTCCGCGCCCAGCATAAAAAGTTTAAATAAACTTAATTTATTTAACAAACCTTGCAAATATCGTATAAAAAAGGAGCACCTTCACTAAATATTTACCTTTTCGCAAAGTAAGGTTTTGGTTGGTTCAAATAAACAGTTGGTAAACTAGATAAAAAAAAGGTGAAGTTATAACTAAAAACAAAGTAAATAATTTTATGATAATAGAAGCAGATACAAATTAGGTATAGGAATATATTATACACACTAATATTAGAAGACATAAAAAGTTGCAGTACAGGAAGAGGCATGCCGTGTTAATTGGCTTTTGGGTGCTATTTATAGTGAAATATTTCGTCATAGTTGTAGAAAAGTGACGGATCTAACATATCTTACACTTTACAGGGCAGCAATTTCAAATAATTAAATGAATTGTTTCAACATTAAATTTTTACATCTAAATATGTAATTATGAAACTTGACATACAAGTAAAATATAGAGTTGGTTTTTAAACAGAACAAAAATATTAAATAATTATTATACAATTTTCTAGAAAAAATATCATTATTCTACGATAATAACGATTCATTCTACACCTCGCTTTCGGCCCCCCCCCCCCTCCCCCCTCCACTCTCTCGCAAAATTCATTACCTACTCTCATCATCATCATAAATATGCAAGGATAATGAATAATTCTCTCTGCCGCAGCTTTGATGGTGACACCATGAGCTTGCTTAGTCGCGTCTCGCTCTTCTTCGTAGAAAGCTCCTATCGTTTTCTCACTATGATTTATTCGGTGGGAGCTTTATTAGCCTGTATCGCAAGGGGTTACCGAGAACGTTTCATGCTTTCATTGGGATCTTACGGTTCTTACGTGTTAATGGTTACTTAATCTTAAAATAAAGATTTCAAAAACAAAATTGCCGTAATCAGAGACGTTCATTAAATTAATTGGCATTTAAGTAATTATGTTAAATTGTAATATGAACGTCTCTGAGTGTGGCAGTTTTGTTTTAAAACAATTACTTAAAATTAAGTAATCATTAAAACGACTCTGAGTGGGGCCGCGAGTCTTGAATCTCGGCAAATCACTTTACATATAATATTATCATGATAGCATTCGGCGCGTTACAAGATTGGATTTTATTTTTTGCTCGAGAAAAATTATCGTAATCGTATTTTGGCCTCACATCAATTTACAATCATACGCTCAATTGTCATAAATCCGAAAATCAATCACGTAATCTTAGTACTTCATAATTTAAGCTTATAAGTCTAGGATAAATATATATTTGTAAAAATATAAAGTCACATCAGATGCGACACCAATAAGCCCAATCAGGCTTATGTCTTGTCTTTGTTTGTTGTGTTATGTTTCTTTAAAAAAATTGAACCAGTTGTAAATTTTTACATAGTCGCTTAAACAAATCACTGAGCCATAAATTGGGAACAAGTGTAAGATCCAAAATCTATACTATAATAAAAGAGTAGAATGCGCGATTCTGTACATTGAATATTTTTACCTAAAATTGAGAGGGGTGATAAAAGAAGAGTAACCAAGCCCAAAAAAAATGTTTTTAAAATTCTTTTTTGTCTGTCTGTCTGTCTGTTCGCGATAATCTCTGCATCTACTTAACCGATTGTCATGCGGTTTTCACAGGTAGATTAAGCTTAGCCTCGAGCTACATATAGGCTTTGTTAACCGACTTCCAAAAAGGAGGAGGTTCTATGTTCGATTGTATGTATGTTTTTTTTTTTTTTTTTTTTTTTTTTTTTATGTATGTTCACCGATTACTCGAAGACGGTTGGACCGATTTGAAAAATTCTTTTTTTGTTTGAAAGGGTATACTCCCAATTAGGTCCCATTGCCACCAAGTCAGGATCTGATGATGGGATCTTGGAGAAATCGAGGGAACTCTTCAAAAATTATAGGCACACCTATAGCGATTTGGGTATTTTTGATAGTAAATCGTTCATTTGCTTTCGGAAAGCAAAATTTGAAGAAGTGGAACTGATGATGAAGACCACAGATGGTCATCGGAACTACTCAATAATGGGTATTTCACGGGATCCGAATCGTTAACTTTAATATGGTTTCTAAACAATGTATGCCCGTTACAATGTATATGGTGAAGTGGAACTGATGGTGATGCACTAGGAGGAACTCCTCAACAATTAACGTCCCTGCGTCGGGAAAAGCAATATTTTGTAAAAGGTGATGAGCAGTTGACTTTAGGCTATTGTAACTTAGAGAAATTACGAACTAAGTCACTTAAAAGCGAGAAATAAACAAAATTTTAACAAAAAAATTAAAACCGACTTCCAAAAACACAAAACTAAAAAACTAAAAATAAAAAGCTAAAAATAACAAAATACCGATTTAATCCAAAAGACAAAAACACACTAAAAAATATTATTATTGGTTTGTGCTACCACTGATCGGTATGAAGTCGGTGACAAGCCAAATATGGAGGGGGAAGATGGGTTAAGTCGACTCCCGCCACCAGCTCTTCGTGAGCAGAACAACCCAAGTGGGCAGACACCAGCGAGCGGGCTTGTCACCGAATTCAAACCGATCAGTGGTAGCACAAACCAATAATAATATTTTTTAGTGTGTTTTTGTCTTTTGGATTAAATCGGTATTTTGTTATTTTTAGCTTTTTATTTTTAGTTTTTTAGTTTTGTGTTTTTGGAAGTCGGTTTTTTTTATTGAAATCGGATGTCGGGAAAAAAGTTGTTGTATGAAAACCTTTCGTGCGGGTGAAATTGCGGGGCACAGCTAGTCTATAAATAAACATTAGAATCACCTACATAACCCACGCTGTTTCCTCGGACATCCACCTCTTCGATGGACGTTAAAAGCTTGTAACATTAGCCCTTCACTACCTCAAAGGTACGGTCGATGCGAAGTCGCTCAATCATTTCCCTAAACAACGGACACAACCCCAGATGTTTGCATTGTAAAACACTTAATGCGAGCATCAGTTTCACGCAATTCGACACTTTATTTCAATGCTAGCGTTGGATTGAAAATGCATTGCTTTCATGTTCCAACGGTGCAGCGCGGTTGTGGAAATATTCGCTCGTTCGGGCGCACCTAACGACATTATTACACAATGAAAGCTACACGCTTTTTCGTCGACAGAATATGTGTTCATGCCAATATATACCATATTATATACTATACCTAAATGAGAGTGCAGAGGTCGCTTTTTATAATAGATTGCGCTATCACGGCTACACCGCCATTTTAATAAAACACTAAGTATTTGACACCTGTAGGTTTGGAGGAAATTTCAAAATATATATCTACGAGTGATCAACAGCGTTCAAGGAAGGTAACTATGAAAAAAGCGTATATGTATGCATGACAGCAGAAGTTGAAGCGAATCTAAGAACGTCACTTCCATTGCCTACAAAAAAAATTACATGGCATTTTGTCGTTGATTTGTCTCCAGGTAACAGAGATAAAAGAAAAATCTAGAGGCAGCTCTACTTCAAACCATTAAGTTAATCGAGGTTCGACGTAGCGTCGGTCCGGTACTTCATAATGCATTAATTAGACCAACCGTAGCCTACCTAGGGCTCGGCTGTATACTATACGCTAATACATTATTGGACTAGAGAGCTACGTGCCTACGTTTGACTTGTAACTTACTACTGCTCTACCTGCAATGTCGGAGGGAATGTTTCGCTTTTAACTTTTCCGCTATCTGTACTTACGCTGGTCGAATAATGGGAATAGATGGGTATGGCGAGTCGGAATTGAATTGGGTTCGCTGTAGATATTATTATGTGCACTTTCCCTCGCTTAGTGCTCCTCCACTATTATATAGCTAACCATATTACTAGATTCTTGTTATACTTAAGAGTGGATTTATACTAGATTTATGCTGAGAGATACAACACTATGCAGGAGATTAAATTCGCGCGTGGTGTTTGGTAATAATAATAATAATCATGCTTGTGTGTGTGTATGAACGTGAAATAAAAAAAAAATGGCAATTTTTATTAATTTCTGAGGGCATATGTGAGGTTAATATTCGTTCAGGCGCATTTCGTCCAATTCGCAAATGGTCCAATTCTCAAATGGTCCAATTCGCAAATGGTCCAATTCGCAATTGGTTGTAATTGGTCAGACAAGTTATTATGTGAGTGAGAAAGAGTGAACGACTAACGACTTAGTAATAGTAAGTGTCAAGTTTATAATACCTAAAGAGATGTCATGGCCAACGTATTTGAATAGTGCTATAGGTACACAAGGAGACGATTGTAGTGTGACTTTCTATTTTACACTTCTGTTATCTGATAATTAAGACGGTGATCTGTTTTGTGTCCTAACAAATAAATAAAAAAAAAAAATAGTGCAACCTTACATTTGGACATAATCATACAGCGATCACACAAACTGTGGTCCCCAAACTAAGCAGTGTTTGTAAAATGGATACCAATCAACAGCTAATATAGATCGTTTCATTCACGAAGACGCGCCCCACCATTTTCCGAGTAGAGCATCTTTCAGTTTGATCTGAAAGTTTTCTCCTGATTGGTTCATTTATTTTAATGCATGCAATGCAAAGCATGATTGATTATTAGCATGAAAGGTGGGGCGCGTCTTCGTGAGTGAAACGATCTATGCACAAGATAAACCATGTAAATTGCGCTTAAGTTACAAATTATCATCTCCTCTTTCCGTCAACCAATAGGATGGCGGCAAAACAAAACTTATGTTTTAAGTTAATCCCATAGACTTTAATTACATATATAAGTGCGGCACTAAAGTGCAATTTAAACTAACTTTTAAATCTGTCAGTTACGATCACTTTTCGGCAATTTTGGTAACAAAAAGCTTTGATGCCTTCAAAACTTTCCACCGAGCAGTGTTCTCGGGCGCAGTAATCACGAATTTGAAGCAGCTATTTCCCTAGAGCTATCATAAAGTTGATTGACACTCGTAAATCTGACGGCGCGCCCCGTTGGCGCTATTTAGGGACAAAAAATTACGTGAATTACCTTCCAGCAAAGTTTTCAGAGTCATGAAATTCGGCCTGATGCCATCGACGTCGTCTGGATAAGTAGGACGTCATAGTTTTTGATTGCGTTCGGTATATTACTATCATTTTACACCTGCAAAGTAACGGTAGTTTTATTTTTTCTGCAAAAAGTGCTTATAAGTAATATTATGAACAATGTACGTGACATACATTTTAACAAAATCCCACCTCTCCCTTCAGCTTACGCTCTCACAGTTAAAGGTCAACGAACTGCCAACAGCTTCCTCTTGGCTTTTGTCTCCCAACGAAGCGCAAACTTAATAACAATAAATATTTCCTCTGATACTAAAGCGGCTTCCGGTGGAATTAGTCACATCGCGTTTTCAAAGGATTGTTGACCTTATTTTAACCGATGTTAAGGTGCGTATTGCCCAAAACCCACCTGCCCCATGGCGGTTTGCAGATGGAAACAAAACCGTAATTGGAATTTTCACGTGTCAGTGGATCGAGTATAAGTGCTAGGGTGGAGTGTACGCGGGCTCACAGTCCGCTCCAGACTTGGGAGAATTAATAATAATAATCCACATCACAACACACAGATCTACTTGATCCCACAGTAAGCTATTATTAGCTTGTGTCGTGGAAATCAAGCAAACGTGGTATATACTACATAGAATTACTTATATATTATACTTTAGATATATAAACACACCCAGACTGGAAAATGGAACCCTGTGTTCATCACACAAAGTCCACCCCCACCGGGAATCGAACCCGGAACCCCTTGATTAGCGGGCAGGCATGGTGACCATTGCGCCAATCGGGTCGTCAAAATTGCTTTTACGTTTGTCTGATGAGTACAAATGAAGGTACAAATAAATTGTGGCCGGATGTGGAAGAAAATTATTATGGGACAGACATTGATGTAAAAAAAAAATAGAAAGAAAGAAAAGAAAAGGAGTTTATTGGCCCCCACCAAAAAAATAATAAAAATACTAAAGGGCGCTTGGTTTTGTGTATGTAAGCAGTAAGTCAGCATGAAAAATATGTAGGTAAATACTTTTGTCATAAAAAAAAAATTATGTTGTCTTATACCACTATTGCAATAAGATTCAACAACCACAAGGATACAAACTCTGATTCTGACTGTACCATTGTCATCGCGACACGACGAAATTGCCGAGTTCAAAATTCCAGTGATGTCCAACACACATGTAGCAGTAACAGACTACACCACTATCGCCTCTAGGCTTACCATTACGTTGTGGCGGGGTGTGGTTGCGTAGTAATACTTGGTATTCTTTGATAAAAGGCTCGTTGGCAGTGCCATAGAAGTAGGGTTTGTGCACGTCGTGGGCCACGTCCCGGCCCGTCTGGGGCATGATTTACGGCACCGCGGGGACCCGCCGCGGCTGCCACTTAATTGGACTTTGTGTTGTGTGTGCCCGCAATTTATTCCGCTATTGTAAAGCATTACATCTATAAAATGTGTACTTACTTACCTACCGACCCGTGGATTGTATTTACGTTGCAATAGGCTAATATCAAGTCTATAACCTATTTATCACATAAAAAATACGTAAATACGTGCGTTCATAAATATATTTCATCAAAATAGGACATATTAGGCGAAAAAGTTATCATCAGTTAAAGACTTCAGTGCAATGCAATGGTCGAAACCTTCGATATAATGTTGCATAACGAACATGATAAAACCTTTTTAGAGATATGCATTTTTTTTTTATTGATTTTTCGCGACGTGACAGTTTTAAAGCTTGGAGAGACAGATGATGTGATTATATTTTCTTTGAGACTAAAGAGTATACAACCACTACGTTTTAAGAGTGAGGAAATATAACGTCATTACTGTCATTGCAAGGGTCGAAAATTCACGCGGGTGAAACCGCGGGCACCAGCTAGTACATAATGTATCTATGATATCGTACTATAATACCAGTATAATGTAAAAATGTGTCACGCTTTGCTTGGTTTCCACGACACAAGCATATAGCTTGTCGTTAGTGTGGGATCAAGTACATAGATCAGTGTGTTGTGAATTACAGTGTGTATTACAGGTATCAAAATAAAAATGTCATGTCTTTACCACCGCCGAGCCTCGTTTATAGTGAATTTTTCACCTCATACGTATGTATACTCGACACTCGTATATACTCTGTAGTGATAGGCTGAAATGTGATTTTACCCCAATCATGTACAAAGTAACGCGATTCGAAGCCAATTTTGGGTGCAAATTTAGATCGACCAGCGTATTTATGACTATAATTTTATTTGCGATTTTTAATTTAACATGATACTGATACTGGTCTGATCATTCCATCTCATTAAATTGTTAATATCACTACATAGTATTGCGGTTTAGATTCATTTATTTCACATTATCAAATTCAAAATTACATTGCATAATATGTCAAAGGATAACGTGATCGTCAAGAACATGTACATAAAATTAAATGTCAATATAATACTGGTAAATGTCAAAATAAATAGGTATGATTATTTAAACAAAATATAGACGATGTCTAATCTTAAGATGTTAAATTAACATGTCAAACAAAAAAGCATGTCAAATAAACAAAAACTGAAATAAAAAAAAAAACAATTTCAAATAAAATAGGTATCAAAAAATAAGGCTACATAACGTAGTCACGTTATCTTAAAATTAATCAATTCATTCACCGAATAAAATTCATTATCCAACAAAAGATTTTCACGAACGAAGGTTTTCACTAATAGATAGAGTGATTTATGAGGAAGGTTTATATCTATATTTTATCATGGAATTCCCGCGGCAACTCTGAAATTACCGCGAGTGAAACCACGGGGGACAGCTAGTCATTAATATACACAAGATAAAAACTTAATATTCTTATTAATAATCATCGCCACTTAAGAACCGGAAATTTACTGGCCGTACTCAGAGACGAATTTAATGATTACTTAATTTTAAGTATTCATTTATTCAAAGATTTTTAAAACGACTCTGAGTGCGGCCGTACGTTAGAGTAGGATTGTATAGGTTTTTATTCTAAGTCAACAACGTGTTTGACCTAAAAGTTCACTTTACTTCTCTTCGTTCATTTCGCAGCTGGCTTGAAGTGTGCTCTGTGTTCAATTGCACACAGGTGTTCTTGCCTTGCATTTGTGCACGCGTTTTGTTCGTAACCTTTTTGTTCAGTGTTCTAAGCGCGCGACGTCGACGATGTTGCCATTTTTGCATGTTTCGCTATTTGTAGGCTCATTCGCTTTACTTTGGAAACAAATTCGAAAGGTTCATTTCGCGTGGTGGATGGGATTCGAAATTAATATATTAGGACATTCAGGGAGATCACTATATTCTTCGGGAATTTCAAACAAATATGAAAATAAATGCCCGTGAATTCAAATGTGTTGTACTGATTTGGTGCTTGTTTAGAACCATTTTAGAACTCTTCAAGGGTTACGTCGCCCCTTAATACTGGTACCTACTTCAACTATCCTGATTATGTTTGAATAAAACAAACAAAAAGTGTTTTCTTTTTTACTAGCTGTCCCGCGCGGTTTCACCCGCGATAATTTCGCAGTTTTCGCGGGAATTCTGGATTACAATATAGCCTATGTGTCTCGAGGATAATTTAGCTTTCTAATGGTGAAAGAATTTTTGAAATTGGTCCAGTAGTTTTTGAGTTAAATCGTAACAACAAACAAACAAACAAAAAATCAAATCTTTCCTCTTTATAATATTAGTAGAGATGGAAATTTGCCTGCAGTTTAGAACTCAAACATTGTCAATCAGCATGGTTTTATAAACGTCTCCTGTATTATGCAAAATCATGCTTCGTCATACAATAAACATTGGTCGGAGAATTCACTCTTCTTCAGTAACTGAAATAGAAATTTTATAAAAATAAAATTCTACTAAAGCATATTGAACATCTGGCCTTTGCATAACTCACTCCCGATGCTGAATGGCAGCGCATCGATGTTTCGTTCGCAATAACTCGGGTGCTATTTCATCCCACCTCCATATCGCTTAGCGTGAGCGGACGCGGAGTGGGCGAGCTGTTTGGCACGGGCTCGTTAACTCGGCGCTTCTGACTGGAAGACTCACAGGGAATACTGTTGAACTAAAGCGTTCCTGCAGGCTTAAAGTTATATATTCGGATATCACGCCTCTATGACGATATGAGCTTTAGCTGTGGCCCAGCATGCTTCTATCGATCGAGACCTATGTTGATACGTATAAATAGAATAAGTGTGAAGTCGTAAATTAATTCGTGATTTGATGGTTGGGATCTTTTGTATCACACCTATATCTTCATCCATCTTCTTTACTGCAAAAAAAATTTATCTGTATTTACTTTTTATCTGTCTTACCGCCGCACTCAGAGTCGACTTTAATGATTACTTAGTTAAGTATAGATTTTCAAAACAAAACTGCCGCAATCAGAGACGTTAAGTAAATTAATGTTAATTGGCATTTAATGAGATGTAACTTAATTAGTTAAATGCCAATTACCATTAATTTATTAAACTTGTCTGCGAAAGACTACTAACTCACAAACGAAATCTCGAAAAGTACATGATCTATGAAGCTGAAATTAGGCAGGTTATAGGTAGGAAACGTCAGCTAAGCTCGGATTTCACGGAGTTCCCAATTATCAGTCAAGTAATTTAATCAAATTTGGTCCATTATGTGACTCTTTTTGACGTCAATAAAGTTATGACGGCACCCATAAAATATCCGTCCTTCACAGCTTCCTAGTGCTATGGCTGAAGAGAAGAAGTTGAGCAACAAACTCTCTAGTAGCACGCTGTCAGTTTATAGTTATAATATAACATTAGTGATCTCAATTTGCAAATTATGTGAAGCAATAGCCGTAACCAGCAATAGACTATCGGTACAGACTACAAATCGCGGGTGTAACCGCAGGGAACTGGTATACCATAAGGCGTTATGATCCCGCATTCAATCTTTTTAATTCAATTGCGCTATATACTTATAACTTACCACAGGAAGCACTCAACTTTTCAGCGCCCACAATGGGACCACGCGGCAATTGGTTCCGCGCCGTACGCAAGTTGCGAATCTCTATTCTCTAATAATACTAATTTATAGCCGCGGGGCTCGCGTCGTCGCGCCCCGGCGACGTTCACTTGCAGCAGTTTATATCGGAGAATGTACTCCCCTCGTGTATCTGAAACTTGTTTTCCACTTTCCTTTGTGCCGGCAATGTTTTTGAGATTCTATAGGTATACTTTTCGTTCTGTGTCGATGTAAGAAAAAATATAACTTCTAGCAATCATGAAATGCACAGTCTTTCTTAAGGGTTTCTTCGAAAATCGAATTGGTTATAGTGTTCTTAGCAATTTTGCTGTAAATTTTTTAAAAATGTATAAGTTTTTAACGGTGTTTTTAGGACTCAATAAGGCATTAACAACTTAACGGGTCTGTAGGTATTGATAGTATAACATAACTATTAAATTATATTGGACGATTGAAAAGGATCCCAAGTTGGATCTTAATCAATAAAGATAATTTTGACTTTTGACTTTGACTTTAATTTATAAGCCGATATGAGGAGAATTCCAATGTTTTCTTCATTCAATTTTATGGAGAAAAACAATTTTATAAGAAATAGATGAATTTCATATGTTTCTTGGAAGCTTTTGTACCTCGAGAGAGGGTAATTGTGCATTCACATCACACGGTTTTCTCTTACACGAGCCGCGAGCTAGGTAATTGATCCGATCAAAGTAACCGATACACAGGCCGGAGGCGCGTCGGGCGGTGAGGGGGGCAGTGTTAGGGGGGAGGGGAGGGGGGGCAGTAGGGCGGAGGACGACGACCAGAGCTGAGCAGGGCACGGCTAGGGCGGAATGCATAATTTGCCCCCGTGACGCGACGTTGTCAGATTTGTACGTAGAAACGCAGGAAAGCTACGATATTCGGCGGATAGGATTGTCGCTTTTAAATTTTAATTGTGACTGATTTTTTACTACTCTCGTTTTTCTGGCTAATGAAGAAATAGAATATCGAAACAGATGATCTTTGTCAGTTTGGAGGATTGTTTACTCTTGATGTAAAATTTTCACGTGGCATGCAAAATTTTGCGGCTAATTGATATGAGTTCGTTAATTTTACTATACATACCTATAAATAAAATTGAAGTGTCTGTTTGTACTTCCAAATTAACAGCTTTTCACTAAATGCATATGGAAATGTAGACGTTATTAGGTACCTTCTTACATAAAAAAAAAACTATTAAATTTTGGTCTTTCTGTTTGTTTCGGCTAATCTCTGAAACGGTCGACCGATTTTAACGGGACTTTCACTGGCTGATGATATAAGGAGAAACTTATACTACTTACTTTTATTTTAGAAAAAAAAAATCCTGCGGGAATTCCGAAACTCACGCGGGTGAAACCGCGGGGCACAGTTTATTTATATGGAGAAAAGACAGACACAAGTTTACTAAGTTTACTACTAGCTACAAGAAATCTGTCCGGTGACTTTGTGGTCCAGCGAAATAAAGCGACCCTGCTCGGATGGTTTTGTGATTATAATATTATTATCATCTGTTTTAGACATAGTCATATTATTTAACATAATTAAATTATATATGCGAGGCAAAGATAATTTGCTTATTGCTTCGGGTGAGTCTAAATGAGACGTTAAACGTGATGTCGGGTTGGTACGAGTACAACATCCCCATCTCGTCTGCGCTTCCCCTAAAATATACCCCGCATTAACATAAACACAGGCAGGGTTTAGCTCAGATTAAGATTTGCAGAGACGTTCATCTTATAAGACTACCATGCGACGGTATTGATTCGCTGAAGTCTGTCTCCAAGTTTCTACGTAGGTATATCTGTGTGTAATATCGAGGTAACTGCCTTCTTTACGTATATTGAGCTCAGAAGGGCTATTATGATACTTTTGTGTCTATCATTTTTCGGTTTCAATCAAAAACATGGGGGTTTTGCGATCACAATACACGTTTTGACACTTACAATATCTAGCAATCAACCAAAATAGACATAATTCAAAGGTCAAAACTGTCAAGACATAATTAAATAATCACAAAATCGCTATTTTTCTGATTGAAACTGAAATGATAATATGATAGCAACAAAAGTTACATAATTGCCCTGCTGATGGTTATTTACTTATCTACAATTTCTAGCAATCAACTAAAATCTGCACATACTTCAAAAATTGTAGAACTGTTTAAACACGACATCGCAAAACCGTTATATTTCGATTTAAATCGAATAATGATATGGCAATAAAAATTACACAATAGCTCTGCAGCTACAAAATGGGTAATCTATATAACATGTGGTAAAATTAGCTGCAAATATACACAGGGTTGAAAGTACATAAACATGTTCATGAAATAAAAAAGATAAAAAAATAAAAATGTCTAAATCCGCCTTTGAAACTTAACCTACTGACAAAATGTACATTCTCATCTCTGAATGTCGGAATGCCACGCGGAATTATGCGTACTAATCGAGAAATTTGGCTTCAATACGAGTGCGTTGGATGTTACGATGCGGTCAGTCATGAGTTCGAGTTCCCAAGGTAGAGGGAACAGCTATAATACAAATAGGTATAGATCATATCGTGCGTGTAGCTTCCATATTATTATAAGGACTTAATTTACATAAGATGTACTAATTTAAGAGCGTTTTGTGATTAATAGTCGCGTGCCGCCCGGCCCTTTGACCGCTACCCGCGACAGCAACCTGACCAGGACCTTCATTCACTATGACCATAACACGACGCCATTTCAATAAGTACAGATCGATGTTTTGTCACACTGGTGTCGTATTGCAATTTTATTGTATTACCAATGCGATTTCGCGGCTAGCGCAATTCCATGAGAATTTCAACGAAGTAAACCGAAATCTATATATATTTTAATATATCATTGACATTATCATACAGCGCCATTTTGTTCCCAACTAAGTACAGCATGTATGACCATAACGCGTCACGAAAATGTTTTTGCCGCTTGCTCAAAGAAGTTTTTCTCCAAAAAAATACATTTACAGCGCATCTTATGGCATACAGAATATTCATTGTAGAGCGTTTGGGGTTGTGTTTTTAGGACGCGCATTATGGGCAAGAAATGTTGATCAGAGTGAATAAGCGCGCAGCGTAGAACTTAATGTATGTACGGGCTATTTCTCTATAAAAAAAGGTCTGCCTTGTGATTTACGTGTGCCCACGCACATTTCATATAATACATGCTATGCTTGTTTGCGTTTTGACAAAGTTCAAGGTTTTCAGGGTTCTAATAGTTCCGAAGAGAGAAGGCGAAGTTTGCTCGACGAAATGTTTTCATATTGAAAACACAGTATCCGTTCTCTTCTTGTCTTTGTTTGGCTTCTTATCTATTCAGCCGAACGAGTGAAGAATATAATCTTAGATATAACTTTTAAGTGAGTAGGTAAGTCTTGTGTAGGTATTCATTTCTCCGAAGCGGCTCCTGCGGCTTTCCTGAGAAAAAACATTTTTTTTTTCTAACTCAGTCATGTGATGCAAAATGGTTTCTCTCTGTCTCTCAAACTCTAAACCATTTTTCCCTTATAATTATAAGACGCGGAGCGAAGCTCGGTCGCCCAGGTAGGTAGGTCAATCAATCAATCAGCCTATTGCAGTCCACTGCTGGACGTAGGCCTCCCCAAGGGCACGCCACAGTACACGATCTCCCGCTTTCCTCATCCAGCCACTACCAGCGACCTTCTTCAGGTCATCGGTCCATCTGGCAGGGGGGCGTCCAACACTACGCTTACCGAGACGTGGTCTCCATTCCAGAACCCGTCTACTCCAACGCTCATCGGTTCTGCGACAGATGTGACCAGCCCACTGCCACTTCAGCTTGCTACACTTCTGGATGATGTCTATAACTTTGGTCCTCTGCCGGATGATTTCGTTACGGATTCTATCCCGTAGCGAAATACCGAGCATAGATCTTTCCATAGCTCGCTGAGCGACGTGTAGTCGGTGGGCCAGCCTGACCGTCATGTTCCACGTCTCGGCTCCATATGTCATGACGGGCAGGACGCAGGTAGGTAGGTAGGTAGGTAGGTACCTACTAATAAAAAATAATGTATTTCACTAAACAAAATTTGATTACACACTAAGCTAGAAACTTAGTAAGTATCATGAAAAATGAGCAAACGTGGTATACATAGACTACAAATTATATTATGTTTGGAAGCTTTTTCGATGCTTTTTCGATGGGTCGTTATAAGCATTAAATCTAAAAGGTTTTTTGTATGTCTACGTTAACACATTACAGTACCGTATTTATTCTAATTTTATATCGCTTGAAATAATAACGATAAATATAAATATAAACCAAGAATGCCTTGTCGTTGTAATTTGTGTAGGACAGCTTTGATTTAGATACAGTCATAAAATAATCACAATTTTGGAACAATGACGGTGGTCGTGTCGGCTCCGCCCTGTCTAGTTTGTCGGTGTCTGGTAATGTTGCCATTAAATAAAACAAACCTGCTCCCGCCCACACGCAGTGTTGCCAACATCAACGTGTAACATTTGTTGCCAACTACATTATATCGGTGGAAATGTTTCATACCGTAGTCGCGTCACAGTATTGAATCGGTCTCCCCCTCTAGCGATTGTGAATACAATTTTATTGTGTGGTTTATATGTGAAAATGTGGTGTGTGAAAATGATAGCTCACAGACTGGACGTTCCCTTCCGGAGACACTGGGTGTGCCTTGCTGGTGCACAACCATGAAATTTATTTAATGTTTTTGTTTTGGATAAAATACTAATAATACTAACATAGAATGTAAGCAGAACTTGTTATTAACTCCTCACTAACCATTTATAATGTCTGAAATAAAGATTTTATTATTATTATTATATCCAATAATAAAGATTGGAAAGTTTTTTTTTGTAAAGTGAATTTCAGTGCGTTCTTTGTTAACGCATTTCAAACTAGCTGTTTCCCGCTGTTTCACTTACGTGTTTATGTATCAGGATTCCATCGGAAAGTTTTAACTGTACCGCGATAACAAGACGCGATCAAGACACTTATTAAACACAGATTATGCGATAAAGCATATTATAGTGTAGTAGACTATTTAAATGATACAGACGTTTGGGAATGAATTGCTCTATCCAATTACTATTTTTTGTTCTCCTAGTTTAAAAGTACGATCATTAAAAGACAGCGCTACTGAGTTTCTTGTCAGTTCTTCTCAGCAGAGGACGTATTCCAAACTGACGGTAATTTATAGTTCTAAGAACCTGCTGACGATTACAAGTGATTGTAACCGATCCTAAGTAATAAATAGCTTTTGAATTTTGAATTTTTGGTAAAAAGCAGACTAGACTAAAAGACCTAGGGGGATACATAATAATATGTAAATCTGTACGTACATATATCTATATGAAAATACAAATTTTCATTCAAATCTGTCTAATACAGCTACTACCTACCTAGTTGTCGCGTGGGCGTGACATATACGTACAATATTTATAATATGTATTTTGAAAATTCAATAGTACATATAAAAATAGCTGCGTTAATGGCCTCCTTAATACTCCTATAAGTAAAAGATAAACATGTTTATATGTAGGTGATTCCAGTAACGGAAATTTTATTGTAAACAGTTTTAGAAGTGATAAGTACTTTGAGCACGGTGTGGTAAAAATTTCGTTAACTAACTCGTCGAATAATATTTATTCTATATTTGCACGTTTACCTACCTTGTGGCACTGCCCCCTTAGTCAAGTTGACCCGATAATATATTGACATCGTTAGGTATATATCGTATATAGTATATACTAACGCTATAGAAAACTAAGGAACGTATCGTATCGTCATGTGGTCACGAAAATTTTTACTACTGATTGTGAAGATTTTACGAGACTAACGGGACATGGTGATACATTTTTTAGTTTTCTAGAGCGTTAACCATCATACATTGTCAACTTAGCTAAGCGGGCAGTAAAGATAGGCGCGGGCCTGATATCGCATCTTCGCCCTCGGTAAAAATATACTCGATAATTCTGCCGCCGCGCGCCGGCCAACCACATCTCAACTCTGGTCTGTAGAGCTAATTTAGATATACCTATGATCAACGAAGCAAAGCTACCTAGCTGATGTTACTCATCAAACACTTCTTTTTTAAATCATTATACAAGCTGTTCCCTGCGGTGTCACCCGCGTTAATTTGGGAGTTCTCGTGGAAATTTCGGGATAAAAAGTACCCTACCGTCCTTCTCTGTATCTCTGACAACGTATATACAAAATTTCACAATGATCGGTCGAGCCGTTAAGGCGTGAAGCGTAACAAACAAACAAAGGCATCCCCGCGCCGTATGGGCGGGCTCCACTGAAAACCACAGCGACAGCTCACAGCATATTATGCTGAGACGGTGGTTCATTTTGGCATCACGGCAACTGTATACGACTCATTTTAATTTTGATGCATAGGTATATTATTTTTAAGAAATTTTGTAATGCCAAATAAAGTTATGTCTATGTCTATACTCACTTTCGCATTCGGATTCGGATTTTTAAACAATGTCATAAGGTAAAAACATAATTAAAAAACGTTATGTAATTCTCAATAAAGCGTTCTGTATTATAACTTAATAGTGTGGGTTAACATGTTATTGCTTATCAGCGTCCATTTACTCCTTTGGGACGGCTCTTAGTGAAAATATGGTATTTTCTTTTTGCTGCCTTTACAAAAATTATGTTTATGTTTTATTTGTTAATTATTTACACTTTTTTATGTTATTTACATTGTTGCTTTTTTTTTACTCTTTCGTGTAATACAAAGACTTTTGTTATTTTTATAACAATTTAATCTATGTAAGTAAGATTTTTGACATGTAATAATATTTAGTAGTATTTTTTTACTTACCTATAGTTGTTATTTTTTACGTACGTTGTATATGTAGATATAAAAAAAATTTAGACGGATATTGATTTCGTCGATTTCGTTTTGTTGATTCCGTCGTTTTGAAAAGTTCTTTGGAACGTACCTAATATGAAAATGCTCCGACTATCCCCTGTTCCCCCTATTTTAAGCTTATTCGTATCTCATTCATTCAACTGGTGCTTCTATTCAGCGAGCTCGGAGCTTTTGCATTAACGCAAACACAGCCTTTAGGAAGCTCGAGGAGAGCGAAATAATGTTTGTCCCGGTAAACTGGAGGGGGCGTCTCGTCCGTGAGAAGAGGACGAGAGGTTTTGTAACAAGAAAGAAGCTTTATTTTATCCCGGAATTCCGGTGGAAATTTCCTTTGAGGATTATTTACGAATATACAAAGCTTAATTTTGAATAAGGAATCAATGACAACCATGAATTCTCCCCGATTTATTTGCTACTAGCTGTTTCCCGCGGTTTCACCCGCGTGAGATCCCGCGCGTATTCCGAGATAAAAGTACTTAACTACCCTATATTTTTTTCTGTAACTACTCTTGACAAAGTGTAGGTAGTATTTTAATGTAGTTTCTTCCGCGTCAATTTCAAAATTCCCATGGGAATTACGAGATAATAAGTAGCCTATGTCCTTCTTCGTACCCCTGACACCGTGTATGCAAAATTTCGTGGTAATCGGTTTAGCCGTTTAGCCGTGAAAGCATAACAAACAAACAAACTCATTTTCGCATTTATTAGTAAGGATTGAACGTTGAGAATTGTGACAGGTAATCTGCAGCTTGTAAATATATCTAACTATATAGCGTTGATTGGATGAATACTGAATCTGTTTTTCGCGAGCAGTGATATAGAAATTTCTTTTGAAATTTCCACACTTTTCATTGCGTGTACCTACCTATAGCCCTATAGGAACGAACAAAACCGACGAAACGGGTTTGCGGCTCGTTAGCTGTTCATTGAAGTGAGCTACCCCAGAGGCGCTTGTGACCGAGTTCGAAGTTGGAGTTTTTGCGGGAACATGCGAGTACACACGTATACCTACCTACCTGCGAACATTGGCGAAGCGCCTCGGGTGTGCAGTGTGAATGGTGAAGGGTGCGCAGCGGTTATTCGGGGCGGAACATAGGCTAGCGAGTATGGCAACATATTATATTATATATACATTCATACATCTATCTATACACATAAATAAAATTGAAGAGTCTGTTTGTAATTCCAAATTAACAACTTTTCATCAAACGCAAATAATGATAGTATATACGGTACTTACTTACATAAAAAAGAAAACAATTCTTAAAATTTTTTCGGTCTCTCTGTCTGTCTGTCTGTTGGTTCCGGCTAATCTCTGAAACGCCTGGACCGATTTTAACGGGACTTTCACTGACGGATAGCTGATGTTAAAAGGAGTAACTTAGGCTACTTTTATTTTAGAAAAAAATAGCTCCCGCGGGAATTCCGAAACTCACTCGGGTGAAACCGTGGGGCACAGCTAGTTCTTGATATATTGCAAATTAGGGATAGATAGCGGTTGGGGATGGATCAAAATGCAATTTGTTCTGTGGGTGGGTCGTATGACGTTATTCTGATCGATTGAACATCAGCGTATCGCTTGCTAAAGCAGCGCGGATCCCTTTGACAGGGAAAGCTGGGCGCCGTTCCTGTAGAGCCGGATAGACGGAGTTAGAATCGAAGCGGGAACCGAGCGAAATTGAGATATAAATTTGCCTAATTTATGATACACTTTCCTAGTGTTAATTTTGGAGTTCCCGCGGGAATTCCGGGATAAATGTACCCTGTGCCCTTTTCTGGGGACCTATTTTTGATCATTATAGAATTACCTAAATGATACAGCTTTTCGCAAAAGCCTTGGATTTTTTTATCACCTTTATTTTGATACTAGCTGTGCCCCGCGGTTTCACCCGCGGTAATTTCGGAGTTCCTGCGGGAATTTCGGGATAAAAAGTACCCGGTGTCCTTCTCTGTACCCTTGACAACGTGCATGCCAAATTTCATTCAAGTCCGTTCAGCCGCATTTGCGTGATTGACTAACAAACATCCAAACATCCCACTTTCACATTTATAATATTAGTAGGATAGTAGGACCTCTATTTAATTTTGCCTCTTTATGAGAAAGCTTTCAGACATTCCGGTCGACAAAAATACTCGTCAATAATCCGTAAACAATAAACTGCTCGTTGGAGCGAATATTTTTCGTTTGTAATTGGAGAAATCCGATCGATTGGGTTGGATAATAAATAAAAATGGAGATGTATAGAGCTGAGATAAAGAGCTATAAATCGAGAATAAATTATGACTAACCATCGAGATAGCGTATCTAATTTGAATACTTTGTGAAAACATAGGCACAGATCCGCTGTGCACGTAGAGCTGTGGAGAGAGGCGGTCTCATTAAAATGGAGGACTCCATTCATTCATTGCAGATGTATAAATATTTAGTAGCACGCAAGTGGATAGTAGGTATATACTACTAACGATGATGCGGTGGAACTCCGACAGCGTAGGTACTCAGCGTTATACATGAACATTGTTTTGATACATATTTTTATGTATAACACTAGCTGTCCCCCGCGGTTTCACCCGCGATAATTTCGGAGTTCCTTTGGGAATAATACTATGTCCTCTGTAATAGGGATGTGGACTACTTTTGAAAATCAAAATTCTAATTAGTCCGTCAGTTAGAAAATAAAAAACAATAGACACGTATTTTTTGCTTTTTCAAATAAATTAAAATATACAGAGATAAAGCGCATTAAAGTTTAGGGTGAGGGGGTCGTAACGTCACTAACCGATAAAACCGCCATACAAACTGTCAGAATAGTGACGTCACGCGAAATTTCAACTCAATATATCGCCGTTATTTTTTGATTACATAAAAAAAAAGAAAAAATACGTGTCCAATATTTTCTAATAATCTATAAGACGGACTAAAAAATAAAAATTAGTCAACATGCCCATTTTGACATTTTCCCTTATGCAAACTTGGTGGTGACCTAACGGGTTAATTACAACGATTCGTTGACTTCCCCTGCTAACATTGTCTTGAAAAGTTTTCACTTAAATATATATACTTGTAATTGTATAATAAAATTAATAATTAATATTCAAACATCATAGTAATAAGGCCGCCCTTCTTGAGTCGCTTTCTTTCTGATTTTTATTAGTTTTTTTAGACATGGTGCTCGATAAAGTGGTTTCTTACTTTCATTCATTCATTCATTCATTCATTCATTACGTATATTTCAACTTTCCACTGAAAGTACTTTGGTAAGTAGTAAGTAGGTAGTCAAAACCATTTACTCACCGAGTTCCGACGACGCTGCAAAACTGCAGATCGTCCTAGATTAGCCGAGGTTATTTCGGGCGAGCCTTCAGGCTTTTCGGGGAAAAGCGGTAAGGCCACTTTATAAATTGCGTAATATCCACGAGAGAGCGCGTTCTCCTCTGGCGAGCGGCGGCGCGGGTCGGGTTGGGTGTGTATCCTGCGTACCTAATGTCTGTTGAAAACTGACGACCCTAGCGAACAGGGTTGCCAGATCAACATAAAATGTTCCGACAGAAAATTGCCTGTGCTTAAAATACATATAGGTAGACAGTCGCAGTCGTTTCTGTTTGCATATGGAATTGAAGCTGAAAAACTGAATGGAATAGAAAAGTTTTACTGTTTACGAAATTCCGAATATTTCAGTGGTTTAGTACCTACTTTTTGAACGCTGAATATCTTACTTATTTTGTACGAATGAATTCAAAACTCATATACTAATATTATAGATGCAATACTCAACAGATCATTCTAAAATTTGTAAAAAAAAATGTAACACGTTGTCAGGGGTACAGAAAAAGACACAGGGTACTTTTATCCTCGAATTCCCGCGGGAACTCGGAAATTAACGCTCTCTTGTAAACGGCGGGTACGTCTTCGTGCGTAAAAAATACTAATCTATCTATCTATACAATATACATATAAAATGCTTTGTCCTGAATGACTGATGGATTAACGCACAGCCTGAACCGCTGATCGCATAGAGACCTGAAGCTTGGAGGGTATGTATGTACGACGTAGGCATCCGATAAGAAAGTATTTTTAAAAATTTAACCCCTAAGGGGATGAAAACGGGTTGCAAAGTTTGTATGGAACGATTAATTTTTTATTTATTTATTTATTTACTAATTTACAAACATTGTAACAAATTCCGCGGGAACTTCGAAATTATCGCGGGTGATACCGCGCGGGACAACTAGTTAGTGTATAAAATTTATTAAGAAAAGCAGTTATCACCTAGTATTAGTTCGCAAGGTAGCAACAACCACGGGTGTCGGCCCAGCCGGCCGCGGCCTGCGGAGCTAGGATGCGCAACATGATATGTTTATCGAACGAAAGATAAAATTGTCGACACGACAAATATTTGTGGGCGTCCAAGCAAAAAAGTGCAGTAGTGGGGTATTGATTCGGTTGAACATTTTTTACCACTGGTAGACAAAACGGTATATTATGTCGACGAGAATCGATAAAATGGCTCGATAAAATTTTATCATGTTGCGCATCCTAGCTCCACTGGCAGCCCTTGTCCCAAGTGATTTATTTACCAAAGTAGAGGCACTTTTCTTAGCGAGTAGTCGCTTAGTGATTCCCGTTATGTATACTTTTGGTAGTCCTTCTTCACAATCGAAGGCGCTTTACAATTTTACTGTACAATAGGGTAGTTTCCGGGGTATGAAAGTCCGTCAGTTAGATAATAATTAAAAAAATAATAGCCCGTATTTTTTGCTTTTTCAAATTATTGAAAACATACTAAGATAAAACGCATTAAAGTTTAGGAGTCTCCACTCTTGATGTCATAACTGTAGCACGGCGTGACGTCACGGCGACATTTCGACTTAATGTATCTACGTTATTTTTTCAAAAGGTAATAAATAAAGAAATACGTGCCCAATATTTTTTATTAATCTACAAGACGGACTAAAAATTAAAATTTGGTTGACAAGCCCATTCGAGTTGAACAAGTTGGTATTCCCATTCATGGTTTCTATACGTATATGACTTCTTATTCACTCTTGCTTTAACGGCTTTGTTAAAACAGTTAGTTGTACTATAGTTGTATATAGTCTATCGCCATCAGAATTTATATTTTCTATTTATAACGTCTCTGAGGGTGCTGAAACATAATATATGTAGGTATACGCATAAAGCTCGGCAGCTAACGTCGCCTCAATCGAGAATTTGAGAAGCACTCACGGAAAATTTGATCTCGACCCTCGGTAATGATGAAAACGTAGGTGAAGCTTATAATATAATAAAACTTTGTAGCTGTTGCCGTCGACGAGTGCGTGTATCAGCGCCCTTATTCACTACGACCATAAGGCGTCGCGTTAAGATAACGCGCCACAAAAAATGTTTTTCGCTCCTGCTAAAAGTCAAAAATAATTTGAATCAGAGTTGGCCCATAATGTAGCTCTTCTGACGTCAGTAAAATTAACATCCACCCTTCACAGCTTCCTAATGCTATGGCTGAAGAGAAGAAGCTGTGCAACTAACTCCCCATTAGCAAGAAGTTTCACTTCAATAAAATAAATACATTTACAATGTGTCTTATGGCATACAGAATATTAATTTCCAATATTTTGGCGTTTGGAGCGTTTGAGATTTTGTTTTTGAAACACACGTTATGGGGAAAAAATGTTGTTGGTCATAGTGAATAAGGGGCCCAGTTAACATGAATCATTTTCATTCGTTCGTGATTTCGTTGGTGAAAGTGGCTTGAACACGATATTTCATTGAATTTGTCTCTAGACGAGGCGAGCTGTCGGAATATTTGAATATTTGATGCGTCCTTCGGTCGTCTCTATGCACCACACGGCTTACAGGTGCTCTCGGGAACTCATTTTCTCGAGTTTATACTTTAAACTTTTGTATAAACTTATAAAGTAAAATAGTCTAAAATAATCAATTCTATTCAAATATAACAATAATGAATTCTGAAATAGATATTATGCTTTTTGACGCCGTACATATCCTTTCGATATTACCAGCGATTCCAAAAATAAGTTCCATTCAATCGGTTCGTTTGTATGGAAACAAATCTTAGGTCATAAAAATACTAGTCATTTAGCGCAAGCAACTTAACGAAAGCGCGATGTCGAATACATGTTGCGCCATCTAGTGGCAGATAAATTAAGCAATTTAACTTAATGACAAGCCTTTGGTCATACTCATAACAGCTAGACAGACACGTTTGGTTAGTGCGAATGTGACCGTAATAGTCATTATAGAGCGCATTTTTCTTAATAGAAGAATTTTATTTATTGCTAACTTATACTATACTAGCCGTCCCGCGCGGTTTCACCCGTGATAATTTCGGAGTTCCCGCTAGGAATCCGGATTGCAATATAGCCTATGTAACTCAGGCATAATGTAGCTTTCTAATGGTGAAAGAATTTTCGAAATCCGTCCAGTAGATAACAAACAAACAAACAAAAAATCAAATCTTTCCTCATTATAATATTAGTATAGATATCAAATGGTGCACGCAGAAATGGGTGTTTCGCGAGGTTCTTTGTTTTGAAAGACAAAAGTCGGTCGAATAAAACAGAGAATCGGCCGAATGTACCCGGTACCTTGTCAATAAAAGAGAGGAACTAAACGATCCATTGCGAATCGTAATGTTACCTCTCAGTTTATACATATAAGATTCTAGCAGCATTCAACGAATCGCCCGCTTTTCTTTGATCGAAACATTTTTTTACACAAAGAATTCAATCGCTCCAGTTTTTCGTCGTTATGTTTCAAAAGAGCATTATTTTACTGTTTTGTTCCTTTTAAAACGTGTACAATTGCTATCGTCTCTTTTTCTCGAAGTCGACTTACGTAGCAAACGTTCGAGCTTTTCCGTTTATAAACATATAATGCCATTATTTTATTGGGATCGGTTTTTTCTCCCGATAAAGTTGACTAATGCTTTGAAGTCATTGGATTATGTTGAGGCGTTGGGTTATGTTGATTTTTAATTTCTATATTTATTTTGTATATCTTTAATCCTATCTCAAGTTCGCATTTTTTTGCTGTTTTTATTTTAAACTATTCTATGATTGCGAATAAGGCCCGGTATCCACCAAAGTGGAGGAGAGAAGACGAGAGGAGATGTGTACATTAGATTTCATTATTTCCACATCTCTTCACTTAGCTTTGGTGGAAAGGACCAAGCGGAGAGGAGAGGAGAGGAGATGTCACATTTGTCTATAGAAATTTGTGCCGCTCGCGAGCAAGCGGTGCGGCAGAGCGGAGATGTGTGCTGGCCACCGAGCGGCACCCGCACGTCTTTTCCCGCTGCCTTCTCCCCGCGCCTCGCACACTCGTAAGCTCTCACAGCTCACATTCCGTTACGCACAGCTCAAATCTCCTCTCCACTTTGGTGAAAATAACCTGCCAGTTTCGCAGCACATCTCTCGTCTCCTCTCCTCTCCGCTTTGGTGGAAGCCGGGCCTTATACTCAAACTCATTTTCTTAGTTCACTTCACTTTTTACATTAGTGGAATGAAAATTCTTAAAATATAAAATGACATTATACATAGAGATGATGTTGAGATTTCCTTTTACAAAATATGTAGGTATATTATTTCTAAATGAAAATGCTAACGGCGAACACCACGAAAAGAACGCGATAAGAGATCTCAATCCAATTCAGAGAGCTGACTGAATGACGAAAAGTAAAAAACCAACCGGCGGCGAACCTATTTCATTACTCATTCTACTAACATTTTGACCAGTTTTATTACTTGCGTTTCAAATAGGTATATTAACAAGCACCATTGTTTAATAATCATGTTAAATATACATCTTAATAGGGCGAATTATAAACTCCCACAGTGGGGTAGCACGCAGCATCCGTCGAGCGGTTTAAAGTTTGGTCACCACGCGACGCGGCGCTCCCCGGGCGGCCTGCGCGTCGCAATTACTTCTGAATATTGTAAAGCTTCAGTTATTAGTTGGCTAACAAACGCGGATGGCACGACGGGCTTATCTTCACTGCTGATTTTATGTTCGTACCTACAGCCATTTACAGAACAGGGTTGGGCACTTGCTATCCTATAAATATTGTGAATTAAATTCAAATTTCGGTCTGTAATATCAAGATTTCCATTGAGCTAGGGTCATTGTTTGCATGCTATAAAAGATTTTTTTTGTCAGTCAGTGTTTCGATAAAGTACTAAAAAAAATTACGAATATTTATATTCGTAATTTTTTCGAATCGATCCCTATTTAGACAACAATTTCGAATTGAGACTAGATAAAATTTTAATCAATTTACTAACACACACAATAATTTTATCATAATTTTAAAACGCAGCCTATATTTATATAGAAAGTATCTCTGTCCTTCCAAATAACGAAGAAACAAAACAAGAAAAAATTGTTAATGTCCTCGTTGTCGACGTCGACATGTTTGTTTGTTTGTTTTTCAATAAATATTTAGACATAGATATTTCTGTATGACATGTAAGTATCCTAATGAATAATAATTAATTATTTGCCATTACTTTTTGCAATGTTACTACTTACTAAATTAGTCTTGTTTGGTCTTGACTCTTGTTTGATTTTTCTGATGAGTACCTTCCATGATACATGAGACAACTTTTTAGATTTATTTAGATTAAAATCCTCTTTTTTAGTATTTGACCTTTATTAGCGTGACATTAAGATTCAACGACTGTGATTACATATCATCGTATACAACAGTACCTACCGCGAAAGTCAAAGCTTAGTTTTCAGGAGGGACAAAAATATCGCATTATTATGTTGATCACAAATATAAAACGAAGACTAAAAAGGACCAAAATTTTTGAGTTAGTGTAGTGTATAGTGAGTGTATTTAGTGCTGTGAGTACTGTATCCAAAGAACACAAGAACAAAGTGTCTTTCCCTTAATAGAGACAATAAGAAAAGTGTTATTGGACACATTCTTGTTTAGAAGTTTAGGTCAAATTTAAAATACTTATTAGTCATTAGTAGATTGGCTAGATTGTATTATAATGATTTACCTCCTTGGGTATATCATTCAGGAAAAAAAAATTATGTTGATGCCAAATAAAGTATATTTCTATATCTATATTATTCATTTTATGCAATACATGCATGACAATAGTAGATTATACACCAAGGGGATAAAGCACTGTTTTATGTCACGGGCGCTACATTGAATCCTGAACATAACGAAGGACTCCAAATTTAACTCCCGAGCGCAGCGAGGGTGTTATAAGTTAATTCCCGACCAAAGGGAGGGAATTAAGATTGAGTCCTGAGTGCAGTGAGGGATTCAAGCGCCCAAGAAAAAAACAGTTTTATCCCTGTGGTGTATACTCTACTTTTCTCACATAATGCGAGACAATAAAAAACCAGGCTTAGTAGATCCTATATAGCCACTTCTTTCAGCTGGCGTGGCCTACTCGATTTGACAAACAAATGAAGTTCGTCTCACTGCGAATCTAGTGGGCCACGGCTTCGGTCTTCGAAAATCGAGTTGGCCGCGCCCGCTGAGAACACATTCTGTTTAGCGAAATGAGACGTTATCGACATAGCAATAAGAATTATGAAAGTGAAAATCACATTATTGACCAGCGGGTTATAATGAAATTCAATAGAACATTATAACCCGGCTAAAGCCAAGAGATATAATGTCTTGCTTTCGGTAAGGTTTACATGACATATAATTCGGCATTGTCGAGCATGTGGTGTGAAAAAATATTTATATAATTGCTTTGTATAATTAAATATTCGCGCTTGAATTGGACGATGTTGCCTGCAGTGTCAGCCCGTTGGATGCACGGAAAAATAATTAATCTACAAAATGGTATATAAACATGCTCAATTTTTTTTACTTACGCGGTATCTATACTAATATTATACAGAGGAAAGATTTAATTCTTTGTTTGTTTATTTGTTTATTTGTTACGATTTAACTCAAAAACTACCGAACCGATTTCAGAAATTCTTTCACCATTAGAAAGCTACCTTATCCCTGAGTGGGATAGGCTATATTGTAATCCGGGATTCCCTCGGGAACTACAAAATTATCGCGGGTGAAACCACACGGGACAGCTAGTTGTTGTATAAGCGACGATATTTCGAATTTTCAAATACTGACTGAACACGCGGCACGCCTCGTGGCTGTCGATGGCGAATTAATTATTCATTACCTGCCCCTGAACGGGTGTAACTTTGAAGTTTGAAACATTCGCCTGAATGTTGTATTTGTGCAGCATTTTTGATTAATGTGTGTTTTACTCGTATAATATACCAAAGCAAATATGAATTTTTTTACTCTTTTGTTACGTAAATATGATTTTGATACGAAGCATGCTTAATTAGTCTACTGCGAAAGTCAGTTTGTTTTGCTTGTATTTAGGTAGGTTGCGCCGCCGGCATACGTTGTACGCGTTAAATTTTTTTGTGTAAAGGAGACCAAAACAGTGTTTTATCGAACGTCTACGAAAATTATAAGTCGCCTTACACATGTCTTTCTACAACAAGCGGTATGTGGGCTGTATCCATGATTCTATCAGTTAGTCAGAACACGTCTTATACTTCGTCAAAATTTGTTTGCTGGCAACCCCAAATACATTTTCTACAATATTCTACGCCATAAATAAATATGATACCAAAAGAGGTTTCACACGAAAATTCGTGTGTGTGACGAATAGTTTTGTATGGGGAAAACGAGCCTTCGTCACTGGTTTTCATCTGTTTTCATACTAAAAAGAGTTTATGCCCCCTCTATACACATCTGTTGTGTGGTTGCGTCCATATATTTTTTTTTATAAATATTATATAGCGAGCGCCTCGCGTGACGCCACCGGAGACCGTAGACGTCGTAAATATAATATTTATCATCTGTCGGACGAACACATTAGTGCGCCGCTGTAGCAGGGGCGCCTTGCCGGAGCTTGGCAGTTGGCGCTCGTCCAGCACAGTAACTGTCATTGGAACGCCTCGCTACACTTCACTTCGCTGAACATAATATCAAGTTTTGTTTTTTTTTTCAAGCTAGATTTTAAAGGACTGTCAAATAGACTATACCTATCCTAAGAGGGGCGACTTTCTAAACATTATAATATGTTTTGTACTCTTTTGAATCCATTATTGCAGAATATTTTTCTTTTCCATATAATTTGGATGCGTGTAAACGTTCATGTAGTGGTACCTTTATAAACCAAATAACATAATAATTCGATTTATACACTGAGATAAGCTCAAGTTATAAACTGACAGCAACCTGACCAGGACCTTCATTCACTATGACCATAACACGACGCCATTTCAATAAGTACAGATCGATGTTTTGTCACACTGGTGTCGTATTGCAATTTTATTGTATTACCAATGCGATTTCGCGGCTAGCGCAATTCCATGAGAATTTCAACGAAGTAAACCGAAATCTATATATATTTTAATATATCATTGACATTATCATACAGCGCCATTTTGTTCCCAACTAAGTACAGCATGTATGACCATAACGCGTCACGAAAATGTTTTTGCCGCTTGCTCAAAGAAGTTTTTCTCCAAAAAAATACATTTACAGCGCATCTTATGGCATACAGAATATTCATTGTAGAGCGTTTGGGGTTGTGTTTTTAGGACGCGCATTATGGGCAAGAAATGTTGATCAGAGTGAATAAGCGCGCAGCGTAGAACTTAATGTATGTACGGGCTATTTCTCTATAAAAAAAGGTCTGCCTTGTGATTTACGTGTGCCCACGCACATTTCATATAATACATGCTATGCTTGTTTGCGTTTTGACAAAGTTCAAGGTTTTCAGGGTTCTAATAGTTCCGAAGAGAGAAGGCGAAGTTTGCTCGACGAAATGTTTTCATATTGAAAACACAGTATCCGTTCTCTTCTTGTCTTTGTTTGGCTTCTTATCTATTCAGCCGAACGAGTGAAGAATATAATCTTAGATATAACTTTTAAGTGAGTAGGTAAGTCTTGTGTAGGTATTCATTTCTCCGAAGCGGCTCCTGCGGCTTTCCTGAGAAAAAACATTTTTTTTTTCTAACTCAGTCATGTGATGCAAAATGGTTTCTCTCTGTCTCTCAAACTCTAAACCATTTTTCCCTTATAATTATAAGACGCGGAGCGAAGCTCGGTCGCCCAGGTAGGTAGGTCAATCAATCAATCAGCCTATTGCAGTCCACTGCTGGACGTAGGCCTCCCCAAGGGCACGCCACAGTACACGATCTCCCGCTTTCCTCATCCAGCCACTACCAGCGACCTTCTTCAGGTCATCGGTCCATCTGGCAGGGGGGCGTCCAACACTACGCTTACCGAGACGTGGTCTCCATTCCAGAACCCGTCTACTCCAACGCTCATCGGTTCTGCGACAGATGTGACCAGCCCACTGCCACTTCAGCTTGCTACACTTCTGGATGATGTCTATAACTTTGGTCCTCTGCCGGATGATTTCGTTACGGATTCTATCCCGTAGCGAAATACCGAGCATAGATCTTTCCATAGCTCGCTGAGCGACGTGTAGTCGGTGGGCCAGCCTGACCGTCATGTTCCACGTCTCGGCTCCATATGTCATGACGGGCAGGACGCAGGTAGGTAGGTAGGTAGGTAGGTACCTACTAATAAAAAATAATGTATTTCACTAAACAAAATTTGATTACACACTAAGCTAGAAACTTAGTAAGTATCATGAAAAATGAGCAAACGTGGTATACATAGACTACAAATTATATTATGTTTGGAAGCTTTTTCGATGCTTTTTCGATGGGTCGTTATAAGCATTAAATCTAAAATGTTTTTTGTATGTCTACGTTAACACATTACAGTACCGTATTTATTCTAATTTTATATCGCTTGAAATAATAACGATAAATATAAATATAAACCAAGAATGCCTTGTCGTTGTAATTTGTGTAGGACAGCTTTGATTTAGATACAGTCATAAAATAATCACAATTTTGGAACAATGACGGTGGTCGTGTCGGCTCCGCCCTGTCTAGTTTGTCGGTGTCTGGTAATGTTGCCATTAAATAAAACAAACCTGCTCCCGCCCACACGCAGTGTTGCCAACATCAACGTGTAACATTTGTTGCCAACTACATTATATCGGTGGAAATGTTTCATACCGTAGTCGCGTCACAGTATTGAATCGGTCTCCCCCTCTAGCGATTGTGAATACAATTTTATTGTGTGGTTTATATGTGAAAATGTGGTGTGTGAAAATGATAGCTCACAGACTGGACGTTCCCTTCCGGAGACACTGGGTGTGCCTTGCTGGTGCACAACCATGAAATTTATTTAATGTTTTTGTTTTGGATAAAATACTAATAATACTAACATAGAATGTAAGCAGAACTTGTTATTAACTCCTCACTAACCATTTATAATGTCTGAAATAAAGATTTTATTATTATTATTATATCCAATAATAAAGATTGGAAAGTTTTTTTTTGTAAAGTGAATTTCAGTGCGTTCTTTGTTAACGCATTTCAAACTAGCTGTTTCCCGCTGTTTCACTTACGTGTTTATGTATCAGGATTCCATCGGAAAGTTTTAACTGTACCGCGATAACAAGACGCGATCAAGACACTTATTAAACACAGATTATGCGATAAAGCATATTATAGTGTAGTAGACTATTTAAATGATACAGACGTTTGGGAATGAATTGCTCTATCCAATTACTATTTTTTGTTCTCCTAGTTTAAAAGTACGATCATTAAAAGACAGCGCTACTGAGTTTCTTGTCAGTTCTTCTCAGCAGAGGACGTATTCCAAACTGACGGTAATTTATAGTTCTAAGAACCTGCTGACGATTACAAGTGATTGTAACCGATCCTAAGTAATAAATAGCTTTTGAATTTTGAATTTTTGGTAAAAAGCAGACTAGACTAAAAGACCTAGGGGGATACATAATAATATGTAAATCTGTACGTACATATATCTATATGAAAATACAAATTTTCATTCAAATCTGTCTAATACAGCTACTACCTACCTAGTTGTCGCGTGGGCGTGACATATACGTACAATATTTATAATATGTATTTTGAAAATTCAATAGTACATATAAAAATAGCTGCGTTAATGGCCTCCTTAATACTCCTATAAGTAAAAGATAAACATGTTTATATGTAGGTGATTCCAGTAACGGAAATTTTATTGTAAACAGTTTTAGAAGTGATAAGTACTTTGAGCACGGTGTGGTAAAAATTTCGTTAACTAACTCGTCGAATAATATTTATTCTATATTTGCACGTTTACCTACCTTGTGGCACTGCCCCCTTAGTCAAGTTGACCCGATAATATATTGACATCGTTAGGTATATATCGTATATAGTATATACTAACGCTATAGAAAACTAAGGAACGTATCGTATCGTCATGTGGTCACGAAAATTTTTACTACTGATTGTGAAGATTTTACAAGACTAACGGGGCATGGTGATACGTTTTTTAGTTTTCTAGAGCGGTAATCATCATTATGTCATTGTCAACTTGACTAAGGGGGCAGTAAAGATAGGCGCGGGCCTGATATCGCATCTTCGCCCTCGGTAAAAATAAACTCGATAATTCTGCCGCCGGCCAACCACATTTCAACTCTAAGGTCTGTAGAGCTAATTTAGATATACCTATGATTAACATTAGTTAAATAATTATTAAGTAATCATTAAAGCGACTCTGAGTGCGGCCGTTACTGTACTACCCACGTATACTCAACCCCGGAAACCTTTTTCGAGTGTCAGAAAGTTTCGGAGAAATTTCCGCAAGAGAGCTGATGTTCCGTGTTCGTATTACGAGCTTGAAATGATTGATACGCACATAGTTTGTTTTTATATAAGTATTTGGACATAGATAAGTAATAGTGTGTTAACCCACACTGGAGAAATTTTAAGTAAAGTAGTTTTAAAAGCAATAGCGTTATTTTTTGTCAATTTTTTTTTATGTTAAACAATTTGATAGTATTTAAACAATGTCATAAGGTAAAAACATAATTAAAAAACGCTATGTAATTCTCAATAAAGCGTTCTGTATCATAACTTAATAGTGTGGGTTAACATGTTATTGCTTATCAGCGTCCATTTACTCCTTTGGGACGGCTCTTAGTGAAAATATGGTATCTTGTATCCTTTACCGCCGCACTCAGAGTCGACTTTAATGATTACTTAGTTAAGTATAGATTTTTAAAACAAAACTGCCGCAATCAGAGACATTCAGTAAATTAATGTTAATTGGCATTTAACTAATTAAGTTACATCTCATTAAATGCCAATTAACGTTAATTTACTGAAAGTCTCTGATTGCGGCAATTTTGTTTTAAAAATCTATACTTAACTAAGTAATCATTAAAGTCGACTCTGAGTGCGGCCGTTAGAGATTAATGTTTAGTGTTGAATTTTAATGTATATTTTCTCTTTGATTTTCTTTATGCTGCCTTTACAAAAATTAGCTTTTAAATATAAACAGTCGCAGCAGCAGGTTTTAAAATTTACAATGTTTATGTTTTATTTGTTAATTATTTATACTTTTTTATATTATTTACATTGTTGCTTTTTTTTACTCTTTCGTGTAATACAAAGACTTTTGTTATTTTTATAACAATTTAATCTATGTAGGTAAGATTTTTTACATGTAGTATTTTTTGTAGTATTTTTTTTAGTAGTATTTTTTTACGTACCTATGTATATGTAGATATAAAAAAGATTTAGACGGATATTGATTTCGTCGATTTCGTTTTGTTGATTCCGTCGTTTTGAAAAGTTCTTTGGAACGTACCTAATATGAAAATGCTCCGACTATCCCCTGTTCCCCCTACTTTAAGCTTATTCGTATCTCATTCATTCAACTGGTGCTTCTATTCAGCGAGCTCAGAGCTTTTGCATTAACGCAAACACAGCCTTTAGGAAGCTCGAGGAGAGCGAAATAATGTTTGTCCCGGTAAACTGGAGGGGGCGTCTCGTCCGTGAGAAGAGGACGAGAGGTTTTGTAACAAGAAAGAAGCTTTATTTTATCCCGGAATTCCGGTGGAAATTTCCTTTAAGGATTATTTACGAATACACAAAGCTTAATTTTGAATAAGGAATCAATGACAACCATGAATTCTCCCCGATTTATTTGCTACTAGCTGTTTCCCGCGGTTTCAGCCGCGTTAGTTTCGGAGATCCCGCGCGTATTCTGAGATAAAAGTACTTAACTACCCTATATTTTTTTCTGTAACTACCCTTGACAACGTGTAGGTAGTATTTTAATGTAGTTTCTTCCGCGTTAATTTCAAAATTCCCATGGGAATTCCGAGATAATAAGTAGCCTATGTCCTTCTTCGTATCACTGACAACGTGTATGCAAAATTTCGTGGTGATCGGTTGAGCCGTTTAGCCGTGAAAGCATAACAAACAAACAAACTCACTTTCGCATTTATTAGTAAGGATTAAACGTTGAGAATTGTGACAGGTAATCTGCAGCTTGTAAATATCTAACTATATACCGTTGATTGGATGAATACTGAATCTGTTTTTCGCGAGCAGTGATATAGAAATTTCTTTTGAAATTTCCACAATTTTCATTACGTGTACGTAGGGCTATAGGTAGCTATAGCCCTACAGGAACGAACAAAACTGACGAAACGGGTTTGCGGCTCGTTAGCTGTTCATTGAAGTGAGCTACCCCAGAGGCGCTTGTGACCGAGTTCGAAGTTGGAGTTTTTGCGGGAACATACGAGTACACACGTATACCTACCTATCTGCGAACATTGGCGAAGCGCCTCGGGTGTGCAGTGTGAATGGTGAAGGGTGCGCAGCGGTTATTCGGGGTGGAACATAGGCTAGCGAGTATGGCAACATATTATATTATCTATACATTCATACATCTATCTATACACATTAATAAAATTGAAGAGTCTGTTTGTAATTCCAAATTAACAACTTTTCATCAAACGCATATAATGATAGTATATACGGTACTTACATAAAAAGAAAACAATTCTTAAAAAAAAATTCGGTCTGTCTGTCTGTCTGGTGGTTCCGGCTAATCTCTGAAACGGCTGGACCGATTTTAACGGGACTTTCACTGGCGGATAGCTGATGTTATAACTTTTATTAACTTTTATTTTAGAAAAAATAGCTCCCGCGGGAATTCCGAAACTCACTCGGGTGAAACCGTGGCCTGGGGCACAGCTAGTTCTTGATATATCGCAAATTAGGGATAGATAGCGGTTGGGGATGGATCAAAATGCAATTTGTTCTGTGGGTGGGTCGTATGACGTTATTCCGATCGGTTGAACATCAGCGTATCGCTTGCCAAAGTAGCGCGGATCCCTTTGACAGGGAAAGCTGGGCGCCGTTCCTGTAGCGCCGGATAGACGGAGTTAGAATCGAAGCGGGAACCGAGCGAAACTGAGATATAAATTTGCCTAATTACACTTTCCTAGTGTTAATTTTGGAGTTCCCGCGGGAATTCCGGGATAAATGTACCCTGTGCCCTTTTCTGGGGACCTATTTTTGAATCATTAGAATTACCTAAATGATACAGCTTTTCGCAAAAGCCTTGGATTTTTTAATCACCTTTATTTTGATACTAGCTGTGCCCCGCGGTTTCACCCGCGGGAATTCCGGGACAAAAAGTACCCTATGTCCTTCTCTGTATCCTTGACAACGTGCATGCCGAATTTCATCCAAATCCGTTCAGCTGTTTTTGCGTGATTGAGTAACAAACATCCAAACATCCCACTTTCACATTTATAATATTAGTAGGATATACCTATGTTTAATTTTGCCTCTTTATGAGAAAGCTCTCAGACATTCCGGTCGACAAAAATACTCGTCAATAATCCGTTAACAATAAATTGCTCGTTGGAGCGAATATTTTTCGTTTGTAATTGGAGAAATCGGATGGATTGGGTTAGATAATAAATAAAAATGGAGATGTATAGAGCTGAGATAAAGAGCTATAACTCGCGAATAAATTATGACTAACCATCGAGATAGCGTATCTAATTTGAATACTTTGTGAAAACATAGGCACAGATCCGCTGTGCACGTAGAGCTGTGGAGAGAGGCGGTCTCATTAAAATGGAGGACTCCATTCATTCATTGCAGATGTATAAATATTTAGTAGCACGCAAGTGGATAGTAGGTATATACTACTAACGATGATGCGGTGGAACTCCGACAGCGTAGGTACTCAGCGTTATACGTGAACATTGTTTTGATACATATTTTTATGTATAACACTAGCTGTCCCCCGCGGTTTCACCCGCGGGAATTTCTGAGTTCCCGTGGGAATTTCGGTTTAAAAAGTACCCTATGACACTCAGGAACACTGTAGCATTCTCTTAGTAGAAGACTTTTCAAAATCAGTTCAGTAGATTCAGAGATTACCCCCCTATAACGTCACAAACTCACAATAATAATAATAATAATAATAAAATCTTTATTTCAGACATTAAGTCCATAAATGGTTAGTGAGGAGTTAATAACAAGTTCTGCTTACATTCTATCTTAGTATTATTAGTATTTTATCTAAACATAAAAACATTAAATAAATTTCATGGTTGTGCACCAGCAAGGCATACCCAGTGTCTCCGGAAGGGACAGTCTAGCCTGTGAGCTATCATTTTCAGGATTACAACAACAATTACAATTCACAAACTGACAAACTTAAGCTCTTTATAATATTAGTATAGATTAGCTGTTTCCCGTGGTTTCGCGCGTTAATTTCAGAGTTCCCGCGGGAATTCTAGAATGAAAATTGTATAATACTTACTATGTCCTCTGTAATAGGGATGTGGACTACTTTTGAAAATCAAAATTCTAATTACTCCGTCAGTTAGAAAATAAAAATCAATCAATCAATAGACAAGTATTTTTTGCTTTTTCAAATAAATTAAAATATACAGGGATAAAGCGCATTAAAGTTTAGGATGAGGGGGTCGTGACGTCACTAACCGATAAAACCGCCATACAAACTGTCCGAATAGTGACGTCACGCGAAATTTCAACTCAATATATCGCCGTTATTTTTTGATTACGTAAAAAAAGAAAAAATACGTGTCCAATATTTTTTAATAATCTATAAGACGGACTAAAAAATAAAAATTAGTCAACATGCCCATTTTGAAATTTAATTTTGTTGTTGTAATAAAAAAAAATTAATTACAACTATTCGTTGACTTCCCCTGCTAACATTGTCTTGAAAAGTTTTCACTTAAATATATATACTTATAATTGTATAATAAAATTAATAATTAATATTCAAACATCATAGTAATAAGGCCGCCCTTGTTGAGTCGCTTTCTTTCTGCTTTTTACTAGTTTTTTTAGACATGGTGCTCGATAAAGTGGTTTCTTACGATCATTCATTCATTACGTATATTTCAACTTTCCACTGAAAGTACTTTGGTAAGTAGTAAGTAGGCAGTCAAAACCATTTACTCACCGAGTTCCGACGACGCTGCAAAACTGCAGATCGTCCTAGATTAGCCGAAGTTATTTCGGGCGAGCCTTCAGGCTTTTCGGGTAAAAGCGGTAAGGCCACTTTATAAATTGCGTAATATCCACGAGAGAGCGCGTTCTCCTCTGGCGAGCGGCGGCGCGGGTCGGGTCGGGTGTGTATCCTGCGTACCTAATGTCTGTTGAAAACTGACGACCCTAGCGAACAGGGTTGCCAGATCAACATAAAATGTTCCGACAGAAAATTGCCTGTGCTTAAAATACATATAGGTAGACAGCCGCAGTCGCTTCTGTTTGCATATGGAATTGAAGCTGAAAAACTGAATGGAATAAAAAAGTTTTACTGTTTACGAAATTCCGAATATTTCAGTGGTTTAGTACTTTTTGAACGCTGAATATCTTACTTATTTTGTACGAATGAATTCAAAACTCATCAATTCTACATGTTTCATACTAATATTATAGATGCGATACTCAACAGAACATCCTAAAATTTGTAAAAAAAAATGTAACACGTTGTCAGGGGTACAGAAAAAGATTTTTACAGGGTACTTTTTATCCTCGAATTCCCGCGGGAACTCGGAAATTAACGCTCTCTTGTAAACGGCGGGTACGTCTTCGTGCGTAAAAAATACTAATCTATCTATCTATACAATATACATATAAAATGCTTTGTCCTGAATGACTGATGGATCAACGCACAGCCTGAACCGCTGCTCGTAGAGAACTGAAGCTTGGAGGGTGTGTTCTATGTATGTACGCCGTAGGCATCCGATAAGAAAGAATTTTTAAAAATTCAACCCCTAAGGGGATGAAAACGGGTTGCAAAGTTTGTATGGAACAATTTATTTTTTATTTATTTATTTATTTACTAATTTACAAACATTGTAACAAATTCCCCGGGAACTTCGAAATTATCGCGGGTGATACCGCGCGGGACAACTAGTTAGTGTATAAAATCTATTACGAAAAGCAGTTTTTAATACAGTTGCTCAAAAAGTGGCGTATTGCAGGGACGTTTAGCGTTCGGGATGTGGGCTATTACATACTCGAGCTTTTTGTTTACCTTTCCCGAACTCGTGCGTTCTCTTTGCCAACTGTCAAAAATGGCGACACGACTTTGACACACTCTTTGCATTGCGAAACGTAGGTTTCGAATTACTAATACGACTAGCGCCATCTCTTGATCACAGTTGGAAATTAGTTGAGTTGTGTTTTTGATATTTTATTAAATTGCTTAATTTTTTCGCAACTGTATTAAAAATAGTTGTTCAGTACACGTGCGGAACCGTCATTGCAAAGAGTTCCGACTGTCAACCCTCGCCTTCGGCTGCGCCTCGGCTCGGGTAGACATTTGTCAGAACTCTTTGCAATGACAGGCTTTCCGCACTTGTAATGAAATAAATACTATATCACCTAGTGTTAGTTCGCAAGGTAGCAACAACCACGGGTTGGCCCAGCCGGCCGCGGCCTGGCAGCCCTTGTCCCAAGTGATTTATTTACCAAACTAGAAGCACTTTTCTTAGCGAGTAGTCGCTTAGTGATTCCCGTTATGTATACTTTTGGTAATCCTTCTACACAATCGAAGGCGCTTTAAAATTTTACTGTACAATAGGGTAGTTTCCGGGGTATGAAAGTCCGTCAGTTAGATAATAATTAAAAAAATAATAGCCCGTATTTTTTTTCTTTTTCAAATTATTGAAAACATACTAAGATAAAACGCATTAAAGTTTAGGAGTCTCCGCTCTTGATGTCATAACTGTAGCACGGCGTGACGTCACGCGACATTTCGACTTAATGTATCTCCGCTATTTTTTCATCACGTAAAAAAAAATACGTGTCCAATATTTTTTATTAAATCAAATCAAATCATCAAATCAAATATACTTTATTGCACACACAGTAGAAGACACAAAATTTACAAATCTACAAGACGAACTAAAAATTTAAATTTGGTTGACAAGCCCATTCGAGTTGAACAAGTTGGTATTCCCATTCATGGTTTCTATACGTATATGACTTCTTATTCACTCTTGCTTTAACGGCTTTGTTAAAACAGTTAGTTGTACTATAGTTATATTATCTATCGCCATCAGAATTTATATTTTCTATTTATAACGTCTCTGAGGGTGCTGAAACATAATATATGTAGGTATACGCATAAAGCTCGGCAGCTAACATCGTCGCCTCAATCGAGAATTTGAGAAGCACTCACGGAAAATTTGATCTCGACCCTCGGTAATGATGAAAACGTAGGTGAAGCTTATAATATAATAAAACTATGTAGCCGTCGACGCGTGCGTGTATCAGCGCCCTTATTCACTACGACCATAACGCGTCGCGTTAAGATAACGCGCCACAAAAAATGGTTTTCGCTCCTGCTAAAAGTCAAAAATAATTTGAATCAGAGTTGGCCCATAATGTAGCTCTTCTGACGTCAGTAAAATTAACATCCACCCTTCACAGCTTCCTAGTGCTATAGCTGAAGAGAAGAAGCTGTGCAACTAACTCCCCAGTAGCAAGAAGTTCCACTTCAATAAAATAAATACATTTACAATGTGTCTTATGGCATACAGAATATTAATTTCCAATATTTTGGCGTCTGGAGCGTTTGAGATTTTGTTTTTGGAACACACGTTATGGGGAAAGAATGTTGTTGGTCATAGTGAATAAGGGGCCCAGTTAACATGAATCATTTTCATTCGTTCGTGATTTCGTTGGTGAAAGTGGCTTGAACACGATATTTCATTGAATTTGTCTCTAGACGAGGCGAGCTGTCGGAATATTTGAATATTTGATGCGTCCTTCGGTCGTCTCTATGCACCACACGGCTTGCAGGTGCTCTCGGGAACTCATTTTCTCGAGTTTATACTTTAAACTTTTGTATAAACTTATAAAGTAAAATAGTCTAAAATAATCAATTCTATTCAAATATAACAATAATGAATTCTGAAATAGATATTATGCTTTTTGACGCCGTACATATCCTTTCGATATTACCAGCGATTCCAAAAATAAGTTCCATTCAATCGGTTCGTTTGCATGGAAACAAATCTTAGGTCATAAAAATACTAGTCATTTAGCGCAAGCAACTTAACGAAAGCGCGATGTCGAATACATGTTGCGCCATCTACTGGCAGATAAATTAAGCAATTTAACTTAATGACAAGCCTTTGGTCATACTCATAACAGCTAGACAGACACGTTTGGTTAGTGCGAATGTGACCGTAATAGTCATTATAGAGCGCATTTTTCTTAATAGAAGAATTTTATTTATTGCTAACTTATACTATACTAGCCGTCCCGCGCGGTTTCACCCGTGATAATTTCGGAGTTCCCGCTAGGAATCCGGATTGCAATATAGCCTATGTAACTCAGGCATAATGTAGCTTTCTAATGGTGAAAGAATTTTCGAAATCCGTCCAGTAGATAACAAACAAACAAACAAAAAATCAAATCTTTCCTCATTATAATATTAGTATAGATATCAAATGGTGCACGCAGAAATGGGTGTTTCGCGAGGTTCTTTGTTTTGAAAGACAAAAGTCGGTCGAATAAAACAGAGAATCGGCCGAATGTACCCGGTACCTTGTCAATAAAAGAGAGGAACTAAACGATCCATTGCGAATCGTAATGTTACCTCTCAGTTTATACATATAAGATTCTAGCAGCATTCAACGAATCGCCCGCTTTTCTTTGATCGAAACATTTTTTTACACAAAGAATTCAATCGCTCCAGTTTTTCGTCGTTATGTTTCAAAAGAGCATTATTTTACTGTTTTGTTCCTTTTAAAACGTGTACAATTGCTATCGTCTCTTTTTCTCGAAGTCGACTTACGTAGCAAACGTTCGAGCTTTTCCGTTTATAAACATATAATGCCATTATTTTATTGGGATCGGTTTTTTCTCCCGATAAAGTTGACTAATGCTTTGAAGTCATTGGATTATGTTGAGGCGTTGGGTTATGTTGATTTTTAATTTCTATATTTATTTTGTATATCTTTAATCCTATCTCAAGTTCGCATTTTTTTGCTGTTTTTATTTTAAACTATTCTATGATTGCGAATAAGGCCCGGTATCCACCAAAGTGGAGGAGAGAAGACGAGAGGAGATGTGTACATTAGATTTCATTATTTCCACATCTCTTCACTTAGCTTTGGTGGAAAGGACCAAGCGGAGAGGAGAGGAGAGGAGATGTCACATTTGTCTATAGAAATTTGTGCCGCTCGCGAGCAAGCGGTGCGGCAGAGCGGAGATGTGTGCTGGCCACCGAGCGGCACCCGCACGTCTTTTCCCGCTGCCTTCTCCCCGCGCCTCGCACACTCGTAAGCTCTCACAGCTCACATTCCGTTACGCACAGCTCAAATCTCCTCTCCACTTTGGTGGAAATAACCTGCCAGTTTCGCAGCATATCTCTCGTCTCCTCTCCTCTCCGCTTTGGTGGAAGCCGGGCCTTATACTCAAACTCATTTTCTTAGTTCACTTCACTTTTTACATTAGTGGAATGAAAATTCTTAAAATATAAAATGACATTATACATAGAGATGATGTTGAGATTTCCTTTTACAAAATATGTAGGTATATTATTTCTAAATGAAAATGCTAACGGCGAACACCACGAAAAGAACGCGATAAGAGATCTCAATCCAATTCAGAGAGCTGACTGAATGACGCAAACGATGACGTGATAAAGATACTAAACGAAAAGTCAAAAACCAACCGGCGGCGAACCTATTTCATTACTCATTCTACTTTCATTTTGACCAGTTTTATTACTTGCGTTTCAAATAGGTATATTAACAAGCACCATTGTTTCATAATCATGTTAAATATACATCTTAATAGGGCGAATTATAAACTCCCACAGTGGGGTAGCACGCAGCATCGGTCGAGCGGTTTAAAGTTTGGTCACCACGCGACGCGGCGCTCCCCGGGCGGCCTGCGCGTCGCAATTACTTTTGAATATTGTAAAGCTTCAGTTATTAGTTGGCTAAACAAACGCGGATGGCACGACGGGCTTATCTTCACTGCTGATTTTATGTTCGTACCTACAGCCATTTACAGAACAGGGTTGGGCACTTGCTATCCTATAAATATTGTGAATTAAATTCAAATTTCGGTCTGTAATATCAAGATTTCCATTGAGCTAGGGTCATTATTTGCATGCTATAAAAGATTTTTTTGTCAGTCAGTATTTCGATTTAAAAAAATTACGAATATAAAATCGATCCCTATTTAGACAATAATTTCGAATTGAGACTAGATAAAATTTTAATGATTTTACTAACACACACAATAATTTTACATTAATTTTAAAACACAGCCTATATTTATATAGAAAGTATCTCTGTCCTTCCAATTAACGAAGAAACAAAACAAGAAAAAATTGTTAATGTCCTCGTTGTCGACGTCGACATGTTTGTTTGTTTGTTTTTCAATAAATATTTAGACATAGATATTTCTGTATGAAATGCAAGTATCCTAATTAATAATAATTATTTGCCATTACTTTTTACATGTTACTAAATTAGTCTTGTTTGGTCTTGACTCTTGTTTGATTTTTCTGATGAGTACCTTCCATGATACATGAGACAACTTTTTTTTAGATTTATTTAGATTAACAATAATCCTCTTTTTTTAGTATTAGTATTTGAACTTTATTACACAGCTGTGACATTAAGATTCAACGACTGTGATTACATATCGTCGCTTATACAACAATAAGTATCTACCGCGCAAGTCAAAGCTTAGTTTTCAGGAGGGACAAAAAAATCGCATTATGATGTTGATGCCAAATAAAGTAAATGTCTATGTCTATATTATTCATTTTATGCAATACATGCACGATAAAAATATGTATATAATGGGCATGTTGACTAATTTTTATTTTTTAGCCCGTCTTGTAGATTATTAAAAAATATTGGACACGTATTTTTTCTTTTTTTACGTAATCAAAAAATAACGGCGATATGTTGAGTTCAAATTTCGCGTGACGTCACTATTCTGACAGTTTGTATGGCGGTTTTGCGGTTAGTGACGTCACGACCTCCTTCCTCATCCTAAACTTTAATGCGCTTTATCTCTGTATATTTTAATTTATTTAAAAAAGCAAAAAATACGTGTCTATTATTTTTTTATTTTCTAACTGACGGACTAATTAGAATTTTGATTTTCAATAGTAGTCAACATCCGTATTGCTTTTTCTAATTGAATATTCGCGCTTGAATTGGACGATATTGCCTCCAGTGTCAGCCCATTGGATGCACGGAAAAATAATTAATCTACAAAATGGTATATAAACATGCTCAATTTTTTTTACTTACGCGGTATCTATACTAATATTATACAGAGGAAAGATTTAATTCTTTGTTTGTTTGTTTATTTGTTTGTTTGTTACGATTTAACTCAAAAACTACCGAACCGATTTCAGAAATTCTTTCACCATTAGAAAGCTACCTTATCCCTGAGTGGGATAGACTATATTGTAATCCGGGATTCCCGCGGGAACTACGAAATTATCGCGAGTGAAACCACGCGGGACAGCTAGTTGTTGTATAAGCGACGATATTTCGAATTTTCGAATAGTGACTGAACACGCGGCACGCCTCGTGGCTGTCGATGGCGAATTATTCATTACCTACCCCTGAACGGGTGTAACTTTGAAGTTTGAAACATTCGCCTGAATATTGTATTTGTACAGCATTATTGATTAATGTGTTTTACTCGTATAATATCCCAAAGCAAATATGAATTTTTTACTCTTTTGTTACGTAAATATGATTTTGATACGAAGCATGCTTAATTAGTCTACTGCGAAAGTCAGTTTGTTTTGCTTGTATTTAGGTAGGTTGCGCCGCCGGCATACGTTGTACGCGTTAAATTTTTTTGTGTAAAGGAGACCACAACCCAACAGTGTTTTATCGAACGTCTACGAAAATTGGACGCAGATAAGCAATAACATGTTAACCCACAATATTAAGTTATTGATTTAAAACGCTTTATTGAGATTTATAGAGCGTTTTTTAATTATGTGTTTACCTTACTGCATTGTTTAAATACCAAAAAACATTTAAACATAAAAAAATGCTAAAACAAAATGACGATATTATTTTAAAACAAGATTTATTCAAAATTTCTCCAATGTGGGTTAACACACTATTGCTTATCTATGTCCAATTATAAGTCGCCTTACACATGTCTTTCTACAACAAGCGGTATGTGGGCTGTATCCATGATTCTATCAGTTAGTCAGAACACGTCTTATGCTACGTCAAAATTTGTTTGCTGGCAACCCCAAATACATTTTCTACAATATTCTACGCCATAAATAAATATGATACCAAAAGAGGTTTCACACGAAAATTCGTGTGTGCGACGAATAGTTTTGTATGGGGAAAACGAGCCTTCGTCGATGGTTTTCATCTGTTTTCATACTAAAAAGAGTTTAATGCCCCCTCTATACATATCTGTTGTGTGGTTGCGTCCATATATATTTTTTTTTATAAATATTATATAGCGAGCGCCTCGCGTGACGCCACCGGAGACCGTAGACGTCGTAAATATAATATTTATCATCTGTCGGACGAACACATTAGTGCGCCGCTGTAGCAGGGACGCCTCGCCGGAGCTTGGCAGTTGGCGCTCGTCCAGGACAGTAACTGTCATTGGAACGCCTCGCTACACTTCACTTCGCTGAACATAATATCAAGTTCTGTTTTTTTTTTTTTTTTTTCAAGCTAGATTTTAAAGGACTGTCAAATAGACTATACCTATCCTAAGAGGGGCGACTTTCTAAACATTATAATATGTTTTGTACTCTTTTGTATCCATTATTGCAGAATATTTTTCTTTTCCATATAATTTGTAAACCATATTAGCTCTTATTATTAGCCATAAATTATTCACTGTTATACTTAATATGTAATTGGACGCAACGCGTGTAAACGTTCATGTAGTGGTACCTTTATAAACCAAATAACATAATAATTCGATTTATACACTGAGATAAGCTCAATTTTGTGTTGCGTATGCCGTATTGTCTACCATTTTGGTTTTTGAAAATATTTTCTTTCCTTCTTTATTTCAAACTGGCTCTTCCCCGCGGATTCACCCACATTATTCTCAAGCTTCCCCGGGAATCTCAGGATAAAAGAAAAGGACATACTTTTCTGTACCCCTGATTACTTACGCGTATGCAAAATAATCGGTTGAGTTGTTATAAACAAACAAACAAACAAACTCAGATGCGAATTTTATGTTATTATTATATATTATTTACTAGCTGACCCCCGCGGTTTCACCCGCGGTAATTACGGAGTTCCCGCGGTAATTCCGGAATAAAAGTAGGTACCCTATGACAATAAGGATCACTGTAGCCTCCTATAAGTGAAAGAATTTCCAAAATCGGTTCAGTAGATCCAGAGATTATCCCCTACAACGTCACAAACTCACAAACTATTGCTCTTTATAATATTAGTATAGATAAGTTGATCGATTTCTGAACGGTAAAAAAAATTTCGTCAAATAAATAAAACCTATAATGACGAATTTTTTTACCGCTCTCCTTGGAATTCAAAATTCGGACATTTCGCTACCTCGGAGTCGACGAGAATTTTATTGATGCAGTCATTTTGCGTGAATCGCGGCCGAGTCCCCGGGGCGCGTTCCGTCCGAGCTGACGGTAACGAGCCGCGATAGCGATGAGCGACGCGCCGCACCCTCTGCACCCCCCGCGACCGGCGCCCACCCGCTCTCGACTCCTCGGGGAGCCCTCACTTTAAGCGTTCCGTGGCTGCGTTTTCTTTTCGCTTTACCTACTGCGTTTAATGCGTCAGCGTTTTTTTTTTTTCACGCATACCAGTGGCGCTTTCTTTTTTATTGCTATCAAGGCAATGGCTGAGCGCATTGACGTACACTACCTATCCAAAGAGGACAGCGCCGCCGTCCGTCTAAATGGGTATGACATGACGCGCGGTGTATATATAATAAAGCATACATACTACGTCCTGTAAACTGTAACAAAGCAAAGAGTTTCTAGGGTGGTCATTAATTGCTACGCCATGTCTTTGGCTACATACTCTTAGCCTTTCCTATATAGGATAAATAAACGAAAAAAAAATGTCTTTGGCTACATCTATGGCTAAGCGGTGATGACGTTCAGTGTGTGAACTTTACAATATTGTAAATGCGAAAGTGTATTTGTATGGCTTTTATTTGGCAACGGAACAACGAATAGACGTTTTTTTGCGGTAACTCGAACATTTATAAAAGTGTAGGAACAGTGTCTAATTACTTTTTTTGTTATTTTCATACGTATCTATACTTGAGGATAGAATAGATGTGGTGGAAGTTCGCATTTAATAAGTAAGTATGTGTTTAAGATTGCTCATTGACGACCCTCGTCCTTCTTTTCCTTTAATATATTAATTAACAGCTTAGTTTAGGACCATTATTATACTAGAGTGTTATAACCATAATGATGAGGGCTGGGCTTCATCAGTTTTTAAGTTGTACTGTTCCGTTTGTAACTTAAAGTTTCAAGGCGAACCGACTGAGAGTTTTCGAGCTTGAAATCCAACTGACAGGTCGAGGGGAGCTAATTTAAGTCTCATTTCACGTTCCAAGTTAAAACACGCCGTGCTGACAACACAAGTGCCGCCACTCCGACCCGCCACAGAGCACACAGAGAAATGTCAAAGCGGAGGCACTAGGCAGGCACTTTACGCGGCAACCAACGTTCTCGGTATAAACATGGTTTTTGCGTAATATAGGTACTTATCTATTTTTATTTTAAATTTCAGGTATGAAATACCCCTCTCCGAAATAACGGCCAGAAATTCCGTGTTAAAAGAATCCCAACAAAAACATTCTGTAAAAAACTAGCCAAGTCTCGCTTGTTTATCTCTAAAAAGTAATGAAAGAGTGAGTGAGTGAGTGTCATAAATGCGAAACTTTGCTTTCGCTTAACTTCGGAACTAAATGACCTACAGATTTGAAATTTTGGATTTTAAGTATATGATTATAGCTTACTGGATGATGAAAATTTCTGCGTTCTGGTTTTATCCAGAGGTTCTCAAATAGGGACCTGAAAATGCGGCGAAATGGTTCCAATTAAGGATGGTACGGCAGTGTTTGCTTCGCGCTCGACTTGGTGTCGTGCCCCCCGATTCATTTCATGCCACATTCTTTCAGATTCAGAACGGCATTAGACGTATCATTAGAATATTTTATCTGTATCTGAAGTGTTCAAAAATAAATTTTCTGTCTACCTATACATATCACACACATACATTTATTTTTGAATTTATTCTTTCTTTTGTATGATTTGTTTAAGGTATTGTACCTACAGCTGTAAAATACCAGTGATTAGGTATATGTATGGGTAAACAAAACATTAAATTATGTCAAAAACCAGAGAGAAAGAAAAAGTTTATAACTTTCTGAGCTGTCCAAAACGTATATTTTGCTAAATAGGGTCACGATAAGTTGTTTTTTTAAAGCCTCAGTGAATTATTACTTAAGTTGGTTTCATGACGGCGCGATTAGTTTAGCACTTTGGACGCACGATGGAAATTGCCACTTAAAAATGTAAATTAAAGCAACGCCCGCTCCGGGACCGGTGGCGGGTGCTTGGCAGTTAATTCCGAATCTCATTCCGCAATCAGAGATCAGCCCCCTTAGCCAAGTTGACACAATCTACAATCGTTAACGAATACTAGAAAACCGAGTATGCCGTTACGTCACGTGGTCACGCAAAATTGGACTTTTGATTGGACGACTTTACTTGACCATGACATGGCGATTCTTCAGTTTTCTATGAGGTAACGAATATAGCGGAGTTAGTCAAGTTGACATTCTACATACAGTCGTTAAACTATAGAATGTCAACTTAGCTAACCCCGCTCCCGCAGTGTCAACTTGGCTAATGGAACAGAAGAAAATGCAAGAACGAATAGAAAGTGGTGGTAAAGCCTAAAGGGAAAATACAAACTGTAAAATAACAGGCTATATAAGTTTCAACGAAAAATATATTTAAGCCTTCGACTGTAAAGACAAAAAATGAACTGAAAAATATACAGCGTGTAATTTTAAACGAGGTATATATTATATTTGAGTTTTCGATGGTTCATGCTTAAATACAATTAATTAAAACATACAAAAAGAAAAATACCGGGAAAACCATAACAAAGAACGCGATTGGATGAACTTTACGCTTGATCCGTCACCGCGTCGCGTCGGCAACAACTTGCGCCCCCAATTTTTAAATTGAATTAAATTTAAAAACCTTTATTTGACACAATACAAAATTGTAACACACATATACAACGTAAATAAATAATTAACGTTAGGTTTTTTTTTGGATAATTAGACGAGAATAGCCTTACTCTTCTTAGAACTTATTAGTGGTAGCTTCACGTTTAACCTTACCCGCTGGATTTGTAGCTGATTAACGATTCTTAGTCCAGCACTAATTTTGAACCTTTTGATGCCATTTAATAGTTCAACATTCTCGAGAACATTCAATGGCAATGCCAGAGTGTTGGGACGAATTCCAATGAACTGGGGGATTAAACTATAAAATGAAAACTCTTGTTGAATTCTAGTGGTACAATGACGCGCTAATCTGCTTCATTTGATATTTCTATGGTGTAAATTTCAAGCGTAATTCGTATTTTTCCCAAAAAGGATCAATTTTAGAGTTATGAGACATAAAATTATTCAACGCCCTATGTTCGGTTGTTGTATGTATACATATATATACTAACCATCAGTCTCCCAGAAACCAAAGAATCTAGATTAGATTCAAAGACAAAAAATGTACCCACGTGAACTTATTATTTACTGTATATTGTGATTTGTGAGAGATGCAATTACTATAAAGTGGTTTGTTATCTTTTGTCCGCAGACGTGATCGACACTGCGAAGTCTTCCATTGACCACTCGTCAGCAAGAGCAAGACTGAACCTGTGATAGAGTCTGCATTACTTACATCCACTCGCACAAGCAACCGAGTCAAACTCGTACTCAGCTTGGAGGCAATCGAGCGAAGCACCACGATTTATGGCACTTATCACAACTTGTATAAAGAATATTCTTTTAAAGTGAGTACAGTTTTTTTAATTTTTTATAATGTATTTCATAATATTTTGATAGGTTCAATTGCCTCATCTATAAAATTAAAAATAACACGAAGTCAAATTTAATTTGACTTCGTGTTATTCTAATTTGATTGTTTTATACGTCTGTTATGATATACATTTACGTGATTTTATTACCATAACGAGCTGTTCCCCGCGTTTTCGCCTGCGGTACCATCGGGATTCCCGCGGGAATTCCAGAAAAATATTGATATAAACCTTCCTCACGAATCACTATCTATTGGTGAAAACCGCATGAAAATCCGTTGCGTAGTTTTAAACATCTAAGCATACATAGGGACAGACAGACAGCGGGAAGCGACTTTGTTTTATACCATGTAGTGATTGTGTTTCAATCGATGCTCGATTCGATTTGTTGAATATATTATCGACTTTGTTCTTAATAACTTCATTCACTATGAATAATCTACTTCCAATTATACGCTGATTAGATTTTGATTCTTCTCAATTCGATGTTACAAACTGTTACAGTAAATAAATGGACGTCTGAATGTTGGCTCATTTAACTGGTTTAGACTTAATCCTTCTAGTTTTAATTGTTTTGAAACTTTATAACAATATCTTAATGACATGTAGTTCTGATTGTGACTCAAAACTTATTCTCTGCCTTTTCTTTAATAAACGTCAGCGTTCGACCATAGCTATCAGAAATTACCATCAACTACCTTCAGCTATATTATCTATGTCTTGGATCAATTTGTTTGCCTCGGGGTAAGCTTACTGGGCTTAATTGTTCCAGTGTACGCTGTTAAGCAGTATCGTGTCGTGTTTATTTATAATTACGTTCCATCGATCCGGTCCTAGGCTCCAGCGCAGCCACTGTGCCAATAGGCGATTAGCCTACGCCTCAAGCGATATTATAAACCAATAGGCTAGTTTCCTGGGTAAAATAATCAAAATTCTATTTAGTCCGTCAGTTGGATAATAAAAAAATAAAAGACACGTATTTTTTGCTTTTTTTAAATAATGGAAATATGCATAGATAAAGCGCATTAAAGTTTAGGGTGGGGGACTCGTGATGTCACAGCTCGCTATAACGTGCGAACAAACTGTAGCGAGGCGTGACGTCATGTGAAATTTCGACTTGATATATCTCCGTTATTTTTTGGTTACATAAAAAAAAAAAAATACGTGTCCAATATTTTTTAATAATCTACAAAACGGACTAAAAAAGAAAGGAAACTAGCCTATTATGTTATTACTAGCTTTTTAGTATGTACTATGTATAGAATATAGATAGATACATATTATACCTAAATGCGAAAATCTATAATTGGCTAGTTTGTTTTATAGTTTAATATTCATTGTATTTATGTAGCAGTTGATTTTCCGAATAAAGTAAAATAAAATAAAACAAAGTCCTCCGCCGCGTCTGCCTGTCTGTCTGTTCGCGATAAACTCAAAAACTTTCACCAATAGATAGAGTGGTTCAAGAGGAAGGTGTTACGTTTAGATTATCTTGGAATTCCCGCGGGTACTCCGGAATTACCGCGGGTAAAACCGCGGGGGACAGCTAGTTAGGTATCGATAGTTGAATGATAATTATAATAGACGATATTGTAACGGCGAATTACGATCGTCGGATCCGATGTCGATTATAATCGCAAGTCGTCGAAAAAGAGTTGAGCCCTATATTTACCAGCACTTTTGGAAGTTATCTATTTTTTATGCAACCGGGTGCATGTTCTATGGATATGGTTTGAGTCCGTCAGCCGTCTTCGCGATATGTTCCCGCTGTCGTGCTTTAGTGCTCTAACGCGATTGATCTGAATCCTTACTAATATTATTAATGCGAAAGTGAGTTTGTTTGTTACAGTTTCACGCCTTAACGGCTCAACCGATTATCGTGAAATTTTTCATGCACGTTGTCAGGGGTACAGAGAAGGAAATAGGGTACTTTTTATCCCGGAATTCCCGCGGGAACTCAAGAATAATTACCGCGGGAAACAGCTAGTGAAGGAATAAAGAAGGAAGAAAGAAAGATTTATTAAAACAAACAATACACACAACACAAATGAATACACAGAACGACACAAACGTAAATGATTAAACAGTAATCCTATTAATATTATAAATGTAACGGCTGAACGGATTTGGATGAACTTTGACATGCAACGTGCATGTCAAAGTCAGGGGTGCAGAGAAGGACATAGGGTATTTTTTATCCCGGAATTACCGCGGGAACTCCGAAATTACCGCGGGTGAAACCGCGGAGCACAGCTAGTAAACTGTAAAACTAAACTCAAGAAACAACAATTTAAATTTGTGTGGCATGTCTCCATTCTGAAAATGAACCTCGACCCAGCATTGTGTCGTGAGTGTGGGTTTTCAGTCAAGACCAACATGAATGACAATATGTTCCTTTGACCCCAGGTAGTGGTGGTAGATGCCCCACGCGGCGCCAGCCAGTGCCATGTCGGCCCAGCCGCGCCACCCCCACTTCTACACCGTCGAGGTCGGTGACACCCGCTTCACCATACTCAAGCGCTACCAGAACCTCAAGCCCATCGGCTCCGGTGCACAGGGAATTGTTTGGTAAATCTAAATATATTTTTTTTACGTTTAACCTTTTAACTAGTGACGTGTGGTCTCACAGGCGTCACGTGTTTTGCAAATTCTTAAAATTGACCACTTCCCCTCGCTTGCCGCGACCCCGCGTCTCAGTAGCTTTTGTTTTAGTGCTAAAACAACCGTGGAAGAAGGCAGACCTGTCATCGTACGTAAGTAATACTAATTAGAAAGTCAGCCGTCCCTTGGGAAGCCTGGGTTAAGCTCTATTAAAATGCTAAGAAAAGGATCTCATGTCAATTATAGCCAATTTTTAAGTACCGTTTATTTTCTAAATAAATAAGAAAAACTGATTGAATTTGTTTAAATTTATTTGATTACATACCAATAGTTAAATATCAACATAATTTTGAAACATCCAAATGCAATTTTATGAAAATATTGACTTTGAAAGTAGTAGCCTGTGAGACGTCATGTCCCTTATAGTGTTACAAATTTATCATGCCACTAGTTAAAGGTTAACATAGGCGACATCACTAGTACAGAATGTTACTTATCAAAAGGGACTTATTTAAGCGGCGTTGAAGGGCGTCGACAAGTTGCACGCTCAATTTTCATATTTTTTTTTTAATATAATTGAACACGAGTCACAATAAACATTCATGTTATGGTTTTTTTTTTTTTCACATATTCGCAATGAGAATCTAATTCTTTTAATATAACCCTACACCCTGTATAGTAATCACGATGTCGTTTTACTAGCACGAGAATAAAGGCATAAATTGTTTTGCGTCAGCTATGGAGCGCTCATTTTGCGTTTAGCTCTGTCGTCATTACTGCGACAAATCCTGGATTCGCTTCGTGGAATTCGAGATACTAGGTACATACAAGTTGCTAGCTATCTTGCGTCCTTTGAAAATTTAGCGTTATTTTTACTTATTTTACGCCCCAAAACTAACAATAATGCGAAAGTTTCGAATGTGTGTGTGAACTGTGTATATATATACAATATTAGGATAAATTTAATTAAAAAATAGCCCCTAATAGTTATAGTTACTTTCAGGCTTTATGAATAAAATATGTTGTTTCTTCAGAAGCTTGTCTGTTTTTTATGATCGCTCTACATTTACTGCATGCCATCTCGCTCGCTTTATGTGATTCTACATATATACCTACCATGTGTTGTGATATGTGTTTACTTGTTTCTGTCTCGCTTTCAGCTGTAGACATGAATATTTAATGTTTTAGCGAGGTTCGAGTAGTTAAACTTAAGTTTTTACTTTTAAACGTAAAATCGTATATCACTGGTGATTACTTATTAGTACATATGTATACGTAACATGACAGCCATCAGTCGCTTCTGAACAGAATACGTGTTAGTCCCAACCAAACAGTCTCCTGAAGACCATTGCTAAGAGAAGCGGCTTGTTTCCGGGGTATGAAAATCAAAATTCTATTTAGTCTGTCTTGTAGACAAATAAAAAATATATTGGACACGTATTTTTTAACTTTTTATGTAATCAAAAAACAACGGAGATACCTACATTAAGTCGAAATGTCGCGTGACCTCATGCCGTGCTACATACAGTTTATACTTTTGTAGTACGTAAAAAAAAAAAATACGTGTAAAATTTGGTTGACAAGTCCATTGAGTGCCTCGCTATGAAACAACAACAACAAAATTTCTAGTAGAAAATATAAGTACTAACATAGTTTTTAAGTTTTCAAACTTCCAACAAAATGGATCCTTTGTTTTCCGATAGTAAATGAGTAATGAGTATTCCCAGTGACCTTAGATTTTCCCGATGCATGTATAAATGCTATACAGTAACACACCTACTTTTTGAAGGTTCCGAACTTTAAAAAGGAAAAAGGAACCCTTATAAGATCACTCTCGTGTCCATCTGTCTGTTAATACACAGGTCTATATTTTGTCGCTCGTTTAAAAACTAGCCTTTGTTGTTTCCAAAGCAGTGCATTTTTAACGTGCTGTCGTACTGCGCCATTCGTATAGCATTGTTTCAGGCGATGAATCTTTTATGAGATCCATTCGCCTAGCCGACAAGGTGTCGGTCTAGGGCGGGCAATTAGCTAGATTCTTGCATAAGAATGGTCTAGAAACAGCATACGAACTGTACCTACTTTACGTTCTGTTGCATTTAATGATGATGACCCATGTTCATCAGGACACATTACAATAATACAAAATAATGTCGTTTTATTGAAATAAAAAAAACTTTATTATCCTACCTGTATTAAAAAACGGAGACTAAATTTCTAAAACGGTAATCCATTGTCATTTCTCACATTATTTAGTTTTTCAAACCTGCCTTTTACAAAACTATCTAGCGGATTGAGAAACATAGCTTAACTAACACAATTGCTATAGGCACAACAAACATTATAAAGTATTTAGAAAAAAATATTTATAAAATATATGAATGTCAATTTGTTTGTTGTGCTTTTACATCTTAACTACTCAACCAATCATCATGAAATTCTGCAGACACGTTGTCAGGGGTACAGAAAAGGACATAGGGTACTTTTAATCCTGGAAATCTTCAAAATTAGCGCGGGTTTAACCGCGCAGAACAGCTAGTACGGTCACACTAACAAGGTTGGCCCACATAAGAAGACACTTGAGCTCAAGAAGAGAAAATGTATTTTCTTAACAATCGTAAATTGGCGCAACAGGATGTTCGTGGCTAAACTTGACTTTAAGGACACTCTATATAAGTATTATCTTGACCCATGTTAAAAATATTTTGGATTGTGTATAAGAAAGTGACTCAACTTTGATTTAAGGACATCGTGTATATAAGTATATTCTGTATAATTGAATGCGCTATATTGTCATTGCATGTCTTCCCATTATTTACTATCACACTGGAAGATACGATTCATAGGACCTAACCAAAGAGTCGCCTAGTTCCCAACAATTGAAATCCTTTTTAGCTGATTTCTTCTCTTCATAAGCAACCTACCTACTTGTGAAAATTCAGCTTCATAGGTCAAGTAGTTTTCGAAATATCGTGTTTAGTCAGTGAGTAGATAGTGAGTGGACCTATATCACTACATAGTATAAAACAAAGTCACCTGCTGTCTGCCTATCCCTATGTACGCTTAAATCTTTAAAACTATACGCAACGGATTTTGTTGCGGTTTTCACCAATAACAGAGTTATTCATGAGAAAGGTTCACATATATATTTTATCCTGGAATTCCTACGGGAACTCCGAAATTATCGCGGGTGAAACCGCAGGGGACAGCTAGTAATAAATATAGTATAATCTGTCTTGTGTATTTATTTCTCTTTTAGCTGAAGCGGACTGTTAGTGAATGTTAGCTGACGGCACACGGTACAAAGTAACGCCCGCGACCGTCGTATCGAACTCCATTCGAGATCCCCCCTACTATTGAATCAACGAACATGGTACAGTTTTACTCGGTGACGTTCGGGGACACCGAGTTCTGTGTGCCCACGCGGTACACGGCGCTGAGCGCGCGCGGCGCGGGCGCGCAGGGCATGGTGTGGTAAGGATACGTGTGCACCTTAAGTAAACCATCCCGCCGCATACCCACGCCGTCACGCGTCACGTCCTGGCTGACAATTCTACTGACGTGGCACTACACATCTCTGCCCCCTTAGCCAGGTTGACAATCCTACTAATATTATAAACTAGCACCTCCCCGAGGTTTCACCCGCGGTAATTTTGGATACTTTTTATCCCGGAATTCCCGGAGGAACTCCGAAATTACCGCGGGTGAAACCGCGGGGCACAGCTAGTCTATAATAATAATCGTTAACGCGTAAAAATAGAAAACTATAGAACGGAATCGATATATCACGTCGTCGTCACGCAAAACTGAATTTTAGATTGGACGATTTTACGCGACCACGTGATATGTCGATTCGTTCCTTAATTTTCTAGAGCAATTATAGATTGTCAACTTGGCTAAACTGCTGAACTCTGATTCTCTATGACGCGACGCTTACATCACAAAAATTGTTTTCCCCGCCCATCAATGTTTAACTTTATAAAAATACGCAACGTGTCTGATGGCATACGTAATTACTAGTATCCGACCGAAACTTTGACTTCGGTCAACTTTGACCAAAAATACCACCAGCTTCGGCTAAAATGGACCAAAGTTTTGATTTTATTTTAGGTTATCAAATGCTTCGGCTTCGTCTTCGACCAAAAAACGACCTTCTGTCGAACACTAGTAATTACTACATAGTTTGTGTTTTTTACTGTTCATGTAGAGTGTTTGGGATTTCGTCGTTAGTGAATCGGGGCCCCGCTTCGATAAGGGTCTCCCCACGTAATCCTTTATCGCGACCAACTGCCGAATACGAATACGAGTATACATAGATGTGTATGGGTCTCCGCTTATCAAAGCGGGAGTGAAGCGGGGATGTGTTTTGCGTGAGTGGAATTGAGGCCCTGGTCTATGGAACGAACTTGTCGAGATAAGTTTGCGCTCATTGGCTTACGCTTATCATTTACCTACATAATATCTAGTTTCGAAAAATGCTTTTTCATTTTTAAAAGCTCCGTTTCTTTTAAAAGAAACTTGACCCAACTAACTGTCATTCCGTGTGCCTAAAGTGGTTGCTACAAAATTATGTGTTAGTAATAGCCAAAGCTTTTTTAATAGAGAATCCTTCGTATTGTAAGCAAATGAGTGCAGCAACCGTTGTCTGTTCGTATTAACTTAATAACCTCAATTATTAATACAAATCGGTGTTGGTCCGTACACGTGTCTGTCACTAACATTCAGTTATTATGTCCCAATTATTTTTTTCTATGATGTACCTATCGTGTAGTATTATAATATCTCTAATCTTAATAAGAGGCAAGAGGGTGGAAAGGTAGGTTTGTTACCAATCATTTTCGATTCAACCTTTCTTATCAGGCAAGATTGTGGTCCAATAACTATGTGTATCCCACACCCACTGACCCAGAGTCCTATTTATTACCCATCTGTAGTGTCTGCCCAAACTTTCGACTTACCTATCTTCTTAGGTTATAAGTATGTATTCGGCCAAACCTTCGACTTCGGCCCAGATGGGTTGAAGTTTTGGCCGAGGTCAAAGTCAAAACTAGTTTGTACGCGTATTTTGATTACCTTAAATATTTATCTATTATAATCAAATGCCTACAAATCATATATAATCAAACGATTTTGGTGAGAGCTATAAAATACATAAATGATTTTTTTATCAAGTTTATGCTAGTGTGACCGACCGGTTGTAGCTCATTAAAAGAGCATGCTAATGCTAGATTTTAACTAAATTTTACTATAAAGAATCACATACACATACACATCCTTTCCTTACTAATATTAATCGTAAATGTGAACGAGTGGTTTTCATTTCCACTACACAATATTATACAGATGAATTACTCTAACCGGAAATAAGTAGTAGTCTTGCCCTGAATAACTGTAAAATTCTGGAAAAATGTATGATGGTAGAACTTTGACATTTCAACTAATGGTTTAAAATTGTGAAGTTTGTGAAATAATATGTAAGTAAATATGTAAGTAAATGAATAACTATAACAGAGTATTTAGCGGTGAAAGTTCTTCCTCACCACGGAACTGTAGGTTATCCGACATTATCGTTTAAAAAATGTACTAAATCTACTGATTTGAAATTTTTAACCGTTATTTAAGCATTTAATATTATTATTTAAACCTTTAGCGCCATGGACAACTGCATCGAGTACCCACGGTTTAGTTCCTATTGGTATTTTTGATTTCACTTTATAACATAATATGGTCTGAGGGGCTATTATGTAACTTTTGTTTTTATCATTTTTCGGTTGCAATAAAAAATATGGCGGTTATGCGATTACAATATGCACGTTTTGACACCTACAATATCTAGTAATCAACCAAAATAAACTTACTTCAAAAGTTGAACTTGAACATGATTAATTAATCACAAAATCGCTATTTTTCTGATTGAAACTGAAATAATAACTAAAATAACTAAAATAGTAACTAAAGTTACATAATTGCCCTGCTGACTTGTAATCAGTGTTTTCAGGTAACGTGTGCTGAAGGTTAAAAATTTAGGCTTTTTGTTTTGGAATAGAGTGAAATAAAATACCATTTCTTTTTAAATAAATATGAATATTTGCCGTTTCGAATCCCGATTTAAGATAATTTGAGATCTGTTTTCTCCGTTTTCAGGAAATCTCGCAATACTGCTTCTAAGAAAACTAGTTACCATATTTAGATGGGTTTTATTTCGGCTTCTGTTTTTGTGTTTATGTAATAATGATTAAGAAAAAAAAAAATACTTACCTCAGTATAATGACTGCATTTCCGCTTTTATTTCGCAAGTAAGACTATCCCGCTTTGTGTGTTACTGTGATATCGTGTTGCATAATTAATATGCATAGAACGACAGTGAGTGTCAGCACAATGAAGCCGTTTAAAGTCATAAAGGTTGATTGCGTCTCATATGTACGCATTCGCTTTTGTGCTGTATACGTAATTTCGCGACGTTCCACGCACACATCGATTTGTGTTTAAATTTCGAACGGAAATTCGATTCAAACTCTCGCTCTATGCTCTATGTGTGATATATCTCTATGTTGCCGTAAACCATTCAAATTTAAATTATAATTTATTTCAACTTTTTGATGTCATAATTACACAAATTTTACTTATTCATTTAATTAATTAATTATTTATTACAATGCTCGTTTATCGGACATCAGCGAATGTGTTTTGCGTTGCAGCGCCGCCTACGACACCGTGAAACAACAGAACGTCGCCATCAAGAAACTGTCGCGGCCCTTCCAGAACGTGACGCACGCGAAGCGCGCCTACCGCGAGTTCAAACTGATGAAACTTGTCAACCATAAAAATGTGAGTTGGCAACACTTTGCAATATTAAGGCACGGTGTAGACAAACCCACCGTGCCGTACATTATTTATATCTATAAAAATTGTGGTGCAGGTATAAATATTTGTAATGTCAAACAGCTTACGTATATACGGTAGGTAGACCGTACCTATGTACTTATAACAAAAAACTTAAAATATTTATCTGTCTGTCTTTCCGGCTAATCTCCAAAACGGTTTTGACGGGACTTTTACTGGTAGTTAATGTTTTAAGGAGTTACATAGGCTACTTTTATCAAGAGTTCCTGCGGGAATTCCGAAACTCACGCGGGTACAACCGCGCGGCACAGCTAGTTGTACGTATCTTACATATCATTAGTCTTCAAGTTAATTAACAAGAATAATTGAGATGATACCACAACTTTCACATCCACTAAAAACTAATCCGACCCACCGCATACTTAAAACATCTCAAATCAAAGTATTAACTTTATGCTTTAGGTAGACGAGCTCGTCGCTACCACAGAACCGCAGTCAGTTTAATTTTCCCCATTTACCATAATAGGGATGTTGACTACTATTGAAAATCAAAATTCTAATTAGTCCGTCAGTTAGAAAATAAAAAAACAATAGACACGTATTTTTGCTTTTTTAAATAAATTAAAATATACAGAGATAAAGCGCATTAAAGTTTAGGATGAGGAGGTCGTGACGTCACTAACCGATAAAACCGCCATACAAACTGTCAGAATAGCGACGTCACGCAAAATTTCAACTCAATATATCGCCGTTATTTTTTGATTACGTAAAAAAAGAAAAAATACGTGTCCAATATTTTTTAATAATCTACAAGACGGACTAAAAAATAAAAATTAGTCAACATGCCCATTGGGAGCAAGGAATATTAATTAATAGAAATTTTAAAGATGTGATCATCATGAAATTTTGCATACACATTGTCAAGGGAAAAGGACATAATTGTAGTGATTTTTATCACGGAATTCCCGCGAGAACGTCGAAATTGGCGCGGGTGAAACCGCGGGGAACGCTAGTATATAAATAATTAGCGACCTGCCCAGATTTGCCTTGGGACCTATAAATAACTAGCGACCTGCCCTAACTTGGCTTGGGATCATTTTCGATAAAAGATCTCAGACGGCTTTATTTTTTCAATTATAGTCATGTTTCAACCATTTAACACAAAAAAAATATTAAAAAATTATAATATAAACCTTCTTCTTGAATAACGCTATCTATTGATGAAAACCGCATTAAAATCCGTTGCGTAGTTTAAAAGATCTAAGCGTACAGAGGGACATACGGCGTTTTATACTATGTATGTAAAGATAAAGATGTTGTCTAATCTTTCTTTCTTCTTTCTCATTATAACTTTTGATTTGTTGCTTGTGATTGTAGATAATCGGCCTGCTCAACGCTTTCACGCCACAGAATAGCCTGGAGGAGTTCCAGGATGTGTACCTGGTGATGGAGCTGATGGACGCCAGTCTGTGTCAGGTACGCGGTAGCCACACCCTTGTCCTCAGTCCACAGCCATGATAGCTCACTTGATTGGTGCACTCGGATCAAAATAATGAGCTTGAGCAAGAACATCGAGAGGTAACCATAGTTGAAAAAATCTGTCGACAAGCACCTGACGGTGTGTTCCGGCAACCTCACTTGAAAGTCAGTTCCTATTTCAGGCTAGGTGAGTGGTTCGTCGACCACACCGTCACTTAACATTAGGTGAGCTGTGCACAAACGTCTAGTGTGTTAATAATGATATTTCAAAAAGTCGACTAAGTAGCCTTCCAGTTGCTGCTCGTTCACATCTAAAAACAAGTATATGCATATCATATCCGTTGATGCAGCGGTTAGGGATTCTGACTACTTTGCTTCTGAGGTTCAATATTTATAATCCAACTAGCTGCCCCGCGCGGTTTTTTAAAAACCCGCGATAATTTCGATGTTCCCGCGGAATTGGTCCATATAAACTTTTAAACCCTTTTTCGTCCCTTTAGGGGCTGAATTTTCAAAAATCCTTTCTTATCGGATGCCTACGACATACAAAGAACACACTTTCTAAGTTTCAGGTCTCAACGATCAGTGGTTTAGGCTGTGCGTTGATCCATCAGTCATTCAGGACAAAGCATTTTATATGTATAGGTATAGATCTCGTACTAACAGTCTAATGGATTTGTATAAAATCTGGCGCGCAGTTGGAATATCTTGTTGTCGATTAACATCATGTATTTGTTAACTAGTATTTGTTAACCATTGTAATTGGTCCTGTACCGTATGTGTTAACAATAAATAAATAAATAAATGTCCAGTAGAAGGAGATCGCGAGACAATCTTCAAATTCACGGGAGTGAAACCGCGTGGAAGGACCTGTGTTATGTCCCCGAATAAAATACAGTGTCAAAGAAGAAAAGTGTACAAAATATAATGACAGTTGTGTATTGCGTTGCAGGTGATCCAAATGGATTTGGACCACGAGCGGATGAGCTACCTGCTGTACCAGATGCTGTGCGGGATCAAGCACCTCCATCTCGCGGGCATCATACACCGGGTGAGGGACCAGCGAGGACCTTCGTTTGATGAGTTGATCATTCCCTGGTCGGGGGTTCGATTCCCAGTGGGAGCGGATTTTTTGTGGTGAACACGCAGTTCCACCTGTGACTTAGTGTGGGATCGAGCCGATTTGTGTTCTGAACTGTTATAAGCAAAACGCCACGATAGTTGACGACTGTGACGTGGAGAGGAAGTGACGCCAGACGCCAGTGACGCGAAAGGAATCGTGTGATATCTTCTATCTTAGAAAGGTCAAAGCTTTCTTAGTACATACGTACCCAAAATGAAATCTGTATGTTGTTTTGAATTTTCGAATTTTACGAACTGTCATTGAAAAAATCCTTCCTACTAATATTATAAACGCGAAAGTTTCTAAGTATGTATGGATGGATGGATGGATGGATAGATGGATAGATGGATGTTTGTTAATCTTTCACGCAAAAACTACTGGATGGATTTAAATGAAACTTTACAATAATATAGCTTATACATCAGATTAACACATAGGGTACTTTTTATCCCGGAATTCCCGCGGGAACTCTGAAACCAACGCACGTCCCCATCCGCGGGGACACAACTAGTATTTAAATATTTTTCGTCAGAATGTTAATTTTGTGATAATTGTAAAGTAGGATTCAGATAAAATCGACATTTCGTAGTAGGTACTTATGCCTTTTTTCCACTAAGGGTTGCGGTAAAAATGGTTGTGTAGCGACGCGACGTGGGTATAATATGTATTACGTCATCAGCTCTAATCGTCCATTATGTTGGTGCAGGACCTGAAGCCGTCCAACATAGTGGTGAAGAGCGACTGCACGCTGAAGATCCTGGACTTCGGGCTGGCGCGCACCGCGGGCACCACCTTCATGATGACGCCCTACGTCGTCACCAGATACTATCGCGCTCCCGAGGTCAGTGCCCCACCACACCACACTCCATACAAACAGACACATTAGAAAATACTAATTCTATTATAATATAGGTACTTATCTTATTTCTATCATTATTTATTTTAAAAAACTCTTTATAACGAACTAGTATTGCAGTGATATAGCTACTTAAGTTCGAGTCTTACAGGTCGATATCTAGTTCGTCAACAGATGCTACTTATTGATGTACCTACTTTGGTGAAAATTGACTTATGTCATATTACAAGAACTCGAATGACAATTTGTGCCATAATTAGCTATTTTTTTTATCCGTTGTGTAGTCGTCGTCGTGGACACGTATTTTTAATTTTTTTACGTAATCAAAAAATAACGGCGGTACATTGAGTTGAAATTTCGAGTGACGTCACATCTCGGTGCAGTTTGTACGGGGCTTATACCAAATAATGACGTCACGAATCCCCCACCCTAAACTTTAATGCTCATTGTCTATGGGGGGGGGACGGAGCGTGCCGTTTCTTTCCATAGTGATAATATTGTCTGGTGGTGGTGGCAGGTGATCCTCGGCATGGGGTACACGGAGAACGTGGACATCTGGTCGGTGGGATGCATCATGGGCGAGATGATCCGCGGCGGCGTACTGTTCCCCGGCACCGACCACATCGACCAGTGGAACAAGATCATCGGTGAGTCACTACACACACACACACACACACGCACACACGCACACACAAACACACACACACACACACACACACGCATACTAAGCATAAAGTATAAGGTGCTCCAAAATGGGCATGTTGACTAATTTTTATTTTCTAGTCCGTCTTGTAGATTATTAAAAAATATTGGACACGTATTTTTTCTTTTTTTTTGTAATCAAAAAATAACGGCGATACATTGAGTTGAAATTTCGCGTGACGTCACTATTCGGACAGTTTGTATGGCGGTTTTAGCGGTTAGTGACGTCACGAGCCCCTCACCCTAAACTTTAATGCGCTTTATCTCTGTATATTTTAATTTATTTGAAAAAGCAAAAAATACGACGTGTCTATTGTTTTTTTATTTTCTGACGGGCTAATTAGAATTTTGATTTTCAAAAGTAGTCAACATCCCCATTGTAGCTGAGTCCTATGTCCAGCAGTGGACTGCTATAGGCTGGTTGATGGTGATGATGATGATGTGTGTCGTGTGGTGTCAGAGCAACTGGGCACGCCGTCGGCGGCGTTCATGGCGCGGCTGCAGCCCACGGTGCGCAACTACGTGGAGAACCGGCCGCGCTACGTCGGCTACAGCTTCGAGCGGCTCTTCCCCGACATACTGTTCCCGAGCGACATCAACGAGCACAACCGGCTCAAGGTGACACGACACCACTAGTGCTAATACCACGCTGATGCTAATCATTATTAACGCTTGTTTTAGTTATTTTACTTACCCCCGGTTTCAGCCGCAGCCATTTCGGAGTTGATGTCCTTTTCTGTGTACCTCTGACAATGTGTATGAAAAATTTCATGATGATCAATTATTTTTATTCGAAATTGACTCGTATGGCTCTTTTTAACGACAGCAGCAGTTCACAGCACCCCACGATAATTTCGTAATAAAGTACCCCACACTAATTTCGTGATATTTCGACCCCCCCCCCTTTCCCCCCCTCCTTGTCACAGTTAGTCACATTTGTGAGACCCCCCCCCCCCCCCCTCCCTAGGGTGAAGTCACACATTTTACAATTTTTAAATTTACAAATTATTAAATTAAAACAGCAGTACCGACAAAACAATTTAAACCTTAGTTCGCCAACAATATACGGATACGAGTTCGAAATATTTTTAAGTTTTTCGTTGACTTACTTGACTTATTGTCCTATGTCCCCTGGGTGGGGCAGAGGGCGTCCACAATGCTCCGCCATCTCGCTCTGTCTCGGGCTGCGCTCCTCAGCTCGGGCCACGTCAGTCCGGCCATCCTCAACTCCGCCGTTACTGAGCGCCGCCAAGTTTGTTTGGGACGGCCACGTTTCCTCTTTCCTTGGGGGGTTCACTCCAGAGCTTGCCTGGGAATATGGTCAGAGTCCCTTCTGAGTGTGTGACCTATCCACGTCCACTTGCGGCGCTTGATCTGGTGGCCGATCGGTGTTTCATGACAGCGCTCCAACAGCACCTCGTTAGATATTTTCTCGGGCCAGTAGATACCGAGAATTTGTCTGAGGCAGCGGTTGACGAAGACCTGTACCCGGTGCGTGATATCACTCGTCACCCTCCACGTTTCACACCCATAAAGCAGGACAGTTTTGACGTTGGAACGAAAGATCTTCAGTTTTTCGTTAATATTTGAAATTTGGCATTTAGCACTTAGATATTGTACAAGATTTTAAAATGTGACGTCATGAAACTCAAGACCCCTCCCACCCCCTGTCACCCAATGTCACATTTCGTCGACCCGCTCCCTCCTCGTTAACACGTGACGTACTTCATATGGATGGTCCCCAAAGTGTCCGCGTATGTACAACTGAAGTAACACACCTTGCGCGCTCGGCAGGCGTCGCAGGCGCGGGACCTGCTCTCGCGCATGCTGGTCATCGACCCCGAGCGGCGCATCTCCGTGGACGAGGCGCTGCTGCACCCCTACATCAACGTGTGGTACGACGAGGGGGAGGTCAACGCGGTGAGTCCACCACACACACACCACACACCACACAGATACCACACACTGAATCTACACTAGTGATGTGCGGGATCGTTAAAAATGTATATCCGCGGATACGGATATCTATCCGGTAGGGCGGTTATGTTGCTTTTCTTTGCTGTCATTTTTCGATTTTATGTAATCTAAGTCATAGCGGTTTTGTATTTGACTGATTATTATGTTTATACACAGCTACAGTTTCCGACTGATGTTGATTTTGGTTGATCACTTGAAATTGTAGGTGTCAAAACATGTAGGTGTATTATAATCGCGTAACCGATTGAAACCGAAAATTTATAGCGACGAAAGTTACATAATAGCCCGCCCCGCAGATCTTAACTTTTTTTACTCAATCAGTGTCGGTGCGCGCTTGAAACATTAGGTGACGTCAGTTGACGCTTTGCGTGACAGGACAACTTGCGTTGCGTGGGTCTTTCTTTTGTTTTGTTTATTATTGGAATGGAATTTAATCGTTTTTCATTGCTACCTTATACTGATAAAGGATACGGATCCTTCTTTTTCTTCGGATATCCGCGGATACGGATACGGATATCCGGCACATCACTAACCATTACTATTACCTAATACGTACAATAAAACATTTGTTCACTCCTGTATACTGTATGTGCGCACGCAGCCGGCGCCGGCGTCCTACGACCACTCGGTGGACGAGCGCGAGCACACGGTGGAGCAGTGGAAGCAGCTCATCTACCAGGAGGTGGTGGAGTACGCGGCGCCGCAGCAGCCCGCGCCCGCGCCCGCGCCGCCGCAGGACCTCGCGCAGCCCGCGCTCGCCACATAGGTGCAGGTGAGGCGCACACCGCACCCCGCACACCGCACACCACACAGCATACAACACACAATACATACCACACAGAACACACATCACACAAAACACACACCACACAATACACACCACACAATACACACCACACCAAACACACACCACACATAACACAACATACACCATACCAAATATCTCCATACTCCGCCCGGTAGCCTGGAAGCGATCGCTTTATAGTGATATGGCCGCCATTTGGAGCCACTTAATACTTTCTGTTTTTAACTATTTTTTTTTTATTGTACTGTTTGTGGTGTTCAATAAAGTGTTTTTCATTCATTCATTCATACACCATACAACACACACCACATGCAACATACACCACACAACACACCCCATAATATACCAGCCCCGTTAGCCAAGTTGATCAATCTATAATAATCGTTGACGCATAGAAAACTTAAGAAATAAATCGTCATATGACGCCGCGCCGTGACGTAACATCGTCCAGTCAAAAGTCCACCAAAAGTCCAATTTTGTGTGACCACGTGACATGACGATTCGTTCTTCAAGCAACACACTACACTCACTACCACTGGGTCCTAACTGGGTTATGAATTTTCATGCTGGAGTTCCAGAGAGTTCTGGAAGAGCTGATGATACTGCGAGATTGCTTGTTTTTTTTATTGCATATATTAACGGTGGTCGTAACAAATAAAGTTTATTTCATTTCATTTCATTCATTCATTTCAGATACAGCAGCTAATATCTATAAATCTTTTCAACACATACATAATATAAATAAAATTAAAGTGTATTAGTAATTCCAAATAACAGCTTATCAGTAAATGCATATGAATGTATATATACGGTACTAACAAAAACAAAACAATTTTTGAAATTTTTGCCTGTCTGTCTGTTTGTTTCGCCTAATCTCTGAAACGGCTGGACCGATTTTAACGGGACTTTCACTGGCAGATAGCTGATGTTATAAAGACTAACTTAGGCTACTTTTCACAAACAGATACTCCAATGTTGGGCATGTTGACTAATTTTTATTTTTTAGTCCGTCTTGTAGATTATTAAAAAATATTGGACACGTATTTTTTCATTTTTTACGTAATCGAAAAATATCGGCGATATATTGAGTTGAAATTTCGCGTGACGTCACTATTCTGACAGTTTGTATGGCGGTTTTGCGGTTAGTGACGTCACGACCCCCTCACCCTAAACTTTAATGCGCTTTATCTCTGTATGTTTTAATTTATTTAAAAAAGCAAAAAATACGTGTCTATTGTTTTTTATTTTCTAACTGACGGACTAATTAGAATTTTGATTTTCAATAGTAGTCAACATCCCTATTATATTTATACTAGTTGTGCCCCGCGGTTTCGCCCGCGTTAATTTCAGAGTTCCCGCGGGAATTCCGGGATAAAAAGTACTCTGTGTGTTAATCCGATGTATAAGCTATATTATTGTAAAGTTTCATTTAAATCCATCCAGTAGTTTTTGCGTGAAAGAGTAACAAACATCCATCCATACATCCATACATTCTTACAAACTTTCGCGTTTATAATATTAATAGGATGTACAATTGTACCTACAGACCAAACTTGTATTCGTTACAGGTTTCGACGGAGCTCACCGCCGAAATCTGATGGACGAGTGACAGTGCAAGGACAATTTTCTAAACGCCAGCGCACCGCGCGGGTGCAGGTCGGCCCCGGACGTGTTGTGATCTAACTTATACGCAGGACTGTTCGCAAAACACAATAAAATAACTGTTGTACATAAATTACGTATGTAGGTATATCGTGGGTTTTTGAAAATGTTTACGTACGTGCACACTCGAACGAAGACAAGGAGCGTGGCGGCGCTAGGGCGGGGCGCGCCGCGCGGCATACGACGTGTTAAAAATGTTGAATATGCTAGAATTAATGATACTGTAGTAATAAGGCAGCGTATTTGAGAATAATTTGTAGCATAAATAGTTTGTAATATATTTGGAGCTCGATCGGAAATATACGATGACCGCCCATTGCCGTATTCTGGCACAGAGTGGAGCTTTTTGCAATCGCTCCTCAGTTTGATAGGACGCGCAAAGGATATCTCGTCCATACAGCCATTCGAAACCATAAACTAACAAGAGGCTCGCACTTCAGCTTTAGTATATTTCTGGTCGATCTTTACTCTTAAATAGTATAGGTACTATTCATTTGTCTTGTATGGTTTCAACGTAAAATATCTTGTAGTTTCTTCTTGCAATTAGTAGGAGTAATATTAAATTTATAAGTTGATCCTTTGTAATGTCCAACAGTTGTGGTCGGTTGACTTTTTTTAAAATATTAACCTTGTTTTGCATAAACATACTTTTTTGCATTATGGAGTGCCTTTTGCGGGACGCTAATGGAATATGCGTGATTTCCTGCTATTTAAATGGAATGACTACGCCGTAGTAGAATATGATTCCAATTAAATCATGAACAATGTCGATGGATTTTTTATATTTCCATGTATTTTATTTTATGATATTATGGTTTTGATATTAAATAATGAGTTTAAATTGTTCTTATTGAAATATTTTTATCATTATGAATTAATTTGTATTGTTAACGTAATCGAGTGCAATAGTTTAATTTTTAGTGTTAAAATATTGTTAAATTAGTTATGACTATTGCAATTAATCTTTATTATTTGATGGCTAAGTCTTTTTTTACTCCAACTCTAATTATGGATACAAGTATTTTGGAGTTATGCTTCTTTTGGCGCGCAGAGAGGAAAATTTCAGATGACAGCGGAAGTAGCGCACAGATAACGTTAATACAGTATGAAGTTAACGCGATCCAATTTCAAATTCACGTCAAAGAAGTATAATTTCTCACATGCATACGTGAGTACACATACGCTTTTTTTTTAATTCAAAATTATTGGCGGACAGCGAAGCGACGTATTCCGAAGGTTGATTGAGCCACAGACTAAACTAACGTCGGGTTGGTGTTGCACCTTGAATGAACAAGCTTGTGTGCCGATTGTTGACAAATAAACTTTGTAAACTCGTGACGTTTGGTGTCGGCTCGTCATAGAGAAGTACTTTACTATCACTTTATCGCGAGATTTTTTTTTAAATAAAAGCTAAGTACCTTCTATAAATAAGATTGATTAGTTTGGCATGGACGTTGTAGGATAATAATTTCTATCTGATGTATATGACGACTGCTTCGGATTATGTGATGTTCATAGATATCTTTGTAAGTAGAATCCTCCCTCTAGTTTACGTTGTTAATACTATAGCCTAATTCGGACACCGCGATAGTTTAGCCGGGTGGTAATTTTAGTAACTAAAATACTCCCCAAAAAACTGTTCGCGTACAAGTCCGATGTTGTTTGTGGCGGGTGACTTGCCCGGAGAAAAATTAAACAAAACTACTGAACTAAATCACTTGTTTAAACTACTCGATAAAGTTCTTTACACACATATTTGAGATTTAGCTACTAAATTACTCGCCACTCGACTAAATTACTCACGGTGTTCGATATAGGAATACCTAGTTCATTAAGTACCTTTCTACCTAAGTAGTATGTTTCATAGTGACCTCACACGTTGCATTCTTTCATTTAACGTAAAAAATGGCTATTGTGTCGCCGCTTCAAAAACAAAATGCGTGAGTGTCGTGGAACACTCGGATAGAACGAAGTTTCTATGCCTCGTAGTTTCCGAGAGAGAAAAAACCAAGAAACTACCAATAATAATCGTTCCAAAAACCAATGAACCAATAGGCGGGCACTTATGACGTCGTGACGGAAAATTTCTTTCACGCATGAAATCCTAGCCCCATCCGTACAGTGCGATAAAGAACTTCGTTCCAAAAAAAAATACAGTTTTTTTGAATAAGTTCTCCGGGCCCTGCCGCCATTAATTTAAGTGTTATTTTAATCTAACATCGAAATTTCGTCCATTGAAAGTTCTACTTTGCGCTGCATACTTACTGTATGTGAAGTTGAAAATACAATATATAAAATTTCGATGCACTGTGGTTGGGCCCGTATTATGTTTTTATTATTAAGAAGCAGCGGCTCAACGTGTGAGGAATGTCGTAGGTTATCTGTTTGAAACCTCACTAGGTGATATAATATACAATTTATGATAGTAATAATAAATAAAGAATGACGGTAGGTACATTTATTGTCAGACGGTGTCAACAGAAATAGCACAACTTAGCTATGTAGTAGGTAGAAGCGGACTTCGACGACGTTGTGTATTGAATTGTTTCTTTTATAATAATCGATAACAATGATATTGTTACAAGAGCAATAATTATTAAAAATACTTCCTTAGATTGTATCAATACCTACTAATATATAAAAAGGTTTTTTTTGTTTGTGGGGAGTAACTACTCAACCGATCATTTTTTTTTCCTTAATCAAGATACTGTCGCCGCTATACTATCCATAAGATACTTTCAGCCTCTAACGACATAGAGTTCGAAGAATCCGAAGGGATTTCAAGAAATCACTCGGTTGAAACTGCGGGCATTCATATATTTTTTCAAATTCATTTCAGCTCTTTGAACATATCAGCGAATACAATATTAATGGCGATATTTTGTTACCTACTTTACTGTTGTTCTATAGATGAAGTATGAACAAAATAAGAATTACTAATGCGTTTAATAGCAGTTTCTAAAAGCTTAACGGTCCGAGGTTCCCTTCAGTCAGTAGAGCATAGGCGTATATAGAGGGGGGGCCGAGTGGGCCGGGCCCACCCCAGGATGGTCTAGGGCCCACCCTAGGATGTTGGGCTACCGATTCGAAATTCTATAACTTCAGACGACAAATTTGCACCCGCGACTCCCGCAAGTAGTCAGGGGCATGGCCCCCCCTGAAAAATAACCCTAGATACGCCAATGCAGTAGGTAGAGTACTATTCTAAGTCCGCGTTAAAACGATTTCTATGAATTTTGGTTAATATCATCTATGGTATGTTTAGGGAAGATGCCATAAGCGTAAAAAATACTTTATGATTTGAAAAGTATCCACGTTTTAGAGATTTTTCAGTTTTTTGTCAATAAAAAAAGTAGACTTTGTATCGTATTCCCCAAATAGAAAACAAATTGGTAAAATGTAATAAATTGGATATCAACACGATAATAATTAGACAATTTAGACTTTATGAATATTAAATCTGTAAATAATATCACTTAAATCATAGACTAAATAGAACGAAAGTGAAGAGAAGACACTTTTTTTAATAAATAGGACATTTTGTTTCTATATCACATATAGTTAAATAAAATCACAACTGTACGTCCAAATTGTCCATTTATATGTTTAATAATGTACCTAATACAAATTACAATAATGTAATCTTTAGAATGTATTTTAGTAATGTACTTGGTAACGCAAAAAATTAAGCTAGGCGTAATGTTGTGAAGCGACCCGCGCGGCTTCAAGTGGTAACATTATTTTGTGTTAATTATTATTCTTGAGTATCTAAAAACAACTTATTTTTACGATACATCTAAGTTATTTCATATTTTAAACTGAATAAAATCAAATGGTTATTTAAAACGTGTATTATTTATTGCTAATATTATTAATGATTGTATGTGTAGTGTGTACCTATAATACCTATTGGGGTTAACTTTGTCAATAATAGCTAAAATCTTTGCCATTCACATTTTCTGAACCTGTAAAATTAAAAAAACATACATACAATCGAACATAGAACCTCCTCCTTTTTGGAAGTCGGTTAAAAATAATTAAGCCGACAACGGCAACGTAGACAAATAGTCAAGAAGAATATAATTATGTATTGGGTGTTAGATTTTACATCAATGACGTAACACATGCCAATGGAGTATTTACTTGCTAATATAATATTTAACATAAAATATAGAACAAAATAGATAGATAGTTCTATTAATCCATCAATAAATGAACGACAGACGCATTTTGTGGCGTCATTTGACCTCGACTACGAGTTTGTTTGTAACGCTTTCAAGCCTTAACGGCTCAACCGATGGTCGTGAAATTTTGCATACACGTTGTCAGGGGTACAGAGGAGGACACAGGGTAGGTACTTTTTATTCCGGAATTCAAGCGGGAACTTCAAAATTAACGCGGGAGAAACGACGGGAACAGTTAGTCTTGCCTTGCCTTGTGTTACTCTCGCAAAAACTCGAGAATGGATCGACCGATTTGAATAACTGTTTTTTGGTCGTGTGATGTCACACGCTTGAACGCGCGTCTTACTTCATGGAAGCGCAATTTCAACGTTCCATAACTTTTTTATTTTTAAAGATATTTAAATGGAAAAAAACCCACTTCCAAAAACACAAAACTAAAAAGCTAAAAATAACAAAATAACGATTTAATCTAACAGATAAAAATACACGTAATACTATTATTGGTTTGTTATTATTACTTTTCGATTTGAATTCGGTGCCAAGCCCGCTTACGTCTGCCCACTCGGGAAAAGAAACTAATCGGAGTTCTTACGAACAAAGGGGAGGTGTTTCGTAGTCACAAAAAGTTTATAATTGGATGTAAAACAGTGTTATTCGCAATGTGAGTTGAGAGAAAACAAATGGCGCCTGAATTTCAAATACTTTGAGGTTATAAAAACAACTCGATTGTAGCTTGGTTGCAACTCAAACGAGTGAAATAACCGAACAACTGCACCCAAACCCACGGAACGCACACCAAATCCACGGAACCGTCACGGAACACTAGTTTTTTTTTTCTCTTCTTTTTGGACACTGAGTGTTATTTGCCACTTTCATTTTTGGTATTATGACGATAGGAAGCATAGCTAGTATGTCTAGTTAATTTGTGTAGCTACTTAGCTAGTTGCTACTGACTTCTTTACTGTTGTGTGGTGTTTACAGTTTTTTTATTTTTTACACGTGGAGGATATTGTTTAGTTATCTGTGTTATTTGTTTGTGAAATGTGAAGTCAACTAAAGTGTAGTCTTGCGTCTTGCATACTTTGCATAGTGTTACGCCGTTACCTCATTGACATTCTATGTATTAAAAGGAGTCGTTTCTCTCTAAATACCATTGGTGTTACCTATATAGACTGCTGTGAATAAGTGAAGTCTGTGCACAGCAGCAGCAACGCATCTTATTTACAACTTTTTTTAATTAGAAAAGTTGTTCTCGTTACAATATTTTGACGACTTCAAAGCAGCATGTCGGAGAAAGACAAAGCGAAAGCCAGCACACAAACGAAACACATACCGAAAGATGCCCAAGTGATCATGTCAATATTGAAGGAGGTGGGCGTCACAGACTACGAGCCTCGAGTGGTGAACCAACTGCTGGAGTTCACGTTCCGCTACGTGTCCTCTATATTGGAAGACTCCAGGGTGTACGCCAACCATGCAAAGAAGAAGACCATCGACATCGACGATATCAGGCTCGCCGTGCAGATGCAGTTGGATAAGTCTTTCACCAGCCCTCCTCCTAGAGAAGTGCTCTTGGATCTGGCTAGAGTAAAGAACGTCAATCCATTGCCATTTATAAAACCACACTGTGGCCTTAGGTTGCCGCCTGACCGGTGAGACTCAATTATGTGTTGTATTGTATTTGTGTTTGTAAATGGGCTGGTTTCCGCAATTCGACAACTGGGCGCCTATTTTGTGCGTGGTGGGAATTGTGAACATAAATTCACTTACTGAGAAAACTTTTTTTTTTAACTTAGTAATACTATTTGATTACTGGCACAATAAGCGCAACTAAACTAAAATAAAAAGCTTAAATTATGGTGTTGACAAAATATAATAAATTGAGTGGGTACATAATAAATTGTATCAGGTAGGTAACTAATTGCTAACAGAAAGTCGCTCGTGCTATTCGTATTTAATGTGGCAAGCAACCACGGGTGTAAAATGCACTGAGCCATGTCCACTTTGGATGTGGCAAATAATGTGACTACAATAATTGATTAATATTTAAATCTGATGAGTAATGAAATTACTTTATATTTTAATATAATAATTTGTATAATGTATGGTATTGTGTACTTTTATTCTTATTTGCAGTGTAGTGGTGGTAATCGCTGGAACTACTGAACTAATTGTTAAAATTCTTCCACTGATAGAGAGATTAGGGGTTAAGTTAAGAGTAATTCACATCTCGGATGATGCTTCTTACTGACTGATGAATCCAAGTCCAGTGTCTGAAGAGGTCATTTGGACACAGATAAGCAATAGTGTGTTAACCCACACTGGAGAAATTTTGAGTAAATCATGTTTTAAAAGTATAGCGTCATTTGGTGTCAACATTTATTATGTTAAATATGTAGTTACATATTTAAGCAATGTATTAAGGTAAACATATAATTAAAAAATGTTCCCTAACTCTCAACAAATCGTTCTGAATCAATAACTTAAGTTTGTGGGTTAACATGTTATTGCTTATCCGCATCCATTTAATATTAATGTCATAATTTTTAAAAATAACATTGTTTTTTTATTCCAGTTACTGTTTGACAGCATGCAATTATCGCCTTAAATCTGTGGCCAAGAAACCAGCAATCAAACCTACTATCAGTTCAGCACCTTCCATCAAAACGGTCACCTCATCTAAAGGTGGCAATCCCAATTTAGTGGTCAAGCGGCCACCCAGTGCCATTGTGAATGTTTCATCCTCGAAGTCCAGTACTGTGCCCAAGCCAGTGCTCAAGTTCACATCTAGTAGTAAGGTGAGTTGGATCATATTGAAAGAATATCAGAAGTAAAAAAATGTGATATTATTTTCTAGCTGTTGTCTGTGGCTCTGGGACTCAAACCACAATACTTCAATCACTTATTAAGTTTCTATGCTGTTCTATGACCAAATGGTTTGATATGAATGGACAGCTTCTATTTCTTTGGTTTGTGGCTTCAAGCACTATGTGTTGCCACAGTTACTCCACATATTTGACTATTATTTATCATAAAAAAATAGCTGTTAACACTCACCAACAGTTATATCTCATTAACTGTAACAGCATTATCTATCCAGTGGGGTTAGCCAAGTTGACATTCTACAATCGTTAATGAATAGAAAACTTATGTCAAATCCTCATGTCACTTGGTCAGCCAATCAAAACTCAAGGTTTTCACATAGTCACGCAAAACTAGAGTTTTGATTGGCTAACCAAGTGACTTGACAATTCGTTACATAAGTTTTCTATTTGTTAACGATTGTAGAATGCCAACTTGGCTAACCCCACAGCTGTACTTTGTCTCACAGGTTGTCCTCAGTGTGTATTTTCCATGTGGCAGGTGGTGAAGCCGGCGGTGCGGGTGACCGCGGGCCCGTCGCCGCAGGGCCCGCTCAAGATGGAGGTGGACGAGGGCTCCGCCAAGCGGAAGCGAGAAGACGACGATTATGATATGTAATCCCACATTGATGTCAAATGATATGGTCCTATTAGGTACATTAAATGGACATAGATAAGCAATAGTGTGTTAACCCACACTTGAGAAATTTTGAGTAAATTAGTTTTAAAATTATAGCGCTATTTTGTTTCAACATTTTTATGTTCAATATTTAGTTACATATTTAAACAATGTAATTAGGTAAACACATAATTAAAAAACGTTCTCTAACTCTCAATAAATCGTTCTAAATCAATAACTTCGTTTTGTGGGTTAACATGTTATTGCTTATATGCGTCCAAATATAAAACTATTTGCAATTGATAGGGTTAAATTACTATTAACGTGCGTGTGGCGTAGGTTAAATGTGGCGATTACTAATGAATAACTGGATAAAAGCATCCAGGCACCTATCAGTTGCTTCAACTGCCAGCCTGAATTATAATAAATAAATGAAAAAATAATAATGTGATTTTTGACCCTCGTTTTTTTCGCCTTTCGGCGTTCCCGCGGGAATTCGGGAAAAACTGACAGACAGTCGCTTTCCCATTTATAATATTAGTTGGAAGGTGATGAAATCTATGAAGTTTATTTTGAATAAAAACACCGATTTTATAACACTAGTGCTATCTGTGCTACTGGCTAGTGGCTTCACCCTATTTTCAGAATTGCATACACTTCCGAATGCAATACCTACTAGTTTACGAATTTCGGTGTTCTCTAGGGTTCCATTTATTTACTAGCTGTGCCCCGCAGTTTCACCCGCGTGAGTTCTGGAATTTCCGCAGGAACTTTTTTTTTCTAAAATAAAAGTAGCCTAAGTTACTCCTTATAACATCAGCTATCTGCCAGTGAAAGTTCCGTCAAAATCGGTCCAGCCCTTACTGAGTTTAGCCGGAACAAAGAGACGGATGGACAAAAATAAAAAATAAATTTATGCAAGTACCTAGCTTCCGTATGCATTTAGTGAAAAGCTGTTAATTTGGAATCATAAATCGACACTTCATTCCATTAATTGTGACTACTGTAAAATATTATAGTTATGTATTTTTTTCATAATTAGTAGATTTTGTCAGTTATTGTTCGAGTTATGAGCTGATATTTTTAATGGTTATAAAAAAAATAGTAATTTTGTCTTGGTTGTTGATATTTAGCTAATATATTATTGTTTCTAGATTTGTAATGGTATTTAGCCAGAACAGGTGGACCCTGATTCACTATCACCAATTCCTTGCTCATAACGAGCGTGCCTTCAATTCTATCACTACATAGTATAAAATAAAATCTTTTCCTGCTGTCTGTCTGTCCCTGTGTATGCTTAGATTCTTAAAATTACCCAACGGATTTTCATGCGGTTTTCACCAATAGATCGAGTGATTAATGAGGTTTATATCTATAGTTTATCCTGGAATTCCCGCGAGAACTCCGAAATTGCGGTGGGTGAAACCGCGGGGGACTGCTGTAGTCTATTTGGCAAAAAATCATTCAAAAGTGTTACTGCTATGAGCTTGCGATTTCTCCCAGTGAAGGTGTTCTTTGAGTCACATCGTCGATTTTTTTTTAGTGATACCTCTTCCGGCATGGTCATAGTGAATAAGAGTTATGGTCATAGTGAATCAGAGCTCTGATCAGTTGAATATTATCGAATTTTTAAAACTCCACAGTTTGTTTATTGTATTTATTTATTCTTTATTGCACAGTACGTACAAATGGCGAGCCTAATGCCTTACGGTGGTGTTTAATTTTGCTATAAAAAAATAAAACCTGAAAAAACATCATAAAGAGCATAAAACCCATTTAATAACAAAAATGATTTGTAATATTCAATAATAAATACCGATTAAACTTTCTTACTGGTTATAAACTGATTTTTAAAGTTACATAATTAGACTCTTAAGCTTTTAAATATTTAAAACAAATACACATGGCACTTTTAGTTCTTATCATGGCACGTTTATTTCTTGTTGTATTTATAGAAGCCTTCCCCGCTCTTGACTCCAAGCTTTCCTTCAGCTACCAGCTTGTCTAACAGCGGTATCGGGTTGAACAGGGGCTGTTCGGGATACTTCTTGTGCCAGCCATCCAAGATAAACTTGTTAGTGTCGAGTCCTACATAGTCGGCCAGCTCTAGCGGCCCCATCGGGTAGCCGGCTCCCAGCTTCATCGCGATGTCAATGTCGCGAGCTGACGCGTCACCTGTTGTGTCAAAAGTATAAAATAAACATAAATAATAGTATAAAATACACTAGGTATTTCGACCAGCGCGGCCGCGGCCTTACCAAATTTTCTTTGAATTAGCATAACATAGAATTCAATTTTTCACATGGTCCAAACTCGTTTGAAATCTCAACTGCACCGGTGCCATCATAGTCACTAAACGTTTTATCAAAGAAATTTTACGTGTTATTTATTACGTGTTACGTATTTTACGTATACAACGTGTTAATGAATTAACTGAAAACCTGATACACCCCATTTAAAAAAATAAACAATAATATGATTAAAATATATTTTATGTCGAAAAAATTAATACTTTAAAAGTTATTCAACATTAGTTTGGAGGTGACCTATTTACGAAATTCCAATCGCTACGCCCGCCCGAATTTTTTGGAAATTTTTTCCGACCTTGTTTTCACTATCCGGTCGGATACCGGATAGTAATTCAGTATCCGGCCGGATTTCGGATAGTAAAATAAAAAAAAATGTTTTACACAACGCAAATCATACCACTTAAGTTATGGACATTGGACACCGTTTATTTTTATAACCGCACGTCAAAAATGTTTGTTTTATTATTTTATTGTTTATTTGTGGTGGATAAAATTAAATACCAAAATTTTGCATTTATTGGTAGGCGGCGACTCCGCTTGGCGATAACACCCGAATTCGCTCTAATATTTCCGATCTCGTTCACGCTTTATCGCGTTACATGACGCGATCATATTGGTTTAAATGAGATAGTTGTTTGGTCGGATACCGGATATTCGGCCTGATCACCGGCCGAATATCCGGTATCCGGCCGCCGAATATTCGGCCGGCCAAACGATACCTACATTTTAGTTTGGCGGCGGGCGCGTCGTGCAGGTTTCAACCTGTTACGTATTGTAGCTTTGCGCGGACCGTTTTCTAGGCAAGAAACGAGTTTTATTAGGTCAGTGTACGGAACTGCAGTACACGTGTGCCCGCCTATTTTGCTGAATTTTTTAGTTTAAGTTTTTTTTTGTGTTTAATATTGTGTATAGTAGTGTATACGTAATTGTAAACTCGTACTTACCATCTTTCAAAGTTAAATACCAAACAGAATCACTATTCGATATCTAGCCAGTGCGCAACTATCCGGCCGAATACCAGATAGCAACCAGATATCCGTTGCATCTCTAGTTTAAATATAGTTCAAATCAATAAGATCACGTCATGTAACGCGATAAAGGGCCGGATATCCGGCGCTCCTCGTAGCTTGCCGAAAATCCGGTATCCGGTCAAACCACTATCTGTTTCATTTCTAATTTTTATTGTTATTGTGCACCAAACAATGACAATAAATCAAGTTCTTTCATTACCTCTCTCAAACAGTCTGATAGCCTCAGCAATGTATGGCACGAGAAGCCTGTTGACTACAAATCCAGGAGTATCCTTGCACGTGATGCAGGTTTTGCCCACAGCCTTGCCCCATTCCATCATAAGCTTGTAAGTGGCCTCCGATGTCTCTGCCCCACGAACAACTTCCAGTAACCGCATCACTGGTACTGGGTTGAAGAAGTGAAGTCCACCAAATCTAAAATATATTTAGATGATATTCTCACACACACAGGTCTACAAAGTTTTTTTTTTATAAGCACCAATAGATTCATTGATTTAGTTTTTGGATGCCAGTATGATATAGTGATTTTATTCACATACAACTCCCACCTATCTGCCAGAGGGGTAGGTAGAGAATACACCTTCACTTGCTACTATTATCTGTCTTCAATAGGCTATTTGACTAATTTTTTTTTAGTCCATCTTGTAGATTAATAAAATGTATTGGACACATTTTTTTTTTACATAATCAAAAAACAACGGCGATACATGAGTTGAAATTTCGCATCATGTCACTAACCACTGCAGTTTGTATGGCGGCTTGTAGCAGTAAGTGACGTCACGAGCCCACACCCTAAACCGTGTATTTTCATTTGAAAATTAAAAAAATGTCTAATGATTTTGAATTTTCTAACTGATGGACTAATTAGAATTTTGATTTTCAAAAGTCATCAACATCCCTATTGTTTCAACTAGACGAGAACCATCGACTTACCTATCTTTTCTTTTAACCACTGAAGCAATCTCATTAATAGAAAGGGAAGAAGTATTTGATGCCAAAATGGTATGCTGTGGAGCTGCCTGTAATTAGAACAAAACTCACTTAAAGCATTAACTAAAGAGTATTTTCTGCAAAAATCTATATTTTTAAAACTAGGTACACCTACTTCATCTAGTTGCTTAAATAGCTTGTGTTTTACAGCAAGGTTCTCAACTATGGCTTCAACAACAAGATCAGATGTCTTTGAGGCCTCTATAGGGTCTGTGGATGTCTTGATCCTCCCAAGAGCCTCAGACACAAACTTCTCTCCTTCCTGAGGATTGTCTTTATAAATCTTCTTGGCTACTCGACCCAAGTTTGCAGTAATAGACTTCTGAGCTTTACTGAGGGCATCTGGACTCACATCCACCAGGGTGACATCTTGACCAGCTTGAGCCGCTACCTAATCGTGAAGAAATATTTTTAATAAAGAAAGTTGTTTAATACAGTCCATCTACTACTCACTAAAACATAAGCGTGGGTATTTATATGTTTTAAAGAGGTTTTAAATTCTATGTTTCTTGCCTGTGCGATCCCCGAGCCCATCAAACCACCTCCTATTACGGTCACATTTTTAATTGCACTTCGGACTGCCGTGGTTGTTGACAAATTTCTAGTTAACGATGCAAATTGATTCATTTTCGGCTAATGGCTTAACAACAAAAATACTTTGAATTCAGTATAAAAATGAAATATTCTTTACGAAAACAAATATCTATATGATAATACAGAATATAAAAGTTAAAACTTATAAGTATTAAGTTATTAGGTAGGTAGGTACTTAGGTAGTTACAAAATCCAACCAAAGTTCACAACAAGTTCTTCGCACTTCACTGCAGAGGCGCGTTCCGTGGATTCGCACGAATGCACTCGAGCGAGCTCTGTACCCGTACTACCCGTTCTGTGGCTTGGTGAAATTTTACTCTAAGCGTCATTTACACTCGCGTACGAGCAACGAGGCGAACCACGCGGCGAGCCCCGAGCGACTGTTTACATTCGCGCTTCGTCGCTCGCCGCGTGGTTCGCCTCGTCGCTCGTGCCGCTCGCGTCCCCCGGAGCGGCTTTTTTGTCACGAGTCAAAGGGACGAAAAAGGAGCAAGGGGCGCGGGGCGAGGGACGAGGCGCGAGTGTGAACAGGCGCTAGGGGCTCGCCGCGTGGTTCGCCTCGTCACTCGCACCGCTCGCTTCCGGAGCGGTTTTTTGGTCACGAGTCAAAGGACCTCGCGTCAAAGCGAGCGTGGTGTTTACACTCGCGTTCTCGCTTCAGTCGGGTTTCAACTTTGTGCCGCGATGGTTGTGTGCTTTTAAACTGCATAATTGGATTGGTTGTAACTTGCAACAAGAAACGTTTTGGTTTCTAGAATTATTTTAAAAGAAACCGATAATTTGGAATCCCAAACATAGATTCCACAAAAATAACCAAAAAGTAAACGTTATATGGACTAGATTTTATTAAGAAACTAGCTGTGCCCCGCGGTTTCACACGCGTGAAAAGTTTTTATGTAACAACTTTTTTTTCTTGACATCCGATTTGAATGAAACAAAGCCTATATGTAGATCCAGGCTAAGCTTAATCTACCTGCGAAAACCGCATGACAATCCGTTCAGTAGATTCAGAGATTATCGCGAACTGAGAGACAGACAGACAGAAAAGATTTTTTAAAACCCCTTTTTTTATAGTTGGTTACTCTTCGTTTATCGTCCCCTGTCAATTTTTGTTAAAAATATTCAATGTACAGAATCGCGGATTCTACTCTTTTATTATATTAGTACTAGCTGTGCCCCGCGGTTTCACCCGCGCGAAAAGTTTCTATACAACAACTTCTTTTTATACAACAACTTCTTTTACCGACATCCGATTTCAATGAAACAAAGCCTATGTAACTCCAGGTTAAGCTTAATCCTAAACCGCATGACAATCCGTTCAGTAGATTCGGAGATTATCGTGAACAGACAGAAAGACAGAAAAGATTTTTAAAAACCCTTTTTTTGTGCTTGGTTACTCTTCCCCCCCCCGTCCGTCCGCTCCGTTCCGTCCCCTGTCAGTTTTTGTTAAAAATATTCAATGTACAGAATCGCGGATTCTTTCTATCTTTTATAGATAGATAGATAGATATGTAGACCTCCAACCGCACTAAACAATAAACCTTTCGACAGCATCTCCTGCGCAAAAAACAGTCGATGACACCCGGCGCAGAAGAAGATGATATTGACAATTTATTTATTTTATTTTTTTAAATTATTTATTTAAAGTTTAATTATTTATTTTATTTATTTATTTTACTAGCTATTATATTCTAGCGTGTCCCCGCGGTGTCATCCGCGTTAATTTCAAAGATCCTGCGGGAATTCCGGGATAAAAAGTACCCTATCTGTTATTCTGAATTACTTCTACTTGAAGCAAGATCAAAATATTAGCCTATACATGCATTTAATTTTCGACGTTTACAAAATAATGGTTAACGACATCTCTTGATTATTTCAGGAATAAATGAAATTTTAACCGTCGAGAACCTGTATCACGCACATACAGGCACAGGACAGTTCAAATTTCAAAAAACTTTTGTTAGCAATACATAGATGGCGCAATATTAATACAATAATTATTAGCCAAGCTTGGTAAAAAATCCTATAGAGCAGATAGCAGACATTAGATATATAATAATGATAATAGGAATCTATAGCTATTATTATTATTTTTTGATATTTTTATAGCTGTTTTATTGTAAAGTTTCAAATATTGTTTCAAATATTGTAAAGTTGAAATCCATTCAGTAGTTTTTGCGTGAAAACGTAACAAACATCCATACAATCCATACAAACTTTATAATATAAAGATTTTTAGAATAATAAGTAAGGATTTCATTTATTAAAATTAATCGAGTAGTAGTAAAAGCTCAGTAAGCAAAGTCGTCTTGTTGCCGCTAACACTTCGACATCCTCCCTTGTTGCTAGCTCAAAGACAACTGAACTGAACGCACTGCAGGCCGCAGCTCTTTTGTCTCTTTTCCATCGATCGTGCGGTCGCGGTCGCACGCACGAGCGACGGGACGAGGTAGCGTTTACACTCGCACCTCGTACCCCACCACGAAACGAAGCACAAGACGAGGAACGAGGTGCGAGTGTAAACGCCGATAAAACAGCGTTTACACTCGCGCCTCGTACCTGGCCACAAGACGAACCACGAGGCGAGGAACGAGGCGCGAGTGTAAATCCCGTATAACAGCTGTCAGAGCGTAGTTTCACCCGTTCCGTGGCTCAGAGTGCAGCAACCAAACAACCATCTCCTAAGCAGGTTAATTTACACTCTGACAGCTATGTATTGTTTAAGAAGTGTCAAAGTTTGCGCCAAAAACTGAATTCGTCGAAAAATAAATCAATCGGAGTTCTTACGAACAAAGGGGAGGTGTCATAGTCACAAAAAGTTTATGATTGGATGTAAAACAGTCTTATTCGCAATGTGAGTTGAAAGAAAACAAATGGCGCCTAAAATTTCAAATGTTTTGAGGTTATAAAAACAACTCGATCGTTCTGTGGCTTGGTTGCAACTCAAACGAGTGAAATTTTAACCGAACAACTGCGCCCAAACCCACGGAACGCACACCTGACGTCAACATCACAACACAGACTAGAGTACAGACTGGTACACTCAACAAGTTTGACCAACCAAACTGGATTGTAAGAATAATTGAAAACGTGTCACTAAGTAGGTAGGTACCTACTAACTTCATGAGTGACCCGTCAGCGATTCAAAAAAATACGACCCGGACCGTTTTTATGAATCGTTCGAATTACTTTCGCACACGGAATCGCGAATTCACATGTGAATGCTCGTACATTTTTTAATTATTCTCGCATGTGAATAATCAAAAAACATACGAGCATTCACATGTGAATTCGCAATTCCGTGTGCGAAAAGTGATTCGAGTGAATAGCGATTAAAAAACACGGCCCCAGTTACCAGTGTCCACCGTAGACGACTAGACGGTGTCCGAGTGTTCGTCCACGCATTCCCGCGTACCGAACCGAACTTGTACGGGACCGCACCACCGCACAGTGCGGTGCAGGCGGCGGCAAAGAGTATATAACCACTACGGCGGCGGCGCAACAGACGAGCCTGTCTAGTTAATTACGGTCCAGTCACATAAGTCTACGTCTAGTTAATTTGTGTTGTGAAAAGTACTCTGTGGTCAGCTCACCGTCTCTTGTACCGAGTCCCTGTATTGTACAGCACCGGAAAAGGCGACACCGGAATGCACGACACGAGATTGTACGACACCGGAATGTACAGCACCGGAATTGGCGACACCGGATTTCATGGCCTAGCCGACTTCGTGCTCCGTTTAGTAGTATTCAATACAATGTAGGTAGTAGGTAGTTAGCAGTTACTGTCTCAAAATCTGATGGAAATTCAAATAACAAGTCCAAGTGTAATATTTAGTAACGTAATTATTATTTTTCACTTTAATGAATTGTTACAACTTGTTATATTCCTTTTTTTTTGCATAATATATCGAAACTTCGTGGTCACACCTAAGAATTAATCAAATAAATGTCACCTTATTTTGTCTTTAGCGCATCGCCGGCCGCTACCGCGGCACGCTCGCTACGCTCGCTCGGCTCGCGAGACCTGGTCATCAGTAAGAACCTAACCTAATAAAGAATGTCGGGTATACTACTTTGAAATCTGTTTATGATGTGGCCCCGATAGTAATATTCTCATTACTTTTTACTTATTTCAATAAATAGCTTATAGTGACATCATCGCCACACTAGTACCTACTATAGGATAGGTGTAGGAAAGGTGACGTAAATCAGGCGAAGCTAACCGCTCGCCAGTCGCTTCCCGTTCGCCAGTTAATACAGTTTTGGTTCCTTTCTTTTCGTAACTTTTATAATCTGTACAATCTGTATAGGGCACATAGCTCGTGGAAATAATAATTATAAGGTGTAAACTAAGGGACCAGTTTTAGTGTATTGTAATTTAAGTCTATACAGTAAAATATATAGAGTGGTCCGTTGTTTGCTTATCCTGCCTATAGACTGTAACATAATAACGTAATGGGCATAAACACTAACATAAAACCTAATAATCATCACCAAAAAATCTAACATAAAATATATGTGCCGTATTTGACAATAACTTGACCCAGTATTTATGTAAGTAACGTAAACGAGCACAAAGAAAGGAGGCGTGATTTCATCGACCAATAGGAGCGGTGTCACCAATTCCGGTGCTGTACATTCCGGTGTCGTACAATCCAGTGTCGCGCATTCCAGTACTGTACATTCCAGTGTCGTACATTATCGTGTTGTGAATTCCTGGTTCCCTCTTGTACCAAAATGTTTTAATGTTCTTTTTAATAAATAATTTATTAGTTTCTGTGTAATAATTTATTAGTTTCTGTGTTTCTTTAATAAATTTTATTTAGTAATTAGTTGGCATAATGATGTCTTTTGAGATAGTGTCTATGTGTTGCTGCGGAAAAAGTCCTATTAACTCCGGTAAGTTTACGTTTTATTTATTTTTATGCGTTTGACCGTGATATTTCATATTACCGAAAAACTAAATAATTGAAAAACAGCTTTAAAGTACTATGCTATAAATTACATTTTGCCTTATCACCAATTTTACTAATAACTATTACACACTACTACGGTTATGTGTGAACAAATAACAGTTAAACAGCACCTATCGGCTATCACGTCTTTATCAGTACCCAAAGCCGACTTGAAGGAACCAATTCTTATTGTAATTCTTTTGTTACACCTCACAGTACAAAGTCAAAAGTCCATCAAGTTGAATCGTCGCGCAAGTCATATTTTGGCCAGTTAATTAATATTTAACAATGAATAAATTGGCATCTTTTGTCCGTAATTTTTCCTCTTCGTCTTCGTTGAACTCTATAAAAACCGTAACAGTGATTGGCGGTGGGCTTATGGGCTCGGGAATAGCTCAGGTAAGTAATATACCTACTTTATTTTTTAAGCACTTCTCTTTTATCAACATAATAATGCCAATGGTGTGGATTGGATATTGCTCTCTAGTGCTGAGTAATAAAATTACCATAAATATTAAAAAATATGTTTCTTGGCATCACCCATGGACTATCAAGTATCAATATATTGTCTAGGCACCGTTGTCTCAGCTACAAATTAACACTTTTGAAACTTGCTTGTTACTTTGCTTTCAAATGCTAATTGAAATTAATTAATGCTAATGTCTCTAGGTATACAGTATACCTACCGTGTTAAAATACTCAAAACAACTATTAAATTAGCATAAAAAATGGGCATTAGATACTTGATCTTTGAAAGCAAAAAAATAAATTAATCACCTACAACTCATTTCGTTTATTGATGTAAGTACCAACTTAGCTAGTTTAAAATAAAACATGGAAAAAGTTTTTTGACATAATAAATATAAAAAAATAAAACTGATTTTTTTTTAAAGGTTGCAGCTCAAGCAGGCCAGAATGTTACCATCATAGACTTGAAACCTGAGCTTTTGGAGAAAGCACAGAAATCTATTCAAACAAACTTGACGAGAGTTGCCAAAAAGACATACAAGGATGACTCAAAGAAAATTGAGAGTTTTGTCACTGACTCTCTTAATAGAGTCAAAGTGTCCACAAATATTGAGGATGGTGTGAATGTTGATCTGATTGTGGAAGCCATTGTAGAGAGGCTGGATGTCAAGCAGGAGTTGTTCAACAAACTTGATGCTGTGAGTGGATAAACTGTTATACATTAATCAATTTGTCCACAGCATATTTACATTTTGTGCACGCTGTTTATCATTGTGCACACTGTTTATTTATTGTGCATGCTGTTTATTAACCCAACAAATTGAAAAAAAATACATAAAAAATCCATTTACTAACAGCTGGCAGTTTGTACATATGTACAAATATGCTGAGGATACGGAATGTGGTGGGGTTGTGGTCAGTAGCCCATTGGGAATTGAACCATTTGACTGTGTTGTGACTTGTGGTTACAGTTCAACTGAACGAGTTAGATTGTAGTTGAATTGTACCGGGCCTTGCAAATAAAAAATATTACATATTCTATCTTCAGCAATATATAAAATGCAGGCCATTTGTAAATAAACGAATTATACAAATACAATATTCGGTCATAAGTGCAACACACACAAACTTACTTTAATCTTAACCTTATTTCATCACAATCCGTTCAGGAGAAAGCATAGATATAAATGTTCACAACAATGACACACACCAGCGTAGCAATATCTAATAAATGAACATACATATTGTAAGAAGCAATATTATAATATTGAAATATTGTATTTTAGCTTGCTCCGGAGCACACGATACTTGCATCTAATACCTCATCAATATCCATCAACGAAATCGGAGCTGGCATCAAAAGGAAGGATAGGTAATTAATTGAATTATCTCTACACTTTACCGTCTTTATTGCCCCTTCTTTACATTTACTTTAAAGTCTTTGTTATAAGTAATTAGTAAGTAGTACTGAGGCACTACCATCATCTTTTGTACAGTCTTTATAAGGATACCTTACATAGTATTATGATAGACAATTTTGTCCATTGAGATTTCGACACTAGGCAATGTGTGTTATGTTAAAATTACGATGGGCGAAATGAAAGGAAAATGAAACAAAAAAATAAGGTCTCAAGGTTTCACCTACGGTAATTTCGGAATTCCCTCAGGAATTTCCAAAAGAAATATAAATCTAATTAATATTTGAAACCACCTGGGGTCTGGGGGCTTATTATTATTAACATTTCACACCGTAACCTACGGCCCACAGTCACTGTAAGCATCAGTATTTTTGAATCGCTCGAATTACTTTCACGCACGGAATCGCGAATTCAAATGCGAATGCTCACACATTTTTTAAGCATTCACATCTGAATTTTGCTAATTTGCTTTATTTACTATTTGTGAACATAATCACAATTCTTTACGATTTTTTTTTATATCTAGTTAGTAGTTAGTAGAGTAGAGTCAGTGTGAGACACATAGGCCTCCTCCAATACTTACCGTGTTTTTCTGTCTTTAGCCTTCTTAGCCATAATGATCCCGCCTCTTTTTATGTTGTCATTTATTTTATTTCATTTATTTATTTATTTATTAAAGAAAAGGGTACAGAAATCACGATCTTCATGTCACTAAACTTAGATAAGTTTGTCGTGTTCGTGACATTGCAGAGTCGCCGTGATAGTAGGCATACCCAGTGCCCTCTGGAAGAACAACACCAGGAGATATAGCTAGCTACTAACCATTAAATTATTTACACAAAATTATTTAAAACATTATTACATTTAAAACTAGTTTTACTATTTGAATATTGTACTAGATTTTTCTTTTCATAAATAACTAGCTATCTGTTTGTATTATCTATGCACATGCAAAGCACTATTGTTTGAAGTGTTCCGACTTCGAAAAACACAAAACTGAAAAGCTAAAAATAAAAAGCTAAAAATAACAAAATACCGATTTAATCCAAAAGACAAAAACACACGTAATATTATTATTGGTTTGTGCTACCACTGATCGGTTTGAATTCGGTGACAAGCCCGCTGGTGTCTACCCACTTGGGTCATTCTGCTCATGGAGAGCTGGTGGCGGGAGTCGACTTAGCCCATCTACCCCCTTCATATTTGGCTTTTCACCGACTTGAACCTCCTCCTTTTTGGAAGTTGGTTAAAAAATAAGGACCATATTTTGTGTAGTCGCCCTCTTTACCTACTATAATATCTGGCATCTCGCCATCAAGTGTGGAACACAATTTATCAAATCAGTGTTAAATGTTAACACGCCTTGAATACAGCACTTTGGACATTGCAGTACAATTACAAGATAGCTAAATTTATTTAGTTATTAATTTATTTCAGATTCGGCGGCCTCCATTTCTTCAACCCTGTACCGGTCATGCGTCTGTTAGAGGTGATCAAGGGCGATCACATATCCGAGGCCACGTATCAAGCGATGATGGCCTGGGGCAAGTCCATCGGCAAGACTTGCATCACTTGCAAGGACACGCCCGGCTTCGTGGTCAACAGGCTCCTGGGGCCGTACTCCGCTGAGGCCCTGAGGATGTATGAAAGAGGTGAGGGTTTTATGGCTGTCATAAAAATTGTTTTCTTTTCCTTTTTGTTGGGTTGTATGTTTTTATGGTTGTAGTTTGGAAAAGTCGTGTCTGTTCACTCTATGAATATAAAAAAATAAGTAAGTACATATTTTCAACCCTTTTTAATTATCTTTATTAAATAATAACCACTAAACAAGCTATTGTGCTGATGACTGTGCTTTTTCTTTGTATTTTCAACCTTATCATCATGAACTGTGTGGATTTCTTTTGTGTTCATGGTGTGGAGACTAAGGATAGCCATATGTACTTGTTTAAAGCTGACCTATTGAAATCGCTCTTTTTGACGTCAATAAAATTACGGTATGGTCATAACAGCACCTACACAACGTCCTCCATTCACAGCCTAGTGCTGTGATGGCAGAGAGGAAGGTGCGCAAAATCCCCAGTAGCCGTCTGTTTAACTAGCTATGGTTGATAAATTTAGAATACTGATGTTTTTTTCGATTAATTATTTATGTGACACAAAGATATTCCGTAAATGATTAAAATCAATAGATGGTTGATTTCTTAAAAGGCATTCTGGTAGTTTTTGCTCATCGCGATGTGTTTAATTTAAGGGAAAGAAGCAGTTATCCCTATCGCTACTTCCCTACTAATATTATAAATGCGATAGTAACTCTGTCTGTCTGTCTGTGCGTTACGTTTTCACGCCTCAACGGCTCAACCGCTCATGAAATTTTGTACACACGCTGTCACAGGTGCAGAGAAGGACATAGGGTACTTTCATCCCGGAATTCCCGCGGGAACTCCGAAATAACGCGGGTGAAACCGCGGGAAACAGCTAGTTTTACATAATTATGCTGCATTTATCTACTATCAGCGACACTTTCAACTTGGAACTGAGCTTGGAGCCCCGCTCTGACCTTATATACTTACTAGCTGTGCCCTGCGGTTTCACCCGCATGAAAGGTTTTTATACAACAACTTTTTTTCTCGACATCCGATTTCAATGAAACAAAGCCTATATGTAGCTCCAGGCTAAGCTTAATCTACCTGTGAATACCGCATGACAATCGGTTCAGTAGATGCGGAGATTATCGCGAACAGACAGACAGACAGGCAGAAAAGAATTTTAAAAACTTTTTTTTGGGCTTTGTCACTCTTCTTTTATCACCCCTCTCAATTTTAGGTAAAAATATTCAATGTACAGAATCGCGGATTCTACTCTTTTATTATAGTATAGATAATATCTTTGCCTTAACGGACGTTTTTTTTTTAAATTTTGTTTGGTTTTGCTCTACATTTGTGGGTAATGGGTGCACGTGGATAATGTTACAAACAATTTGTTTGCAAATTACGATGAAGAACGAGATAAGTTTAAAACTACAATGTACGTATAATTTGATATTTAATATAATGTAGTTAGTTACCTAATACGTGCTGTTGATACCATGCCTCCTACGCAATAAAATTTATGTAATTTAGCTGTGAAGAAATTTCATATGATATCAGTCTATTATAATATGTATAATATATACTTGTTATTAGATTAGCGAGTTTGAGGCAAACTCCTCAATTACCTACTGAACTGGTTTTGGTGTTGGCTTGGCGAGGTTGGTGCAATAAAATGAAAAAAAAAAACCATAAAGTGTTTCTTTAAATTCACCTGGTTCAATAGGTACCTATAGCCACTAAAAGCGGTTTTGATAAGTTATGCAGTTGTAGTCTTTGAGAGACCTTTGACAATTTTTCGTGCTTTTTATTTCACCGACCACGCCCCCTCCAAAAATTCCTGACATAAACTCATTATAATAATTAGCAAGCATAACCAGTTGATAATTATCGTTAGATTTGGTTTAGGGAAGGTTGTCTGGAAGGTATTGCTTTTAGGTAATAAGTGTTGTTAGTGCTAGTGTCCGATCGAACCGGTTTCGGCCGCCTTCGGACGAAAATACCACTTTTGATCAAACCTTCGGCTTTGAACAAAATGGCCGAAGTGAGTGGTCGAAGCCAAAAAGGTTTCTCTAGCAACCACAGAAAACGAATGATCTATTATAAATATTACGATTAGAAATGCGCAGGAGTGCGGCGGAAGAGGTGACGCGCGTGGGGGGGGGGGGAGGTCACATTTCGCCGCCCGCGATTGGCAGTAAATAAAAATAAACAAAATAAAACAAGTTCGTGCACTGATTTTGATTATCATAATGAAATGACTACCTTCGGTCGGACACTATAATTAGTGCTTATGTTTTTAGAGTACCTACCTATTTCTATTTTAGTTGAATGTCATTGACAATTTTTTTGAAGATGCGTGATTACGTTTTTTTTTTAGGAGACGCATCCAAAGAGGATATAGATATAGGCATGAAGCTGGGCGCCGGCTACCCGATGGGGCCGTTCGAGCTGGCCGACTACACGGGGCTGGACACCAACAAGTCCGCGCTGCAGGTCATGTACGAGAAGACGGGCGACCCGGTGTTCCGGCCGATCCCACTGCTGGACCGGATGGTGGCCGAGGGGAAGCTGGGCATTAAGAGCGGCGAGGGTTTCTACAAATACAAGAAGTGATAGGCTAGTTAGTTAAATTTTAGTTTTTAATCCGTCATGTAGATGAATAAAAAATATTGGCCACGTATTTTTTATTTTTTACGTACCGTACTATGTATAATGAAAAAATAACGGAGATACATTAAGTCTAAATGTTGCGTGATGTCACGCCGTGCTACAGTATAAACGACGTTATGACGTCATCGTCACGAACCCGCAATCCTAAACTTATCATTCGCTTTATTTAGATAAAGCGAACTTAGGTATTCTTTTATTAATTTGAAAAACCAAAATATACGACGTGTCCTATTATTTTATTATCTAACTGACGGACTAAAAAGAATTTTTATTTTCATACCCCGGGAACATGCCTATTTCTAAGCTTAACTAACAAGGTCGACGAACTGGATAATATAGTCGGGTGGTGGCGATAATATGTATTCTTTGATAAGTTCCTTGGTTTTCTATAGCAATAATGATTATAGATGTCCACTTGGCTAAGGGGGCAGGCTACGCAAAATCTGCGTAAGCCTGTCAAAAAGCTTCAATGTTTTATAGTGAAAATAGCTTCTTTCTGCTCAGCTGAGCTCGGGCTATACCCGATGCGATGGCGCCCGACTGAAAAACGGGCGATTTTCGCTCTTATTGAACGGACATAAGCCTTTTCTAAAGTGTTTTTTTTGTTGGGTCTGGGTATTCACACTAAACTTACATCTTTGCAGACCTGCCGTCAGTCGGCTGCAAAGTGCGAGCTTATACGGTGTGAACATACATAGTTTTTGTGTCTGACAGACAACCGTACAGCAAACATTTTGCGCTATAATTTAATGTGCTTATATTAAATCTTTATACAGGCTGTCAAGTTAAACGAGGGATATATTGAAAGACAGAATTTTTAAATCGATTTCGGTCACAAATATCTAAATAATGAACGTTAATTTTTTACGATCGTTTTATTTATTTAGAATAGAAAAAAGTTTAATATTTTAATACCAATAAATAAAATAACTGTACTCATGAAAAATAAAAATGGTTGGTACATACAAAATATTAATTTATTTTCCGAATATGGTAGGTACATTAAGATGTTACTTTATATTCATTATATTGTTATTAGTGCGTGTAAGTATGTCAGTATGTGTACCTCGTTTGACTGTTGTGTAACTGTAATAGTGTTAACTTACGGCTGCATTGGCATTTAACTAAGTTCAACTTAATAATGTTTTTAAAATATTTACTTAAAATTAACTAATCATTAAAACTACTCTTAACGCGGCCGTAGTCTCTCTAATATATTTTTGTACTGTAAATTATATTTTCTTTTTAAAATAAACAATCTAACCTTTACCAGTTTAATTTCATTTATTAAAAGTGTAGACATTGCGCTTCCAAGGCACAAGGTGAATACGAAAACGCGTTCACTAGTTATTGCTTGATGCGCATACAAACATTCAGAGAAAAAGGTAAATTCTAAAAATATCGTAATTTTGGACGCTGTCTGTCATTCCTTCTCTATGCATTAAAATACCTGGTCCTCGGTCCACATTACATTTTTTAAAGATACCTACACCTACCTATTAGAAGAATTACGCAGTGCACCTGGTTTTTAACCGACTTCGAAATAAGGAACCTTCTGCAGGACAATTATGTAACTTTTGTTGCTATCATATTTCAATTTCAATCAGAAAAATATCGATTTTGTGATTAATTAATCATGCTTAGGTAGCTTCAAATTTTGAAGTATGTTCATTTTGGTTTTTTCATGTGAAAACATGCATAATTATGGTAAAACCGCTATGTTTTTGATTGAAAAACCGCTATGTTTTTGATTGCAACCAAAAAATGATGGAAATAAAAGTTACATAATAGGCCCTCTGTACATACGAGATTTTTCAAAAACTACACGACCTCGTGTGTGATTCACTCTAATATTTTGAGAATATTTTAGTACATAAATACATATTAAGACCTCAGACGAAATAAGAGTTTTTATTTCGTCTGAGATTAAGATACACAAAATTAGACCGGTACTGATATTAACAAGGGTATGTTTTCTCCAGTGTCGTCAAACATTCGTTGTTCATATAAATTCAATTCAATTTATTGTAAACATAGGTACTTACAGAGTTCTTAATTGACATTTAAGTTAATTAGGTTTTCAATTAGGTCCACCATGTTTTGCCTATGCCTAAATTTGAATCTGATGTGAATTTTAAGATTGTTCGTTATTGTCGTTGGCAGTAGTGCAAGTGGTTCAAATTTTTATCAAGATGTAGATATAGTAGCGTAGCTTGTACGCTCGCTTGCGTGTACGAAGCACAGCAATAAGGAATCATTCCGACCGTTATCATATTTTTTATGACACATGATTATCTTCGTATCGTTGGTATTATTTACCATTACATGACTATATATTTCATTTTATCACACACGATAAAATGGATATCCTGATAATCGTAATATTAAAATTTATCTGTCAAGTTTACATTGTGTAACATATCCAAATTTTAGGGTTGTTTTTCTCTTTCTCTTTCTACCACGACGATTCTGTTAGAATCTTATTAATAAAGTTTACTCAATGAAGCCAAAGTCAAATCATTGATTAAAATTTGACCCATAACGAGGCTCTTTTTGACGTCAATAAAGCTGTTATTATGACAGCACCCATAAAATATTATCCACCCTTCACAGCTTCCTAGTGCTATCGCTGAAGAGAAGCTGCGCAACAAACTCTTCAGTAGCACACTGTCAGTTTAAAGTCGCTCCAGGGTTGAAGAAGTCCAAATTACCTGCAATTTTATTATTATTTATACTTTAATACGCATTAACTATCAAACTATATCAACCGAAGAAAGATAATTCGTCGGTTGATTTATAGCTTTCGGAATTCTTTAAGTAACTTTTTGTATCGGAATCAAAAGTAACTACCTAATGTCATATTTTCTATTATTTTAAGATCCAAATTATTCGGAACTCCCTCGGTAACTCTTTATTCGGGGATAAAAAACCATCCTTCGTTACACAGGGAATTAACTGTATTCGTAGCTGAAAGTGTTTACAACAAACTTTTCCCTTTCATAATATTAAGTAACTAGCTGCTCCTCGCGCTCCTCCTCCATGTTGATTTTGGAGTTCCCGCAGGAATTCCGGGATAAAAATCTCCTTCTCTGTAAGTCTGTACCCTATCTATCTATGCAAAATTACATGATGATCGGTTCAGTAGTTAAAGCTTGAAAGCGTAACAAACAAATACACTCACATTCGCCTTTTTAATAGTAAGGATTATGATAAATACTAAATAGTGTAAACGTACCTATGTAATATCAGAAATTAAGTTTTATATGAATAAATCTTTTTAGGTGATGCATCTGCGAGAGATATTGACATAGCCATGACGTTAGGCGCAGGTCTGCCTATCGGCCCCTTAGAATTGGCCGACTTCACGGGATTAGATACGAAGAAGTACGTCCTTGGTAGCTTGCTGGAGAAAACCGGCAACCCTGTGTTTAATTCCATCCCACTTCTGGATAAATTGGTTGAAGAAGGCAAGTGTGGAAGAAAGAGTGGGGAGGGAATATATAAGTACGAAAAATGATTTCATACTGAGAGCTTTGCCGTAAAGAATAAAAGATTAGATTAGATTATACTTATTAGAGAGTAGTATTTTTTTATTATAAATGTAATAATGGGACCTAGTAATGAAAGCTTTCACTGTACAGTAATACGGACCATAAAAGAAGTTCTTGTCTGTTTGTATCTAAGTAGATAAATAATGTTTTTTTTTAAAGCTGGTAATATAATATTTTTTTTTGATAATTTGAGTCGATAAGGACGTATTACCATTATGTAATTAAAAAAGCGATAGATGTAAATATAAATGTAGTTTTATTTTATCCATATTATATAGGTATTAGGCAATTAAATAAGTACCTACAATCTACAAATTGTGACAATCTTCAGTGTAGGTAGAAATATAATCTTATGTGAAAGTGTGGATGTAAGTTACTCAATCACGCAAAAACGGCTGAACGCGGATTTGGATGAAAGGCATGCACGTTGTCAGGGGTACATAGGGTACTTTTTATCCCGGAATTCGGTGTATGTGTGTGTGTGTATATATTTACTTATATATATTTATGTTGTATAATACCTATATATTTATGTACGTATTTTATGTTGTGTAATATTTATATATTAATTATCTCTATGTTCAGTCCTTATTTATGTCTTAGTTTATAACAGTTTTTAGTTTTTTAGCTCACTTTAATACTATTACTTTTATTTTTTATTTTTTTCGTTTTTTCCGTAGGTTGCACACCCCGTCCCTTTTATCTCCCTGTCAACCCAATGGTTAACTGTCAGAGAATGCCGCAAGGCATTAAGTTCACCATTTGTACTTTTTGTGCAAGAAGAATAAATAAACAAATAAAAATTACCGCGGGTGAAACCGCGGGGCACAGCTAGGATAGTATTATACCTAGTATTTTTTTTATTTTACTCAGTTTGATATCATGTAGGTACATACTACATAGTTTTAATTTGACGACTTGATAGGTAGGTACACCTTTTAGCCTATAACCTTGTATATTTGAGTTTTTGTTCATTTATCATCGTTGACGCGAGCCCTGACATTAACCAATAGTTTTAAGGTAAAATGATCAATCGTGCGGATCGATAAACACATGTCAATCTTGATACGAATAAGTCCGATTAGATAAACAACAAACGGTAATTTTCGGTGGGTGATTCCACATTAGACGCCAACGCGACGGCACGGCGGCGTTCGGCGACGATTCTAAAACTTTGGTAGGTATGTTTGTATGTGCGTGATTTTTTCAGAAACTACACAACCGATTATTTATATACTAGTTGCTCCCCACTATTTCACTCGCGATAATTTCGGAGTTTCCACGGGTATTCCAGGATAAAAGTATAGGTAACCTATGTACTTTTCTGTACCCTTGACAACGTGCACGCAAAATTTCGTGATGTTGAGTAGTGAAGGCGTGAAAGTTACTTTCACATTTGTGTATTATTATGGATATAATATTATTATGATATTATGTATCTATACAAATAAATAAGTCAAGTGTCTGTTTGTGATCACTCAATGCATACGAAAGTACATTATATAAGTACGGTACTTAGGTACATTTTCAATTTTCTCTGTCTGTCTGTTTGTTCCGGCTAATCTATGAATCGGCTCGACAGTTTTTGACGGGACTTTCACTCGCAGATGGCTAATGTTATAAGGAGTAACTAAGGCTACTCTTTATCTCGGAATTCCCGCGGGAACTCCGAAATAACCGCGGGGAACAGCTAGTGTTAAATAATGAACGGCAGACGGTTATATTTAAATTAAAAATCATCACTCTGCAGCAGTCGAAGCAGCTCGAAGTAGGCCTCTCACAGACTTTTCCACCTATCCTGTAACTATGTTGAAAATAAATAAATAAATTAAATCCTGTTTATTAAGTTTAAATAAAATATTGGGATATAGAAACGGAAGTAAGTTTCATTTTTGTTAAATAGATTCATTAACTATTCGGAGACATATCACCGTGCCGTCCGTCGCCGGCGCCGCGCGCCGTGCCGTGCCGTCACGTCACTGTCTAATGTAGCGAGCGTTTTAAGTCTATTTTTGGTTTCGTTTGCGACCGCAGAATGCATAGGTACCTACGTATTACGAATATTGTATTGGAGGATAACAAAAGGAAATTTGTCACATTAACCGCTAAAAGAATAAATTAATTTAGTCCTACAGTTATTACTGTGCTGGTGTTACTCTTTTGTATTGTTTGTGAAGACGTGATTTAAAAATCAAGTAATTACATGAAATAATTATACTGCTTCTATCTACCTACATCCTCCATTAACGAACTACCCTAAAAAGAATAAACAATATTGAAACCAGTTCAGTGACGAGTGCATTAAGTGTGTCGAATAATTTTTTTACGTTAATTTTTTGTGTTTGTACGTGAAATTAAGGTATTTGTTTCTAATTTTCTGTTTTTACTATTCTATCACGTCATAATTATTGTCTGTGTCTTTGCTAACTACTAACTGTAGTACAGGGGCTATGCCTTCACAAGTGTTTTTTTTTTTTCAAAACTACAGCTATGAAGGTCTTAAAATAGATCCAACGTCTGTCTGTCGTTCGAATATATATTGTTTGCAAGTTCGATTCGAAGATATATTGTTTGCAATGACTATATCTTCGGATGAAGCGATGCAATATAATATATTATGATCAAACGAACTTAACTTAATAACTTAACTTAAGTTTGATCGTTTATTCATCGCTTCATTCAAAGATATAGACATTGTAAACAATATATCTGAAGAATGAAGCTATGCAATATAATTAAAGTTTTTGTGGGTGATGAATAGTTTTGTGTACTACAGTCTACAATCAGCCGGCGACACGGGTTTTCGTTTATTTCCACACTGAATTGAGTTGATGTCACTTCATTTTGTTCTGTGTGTTCGACTGTCGAGATATGGTCGAGATTGCAAAGTCGAATGTTGCAGCGCGCGCGCCAGATGTGTGATGGTGGGCCGGCCCCGGCGGCGGCGGTGCGGCGGGGGCGCGCGCCCCGCTCCGTGTACCGCGTGCACTACGCGCTGCAGCGGCGGCCGGCGGCGATGGCGCGGCCGCTCGCCACCGACCCCGCGGGCATCGTCGCTTACGAGCAGCAGGTCGCCGGCCACACGGACACCGAGGGAGCCAAGTATCTGGGTACGTGGCCACTGAGACGGGACCAGGCGCGTCTTTCCCATAGGAGCGCTGGGTGCGGCCGCACCCGGCCGATCAACATCTGAATGAATCTGGTGGTAGATATTACCTACCTACCTACCTACCTTACTTGCCTTGCCTAACTGCAATGGTCATGTTGACTAATTTTTATTTTTTAGTCCGTCTTGTAGATTATTAAAAAATATTGGACACGTATTTTTTTCTTTTTTATACTTAATCCAAAAATAACGGCGATACATTGAGTTGAAATTTCGCGTGACGTCACTATTCTGACAGTTTGTATGGCGGTTTTAGCGGTTAGTGACGTCACGACCCCCTCACCCTAAACTTTAATGCGCTTTATCTCTGTATATTTTAATTTATTAAAAAAATAAAAAATATTGTTTTTTTATTTTCTAACTGACGGACTAATTAGAATTTTGATTTTCAAAAGTAGTCAACATCCCCATTTCGCACCCGGGCGCCGCATATGGTTAAGACGCCCCTGCCTGGGACGTGTGGCGCAAGGAATTAATATCCTTTTAATATTATGATAATATATATGCGGATGTGAGTTTGTTTGTTCGTTTGTTTGTTACGATTTAACTCAAAAATTCTTTCACCATTAGAATGCCAAATTATCCCTGAGTAACATAGATGATATTGTAAACCGGAATTCCCGCGGGAACTCCCTAATTACCTCGGGTGAAACCGCAGGGAACAGCTTGTCCTGTAAAAGCGAAAGTGAGTTTGTTTGTTTGTTACGCTTTCACGCCTTAACGGCTCAACCGATCGTCATGTAAGTTTGCAAACACGCCGTCAGGGGGTACAGAAAAGGACATAGGGTTATTTTTATGCATATACATATTCATATTTATTAATATTATTTGGACGCAGATAAGCAATAACATGTTAACCCACAAAATTAAGTTATTGATTCAGAACGATTTATTGAGAGTTAGGGAACGTTTTTTAATTATGTGTTTACATTATTACATTGCTTAAATATGTAACTAAATATTGAACATAAAAAATGTTGATACAAAATGGTGCTCCTACTTTCAAAACACGATTTACTCAAAATTTCTCCAGTGTGGGTCAACACACTATTGTTTATCTATGTCCATTTAATAACATAGGTACTTGCATGAGTTACGAGCTGTTTCCAGCGGTTTCTCCCGCGATAATTTCGGAGTACCCGCGGGAATTCCGGAATAAAAAGTACCCTGTGTATTTTTCTGTACCCCTGACAACGTGTTTGCAAACTTGCATGATGATCAGTTAAGCCGGTAAGGCGTGAAAGCATAACAAACAAACTCAGTTACGTAAGCAACGTTCGTCAGGGACGACGACCCATACAATTTTGATACTTCTCACAGACACGTGATAATTTTATTATTACAAACTAGCTGTGCCCCGCGGTTTCGCCCGCGTGCAAAGTTTTTATGTAACAACTTTTTTTTCCGACATCCGATTTGAATGAAACAAAGCCTATATATAGATCCAGGTTAAGCTTATTCTACCTGTGAAAACCGCATGAAAATCCGTTTAGTAGATTCGAAGATTATCCTGAACAGACAGACACGGACAGACAAAAGAATTTTAAAAACTCTTTTTTTGTGGTTAGATAATGTTCTTTTATCGCCCTTTGTCAATTTTTTCCTAAAAATATTCAATGTACAGAATCGTGGATTCTACTCTTTTATTATAGTATACTAGATTACAAATTGTAAATATTGATGATGAGATGGCTTATCTTATTTAAACAATGATAATGTGTTTGTAGCTATTGTAGCGGTACCGTGCTATGAAAAAATTTGTGCGTGAAATCTTTAAAGTAGGTACGCGTATAGTTAGGTGGTGTAATTTATTAATCACGCGTCTGTGTGTCTGTCAAAACTCGAAAACTACCGAACGGGTTTTCATGCGGTTTTCACCGATAGATAGAGTGGTTCGAGAAGAAGGCTTATACGTAAATTGTACTTCCAAGAAATAAGTTATGTCAACAAGCTTACACCTAACTAGCTGTGCCCCGTGGTTTCGTCCACGTGAGTTTCGAAGTTCCCGCAGGAATTCTGATAAAAGTAGTCCAACTTACTCCATATAACGTCGTTTAATTGCCAGTAAGAGTCTCGTGAAAATCGGTCCAGCCGCTTCGGAGCTGTTCTCCGTTAATTTCGGGGATTCCCTTAGAAATTCCGAGATAAAAAACTACCCTATCTCTCAACTTGGACCGCACTGCACACAGTGTGCAAATTTTTATTTTTAGTCCGTCTTGTTAAAAAATATTGGACACGATTTTTTTCTTTTTTTACGTAATCAAAAAATAACGGCGATATATTGATTTAAAATTTCGCGTGACGTCACTATTCTGACAGTTTGTATGGCGGTTATAGCGGTTAGTGACGCCACGACCCCTCACCCTAATCTTTAATGCGCTTTATCTCTGTATATTATAATTTATTTGAAAAAGCAAAAAAATACGTGTCTATTGTTTTTTTATTTTCTAACTAACGGACTAATTACAATTTTGATTTTCAAAAGTAGTCAACATCCCGATTTCGTTAAAATCTGTTCATTAGTTTAGGAGTTAAATGCGGACAAACCACGTAACACAATTTTTTTATAAACAAAGCAAAGATATACCTATTTATATATAATAATCTGTGCACGTCAACCCGGCAGGCCTCCTCCAATGCACGAACGGCACGATCCTCAAGCCGATAATCAAGGAGTCGCAGCGGCGCGAGGCGGAGTTCTACGAGCGGCTCAACTCGGCCTCCGCCTCCGACACGGATCTGCTCGAGGTGCGCAACTTCGTGCCCAAGTACTTCGGCTGCACCAAGTTCACGTACAACGGCCACGAGCAGGACTACATCGTGCTGGAGCACCTCACCCACGACATGCTGGAGCCGTGCGTCATGGACGTGAAGATCGGTGAGGGGCAAGCCTTTTATTCGGAAATTAGCTGTGCGTTGCGGTTGCACCCGCGTGAGTTTTGGGATGCTCGCAGGAACAATTTTTTTTTCTAAAATAAAAGTAGCCTAAGTTACTCCTTATAACATCAGCTATCTGCTAGTGAAAATCCCGTTAAAATCGATCCTTCATATCGATCCGTTCAGTTGTTTATGCGTGATACAGTAAAAGACGGGAAATATTTAAATGCACATCAAAATTAATTATTTGCACAGCTAAATGTTGCAATGCAATAATAATAATCCACTTCACAACACACAGATCTACTTGATCCCACACTAAGCTTATAAGCTCGTGGAAACCGAGCAAACGTGGTACTTATATATACTACATAGAATAACATATAAATATGATACTATGGCTATATAAACACGCCCAGCGCGGAAAGCGGATCCCTGTATTCATCACACAAAGTCCTTCCCCACCGGGAATCGAACCTGGAACCTCTTGATTAGCGGGTAAACATGGTGACCTACTGCGCCAATGAATCTACTATCTTTAAACGAGCAATTCTTGTATAGTATAGTATATTTTTTTATTTATTTATTCTTTATTGCACAGTGTGTACAAATGGCGAACTTAATGCCTTGCGGCATTCTCTACCAGTTAACCATTGGGTAGACAGAGAGATATAGAAGATGGGGTGTGCAAACAAAACAATAATTAATATACTTAATACTAGACACTAATAATTAATAACTAAAACATAAAGATGCAATATAACTGAATCTCGGAAATGGCTCCAACGATTTTCATGAAATTTAGCATGCCAGGGGATTCGGGGGCGATCTAGCTTGGTTTAATTTTTAGAATACGTACCGTTTTATCCGTGTTTTCAGGCAATGAAAAATGAGCGTTTGGTACTGCTTTCCTAATTAACAGCAGATGGCGTCGCGAGCGAAGCTCGGTCGCCCAGATATTGGTGATATTATGTGTGTAAAACCTGTCGCGCAGGCCGGCGCACGTGGGACCCGCTCGCGAGCGAGGAGAAGGTCCGCAGCGAGCAGCGCAAGTACGCGGCCTGCAAGCGCCAGTACGCCTTCTGCATCCCCGGCTACCAGGTGTTCCGGCTCGGCTGCGGCCGGCGCCTGCGCCACGGCAAGGAGCACGGCAAGCGGCTGCAGGGCGGCGCCGTCGAGGCCGGTGAGGGGCGCCTGCTAATGGGCATGTTGACTAATTTTTATTTTTTAGTCCGTCTTGTAGATTATTAAAAAATATTGGACACGTATTTTTTCTTTTTTTACGTAATCAAAAAATAACGGCGATATATTGAGTTGAAATTTCGCGTGACGTCACTATTCTGACAGTTTGTATGGCGGTTTTGCGGTTAGTGACGTCACGACCTCCTCATCCTAAACTTTAATGCGCTTTATCTCTGTATATTTTAATTTATTTAAAAAAGCAAAAAATACGTGTCTATGGTTTTTTTTTTTCTAACTAACGGACTAATTAGAATTTTCGATTTTCAAAAGTAGTCAACATCCCTATTGTAGATTATGCACCGAGGGAGTAAAGCACTGTCTTACGTCACCGGCGGCATATTGAACCCATCGCTTCGCTCGGGAGTTATGTAGAGTCCTCAGTGAAGCGAGGGGCTTAAGCTACCCGTGACGAAGACGGGCTTTATCCTCGAGGTGCATACTCTACTTTTCATACCTACTGCGAGACATAAACCCTCTTTACACGGGCAGACGGTTTTTTCGAATATAGAACTGGCCACCACAGGCAGATCACATAAAAAGAAAACAAAATGCTAAGAGTTTTCCTACAAATAACGTTCCAAACTCAAATCACTATACTCCCTCGGGAGTTTCATACAACATTACCTCCCTCTCTTGGGTTGGGATGTAATGCCTTGCTTTACGTTGAGATTGCGTGATATGTAATTGGACATTATCGAGCAGGTGGTATGAAATAGTGCTGGTGTTCCGCAGGGTGGTGTGCTATCTCCTCTTCTTTTTTCAATCTTTATTAACTCCATAACTCATCATCTATCTTGTTCTTACCATTTGTACGCGGATGACTTGCAAATTTACACACAGGCATCCTTTAACGACCTTTCCCGGGCTGTCAACGCCATCAACTCGGATTTGGAACTCATCCTAAACTGGAGCACACGGTACGGCTTAAAAGTCAATCCCCACAAAACCCAGGCGATAATTATCGGCAGTCCATCGTATATTTCTAGAATTGACTTTAATCGAATCCCTTCGGTCGTGTTTGATGGCACTTGCATCCCTTACAGCAGATCGGTCAGAAATCTTGGAGTGCATTTTGATTCAACACTTTCTTGGAGTCGTCAGATAGCTGAGATTAGTAGGAAAATATTTGCAGCGTCTGGATCATTACGACGTCTGCGAAATTTTCTGCCGACGGCCACCAGAACTGCGCTAGCACAGTCCCTCCTTCTTCCTATTCTAGATTATGCGGATACCTCTTATCCCGACTTAAGCAGTGTTTTACTTAACAAGCTAGAACGTCTCCAGAATTTTTGTATAAGGTTCATCTTTGGGCTGCGGAAATTCGACCACGTATCAGAATACCGCACCAAATTGAAATGGCTTCCTATTCGCCGTCGTCGGGACTTACATATCCTTTCTCTCTTGTACTCTGTGTTATTTATCCCTAAAACTCCTTTCTACCTCAAAGAACGTTTCCAATTCCTCTCTTCCTCCCATAGCCTCTCCCTTCGTTCATCCGATAACTTATGTCTTTCCTTACCTATCCATTCCTCTAAATTCTATGACTTTTCCTTCACTGTTCGAGCCGCACGGCTTTGGAATTCCCTACCTGTGCCTATCAGGGCTGCTCGTTCGCTGGAAATATTCAGGGAGCTATTGAAGGAACACTATCTGACTTCTAGTTAGCACATAAAATTCGTATTCTATTATAGTAGAATTATGTATTGTTTATTGATTTAGTATACAATTATTTTACGTATAAGTATCTGTATGTTGTAAGTTTACGTAGTTTCTATTATTTCTCGTATCTATATATCAGTATTTATATATTTTGTTATTATTGAAATTTATTATGCAGATATTAATGCCGCACTATCTACCTTTCTTTTTACATCTCTCTCTACCAGAGGAGGCTGCCTATGAAAAAATTGCTTTCAGCAATATAGGTCGCCTCGTTGTACGTATCCATATGTTTCTGTGTTTTGTAAATTTTGTGTCTTCTACTGTGTGTGCAATAAAGTATATTTGATTTGATTTGATTTGAAATAGTACATTGTTATCCTAGGGGTGAAAGTGAGTCTTTCTCCCGAGGATAACACTGTGCTTTTCATTACGAATGCAAGGAAAGTCAAAATAAAAATAGGAATAAGCTAAAGAAAAAAATGAGTGAATTTTATTTTACATAAATCAACCATTAGGTGTGCTACTGGCCAGTAAGTATGCCCCCTATGACATAAAAAAAAAACTTGAGTTTCTGCAGTATCCAGATGTCAGTTGAAAGCGATTCTCCCTAGGGCTGAAAAGGGTTACTTTCAACCCGCTTCTCAGGCAACTTCAGACCTACTTTCCGAGTATGAGTAATGAAATAGTAGATTATACACCAAGGGGATAAAGCACTGTTTTATGTCACGGGCGCTACATTGAATCCTGAACATAACGAAGGACTCCAAATTTAACTCCCGAGCGCAGCGAGGGTGTTATAAGTTAATTCCCGACCAAAGGGAGGGAATTAAGATTGAGTCCTGAGTGCAGTGAGGGATTCAAGCGCCCAAGAAAAAAACAGTTTTATCCCTGTGGTGTATACTCTACTTTTCTCACATAATGCGAGACAATAAGAATTATGAAAGTGAAAATCACATTATTGACCAGCGGGTTATAATGAAATTCAATAGAACATTATAACCCGGCTAAAGCCAAGAGATATAATGTCTTGCTTTCGGTAAGGTTTACATGACATATAATTTGGCATTGTCGAGCATGTGGTGTGAAAATACTATTACTCCCTTAAGAAGCGGCACTGTCCGCCCCCCGCCCCGCCATCACGTAGCGGCGAGCCTAGAGGTGTTAGCGGCATTGCGTTTATACAACACACAGTCACACACACACACAGCAGCAAGTGTGTAGGAATAATTGCAAGCGTGCACACAAGCCTGAGGTTATTTTGTGCGAGGAGGAGATAAGTAAAACCTTAGACATAACTTGTTTTTCCCATCACCATGTCGAACTCCGGTAATAATAATATCGCTTTGTTTATTTAAATGCGCTGCAACAATTTATAACCTAATTAATACTATGTCAGCAAACCTAAATGCAATGTTTACGTAGCGGTGCAACCGTTGTATCATACACAACAAGTCGCCCCATCTACCTTCTAGGTCTTCTAGGCCAGCGCGTACCACTGCAGGGCAGTTATGTAACTTTTGTTGCTAATCATATTTCGGTTTCAATCAGAAAAATTGCGATTTTGTATTTTATTAATCATGTTTAGACAGTTTCAACTTTTGAAGTAAGTTTATTTTGGGTGATCGCTAGATGTTGTTGGTATCAAAACGTGCATATTGTAATCGCAAAACCGCCATGCTTTTTCGAACAAAAGTTACATAATAGCAGCTACCTTGTGCGTGTCGTGTCGCCAGCGATCCGCACGTACCTGAACGGCGACGCGGGCGGGCTGTGCCGCGCGCTGCTGCTGCAGCTGCTGGCGCAGCTGTGGCGCGTGCAGCGCTGCTGGGCGCGGCAGCGCGCCGTGCGCCTCTACAGCGCCTCGCTGCTGCTGGTCTACGACGCGGCCGGCCTGCGCGACTGCTGCCTGCCCGGCGACACCGGCGAGGGGTAAGCGCGACCCCACCGTAGGGTCAATGCGACCCCCCACGGTAACCATGACCCCACCGCAACGTTACCACGACCCCACCGTAGGGTAAATGCGACCCCACTACAGGGTAACCGCGATCTCACCACAGGGTAACCACGACCCCACCATAGGGTAAATGCAACCTCACCACAGAGGAACCACGATCCCAACGTAGGGTAAATGCAACCCCACCACGGGGTAACCACGACCCCACCTTAGGGTAAATGAAACCTCACCACAGAGCAACCACGATCCCAACGTAGGGTAAATGCAACCCCACCACAGGGTAACCACGACCCCACCATAGGGTAAATGCAACCTCACCACAGAGGAACCACGATCCCAACGTAGGGTAAATGCAACCCCACCACGGGGTAACCACGACCCCACCTTAGGGTAAATGAAACCTCACCACAGAGCAACCACGATCCCAACGTAGGGTACATGCAACCCCACCACAGGGTAACCACGACCCCACCATAGGGTAAATGCAACCTCACCACAGAGGAACCACGATCCCAACGTAGGGTAAATGCAACCCCACCACAGGGTAACCACGACGCCACCATAGGGTAAATGCAACCTCACCACAGAGCAACCACGATCCCAACGTAGGGTAAATGCAACCCCACCACAGGGTAACCACGACCCTACCATAGGATAAATTCGATCTCGCCACAAAGTAACTACGAATGGATGGATGAAGAATTTATTAAAATAGGTACTAGCTGTTCCCCACGTGGTCACCCGCGCTAATTTCCGAGTTTCCGCGGGAATTCCTAGATGAAAAGTACCCTATGACCTCTGTACCCTGAAAACGCAAAATTTAACGATGATCGGTTGGATGTTTAAGGTGTGAAAGTGTAACAAACAAACACTTAAATAAACTCATATTCTCATATTTTATGATGGTGTATATTCGCTTATACGTGGTTGCTGATATGATTACTTCATCGCTGAATATGTGTGTGTGTCTGTAGATGGGCGTTCAACTCGGTGCTTGGTATTAAACCTGATAAAAGCCTGCCGTTTTCGTTTTTTAAACCCAAGCAGGTTAATAACCCATTTATAATTATGTGCCTGTGTGCAGCCGAGCGCGGTGCCGGGCGGAGAGGCGCCGGCGGCACAGCGCGGGCGCCCCGGGGGCAGGCGGCGGCTCCCCCGCGCCGGGGGGCTCCTTCAGCGGGCAGCTCTCCGCCGACGGGCCCGTCTTCAAGAAGGTTTTTCGATAAAGATTTATTTACTAGTTGTCCCCCGCGGTAATTTTGGAGTTCCCGCGGGAATTTCAGGATAAACTATAGATGTAAACCTTCCTCGTGAACCACTCTATCTATTTGTGAAAACCGAATCAAAATCCGTTCAGTAGTTTTTGAGTTTATCGCGAACAGACAGCGGAAGTGACTTCATTTTATACTGTGGCGACCCCTACGCCACAAGTCGCGAACTACAACGAAGCTACAAATACTAGGTAGATGGAGATCCTGAATCGCGCTAACGAAGTTTTCACCCTGCGCTGCATACATACAACCTCTGACGACCTACAGTCGGAGCCGCGGTCCCCCGGGCACACCACCTCGCCCGGCGGGAAGCTTCCCCTTTGGTGGCGGTCGAGCCATATCACTATCCCGGTCCCGCTACAATAATACGTACCTTAATATACGAGTCGGGAACCGTCGCCTTTCTTCGACATCTGTGGGGGGAGCACGAATTTTTTCGCTCCCGTCTGTCGATATCGTCGTGATGAAAAAGCGTTTTTTTTGTATGGAAAATGAACTACACTGGATAGATGGCGCTGTTCATTTTTCATACAAAAAAAAACGCTCGATATTGGAAGGACGAGAACGAAAAAATTCGTGCCAGCCCTCCCGGATCCTCCCGGAGAGCAGTAATCTCTCCGGTTTTTCTAAAAATTAAATGCATCCGTCGCTCGCTCGTGTCACTATTCAGCTTTGCGGCCACATAATCGAGTGGATTCACGCTGGGTAGACTTCTTTACGAAATCAAAAGACCGAAATCCCTGTCCTGAATTGAAAAAAAAAAATGGTCACGTTTGTTCTTTCCATTCCTGTCTCTAATGCTTTATGCGAACGCGTATTCAGCATGATGGAGGAGCAACTAGTACTAACAAACTTCGAATTGTCATGTAAAAACTAACTTTTACGATTTTGTAAGTTTGTTGTGAAAAACCGACAAATATAAAATGCTGCTCGAAAATAAAATTTATAAATTAATTAGTGATTTTTCTCTCCCCCCCGATAAATTTCTTAAACCTACAATTCTCCCGGATTGGTCCTCTCGAGAGTTGGCAACCCTACCTACTGACCACAAAATATCAAGCTAAATACCTACTCTTAGTTCGTCCTAATAATGTGTATGTCATTCAGGTGTCATCGGTGCCGCTGTCGCCGATGTCGCCTGGCGGCGGCGGCGCGGCGGCGCAGCCCCCGGCCCTCGCCTCGCCGTGGGCCGAGGCGCTGGAGCGGCTGACGCGCAGCCACTCGTTCGAGCACAACTACGAGGACAAGCTGTGCAAGGTGAAGCTCAACTACCGCGTGCTGCTCGACCAGCTGCTGAGCGACGCGCCCTCGCCCGGGCACCGCCACCGCGCCAACGTCAAGGTCATCGACTTCGCGCACGCCTTCTTCAATGACGACAACGAAAAGGCCATAGACGACAACTTCAAGGAAGGCATAGACAACTTGGTCGCGATTTTCGAGTCGTTCCTCAAAGAGACCGAGGATCAAGTGTAGGGCAGTCGACGTGTCTAGTCTTTTTGTGCGTTGATCTCATCGACTGGGCGACCGACGCGCGCGACGTCCGTGTCTCAAAATGTCAACGTCTCAGAATAATATTTTTAGAACAGGGACGCCTCTGCGAAAGCAATGTGACAACTTTTTAAGCGTTCATTAGGTTAATATTGATAATATTATTAAAGTAGCTCAACTTTGTTTTAAGTTAACAATATAATATGACTGTTTGTTATTAATTCTATCGTTACATAAAAATACGTAAGTCAAAGTCAGTTGAGTGTTTAGTCTGTAGTGATTTCTATAATATACCGTTTATTTATCGCGTAAGTGTACTTAATAGGTTTTAACTTGAAATGGACATAAAATACCCGTTTTGTTGTTTTTTTGTAATAATAATATAATTTACTCCATGAATTGGTTTTTCATTAGAAGCTTTAGTGCAAAATATGTAGTAGAAACCTTGAATATAACAAAACTAATTTTAGTGGAAACAAATCCTAACCGTGACAAGGGTGTGGTATAGGTACTAAAATAAAAGACACCAGTTTTTCGCAATTATTACAATCATATAATATTATATATCCGAAATCAGCCAAAAAAATATTTTCCCAAATAAAAATAAAAATAACCTATAAACTTAAATAATATACAATCTAATAAATGAAATCAAATATCATTAATAACGTGCCTGGCACGTCTGTTTGCGCGCGCGCGTGCTCGCCAGACGGTCGTGTAACAAACAGAAATTAATATACAAGCACAATCAATTATTCTAGTGTTACGGTGCGCAATATACAACAACGAGCGCGGCGGCCGGCCAGCAGGCAGCAGCCCACTGTCGGCCGGCACCGCGATAATTCAAACATAGAGCGGATACTTCTATAGAGCATATATTTTTAACAATTTCCTCTCACGACTCATTTACAATAAAGGAACTAAACAGAAAAATAACTGGGGCCGTATTTTTGAATCGCTCGAATTACTTTTCGCCTACGGATTTGCAAGATTCACGTGTGAATGCTTAAAAACATACGTACAGCCGAATGCAGAGCCTCCTCCTTTTTGGAAGTCGGTTAAAAAATGTATGAACATTCGCACGTGAATTCGCGATTCCGTGTACGAAAGTAATTCGAGCGATTCAAAAATACGGCCCCTCGTCGGCTCCACGATTAAGCGAACTAGTTCGGAAAGTTCAGTAAACAGTAAACACCAATGTCACAGTTCAATTAGTATGAAAAAGTTAGTAAGTGAAGGTGTTGGAAGCCAGCCGTATATCGTGTCTGCTGTGATTGTGGAAAACGAATTTAATAATAGTTTTAAATTCCTTTTTTTGACCACATTTTATTAAAGAAAAATATCTTTGGACTAGTTCGCTTCACTCTGAAGCCGAGTGTACAACGTGAGCCGAAAAGGGGTTAGCAAACCGAAAGCGTATGCAAGTATTCATAATAAAGTGCATTATATTTTTTACTTATAAATTTCTCCCAAGGTCAACAATTTTTTGAGAAATGTTTTTCAACAATGTAAAAACAAATATTCTTCAAAATATCATCAGTTGCTTCTATAAGATATTTTGACTAGAAGACTAGGTATGTTTACACAATTTATGTTTGCATGCACTAAAACTCCTTTTTCACAGATTAGTGATACTTCAAAGTGCTTTCGGTTTGGTGCCCCTTTTCTGGCATGAAATGTAAAACACACGGTGGACGATTTCCAACATTTTTTTCTTAATTTACACGTCAAAATATTACAGTAACGATATCACAATTCGTCGGGGTGAGAGCGCGGGGCGGAGCGCCGCGAGGCACGCGACGTCAAATCCATAGACAAGTTGTCCAGATTGCTTCGACGCAACCTACCGCCATCTAGTGTTTTAAACTATTATTAATGTCTGTACGACTATAACATTATGCGACACTAGATGGCGGTAGGTTGTGTGGATACTGGATACTAAATACATTCGAAACGTCGTACAAGATGGCGTCGATTATCCCCTTGCTGGGGTGAAATTAGAAAAAATCAAAACCTTCTTAGGTATTTCATTAAAACTATCGTTTTTCTTATTAGAAGATATGACTTTTTATATCGGGTGACACTAATTTCACCACTGCAAGAGCCTAACCCCAGCCGCACACGGGCGGTTTTCGCGTTCGGTTCGCCAAAAAGGTTAGCAAATTAGGACAGTCGAAAGCATCAATTCCATCGCCCGATCTGCTAGCCTTAGTGGCCAATGGCCATCCGTAAATTACGTCACACGTTATAGGGTGGGAAGGGGGTCAACAAAGTGTGACATTAGTAAAGGGGTGGGAGCTAAGTTTCGTGACGTCACTTAAGTTACAAAATTTTTCGTTTTGTCAATTTATGAAACTGATTTGATGTTGATTAAGTATGTCAACCAGGAGAATTGCGTCCATGGGGGTAATAGCGTCTATCAGAGATTATTCAAAAAAATTGTTAGGACTTTAAACCTAATAGTTTTCGAGTAATCTTTGATAGACTCTATTACCTCTATGGATGCAATTCTCCCGATTGACTATATACTTATATAGTCTTTTCAAACTTTGACATGGTCGTTGACGGGTGTTACGTTTGTCATCGATTTCTTAGTCACCTATCAGCATCTCTTTTGATCACCGAGCAGGAAACTGTTTTAACTCGGGGATTAATCTCTATTTATTTAATCGATTTTATGTCACCCATGTAAAATTGCAAAACGAGTGACGTCACGCCATAGCGGCGGGGGAGGGGGGGGGGGGGCTGATCACCTGTCATAAGAGTCAAAACAGTGTGCGACGTGAGTGACGGATGTGTTTCACCGGGCGGGGGTGGCGGGTGGCGTGGGGGTGTGGTGGCGGCGCTATATCTCGGGCAGCTTGGGCGCGGCGACGCGCGGGTTGTCGCGGCGCAGGCGCGCGCGCGCGGCCGCCTTGTAGTCGTAGGCGCAGCCGTGCACCTCGGCGTAGCGGTGCGGCGCGCAGTACGCGCCCCCGCAGCGGCACGAGTGCGCCGACACCGCGCTCAGCCGCCGCCGGCACCACTGGCAGCGCGGCTTGCTCGCGCCCGCGCCCGCGCCCGCCCCCGCCGCCGCCGCCGCCTGCGCAGGCAGGGTGCGTGAATTAAAATCATTTTTTTCTTCTTTGGATGAATGTATTTATGTGTTGTGCTTCCGAGGAGGCCGGGACGCCGGATTCGCACGCAATAGTTACATTTTTCTACAATATTAAGTTGATTATGTTCACCAAAAAGTGTCACTGTAATGACAATTTATTTAAAAAAAACTGTAGGCGGAGCACGAATTTTTTCGCTCTCTTCTAGTCGATATCGAGCATTTTTTTTGTATGGAAAATGAACAGCGCCACCTATCCAGTGTTGTTAATTTTCCATACAAAAAAACGCTTTGACATTACGACGATATCGACTAGACGAGAGCGAAAAAATTCGTGCTCCCCCTACAGTATTCATCGTGACAAACGTTTCGAGACGGCGTTTTAGTCAATATAATTATTAAAATTATTGGGTTAATAAACAATGTGCACAATATATTATGCATACTAGCTGCGCCCCGCGGTTTCACCCGCGGTAATTTTGGAATTCCCGTGGGGATTTCGGGATAAAAAGTAGCCTATGTCCTTCTCTGTACCCCCGACAACGTGCATGCCGATGGACTAATACGTCTGAAATCCTTACACTATCCTACTAATATTATAAATGTGAAACCGCGGGGCCCAGCTAGTACTTGGACAAAATGTATTAAAGTTTAGGAGTAATCTCATTATATAAAAATCTATGTAACAAGCAGCTACTACAAGTGTGTTGTTTTCACTCAAACTTTTATAATGCTTTTTCAGAATTTCAACTTCAAATGACTTATAAAAAAAATGTGCTATAGTTTTTGAATATTTCTTCAATACTTACTATCAATTAACTAGCTAGTTAAGATACCGAAATCGAGTATTAACTCAATATCCCACTACTGGTACCTTTTTACGTGGACGCCCACATATATTATGTTATATGTAAATATTTTGTTAAATTGTGCTAATCACTAGTCAATCAGGCCAAATAATTAAAAAGTAGATAAAAGGGGTCGTCTAACATTCGCGAGGGGTGGGTAAGTTACAAATTGGAGCAAGAAATAAATGTAATCTATACATATAAAATGCTTTGTCCTGAATGACTGATGGATCAACGCTAGAGACTTGAAACTTGGAGGGTGTGTTCTTTGTATGACGTAGGCATACGATAAGAAAGGATATTCAAAAATTCAACCCCTAAAGCGATGAAAAGGGGTTGCACACAAACTTACTCACAAACTTTTGTATGGAACAATTCCGCGGGAACTTCGAAATTATCGCGGGTGAAACCGCGCGGGACAGCTAGTCGTGTTATAAATGCCTTTTCTTTCTCTCTGACACCGTACTCACCGTGTGCGCGGGCGCGGGTGCGGGTGCGGGTGCGGGCGCGGGTGCGGGTGCGGGTGCGACTGCAGGCGCGGGTGCGGGCGCGGGCGCGTCGAGTCCGTCGTCGCTGAGGTGCAGCTGGTCGCGCGGCCGGTGGCGGCTGAGCGCGGGCAGCAGCCTCCCGCCGGCCGCGCCGGCCGCCCCCCCGCCGGCGCCCAGCTCGGGCGTGGAGGAGGAGAGCGGCGCGGGGCGGCGGGCGGGCGGCGCGGGGCGGCGCGCGGGCGGCGCGGGCGGCGCGGGCGCGGGCGCCGGCAGCGCCGAGCTGGACCCGTAGCGCCGCGCGCGCGCCGCGCCGCACACCAGCGGCAGCGGCAGCGGCAGCGGGAGCGGGAGCGCACCTGCCGGCACCGACACGGTCGCATTTCATTACTTGCATAAATTTTTTTTTCCAGTCTATTTATATATTTAAAAAAAAAAATGCATAAATTTAATGGGGTAGAAAACAACTGTCAATTAATTCCAACCTAGAGGGCGCCAAATGTTTGTTACACGAGATCTGTCAATGTACATAAAAACTGAGTATATTTTTGTTGTTTTCACTAGTTAAATAAATTATGTGACGCTGTTGTAGCTTTTGGTTGTGAGGAAATAGGTGTACACCAATTCCCAAGTGATTTAAAATTAAGGAAAGAGTGATAAATAAATCAAGGGGTTTTTTGAGGTTATGTAGGAAACATTTTAAAGAAACTGATTGTGAGACCACGTCTAGTACATACCACGAAACTAAATTGAAAACTCAACAAAGCTAAACAAATGCTTAGAAATTCAAAAAGGCAATAATCAGTTGTTTTAAAAGTGTTTTGACAGGAAACACACAGCGCCCTCTGCTTAAAAGTTTTGCGTTTTTTTCCCCAGTAAATAGAGCGTTTCAAAGTTCCTACTTTTATCTTTATCGCCAAAACGCGGAATGACGTCACCTACGCCTACGTTACGCCTTATTAATCTGTGATAGAGATGTCACTGTCGTATTGACAGGATCATGTGGCACTGACAGACAGATAACTTTAATACCCAAAAGCGAAATTAAGGTTGAACTGTGTCGACACAGTTACTTCCAAAAGTTCCAGTAAAGAATCGAAATGCATCTTACCGTTGCATTTTAAAGTAAAAAACTCCAAAGGAAAATATGTGTTGACTGTATGCACTTAGTTTCTTTTGTCTTCCCTGAAAGAAGTAAATGTTTCCTAAAAAATAAAAGTGACGTAACATGTGCAAGCAAGCGTAAGTGCGATTGGTGTTTAGTTGCAACGTTCCTTTTCACAAAATTAAAAGTTGAATATTTTGGAAACTATTGATAATTTTTTAGTAAATCTTTCACGATAATGCTTTTTTAACCGCCGCACTCAGAGTCGACTTTAATGATTACTTAGTTAAGTATAGATTTTTAAAACAAAACTGCCGCAATGAGGCAAGTTTAGTAAATTAATGTTAATTGGCATTTAACTAATTAAGTTACATCTCATTAAATTCCAATTAATATTAATTTACTGAACGTCTTTGATTGCGACAGTTTTGTTTAAAGATTTTTACTTAATTAAGTCATTAAAGTCGACTCCGAGTGCGGCCGTAAAGCTCTATTTTTGAAATATTGACACAATTTCTTATTATAAATTTGATGCAAGTACCCCATTTTAGTATGCCTACTGCCGAAGGTTGTACGGTAGTTTATTGCTGGGTACGGCTCATTGTTCTCACATAATTAATTACAAGTTGAGTTAACACTAATATGTATTATAGGTACATATTATAACTTTAAACTGACAGCGTGCTACTGGAGCGTTTGTTGCGCAGCTTCTTCTCCTCAGCCATTTATTTATTATTTATTTATTTATAACACAAAAAGTTCACAGCGTTACAGTAAAACTAAGGCACTGTCCAGTTAATAACAATTGCAAGCCAATTACAAATACGCTAAGACTACTAATAAACTATAACAAAATAAAACCTAAAACGCTAAATTTTTGATGCATTCAGCCGCTCGCAATACCTCAAGCATTCATCGCGCACACTCATCCATCGACTGGCAAACAAATCACAGTCGGGAGCCGATACGAGAAGCGCATTGTGCCATAGCACAAGGAAGCAGTGAAGAGTGATGGCGATGTTGACCGTGTGCAAACTACTTTACAAAGGTGTGCGGAGGTAGCACGATAGGTAGGTACCGTATTCAGCGGCGGCGCCGACGGCCAGGTCGGCGGGCGCGCCCTCCGCCTCCGCCTCCGCCGCCAGCTCCAGCTCCAGCCGCTCGCCCTCCGCCTCCGCCTCCGTCGCCGAGTGCACCGACTGCGCACAAACAACCGCCCGAGCCGCTATATATCGCACCCTCGGAATAAAAGTCACATAATGGGCATGTTGACTAAATTTTTTTTTAGTCCGTCTTGTAGATTATTAAAAAATATTGGACACGTATTTTTACTTTTTTTACGTAATCAAAAAATAACAGCGATATATTGAGTTGAAATTTCGCGTGACGTCACTATTCTAACAGTTTGTATGGCGGTTTTAGCGGTTAGTGACGTCACGACCCCCTCACCCTTAACTTTAATGCGCTTTATCTCTGTATATTTTAATTTATTTGAAAAAGCAAAAAATACGTGTCTATTGTTTTTTTATTTTCTAACTGACGGACTCATTAGAATTTTGATTTTCAAAAGTAGTCAACATCCCCATTCGAAATCCCTCTAACTTCTCGTTTGTTGTATCTATGTTGGCGGGTGTTTATCTGGTTTCATTTATTTATTTACTAGTTGTGCCCTGTGGTTTCACCCGCATAATTTCAGAGTTCCCGCGGGAATTCCGGGATAAAAAGTACCCTATGTGTTAATATGATGTTTAAGCTATATTATTGTAAAATTTCATTTAAATCCATCCAGTAGTTTTTGCGTGAAAAAGTAACAAACATCCATCTTTGTGTTGTGCCAAATATAGTATATTTCATTACAAGTGCGGAAAGCCTGTCATTGCAAAGAGTTCCGACAAATGTCTACCCGAGCCGAGGCGCAGCAACTGTATTAAAAAAGTTTTTTCAATTTCAATTTCAATCCATCCATCCATCCATACTTACAAACTTTCTCGTTTATAATATTAGTAGGATGTATTCTTTTTTGCCTGCCTTGCGGTTTTAATACCCAAGCACCGGATGTAAATAGTATGGCGACGCACGCTTTGTGAAACACTGATGAAGACTGTAGTGTCATGTGTGTATGTGTGTGCGCATGCGCGTTCTTGCGTACGTGCGTGCGTGTGCGTGTATGTGCATTCTTGCGCGCGAGTGTGTGTAGGTGTGTGCGGTCATGCGTGTGTGTATGTGTGTGTACGCACGTGGTCCGAGTCGGCGCGCGCGCCGGCGCCGATGGGCGGCAGCAGTGCGTAGCAGGCGCACGCGCAGCGCGCCCCGCCCCCGCCGCCCGCCGCCCCGCGCGCGCCCTCGCCCAGCAGCCGCGCCGACGACAGCGTCTCCTCGCTGCGCGTCTTCTGCATCTCCGGCTTGTCGCCTGCGGCGCGACACGACACCGCAAGTTACACACACATTCGCATTTAATAGTAAGGACAAGGATGTGTGCAGATATAAATTATTTATATTTTATTTTCTGTCCCTCTCACCGGGCCGGCGCGCGCGATGCCGCTGCACGCACAGCGTCTCCATGCGCCGGCGCAGCTCCAGCATCTTGCCGAGCGTCACCGCGTTCTCCTGCAGCGCCCCCGCCCCCGCGCCCGCCCCCACGCCCCCGCCACCGCCCGCGCCGCCCTCCTCCGGCTCCGACTCCACCAGGTGGGTCAGGGATGAGGAGTCTGTAACACACCGACACCGATTATATCAGACACAAAATACTCGTTTAACTGACCCTGAAGTTAACCGAGTTAACCTACGACGCTATAAATGGGGGGTGGGCAATACATTACATTGTACAATACATTGTATTTTATTGCAATAAAGTTCAAAGACTAACAAGACCGTTTAGATTATTTTTGATACTTGGAGTCTGGCAGCGAATATGTGTGTGTGTGTGTGTGTGTGTGTGTGTGCGTTTGGCGGTCTCTAGCGGCGAGTAGGTGCCCCACTAATATACCAAATGTAATGCAATACTAGTCTAGCGGCGAGTTTGTGTGTGTGTGTGTAAGGGCGCATGTGTGTGTGCGTGTGTGTGTGTGTGTGTGTGTGTGTGCATACACTTGGCGGTCTCGAGCGGCGAGTAGGTCCCGTCGTGGTTCTCGCGCACGCGCAGCATGTTGACGCGCTCCCCGTCGCGGAACACCAGCACCGTCACCTTGCTGCCCCCCGCGCCGCCGCCGCCGCCCCCGCCCGCGCCCGCGCCGCCCCACTCGCCGTCGTCGCTGCAAGCAAAGAATACAGAATATAATAAATCTCCTCCCCCCACCAATTTCATGCTTCCTCATGCCCCGCGAAAGTTCCTTGGTAAATTCTGAGGAAAGTTTGACACGTGTAAGGTATTACACCTTTTTTTGAAAACTCGGGTTCGCAGTATGCAGTATACTAAATTGACGGTATACCTTACAGTGCTCGCAGTGCATATCGGAACACTAGATTGTTTACTAACGGAGTGACGTCATCAATATGGCGAATGGAAACAGATAAAAAAGGAACGATTTTAAAAATTGTATTATAAAATTTACATTGCATTTTTCTGAATAAATACTGACGTTTCTCGTTTACTTTTTTCGCAATTTGTCATATTTTTTCTTACATGGTGTAAAATACCCTATCATTCACTGAAAAGTGAAAACTGACTGTTACTGTCAGCTCGCTGTCAACCTTACGATACGCACACATGCACACACTACACGTGTACACGTGTACAAGCTGGCCGTCTCTACGTGTGGGAAAGTACTTGAATCAGTTCATTTGTAGGTATATAGTGTCACCGAGTTGCTGCAAGTCGGGAAAACGCACTTGCACATTGCAGAAATACATTACATATTTAAACAGTCAAAAAACATAGCTACGTATATAATGTAGCAAAAAAAAAGATGGAAACTAGATGACAATATTGTTAATTATCTCATATGCTGATATGCAGTAGAGTTGGAGGTCTTTTGACTTTATTAAATAGATAACAGTAACGTCGAAAGATAGACTACAAGATCGCTATAATAATATATAATTTATATTTCATATTACTTATTTATGTTTAATCCTTATTAAAATACTTTTATGATAAATAAATTATGTAAATAATATATGTGTGATTCGTAAAAAGCAATTTTGATGAAAATTAATGAAATGAAAATGATTTTTTTTTTATTACCTTGATGTAATTGAACTTCCCAGACGTACGGGTATAAAATAAATAAAATATAATAATGTATTAAGTTCCTAACCACAGAGTATTTCCTTTTTGTGACACTATTGCATGCCTGATGACGTCAGAATTGTGTCGTCATAACTGATTGAACGAACCCTTAGATAAGGGTCGGTTCCCTTGTTGCGTATTGTTTTTAATGAATGGTGCTTTTTGTAGTTAGATACTAGTGAGTAGTATCTCTATCCGTCTGTAGTAATCTCCACATAAGGATAGACACTCATTTGATAGTTCAAAAGCATGCAACGCCAGACTCAAAGCTTTTTTAACGGTTATAACTTACTAGCTGTTCCCTGCGGTTTCACCCGAGGTAATTTCAGAGTTCCCGCGGGAATTTCGGGATAAAAAGAACCCTATTTGCAATTTTTCTGACAAGTTGTCAAGGATGAGGTCTCACCCTCTTAAATTTCGGAATTCCCGCGAAAATTCCGAGATAAAATATGAACCCTATATCCTTTCTGTACCCCAGACAACGTGTATGCAAAACTTCATGATGATCGATTGAGAATTCAAGGCGTGAAAGCGTAACAAACAAATAAACTCACATTCATAGATAGTAAGAATTCATACAAAATTCCCCATTTAGGGACATCACATATTAATATGCAAGGACACTCGAGGCAGGGATAAGTCCTACGTATAACGTTGAAATTTTCAAATATTATGTATACCTGAACATTATAGAAAAAATAGTGCATAATTAATTTTTAATATTTTATTATACTTTAGAATTTAGATTTTGGCTTCATTTGTGTAAATTGTTTTCCTTTTGGTCAATTTAGGGCTTGCATTAGTATACGCAGGACCTGTTTAAGTGGGGGTTGGGATGACCCATCCGTCGCCGGGTGCACCGTGCACCCTATACCGACCGGTTAGTGTCGAGCAGCCGCTCGATGTCGCGCCAGGGCTCCGCGCTGGGCGGCGGCGGCAAGCGGCGCGTGGAGATGGGCCCGCCGCGCATGCCCAGCACGAGACGCAGCCGCGCTCCGTCGCCGATGGCCAGCTCGTGCAGCGAACACGAGTCTTCCAACTCCTTCAGGTTGTACAGCAAGTGCTGCTGGGCGACCGGTATGCCTGCGGGGGAGGGTTATGGTGAGGTCAAGTGTGAAAGTTTGGATCCAGCCCCAAAGAAAGGTTGTGGTCACGTCACGGTCATCCGAAAATCAATCAAGAGCGAATCGGATCCCTAGTTTTTACACGGTACATTGCATCCCTGGCCAAGATCTGTACAGTTTATACCTAGTTCCACGCGGGAGAAATCGCAAGGCGAAAACTAGTCAATAATAAACATGTATAGAATGTAGATCTGTCGCTGAATTCGCTATCAATATCGCTATTTGTATATTTTAGAATAGTAGGTTAGGTGACTACAAAGAAAGATTTTATTTAAACTTTAGCTACCTACTTAAATGTAGTTTAAAATATAAACTGTTTTCGAGATTCCATATACCTACTAAAATCTTTATTCAACATACCTATCTAACACCTACTCATTATCTCAGATTTACATCTGAGATACGGCATAACAGTTTGTTCTCGAAAAAAAAAATTACTCTCTTCAGTTAAAAGTTTTATGATGACATAATAATAAATACATTCATCAAACAAGTACCTTTATATTATTATGTTGCACTTAATTTTAATATAATATTTTATCTGAAGTTTGCACACAATTTGGGATATTGTGTAAATATTGTATCACGAATAAGATTATGTCAAGTTATTACATAATATTATAACAAAATTATGACAAAAAATTGTGCAAGGTGATTCAAACTATATTTATGTTCCTTACAATTTTCAGATAGGAAGCAAGTGAGGGTCAACCCCAACGCGGAAAGCCCCTCGGCTTGACAGAAGGCCTTCAATCAGCAGTAAATAGATAGGTATAGGCTGAATAAGAGTGGAAGCCCTATGAAAGTATTCACTTTGTAATATATTTGCCAGTGATTGGTGATATTTTTTTAAACTATGAGCTACATCAAAAGATATAGTAAATATCCTATTTAAAATGTAATTTGGTTTGATTTATTATTACTGGTGTTGGGTTTCCAAGGCTCAACCAATATCTACGGGTGGCATATTCAGGCGTGTATCTAGGATTTGGTTAAGGGGGGAGGCAATTTTGGTTGTACCATGTTTTAGCATATAATAGACTAGCAGCTGTCCCACGCGGTTTAACCCGCGATAATTTCGGGGTTCCCGCGGGAATTCCGGATTACAATATAAGGGATAATGTAGCTTTCTAATGGTGTAAGAATTTTTGAAATAGGTCCAGTAACAAATCGTAACAAACGTATTATAGCGTAGGTAGTAGATTATTCAAATGATGCAAATGTTTGGAAATGAATTGCTCTATTATTGTCTATCTTTATTTATTTATTTTTTGTAATACTATTTTATAAGTAAGTAGTCGGTACTTAACTACCTGACTGTACCAATCATAAAAAGACAACCCTGCTGAGTTTCTTGTCAGTTCTTCTCAGTAGAGCGCGCGTTCCGAACTGACGGTAATTTCAATTAAATTTTAAGAACTTTGACCATTATAAGTGATTGTATCGATGTATTAGGATTGTGTTAGGAATAAATATATTTTGAAACAAAAAAAGAATCAAATCTTATCTCTTTAATATAATAGTATACATAGATACAGGGTCAGAGATTTTTCTAAGGTCTGATTAAAGTTAGTCTTCAGGGAGGGGGGCAAACATATTTTATTTATTTAAACTTGCTAGTTCGGGCCACTTGTAGTCAAAATAGGCGCTAAGACGTCGAGAGAAACCAGCCCGCTAACAAATTGTAGTCAGTCGGGCATACCTGCGCGCGTGACCTTGGGACTTTGTTAAACATCTGAGTGATTTAGATTGATGGATGCAGACTGGCCACTTGTAATCAAACATGGCTTATCTATAAGGAGAAACTAATTGACTTACTGTTTGATTTACTAATCGACTGATAAATATCACTATAGTTACGAAATTAAATGAGTAAAAAACAGATAGATAATACGGTCAGTGTTGAATGGAGGTAAATAATGCTCAGCATCATCAAAGAGCACCACCTGCCCCCTTAGCCAAGTTTAGCCAACATTTACTATTAGAGTATTTAAAATACATATTATTAAATTATGTTTATGTAAGATCCTACTTAATATTATAAATGTGAAAGTTTGTAAGAATGTATGGATGGATGGATGTTTGTTACTCTTTCACGCAAAAACTACTGGATGGATTTAAATGAAATTTTACAATAAATTAATATAGCTTATACATCAGATTAACACATAGGGTACTTTTTATCCCGGAATTCCCGCGGGAACTCTGAAATTAACGCGGGTGAAACCGCGGGGCACAACGTACATACTAAATACGTGATAGGCTAAAGGTAAACACTCAAACACGATCGAACTCAGCTCCGCGGGCTAAGTAGTTAATGAATGCAACTCATCCCACTGATACATTTTATTATTTGTATACATATAGGTGAAGTGATATGTGGTGAGGTTTTAGACTAACCCTCTCCTATACGTAAATACGTAAAATCACGAGTATTTTAGTACATACAAAGCTTAGATAAATGATTGGTCTCCGCTGCGCTGCGCAGGATACAAAGTATATTGATTTTTTAAGAATATTATTATTAAATACAGATAATTAATAATAATATTGTTTATTTTCAGATAACAAGATCCAATTACAATTTTACAAGTTACAAAATAAGTTTTGTCTAATAAACTTAAGGGAAAAACATTCATGATGATGTTGTTTGGTGGTTTGGTGTTTCGTGTTTTTTTCGGACCCCCCCCCCCCCTTTCGAACCTCACGTGATTATTGGACGATCCCAAACGCACAAATGTATTGCGCTGGATTAAAGTGCAATCGAAAGTCAACTTGTCGGATTATGCTAATACGACTACCTGCATTAAGCCAAACACAGCTCGAATCTTATCAAAATAGGAAGGGTAGATCATCTTTCTATTTGTCCCAAAAAGTTACGATTGGGGAAATCGGGGAATTGTAACTTTTTGGGACTATGTTATGTAGGTCGCCACTGAAAATCAGTGTCGTGGAACTTAGTGCCGCAGCATAATGCCATTTTGGTACCAACTATTCTAGTTTAAGACTCACGCTTGTACGTATTTTATCTTTATGGTATCAAATAAACTTTTTTCTATTCTATTCTATTCAAGGTATTTTGTGGGAAGTATGAAAGGTAAAATCTGCGCACTATGAAAGTAAATCAAAGTAAATACAGTAAGATTCAAAGTAAAAATGAGCTGGCAAACATATTATTAATAAATCTATGTTGTTGTAAACATGCACCAAAATACTGCCCATGACTCACACATGGCAACACACGGCAACAACAATAAAAAAACCACCTATAAAATTATTAATTTCCCAGCACAGACCAGCCCGCACTTATCTCTGTAAATTGTCTTGGCACTGCATCAAAGTTGTATTACCTACATTGTAGACACTGGTCACATCTCATTGAGCTGACACCGGGGGAATAATCACACACAATTGGCACATCTAAACATATAAATAAAATTTAAGTGTCTGTTTGTAATGTTAAAATGCTTAATATCTTTTTACTAAATGTATCTGAAAGTATATGAGTATAATATAAATTATGATGGTAATTAAAACAAAAAAATTGTTTGTGTCATCCTACTAATATTATAAATGTGAAAGTGTGGATGTTTGTTACTCAATCACACAAAAACAGCTGAATGGATTTGGATGGGATTTGGCATTCACGTTGTCAGGGGTACAGAGAAGGACATAGGGTACTTTTTATCTAGGAATGCCCGCGGGAACTCCGAAATTACTGTGGGTGTAGTAAGTACATAATTAGGAAGATCAACATTAACTTTGAAAGATGTTATATATTAACTGGTGTTGTTTGCTTTATATACTGTGTTATAAACACTTTTTTTCTTGTATTTCTTATAATATTCAGCTTCAAAGCTATGTTTCACCTGTGCGCAGTGTGCACTCATAGAAAAAAATCTAACATTATTTTCCCACAACATTATTTTATCATTTAATCAATTATAAAGCATAAAATTTAAGCTATATTATAACTTTTGTAGACATGTTCAATACAATATTAGTAAGTTCAACGTTTTTGTAATAAAGATGCATGTCTAACATAATATTATCACTTCTACAGAACATGTACCAAATTTTTTTATAGGAAGGATTATACAGATAATTACAGTTAGGAATTATGACCTGTTTCTGAAAGTTTAAACTTATGGTTTTCATACAAAAATTATCTTGTGAGCTGTATCCACAATAAGAGATGGAATTCACTATTTAGTTTAAATTTTCTTACAAACTTTAGCTACTAAGTTTAGGTTTTATCAAATCCATCATCACACAAGAAATCATAGCATTTATGTAATAAGTTGGTATCTGGGACACAACTTTCAAGTATTTAGGTTAAACATGTGCATATATCCCCCTCCCAGAAGGTTGTATCAATAAAGATTGAATATATGAAGCAAGGCCCATCATTTATAATTCTATTGATAGACGTCTGTGCACATCCAAGGTCAAACCTAAATCACATCTTGATTAGCTGGTTCACTAGGTGCCACAAAACAACTAAATACATACATTAAAAATGGCCATTTTATCAACACTCAATTTAAAATTCAATCAAACTATTGTTATCAAAATACAAAAATAGCTCCAATATGCACAAACATGTTTACATGAACAAAAGAATTTATTTATTTACTGTACAGCAGAAGGTCAATTAAAGAAGTTATGATAAAGTGCTAAAAATGACTTGTGTTTAACTTTGATGACAACAACTACTTAATTTAAAATTAGATGATAATGTCTCAATAAATACATTTTAATAGTCTCATTTCAACACTGAGTGGTTTTTATTTATGAATACGCAGTAAATAATATGTATTTACACAAAGTCTTCCTAATACATGCACCATTGACATGTTTTAGTGTAATTGCAATTTAAAGAAAAGCTCTACGCGCATATGACGCACAAAGCAGCTTGTTACATGCAAACATTAATGTAATTTTATTGTGTAACATGTGACTTGTGATCACGGGCTACTCACCTTCCACTCGGAATATTTTCGACTTGATCGCGAATATTGTGTCCGAAGGCGACACGGTCATTTCGAAGGCGGTTCCCGTGAGGGTCTCCACCAAAACCTCCATGGTGGGCTGGCTGGCGACCTCTTCCGCAAATCCTTTGGATCTGTTCGACAGTCTCTCCGGGCATCCATGTTGGGACATTTCACACGAGTACCGCACATAAACTATATACGCAACATCGCAATTTATAAATTGTATAAATCAAATAGAAATTAAAATACGGACGCCTAGGACAATCACTTGAGGTGATGACGAACTATAAAACGTTATGTGGCCGATTAAGTTAGGACCTCGAACATATTACGTGAAGACAACTGAGTAAAAAAGCGAAAACAATGAAATTTTCGTGGAATCTAGTCACCTATCTAGCAACAAAATGAACTAAGCTGTAAACTACGCTGAAAAAATACAATTTCCGTGACAATTGTTTTTTTCACGATGGGAAATAATTTTGAATGTAAAAAATGAGCGAATGACGAATGAATCACGATTTCACGAATGAATGATTGTTGTTGTTTTTTATGTTCGCCCCTTCTGGGACAGGCGAGGGCTATTGAGCCATACAGCCAAGTCTTAAGTGAACACGAATGAATGAATGATGTTGATGAATTATAGTTTTTTTTTATTGATCATAAATAGGAAAGGCTAAGAGAAATGGCTCATACTGACATTTCTGCTGTACATAATTTGAAGATCTAAAACTTTTTTTGGCGGCAATCAAAGATGGCGGTTTGGTCATTTATTTTCAAGTCTATGAAAAATAGGGTACTTGCATGAATTTTTTTTCAGTCTATTTTAAAGATATATGGCCTACTTAAACAAAGCAAGAAAAAGAAAAAAAAATATTTTTAAATTAATTAAATAGAGCGTTTCAAAGTTCCTACTTGAGATTTTACCGCCGAAACGCGGCATGACGTCACTAGTTCAAAATTACGCCTTATTAATCAGTGATAGAAATGTCACTATCGTATTGACAGAGTCATGTGACACTGACAGACTGATAACTTCAATATCCAAAAGCGAAATTAAGGTAGAACTGTGTAGAGTTACTTTCAAAAGTTCCAGTAAAGAATCGAAATGCATCTTACGATGCAATTTAATGCAAATTGAATGTATTTTTTATTTTATTTTCGGTTGTAAACTGTTTTGTGTACTAAATAAATTAATTAAAAAACTAAATAAATAATAAACTTCAGAAAATGGAAAATATGCGTTGACTATATATTTTGGAAACTATGGAATTTTTTTTCGTAAATCTTTCACGATAAATCTTTGTTTCCCGAAAAATAAATAAACGCTTTTCTAAGGCTCTATTTTTGAAATATTGATACAATTTCTTATAATAAATTTCATACAAGTACCCTATTGTTAAAAATGGATGGATTTAGCTCAAGAAGATATTATGACATTTCGAGCTGATTTCTTCAGTTTCCTCCAAGAGCTCTGAGAAAGTTCTTGCAACTTGCAAGCTAAAGTACACTGGCTTGCGTTATTAATGTTTAAATGTATCGTATCTTTCCTGATTTCTAATGACATTGAGATATAATCTATCTGTATATATAAAAATACTATTTATGATTACCTATGTAAACCAATAACCTAGTCTCCTGATCCTATCCAAAATTCCGAAACCGCATCCTTTTCATGTTCTTCATCGTTTCCCTACCTTGAAACTAGCAAAATGCGCAAAACGCGCCACGCCTTAACAAAAAAACAGAATATTAAGATAACATTGGTAAATAGCTGGAATCTTATCGAAGAGTCCGTTTGTAATGACGAAATAACAGGCAGTGTAACAGGCTAACAGTTTTTTATTAATATATTGTGAAATAATACGGTACAAAACAAAAAGTAAAAACCAACTCAAAAACAAAACCTGTCTGTTTGTTCCGACTAATCATACAGTTAACTAATCATACAACCGACGACTGGACTTTCACAGGGATATGCCTAGTAGATTTTTAGTTAGTTTTTCCTTAGCTAGTGTTTTATCGCGTAAAAATTAGGTATCTTTTATCAGAGTACAAAACTCTGCAGTGGGGACCGAGAGAAGGTAATCACTCGTGGTGGGGACTATTGATCATATACCACCAAAAATAATATAAACTACAGGTACATCGAAATTTGACCATAGATAGAGTAACTTATTTTCATAATTTGACACTTTTGACAGCTGGCCTGAGCGTGCCGCGAGGTCGCAAATTATTCGTTCTTTCTTGGAGGTTATAAAACAGAAACATGGTGGGTTTTCTTTTTTGGAAATTGTTACAAAATAATAAAAGCGCTATGATGATATTAATTATGATTAAGTGCTTTCAGTTATCATGTATTACAGATCAGGCGTAAAATCAGTGATAAATGTTTACGTATGACGTGTTCAAATATAAATCTCGTCACGCGTCTTGCAATGGTTACTTTAATGTACGATCTTAAATTCACCATTATGTTTACAGACTCGCAAACGCCGTAATGGAGGACGTGCCAAGCACGGTCGCGGTCACGTGAAGGCCGTGAGGTGCACAAACTGTGCGCGTTGCGTCCCCAAGGATAAGGCCATTAAAAAGTTCGTGATTAGGAATATCGTTGAAGCCGCTGCTGTCAGAGACATTAACGAGGCATCAGTGTACCCACCCTGTAAGTAGTAAAACACTTTTTCTTTGTTCTATACTATAGGCATCTTTTGTAGTAATTAAAAATGATGATTAAAAAATTTTCGTGTCAAACGTGATCTGACTACATAAGCTTTGTTAAGATTAGATTCTAGACCCACCGGTTTAAGCTGTGTGATCATCAGAGCAGGACGTGTAAATTTATATGCATATTCTCTTTGGTACATCAAGGACAACTTTCACAGAATAGGTTTCTTCCTTAAGAGGTGAAAATGATATAAAGTTACAACAAAGTCATGTTATAAGACATATTATTTTATTGTATAGGCTAAAATATAATTGTACCCAAAAATGCATTTTAATTAAAGGTTTGAAAAATTGTAAAGTAGGCAAGACAAGTGAATGCTACTCTTCAGAAATTGCCTATTTGAACCCTTTTATCATGAATAACAATTGTTAAATCTTTTCCAGCGTTCCAGCTGCCCAAGCTGTATGCCAAGCTGCACTACTGTGTGTCGTGCGCCATCCACAGCAAAGTGGTCCGCAACAGGTCTAAGAAGGACCGTCGCATCCGCACACCCCCTAAGAGCCACTTTGCTAGGGACATGAACAGACCCCAAAATGCACAGCGGAAGTAAATTTAAGCAATAAACACTTAAGAAATTTAATTAACTTTCATTACTATTATCCCCTCATCACAACATTTCTTTAATTGCTTCTTTTGTAACTAGCACAACAATTTCGCCAGTATCTATGTAGTTGTGGATCTTACACTGGAGTTTGGAGTGGAGTCCAGAATGTCATGGTTTATGTCTGATAAAATTTTGAAGTTAATAATTAAGACAAAGTTACTGTTAGGTTTTAATTTACAGTAAAACTAATTTACATTAGTCATTTAACATTAATCTTCATACACTGACAGATATAAAGAAAAATAACTAAAAATGGAATAATACACAATTTTTTTAAAAGGCTAGAGGCAGCCCTTATTTTAAAAACAAATGATTGAATTCAAAACTTGTTAAATATTTGGAAGTCATTTAGTTAAAAAAATATAAAACATTTTAGATATTTTTGTTTCTTGTGATTGGTACACAGGAGGTACCTACATACATTGACCTACTGAATTGCTTCTGATAAAATTTACATCGCTACCTGAGTTGAAAGATACCGAATTCAATGATAAAAAATATGCTATTGTTTTTCTTTCGTATTGCATGTACAGTCTGAAACATGGTGTTTAAGGTAAAATATTTGGGTAGTTAATAGTTATAGAAAGGATAAAATTCAAAATTTATTTTTATACATCTGAATAAAATTACATTGCTTTGTATTCCATCAAGATACTTGATCCAAGTACATGCCTACTTGAGTAATATTTAAAACTTAGATACAGAAATATACAAATCCATGCAATTATATACTATTGCTGCAGTAAATATGAACACACAATTGTGTAACAACATTCAATGCACTATTTCTGCACTGTCACCCAACAAAGGACTAGATTCAAAATAACCTGCAAGTTGTTGCCCAAGCTTGTACTGGAGCTCTTTACGGTTGGCAGATGCTTAAAACCACTAGTACTCAAAATTTTGCCCACCCATATATAAAATTAAAATTTAGTACAAAGGCATGCCGTGAAACATTTGGGTCATAATCATTCATTAGTCTTCAAAGAACAGGTTCGTTTGGATGAACCCTCATTGTTTATTCGGAACGGTGTCAACAGTGCAAAATGTTCATGTTGCTTTGTATGTTGTACTTTAACATTTTTACTACTTCTATAACATACAGTGCCATACAGAAAAAAAATTACAGCAAACCCTTTATCTTAAATGATGGAAAAAAATAAGTTTACTTTATATCTATAGACTAAAAATTTAAAATGTAATCAGTCATGGCCCTTTGATTCTGTAGATTGTCTGTGGAAACTTGGGTGTTATAGTTTTATCAGTCCCTTCCAGAGCTTGCTTTAGATTCTTTTCAAAAACTTTCTTGGCATCACAGAAGCCCTGCTTTGTCTTGCCAAATGAGTTTGGACCAGCTGAAGTAGGTGTCTCCCTGTAATTGAAATCAATTGTTAATGTTACAAACAAAAAGTCCTTAGTCTGTATTCACCAACTTACGATCGATACTAGATATTGAATACTTTACCGTCCAATATTTCTCATTCTCATACGAGCTTCAGCTGGCATCTCCTCAGGCTCATCATCATCATCGTCATCATTAAATACTGAAGCAATTGTTGGTTTTGGAACTGCAGTGACCACTTTTGATGCACCTGCTAAGCTCATTTTAATAGGTGCACTTGGTTTGGCAAACCCGATAGAGATTTTGCTGATGCGTGGTGGTGGAGGTGGCGCTGGAACTTCTTCATCAGAATCCTCCCAGTCATTAGTCTGGTCATAGGGAGTTCTTTTGTTTTTATCTGGAAAAGTAGAAATATTGAAAATTCTACAACAATCGGGGAACAGATAAGAGTAATAAGATATTTTGAAAAGTAATCAATAGTTTCGTTCTATTACAAAATGAAGAGGGTACTGAGTAAAATAGAAAACTCAAAATTCGAATTGGAGGATTGGACCATTTGCGAATTGGACGAAATGCGCCTGAACGTTATCTTGATATAATAGAAACTAAGCAATCAATACAAAATAAATCAAGACATTTATTCAGATTAACCACAAAACAAACACCTTTATGCCTTTAAACTACTCAACCAATCATCATGAAATTTTGCATACACATCGTCAGGGGTACAGAAAAGGGCATAGGGTGAAGTGTATGCCAGAATTACCACAGGATTAATAATATCACATAAGTGAAACCGCAGGGAGAGTTAGTAAATATTATAGACAGACACCTTGATCCGACTGGACTTGTGTGTATAGTTAATGAACCTTACCCTCATATTCTGTTGTGTCGCGATTCTTCGCAGATCTCTCCGTCGAGTAGTTCTCGCTCCTGGGTGGCGAGCGTCGCCTCCTGGGCGAGCGCGACCTCGATCGAGCGCGCCCACTGGGCCTCTCGCGGCCGCCGCCGTATCGCTCCCTGTGCGGCCTAGAATCATCACGCGCGGATCGAGACGACCCTGCCAATGCGAAAACACTGGCAAAGATAAATAAAAATACATAAAAGATGTAGGTCTACATCTAATTTGGAGATGGTCACTGGAGGGTATTTTTAACACCGTAATTTTGCACTACTGGGAAATTTTAACTTAATCTATTGCCATTCGAATACCTTTGCCGTAGCTGTGGTGGCGCTCGCTCATCTCTGATTGTTTATTATTCCGAAGATTATTATGTAGGTACTCTTTTCCTTTTAGTACAACGGCGCAAATCGAAATCGCAAACACAAATTAACTAGACATAATAATATGTGAAATGTGATCAAGTGATCACTAATGGGCAAGCAACTTTTTCGTTGATCTGTCAGACAGCTGTCGCCTCACGGTTGTCAATTCTGACATGGTTGCCTTCTTTTTCTTCTTCTTTTTTCAATATGGTTTTTTTTTGGTGAAGTTTACCCTCAGAAGAATAACTTCTTCTGAAAGTTTACCCCTTTCGGGGAAGGCAGAAGGAAACTTAGTCTATATAGCCAATACAGTGGTATATTTCTTTTTCTGAAAAGAAAAATTGATGATATTCGATGCTTTACCGGAACTTTTGCCAGCAAATCTTCGCAGTTGAACCTTAATAGGACGCTCTGTGGGAAGTTGTATAGAAAAACGAAAACCTCCCAGCGAACGCCCCATTTCATCGTATTTCACTGTTTCCGCACACTGTTCATCACTAATGGATCACTATAATATGCAAAGTCACACAATATTAATCACGATAAACTAATTTGCAAAACAAAGAAATAACATAGTGATCTATTAGTGATGAACAGTGTGTGGAAACTGAAATAAGACGAGGTTCGTCGTCGTCGTTCGTCGGGAGGTTGTCGTTTTAATATACAACTTCCCACAAAACGTCCTATTAAGGTTCAACTGTGAAGAGTTGCTGCCAAAAGTTCCGGTAAAGCATCGAAATGCATCTCACCAATGTAAATAACATCAGAAGAATAAAAATACCACTGTATTGGCTGTATGGACTTCGCCTCCTTTGCCTTCCCCGTTGGGGTAAACATATGTCTAGTTAATTTGTAGGGGTAAATAAAAAAAAAAAAATCAAAAAAGCAAATGTAGGTTTTTGTTTATTTTTTGCTAATTAATTAATCTAAATAAAATAAACACCTTCGAAATGTTATTCTGTAAACGTATTTCACGCTTTTACCAACCTATCGCTGTTGCTTTGCCAAGGCAATGTCGATGTATATCAGACACAACTCCTGTTATTTCTTTGAGGGATAAAATAAAACATGGGCCAGGTTTGAAGGAGTTTATTGCTGGATCTCCTGTACCTGTTCTTACTGATCGCCCTTACATACCTTACTTGCCGGACTCCATTCAAGATAAGGCGAAGAGGAAGGTTTTCTTCGATGTGTATGGTTGCCAGATGAATTTGAGTGATACTGAAATTGTATGGTCTATTCTTAAAAAAGAGGGTTTCGAGAAGACCGAGGTAGAAGATGAGGCGGATATATTTCTTGTGATGACGTGTGCTATTCGGGAGGGCGCTGAGAGCAAAATATGGCATCGTTTGGACCATTTAAGGGGTTACAAGAAAAGACGCGCTATTTCCAAGTATAGGGACCAGCCAATCAAGATTGGCCTACTAGGGTGTATGGCTGAGCGCCTCAAAGAGAAGCTGATTGAGAAGGAAAAAGCTGTTGATTTAGGTAAGTCTGGAATAGACACAACATTTGTACACTTGTTCGTAAAATAGCTAATGTTGAACAAAGAAATCCTCCCCCTTCCAGTATATAATTTTTTATTTGTCAAACTAACTGTTCCCCACAGTTTCGTCTGCGTTTATTTAGGAGTTCCTGCAGGAACTCCAGGATAAAAAGTACCCTATGTCCTTCCCTGTCTCTCTAAAAACGTGTATGCAAAATTTCAGTTGAGTCGTTGAGGTGTGATAACGTAACAAACAAGCAAACAAACTCACTTTCACAGTTATAATTTTAGTAAGGATGACAACTGAGTGTTAGTAGTAGTCTTATACCTAAAAGATTTCAGTAGCTACAAGTTTTCTCTATAGAAAACTCAATATTTCAATGTTTGTACACTTTTTTTACAGTGGCCGGTCCTGACAGCTATAGAGACTTGCCACGTCTGCTGGCGTTGACGGAGAGTGGTCAAACAGCTGTCAATGTGCTGCTATCACTCGATGAGACTTATGCAGATGTTGTGCCAGTCAGACTCAATCAGAATAATGTTACTGCTTTCATGTAAGTTGTAGATGTTTTCCAGTTATTCAACTGTCCTACCATTCGCATTTACAGTTTAAAGTCAAATCAAATAGTTTTATTCAACATTGACCCATAATGTGGAGCTCTTTTGACATCAATAAAATTACAATGATGATAACAGCAGCCATAAAATATCCGCCCTTCACAGTTTCCTGCCAACAGTGATATTGCAATTAATTATAAATAAAAAAAAATCTCTGTTTTCTTTCAAAATCAACTGACTCCCAGTTAAAAAAGGTACTCTTCCCCTAGTGAGATGTGAGATTTTGTTTAACCTCCTCCCCCCATCCCTTATCTCATGTGAGATTTTTTTCAAATGCAAGAGAGTATATTTAAGTGGAGAAACATTATTTTCTTATTTAATTTCTTTTCTTTAATTCAATTTCTTTAATCTGCAGAGCCCCCCCCCCCCCCCCCCCTCGCTTCCACGTGAGCTTGGGTGAGGTACAGCTTAACCCCCCGCCCCAACACCTAACGTAACGTAAACACCTTTGAGCAAGCATTTTCTCACTAAGCCTGAATTTGGGTTATATTGTATTCAGTAAAAGGATAATAAAAATCGTTTGTAGTTTTCCTTTTAAGTCGGTAAAAAACACAATAAACATGGCATTATGAATATACATTTATTGTGTCCTTAAACCACCCGGCCCATAAAGTAAAATGATGTTTTGTCTTTTTCTTTATTTTGTTTCATTGTGACTTGTGTATTGATAGAATGAAAAATCATTTGAGTCACACTTGAAACGCACTACATAGGTAATCCTTTTTTATTTTATTCAGCTCCATAATGCGTGGGTGCGACAACATGTGCACGTACTGCATCGTGCCGTTCACTCGGGGCCGGGAGAGGTCGCGGCCGGCCGCCTCCATAGTCGAGGAGGTGCGCCAGCTGGCCGGCCAGGGCGTCAGGGAGGTGACGCTGCTGGGGCAGAACGTGAACAGCTACCGAGACCTGTCGCAGCAGACGGAGAAGCGAGACACGCAGATGGCCCGAGGTAAGTGTGACCCGCAACTGGCACTTTCGAGTCTTACTTTCTAGTCGTGGTTAATGGTTTTTGCTTTTTTTATTCTGGCTTCTATTGTGACTGGCAACACGTCAAATTGTGGATCTAACACTGAGAAATTTTATAAATATGCCCAGTGCAATTTTTATTCTTGCTTTGAATTGCCCCTTAAAGATGGTAACAACTGAAATTTAAATTTGGTGGGCGAGCCTGATTGCAGCGCTAGGCGCAAGGACAAAACGGGGTCATCAACACCCAAGTAGTCTGAACTCCGAATATAATTATTTATTATGTTTTTTTAAATTTTATTTGACTATGTGGATGAGAAAGTAAATGTAACAAGGAGATTTCACATTTTATTTACAGGATTCAAAACGGTATACAAAAATAAGAAAGGAGGGCTCAGGTTCGCTGATCTTCTCGACCAAGTGTCTTCAGTAGACCCGGAGATGAGGATCCGGTTTACCGCCGCACACCCCAAAGATTTCCCTGATGAGGTGAGCAGAAAGATGATAAGTTTGGAAGGTTTCATTTCGAGCTGATCTGTCGACTCCCAACAGCCTGGTGGTTAGGTGTAGCATTTATTTTGAAACTAGTGTCAGCTTAGATCAGGTGAAGAACTGCTAGAGCATTTTTATTCAGTGATATTCAAAATGTAGATACTCAGTCGTGTTTTAGATACCACTGTATAAAGAACTGTGTTAGCACCGTTTTTTTAAGTATCTACTAAATTCGACGCAAATAGACGTACCTACATATTATAGCGTAACTAACTGTTTCCCGCGGTTTCACCCGCGGTAATTTCGGAGTTCCCGAGGGATTTCCGGGATAAGCGTACCCTATTTCCTATTCTGTACTTGTGACGACGTGTGTACAAAATTTCATGATGATCGGTTGAGCCGTTAAGGCGTGATGCAAAAAAATACAGGTTCACTCACGTTAATTTCGGAGTTCCCGCAGGAATTATAGAAAGTACCCTATGTCCTACCTACTCTGTATCCCTGACAATGGATATGCAAAATTTCTGATGATCTTTAGAAGCTATTGAGGCGTGAAAGCGAAACAAACACTCACTTTCACTTATAATAGTAAGGAAGTATAACCATAAGTGTTCATCAAACCAAAAAACACTATATTGACGTAAAGTATATTTAAAGTAAGATTTAAAGAAGCGATATTCCCCATCTTTTACAAACTCCTTCCCTCCCCTAGTCCCGCCACGACACAACGGCAAGCCTGGAGGTAGTAGCGGTGTGGGTTGTTGCTGCTGCTGTGTGTATATCGGACAAGACACAGCAGCAACAGCCCGAGAGCCTCCCATCCAACACAGGCCGCCGCCCGCAGTAGTGGCGGGGAGTAGAATGGCGGCGCGTCGCGTGCAGGTGTTGCAGGTGGTGGCGGAGCGCGCCAACATCTGCAAGCTGCTGCACCTGCCCGCGCAGGCCGGCTCCAGCGCGGTGCTGGCGCGCATGCGGCGCGGCCACTCGCGCGAGGCCTACCTCGACCTGGTGCGGCGCGTGCGCGAGGTCATCCCCGGAGGTGAGCGACACTCCACACTCAGCTCTACACTCCACACTCAGCTTCTCAGCTTTACACTCCACACTGAATTCTACGCTCCATACTCCATATTATACTCTGCACTCCATATAACACACTACACTCCATATTGAACTTTACACTCCATACTCCATATTACACTACACTCCATACTCCATCCATATTACACTACACTCCATATTGAACTCTAAACTACACTCCATATTGAACTCTACACTACACTCCATATTGAACTATACACTCCATACTCCATATTACACTCTAAAATCAGCTCTACAGTCTACATTTCATATTACACTCTATACTCCATATTATATACTACACTTCATATTACACTCTTCACTCCATAATATTACACTCAGCTCTACAATCCACACTCGACTCTATACTCCACACTCAAAACTCTAGCAGATTCCATATACCTATAAAACAATAATTCTGTGGCATCCTGTATAACATCCTGTATAACTGTGGCATCCTGTATAACATGTCGTGCCGTGTCGGTTGCACCCCGTATCCCGTATAACGTATTGCCCTGTCCCCGCCTGCCGCCTGCGCCGCAGTGGGCCTCTCCACGGACATGATCTGCGGCTTCTGCGGCGAGACCGAGCAGGAGTTCGGCGAGACGCTGTCGCTGCTGCAGGAGGTCGGCTACCACATGGCGTTCCTGTTCCCCTACAGCATGCGGGAGGTGAGCTGCAGCAGCTATTGGCATACATACACACATACAGTCATGGGCGCGCCGAGGGGGGGGGGGGGGGGACAACTGCTGGATCTTGTTAACATCCCTACTATCTATTTTTGTCTATAAAAGTTAAGAAAAAGAACTTTTTGTCATTTACAATACCTACAATACAAGTATAAATTACTTTTAAAAACAGCTTTTGCATAATTAAAGATTTTACATAATTTACCTAGGTGTTTGATTTATGTATTTGACTAGGTGCTTTAAAAAAATATCTGATTTGCCCCCCTGGGTTAGAACCTGGGTACGCCCATGTATACAGTTCTAGACAGTTGTATCCTGTGTATTTCGGAATTCCCGCAGGATCTCTATATGTTGTGTACTATGACAGTACTATATCTTATATTCCAAGATTTACGAATATAGGTAATAATATGAGATCTATGGCATTCACTCCCGGTCGACCTTTTCACAAAATAAGACTTTGAAGGCAGGTGCAAAGTTCATATAACGCATCGCAACTCATAATAACAGATAAATTCTTACTATTATAAATGTGAAAGTGAGTTTGTTTGTTTGTTACGCTTTCACGCCTCAACTGCTCAACCGATCGTCATGAAATTTTGCATACACGTTGTCAGGGGTACAGAGAAGGCCATAGCTTTTTGTCCTGGAATTCCCGCGGTAACTTCGAAATTGCCGCGTGTAAACCGCCGGGTACAGCTAGTATGGGAATAATATGTTAAAAAGGAAAACTTAAATTTTATACGCTATCATTTCTACATACAATACATGTAATAATATAACCTAGTTATCTATCTATCTATACTATAATAAAAAAAAGAAGCCGCGATTCTGTACATTGAATATTTTTAAGAAAAATTGTAAGGGGGCGATAAAAGAAGAGTAACCAACCACAAAAAAAGAGTTTTAAAAATTCTTTTCTGTCTGTCTGTCTGTTCGCGATAATCTTCAAATCCACTGAACGGAGTGTCATGCGGTTTTCACAGGTAGATTAAGCTTAGTCTGGAGTTACATAAGTACATATAGGCTTTGTTACATTCAAATCGGATACCGGGAAAAAAAGTTGTTACATAAAAACTTTTCGCGCGGGTGAAACCGCGGGGCACAGCTAGTTATCAATAAAAGGAGGTATAATATTCAAAACAATGATTACCTCCGTCCCAGAAAACAACCGCCTACCATCGCTACAAGGACGACGTGCCCGAGGCCGTGAAGAGAGACCGCCACCGGCGCATGGTGCAGCTCTATCGCGCCAGGTGCCACGAGCTCAACGCGCGGGAGCTCGGCCGCACCCACCTGGTGCTGGTCGAGGGGCAGGTGCCCAAGACCGGCCAGACGTGGGGCCGCAACGAGCTCTACCTCAAGGTGGTGTTCGACTCGCAGGCGAAGCCCGGGGACTACGTCGCCGTCAAAATCACAAGCGCCCGGTCCTCGGTCCTAACCGGAGTCGCCCTCCACCACACCAGTATATCAGAGTTCTATAGAGAAAGCAGATGGGGCGAGAATAGAGCGCAGATGTAGGCACGAGCAGAAACGTCATCGTCGCCGTGTGATGTGATTGGTGAACAAATAGTTAGGTAATCAATTTAAAAATAGAATCGATAAAAGAAAACTTAAGTAGCGCCATCTATTGGACTTTTATCACAAAATTTTTGGGCTGGCTTTCGGTGTAAATATACATAAACTTCTTTTTTAATAATGGCGTCTCTGCCAGAATTTCTGAGGCCCGAATATTCAGCCAACCGTCTGTCAAGAGAGATGGAGGCGTCAAGTTGGAGTAGTGTCACTGCCATTTTGCAAATTTAAGAGTTACGTCGCGTCAATTGGTTCGGGTCTCTCTACCGGTCTCATCATTTCTGATTCGATTTCGAAGATAAACTCACTGAGCAAATAATCACTACGTTTTATGAGTCGGCACTTTCATACTAATCGCTGAACCAATCTATGAAAGCATTTTGTGCCAACCTTAACATTGTGCCATGCAATGTATGACGCGGTCATAGAGATTTGGTTAATGATTTCAAAGTTGGTAAGGAAGTTCGCGCATAGATCCATAGTAACTTTTGCTTGAAGGGAGTGTCGTTGGGCTGGATGAGGGCTGGATGAACTAATAGAAAAGCATCGATAAGCATAGATAAGCATTGCTACCTCCATTGCCCTTCTTCAGCGACCACGTTTCAGTACCGTATGTCATCAGTTTTATGATAATGTAATTTACGACTAAGAAATAAAATGTACTTTGGAATGTTAACCCGATGTTTTCTTTTGGCAACGAATACCCGTTTGTGATAGAACTCGCCGCGTAGATCCTGCAGGTATTTATGTATTTAAGCATGGTAAACTACTTTCGTTGTTCTGCGATCCTGGTACTTTTGATAAGCTTATGGAATTAGTCAAATCCGCTCTGTATCAATGGTACTACTTATAAGAGTATCAGTAGTCCCACTGGTAGGTACTACAAATGATACAACCTTGTATATAGAACTAGGCACTGGAAAAAATACAAACAAAAATCGGTTAGGAATTTTAATGTATCCGTCTATCCCACTTATAACGTAATTGTTCGGTTCATTTGATTTGATCAAATCAGAAAAAACTAAATTATAGACAAAATTTCGTTTTTAAGAAACAGAGTTTGCGTTTATTTTGAGTCTTCTTGGTTTATTGTACAATATTTGGTCTGAGGTTTGAATGTTCGGAAGCTTTAGTTCAGAAGAAAACAGCCATTTAGTTGCACGGTCACTTCAAAAGTGCTGAATTTATTATTCAATCATTACAAAATTACATTTTTAACAAAATATAAATATTTTACACAAACACACTCATCGGCCGCTTCCCTTGCCTACTTGCTTCAACTACGTGATAATAAAAAAAACATACAAAACTAATGTTATACACAATCATTTTTACATGAAAATTACACTCTCGTAGGTAATAGTATAATTAGGATAGGTATAATATTTGCTCATAAATCTTAAATCTACATTAAAATTGTGACGAATGGCATCTTATTATGAAAAGTGTAACCAGAAATATAAATAGTTTACCTAAATATTATGTAATTACATCTAACACAGTGTCTCGGTCAAACTAAAACAACATTAGGCAGTTGGCGAAATTACTAATTCAAACAGATAAATGAAGATTACGCGTATTAGCATTGTGTACAAAATAATGTATAGGTACGTTGTCGTCGTTTCTAAGGTTTTACGTAGGTATATTTCTGGTTGGTCTTTGCTTATTAAATAAGTACCTAAGTATTTAAATATTATATTTGTACTTCATTTTGACAAAGTGACTATTGCTTCAAAACATCACACACCTACCTACATAAATCACTGAAGCATTTTTTAAATGTGCTTCTGAAAATACTTCTTGTGCTAAGTAGGTATCTACCTTAATTATTAAAAGGCTTTAGTGTCTTATTATATCTTGTGTATGAAGGTCAAAATGTACCTGATACTTATTATTTTTTGCATTCAAACCAAACTGGAAGCATTCATCTGGTGGTTAATCGCTTTACCGTTAGCCATATTGAACCTTTGCCCCGACAGATTGTCTGAAGACTCCACATGCCCAGAGAGACTCGGAGACGGGCCTTGGGAGCTCCCGTACACCTTCGTGCTGTAACCAGAATCGTTATGAGACTCTCTATCCGTTTGACTTTGAATCTCCGTCAAATTGGTATTTATTGCCAAGGATTGGAGACGGCTGTGCAACAGGCTGTGGTCCGGCATCGGCTTCCTTGTCACTCCAGGTGGGTTCCGGAAGTTGGAGTACATTGACGCACGATTATCGTAGTACCCGCCTCGAAAGTGATCGTTCTGATTCGATATTTCCACTTCGGTGTTTTGGTCCAAATGCTCGCTGTAGCAGTGCGGTATCCGGTCAACTTCCCTCAGTATGTGGTCCTGCATCATCGCATCGAAAACACCGGTCTGGTGGTGGTGCAGCGGGTTCCTGTTCCGCCCCTGAAGAGGTGCTTGCGGTAGCCCTGGCTCGTTGTAATCAAATTGCGGGGGACTAGGGTTGTATGGAGTCAGGGGCAGACCGTTGTCTAACATTTCTCTGTATGGCATCTGATGGTGGATTTGTCTGTTAGGGATTTCATGGAAATAAGCGTCTTTAGGTACCATTGAGCGTAAATCCTGCGGGTAAGGCACATTCAAACTCGGCTGCACTTGGGCAACAGGCGAATGGGATTGGTTGGATACTCTTTCGTAATTGGGCATAGGTAACGTTTGAAGTAAGTTGGAACTCCTCATTGGCCCAGGTTGATTTTTGGATCTGATGGGGTTGTCTTCCTCGTCGCTGCTCTCCGAGTTGTTACCGGTGTCTTTAGGTGGTGCCTGGAAGGTTTTTCTCGTTGGGAACGGTATGAGGTTGTGCAGACTGAACCGTTTACTTTTTGGTGGTTTCTCTTTTAGCACAGGCGCTGGTCTTTGTGGTTGCTGAGGCATCTTCAAAATTCCTGGAATAGGTTGAACTGTTACCGGGGTGAGTTGACTCTCTAGAATTTCGGTGGGAGGAACTCTTCTCGGTACAAGCATTGGCTCTGGAGAATTCACTATCTGCTGAATTTCCGCTTGTGCAACTAATTCTTGAACCGACCTTCTTGGTTCCCTTTCCATTGGTTCGCTTTCTATGTTAAAATTTTCTTGTTTAGGAAGCTTTACATAACCGTCTTGCGATATATCCATAGATTTAGTTTGATTTATTGACATGGCGTTGGAAAGTTCTTTGTCGAGCACAACTCTTCTTCTTATATCGTCAGAAGTTCTTTGTAGTACTTGGCTTCTCCATAAAGGTCCGTTATGAGAACTCTCTACGTGACTTTTAATGTTATCACCATCGGAATCGCTACCTTTGTAATCAGACTGCCTGTAGCTACTGCTCGGTGACTTAGTGTTAGACTGTCGACTAGGAGACACAAACCTATCGCACCTTTGCTCATTCATTGGACCTGGAGAATGAGATATTCTGTTATCTTTCACATGAATTTCCGCAGTTACATTTTGTGAACGACTTTGGTCAGGTACTGGACTAGTGGGAGACGTGACTGGTGATCTCGAGCTTCTACTAGGACCGGCGCTTAAATGGTCACTGCTCATAGAGTTCTTCAGTGAATACCTTTTTCTTGAACTTATAGATCTTACGCTATCTAAACCCTCGGTGCTCCTCGTAGTAGCTTTGCTATCATTCAAATCTTTGGCATGAGTCTCGTAATATTCAGCAGTTTGATTGAAACTTCTAATTAGCTTGTTTACTTTATTCCACTCTTCCGTGTGTGCGTCTAGCAGCTCCAAACTCCTAGTTCTCTTTAATGGTGGAATGTCCAGTGAACCTTTTGGACTGTAATCTAATTTTTTGACTCTCTCAGACGCCCTGAACATCATGCCCCTTGTCAACCAATGCTCTAGATGCTGATGCCTCTCTTTGCATAAAGCTCTTTCAGCTGCTACAAACCTCGTTAACTCCGATAATTGTCCCTGAGTTTTCATCTCCAAATCTGTTACTTTCTGATCTATGCGCTCGTGTGCTCTATCTATATGCTTTTTCAGATCTTTTTTATCTTCGTTTAATTTCTCTTCCATGTGTTTGAAGAATGGAGCGCAATAGCACGTGTAGCCAGCGCCGATAGGACCCTTCTTGATGTTCCCCGCTAAGTCCAAGTAGTACTGCTCGCCTTTCTTGAGGGGTTCGGTGGGTAGCGAGCTAAGCCTCGGCTTAGGGAAAAACTTCGTGTCAGGGTAGTAGTGGCAACCGTAAGGAGACCATTGTACTTGCGGTGGTTTTTCGAAATGTACATTTTTCTTCACTTTATTTTTAGGTTTCTCTTTCTTTTTACCGTCGTCCGGCTCGTCTATCGTGCGCTCTTTGCTTTTGTCTCTATGCTTCTCTTTTTTCTTGGGTTGTTTCGCTACGGGCGTGTTGAGAATATTGATTATTTCCTCCAGACCTTTTCTAGTGGCAATATCTCTCGCCGTTTCGTCTTGGTGATTCTTCAGTGACTTGTCGCATCCGGCTTCGAGCAAGATGCGCGTTAGTTTCCTGCGTCCCATCGCGGCCGCGATGTGCAGGGCGGTGTCGCCGTTCTTGTTTTGCTCGGCGACTTTGCACTGAGCCGAGATGAGGATGCGGGTGACGCCCGCGTGGCCGTAGCGAGCCGCCGTGTGCAGTGACGTGTCGCCGTACTGGAATCGAGAGGGTGGATTTGTTGAAATGATCGATCTGACTATAACAATCTGAGTGTGTGTATGTGTGTGTGTGTGTCTATGTGTGACGTCTGTCCTGGGTCACGAAACGCGTGTCGTGTCACGTTTGAGAACATTGACATGTTATATAATAGACTTTCTTTACAAAGTAAAACCTACGTTGTTTTGGAGATCCGGCGGGGCCCCAGCGAGCAGCAGCTCGCGGCACGACTGGTTGTGCCCGTTCTGGCAGGCGAGGTGCAGCGGCGCGAACCCGCCCGCGTTGCGCGCGCGCAGCTCCGCGCCCGCCGCCGCCAGCAGCGCCACGCACCGCGAGTAGCCCTTCCACGCCGCCTCGTGCGCCGCAGTGTTGCCGTGCTGATGGCAGAAACCAACGCACTGATTTTAGGGAGAAGCAGGGAGCAACATTGAATGTTTCTTGCAAGTTGTACTGCCAGAACTATCGATAGAACTGGGTGGAATATACTCACTTTTATACGTAAGTTCGTGTTTCCTAAAAGAACAATTCTACACAAACACCAAAGAAGCTGGACTTTTGATAACCCAAACCCGACATAAAAATATAAAATGTAGGTATTTAATGAATTAATTATGCTGGAATTGATATGTTTAAAACATCGGCGTGAATTATTCTTAAAATAATGCGCGTTGGTGAAACATAAATAAGACTTTCAATAAAAAATTGTTTGAATAACACGCCATGTTATGTAGTGTTTCAAATATGTACTTAATATAAAAAAAATGCGGAGTGTCGTGGAACACTCGGTTAGAACGAAGTTTCTGCACCTCGTAGTTCCGAGTTTCGTAAGCTAATCGTTCCAAAAACCATTAACCAATAAGCGCGCTCCTATGACGCCGTGACGGAAAATTTCTTTCACGCTAGAAATCCCAGCCCCCTTCCGTACCGTGTGATAAAGAACTTCGTTCTAAAAAAAAAATATTTATTTCTATTTATGAATTTTAACGGTACCTACTTATACTTTTCTATAATATACGTATAATAGAAGCCTTAATATATGCGTGGTGAGTGTTTCTTTTATTTATTTACCTACTAAGTAGCTGTTGTCGCGTTAATTTCGGAGTTCCCGTGGGAATTCCGGGATAAAAAGCATGTCCTTCTCTGTACACCCGAAAACGTGTATGCAAAATTTCATGATGATCGGTTGAGCCGTTAAAGCGTGAAAGCATAACAAACAAACAAACTCACTTTCGCATTTATAATAACACCAATGTTATACCTACTGGATTTGCCCACTACTTTTGTTATATCGTCATTAGTGTAGTAGAGTTTTTCTTTTAACTTTAATTCATTAAATTCCTGCGAGTCTACGAATTAAATTTCTTGTTTTTATTTTCCACACACTCACCACAAGGTCCTGCTTGTTGGGGTCGGCGCCGTGCTGCAGCAGCAGCTGCACCACGTCCACGTGCCCGTCGGCCGCGGCACGCTGCAGCGCACTGCACCCATTCTGCAGCAAGGCGATAACAGATTTTATCCACCGAGTCAATGAATCTCAACACAATAACTTTGTCTTAAAAATTGCAATGCACTGCACCCATTCTGCAGCGAGGCGGATCCACCGAGTCTATATGAATCTCAAATTGCGATTAAAATTTTTGAAGTATAGTAATCTGCAGTAAAGTAGAGGAAGGCAGATTTTATCCACTGCGTCTCACAACTCGTGATTAAAAATTATGATGTAGGTAAGTAGGCACAGTCAACAACGGATGTTATCTATATCTATTCAAATAGTTCTACGAGCACACTCCCTAAAAAAACATACACATCTACAGCCGAACATAGAACCTCCTCCTTTCTGGATGTCGGTTAAAAACCAATAACATACGACAACATGCGATCTAGATAGTATTAAAACTATTCTCAGCATCGCAGGCCTCAATATGAACTAAACATAAATTTGTATATCTTTTTCTATCTGTATATCTTAACTAGTGTAGGTACCTATTAAATACAGATATTTTTAAATAATGAAGTACAAAACAAAAATGAACTAAGTTTATGAAATAAATGACTCCATAAACTAAGTTGTAATGGGTAAGTACCCACTCGTAATTCCACCTTCATAGCTAAAACTGTTGACATTTTAACAGGCTTTATACTGAGAAAATTAATTAAAAATATCCCGATAAACGTGGGATATAGTCAGCGGAGTCGTTGCAGTAAATCATAAGGACTTGCAGCACCGGTCGTCATCAGGCTAAAGTGAATTGTTAAAGAAAAAATGCGGCGAGCGACAGAGATATAAAAAAAAAAACATGGAATAACAATTTTATTTATAGCAACCGCGTATTATGGGTCATTTCTGAACGAATGGTCTAACGTTTTGTAATCAACGGTCGAGAATGGGTGTGGTTAGAGTGGCCATTTATCTACTATAGATATAAATCATCACGTTACTTCAGTTTAATTGAAGGAGAAAAAAAGAGCTTAGATATTATCCTATCCTATTATCCTAACCAAAGACATTATAAGAGAAAAGACAAACAATACAAACTTTTACTAGGTATGCAATCCACGTTAACCAATTTTTGCGGGGGGAATGATCGAAATAAAAACCAATCACATCGTTGCGACGCAATCAAATACCAGTCACCACAAAGTATTAGCATGTACACGTTGTCTTCGATGAGTTTTCCAATCAATAAATTGGTTTGATTTTTAACGGGTCGCATTGTAACACAAAAAGCTTCAATTCTTGCTAGTGTGCACTCTGATACTTGCACCATTTTTCTTCTTCTATAGGCTATCTGGATAACGGCTTTTCAATTACATGCACACAAAACTTGTGACATTATCTTCGGAACTAATTAATATATGATGTCCGTTTTACAGTTTGCATAATTTTATCGCTCAGTTATTATCATTTTGCAATATAAATGCAAATATGACAAATATCAATATAGTTATAAACGTTATTTTTCGCATGTCCTCATTAAGTATATAATATTTATTTTATTATATTAAGTTTTTGTTGTATATTTTACCAGGCTATCGTAAAAATAAAATATTTTGTACCTACTATCTGTAAGCGTTAAAAAGACTTCAACGCGTTAAACATTTTTCATTTCTCGGTCTGATGCCGCTTACGATACCCGCCTAGTCACTGCTTAGGGACATTAACTTCGCTTTAATTGCTTTAGTTAAGACATAATCTCGGCAACATCTGTTAAGGTGAGGACTGAGATTAAAGTGACTCAGCCGCAAGATCGCCAGTGAAATGTACATTGCTCATATATCCCCTAAAGTACCTAGGGAATCTAATAAGCTTTGATATATTTTAGATATATTACTACATAATATGAACAGAATCTAAGGAGATCTATTGAAGGATCCATTCAGTATTGATTTCTCGTCTCAAATACATAGAATACAAATAAATAACATTATTTTTTGGCGTAAGGAGTCAACGCCCCTTTTTATTGTATTTGCCAACGTGCCAACAGATCAAGTGTAATGGTCATTCACCCGCGTAAAACTACGTTTCTATTTAAGGTTTTCTCTGCGATTCATCAGTGTTCCTTTTTTAATTTATATTTTATATTGTAGTTACATGAAGCATGAACTATCGAGAGCTCGGACGAGTTGCTCATTTAAAAATACACCCTGTATACAGAAACATAATTATGCGAGTATAATATGCAATATATGCTTCGGGGGAATGATAGTAAAAAGTTTTTAATAAAATTTTATGTGTCCATTTGCTGCAACTGGTTCGATCATTGCCATCACATCGAAAGACACTTCGCATTACATAATTATCTATCGATATATATCTATACGTACACGTACGCACGTATGTACGTTGTGACAAATTCTACTCCATACTGGGCAGATATATTACTAGCAGTTCCCCGCGGTTTCACCCGCGTTAATTTCGGAGTTTCGATGGGAATTCCGCAATAAAAAGTACCTAACTTATTATATTATAATATATTCAGACTATATAATCTATCTCTGTACCAAATTCCATTCAATTCCGTTCAGCCGCTCTGGCCGCTGGCGTGAGTTCATTTATCCATCCATCCAAAGTTTCACATTTGTAATCTTAGTACAGATGTGTATCTACCTACTGCAAGCTACTGAATTGGACAGTGATTCCTTGTGAAAAACATTTGGTATTTGCATATGTTTAATGTTTATCCGTATGTCAGAACGTGCACCACGCAAAAAACTACTGGAGTAAAACCTTGAGGATGGATGATATGGCTCGACCGCCACCAAAAGGGATGTTTTCCGCCGGGCGAGGTGTTAACCATATTTACAACTAGCTAGCACCAAAAACATTTTTCATGTAAAATGCCAAGACGAGTCCATATGACGGGCACTGTTAAAAAGTTATCAGATCTCATGTAGAGTCAAGCTTATAACTCTACACACCCTAACTCTACAAGGCCTAAAACTCTACACCTTAGTCAGAATATGTGATTCTGTATATATATGAGTATGTATATATGTGTATGTATATATGTGATCAGAATGTGTGAATACCGTGCCCCCAGATCGTCTAGATTTTTTGCAAGTTGCATAAACTGCTACAAATGTACCTACATAAATGTGCATTAGATACAGTAAACAAAATGACACAAATTGAGGTCTGGAACGACAAAAAAGAGATTTGCTTCTATAAAGTAGGATACAGTTACGAAAGACCGAAGCAATCATAACGCAATAATGTTCGTACAGAAATAACCTGCCATATTTGTCGACTGCAAAAATATTACGAAATAGTTCATTGCAAATAAGACTAATACATAAGTTTTAAAGTATGAAATATTACGTCATAGACGTAGACATTAAGTCGCGAGTGTCTATTAATTAACTATAATCGCAAAGGGCATAAACTCAGCGATTTACTAACCTTTATACACATCAATAAAATTGAAGTGTCTGTTTATAATTACAAATAAACAGTTGTTCACTCAATTCGTACGAAAATATATTATACGGTACTAAAAAAACAATTTTTAACATTTTTCTGTCTCTCTATCTGTCTGTTTGTTCCGGGTAATCTTTGAAACGGCTGGACCGATTTTAACGGGGCTTTCACTGGAAGATAGCTGATGTTATAAGGAATAACTTAGGCTACTTTTTATCCCGGAATTCCCGCAGGATCTCTTAAATTAACGCGGGTGAAACTGAGTGGCAAAGCTAGTTTTTTTTTTATAGTTATAGTTTTATAGTTTTTTTTTTTAGTTTTTTTTTTATATTATTAGTTTCCTTGTGTTTTCCTCTTCTGCTGTTACTCCCGTCCGTGCGTGACAACGGGCTGCCAACTGAAAACCAGCGCTAGGTGTACCCGCACCTAGCTAATGCTGAGTTGGTGACCCTTTCGGCAGAGCATGCAAGAAAACTTGGGTTTTGGTTTTAGATTAAGTACTTCTTTAGTGTTTGTTTATTATTCTTGTGTGTTTTGCAGAAATAAATTTTATTCTATTCTATTCTATTCTATTCTATTCTATTCTATTCTATTCTATTCTATTCTATTCTATTCTATTCTATTCTATTCTATTCTATTCTATTCTATTCTATTCTATTCTATAATATTAGTACCTAAGGATGTAGGTAATGAATATTAAAATTTACAAATTACTACTATTTCAATAAAGCATCGCTTTTTGACTTCGAAATTTTTGGCCAAATGCTAAAATGGTGTTAAGTCTGTCAAACCAAAAATTTTTCGCCAAAACAAAAGAGCGCAATATTTAACCAAATAGATAATAATAATAATAACGGATAGGTACTTAAAAAAAATTCCCTCCTAACGTCCGTTGAAACCATAAATTAAAGTGTAAAATTAATGGCCGAGTTAATCTTGTTCCGTAAAAGAGTCATTAAGCATTAAAACACCAAAACCAACAAAAACACAAACAGGTTGGATACCAATTAGAAGTCTGATAAAAAGGCTTTAATATATGCCATGGAACGTGTAAGCCATATTTACGTAAGCCCGCTTTATAGGTAAATCATTACCTAGCTCTCACAATGTAGGGTGAAATTACATGAATATATAAACTACATTGATGTACACTGGTGTAATTTGAAACAAGAGACATTCTAGCCCTCAGTAATAATTACATCAAACAAGTATAAGTAATAAAATATACACGCAAGTTACTTAAAAATGCTGATAAATCTCAGATATAATCTCAACAAAGAACGAAGGCTTACGCACCCTGAAAGACCTTTGTCGACGTGTCAGCGACAATGCAAAGAAAAAAAAAACTTACAATACAGCCGAAAACAGAACCTCCTCCTTTTTGGAATTCGGTTAAAAGGGGGTTCTGAATAAACCTTTTTTTATAAATAACTAGCTGTTCCCCACGGTTTCACTCGCGTTAATCTCGGAGTTCCCGGTTAATTTCGTGATAAAAGTACATAATATCTTGTCTTTTTCTGTATCCATGACAACGTGCATGCACATTGACTGTTCATTGGTTCAAGCGTTAAAATAGAAAAGGTATCTTTATATCGTTAACACCCGCGTCAACAAGTTCCGAAACAAAAAGCACCCTATGACCGTTTCTGAACCTCTGACAACGTGTGTGCAAAATTTCATGACGATGGGTTGAGTGGTTAAGGTATAAAAGCGTAACAAACAAACAAATAAACACATATTCGCATTTATTATAGTAAGGATCCATTATAATCCTAGTTGTGCCCCGCGGTTTCACCCGCGTTAATTTCAGAGTTCCCGCGGGAATTTCGGGATAAAAAGTACCCTATGTGTTAATCTGATGTATAAGCTATATTATTGTAAAGTTTCATTTAAATCCATCCAGTAGTTTTTGCGTGAAAGACTAATAAACATCCATCCATCCATCCATCCATTCATCCATCCATCAATCCATACATACTTACAAACTTTCGCGATTATAATATTAGTAGGATTAACAGCTTCTGACATTTTATGATGCATAAAATCAGAATGGTTGTTGACTATAGAAAAAAAAAATTTGACAGATCAAAAATGTCCAACGTGGTATAGGATTAAATTATCATAATAAAATATCATAAAACATCAACTACGCAAAATAAATGTCTGCATTTAATACTGGTACCTACACTTAAATCTGTACCGTGTGTCGTAGTCGTCCAGTAAGAGAAATATATTAAAAAAAAAAACTGCCAACCGACATCCGAGCACCGAACAAGAGGCTTTCGGACCGGTCTCGTGTAACCGAACTAGTTTTTTAATGATCGTTGCCTTTCCGATATGGGAAGGCTCAGTTGCGCTTAGATGACAGCAGATAAAAATATGTGATACTTGAATAATTAATTGTTAAAGTTTCTAAACGCAGACGCTGTTGCCTTTTTTTAAAAAAGTTGTTTTCAGTTTAACAACGCTAAACTAAATGCAGGCTGCAAACGAACCAAAAAAAAACCCACATAAGTTCAAAAAAGGAATAGACATTAGCATGGGCAACCCAGTGTTTTGGCGGGAATTGAAGATGGCGGTTTCGTCATTTATTTTTGTGACGACAAAAAATGTTTGAAGGGGATTTTGTTGTGTTTCTTGGTGCTATGTAGGCCAATAATTTTTTCAGTGGCTGTTTTTATACGTTTGTGCGCAAGAAGACAATATTATGTATTACGATAAAAATTTTGAGCGGATCTCTTCTTTGCCCTCCAAAAGCTCCGTGAAAAATTTTGCAAACTATAGCATCATGGCTTGCGGAACACGTATAACGATGCTTATAGATGTACCTACCTATACATTTATTTTACTTGAAAATAGCTAAATGCAGTCCATTTTCTTTGACAAGAAAAAAAAAGCATGGGCAATTACTATACTGCTACTGGAGGTGAATCTAAGGACATCGAACAAAATTAAATTATAGCTAAATTTATCTAATTATAAAAATAACGGTAGGTACTTATTTTGTTTATAAATAAAAACAGTGAATCATAAAAAAAAAATAAAAGAGTTTATACCGTTGATTACGTTTTATAACCATATGATGATGATGATTTATCAAATTGGATCCGAGCGTTTTACAACCGTCCGTCGGTCGGTCGCTACTGGTTTAACTTTAATTGCCGACAACTCGCTGATTGTAATGACGTTATTACACGTTCCCATTCAATTCACTCGGACGCAATTCTGTCCCTACTTACGAATGGGTTGGCACTTTTAAAACGTATCAATGCCATTCTGCGCGGCAAAGAATAATGACTTACTACGTATAAAGAAGCGACACTCCGTCCACTGCCATACCTTCCCAGTTCCCGCCACGACATAGCGGCGAACCTAAGTTGATAGCGATGTAGGCCGTTAGAGCTTATCTAAGCTAAAATGACGCGCCCCTCCATCGAGCATTCGCACACGCTCAACCGTTAAAATATCGATACGACACATATAAATCTGGTCTTGCCATTCGTCCTCAGTTGCCGCATAGTGTCGCCGCAGTCACACTATTAAAGAGATATTATCAATACATCATATCGCACCTCTAAAACTGCTTATTGAGAAGTGGGGCGTGTCATTTTATTTAAGACAAGCTCTACTAGTATGTGTGTTGGAACCACTGAACAGAAAATAACAGATAGAAAGGACATCAACTTAGTTTATTCATCACGCTCTAAAACATTCATTACCGTAAAGAAATGTATTAAACGCGTTACGGTTATATTTTTACTTAATCACTGTTTTCGAAATTCGCAGTTTTGGCAATATTGTGGTAAATATACTTGGGATGGCATCAAAAGAAGTTTCAGGCAAGTTAGAACATTTGCTCTAACTTCCTCTGCAACGGTAGCGCGCCTGTCCCGCCTACGTCATGTCCTCTCTAGTTAATTTATTTACTCTGTGGTTGGAAATGTTGGATAGTATCAACTCGAATTTTGAACCTTTTCCCCGCCGCTCGCCGCGCCCTGACGCGAATCCTACGCCACAGCCACACGCACACACCCTGCAGTCTTGCACTTGTGCATATATGTACAAGCCGCCCGCCTGTAGTAGTAGAAGTTATGCAAATAATTTTTTTCCCTTGTATGGAGACTGCAGGAGTGTCATAGGTGTGCCCACTGTTTCACCTGCATGTTGAATTGGAATGTTTCATTATTAATATTGTAAAGAGAAAATATTTTATTTTTTTTATGTTCGTTAGTTTCCGAACGAATGTTTTAAAGTCAAGAGAGAACCGTGTCAAACAAATTGTGCTGGCGGGTTTTCGGCTACCGTGCGTGGATTCCAATTGATTCCAACATAATGCCATTAGATGAATATTAAAAACCCTTAATTACCGTTTGAAATTCGAATATGGTAAAGTAATAATGTGCGCTCAGTATCAGATTGCTGTTAAAATTTAAGTTTTATGTTACAAACCAACAGATTAAATGGGGGATTCTTTCGTGATATTATTTAAAAAAAATGTTTCCGAATATCTTTATAATTTATGTGAAACCTTTTATAGTCTATTAAAAATACTTTATTCACTATACCACACTTACTATACATCCGAATTGATCTTATTGATAACGATATTTCTAATAATTCTGACATTAAATCAGCAGTGGGAGTGACGACTAAATGAAGGAAATATTTTATGTATTCTTCCTAGAATACATAAAATATTAAAGGATTAAAGGTGACACAGGTAAATGTGGTCAGAAACAAACATGCAAACAAATCTTTCGTTTTATGATAAACACGTAAGTTTTAAGAGCAATGTGACCCAGCGGGGCTAAGATGCACAACACGATAAAATTATATCGAGCCATTTTATCGATTCTCGTCGACAAAACCATACAATATGTCGACGAGAATCGATAAAATGGCTCGATAAAATTTTATCGTGTTGCGCATCTTAGCTCCCCAGGAAATTATAGGTAGGAGGTATTCCTCGACCTCCTCCCGCCCAAAGTACCTACGGCTACGTAAGAAAGATTGATCTAAATTGGATACCGTCATCAAATTGTACTCCGTTATTAGTAGTATCTACTTTGGTAGTACCTAAAGTTTGCCAAATTTAAAATATACGTAATATTAATTGTTTATATGGTCACAACGGAATGTCAATATTAATATAAATGACGTTATTATTTATCGATAAATTTAAGGAAAGGACAGCAATCGGTATTAATAATTATATCCGCTCGCACGCCGAGGTGTAGCTTAATGAAATATGACGTCGGCAACTCGTATCCACTGTAATCCGAGTGGTTAAAGCTCAGTTTTCTTTGAAAATAGTATAGGCATTAATTTATCGCGCGATCAATTTGTACGCCACGGGGTGCCATTTCAATATTATCTTGCGTCCGTGCCGGTGCTACTTGTTAAGTATGGGCGGGCTTCATGTGAAACGGCGCTATCGTGTCATCATATCAGCCGAAAGACGTCCACTGCTGGACACAGGCCTCCAAGGATCGCCACAACGACCGGTCCTGCGCTTCCCGCATACAATGGCGCCTCGCGACCTTCACCGAGTCGTCGGTCCACCTTTTATCACGTTGTACCACGCTGTCTTGCGGTTTGTGGTCACCCCTCGAGAACATTCTTGCTGTCACATCACAGCGTGACGTCAAACGTCAAATTTAAAAATAAAGTGTCGCGCTGATTATTTTAAAGATTACGATTAAACGCTTATTTAGAAAATAACGTTGCCTCATATTTACAAATTGTAGAAGTATTAAGTCGCATGTATTTTGTAAGTAAATATACAATAAAGTTATTTCATTTCATTTTCATTTCAATGTTGTTTAACCTTTGTCCGAGAAATTAAAAAAAAAAAATATTTGATTTTTCACAATTCTGTTTTGGTAATGTCAAAGTAATATCGTACAAAAGTAGCGCGATCGGCCCCCTGCCCTATCTTATTTTATGAATTTCGTGATGCCCGTTCAATTTTTAGTGCAGCTACGTTTTATCTATGGTTATTCATGTCTGAAATAAAAATTATATTATTACTAGCTGTCCCCCGCGATTTCATCCGCGGTAATTTCGGAGTTCCCGCGGAGGTTGCGGGAAAAAAGTACTCTATGTCCTTCAGTTCCCGAGGGAATTCCGGGATAAAAACTATCCTATCTTTTAAGTTGGACCATATTATAAACGGTTGCAAAATTTTATCAAAATCCGTTCAGTAGTTTCGGAGTCCATCGCGGACAAACAACGTGACAAGTGATTTATATATATTAGAAGATAAACAAAAAAAAACACTGTTGTAGATTATTATTAGAGGTACAAATAAATCTATGTACGCTTGGACACTCTTATGTCACTTCATATCTAATCCAGGTACCATGGTATGGTACCATGGTAGGCATATTTTATCAGTTAGGGTTATTAAAGGTACAAAATTCAATTGGGTATTTTCCAGGGTATGAAAATCAAAATTCTAATAAGTCCGTCCGAAAATGAAAAAATTTAGACAAGTATTTTTTGATTTTTCAAATTAATGAAAATAAACACAGATAAAGCGCATTAAAGTTTAGGGTGGGGGACTCGTGACGTCATTATTCAGTATAAGCTCCGTGCAAACTGCACCGGGTTGTGAGTTGTAACGTCACGCGAAATTTCAACTCATTGTGTCGCCGTTACCTTTTGATTACGTAAAAAAAGAAAATATACGTGTCCAATATTTTTTATTACCTATTCTATACGACGTACTAAAAAAAAAAATTAGTCAAGTAGGCAATTATCTATTATAATTATTAGTTATCTGATGGGAGACGATTTAAAAAAAATATTACCTTTATTGTCTGTGTAAATATAAATAATTATTGTACAAATAGTTCTTTTAGATATAAATACGAATGCAAAGGTCATATTGTCATTGGTCATTTGTCATCTGGCGTAACAGAAGTTGTTCGGAAGTGTGTAACCGCAAGATTTTATTTTTCAAATTGCTCGTCTTCATGTTGTCTGTTATGAATGTCTGCTTGTAGAAATAGAACGTGGTATGTACCAATGTTTTTCAAATTTCGACGATCGGCTTGGCGTCCTAGTGGCTCGAAGAGGTTCGATTCCTGGTGGGGTAGACTTTGTTTTTTGTTTTATTAATATCTACCGGATTCCACAGTCCAGTCTGGGCGTATTTTCGTAACTATATGCCCGTTAACTGCTATGTTTACACAAGTATTATTATAGTTATTATTGAGTGTCCAAGATTACATAATATTGTATGAATATAATATGTAATCTTGGACACTCAATTATTGTATAGCTTATTATTGTATAACTCAATTTTGCATAATTCCGGTATTTTTTTCTATTGGTACACGGGTAAGAAATGCTTATACCGGCCAGTGAGGTAACGTTAAAGTTCGTCCTTAGGTATCTTACACTCTGTAAAAATTTGCACCCTGTAAAGATTTACACCCTGTACAAATTTACACCCTATAAAAATTTACACCTTGTTCAAATTTACACTCTGGATACCAGTAACGGTGGCTGCTTACCTCGTCAGTGGCGTCGAGCTGCGCGCGCGCGTCGTGCCGCAGCAGCAGCGCGAGCCGCGCCGCGTCCCCACGCGCCGCCGCCTCCAGCACCGCAGCGCCCACATCCATGCGGTATCACACCATCACTGTGAACGGAACAAAAACAGTTAAAATTTCCATAACACACAGTTCAAATAGATCCCACAGTAAGCTGTAGGTCATGGAAGTCAAAGAAAAGATAAATGGACATTAACTCAGTTGAAAACAAATGAAAACCAGTGTCATCGGGAGATTTTCGTACACAAAACTATTCATGGCGCACAAAAACAAGTTTTCTGTGACTTCCGCCAGGTGGCGTCAATGATTAAGAACTAAAAGGTTCATTGAATGCGAACTTTTAGACCGACACAAAGCGTTTTGCCTCCATTGAAATATACATTCAACTATTTACAACAAAGTAGGTAGGTATGCTAAATTCCTAATATTTCAGTTATAAATAAATTAATATTAATTAAGTTTACGAAATAAATTTCGTCTGAGTAACATACTCGTAAAATAGTGTATTTGAAAATCACACTACAATATTCCTAGCATGATTAAATTTAAAACCGTTTAAAATAAATTAATTGAGGATTATATATAGATATTAAAAACAAAACAAAATGTTGTGACGAAAGTATCTACCTACCTATGTATATAAAGAAGAAGTTAAAATCTTGGCAAGGGTAAAATCAAATCCGTGTTTTTTTATTGTATTTACCCCTTCCTAACATAAGTCCACACAGCTGAGTCTTTTCACTCTATTTTTTTTTTAAATACATAATTTTGCAAACGTGATTTATCTGAAGTCGATACTTTGATACCTTTTTTGGTTTGGCACCTTCTTATTGACTAACTTTTGACACTGATTACTGTAAAGAAGCGAGCGTGCCCGCGAGCTAGCACCGCACTATTGTCTCAACTAACGCTCGTCGGGGGTTCAACTTGAGTTGTAACCTACTGTTGACTATATGTAACCAAGAAGGTAAGATATCGATTCTTTTTAACTAGCTCACGAGACTACGACTCGTGCATGAGCGGCAGCGATTTTATTTACGTCCGCACTTTATCTTTTCATGATTTTTGAGTTTGGATTGACCAGTAGGTCACTACATGCCTACCCGATAATCAAGAGATTCCGGATTCAACTCCCAGTGGGCTTGGACTTTGATGAACACAGGATTCAGGATTCCACTTACTAATCTGAGTGTGTTTATACTATATCTATGTATATCTATAGGTATGTAACATAGTATGTAGTATATCCCACGTGTTGCCTGGTTTCCAAGATGCAAGGTTGTAATAGAAATGAAATGAAATTAACTTTATTCGATACGACAACCGTTAGTATGCAACAACAAAAAAGAAACACAAACAGCGTGTCGCAATGAAAAGGCAACCAGCTCAGCATAAGTCAGGAACCGTTGGGGGCCCGACGCTGATCTTCCGCTGGTGCCGCATGAGGCGTTACAGATGTGAGCGAAAAGAGAAAACTTAAGTTATATTAATTCTATACGTAGGTAATCTCGAACCATGTTAGGCAATTACTGTAAACAAAAATAAATCGCAAAATTAAAGTAATAAAATATTACTTACATAAATAAAATGACAACTGTGTGTGTGTGTGGTGTTATCACTTATCGGTGTGTTGATTATTATTTATATTTATATTAAGATTATATATTTATATTAAGATTATATTATATTATTTATATTAAGACGACCCGTTTGGCGCAGAGGTCACCATGCCTGCCCGCTAATCAAGGGGTTCCGGGTTCGATTCCCGGTGGGGGTGGACTTTGTGTGATGAACACAGGGTTCCATTTTCCAGTCTGGGTGTGTTTATTTATCTATAGTATAATATATAAGGAATTCTATGTAGTATATACCATGTTTGCTTGGTTTCCACGACACAAGCTAATAATAGCTTACTGTGGGATCAAGTAGATCTGTGTGTTGTGATGTGGATTATTATTATTATTATTTATTTTAAAACGCTCAACGCTCATCGCCTTCAATATAACAGAAGCCCTTTAACGATAATTCTGAACAATAAGGAATTATTCACGGCTCACCAGCCGCCCTGCCCTTCCGCTTCGGAACTGCTTAAAGACGTTTCCTTCCCAGCTGTTTGATGGACAGATGAATGAATTTCTTTTTATTTATTATATATCACACTCATAGCTAGTACCTACGCACGTATTGTTTACATTATGCTCTGTTAACCACGTTGTAGTAACCGAGGGAGTTTCTATTGATCTGTCAATATAATCTTAATTTAATATTATAATATAAATGCGAATGTGAGTCTTTTTTGTACAATTGATCATCATGAAATTTTGCATACACGTTATTAAGTAAGAACGGAGTAGGACATAGGGTAGGTACTTCCTATTCCGAAATTCCAGTGGAAACCTTGAAATTAACGTAGATGAAACCGCTGGGATCAGCTCGTAAAACAACTAGTTGTTTCCCGCGGTTTCACCCGCGGTAATTTCGGAGTTCCCGCGAAAATTCCGGGTTACAATATAGCCGGGTTACAACTTACAACTAACGTGGGTTTTTTATTGGTAAGATAATTTTCAAAATCGGTTCAGTAGATCCACAGATTACGCCCTACAACCTCACAAACACAAAGTTCACTTCTTTATAATATCTATCAGTATAGATAAAATAAATACCTACGGATTCAGTCAGCTATCGCTAGAGTCGTTGGAGAGCCCACAAACAAACTGTCATCGAAATACCTTCTTCAAAGGCACGCGGAAGACGCAAACGACTTTATTACAGTTGCCAATAAAGTATAAAACCGATGGGAAGAATGTTGGCAAAAACAATGAAGAAGCTATATTTAAATGACGATGGGTTCCATTATGAGCAGTGAGTCGGCGGTATTTGTGGAGGTACTCGACACTCGTATGCATAGCCTTAAGTATAGGTGTTGCTTCAATAATATAACTGTTGGGAATATTAAGTCATTTATGCAAATGTACGCCAAGAGCGGTCGGTGGGTTGTGGTGTGTTTGGTTATGAAACTTGCGAGAGTGAGCTTTTTGTCATATTTAACTATACTTGTCTTATTGTTACTTACTGCATTCACATTTTGATATTTATGGTGCCAATGTATACAATTCAACGTCACTCAATAAGCCTTGGGCCCTTATTGAGTATGACCATAACACGCCGCGTTAAGATAACGCGCCACAAAAATTTTCTTTCCCTCATAACCAAAGAAGTTTAACTCCTACAAAATACATTTATCTACAACGTTTCTTAGGGCATACAAAAAAATAATTTCTAATATTTTTGCATCTAGAACGTTTGGGAATGCGTTTTTTGGATACGCGTTATGGGCAAGACATGTTGCTGGTCATAGTGAATAAGGGCCCTGATGTATAAGATGTCTTCTCGTTAACTGTGGATGTCACTATATAACAAATATATAGCACTACTAGGTGTTCCTTGCGGTTTCACCCGTGTTAATTTCGGAGTTCTCGAGGGAATTCCAAGATAAGAATACCCTATGATCCTTTTTGAACCCCTAACAATATGTATGCAAAATTTCATGAAGTTCGGTTGAGTAGCTAAGGCGCTAACAAGAAAGCAAAGCAACAAACAAAATTATATTCACACTTATAAATAAAACCTATTATTAGTTATGATAATTAAAAAAATATCATAACTAATACTAAAAATATCATAACTAATACGTGTCCCTCGGGAAATGAAAGGACAAAGGTACGATAATAATAAACAAACTAACATTCAATTCACATTTAAATATAAGTTAGGATTGTAGAGTAGGTACTTTTTCGGCCATTAGTCATAAGCAATGCAAGGTTTCGTTATCTGCTTACTGTAACTTTATATCCCTTTATGTCCCTGCTCGCCCCATTTGTTCCGGTTGACAGCTTGATGTTTGTTTGGCTTCAAACTCGACCAATAATTGTCATAATATTAAATAGGCTTATTTCCGGGGTATGAAACTCAAAAATCTATTTAGGCCGTCTTGTAGATTAATAAAAAATATTGTACACGTGTTTTTGAATTTTTACGTATAATAAAAAAAGTGTCACGTGACGTGACAACGTTCTATAAACTGCAGCACGGCGTGATGTCACGCAACATTCACAAAAAATACCTGTCCAATATTTTTTATAATCTATAAGACGGACTAAAATCTAAAATTTGGTTGACAAGCCCATTAACATTGCACAAAATACCTACGTTTCAATTTTGAGATTCCTTCACGAATTCTTTGATTTAGGTACCTAGAATTAATACACATAGAACCTGAATTACCAAGCTTTGCTCGGTGTTTTTTCTTTTTGGTAAATCTTTGTACGGAATTCCCGCGGGAACTCCCAAATTAACGCGAGTGAAGCCGCAGGGAACAGTGTATAATTACATTAGTGAAAATCATTACTTTAACGCAAAGATTTTGATGAGATTTCAAAGTTTTCTGACCCTAGATATTTTCTTCTTGAGCCTGTGAGTAAACTACAATATTAATTATGATTATAAAAAAACTCTACGGCCCGTAAATAATGTGGGGAAATAATTAAATTATAAATCAGAATTAACAAGGCGTCACCGCGTCGTGCAGAATCAATAAATATAAACTGCCAAATGTGAATAAAAATATGAAAATAATTTAGATATAATTAACAAACTGGTATGTGAGAAAGAATGCCTCGCCATGATCAATTACCGAACTAGTAAAAAATATTTAAAATACCAAAAATTGCAGTTAAAACTAAAGTAATTCGAGTTTAAAAGTTTCTAATTAAGTGTTATTTATAATTGGTTCCGCAATTAAGTTATAAAGTAAGGATGCGCTAGTTGTGAGTAGGTAACTAGGTGTACTTCTAATTATATTATTTATACTTTAAGGTCAGGTCAGACCTTGGTTAAACAAAATAATTCTAAAATACCAGGCCACAACAATTTTCTACTAATATTATCTACTATTAACCTAATTTTAATTAGGTGTTAACAATGATATTATAAGTTTGGGTTGGGTTTGGATTTAGATTGTTAATAACTTTTGAGGTTTATAACACTAAAATTTAATATACCTAATTGAAAGATGTGTTTTTACTTTTTATCTAAATATACCAGTATTAAGTTATCTACCTGCCTAAAGTTTGTTAGTTTAGATATACACTATACAGTGTGAGTCTGGATAAAGTGTACAAATGAAAATGAGGGATACTATGTTCAATTTTATCGACGAAAAAAATAATAAAAAAATTAAAAAAAAAATTTCGAATTTTTGACGATTTTTTTAAAATTTTGGTTCGCGTTAGGGTTCCCCTCGTAAACAAAACACTATAACTTTTAAAATAAACGGTAGATTGTCAAGATAAAAACTGAATTATGATCAGAGCTTATGGGGCGTCTTAATAAAATCAAAATTTTTAATCAAAATTATTTACAATTCAAAATAATGGCGTTTATTTAACAAACAAAAGTATTTTTTTGCACAGTTTTTTCAGTAATTTTAAAATTGCTTAATAAAATGTGGTATTAACATACATTTTTTAAGGCTTACAATTATTCTACATCATACTAGCTTTCAAATGGTAAAAATTTTACGTTTATAACTTAATCACAACATTTTTTATGAAGTGTCAAAGAAGGCCTTCAAAGTATGGTATTTAATGAACAAAGGCGCGGTGAATGTTTAGGGTACATTTTATTGCATTTCAGGTAAAAAAGTTTTGTAACTGCACGTGGGCTTAAGTTTAGGGGTACGGGAAGAGACCAGTGTTGCCGTTTTAGCTACTTTGTAGCTAGATCTAGCGGATTTTGAACGTATTTAGCTACTTGAATTGATCATGGTTTCATACATTTTAGCTACTTATTATTACTTAATGCTCCATACATTTAGCTACATTTCAGCACAAAATTACATAAACTGGCAACTTTTACGACAGATTTAGCTACTTTAATACCAACTGAGACGGCAACACTGGAAGAGACAAACAAAGACAGTCGCTCCGAATTACTCGCCGCTGCTACACGTTTCGTCATTACTCTCGTTAACCAACTTCTCTAGTTCATTCTCTAGTGTTTTGGAGATAATGCCGCGTTTAACTGAATTCCCGCCGGCACACATCGCTGATATTGAGTTTTATTATGGAATGGCACGAGGTAGAGCCAGAGCCGCTCACACTGCTTACGTAGCTGCGTTTCCTAACAGGCGACCGGTGCCATCTGCTCGGAACTTCCAAGAAGTCCACCGAAGATTATGTATTGTTAGACTTGGATCAAATGCCAGAGACCGCCGCGAGTCTGAAGTGATTATTGATGTGTCTGTCGAACAAGCAGTACTGAGGGATTTGTTTGCTGATCCAACCATTAGCACCAGACGTCTAGCTTTGAGACATGGAATATCGCAAAAATCAGCGTGGCGTATTTTAAAAAAAGAAGGTCTGCATCCTTATCATTATCAGAGGGTGCAGCACTTACATGAAGAGGTAGACTGCCGTCCAAGATGCGTTATGTCAACATGGATTCTGTCAAAAACTAGACAAAACCCAAACTTTCCAAAAAAAATTTTATGGATGGACGAGTCAACATTTACAAGGGATGGTATAACCAACTGCAGAAATTTGCATAAGTGGTGCCCTAAAGGTGAAAACCCAAAGTTGAAAAGATCTTCAACGTTCCAAGTGAGATATTCAGTAAATGTTTGGGCTGGTCTCATTGACGACATTTTGCTTGGACCAATAATACTGCCGGGAACATTAACTGGTGAAAGGTTTTTAACGCTTTTACGCGAAGAACTACCTGAATTGCTGGCAGATGTCCCACTGGCTTTGCGCCGAAGAATGTACCTACAAATGGATGGATGTCCTGCTCATTATGCAAGTAATGTAAGATCATTTTTAAATGAAATTTATCCGAACCATTGGATTGGCCGGCAAGGACCTGTGGGGTGGCCTGCGCGTTCACCTGATATGACGCCCCTCGACTACTTTTTATGGGGTACAATGAAACAACGCGTCTACAATTCCCCAATCAACAGTGAAGCCGATTTACAAGATCGCATAATTAATTGTGCACATGATTTAAAAAATGATCGCGAGATGATAAGAAGAGCGACACAACAAATCGTTCTTCGCGCTACTATGTGTCTGCAAACAAGAGGTGGACATTTTGAGCATTTAATGCAATAACTAACCAATAAGTAACCAATTGATTATTAAAAATAAATAATAAAAGTATTTTGTTTCGCCTCCAAAAAAATATCCACAATAAATGATAAATACCACTTTTGGAGATCCTTTTTTGACAGCTGATAAAAAATGTTGTGATTAAGTTATAAACGTAAAATTTTTACCATTTGAAAGCTAGTATGATGTAGAATAATTGTAAGCCTTAAAAAATGTATGTTAATACCACATTTTATTAAGCAATTTTAAAATTACTGAAAAAACTGTGCAAAAAAATACTTTTGTTTGTTAAATAAACGCCATTATTTTGAATTGTAAATAATTTTGATTAAAAATTTTGATTTTATTAAGACGCCCCATAAGCTCTGATCATAATTCAGTTTTTATCTTGACAATCTACCGTTTATTTTAAAAGTTATAGTGTTTTGTTTACGAGGGGAACCCTAACGCGAACCAAAATTTAAAAAAAATCGTCAAAAATTCAAAAAAATTTTTTTAATTTTTTTATTATTTTTTTCGTCGATAAAATTGAACATAGTATCCCTCATTTTCATTTGTACACTTTATCCAGACTCACACTTATATTATATATAGGGGTTACCTTTGAAACGTCAGTTACGTTCAGTAATGTTTATTACAACGGCAACGTAAACAGCGTATTGTAGATTAAAAAAAAATATTCAAGGGAATTAAATAGATACAGATTACATTTATAAGAGACTTTTTTGGCAACCGTAAATATTTAAAATTTTATGGTTAGGTGTGTAAATGTTGTAAAATAAATTTATTTTTTATTTTTCTTCGAATATGCCTTAGCACTGTTAGCAAAATCATCGGATATACTTACTATAGATGCTTGTAAAGTAGTCGGGACCCGGCACCCCTTTTCCGGCTAACATTGTATACCATCTTATCGATGGATTATCTTTCTCCTACGTTTAGATATAGATAATATAATAATATAGCATGCCATTAATGTGAACAAATGTTTGTGCAGCAGCCGTGACATGGACTTTGTGAGCATAGAACCGACAACAACAGCTGCGCATGAGCACCCATTATTGTCACAGATTGTAACCTTCGTTGTATACAGAATTAGTCAGAAAGGGAGAACCAAGCCTCGATCATTTTAAAATATCACTGATAACTAAGCTGAAGTATGTTATTATTTTTTTTTGATATTTTTTTGTCGCGACAACTCTGCGCAACTGTTGCTGTAATTTCTATATGTTTCTATTCTTTTTCTCCAAAAAAACCATGGTTATAAACAATATAATAATTTCACTCGTTTCGGTTAGGATTTTCTCAGTCTAAGTATATATTATATATATCTAAGTTTTTCTCTCTATTTGTACTTTTATTAGTTACTCACATAAAGACAAAAAATATTAATAATTCGAAGATGATCCTCGTTTAAAATTAAATATAGTGTATAAATAAACAAAAAGGAAGAAAACTATGTTGTCTCTATTAAAGGCGACAAATTTATTGCTTCGCAACCATAATAATGCGAGTGTACGTAGGTATGTCGCTAAGTAGAAAGGCTTTGAATTATTTACATCCGTGCGATATGCGTGGGCGACGCTTTTATGGCGACGTGTTGGCCCCATAGAGGTTATATATATTATTGCAGAATTCACATCATTTATTATTACTCTAAGTAGCCTTTTATTTAAAAGACTACTAAAAAATCGTGCATAAGACGAGTTTAATGCTTAAAGCTTTCTCTATACCAGCCAACTTTTTAGCAATGTGACACTTTAGTGGCAAAGTGTGAAATTATTAATGCATGACCAAATTCCACATAGAAATATAACTGGTGGAGACGACAATACGACAGTAAATGAAAACACCGGCAGTAGGTACTAATATAAAAGAGTATAAGGAAACCATCAAATAATCCCTAATATCGAAATTGTGCACGAAATCGAAATTAAATTATCACGGATAGGTAAATTTCCCGAAAAATAAATAAATAAACAACCTCCGTATTGTAAAAATACGCCACGTTGCCAGCTCGCAGCGACTGTCAGCGTGCACGGCGCCAATCAGAGGACACCACGCGCGCGCGCTGTTGCCGCTCTTATCACGAGTTAGTAAACCAATATTAACAAATGGTGATCTGTTTTTTTTTCTTTTTCAATTTTTGTCCTATTTAATTTGTTAGAATTTTTTTATTTTTCTCTTTCAATATTAGAACTTATTTGATAATTTCATTAAACTCCAATATATAATTATGTACTGCCGGTGTTTTCATTTACTGTCGTATTATCGTCTTCGCTTCGTATAACATGGGTAATATATCACAAATATACGTTATGTTATAGATATCTGCTATTCTCATTTTACTATATTAGAAGTACTGTTATTGCCTTCGTTCCATATTTTATACGAGCTTAATAGGTCTTTGTCCGAAACCATACACTACAAAGATCCCACAGCAGTTTACCCACGCGACAACAATAAGGTAACAATGGTTGAACCTTATCTGCAGTTACCTATTTTATATTTAACTCCGTTAGTTAACGCGGCGGGCTCGCATATCTAGTTAAGATGTTAAAACTGATCGAGGTCATTTTAACTTTTACTTAAAACAAGCATCTCAGAATGAATGGAGCGGTCGCAAATCGAAAACAGAAAGCAATAACATGAGATTTGGATTTTTATGTCTTTGTCTGTTTGTCTGTATGTTTCAACGTATACCACGTAAAATGGGTCTAAATCAAACGGGATGTGTGTAACTTGTGTTTTGATTTCAGAATACTTATCTCACTACAATATAGAGTTGACAAGAGAATTACCTACTAAACACACACGTGTAAAACCGCGGGCATCAACTATTCTATCATATCTATACTTCTTTACTATGAAAAAGAGAAAAGATTCGATGTTTTGCATATGGTGGTTTGTGAACTTATAAACTCAAAAACTACTTGACCGATTTTAAAAAATATTTCATTTATAGGTTTAGTGTTCCTGAGTGACACAGGGTACTTTTTATCTCGGAATTCCTACGGGAACTTCAAAATTAACGTGAGTGAAGCCGTGGGGATAAATCAGTATTAGATAAATTGGAAGCAAGTACGACGAGATACCTCAAGTCACCAAACTAATCACTGATCGTATATTATTTTCTAAGCCGAAAACCCATTAGAAAGTCCGAATATACGAGTAGGTACATGTTACCATCCACCGCAAACGCAATGTTACCATTTCTCAGAGATTACCAGCACTTATGGTGAAGCATTTTCGCCGTAGGGCAACACTGCGTTGCATCAGTAACAATAATCATAGCAAATCGATGCTGGCGCAATTACTCAAAAACTTAATTTTACTTATTGCACAAGTGTCGCGTCTTATTACATTTATACCTACTGTGCTGATGATGATAAATAAATAAATAAGTAATTGTAGGTACCTATTATGATAATTATTTTAAAGGATTTCGGAAAAATCTACCCCAAAACGGAAAAAAACGTGTTTTCGTCAAAGTTATGGAAATCGATATTTGTGCTCTTCTTTGCAAATATTGAACAACGTATGCCATAGGTTTTTTTTTTTAATTCAACTTGTAAATTGAAAACATACATACAATCGAATGCATAACCTCTTCCTTTTTGGAAGTCGGTTAAAAAAGATGAGGGCTCGCTAGTATTTTATAGTTAAGTACTTAATAATAGGTATATACCTAGAACCTGAGCGAACAAACGTGCTTTTCTACTTATCCATACGACAGTAATTAGAAATTAATGCTGAAGAAGTAACACACGACTTTAATAACCATTTAATGGTTCCTATAAAAGCGTTCGCCGACTCAATATCTCTAGATCTCTAAATTAACAGGTAACTCTGGGTCTATTAATATTCTCACAGAGGCACAATTTTACGAGTATTGTGCAATAAAAAAAAAACTGCGAGCCATGGAGCAAGGTTCCCGCCTCTCGCAGACAGACCGCATTCAACGTCTTTGTACGTGCTGTGTGTGTTTCGTTCATCCTTGACCACAATATTTACTCGAGTAAAGATACTAAACTTCACACTGGATGATCTATTTACACGATATATGTAATACCCACTAAGCCGGCTTTAGTGGATTTAAAGGTGCCCTCGATTCTGACGTCACGACTAGCTAAAAGTAATTTACTACAACTAGTTATAAAAACTTGCCGAAACGATTCAAATATTACAATACCTACCAAGAATTGCTCTACAAATGCATTGAGATTGCTACACATAGGAGCCAAATTTCGTAAAAAAAAATGTTCATCTAAGAGTTTAAGTAAGGTATTAAAAGACGCAATTTCATATCTAAACCTTAGTTTGCTATAGGTATGTATTTGCAAAATATGTACCTACATTCACCAATGTGATAAAATTTGTGAAGCGTTTAGATGTTTGTTACCTATAACGCCTTTTATTAATGAAAGATGTGACTTTTTCCGACATCTCATTTTTATATACCTACCTACTTATTATTATTAAGTATTTCATTCAAAAGCAATACACAATCAACTCGTGAAAAGCGTAAAAAATCCGTTCATTAGATTAGCGTGAACAGACAAGAAAAATAACTAGTTGAACAGTGTATGTACAAAGCACCATACTTAATTTAAGTATCAGATCTTGTTTGAGCCAATAGTCAAATAAATTTAACATTTGAATACGCGCCCGTTATCATAAAGAGATAGGCATTTAGAAAGCCAATTCACATGATACATCGACCATATCTAAGCGAGAATTCTGAAATATATGGCCATATCGAATTCTGTGTAATTTCAATTTTATGTTAAATTTATTCGATCTGAGTGACAGCTGACCCGAGATGACGCTTCAAATAAATAAAATGTAATATATAATAATGTATTATATTGACGTCGGAATTGCATATGTTTTTATAGCTATTTGATTGAGGATAAAATATGAAGTCTAAATGCGTTTTATACTACACTAGCTGTCCCGTGCGGTTTCAACCGCGATAATTTCGAAGTTCCCGCGGAATTGCTCCATACAAACTTTGAAACCCCTTTTCACCCCCATAGGGGTTGAATTTTCGAAAATCCTTTCTTATCGGATACGTCTAGTGCTACACACACACCCACACACACGCACACACACACAAGTCCACCACGCGATAACACAAATTCACAATAACAAACACATTCCCTAACATACACTTATACATTTAATTATACTCTCTTATAGTGATATAAGTATAACCATGTTTATAAACTTTTCTCCTTATTTTTTAATTTTTATCTGCGTGGATTTAAGTTTGGTCCGAAAATGGGGGCCGGAATCCTGTAACACGGGGTTTCCTAGTACGGATTCCGATCTCTCACTTTGGCTTAGCTACATGTTTCATATTGTTTGTGTCCTCAAATCTAGTTATTGCTGTAGTGTATAAGTCACTGTGATTGGAAATAAATGGTTTATCATTATTATAATTATTACGTCATAAAAAGAACACACCCTCCAAGTTTCAGGTCTCTATACGATCAGCGGTTTAGGCTGTGTTGATTGTCAGTCAGTCATTTTTATTTAGATAGATATATGACGTATGATGTTAGCTTACTGTTTACAGACATTATCAAATGGCGCCACTTGGTGCCAATCTAAGCAGAGCTTATACTATTGGTACCAGACTATACTTATAATACTTTTTTCGTAAATGTAAATACATATACTTATTACTTAGGATACCTATGTACCTGCAAAACATTCAGAATCCGAATAAACATCAATTTTAATCTCAAAAATGTTTACCCTTAGCGGACATTATACACTAACGGGGCTGCCAAATATAAAAACATTTTTTAAAAACCGAATTAAAATGTCTCATTCCACCGCTTATCAAAAAAATGGCTTCTTAAAAGCCTTCGAAATTATACCTATACTAAGATTAGGAGGTTTCGGATAAATTAATTTGCGTATAATTGCAATCTTTATTAAAGCCAAAACACGATTACCATAAATTATCTCGATAAAAAGAAGTCCAAAGTAGCTTTGTTTTTGTCGCAGAATGATTCTTCCAAACACTTGTTTCAACTTACCCATCTCAACTCAATCTCTGCATAAAATGACAGTATTAGTAAAAAACCAGGAAAATCCAATCTACACGTAAATGTTAATGAAATCAATCAACAGTGATTAATTAAATTAGAATTTAAATGAGGTCAAAATCTGAAAGACTCATTTAAAAATAAATGCTCGTTCCTATAATGCTAAGTTATAAAATTAATTGCCTCAGTCCAATTTCAATACCTATCCTATATCTACCTAATATACTCTTACAGTCATTAGAATAAAAAACCGAAAGATATTATAGGCAAGTGCATTGTAATTCTATAGAACTTCCCCGCCCACACGCATTATCCTATCGACTCGCTCTTGTAAAATATACTGAACTATTAATTATAGGAGCAGCGTTCCTGATAAAAGTGTCGCTTCATTTTTATCAAATAATTTGAAGAAAAAAAAAAAACACTAATGGAATGTTCCATGTTTTTTGTGATTTATTTGCTCGAATAAGATACGAAAAGGTTATAGAAACTGCCATTGTGCGAGTTTCGTTCTTGAATCGGATAGTCACTTAGGTAATTATTTATGCGTGTACTTTTGCGACTGACAAGAAAATGAATGATATTTTTGTCTGCATTTGTGATATTGCAATCTTTTATCCATTCGTTCGTTGGTCAAAATCTTCGGCTGTTTCTTCTATATCTTATAGTAGAAGTTCTACTTGGAAGAAAATATGCTATCAGTTCTTCTAACATGTATAGGGATAAAAAAGTTATGTACCTAGTACCTACATAAACTCTAGTTACATAATACGAGTTATACTTTTCGGTAGCCGTTATTATCATAGGAACGTACCATACAGTCATGCCTTTGAATTCTTCTCAAATTAATCTTTAAATAATTTGTTAGGATGTAATTTTAAAACAGTAGGTAATTTTGTAGTATCTATTTCCAAATAAATAGCTATTTTATTTTGTCTTTTAAAAACTTTATACGCGTTTAATAAAATAATATTCTTGATTTCAAAATCATGTAAGTACCTACTACGCGTTTTCGACTTTACAATTGGGGTGCTTCCATACTCCATAGAGTGCTATCGCTCGCCGACACGAGTGATGTAAATTATGAAGTCATCTAAATAAAAGAGACCACAGCGGGGTTTCCATACACAATAATGTCAGCATTGTTCCCGGTGGGGTTTACGTTTGTTACCCGCGGTACTACCACTTGCTATCACTAATTAATTGGCCGGGACCCGAGCGTGGCGGGCGCGCACGCAGTGGGGCGATTGTAAAGCCTTTTCTTTATCGGTAATTAATTTCCAAACAGAGTCTCACTGTAGTTTGGATACTGCCTGTGGTGTTTTTATATTCATATTCTTTTATCAATAACAATAAAATGATTTTTTGAATATCTGTCTGTCATAATTGAATATGGTTTTCGTACGTGCCCTCATTAAGACATCCGGCAACCTCATCGCAACCGATTTACGGAAGAAGGAGTTATGTCAATCTGGGAATGAGATTTACGCACTTTTCTTCCCCAATTAAATATTTTTGATGTTACATCCCATAAATCTTTACATAATGTATTTATTTCCGTTGGAACGAATTTATTGAACTTTAATATTGAGGTCCAACTCAATATTAAGGTTAAATAAATTCGTCGTTGAATAATAAAAATATATTTTCATATGGATTTTGAATATTACTTAATACAAACGAGAGTTGTGGTACAAAAGCATATTTTTTTATTTCAGATTTAGAAAAAAAAAATATGAGTAATTTACAAATTTTAAATTTTATTATGATAATATAAATGAGATGATGTGCAATAAAGATCTTTAAATAAATAAATAAGTTTCTAAACACTACGGGTATATATGTATATTGATTTAGTAAAATAAATAAATCAATATTTATCTCGGTGCAAATTTGTTTTGTTTCTCATAGTAGGTAATGGCCTATGTTTCTTTAGTGGAGACTAGAGAAGCAATGAAAAGACCTATTGAATGTAGAGTCTGTATGTTAAATTTGCTGTATGGGTCTGATGTTTGTTTTAGAGAGAGCCGTTCGCGGCGGAGGCGCGTGTCTGTTCATTCATATAGTGTAGGTACGTGTGTACGCATATGTATATAGTATATACCTATATTTTATACAAACAATGTCAGACGAAAAGGTAGTACTAAGTGAAAAGGGAATCATTCCATCTATAACAAAGAGTAACTTTTGCTTAAATCTACATAATTACCTATGTTATGTTAGTTAGAAGCGAAAGGTCCACTCACTGAACACGAAATCTAGAAAATTACTTGACCTACGAAACTGAAATTTGACAGGTAATTTAAGAAGAATAAAGTCAGCTAAGAATGGCTGTCACGAAGTTCCTTCGGCAACTACCAAATTAACACGGGTGGAACCGCAGGGAACAGCTAGTACCTACCTATCTGTATGTAATACATTTTTCAGAAACGGTTCTCAAGATTTTGATAACCTTTTGTATGTAGCCACCTACATACCAATTTTGCTTTCTTCATCTAGATGGGTGTCATTTAGGCTATTCAATAACAGATGGCACTGTAAAAAAACTTTTCACTTTTATACGTTTGTTAATAATCATGTCATCTTGATGTCACCCTGATAGCTTTATCTATAAATTAACATCTGGGGGACAGATTTTTAAATAACATTTATATTAGTGGTAGTTTAAAGGGCTTCAGACTTTGCCCCCCTTTCTGACTAATATCCTCGTAACAGAGAGGGCAATGAAATGTGAACGCTTACCACAGCCAGAAACAACTAGAAACTCACACATTGGGACGAATCTGTTTGTTTTTTGTCATTACAAAAACAACTGGACAGATTTTGATTAAACTTGGCGTGTAGATTAAGTTCTGGCACTAGCGAATCCGAGGGAAAATTGTTTATGTACCAAATTTCAAAGTTGATGGAAAAAAGTTACCATAGATTTATCAATGTACTTACCTACATAATTGTTGAATGAAGACAGTTTACAAATATTAATGCAAAATGAAGACATTATGTTTGAATATTTTGTAAACTTCGCACAATATTCCCAAAAGAAAGTTAGTATTGTAGCCGGCGGTGTATAATTGAACTATTCCTATCAAACACCGAGTTTTTTGGTGTGTAGAGCAGTCGATTGGTATTACTTGTCAAAGTAAATCCACAAAACAAAGTGGCTGCTTAACTAATAAAGAGAAACAATAAATTCGTGATGTTCTTTGTGCAACTTTAAACCAGTTCGAGTAAAAGATGTTTAGTGAAGTGGATGACTTTTAAATCGTCAAGATATTTTGCGATTATCGTGTTTTAAAAGTATAGCGCCATTTTGTGTCAATCTTTTTTATGTTAAATATTGAGTTGCACATTTAAGCAATGTAATAAGGCAAACAAATAATTAAAAAACGTTCCCTAACTCTCAATAAATTGTTCTGAATCAATAACTTAATTTTGTGGGTTAACATGTTATTGCTTATCTGCGTCCATTTAGTGACGTTCCTAATATCTACCTATATTATTTAAAAATATCACAAATGATTTCCTTTTTATAGCTTCTATATAACATTAAATAAAGAAAAAACTTCCTAAGAAATAAACCCACATCACATAATGCTACAATATTTATGTGATGGAGATTATAGTGTCTTATTGGGCGTGAAATACATGTATTATATCCATTAGACCAAAGTTATGTTCATTGAAGTGAATTTTTTTACGGACATATCAATGGTTATGCCACATAAATATGGTTGAAGTCAATGTCACTTTTAACTTTTTTTTTGTTTCATTGTTTGAAGCAACAAAAGTGATGATAATATCACGTGGTATGATGATGATCATACTGTTTGTACTTTTGAAAGGTAAGGATATTACCTTATACCTAGCTTTATAACTAGCTGTCCCCCGCGGTTTTACTTGCGGCAAATTCGGAGTTTCCGAGGGAATACCAGGATAAACTATACGTATAAAACTTCCTGTTGAATCTCTCTATCTATTGGTAAAAACAGCATGAAAATCCGTTCAGTAGTTTTTGAGTTTATCGCGAACAAATAGACAGACTTTGTTTTATAATATGTAAGGATATAATAGTAGGTACCATTCAAAATGTTTTTAAGGATGTCGTAAGAGAATTAAATTGTATTTAATTTGCATGTTTTTAAAAACTAATGACTCTAATTATGGTAGAGCTATGATTCGAACTATATAATAAATAATTAACTACAGCTCTTGCTCGCGGCTCCACTCGCATGTTGGAATGGCAAGCGTCAATGTCGTGTGCTTTGAATTTTAAAATATCTTAACAATATTTTACCAATAGAAGACGCCATTGACGGACGATTCCCTTTGACCAAACTACAAGAACACCTTTCATACCTCATTACTTAAAAACACTTGCATAGATATTCCATAGTTCTACATATATATTTTGTGTTAATTGATATATCCCTTTTTTATGTGTTTTCTAAAACATAACCCATAAAACCTATGAAAGTGTAGCAGTAATATCCATTTAACGACTATAAATGTGTTAAGAGTGTTAATATAATAAACATTAACAGATAAGCGTGACGCGACGCAGTAACCGTTTTTAAATATTTTGTCTGTCTGTCTTTCGGGCTTATCTAAATAGATAATATTTGGAATGGCTATACGGATTTTTATGATTTTTTAAGCGACTTCAAAAAAAGGAGGTTCTTTGACTTGTATGTAGGTACCTACCTATGTTTGTATGTTAAAAAAAGAAAGAAATCATGTACCTAATCATATTTTTGGGTTATATTTTGTTTTAATTTTTTTTTTGTACGAGTAGAGAACGGAGGAAGTACTTATCATCCGTAGAAAAAATAAAGCTCCAGAAGGAATCCAGAAATCCACAGTAAAACAGTAGGGAACAGTGGGTCAATTATGCTAACGAGATGCAATCTTAATGTAATGTCAATATGATGTTGATGCCAAGTTGACATTGTTTAAAAATGGTATTATGATAGTTTCCTATGTCACATCAAGATTATGTCAAGATCATATTCACAGAAAAACCACCTCCTCAACTTGATATGTTTGTATCACGTCTGTATCTCATACTTGATGTTTAAGCGATACTGTTTTATGTCAAAAAGCGAAACATAATACCCATTTAAGTCGATATCAAGTTGATATCATTTAAAAACGTTGATCATAATACGCAGAAGTTGATGCCTAGTTGATGTCATTTTGATATCGCATTTTTCGGAGAACATAATACGAAATAGTCTGTAAAGTGAAATTGACATCAAAACAACATCACAATTTGCAAGCATAATTGGCCCACAGCTAACGCATAATCCTCGCTATGAGTAATATGATAAACTAGCTGTGCCCCGCAGTTTCACCCGCGTTAATTTCAGAGATCCCGCGGGAATTCCGGGATAAAAAGTAGCCTAAGTTACTTCTTATAACGTCAGCTATCTGCCATTGAAAGTTTCGTTAAAATTGGTCCAGCCCTTTCAGAGATTACCCGAAACAAACAGACAGACAGACAGAAAAAAAATTAAAAGTTAATTTTTTTATGTTAATATAATTTCGAAATTACAAACAGACACTTCAATTTTATTTATATGTCTAGATGTGATTTTGAATGTTTGTTTGTTACGATTTCACGCTATGCTACCCTCGTAAGTCCTGTGTTTTTTCAACATCAGTAGTCATATCTGCCGGCTGTACTATACCAAGTACAAATCAAGAATAGTGCTTCAGACCGAGACAAAGAGATGTCGGTTTTAGGCAATTTTGGAAGTGAATTACTGTTGTCTGTATTTTTTACGGTATGTTTGTGATGTATAGCACCTCCTTAAGAAGGAAAATATTGAAAATATTTTGTACTTGTGTAAGTACATTAGGTTTTTACGCAGTATATCAAAAACAATATAAAAAAAGTTTAAGGTTTTATTTAGTATCAAAAATAAATAATATAATACTTCTAAACATCACTTAAATGAACATTTTACATTATTACAACATAAATAATCTTTTTCTTATAGAAATAATTATAAAATCCAGTCTCAAAGACAATTAAAGCATAATCAACATTGATAAATCAAAGAATACTTATCAAAATAGAGCACATACAATTGCAAATAAACTTCCTTACATACTAGTTAATTGAGATTTTAGAGTTAAATCACATTCAAGTATAAAAGATCAATGTGAATTTATTATACTAACTACTCTTGTCTATACTCATCGGCAAGTAATCAGGTTGCATCAGAAGTGAATTAAAAAACTGCATTTCATTATTTTCATACCATTCTGCATCTTGGGCAATTGGATCTGGGAGTTCAAAATCTGGACTAGAACCTCTACCTCTTGCACTTTGGGCGCGTGTCCAAAGTGCAAGAGGTAGAGGCCCTTGTGCTTGTGCTTCTACCACAACTACGCCCACCTCATCCACATCCGGGTACTGCAACTTCTGTTTCTTCACCTTCGGATTCCGAAGACGAGTCGCTATTTGATTCTTGGTCGGGTTCAGGAATAAACACATATTCATCATCAGAGTCCTCCAAGTCAGAGTTATTAAGAAGTTTTAATGTCTGCAGTTCGTCCAATGCTAAAATAAGAAAAGAAAAAAAGGTGTAATATAGACCGAACGTACCACCCCAAGTACAAATTATAAGCGGTTGTATATGTAACAAACGCCTAACGTACTATGTCAAGTACAAATTACTTTGACTAGTCACGAATCACCTTAAATTTATAGTTTGCTTTCAAAGAGTGATTATTTTACAATATTCAATATTTATAGGCACTAATTCAGGCATAAAACAATAGAAAAAACAAATGATAGCATGGATATAAACAGATATTCTTACCTCGTGCCTACCGGCGACCCGACCGCGTAGCCATTTTGCGAAAAAGTGACTCTGACACTGACAGTTGACGTAACCTGTCTAACATGGCGGAATCGACCATAGAATAAATAATGATAATGACAATATCAGAGTTGCCGTTGTAAAAAAACTACCCGGTAAATAGGGAAAAAAGAATTTGTACTTGGATAAGTACATTAGGCAGTTACTCTATCTATGTAGTTAAAATGTCAGGTCTGAACTACTATCATTAATTTGTACTTGTATAAGTACGCGGGGACTTACGAGGCTACGAAACCGATCATTATGAAATTTTGTATACACGTAATCGCAAGTGCAGTAATGGACATAGGGTAATTTTCATCTCGAAATTCCGGCGGGAACTTCGAAATTAACGCGGGTGAAACCGCGGGGACCAGCTAGTGATGCTACAGATTATATTGTTTCCAGTGGATATTTCCGTGTGTGTTATGTGGGAGACCATCCGGTGCTCGTCGGACGGAGAGCAAACCATGCCGGAGGGGATCGAACCTGACATCGGCCGGTTCCCATGGCTGGGGATCGTGCAGCACAGCTTCTGTGAGTCAGTCAGTTGCCACTGAGTGCAAGTCACTTATTGACACGCATATATGTAGCTATTAGCTTCACTTGTTACTAATGATGTAACAAAATCTTAGAAGACAATTCTAAATTAGGTACATCTAATAGGCCCGTTGCCGAGGTATGAACATCAAAACTATATTTAGTGTGCAGGTACGAGTAGATGAAGATAAAAACAATCGAAATCTATTTTCTGCTTTTTCAAATTATTGAAAATATCAATTGACTAAGGGGGCATCAATTAATTACGTGAGGCGGTGAGGTTCGGTTCGATCCCCTCCCACCCCGTAAACCCGTGACGTCACAACCACGTACAAAATGTACCGAGGCGTTGTAATTTTTTGATCACGTAACAAAATAAGTGGACGCAGATAAGCAAAAACATGTTAACCCATAAAATTAAGTTATTGATACAGAACGATTTATTGCGAGTTAGAGAACGTTTTTTAATTATGTGTTTACCTTATTACATTGTTGAAATATTGAAAAATATGTTGAAGATAAAAAAGGTTGAAACAAAATGGAGCTATAATTATAAAACACGATTTACTCAAAATTTCTTCAATGTGGGTTAACACACTATTGCTTATCTATGTCCAAGTGTGTAGAATAGTAAAGTAACATAGTACCGGATAACAGCAGATAGTTGTCTGAATTGTAATGATAGCTGACTGACGATGATAACATAACACAATATAACTGAAGGCAGGGAAAGGTATGACCGAGACTATTAGCTGAGCGGCACATCTAGAACGAACTAGAAACTATTACAATTAATTGCACCAACATTGTTAGAAGTTTTACAGCATACCAGATATCCGTAGGGAACACGGAGCAGTGCCTGGGACTTGCGACCCAGGTGTAGGTTTAATGAGGCCCCTTTACAATGCATGAACGCTCACCTCCACTGCCCGTGCTCCCGACTTCTCGCCGATAAGTAGATAAGAGAAAAATAATTTTCCTAATAATTTATTTGCCTGATTGTGTCCGTAGACATGGGTGGGAAGACAAGGTTTGCTGTGACAGGGGCCGTGCTGATACATCCAGGGTATGTGATAGCGCCAGCGGAGGATATAGCCAAGATAGATCCCAGGGCTGTGACGTAAGTGGAAAGATTTGGTAAACTCTTCAACATATCCCACTTCTTTTACCCCATCAAAGTACAGACAGAAGCTTCGAGGTAATCAAGAACTCCTCCAACTCCTGATTAATTGGAATCTCTCTAGGACTGAGTCATTCGGAGAGAATAATTATTCTTAAAATATATTTGGATGACTCTCAACATTGTTTCCATCTCAGACAAATTACGTGTCAATGGAGATCTTTTGTCTCTCTCTCATTGTGCAGCAGTGGAGTCAGAGATCAGAGGGGCTATTATGTAACCTTTGTTTCTATCATTTTTCGTTTGCAAATTTGCAATCAAAAATATGGCGGTTTTTCGATAATAATATGCACGTTTTGAGACCTACAATACCTAGCAATCAAAATAAACATACTTCAAAAGTTGAAACTGTCTAAACATGTATAATTAATCACAGAATCGCTATTTTTCTGATTGAAACTGAAATATGATAGCAACAAAAGTTATATAACTACCCTGCAGAAGATATTGAAATGCACATTTTCCTCAATAATACCTGAATTCACTTGTAGTTTTATAGAGATAGTATTTTTCGTAGAAACAACACGAAATTTATCGTGTGGAACAACGAGACTGTCAAGTATTCTCTGGAGGTGAAGAGTTATACGCTGCACCCGGAGTTCGAGAGGAAGGAGACGTTCGCGACCCTCGCCCTGCTGGAACTAATCACTGAAGGGCAGACGGGACTGGGAGAGAATGACGGCAAGTTGTTACTGTGATGTCATCTGTTAGATTGTTACTTATACAGAGTGTAAAAAGACCGGCGACATAACCGCTAGGAATCTATATAAAATAGTAATTGAAGTTATTCTGCAGTAAAAATATTGTTGGGAAATGTAATTTTATTTTAAGGAAAAAAAAAATTACAGCGCGAAATGTACTCGCAAATCTACACCACAGTATAACTACCTACACAATAACTACAAAAAAGATATTGGTCACTTGATAAACTACAAAAATATGCAATAAGTAGAACAAAATTTACGAAACTTTGAGGCTTAATATCATGAAAAACGTTGATTTCCCAGCAGAATTTCCACGTCTAAAATGTTCGTTCTGGTGTAGGGAATATCATAGTTTCGGATATGTCGGAGGTTTTCTGACATCCTGTATGTCTGTCTGTCTGTTTTCCTTTCGTGTCTTGGTAACTCAATCGATCATCATGAGATGTCCCATACACAGGAAAGGGTACGGAGGAGTAGGTACTATTTATCTTGGAGTTCCAACGGGAACTCCGAAATTAACGCAGGTGGAACCGCACGAACGTTTTCGCTCCCGTTGTCAGGGGTACAGACATAAGGTACTTTTTATACCAGAATTCCCACGGAAACTTCGAAATTGCGCATTGCAGATGAGCAGTCTACATCAAAACATACTGAATCTATGTACAAATTATTACATATAATCTTTACCATGTGGAATTTTATGTTTTTTCTTTAGAAAGAAAGAAAGAAAGGAGAATTTAGACCTGCATTTGCACAATTATTTCATACTCCGTTCATCCTTCTTATTGTATACCTACTTAACTTTTCTGTTCACCGATTAAATTAACTACGAGCAAATCAAATTGAACTGAATTTTTTGTGTCTCCTACCACTTGTCATTCTGACGTCACAGATTAATAAGATTTTTATAAACCTGCAGCTCCAGTGCTTCCGATAACATTACCAATCCGAGGAGCGGTTTTGATGTCAGAGTTGTTCGCCGTCAAAATAACCGATGGTATGCTTTGTTCCAATAGGCTAGTTTCCTAAATTTTTTTTTTAGTCCGTTTTGTAGATTATTAAAAAATATTGGACACGTATTTTTTTATTTTTTATGCAACCAAAAAATAACGGAGATATATCAAGTCGAAATTTCTCATGACGTCACGCCTCGCTACAGTTTGTTCGAACGTTATAGCGAGCGGTAACGTCACGAGTCCCCCACCCTAAACTTTAATGCGCTTTATTTTCATTATTTTAAAAAAGCAAAAAATACGTGTCTTTTATTTTTTTATTATCTAACTGACGGACTAAATAGAATTTTGATTTTTTTACCCAGGAAACTAGCCTATTGACATTACAATATTTCTTGAATGAACTTGATTATATTTAACTGGAAACACTTTATAAAAAAGTCCTTTATAGCATTAAATGGGGCTTTATGAACGGGTGCCGCTAACTGGTACTGATCATATCTAATCTCCTATGGAAATCCTGTTCTTGGTTGTAACTCCGTATCTTGGTTTGTAACAGTTACGGCATTTTATTCTCGCATAAAGAATCGGAATAAAATATCAGAACTAAGTATATCACTTTATTACATAATTAAACTGTCAGCGTGCTACTGGGGAGAGCATCTCTCCAGCCATAACACTAGGAAGCTATGAAGGACGGGCGTTTTATGAGTGCTGTCATAATTGGACGCAGATAAGCAATAACATGTTAACCCACAAAACAAAGTTATTGATTCAGAACGATTTATCGAGAGTTAGGGAACGTTTTTTAATTATGTGTTTACCTTACATTGCTTATTACATTGCTTAAATATGTAACTAAATATTGAACACAAAAAACGTTGACACAAAATGGCGCTCCTACTTTTAAAACACGATTTACTCAAAATTTCTCCAGTGTGGGTTAACATGCTTATCTATGTCCAATTATTGTAATTTAATTGATGATTAAAAGAGCCACACATAAAGATGAAATTCGAATAAAAAAAAATGATAAAAATAAATGACTTATATTTTTGGTACTCTATACTCAACAACTCTACAGAGCATGCCAATTAATAATAAAAAGATAATCAATTGAAATGGGCAACTATTGTTTCATAGAACGCGGCGAATTAGAGAAAGAAGTTTTCAAAATGCAGATTGTTGAAAACAAGGACTGCAACGAGTTTTATCACAGAGCTCAGGTTAGTTGCTCATCCTAAATCTCTCCGAAGGTGACAGATCTTTGTGCTGATATATTTTTATTATTTTGGTTCCAGTGAGTGAGTCTTTTAACGTGTTATTGGGCAAAGATGAAATAAAACAATAACTTAGTAGTAAGGGAGACAATGCATGCGGGACAGGCGCGTTAAATTTATATGAAAATGTTTATTACTTCCTTCGCAATATTGAAGAAAATTTATTCCAATTAAATTATATTTTCTATAACACAATCCTACTAATATTATAAACGCGAAAGTTTGTAAGTATGTATGGATGGATGGATGGATGTTTGTTACTCTTTCACGCAAAAACGACTGAATTAAATGCTACTTTACAATAATATAGATTATACATCAGATTAACACATAGGGTACTTTTTATCACGGAATTCCCGCGGGAACTTTGAAATTAACGCGGGTGAAACCGCGGGGCACAACTAGTATTATAATAAATAAAGAAATAAATATTCCACGCACACTCAATTTCGAAAACATCCTAAGTAAATACGTAACAAATAGCGTGTAATACGTTTCGTTGTGGTAATGAATATTAATGCGCATGACGAATACCGCGAATACGAATACAAGCTTGGCTTGCATAAATCTTTTTATTTTATTTTTTTATAAATAGTAATTTGGCTATATTTTGCAGTTGGACTATGAGAAGATGACACCAAAGGAGTCTTTGTGCGCAGTGTCCGCGCGGAGGACTGATCCGTGCGTGTGGGACGGCGGCGTGGCGCTTATATCCAGGATGTCGTGGGGATACTGGAAGCTGGTGAGATGAGATTGCTGCAAGTTTATTTAATGTGATCTGGGCGAACACGCTTTGCCCGGCTAACCCTAAGAGTTGCTAGACATAATCTATCTCCATAAACTTATCTAGATAGATTGTCATTATTGAATCTAAATAGAAAATCGCGTCCGAGTCGTTAAAGTTGTTTATGAGAAAATGTAGTTGTTTGAACTTTTTATCTGTTGTAACAAAGTAACGAAACAAAGCTTATTTTACGCTTATTTTGCGATTTACCTAAGCTTATGTACAGTAGATTTTCTGGCTACAACTAGTTCATTTAAAAATCTATCTCCAATAGGATTACCTTCATAGAAACTGCAGCTATGCTTTCATTTGTCATGCATAATATTATAATGGTTACATCTGCACCGGCAACTGCTGATACAGAGATGGTTGCCATTAGGCTTAAAGCCTAGTTGTCAAGCATTAATAAATATAAAAAAAATATGGTTTCCATCATTTAGATAGGCTTCAGTGTCCGAGGGCCGGGCTGCGGAGCTCCGACACGTTTCCTGAACATCCACAGCTACCTGCCCTGGATCGACGACGTGATATCCATGGTGGTGGAAGAAGACGAGCGTGACGACACCACCGCCATCGTCTTCAGGAGGGTCACGCCCATCAAGCTGGAGTTTCATAAAGGTAAACCGCATTGACACTCACTTGACAGCCGAGCTACAGTAGTGTCTTCTTCTTCTTCTTCTTTAATAATGGCGTCTATAATTATAATTTGCCAATGACAACGTTTCTTAGTAATAAAAAATTCTTCATCTACTTCTTCAATTATGGCGAAACGCCAATGACAATGTTAGATTGTTCCCCAAGTTAAAACATGGCTCTCTTCAAAGCCTCCTGCTCCGGGTCCAAAATAGATGCTGGAAAGTGACTGAAATAACGAAGACTTCACGTAACACGCGTGTGTTCGGTACGGCTTTCACCCTTCAACAACCCTACAGTAGTGAACAGTTGATATTGATCATTGTCAGTTGTTGTTAGAGACTGTTGCTATTGGCGACTATTCGGATCATGGCTTAGGGTTTTTTGGTTCACATTTATAACATTTCAAGGATTTTGATAAATTTAAGAAAAACTGGTGCGTGTATAGACTGTATATGTGTATACTGATACACGGGGGAAGAAGCGAAACTTTCATGTTTTAAAATCGATCTATAGTTGGACATAGATAAGCAATACTATGTTAACCCACATTGGAGAAATTTTCAGTAAATATCGTGTTTTAAAACTATAGCACCATTTTGTGTCAACATTTTTTAATGTTCAACATATTTTGTTGGTATGTAAACAATGTAATAAGGTTAACACATAGTTAAAAACGTTCTTTATCTCTCAATAAAGCGTTTTGTATCAATAACTTCATTTTGTGGGTTAACATGTTATTGATTATTGGCGCCCAGTTGTAAATGTCTTTTAGACCTACCTGTCAACAATATGTTTAATTTATTGCGTAACGTAACATACTTTTCTTACCACTGTGCCAAGAATTACTTTAAAAATGTTGAAAATAATAGTGAAACTGGCTTGTGTAACGCATGTACTTTGACTTTTAACCTTTGCTACTAACGGTGATTTAAAAGCTCGATATCTTTCCAATCAGCTTATGGGAAAGCTCAGGAGAGGCTCGGACAGTGCGAGAAGGACGTCCGCGGCAACGTGCTTTATAAGGATGCGTCGCAATTGAACACCAACATGAACCATGTGCAAGGCTTCTTTTTTGTGAGTGTCAAGTTCCCTAGACTTAAATGAAGGAAAGAAGATAAAAATAATTTAAATTGAATTTAAGTTTGTAACATACTTAAGTATCAAAAAAGAAAATTATGTAACTAACTGTTCTCCGCGGATCCACCAGAGCTGATTTCGTAGTTCCCGCGGGAATTCCGGCATGTAAAGTACTTGTGCCCTTTTTGTACCCCTGACAACGTGTATATGCACAATGTGAAGAGTCTTTGTGGCGTAAAAACGTGACAAAAAACTCACATTTGCATTGATACGTATAACTAGCTGTTCCCCGCGGTTTCATCCGCATTAATTACGGTGTGCCCGCGGGAATTTCGGGACAAAAGTACCCCATGTCCTTATCTGTACCCCTGAAATTGTTAATGCAAAATTTCATGATGAGTCGTAGAGCCGTTAAAGCATGAAAGCGTAACAAATAAACAAGTAAACTCACATTCGTATAATAGATAGGACTTCTGCTGACCAAGAGACATGACGATTCGTTACATACATGTGTATTGTCCTATCAATGTTAAATACCTGTTAATGTTGAAATAAAGAAAATAAAAAATAAAATAAAATAAGTTTTCTATGCGTTAACTATTGTAAAATGTCAACTTAGCTAACCCCGCTGCTCTCTTTAGCGGCGAACGCTTGGATTTAGCGCCTTTATTCAGTATTTATTTATTTATTTATTTAGCGTCAACATAATGGGCACCACTACAAGAGCATGAAACATAACACAGAAGAATCGCGCTGAGTGACGTCACAGTTATAGACGAAGACAACCTTATTATTATTATTAATTCAAATTCAATTCAAATATGCTTTATTGCCCCAGGAGAGATAAAAACTAAAACATATAAGACAACATGCAAATAAGATAAAGTAAACACCTAAAGATAGTATAGATATTTAAGAATAGTTTAAGTAGACTATTTAAAAAAATATCAAAAAACTTAAATATACCTATCAAAAAACTTAAATCTATCAAAAAATTGAAACATGGCGAAAAATGGGAACTTACAAGTTTTACAGATTATTTAAAAGTACGTATTTATTATGTGGTTCATGTATCAGCTGCGTCTGGCAGGTCGCCGTGTCGCAGATATCGGACTTCCTCTGTTGCGAAGTGTCCCTGGACTCGAAGAGCGTCACCAACACGGCGGTGTGGCTCGAGCACAGCTGCTTCCGCGAGGTCACCGGTAACATGCCCCTCATTGACTACAGAAAGTAAGTACCTACTCTTCTTATATCACTACATAGTATAAACAAAGTCGCTTCCCACTGTCTGTTTGTCTGTACCTATGTATGCCTTAAACCTTTAAAACTACGCAACGGATTTTGATGCGGTTTTTTTAATAGACAGAGTGATTCAAGAGGAAGGTTTATACGTGTAGTTTATCCTAAAATTCCCGCGGGAACTCCGAAATTACCGTGGAAAACCGTGGAAACAGCTAGTTTATACATACACATAAATAAAGTCATTATGTCTATGTCTAAGTGCTATTTGTAAGTAAGTGGCGTCACTTTAACTATTAGAAGCTTCATAAACTTTCCTTTTTAATTTCAGGATAGAATGCTTCCTGTACTACAGAACGACAGCGTACATAGAATTCCGGTTCTTGTTTTCGCACAGCACTATAATATCTATGACGATGTACGGCACCGAGGACTCGGTGACGGCGGCGCCCGACCCGTTCACGGCGCGCCAGGTCACCGACGCGTGGTGGCCCACCGAAGGCAAGATCCGGTGGAAGTACTGGATACCCACGTACGTGTGGTGGTACTGGCTGTGATGGACATTAAAATGAAAAAAAAGGAAAAAAGAGTGTTTCAGCACTGGCTAGTTAGTGGCTGTGAAAATTAAAATATTAAAAATAAAAGTGTGACGATACTGGCAGTGATGGAGATGACAACCAAAAGAAAGAAACAATGGAAAGTCAGTGATGTTTTTCTGTCTCTTTTGGGATAGGCAAAGGCTGTAGCGCCTTACAGCCAAGTCATGAGTTATTTTCTAATTCGATTTTCTTTAGAAGTATTTTATCAAATGGTATTTTTTGAATTTCAGAAGTAGGTACTGTATTTAGCCAGCGTGAAGGCTAGTCGTACGTTAGAAATTACAGTTTATACCATACTATATGCAGTTATCTCTATACATCATATAAACAGACACCATTATTATTTTATGTACCTGCCTACACAGACACACAGACATTTAATTGAACAAAAATGACATACGCCCCTCATATCTCATTAAGAATTTAAATGTCATCCGATAGGGCTATAAAAACGTCCCAATTAGTTATTAAATTTGGAAATAAAACAATAAGGGATATTAAGTTACTTATTATTATTATGTACAACGCAACGAGATTTTTTTATTGGATGGGACGCAGAATAAAAACCGGTCATAAAAATGTATATATATAATTTTGTGTAAGATTGACGGCCGACGTGAACATGTGCCGACGGAAACCGATTTTAAGATAATTGATTTTATATGATATTGATTAAAATATAATATATATAATTATTATAATTTAACTTACCAGCAGCCTCGTATTTGTTTTTATAATACATAAATTTAGAAATCTAATAATTTTACCGTGTTATTTTTCATGACTTGGAAATAAAATATTTAGTAAATTATTACTTAGGTACCTGCCTGTAATTTCAATATATAATTATTAGCTAGGAGCAATCACGTATTTGTTTTAAAAAACATTAATTTAGGTAAAACAGAATATTAAAGAGGTTTTTTATGTGTTGTTGGTAGGTGAATAAAAATAACGTTATTTATTGGAGATAGATAGACACATCCCAAACCATGTGAATATGAAAAATCTTAATAAATTTTGGTCAACATTGAGAATCAATGAAATTTAAAATCAATGAAATTGAACCAACAAATTTTCATCATTATTTTAATACTTTGCTTTGTGTGTAGTGTAATTAATGTATGTTGTAACTATCCGTGTGTTGTGTCAAATAAAGTTCTTTCAATTTTCAATTTTCAATTAATTACTGTGACTCATCCAGGCCTACGGGCCTGGCCTACCCTAATAACTGACACTAATCGTACATCTGGGTACTAGATCTGGGCCCTTATTCACTATGACCAACAACATTCCTTGCCCATAACGCGCGTCCCAAAAACGCATTTCCAAACGTTCTAGATGCCAAGATATTAATTTTTTATGCCTTAAGAAACGTTTTAAATGAATCTTTTTGCAGTTAAACTTCTATGATTACCAGGGAAAGATAGTTTTTGCGGTGTCTTATCTTAGCGCAGCGTGTTATGGTAGTGAATAAGGGCCCTGAAAAGATCCATAGGCACGAACCTAGGATCGAACTCCCATCTTCTGAATAAGTGGCAAGAATTATGTAGTTGCATGGGGTCCACGGCTACCTTCTGTATAATTTTGTCACGTATAAAATCGAAAATTTTACCGTGAAAGCCGGTTCCGTCTTATTTAAAAAAAAAAGGTTTAATAAAAAGAAAGACAGTTACTTAACAAAATAAGTCAGTTAAGTATAAAAGAACAGCCAAAAACACCGCATCGTGATTTGTGAAGTTTGTTCGCAAAAAGATACACATTCTTTATCGGCGGGAGCGCAGGCTGCGCGGCGCGGCGCGGGCGACAACGATCCAGTTGTTTCGGCGATAGTTCATTGAACCTTACCATATAGCCTATCTTTATCGTTAAATCTAGATTAATACATATTACGAATGTGAATGTGAATTTGTTTGTTACCCTTTACGCCGTAACTACTCAAACGATCATTATGAAATTGTGAATACACGTTATCAGATATACCTACAGAAAAGAACATAGGGTTAGGGTACTTTTATCACGAAATTCCCGAGGGAACTCTGAAATTAACGCGGGTGAAACCACAGGGAACAGCTAGTCATTATATACAAATACAAAATTGGATGTTTTTTAAAAAAAAGGAAATAATGAAAGTGCTATACTAGGAAATATAAGTGTGGCTCTAATGCCTGGATGGTAAATGGTAATTCAATAAAGTATACCATATTAGGTAACTTAAAAGAAATTTTATAATTGAACTATAAATGTTAAGTTTAAATTAAAACTTCCTTATTAGACATTAAAGAAATGTAGTGATACACAGATCGCTTTTATAAGTAACTGCTATAATGTACCAATATTCTCATATTTTTGTTGACAAAAACATTTTAGAAAAAAAAAAGAACAAGTTTCTAAAAAGTAAAGACGGGTTAAAATATAGAGTCTTACATGTTTTTTTGGTTTCCACTAAGTTTAAGTATTTGACCATGACTACTTTTCATAACATTTGGTCTGGCGCACAATTTTTTGCATTCTTCGCCATAGATATTGTAGCCTTGTTATATATTTTCTTTTACTTTTTCACGATAAACAGCCTAATGCTTGGATTGGACAGGAGATACGCTACTTCTTTTTTCTTCAGCTTCTACTTTTAATATTTTTCGCGGGAAAGACAATCACGTCGGTGAAACCTCGGGTCGGTGTAGGGTTGCCACCTTTTTTTGAAAAAAATATAGTATATTAGCTGTGCCCCGCGGTTTCACCCACGGTAATTTCGGAGTTCCCGCGGGAATTCCGTGTTGTCAGGTACCCTATGTCTTTATCTGTACTCCTGACAACGTGCATGCCAAATTTCATTCAAATCCGTTCGGCCGTTTTTGCGTGATTGAGTAACAAACATCCAAACATCTAAACATCCAAACATCCACACTTTCACATTTATAATAGGATTTCCGAAAAAAAGTTAAAGTTACTTTTGGTAAATGTGGGGAAAACAACAGTAGGTACATATTTATTTTTAATCATTATGTATTGGGCAGTATTCATCAACATATCTTTGCTATTTTGACAGTGGAAGTTTTGTTACCGCGTATGCCTTTCGTAATTTGTTCTGAAATACCCCGTGCTGCGCTGCGGGTGCGTTCCAGACTGTTAATATTATCTAGATAGTTAATATAAAAAAGCGCGACAATTAAATTAGGTATAAAAATATAGTATTTTTCGTACTCTATTATTTTTCTATATAATATGGACATAGATAAGCAATAGTGTGTTAACCCACATTGGAGAAATTTGGAGTAAATCGTGTTTTAAATTTCAGCGCCATTTTGTGACAACAATTTTTTATGTTCAAATATTTTATACATATTTAAACAATGTAATTAGGTAAACACATAGTTAAAAAACATTCTCTAACTTACAATAAATTGTTTTGTGTCAATAACTTCATTTTGTGGGTTAACATGTTATTGCTTATCTGCGTCCATATATAGTACAATTGACTGAAATATAGTACGATACTATATAATATAGTACGGGTGGCAACCCTAGGTTGGTGTCACTTTCCCTGTGGATTTGTTTGAATCACAACTTCAACTTACCTAAATAGGATAACCATTAACCACCCCTGTTTTTTTATCTGATCCCAAAAAAAAAATCAGATTATAAATCCTTAAGTTGTAAGTAACACAGTTTTTTACATAGAAACTATTGTTAGAAAATGGTTGTATAAGTGTTTAGAAAGCCACCTCTATAATACAGACTATAGACTTTATCCATCGAACTTGGTCCAGTGCTAGACCAACAGGTTATCAGGCTTGTCCACTACAACGGCCAGGATTCTGTCAGGCCAGGCCCGCAGCAAGTAAAATCAAAATTTAATTCATAAATTTACGATTTCATTAATATGTATGACAACTCACTTTATGGTCTTTTTTTAACACGTTTAAAATTATGCGTTAATGATTAACATCGCAGGCCGTTTGCTTTAATTGTGCAGATAAGGTTTTTAAATATTAATATCATTTACATATGTTGTTTAAAACGTATGTCGTTTAAGTCTACAGAGTATTGTGAAGGTATTATAAGTAACGATGCCTTACTTCTCCAGTGAAGGCATGGATAGACACAAATACCAATTATTTTAATGATAGATATTTTGGCCTCTATCGCGATAATAGTGTCGGCTCAATGATCTATCTATCTCAAATACGAAAGTGCATAGTTCCTAGAAGTAACTTGAAACAGCAATTAATATAGAAATAAAATGTACGCTTTATATATCGTAGATATATGTTACATATCGTTTTCTCTCGCGTCCCTTGCAAGCTCCGATGTTATCTCATACGAAAGACATCAACGCGCTCGGAGCACGAAACATACCGTCTGCCACCTAACACGTAGTTAAGTTACAGGGCTCATTTACAATTGTGATTAGCTTAAAGTTGCACGTGTCATTAAACTAAACGATTATGCATTAGTTCATAGTCTTCATAGAGCATTAAGATGATTGTTTTTATCTCACTGTCGTTAGTAGAGATGTAGTCGCTTAAAAAGCTTTGTACCTGTTATGGTTTTAAAAGTTTTTGGATAAGGTAACGTAAAACTACTGTTCTGTTCAATTTAAGTGATAAACGTGAATAAACTTTGGGTGAATTATGTGTATGTGAAACGAAGTTAAAACGACAGCATCGTTAGTAATTACCTACGTCGACTATGGGTGAATTATTTATACGTCGGACGAAGTTAAAACGACAGTTATCGTAAGTAATTTGATCGTTTTAATGAAAAACGGGAAATCTCGGCCGTCGAACGCTAACGCTAAACTGAAACAATTTGTATCGAAAGTAGGTAATAGGTATTTGTTCGATAACCGTCGCGAAGATTCTAAAACCGCAGAATAAGACTGCTAGAATTTTTATAGCAGATAGGTACCTACAGTTTGTAATTTGTAAACCTACGTTATTATTATTTCATGGATTTGTTCGTGTTTCTGGTGAAATTATATCTATCGGTGAACTGAAATAAAAATATTTTAGTTACCTACGATAGTATTTTTACACAAATAAAATACGTTACAAAAAACACTAATACAACTACAAATCACTCAGAATATCGCTTATAGGAATAGAATAGAATAGAATAGAATAGAATAGAATAGAATAGAATAGAATAGAATAGAATAGAATAGAATAGAATAGAATAGAATAGAATAGAATAGAATAGAATAGAATAGAATAGAATAGAATATCGCTTATAGGTGTAACTTGTTAGCTGTAGCTAATTGCAAATAAAACTCACCTCCAAAACATCCAATAAGATTGACAGCACTGAACCGCACGAAAAATTCCTCGCACGCACACAAACACACACAGAACAACACACAAACACTCCACTTACGTATGCAAGTAGGTACTTGTAGCAAACAATGCACCATCTATAATGTATTGGTGGATAAAAAATTCAATGTACACTTGCAACCCGACATTTATTTGTGACGACACTTTAACACCGACCTGTTCATTGAAAAATCTATAATTTAAATTAGTTTTGACACTTTTACTACACAGATATAACACTTTTTGAATGTGTCGCCTAAAAAAATTCTACAAAAAACTCTAGAAAAATATTCGACCGGCCGACGCGACTTCCCACCGTTGATATTTGTAAACAACTGACGTAAGGCGGCGCCACTGAAGCGTAACGTTTGTGCGTACAACCTGCGGTACGTTTGTCTCGCTCGCACCCGGGTGGAGCCGGTAAGCGTCTGCGAGAGATAGAGGTTGATTAATTACAGCTTGGAAGTCGAGCGAAAGCTTTGAATGGTGTCGCGAAAAAGTTTTCATAGCATATTTTCTTACTTGGAAGTGTCTATATGTATCCATTAGTTGCATACCTATAGAAGATATTTTATAAACACCGACTTAATATTAATACTAGCTGGTACTCGCGGCTTCATCTGCGGTAGTTTCTTATTCCGTCAGGAATTGTTACCTAAATGTAAATACTGGAATAAAAAATGACTTCAAACTGTAAGTTGGCCTAAGAATAAGCTATGTTGATAGGAAATTTTGCTTAAATGCCTCCAGGAATTTTAGTATGATGTGAGTTCCAAATAAGGAACATTCTTCACGAAGACTATTTTATGATAGGTATACCTACGTTTGCACATAATTATATGCTTGATTTTTAATAATTTTTCTTTTTCAAAATCTTTTATTATGGTCATTTATATACTTATGTAGGTAGGAGAGTTTTATGTATCTTTATTTCTATTGTAAAGAGCTGTAAGTTGGTAAGTTTGTATGTAAGGTAGTAATCTCTTTAACTACTGATTTATTGATAGAAAACTACAGTACCCCTGGAATACAGAATACTTTTAAGTATTACTACTAAAATTCACACGAGTGAAACCGCGGAGAACAACTAGTAAAATATAATAAATTCCATTCTTGTTTGTATTTATTCCCATTTCATACACACACGGCCAGTTGTATGTTGTTTATATGTAGGTATATGAATAGCACAGGCAGATTAAACCTTTAATGCTATAACTGCATAATCGTTATTTATCTACCCAACTCACGCGACAAATTTTTCAGTGTTTATTTCACCGGTATTTGCTTGTAAAAACAGTTAAATAGACCAGTTAGCGGCGCAAGCGGCGGTTAAACGCCGCGCTAAACAGCTCTTGTCACTTGAACGATTAATCTATGGGAGGGCGAGCACTAAATCAATCACTCTTAAACGCATCTCAGTACTAAACAAACGACATGTATCCGAACGAGAAATATTTTGAATTATAGGAAATTTCAATCTTCCATTACCGTTTGAGAACCGAGCGTTTTGATAGATTGTATGGTTTTGATGATAATTTTGAACCCAATGTATACCGACTAACTAGCGATTTTTTCATTGATTTTCTTTGGGCCACGAGTGTTTTTTAATTATTTTTTTTTATATAATAATAATAATTTCTTTTATTCACAATATATTTTTTATGATAATTATTATTTTTTTTTTTACAATATATTAAAGGTGATTATGGTTAAATTCCTCAGCTAAACTTTAAAAATAAAAAACTCGAGCCGGATTGCAAAGATAAATAAATTTTAGAGATGCTCTCTCAGCGCTGTGGTACTGGACAATCGGTCCGTATATAATACTTTACTTTTTTGTTACCACATAATATGTATATACATACAGACCCATTAGTGCTAAACATAAATGTTCATAGATATTTTATTTTTATTTTCGTTTATTTACCACTACAAGAACATAATATGATAATTTAAGATTTCAAGATTACACTATTAGCCAATGATAGTTATCCTTATATAGAGAACAGAATTTAGCAGTACGTATACACAAAATTATACCAATTTAGATAATAATGGGGATGTGGACTACTTTTGAAAATCAAAATTCTAATTAGTCCATCAGAAAATAAAATAACAATAGACACGTATTTTTTGTTTTTTTAAATAAATTAAAATATACAGAGATAAAGCGCATTAAAGTTTAGGGTGAGAGGGTCGTGACGTCACTAACCGTTAAAACCGGCATACAAACTGTCAGAATAGTGACGTCACGCGAAATTTCAACTCAATATATTTCCGTTATTTTTTGATTACGTAAAAAAAGAAAAAATACGTGTCCAATATTTTTTAATAATCTACAAGACGGACTAAAAAATAAAAAAATCCAGTAACACAGAGCTTAAAAGTAAAAATGTAAGGTTATGGTCGGAATATTCTATATTGCCGGGATAGAACCTGCGTCCCGTGTAGCAGTGAGGTTTAATAACTACTGTACCTATACTATGGTTATGTCTAATCTGTATTCACGTTATCAAGGTCTAGACACGGAAGAAATGCCATATTTTTTTTTTATTAAACTTCGTGATCGGTACCAGGGCGTCGCGTCGCGTCGCTTAGCAACCACAGAGAATAGAATATTAACTAGAGAGGCAATATGGGCGGGGCAGGCTCACCACTATTATAATAATAGTAATAATCCTAATATTAATGCGAATGTGAGTTTATTTGTCAAGCTTTCACGCCGTAACTACTCAATCGATCATCATGTTTTGCATGTACACGTTGTCAAGGGTACAGAAGAGGACATAGGACAAAGTTGAAAATAAAGAAATCACTACATAGGACTTACTTTTTATCTCGAGTTTCTCTTGGGAACAACAAAATTAATGTAAGCGAAACCGCGGGGAACGGCTAGTATGATAGTAAATTTTTATCTAAAGCGTCAAATACAGTTTACACACAATAGACATAAAATAAAATGAAAGAGACGGTGGTTATAAGTAAATGCCCATGACTCCCCAAAACATTCATTGCCAGTATCTCAAGTGCATATTTATTACTAGCTGTGCCCCGCGGTTGGAATTGTTCCAAGCGTTATTTAAAGGTACCCTATGTCCTCCTTTGTACCCCCGACAACGTGTATGCCAAATTTCATGATGATCGGTTGAGCCGTCTACGCGTGAAAGCGTAACAGACAGACAGACAGAGTTACTTTCGCATTTAATAATTATAGGGATAATATATTATTACACGCACAGTCAACCCAGAAAACCACCTTGAATAAATACCTCACTGACGGACTCTCTCTCTCAGAGTCGTTTTAATGATGACTTAATTTTAAGTAAAGATTATAAAAACAAAACTGCCGCACTCGGAGACCTTATAAAATTAACGGTAATTACTAATTGGCATTAAGTTAATGCAAGTTCAATTTAAATTTAGTTAAAGTAATCATTAAAATTACCCTGAGTGCGGCCATGAATGATTAGGTAATCCTACTAATATTATAAATGTGAAAGTTTGGATGTTTGGATGTTTGCATGTTTGTTACTCAATCACGCAAAAACGGCTGAACGGATTTGGATGAAATTTGGCATGCACGTTATCAGGAGTACAGAAAAGGACATAGGGTACTTTTTATCTCAGAATTCCCGCGGGAACTCCGAAATTACCGTACAGCTAGTAATTAAATAATTTCGTTACGTGGATGAATGTTTTCGTCCATGACCAATATATTATTATGTATGTAGCTTTGTGTGCAAAAACCAGCGACACTGCGTTTTTTTATGTTTTCTATATTTGTAATGAGATCCCTTCTATCTGCTCTGTGGTGTCAACCAAGTGTGTAGTCGCCACGACTACTGTTACATCGATAGGTCGATAGTAATAAATTCATAGCACGAGGCACATCCACAACGCATCGAATGCCTATATCCATCGATAAAAAACGTACGCTTTCTGGGTCACGTTCACACCTCTAGAAGTTTCATTCTCGTTAAAAATAAATTGTCACACAAAAAATTTATTTTTATTATGTCTGACACCTTAATGTTATTTTGTTTATTCATACGATATCGATATAGCTTTCATAAATATACAAACTTGAAAATACATATTCATATACAACGTGTTAATTAATTTAATAATATAAGGTAATTAATTCTAACCAAAAACCTGACCAACCCCTTTTAAAAAATAAACAAAAATATGATTAAAATAGAAATTATGTCAAAAAAAATACTAGTTTAACCCTTCGTGGTCATATGGGGTCCAGCAGACCCCACGCAGTAAAACAACACAAATTTACTGACTTCAATCTGGCGCGAAACTTTAATTTAATACTACCTCTAACTAATCCAATCGATTTCTTTTTTTGTCAAGACATAGAAATAGTTAAGAAACAATAGGAAAAAACTCGAAAATTTCGATTTTTTTATTTAAAAAAATCATATAAATTTTATCATTTGGGGGTGTGACCACGAAGGGTTAAAAGTTATTCAACATTAGTTTGTACTTTGGAGGTGACCTATCTACGCAAGCGCTACGCCCGCACCTACGGGTCAATGACAGATTCGATGTTTTTGCTACGGGTGGCGTACGCGCCAAATATTGTTTTGAATCATAGACGGGTTAATAAAAAAAAAAAATATAACCTAACCATTAAATCTAAAATATATAAATCACGTGTCACGTTGTTTGTCTGCGATGGACTCCGAAACTACTGAACGGATTTTGATAAAATTTTGTTACCATTTATAATATGGGCCAGCTTAAAAGATAGGATAGTTTTTATCCCGGAATTCCCGCGGGAACTCCGGAATTAATGTGGGGAACAGCTACTGTCAGGGGTACAAAGAACTTTTTCCACGCAATTCCCGCGGGAACTGCGAAATTACCGCGGATGAAATCGCGGGGGACAGCTAGTATAATAATATATCTTAAAACATGGTGCGATCGATTCAAAAGTCAATTCTGAGCAAACTGCTTTCGAGTTTACAGTTAATTCATTAATTGCAATTTCACACATTGTATATATTTTGTACATGTTGTACCTGCTAGAACTAAAATATTTCGCACATGCTTTTTAGCAAACTGGTTGTTCCCCCGGTTTCACCTGCGGTAATTTCGGAGTTTCCGCGGGAATTTCGAGTTATGGCACCTCACAAACTTTACCTCTTTATAAGATTAGTAAGATGCAAATGCATGCAAGTGCATGTAAGTGAATATAACACTACTAAAGTTTACAGCAGAATGTGTGATTAAGTAGATCTATGTGTCGTGAATTACACATAAGCATGAGTGAAAGGTACTAAATGAGAAATCCTTCAAATTTCGTGACCTATAATGCTAAAACTTGGCAGGTGGTTTGGGGAGTAGACGTCAGCTAAATATTTCACAGAGTCCGCGCGGGTACATCCAAATTAACGCAATTAAAACCGCTGGGAACAGCTAGTATTATTACAATTTTATTATTTACTCATAAAAAAATAATAGAGCAGTAATGACAGGCTATATAAGTCTAAGATTAATATGTGTGTAACGAGCTTTTCATTAAAATTCGATGCGACCTTGTTTTAAGAATGTAGATCGGATCATCGTACACGAGTGTTAACTTGATTGCACCACCCATTGATTGGTACAGTTACTGTACTGCTATAAATTTTGATTTATAACCAGCTGCGATGGTGAAATCGTAATTAAATTTTTGTTTACGGAACACATGCGCCTATAATCTTCGCCCGAATCAATATAAGACTTAAAGAAGGTTAAAATTAGCTAAGTTTGTTAATAAAATTAGTTTTGGTTTTTGTATTTCGAATTGGTAGATACAATTGTTTTTAATATCTACTGCTTCTTGAATTTTTTCGCTGGAGTGGTGTAAAGTTGTATAACACAAGGGTTTTGAATCCTCGCTACAATCTCGTACCTCATTCTTGGGATACAAACTCAGGATTTGCAAAAAGCATTGCCAATATTGTTAATGAATTAGCGCCTTAAAATTGATATAAACCTGATCATCAAAAGGCTCTGAGTAAGTTCACCAGGGGTACATTTAATAGATATTATGTTATGATTGAGTTTAACTGACTTTTTAACATAATTATATTTTCAGTCATTTTAATAACTTTTTCAAATAAAAAATAATGTATATATTACGGTATATCTGTTACTAGCTTTCCCCCGAGGTTTCACTCGCGGTAATTTCGGAGTTCCCACGGGAATTCCAGGATACGTATAACTATACGTATTAACCTTCCTCTTAAATCACTCTATCTAATAAAAAAATTCCATCAAAATCCGTTGCGTAGTTTTAAAGATCTAAGTAAGTATACATAGGGACCGACAGACAGCGGGAAGCAACTTGGTTTTATAGTATGTGCTGATGATTTTCTTAGTTTTTAATTTATACCCATAAATAAATAACTATATTGCCTTTGAAAACGCTTCTTCGAATATTCTTTTAATCACACTTGCATAAAAAGCGTGAGTATTTCTGAAAGCACCTCCGCTCCGTATTCACGAAACAGACTCATTATTGATCGTATGCATGCAACGCGGCGTGCCGACCGCGGCGCTCTTTGTTCTCGCACGTGGGCAAGAACGACGTATCGGCAGTTTTGTCGTCAAAGAGCACTTAACATTAACACAATGGGCGACTGTCCGCAGTGAGCGGGTCGCGCCGGAGACGTAAAAGAGGGTGTAGAGCACTTTCAAGAAAATAAAACAACAAAAATACGGATAAAATTACTCTAAAATTCATGTTTAAAAAAAACATAAGATTGTTTGTCTGAATGTAACCGGCGAGAGATTGAAAAGGGGGCATTGCAATCTCTTTATATCAATACAGAATCAATATAATGGTGGGGGGGGGGGGTGATTTAATAGAGTATTTTGAAAGAGGACAAGACACTGGTCAAATAGAAACTTAAATATCAATAATAATATGTACCCCTGACAACGTGTATGCAAAATTTCATGATCATCGGTTGAGCCGTTAAGGCGTGAAAGCGTAACAGACAGACAGACAAACAGACAGATAGACAGACAGACAGAGTTACTTTCGCATTTATATGTATAATACATATTAGTAGGGACAGGAAGCTTACATTTAATTACGGTAAGCATTTAATTAGTGATGCAACAAAAAATGCCAGAGTGATCGAAGTTTTACTCAAATAGCGTGTACCTACTTGTAAAAGTGCGTCAGAAGTTATACTACTACGTCACATCCTTTGGCTTTATACTACCTAATACTAGCTGTGCCCTGCAGTTTCACCCGCGTTAATTTCAGAAATCCCGCGGGAATTCCGGGATAAAAGTAGTCTAAGTTACTCCTCATAACATTAGCTATTTGCCAGTGAAAGTCCCGTTAAAATCAGTCCAGCCGTTTCAGAGATTACCCGGAACAAACAGACAGACAGACAGAAAAATTGTAAAAAAATATTTTTTGATGTTAGTACCTACCGTATATAATTTCGTATGCATTTAGTGAAAAGCTGTTAATTTGAAATTACAAACAGACACTTCAATTTTATTTACGAGTATATGTCTAGATGTCTAGACTAGATAATATTCTTTTTCTTCCAGGTATAAAAAATCCAATATAAATTAAAACAAATAGTAAACAAACATTACCTTCTTCTTCTTTATAATAAAAATAAATGTTTATATGTCTGTCCTCTATGCATTTCTAAACCATTGGTCAGTTTGTAATGAAACTTTGGCGGGTTTTGCGTCCGCACCTGATATGAAGAGATCCTGCGGGAATTCCTAAACTCACGCGGGTGAATCTCCAAAACGGTTGGACCAATTTTGACGGGACTTTCACTGCTGATGTTATTTAGTAGAGTAATTTATGTTACTTTGGAGTTCCTGCGGGAATTTCGAAACTCACGCGGGTGAAACCACGGGGCACAGCTAGTTGTAAATATAGGTAGTCATTGTCAATGTACTTAATATAATATAATTAATAAATAATAGCACACTTTCAATTGTTAGAGCACCAAATGGTATATCCCCTCTATTTTTGGTTTGCGTCGCGGTGAACAGAGAGCCAGACTTTATGCACGTCACTTCCGTTACTTGCTGAAATTTTACTCTAAGCTCTAAAAGCTACAAAATGAGAATAAATTTACAAAATTATCTTGTTATAGTATGTAGATAACTTCGTTAAGTATACACACATCAACAAAGTCTACGGATATTTTATCAAATATTTAAAAATCTAAGAAGAATTGTCTGATAATGTTAATGGAAGAATGAAAGGTTATTTTAATTTTGTTTTGTTTTTCATTAGTTTTTTTTATTTACATATTTTAATTTTGAAAATAGAATAAAAGAAGTTTCAATCTATACACATAAAATGCTTTGTCCTGAATGACTGATGGATCAACGCACAGCCTAAACCGCTGATCGTAGAGACCTGAAACTTGGAGGGTGTGTTCTTTGTATGACGTAGGCATCCGATAAGAAATGATTTTTGAAAATTCCATCCCTAAGGGGGTGAAAAGGGGTTTCAAAGTTTGTATGGAGCAATTCCGCGGGAACTCCGAAATTATCGCGGTTGAAAGCTCACGGGACAGCTAGACTGTACAAAAACTTTTTATGAAAACGAAAAATATTACAAAGCCGTAAATAATTTAGGATTAAGGCATCCCTAGATTCTGTTGATGTGGTATTTACCTACCATATTTATTACTTATTAGAACTTCCATCAACTCGATCTCCTTAGGCGGGTCTGATAGGGGATTTATTTGGATATTTCATCCACACTGGGATAAAGATCTGTAGCTTGAGATAATGGTTTTTTTTTGACGTAAATATATCCGTTCTTAAATATGACTCTTTTATAAATTGATGATGATACTATTGTTAAACAAAGCATTCTGTTGTTAAAACAGTAAATAAATTATTGTAAAACTGTGTGCATAACTAAGAAAATATAGGAGTGCCACCCACATGAATGTTTATTGTTTACATATCATTATTATTAATTATGCATGTGACTTGTATTTGAAATAAATACGTCAAAATTGAAAAACGGGTACTTAAGCCCCGACTTAAGGCGACCGCGACCCGCTGCGATTTGATTCAGAAACGTCGCGTGATATTTTGTAATTAATTTGTTTGTTTATGCGGTAAATGGTATTTGGGGGAGGGGGACCACCCGCCGTTCGGCGACGGGTTTAGTACCTTACCGCCGTATTTTATTGTTCACAAATGGATCATAATACACTACTTTTATACGCAACTAGTTGACCCCTGCGGTTTCACCCGCATTAATTTCAGTTCCCGCGGGAATTCCGGGATAAAAAGTACCCTATGTGTTAATCTGATGTATAAGCTATGTTATTGTAAAGTTTCATTTAAATCCATCCAGTAGTTTTTGCGTGAAAGAGTAACAATCATCCATCCATCCATACATACTTACAAACTTTCGCGTTTATAATATTAGTAGGATATTCTTGTAAAATTAAATGCGACCGACCGAGCGGATCATTTACACGTGATATACAGCGCGTTGTAGTCTTATCCGAGTTATCTGCCATCGGATATATCGCGAACGTACAATTAAATCATGCATCTGCTTGTACGGCACGTAATAACGATATTTAAGCGACGCCGCGCTATCTCCGAGCTCGAGAGCTCGCAACTTGCAATTAAGACGAATTGTAAATTGCAATGTAAACTCGAGCACGGTTTATTGTGATTGTAAATAAATTATTGCAGCTTTGTATGGTTTATGTGTATCGATTTGACTAGTACCTAGGTGTGTACCGCATAATTTTATTAGAACTCTGGTTGTTACTTTCTCTACTCTGTTGTTACTATAGTTCGGGAAAGAAGGTAATTAGTTAGCTTTACGTAATTTTTTTATTTCTCAGCACTCAAATTTGCTGATACCTTTTGGCAAATTAAAACCCGTAAAATTATTTTTTTTCTATTTAATACATATACACATAGTTATGTATTTTACTTTTTTCTACGAGTGGCAGGTGCGACTTGTTGCCAGTATTTTTAATTTTAATTTTTTTTGTAAGCAATAGACAAAAGGACCGGATGGAGTCTATCGCGAGACGAGAGACGGCGGGATATTTGTGGCTGTGGCAGGTTTAGTGTAGGCGTAGCGGCATTACGAGTTTTGTCCTCTGTTGATTAATTTATTCGATATATAAATCAGTATGTTTGTTTATAATGAGATTCACGAAATAATTAATAACAAGGATGTTAGTTGTTGAAAACCCGCTGTTTATAGAAGTTAAAGATTCAAAATCAGTGTAGGTATGTAATTTAAAACCGCGCTGTATTTTGATATCTAGTCATATACCTAAATTAAGTAAAAAACCAGATAATTTTGTGACTCCATTCTACTTTAAACAATAAAAAGTTTAACTATTCAATTTCCTACGATTTCAGTCGCGTAATGTGGCAAAGTTAAAATTCAGAAAAGCACATCGAAATCTATGAAACTATAAAAATTTTCAAAACTCCGGAAAACTTACCAGACTTTAATAGATAACAGTAAAAAAAATGTAGATGGGATGAATTTCATGTTCAAATCTACTTAAGAGTATTAAATTTCTTGGAAATCAAGATTACAGTTTCGTTAAAACATTTTTTGGCTTCTTCCACCTACTCAGGCGAGGTTTTTTTTTTGCTCAAAACCCTCGTCACAGCCTTATTGCCATATGTTTGGACAGAAGCCCTGACAATGACTGTCTGGTAGATTATATCCATTGAAGGTGTGCACTCGTGCGTATGGGTTTTGTGTTGAGATTCGTAACATGGAAGTTTTTTGAGTGGCGATGGCGAGTCCAATGATGTACCGTCTACGTCGTTTTTCAGATGCAGTAGCCTTAAGAAGCTATTTTTGGAAATATTTAAATGGTAGAAAAAAGTAAGTACTATTTTCACCCCATATAGAGGTGAATTTTGAAGCGCAACAGCTGTGTAGTGTACTAGTACTTTTGTAGTATTGACCCAATTTCTAATTATAAAGTCATGCCAGTTCCCTATTATACAAAAGAAATAAACAAGTACTACATACTTATAGTTTGTTCTTTTTACTTTCAACGTTTTTTGTTCAGAAAGAAAGAAAGAATTACCTTATTTTTTACCTTTCTTTACCTTAATTTACCTTAATACCTATCTCAATTGTCAACATCGTTCAGGGTATATTAATTAGTATAAGTACAATGTCATATCATGCATAATTGTGTATTGTTTCATTAAAGTTTTAACTTTGATGTTAATGTCGAATTAAAAAAAAAATTGTCTTTCATAATCCCTACTAAGAATATAAATGCGAAAGTAACTCTGTCTATCTGTTACGCTTTCATGTCTTAACGGCTCAACCAATCATCATGAATATTTGCACACAAATTGTCAGCATACAGAGAAGGACATAAGTACTATTTGTCCGAGAATTCCCGCGGGAACTCTGAAATTAACGCGGGTGAAACCGCGGGGAACAACTAGTGATTATAACGTGGCTAAAGGAAGCTACTGTTTCTAGCTCCAGTAGCGTCGGCTAGGCGTTGATTAGTCAGTGAGGAAGCTTTTTGAACATCTCAAATTCCAAGCCGATAGCTCTTATTGTGTCACTATAATCAGTAAGGCCATATTTCGTATAGCTGTCTCGTACCTCCACGTAGCTTCGGCCTCCGGGCTAGAAGAGATTAATCTTCGAACGCATAGCTATAGCACCTAATTATCAGCCGCCGCCGATCGCCCGCTATACCGCACTAATGAGCCCCATTAATTCACATCCAAACCATTTGTAAGTGTAAAAAAGATTATATTAGTAATCTTTGACTAAACTTCGAATCGATATATTCGATTACCAACATTCCGTGTTGCGTTTTCTTCTATTTCTTTCTCGATTAATGCGGGAAGAGAGGTATCGAAGACCGGTATATTATTTCGAACAAAGAAACGCGGTGGGTGTCCTGTTGTTAAAGAAATGCAAGACCCGATTGGCGCAATGGTCACCATGCCTGCCCGCTAATCAAGAGGTTCCGGGTTCGATTCCCGGTGGGGGTGGACTTTGTGTGATGAACACAGGGTTCCATTTGTGCTGAATGACTGACTGACGGAACAACGCACAGCCAAAACCGCTGATCAAAGAGACTTGAAACTTGGAGAGTGTGTTCTTTGTATGACGTAGGCATCCGATAAGAAAGAATTTTTGGAAATTCTACCCTCAAGGGAGTGAAATAGGGGAGCTCCGAAACTATGGCTGGTGAAACTGCGCGGGACGGCTAGTTTACATATAAAATTACGTTCCGTAAATACTGGGCTCGAAACTTACAATTTTGTGGAAGGCTTCCTTTTTTAATGTAGGCTTTTTGGGAACTCAACCCCGTAAGCATGTGAAACGAGAGGTGAAGGTTTGTGTGCCTAGACTAATGACTTAGAAGGGTTTTGGAAATAAATATTTCACTTCTTTATTTGTAACTAGCTGTAGTAATTTTGGAGTTTCCACTGGAATTTCGAGTTACAATATAGACTATGTTACTCAGGGATAATGTGGCATGGTGAAAGAATTTATGGAATCGGTCCAGTAGTTTTTGAGTTAAATCGTAACAAACGAACGAAAATACAAATCTTTCCCCTTTATAATATTAGTATAGATAAAGAAACATTTAGTTATTTTAGGGTTTTTGTGTGAAATCGCTAGTTTATGTAGGTACTGTACTAGCTGTTCCTCCGCTTAAGCTACATCCTATATAAAAACACTAATTTAAATAAAAATAATATTATATTCTCAACTATTATTTAATTAGTCTTATCTCAGTTTAAACCTCCATGGGTATTAGAGCTTATTAAAATATTAAATTAAAAAAAAACAACTGACGGAAAGTTTATTGTCTCTACATATTTGTGACAACTAAAAGATATTAATTAAGAATAAAAACAACTTACAACGTAGAACAAAAACAAGCTCTTCATATCATTTCGAGTTATTGAAAAAACGTATAGAAATTTATTACAATTTTATCGCACAATTTTATAAAATAACAAGGTGTATCCGCTATAATATAAATCTCAACTAAATTATTGGTCGGGAGGACTCATTATGACCACAGTTTACAATAAAGCAAGCCGTTAACACGCATATAGAATCCAAAGTATTTTGTTTGTAATACAAAGACACCGCTTTTGGCGTTAAATATGTATATATATATTATATACATATTATGTTAATTGATGAAAATATATCTGCTATAAAAATAGCAAGGTTATCATCTCGATCTTATAATCCGTTTTGATGTATATCTTTATATACTATACAGGATGAAAACGGAAATTATGATTGAGCAACGGGTTCGAAATTAAATTTTAATTGGAAATTATAAAAATTCAACAAAAAAATAAGCAACTTTTGTTAAAAATTTTTTACTATTATATTTTTGTGTGCTCATTTTTGTTTCCGTTTGTTTTATTAAAAAGGTAGAGTGGGTATATATCTAAAAATTAGGTTTCGAAGAAAAGTGTATCTAATTGCACTTTTGTCTAACCATTTTAATAGATAATATGGAGGTCGAGGAAAAGAGGAGGTTCCGTGTTCGTCATTTTGACATTTTGATATTTTTTGAAATCAGTTGACGTTTTTCTTCAATTTTCTTATTCATATCAATGTCGTCATTCAATTGTTAACGATTCGATTTTGATGATCGCCTAATTTTACGTTTCAAATAAGGATGTTGACGACTTTTAAAAATCAGAATTCTAATTAGTCTGTTAGAAAGAAAATAAAAAAAATAGTGGACACGTTTTTTTTGTCTTTTCGAATTAATGAAAATATACATAGATATAGCGCATTAAAGTTTAGGGTGGGGGCTCGTGACGTCATTAACCGCTAAAAGCCCCCATACAAACTGCACCGAACAGTGACGTCACGCGAAATTTCAACTCAATGTATCGCCGTTATTTTTTGAATACGTAAAAAAAGGAAAAAATACGTGTCCAATATTTTTTTATCAATCTGCAGACCGGACTAAAAAAAAATTTAGTCAACTAGCCCATTAGATATGTCTCTTTTCTGTGTGTGTGTTATTTGATTGAATGCCATCCTGTATGTTTTAAAAATGTCACTCGATGACTTTTTGATCAGGTAATCTAGACCTTTAAAGTTACGTAAGATCAATTGCGGACCGCTGATGAAGACTGCTTTCCATATCGAAACCACATAATTTTTTGATCCTTGCAAAACCGCTCCTTTGTCCCAAACCACTACATATGCTTTGGTACCAGATCTACAACTGATATAATTATTATACATATAATATCTACCAATTTTTTCTTTAAATACTATTTTACTCTTTTCATTTTAGGGTTGTCACTATAGAGTTTTCACATTTTTTTGTATTTTTTTTTGCGTTCTTAGAACCATTGTAGCATTCTGCAACACTATCAACCTTTTTATAATTTTTTTTTGGAATGTCATTTTTGGTTATGGAAAAAGAAAAGGTGTCAAAGGAGGCAAGGAAAAAAGGGACTGGATTTTTTTGGCAATGATAAAGGAGACGATGAAGATGATTAAAATTTAGTTTTTGGAGGGATTATTACTGCTTGGTTACTAAATTATGTATTTGTATTTATAACTATGATATTATCGAAGAAAAGCATATTATCTTTTATTCCCGCTGATTCTCCTGACGAATGAACGGTGATATATTTATAACTTTAATATTAATTGAATCGCTGATTGAACACAAAATCTCGAAAACTACCTGTTTTCGAGATTTTGTGTTCAATCAGCCTATGAAGCTGAAATTTGGTAGAGATGTAGTTTATGGAGAGGCGTCCATTAATTATGTGAGGCAATTTTAGCGATACTTTTAGTCTCGCTAAGACTCGAATATACGGGTCGACCCCTTTGATAATATTTTTAGTTGTGCATTCGTAAAACTTTGTACTAAAAAAAATTAGGAATTCCTTAGGAATACTTGGTGATTTTTAAACCTAAAATCATTATTACTAAATTATACCCGCTCAAAGTCGCTAGTATTATTAGAAGTAGCGAACTATAGTGCCACTTTGCAACACCGGATGCGGTATCTCCGAACTCCATTGACTCGAATAATCTAGGTCGCATTGAATAAAGAAACTGCAACCTTGCTTATTATTGAGCAATTTGGAAATTCAAATATACCTAGAATACTAGCTGTCCCCCGCGGTTTCACCCGCGGCAATTTCGGAATTCCCGCGGAAATTTCAGGATAAAATATAGATATAAATCTTCATCATGAATCACTCTATCTATTGGTGAAAACCGCATGAAAATCTGTTGCGTAGTTTTAAAGATCTAAGCATACACATAGGGAGAGGCAAACAGCGGGAAGCGACTTTGTTTTATACTATGTAGCGATCACTATTTCGATAGCCTTTGTCAGCGATTTACACCAATATTTCGAGATCCCTGCGTTTTAAAAAACTAACATAAATGAGTCATAGACAATAGTACATTGTTATCCTAGGGGTGAAAGTAACTTATTTAGTCCCGAGACGGGGTTATAGATCCAATAGATCGAGGGACTAAATAAGTCTTTCTTCAGAGGATAACACTGTGCTTTTCATTACGAATGCAAGGAAAGTCAAAATAAAAATAGGAATTAGCTAAAGAAAAAATGAGTGAATTTTATTTTAATTAATACCTACTTAAACTTTACGTTATTTCAATTTTATATCGCGCTGGCTGTATAGAAAGTTGGAACATGGTTCAATAGAAATGTGAAAATAGACCTAGTTTTTTTTAATAATTTGACAGTTGTCAGTTGAAAGCGATTCTCCCTAGGGCTGAAAAGTGTTACTTTCAACCCGCTTCTCAGGCAACTTCAGACCTATTTTCCGAGATGAGTAATGAAAAAGCTATTTTCTTCTTCATTCTTAGTCTTCATTATGTCTATATCTGATGCTTACTCTTTCGCAAGACATGCGCATGATCATCTTAGATTTTTTAAAGTGTTTAAAATCTAAATCTTAAATCGGCGCCATATAATTATGACTAGACGATAATTATTATCAGACACGAGGGTCTCACTATTTGTACAAAGCCGGTTTGCTAATTGAAACTTTTGAAGGCATTTGTCTAACTTAAGCGAAGCGAATACTATGAATATTTTGTGGTAGAATTTTTGGCGGTAATCGAAAGTACATTTTCAAATGTGGAATTAGTTTTGTACTAGCTATTCCCCACGGTTTAGGGGGAAATTTCAGAGCTCCCGCGGGAATTCCGGGATAAAAAGTACGCTAAGTCCTTCTCTACACTTCTGACAACGTGTGTACAAAAAATCATAATTATTGTTGAAGCCGTTAAGCCGTGAAAGCGTAACAGACAGACAGACAGAGATACTTTCTAATTTATAATATTATCAGTAGAGAATCAGTAGAGATTATATAGGTGCTGTTTTGGGAAGTAGAGTGGATTTTTGGTTGACGTCTCGAGTTAATTATTTCTTCGATGTCTATCGAGTATCTTGAGCTCTGTGAAATGTTCATTGATGCATTGGGTTGGGATAAAAGTATGATGTTCCCGCTTTTATTTCTCTCATCTACAGCACTCGTCATCTTAAGGTTGCTTTGCAAAGATTGCCTCTAGCAACAAGGCCGCCTTTGCCTTATCCTTTCTTTTTATTGTCTAATGTTTAGTGTGCTTCTTTTGGGACAGTAAAGTAGGTACATAATATATTACAATATGAATGTAGGTACTCGTGTTATGTTGATGTATACCTACATAGTTCAGTAGCTTATGCGTTTTGCGAGTTCAAACAACGGAAAACAGTTGAAACTTTTCCGGTTTGCGTTAACGTGTTTTTGTGTGAAATGACCCTAACTATTGTTTCTTGGACTTTCGGCGTTTGTCATTATAAATTTCGATAACAATCGTCCGACAATCACACGAGATTGTATAATTAGCGTCGCTTTCTATCCGTAAATTGTCGATTTTAAACGTTTTATCTTCGGTAATTAATAGAGGAATACAAAAATAATAGTAATTAAAAAAAAATACAAAAACTTAATGGTCTTGTGCATTCAAAAAATATTTATTTATTTATTTAAAGAACTTTATTGCTTTTCATCGTAAGTAGAAAAGGCGGACTTAATGCCTAAGGCATTCACTACCAGTCAACCTTTTCGCTAGGTGATAGTTTAGTAGCATGTTACAGAACAGGATAAAAAAGTACAAAACCTATATAAATAATATTTATAATATGTAGTTAAGTACTTATTATTATTAACTTAATCTAATGCTTTTTCAATTTTAAGATTTAATTTTATTCAAATACTTTAACCAACTTCACGGCTCATTGTTAAATTTTTGTTTTTGACTATCGTACGTAGGATCAAAGTTTTTCTTGTTGTTTTCACGACGATAACCTCTCACTCAAGTCACACGTCAGTAGCAAACGATTGGCGTTGCTGTTTAACTTGCAACATAGGTAAGTATATGTATTTATTTATTCTAATTTGGTCACATTCTAGTATCCTAAAGTTACATTTTTCAAGCTTCATTTTAATATAAAGTAACGTAGAAAATACCTAGGTATGTAGTTAACTTTAACATTACCTATAATACTTAACACGTTAAAAGTTTAACTTTCAACTAAAATATTTGTTAAACTAACACTTTTTCTATACGGAACGTATACCAACATTCCATTCACTATTTATCAAAAAAAAGGACTCTACTTATTCTAAAAAAATTTATCGTACAAATTAAATCAAAGGAGCATAGGTACCTTTACTGCCAGTCTCTATTATGCCACGGAATAAAAACATAAAAAAACAACTTAATGTTATTATAATAGTAGCTATGGTTGTTGAAAAAAAGAACAAGCGTCACGCCCGCTCGACTCGATGCGAAACAAAAAGCGTGGCAAGAACATCAGCGCGCGCGCAACTGAGAGCCCACCATCAGTTAGCTGACTAGTCGTTATGATTATGATTTATGCGACTAAAAACTATTGTTTTGATCATCGATTTGTTTGAAGCTATATTATCATCATATTATTATACTACAATACATAAAAAAAAACTACTACAATACACCGTAGAATGAAAAATAAAAAATAGTATTAATTAATTTAGTACAAATATTTCACTGATTTTAAAGATTATTTTGTGTTCGTAATTGGTAGCAAACTGTAAGCCATAAATAATAAATACATCTTGATTTAAATCGATCGATATTGTAAATTAATTATAATCGGAGGAAATGAGGTTTACGGTACAAAGTTGATAATTAAAACGACTAATCATTACACGAACCATAGACAATAGCTATCTTCTATAATACAAAGAGTAATACCAAACGTCAGCATGTGTCGAACTCGTGGTGTGCCCCAGATGCCGCAGCGCGCCGTTCTATCGATATTCGAAAGTTTATTCGAGCCTTTTATAGAGCTTCGATCGAGACGTCGCCGTAAAGACTATTATGGCGCTATTTAAGACGGCAATGTTGGTAATGATCAGTATCGGGCGCCGATAGACAATGCTGTCTGAATGGGATTGCAACAAAGCCTTATTTACCCTGTACCCATCTTCATATAGATAAAGAAATAGGTATTTATTTATCCCCCTAGAACGAGAATTATAAAAAAATTGTGATCACCTAACGAAATACTATAAAAAATTGAAAAGTTTGGAAGAAAAAAGGATGGAAAATTATAATGAGGGTGCTGTGTAGCTTCAAATAGGTCTCGAGAACTAGCTGCGGCCTGCGACCCGTCGTCGTGCCGTGGTTACTGTCGCGACCGTAACCAATCTATACCTAGTATAGTATTATATTATCTGTGTCTAGTTGTCTACTGTCTATATAGGTAAAGTTTGTGAGTTTGTGAGTTTGTGACGTCGCGTCGTAGGGGGTAATCTCTGGAGCTACTGAACCGATTTTGAAAATTCTTTCACTTATATAGGAAGCTACGGTAGTCCTGAGTGACATAGGGTACTTGTTATTCCGAAATTCCCACGGGAACTCCGAAATTACCGCGGGTGGTTTGTTTGTAACGCAATGCAACGCATGTTGACTAAATTTTTTTTAGTTCGTCTTGTAGAATATTGGAAACGTACTTTTGCTTTCTTTACGGAATCAAAAAATAACGGAGCTACCTACATTGAGTTGAAATTTCGCGTGACGTCACTAACCGGACAGTTTGTATGGCGGCTTATAGCGGTTAGTGACGTCACGAGCCTCCACCCTAAACTTTAATGCGCGTGATCTCTGTTTATTTTCATTATTTGAAAAAGCGGAAAATACGTGTCTATTGTTTTTTTATTTTCTAACCGACGGACTAATTAGAAATTTTAATTTTCAAAAGTCGACAACATCCCTATTACGCCTCAACTACTCAACCGATCATAATGTTTTTGTTCTTAACTTAAATAACGTAAACACGATACATAGTTTCTTAAAGAATGTATTGTATGGAAGGATTTATGTAATTCTTTATATTATTTTATTAAAATTTTTCCGCAACTGCATTAAAAACAGTCGTTCAATACACTTTCGGAACTGTTATTCCAACATATTCACTATTCCTGTAATAACAGATTTCCCGCACTTGTAATGGAATGTATGTACTACACGTATACCCTGCCCGAGGGGACAATCAGACGGTGCGTCCATTTAAATCCTAATTTATAACATGTCTCTGGAGGTTAAGTCGGTCCGGATTATATTTTACAGCGTCTTAACTTTTATGTCTTCATCTCAACTGGCCTCACCTTTTTGCATAAACACCAAAGTGTTCATTTTAAACGTTCAATATCAAATTGGATCTTATTACATACGCATTAAGGTATCTCGGTGATTTAGATAATACAGAAAAGAGGATTGTTATCGAGAGGAAGTGGTATTTTATGAGATACTAAAATATTTGAGGGTTGGGTAACTTATTTAACTGCGTTAAAAATCTTGGATGTTTTCGGTTATTGTAGGTGTATAATATAATGATGCGATTTGCCATGTGCTGTTTGAGATGTTCTTTTTTATTTATTTTTTACTGAAAGTGTGTGTCTATCTGTTCGATCTATACACAAGTCTAAACTACTATTATAAAGGCCAAAGATTTGATCAAAAACCACTGGGTCGATTTCAAAATTCTTTTACCATTAGAATGCTACATTATCCTCCAATAACGTTGGTTATATTGTAACCCGGAATTCCCACGGACACTTCAAAATTACCGCGGGTGAAACCGCGGGAAACAGCCGATGTAAAAAAGGATTCACTTCTGCCGTGTGGTTTTATTAAGTAAATTTTTTTAGGTATTACTTTAGGTATCTCTTGCGTAGAAATATTTCTGGACATGAAAAGCATATGGTCGGATCTCAACATCTAACTAAACTACTTTTGGTCGAATTTTATTTAGATACCTAGCTTGCTGTATTATACGAATGTGAGTTTGTTTGTTTGTTTGTTACGATGTCACGCTTTAGCTACTCAACCGATCATTATAAAATTTTCTATACACGCTGTCAGGGGTGCAGGAAATTACAAAGAGTACTTTTACCCTGGCACTCCTGCGGGATCTTCGAAAATAACGCGGGTGAAACAGCAGAGAACAGCTAGTTAAACTAGCTACTTGTGTTAGTTAAATGTAAAATAACGGATTTCATTTTGGTTCGTCAGTTACTTCACAGTTCACACGGCACACAATTGCCACTATCTATTAGGTATTGCGTTATCTAAATCTCTCACATCTATCTACATTTTATTAATTACAAACAAAAAGGTATTTTAATGGAAAAGAATTATATAATATAATTATATAAGTCTATTAACTGCTGCCCGTGGTTTTAACCAATTTTTGGATTTCATTCAATGTGAGTTTGTTTGTGACGAATTTACACATAATTCCTCTCGTGACGAATTTGCTTTGTGACGAATTTACAACAACCCGTTTGTTTGTTACGCTGTCACGCTTTAACTACTCAATCGATCATTATGAAATTTTCTATACATATTGTCAGGGGTATAGAGAAGGGTAGGGTACTTTTAATACCGGAATTCCCGAGGAATCTCCAAAATCACCGCGTACATAATAAGACACATCTTTATCACATCTTTATCTAATGCTGAGTTGGTGACCCTTTCGGCGGAGCATGTAAGATATATCATATGTGTAGATACAAATTTAGATTAGGCACTGTTTATGTTTGTTTCTTTTTCTTGTGTGTTGTGCTGAAACGAATGTATTTTCTTCTTCTTCTTCTTTGCATATAGTAGTAATGGTGTTATATATGTTGCGGCTTCATACTGAGTAACTCTGTGTATAGAGTTATAGGCTATTTTCACTATCAGCCGGCTTACTCTTGACACAATCGAGTAAGGTTCATACTCTTGACGAATCAACTTGACGGATCAAATTGAACTCGAATCGAAATGAGATCGAAACGGAATAAAATTTTGCTACTTTTGAAGCTTTGGGATCGTGTCTCTATCGAATTTATTTGACTAATTTAGGAGTTGTGTTATTGACTTGATTATTAGACATTAACAGGTTCCAAATATGATTTGATTTCGATTTCAAAAGTAGGTTACTAAAATGCAATCGAGGTGAAATCCAATCGAAGTCAAATCAAAATCGTAATCAGCCTCTAATCATTTTCAAGAGTAAGGCCCCAGGACTTTTGCTATTAAGACATGATAAAATTTGGTTTTACAGGAAAGTTTCAACAATTACCGTAGTTCTAAGTTTTACGGCAACATAACATCCTGACCTCCCCTTTCTCTCGCTGGCTCAGCGCACGGCGGACGCGTCGCCCGGGGCGATCCGTGCACCGATACTCAGGCAATGCCCAGCCCCCTTAGCCAAGTTAGCGTAGGCCCCCCTCCCATCTCGAAACGTTCAAAATATTGTATTAAAATAACGAGAGACGAGCGAGGTCTCTTTGTCTGTTCGCAATAAACTCAAAAACGAATGATCAGATTTCATGCGGTTTTCACCAATAGATAGAGTGATCCTTAAGGAAGGGTTAGTTGTATATAATTTGTCATGGTTTTTGGATGAAATATAACGATATTGGTTGGAATTGTCGGAAAAAAGTACTTTGTTACGCTTTCTTGCCTAACTAGTCAACCGATCACCATGAAATTTTGCATACACGTGGTCAGAGGTACAGAGAAGGACACAGGGTGCTTTTACTTCGGTTTTTACTCTAAAATTAGCCCAGGCGAAACCGCGAGGAACAGCTAGTATATACATTAATGTTTTGAATTTACGCAATTCTATTTTGAAAATGAATATATTAGTGACATTTTTATGAATTGTTTTGTTGTTTTATTTACTTGAACCCAACTCACATTAAAACTTGGAAACGCCCGTGTGTCACGTGGTCAAGAAAACTTTGATTGAATGATTTTTCGTGACCACGCGACATGGCGGTACGTGCCTTAGTTTTCTATAGCGATACGGGTATAGATTGTCAACTTAGCTAAGGGGGCTGTGAGAACGAAGGCTCACATGAGCCTGCACAATCCGCGATACACGAGTTTGTGCTAGAACAACTGCGATATCAGATCCTACTAATATTATAAATGTGAAAGTGTGGATGTTTGTTACTCAATCACGAAAAAACGCCTGAATGGATGAAATTTGGCATGCACATTGTCAGGGGTATAGAGAAAGTACTTTTTATCCCGGAATTCCCACGGGAACTCCGAAATTACCGGGGGTGAAACCGCAGGGCACAGCTAGTAGTTTGACTAGCTGTTTCTCGCGGTTCCACCGGAATTAGTTTCGGAGTTCCCGCGGGAATTCCGATTATAGTAAGGTGAGGGCATTTTTAAAGCCTATAGTTAACATTTTGCATTTCAGCAATAGGTATAAACCGTGTAAAATACAAATGGGTCGAATTGATAACCTTCTTTTTTAAACGCGGTTCTTCTAATATAAGAACTGTCTTTTTTAACATCAAAATACGCAAATGTAAAATAGGAAGGTTACCTGTCATAGTAATCACTATATAGTATAAAACATAGTCGCTTCCCGCTGTCTGTCTGTCCCTATGTATGCTTAGATCTTTAAAACTACGCAACGGATTTTCATGCGGTTTTCACCAATAGATAGAGTGATTCATGAGAAACAATATCTATATTTTATCCTGGAATTCCTGCGGGAACTCCGAAATTAACGCGAGTGAAACCACGGGGGACAACTATAGCAACTAATACGTTGGTTCAGCAAGTAAGCAGTAGCTTTTGGGTTGAGTCAGATTTTAATAAAATGTTTTAGAATTGATTCTGTATTAATTAGAATTGATTCTGTGTTAATCAAGTAGGTACCTACTAATGATTGATTTGTAGAGAAAGATTGGTAACATTTACCACGTATTGTGTGTAATTCAGTTTCGGTTATCATTTTATTTTTAACTAATTACTTGATTCTTTACAAAAATATTTACTGACAGATACATAGCAACAAAAAAGAAATTTTATTTGGCATAAAAGCATAATTAAAAAAAAAGAATTCGATAAAAAACTCAAATAAAAATATATAATTGTGTAATTTAAATTGGTTACTTCCGCTTGTTTGTTAATTACAATTTACAGAAAGCATATAATCGAAGCGGGGCGACGTTTCTTGTCTTTGACTTTAACATTGATGCCTTTTCCAACAGGGAAATGTCACATGGTCTAAGGCGAACTTATCGCGCTAGACCTTAAGGCCTTGACGGCAGATCGGTGGAGTGGAGAAAATTAGCATGCCTTCAGATGCGGTTGACGTCGCATTAGAGCGTCCGTGACTCGCAGACCACCGGCTCCGGTCTCTTAAAATCCTAGTGATTAAATCTTTATTTAAATAAAAATCTTATGTCATCATCTTCGTTCGCGCATTTCTCGAAAACTATACTGAACCGATATCAATGAAATTTTGTATACTGTCTTGCTTTGTCCCGTTTGGGAGATATAGGATAGATAGGATTTGTCGAACTCCCGAGTGTATCCCGAAATTCGTGTGGGTGAAAGCACGGCTTTAAATATTTAAATTAATTAAAACTAGAACCAACTGATAGCTGTTGTGTTAAATAGTTAAACAGATTGTTAATAGATTTTGAGGACGCGATCGCGTAGTAGGTCACCATGCCTGCCCGCTAATCAAGAGGTTCCGGGTTCGATTCCCGGTGGGGGTGCACTTTGTGTGATGAACACAGGGTTCCACTTTCCAGTCTGGGCGTGTTTATATATATCTATAGTATAGTATACCTATATATGTAATTCTATGTAGTATACACCACGTTTGCTTGGTTTCCACGACGCAAGCTAATAATAGCTTAATGTGGGATCAAGTAGATCTGTGTGTTGTGAAGTGGGTTATTATTATTATTATAATTAATAGATGTTTAAATTATTTTATAAAATTTTAGTACCTATTTGAAATATAAGAAAAAATGTTATAATATGTAATATTATAGTATTTTATAATTAGTAACACGTAAGTAATATATGTAGTAAAAAAGCAGCCATAGAGTAAGAAGATATCTATTGAAATTTGTATGAAAATTGACACGATCCACTTAAATGCACTGGGTATATAAAAAGAAGATTAATATTGAGAGATCAATATAAACCGTCGTTGGTAATTAGGTTTGAACGCCCGCTTTATATTTAACTACCCATTTAACCGAGTCATTCGAATTTATTACTATACCTACACATTTTATAGCTGCTATAATGAAACCTTTTTCAATTAAAGACGAAGTGTAAATTTTTCTTGGGACTTTATATAAAGGCTTTCGTTGAACGGCTATAAGCGAAAGTTCAACGATATGCGAATATAGCCAGCACATCAATTGCACAAATGCTTTCGTTAATAAATTTTTAAGGTTCCGTGGCTGGAACGGCAAAAACTAAACCCTTATATGTCCGTCTGTCACGGCCGATTTATTTAAACACATAATTATAAATCACGAAGCATTTCAAGCCATCATGCGCAAAAAGGCCGCCTCGCTGCTGCAGCGCCTTCGAACCCGTGGCAACAGCATCCTGAAGATGATTGCAGCTACAGCGGACTGTCCCATTCAGGGACATTGGATGTGCCTTTTGGTCTCCGATAAAAACCCAAATTTTAATAAATCTTACTAATATTATAAATGTGAAGGTGTGGATGTTTGGATGTTTAGATTTTTGGATGTTTGGATGTTTGTTACTCAATCACGCAAAAACGGCTGATTGGATTTGGATCAAATTAGGCATGCACGTTGTCAGGGGTACAGAGAAGGACATAGGGTACTTTTTATTCCGGAATTTCCGCGGGAACTCCGAAATTACCGCGGGTGCAACCGCGGGGCACAGCTGGTAATAAAAAAATATCTAATTAAATAAATAATTAATTGATTAATATTGTTAAATGTAATCTATGGAACTATGGGCTTCTGAAATAACGAATGGACTGCACTCGACGCACGCAGAGTAATGCAGTTTCACGGATGGTGGACCTAGCTTAGCACGTGTGTCGGCTCAATTTCTCGAACCGAATTAAGAATGAGACTAAAGCTCTACAACGTAATATCTCAGAGAAAAGGAATGTATAACCCTTTGTCTGTCTGGCTTTTACCTTCTAACGCCTTAACTACTTTACCGGTCATCATGAAAATTTACATACACCTTGTCTGGGGTACAAGGACAGGTAAAACCGCAGGGAACAGCTAGTAGGTACCTCTAAGTATATTTTTAATCATTCCCCACGACCCGAGTAATTTTCATCTCAGCTCTTGGTCACATCGCACGCAAAGTTAATGTAGTTGTTGACTATAAAAGTCAGTCTTGATTTAATACTATTCGATTGCGAGTCGCGACGCAAAGTGATTCCCATGAATCCAATTAGGATCCCATCACAGAGTCTACCCTCCACAGAAATTACATATTAACTACAGAGAGGCCATGTAGATACAGGCGGGGCAGGCGCGCCACAGTCGCAACGAAGCTAGAGCAAATGCACTAACTTTCCCATGACTTCCTTTGCTGGCATCCCATGTATATTTTCTACAATACTACCAAAACTGTGAAGTTTGAAAACAACTTAACTACAGACTTTAAATATATCTAATACCTACTAGCTGTACCCTTTGGTTTCACCCGCGGTAATTTAACAGTTCCCGCGGGAATTACAGGACAAATTATACCTATAAACCTTCCTTTGGTATCACTCTATCTACTGGTGAAAACCACATGAAAATCGCGTTCATCAGTTTTTGTGTTTATCGCGACAGAGAGACAGACAGACAGACAGTCACGGCGGAGGACTTTGTTTTAATATGTACCTAGTGATATTTCGTTACGTTAACGAATGTTTTTGTGCGTGGTGAATAGTTTTGTGTACAAAAATCACCCGGCGACACTTGTTTTCATTCTTCACATTCAATTAAGTTGATGCCCCTTCTATCTGTTCTGTGCTCCCCTCCCCCCGCTGCGCCCGCAGCGCCCTCTAGGCGGCACCGCGTGAATTCATTATGTTTCACAGTTTCGCATGCGACGCACCCCGCCAAGCGTAGCGTAGTACCATCGACAAACAAAATCGTTTCATTCAATCAATCAGCCCCCTTAGCCTAGTTGACAATCTACGATCGTTAACGCTAACGGAAAATTGGACTTCAAAGTCCAATCAATTGGACGATTTTTTAAATCAAGGAACGTATCGTCATTCACGAAAAAGTTCAATTTTTCTTGAACACGTGACATGACGTTTTCTAAAGCATCTAGATTGTAAACTTGGTTAAGAGGGATGACCGATTTAGGCAATTTAGGGCCGATTTAGGGCGTTTCTCAATGCATTTAAAATAAAATAAAATAAGAGAAATTTAGTACTTTTTTCTGAGTAAATAAATTAAAAAAAAAAAAAAAAAAAAAAAAAGTTCTATCCGAACCAGTTGCTTGCTCAGGATACACAATATGCATGGCCTATGGCTGCAATGACCGCAGCAGCAAAAGTGTGCTCACAAAAAGGTTTGAATCCGTCAACCTTCATTACTTAAGTTCAGTGGGCAGGGAAAAAAATGGCCACCGAGAAACATGAGGCTATATAAGCAATGATTTTTTTTCACGTGTTCGAGGGGTTGCTATGGAGCACAACTCTACAAGACATTTTTTAATAAACGTTCTTCATAAATATTTTTCTATAAAATAAATATTCGTTAGTCAAAACGATGGAAGGAAGGAAGGTCGTGGCGGGTTATTTCGAAATTTGTAATTTTGCTTTTTGAACTTAAATACATACATATGTTATCTACCGTTTGGTAGCAGAATAAGTAATTTGATTTGCTGCCTGTACCGTCTCGCTTTGGTGCATGTGAATGCAGCTATTATGCATTGTATAATAATAACATTCATCAACATCGAAGGGTATTGATGAAGGCCGCTTGTGTTGTGATGCGTTCTTGCATTTTAAGGTTGAAACACACAGCCGGCGCGGCGTGGTGAAACGGCGACGCGACGCGACGCCTACGTACCTAAATCAGGTATACCGATTGTGTTATGTCATAACAATTGCGACATTACCAAAACACAACTTTTAAAAAGCAAAAATATAATAATTAAGCAATTTTGTATGGCACCGATATTGTTTTAAAAACTTCTTCCGTTCCTGATCTTCTTGCACACCAATCTTGCCGTCTTGGGTTGTCGGTTTTGGTAATTTCTAATGACTTTGAACTCTTGTTTAGAAGATAATGTTGATTAATAACATTAGGATCAAACTTGAGCGTCAGGATCTAAAGAAATCTAAAAATAAATATGTGATATTTCACAGTTCGATACAGGTAGATAATATCGTTCAACGATAGCGCGATCCGACGTCCTGTCGTATACAGGGATGTCCCGTAAATCGACGTCAAGCCAAAACCAGGTGATAGGCTAAGTCATAAAAGCTGTTAATAGAAAAATATTAAAATCTTGGCTATATAATAAAAACTGACGAAAGCAATAATTTTGAAAACTTCATTGGCAGAAAACCTAAATTTTAAGCAGTATTTTTCAGAAACACTATTCAGGATTAAGTACACAATAAGAAAAAAATGAAAAAATTATGACTTATCACCCGGTTCTGGCTTGACGTCGATTTACGAGTCACCCTGTACACCTAACTAAATGCAGTTGGCGTCGCGTCGCCGTCTCGCCATGCCGACTGTGTGTTTCAACCTTTAGATTCAAGTTTAATTGAAATTTCAGATCCACTGCGGGCTCTCCTCTGGTTCACAAGAAAACAGAATACTATGTATAAGTATAGAAACATAGTAAAAGTAAAGAATAATTAAACTATATATTATTTTTTTTTGTAGATCTATAAAAGAGGAAATATCTCACCATGCATTGTTTTGTTAAATCTCAAAGGGATTAATTAGGCAGCGCTTTCGATGAAAGCTCCCGGGCGGCTTGACTTTTTCCGACACTTCCAACAACTTTTTGTCGTTATATCTCAAACAATTTACACAAAACCTTGAAAAAATATATAAGTACCTAAAGCTTTCTCATGAATCACACTATCTATTGGTGAAAACCGCGTCAAAATCCGTTCAGTAATTTTTAAATTTAATGTGAACAGACAGACGTGGCGGAGGCTTTTTTTATAATATTTAGTGATATACAGAATGCAGTACCATTGGGTATTTTATATAGTATTTATTAACGATCGCTCGGACGTTTAAAATGAAATGCGTTTAATTTGTCAAGGCGAATGTTCGCAAGGTGCTACATTGGCCAGCGAAGCCTCTGCGAAGCGAAGCCATCGCGTTTCAAACAAGTCATTGGACTAATCATCTCTGTCGATGTGATCATCGAGCCTTTGTCGCGCCGCCTTTATAAATCAAACGGACGAACGTTAACGCAGAAAAATAAATTAAATAAATTATTACGTATTAGTTCAACTAATTATTAATGTTTCTTGATACCAAATCGTAATTAGTATTCAAAAAGAATACGTTACGTTCTCAAATCATTTTTTTTTGTTTTTATTTCGATTTAGGCCTCACGAATGTTAATATAAATTACAAATTATTATCACCAACATACAATCCTTACTATTATAAATGCGGATGTAAGTTTATTTGTTTGTTTTTTACGCTTTCACGCCTTAACGGCTCAATCGACCATCATGAAATTTTGCATACATGTTGTCAGCGCTACAGAGAAGTACATAGGACAATTTGTAACTCGGAATTCCCGATTGGATTACGAAATTAACGTACGTAGCAAACAGCTTGTATGCAGAGATATAAACAAAAAAACAGTTGTACAACAAAAATCAATAGCTGACTTCAAATTGAGACCACGAAATTACGTCTTGTAACATTTTTCTTTCAGAACATTCACTAGACATGCCACAATAGGAAAAAGGCGTGACCAAATACAGTCACCAAATCCAATGATACTATAATTAGTATATCGCGTGATATTGGTACGTTTCGGTTAGATTTATTTGATTTGGGTAGAGCTTGAACACTTGTGGCAAAGAATAGTAAATTATTATTAGAGCCTACGTATAACAAAACCAGGCCAGCGACACTCCCTTGAACCAAAGGTTACTATGGATTTATGCGCGAACTTTTTACCAACTTTGGAAAACTTAACCAAATTTCTATGCATTGCATTGGTATGCATTGGTATGGTTGGCACAAAATGCTTTCATAGCTAGGTTCAGCGATTAGTATGGAAGTGCCTACTCTTAAAACGTAGTGATTATTTGCTCAGTGAAAAAACAAAAGAAATGACGTGCTTAAAACCACACGGCAGAAGTGAAACCTTCTTTATATCTTTAGATATTTATCTATACTTACTGCTATTATAAAGAGGTAATGTTTGTGAGGTTATAGGGGGTAATCTCTGGATCTAGTGAACTGATTTTCTAAATTCTTTTATCCTATGTCCTTCTTTGTATCCCCGACAGCGTGTATGCAAAATTTCATGATGACCCGTTGAGCCGTGTGGCGTTAAAGCCTTGGTAACAAACAAACAAACAAACTCAATTTCGCATTTATGTGAGGATAGGAATTGCAACAAAAATTGTGTGGAATGAGATATATTTTGTTCTATTTCTTAATCAATACTTACTCTTCCTACTTAATCCTACTAATTTAACTAAATTAAATTTATTAAAAATTTAATAATTAACTAATTTAACTTAATTCCTACTAATCCTTAATCCTACTTAATCAATACTTACTCTTCCTCAGAACAGGGAATGCAAAATGTACCTACCAGTTTGTTTAAGTACATATCACCCTACCACCAGGCACCATCATGAATTCATGACGAATTCCATGCAAGGGATCAATAGCTCGATTTGTTGTCGATTCTCGAGTGTTGCAGGTTGTTAGATGTACTATGAAGATCCATAAAATTGCAATCGAAAGTTTTAATAGAATACACGAGAGTAAATACAACCGCCATACGTTGGCATCCAATTTATATAATCATTAAATTCTTTATACAAACTTTTATGGCCTTTTCGCAAGCCTGGAGACTTACTCTTGAAAATGATTTGAGGCTGATTTCGATTTTGATTTGACTTCGATTTGATTTCACCTCGTTGTCATTTTAGTACCTAGATACTACCTACTACATACCTACCTTTGATATCGAAATCAAATCATATTTGGAATCGAAAAGATAACGTCCGTCAAGTCAGTATCACGACAGTATTAAAATCGAGAAAGACAGATAAATTCGATAGAGACACGATCCCAAAGCTTCAAAAGTAGCAAAATCTGTTTCGATCTCATTTCGATTCGAATTCGATTTGATCCTATCACGATCACGTCAAGAGTATGACCCTTACTCGATTGCGTCAAGAGTAAGCCAGCAGGTTATAGTTTCGTTTTAAATATTTTTGTTCAATCTACCTTATGATTTTATCCATTTGACTGCTGACCGTCCGTCAGGATAATTTTTACTTCACTTCTAAGAAACGAGGTTCGTTTTCTTATCTTCATTGTCTAGGATACCAATTAAATTCCGTCTTAGAAATTCAACTGTTATCTCTTAAACACATCTTGCTATCGCACAAACAACATATAATTGAGCAATAATATTTATACATTAAACATCTTCGTTTGGAGATGGCTTTTAAGAACCGCTTGAAACCTGTTCCAAGCCCCCCCTATTGTCTTGTTATTTCTCAGAATTACATCTGCTGTAATCGATGGTCGATCGAGGGAACTCAATAGAACACCTTTCATTACCGCTTCGCTACCTGTGGTGTTATTAACACTGTTGTTTAAAATGCCAATGGTGCAGGAATGTTATGTAAAAATCGCTTCGTTGATTTGGATGGTGAAGGCTGAACATATCGGGATACGTCCGCGCCGGTTTTACTTAGTACATATACTGTTCGGGTGCGACTTTATTCATAAGCGGCAGCGACTTAAATATCATTGACTTAACTGTAGCCCACGGTTCCACTCCTGTACAAATACAATCTATATGTATACTTATAATAAAACTGTAGAGAGGTCAATCCTGTACATTGAATAATTCAAAATTAATATTGCAGGATGAATGGTCATCAATGCTGATGCTAAAAATGCAATCAGTAAATTTTTTGTCTGTCTGTCTGGGTCAAAAACTACTGAAGGGGTTTTAACCAAACTTGGTACGATTGTAGTCCATACTCCTGGGCAGCTTATAGGCTATATAACATAACGCTAAGACACATAGGAGCTGAGCAGTGACGATAAATTTGAAGCACCCGTTTAAAAACTCGCTTTCGAGCTCTTATCCTCGCATACGTTGATCATACACTAAAAGTATGTATTACAAAGATGATGGTCTTCAAAAGATCTCCAAAAAAGTCCTCAATAGTAAATATCTATCCTTTATAAATTGTACTATAATAAAATAGTAGAATCTGTGATTCTGTACATTAAATATTTTTAACAAAAATTGACAGGGGGCGATAGAAGGAGAGTAACCAACCACAAAAAAGTTTTTAAAATTCTTTTGTGTCCGTCTGTCTGTCTGTACGCGATCTTTGTCTGCCTGTCTGTCTCTCCAAATCTACTGAACGGATTGCGGTTTTCACAGATAGATTAAACTTAGTCTAGAGGTACATATGGACTTTTTTAATTTTAATCGGAATCAAGAAAAATAATGCGTTAAATGCATTAAAATGTATCTAAGCAATATGTTATGATACATAATCTTTTGACAGTTTACAATCTCGCGAGATATACAATTTTACGGTGATATATTTACAATATATTTTAACCTCTTTTGTGAGTTAATGTAGTTTAGTGGACGATAATACACTTAATGGACAACTAGACTTTATTTATTAAACAATAAGCAAGTAGTAAGTTATATTGCTAAAAACTATAAGTGGAGAGGGAAGAGAAAAAATAAGTAGAAAGTGCGGCATTTAATTACATACACATTAGATAGAATAGTACAGACAGATATGGCCAAGTTATAGTTTTATTACATATCTAAGTTACCTAGATGATCACTGATACCATTTAATACGTAGTTTTTATGTGCTTGTACATTAAGCTCAGGGTTGCGAGCTGTCTTCGGTTTTTACCGAACTGCATTGTCAGTACCATATATCGAATTCAGTGTTTGCTATTATGGCAAAAATACAAAAGTACGAGTGTTTTTTTTTTTTAAAGAAATCGTCTACTATTTGTATAAGTACTTATTGTAATAATGAAGAGTTGATGACTTGTAAAAAATAAAATAGGCACCTAAATTGTTCAAGTTCTTGTCAATAAATCCCTTTGATACACAGTGTTCGGTAATTTTATCAATATGTGGTATTAGGTATAGCTTGTATAAACCAAAATGACGCGCCCCGCTACTTAATTAGCAGTTTTAAATGTGCGAGATCATCGGAGCTAGGATGCGCAACATGATAAAATTTTATCGAGCCATTTTATCGATTCTCGTCGACGTATTATATCGTTTTGTCTACCAGTGGTAAAAAATGTTTAACCGAATCTAGTCTTAACTCAATACCCCACTACTGCACTTTTTTGCTTGGACGGACGCCCACAAATATTTGTCGTGTCGACAATTTTATCTTTCGTTCGATAAACATATCGTGGCGCGCATCTTAGCTATGCATGACGTATTAATAATATCTCTTTAATAGTGCGAGTGCGGCGACAGTATTGCGTACTTGTGATAAATAGACGGACAAGCTTTATAATACAACCCCACTCGAGCCTCATCAGCCGCACTGCGCAACGGAACACAAATTAGTTTGATACCAGTAGATTAGCTTCCACACCACTTATCTACCATCGAGGTGGTAACCGACTAGCCGCTGGCACTAGCCTAAGTGTGATTGTGTTAAATTGTGACCGGAAAATTACTTTACAAATGTTGTAAATAGCGACTGGTTTTCAAGTGAGTTAGAGGAAAGTCGATTCAGAAATAGGGATGCATGTTATGCAGGCAATTTGTATGATACGTTCGCTTTAAAAACAGTTTTCTTTTTGTAAGACACCGAAAACACAAAATGCTTTATAGTGGCCTTCGCACATCGCATTTTTGGAACATTCGCCTCTGTTGTAGTCACATTTCGAACCTGACATAACGGATGACCAGTGGCGCAGTAGATCATGCCTGCCTGCTATTTAAAGAGGTTCCGGGTTCGATTCCCGTTAAAATCGGTCCAGACGTTTCAGATATTAGCCGGAACAAGCAAACTATCAATTTTTTTTTAATGAAAGTACCTACCGTATACCGTATATACCTAGTATCATATGCATTTAGTGAAAAGCAGTTTATTTGGAATTCCAAACAGACACTTCATTTTTATTTATATTATGTATAGATATAGATTTCGTAACTCCTAGCACGCCCCTAGGCTGAGGCTCCTCTACGAAATAAAGTCATATACAGGTGTCGTGACCGGCCCCGCTTGTGATACAACTCTCGTGACGGCAAAACAATGACTTTATAGATCGCTGGTGCTCGGCCATGTTAATTTACAACCGCACGCATCACACAAGAAAATATACCTTTTTATACGCAGAAGGGTCCTCAACTCAGTTTAGTGTGAAAACAGATCAAAACTAGTGTCGCCCAGTGATTTTAGTCCACAAAACTTTACAACACGCAAAAAATATTTCCCGCGGTTTCACTCGCGTTAATATCGGAATTCCCGCAGGAATTCCGGAATGAAAGGTTTATTTCATGTATATTTAGGTACTTAATTCATGTTTATATAGGGGTTTTCAGATTTTTCCCTTTGTTTACGCCTAAAAGTCTACCTTGATGCCAAATATCAAGTTCCTAGGCCATCCGGAAGTGCGTTATAATTTTGGTCTATAGGTCAGTCAGTGATAAAAATCACGATTTTTCGAGGTTAATATCTAAATAATCGTTAGAGGTGTGCTAATGAAATTTGGAGCACATATTTATCTCGCAAGTCTTAATATATGAGCCAAAATTGACATGTTTAAGTTAAATGGTTTTGGAATTATGGGGGGTGAAAAGTGGCTCCAAATGGTTCGTGTAATATTACACACGGTGCTGCTCGCCAGTTCTGTCAGCTTGAGAACTTTGGCTTGACACGCTGCGCGTGTCTAGATAGGGATTCGGCCGGGAGCTTGGCATTATTGGTCGTCCGTCTGAGTAGACGTCGTTATATTCAGTTTCGATTGTGGGTACATATTTGGAACTAGCTGTGCCCCGCGGTTTCACGACCCGCGTGAAAAGTTTTTATGTAACCACTTTTATTCCCGACATCCGATTTGAATAAAACAAAGCCTATATGTAGCTTCAGGCTAAGCTTAATCTACCTTTGAAAACCGCATGACACTCCGTTCAGTAGAACAGACAGAAAATAATTTAACAACTCTTTTTTTGAAGTTGGTTATACTCTTCTTTTATCGTATGTAAATTCTTAAAAATATTCAATGTACAGAATCGCGGATTCTACTCTTTTATTATAGGTAGTACCTAGTAGTAGTATGATAGAAGATAGATATTATAACTACCTTATTGAACATGAAATGAATTGAGTCTCGTTTGATTTTTTTTTGTGGTAAGTAGCTTTATTAGTAGGTACATAAAATAATAATAATAATAATAATAATCCACTTCACAACACACAGATCTACTTGATCCCACACTAAGCTATAAGCTTGTGTCGTGGAAACCATGCAAACGTGTACTTACTACACATATTATTACATATATATTATACTATAGATATATATATATATATATATATACACCCAGACTGGAAAATGGAACTCTGTATTCATCACACAAAGTCCACCCCCACCGGGAATCGAACCCGGAACCTCTTGATTAGCGGGCAGGCATGGTGACCATTGCGCCAATCGGGTCGTCGATTAATAATAATAAATTGATTAATAAGTAGGTACCTGTTTGAAATAAATGAACTATTTATCATAAGTAGGTGATTACAAGATTATTTAGCAAGCAAGCAAGACTCCATTTATTTCCTAATCCACGTGTTCCGAACTAGTTTACACTGATTGGTCGAATTGTGTCGCAAGGTTCTAATGTGACAACTAGCACGAAGTCACTTCGAAACTAGACCTACATCCTTGGAGATAGGGCATTGTTTTTATTGAACACAACTTTTTTCTTTTATCATTTTGTGAGTTAACTAAGAACAAAAACGTAACAACCCACATGACAGAGCCACCTATTCGAAGCTTTAGTATGACGTGCGATAACCATTAGGTAGATAATCCAAGCCAATAGATTATCTAATAATAGGTATTTACGTAGGTAACATAAATTAATATAATAAAACTCGTTTCTTATCCAATTGGTTTTACTAAGAAAAGCATTAAACTGATTTAAAAAATGTTTCAATCAAAAGCTAGGTATATTTACTTTATTTCATCACAATTGGTTCACGGTTGACAATTTCAAATTTAAAGCTTTTTTTTTTATGTCATACGGGGCAAACGGGCAAGTGGTACACCTGATGGTAAGTGATTACCGCCGCCCATAGACATCTGCAACACCAGAAGGCATGCAGGTGCGTTGCCGACCTGGAATGGGGATGGGAACTGGCTTTCAAGTGGGACTGCCGGAACACACCGTCAGGTGCTTGGCGACAGCTTAGAGTACCTACTTACTTACCTGGTTTTAAGCGGTGGTACCTACCTAAATCCTTACTATATTATAAATGCGAAAGTGAGTTTGTTTGTTTGTTGCGCTTTCACGCCTCAACGGCTCAACCGATCATCATGTAACTTTGCATATACGTTGTCAGGGGTACAGAAAGGATATAGGTTACTTTTGTCCCGGAATTCCTGCGGGAACTTTAAAATTATCGCGGGTGAAACCGTGGGCCGTCCCCCGTACGTAATTTAATAAAATACTCTACAATATTCTCAACTATCTTTGTACAACAATCGAAAAAAATTGTAATGATACCTAAAAATATGTTGTCCTATAAACTTATAAAAGGGTGCGCTTTGACTTTTAATTTTTCAGTATACATAGTTTCAGTTGAGCGTTGATAAGTCAACCCACTTAGCCAAGTCACAGATAATATAATACTATACTAGGCAAAGCCACAGATAATATAATAGTATGCCAAGTTGACAACTTACAATCGTTGATACCATATAGAAACTAAGGAACATAATCGCGTAGAGGTGGAAAGGTACATCTTATGTGCGAGTGTGATGCCTTGGCGCGTAAACGTATGGACCTTCTGGGGACGTCTTACCCAGAACCAGAGGACTTTAGGTTCTTACCCCTCCACTGCACACTAGCCTTCGCCGCCGAGGTTCTCAGGGAGTAGAGGGAGGAGCACAGGATGGGGATGGTACAAAAGATGCCAAGGGTCGAAGTACCGAGGCTTTACTTGCCCACCCCATTATCTAAGATAAGACACAGTGACGTGCATAGTTTCAATACGAGAAATAAGGAAAACTTAGTGCTGCCATCATGTAGACTACAAAAGGTCAAGGCATTTTTTGTGGGCCAAGGTGTTCATTTCTATAATAAAATTCCGAAATCTATTTTGGAACTACCATTTGAAAAATTCAGGAGTACCATAAAAAACTCCTTGTTAAAAAAGGGATACTATACCACTAACGCTTACATGAGCGATAAGTCTCCATGGACATAATTGTTTTTATTTTATTAATATTATCATATATTGTTATGTAAGAGAAATGTTTTAGTAATCTATTATTTTTCATTATTATTATTATTGTTTTTATTTATTGACTATTCAAAAGCGCCTGTAAAGGATTAATTGAATAAAAATTTTTTGATTGATTGATTAAGATAAGGAAAGAACGAACCGTCATGTCACGGGTCACGCTAAACTGTACTTTTTAATGGACTATTTGACGCGACCACGTGATATGACGGTTCTTTCCTTAGTTTTCTATGCGTTAACGATAGATCAACTTGGCTAAGGGACGGTAGATTCTCTTTTGAATAATCAAAAACATTATATAACCTCCTGTCTGCGGTTTTGGCAGCAGACAGTTTGAGATTACCTCAGACGCTCTTTGATTATTGAAAAAAAATATTTTATGTCGGCCACAGATATGCGAAATATAATTGAAATACAATACAATCATCTCTCAACTATCTTTTTATATCTACAATGATATTTTTTTGTATAGAAAAAATAGAACAAAATTGTAATAATAAAAATATGGTAATATAGACTAGTAAATACCTAAGTTGGAAATAAGAAGGTTTTGATGTGTTATAATAATAATAATAATAAAATCTTTATTTCAGACAATAAGTCCATAAATGGTTAGTGAGAAGTTAATAACAAGTTCTGCTTACATTCTATGTTAGTATTATTAGTATTTTATCAAAACAAAAAACATTAAATAAATTTCATGGTTGTGCACCAGCAAGGCACACCCAGTGTCTCCGGAAGGGACAGTCCAGTCTATGAGCTATCATTTTCAGGATGCTGTTCCGAGTGATACAGGCGCTGCAGCAAGGAAGCCGCTTTCTTGCGCATAATGGCATGAAAGCCATCGGTGCGAGCTTCAACAAACATGTCAGACGCACTGCAGCGCCGTGGCAGTCGCAACAGCATCCTGAAGGCGTTGTTAAACTGCACGCGCAGGACATTGTAGGTTCGACTTGCATATGACACCCACAGGCCGCTCGAATAGAAGGACTGACAGAACGCCTTAAATAGAGTTACTTTGACGTCTGTCGTGCAACGAGCGAACCTACGAGCGAGCATATTGCTCCTCACCGCCAACGCCCTGCGCTCGCGCTCTATGTCGCTATCATCCCGGAGGTCACTGGTGACAACATGCCTATCGACCACATGTAGTACTACGCCGTTGAGATATACCGGAGGTACACGGCGGGGCGTTTGTTTAGGCGCTTTAAAAACTAAGATCTCACTCTTATTAGAGTTGTATTTAAGGCCATGCACCTCCGCATACACCTCGCAGGTCGATAGTAACTCTCTCAGCCCGCTTATCGATGGACTGAGCAGCACCATGTCATCCGCGTAACATATGTTATTGACACAGGTTTCGTCAATATGACAGCCGACATGAGTGTTGCTCAGTCGCTCGATAAGTTGGTTCACGTACACATTAAATAACAGAGGCGAACTTAACCCCCCCTGCCTTACACCACATTCCATCTTGTACTCATCCGACAGCGCACCCACCCATCTCACCCGGTTTGTCTGGTGAGCATACCAGTATCTGAGAAGGGATGTATACTCCGCCGGCACACCCGCGCCCCTCAACTTGTCCCATAGCACATCATAGGAAACGAGATCAAAAGCTTTCGACAAGTCGAGGAAACACGCGTACACCGGCGTTTTCCTAGCAGTGTAGTACTTGACTGTGTGTTTCAAGCTTAGGATGGCACTCTCAGTGGATAGTCCTGCCCTGAACCCAAACTGGGCGTCATGCACATCAACGCACTCTGAGAGGCAGTCATTCAACAGACTGTCAAGCATTTTAGCGATAGTGGTAGCGAGTGAGATGGGTCGATAGTTGTTCATATCGGATGTGTCACCCGTCTTGTTCTTAACTATGGGGACTACTGTTGTCCGTATTAGCGGTTCCGGTAAATAAGAGTGACCCAAACATAGAGTGAACAGTGACAACACTCGAGGCAAATGGACTCCCGCATGTTTAAAATGTTCGATACTGAGACCATCATGACCCAGCGACTTTCCACGTTGCATTCTCGAAATAATTCTAGCCACTCTCTTAGCAGATATTTTTGTGTTTCGCTCTGTCGTAACAGTCTCAGCATCGTTGGTAGTACTAGATACTGAGCTCAATGGTGACCGCACAGAAAAATGGTCCCTAAAAGCATTCCTCACATTCATTTGGTTTGTTTGTTTCCAAAAATTCTTAAAGTTCTTTGCGGCATGGTTGGAGGCGAGGAGATCCATTTTAAGCTGATCCTGCCTATTTTGACACCATTTGAGCTTGGCTTTGAAACGTCTTCTCCTAACATAATACTCTCGCCATAATACCTACTTTTTATTAATATGAATATTCGATACCAAAAAAATAACTTGAATATTTAAAATTTGTGCATATCACAACAAACCCGACTAAACTATAGCCGAACGAACGGGTTGAGTTGGGGTTTTATATAGGTTTTATATAGTGAATTTTGTGAATTTTGCTGTTACATTAAATTTTTTCAAATCAATTTCCTTTAGTTCCACGTCTATATGTGCTTGAAGTATGTCCTCTTTGGTCGCCAGGCTGGTCATGTGCGCATACAGTCGTCCCTTTTTGAAAGGCATATTTTTTGGAACCGCATGAAAAGGTATGTATAAGTTCGTGATGTGAAGACTTCCCTGATAAAAACCAAAAAAATTTCGCTGTTTGAATTGTAATCCTCATTGAGTACTATTATTATAAATGCGTAAGCGAATTTGTTTGTTTGTTACTCTTTCACGCCTTAATGGCTCAACCGATCATCATGAAATTTTGCATACACGTTTTCAGAGGTACAGAGAAGGACATAGGGCAATTTTATCCCGGAATACCCACGGAAACTTACACGTTGTCAAGAGTAGGTAGAGAAAAAATATAAGGGGTCCAGATAATTTGCTTTGCTCAACGCCGAAATGGGGATGTTGACTACTTTTGAAAATCAAAATTCTAATTAGTCCACCAGTTAGAAAATAAAAAAAAACAATAGACACGTATTTTTTGCTTTTTCAAATAAATTCAAATATACAGAGATAAAGCGCATTAAAGTTTAGGGTGAGGGGGTCGTGACGTCACTAACCGCTAAAACCGCCATACAAACTGTCCGAATAGTGACGTCACGCGAAATTTCAACTCAATGTATCGCCATTATTTTTTGATTACGTGAAAAAAAAATACGTGTCCAATATTTTTTATTAATCTACAAGACGGTCTAAAAAAAAAAATTTGTCAACATGCCCATTGACGCGGACGAAACTGCGTGAAATAGCTAGTCTATACCTACTAATATTATGAAGAGGTAAGTTTGTTAAAGTTTGTGAGTTTGTAACATTGTAGGGGTAATCTCTGGATCTACTAAACTGATTTTGAAAATTCTTTCACTTATACGAAGCTACCGTATAGTCTTGAGTAATATAGGGTAGGTACTTTTTATCTCGAAATTCCCGCGGGAACTCGGAAATTACCGCGAGTGAAACCGCTGGGGCTGCAGCTAGTAAATTACATACGTGCAATCTAAATTGTTCTAATTGTTAAAACTTCAAATACAGGAAATTTTAGAATGGCAATTCTATTACAAATCCACAGTGTACCGTCAGGGTCACCCAGCATTTACCCATCTGTGATCAGGGTCTTATGATGTGGGTCTTACAGATACAAAACATAGTCATAAGTGCGAGCTTCTTTCAATGTCGATGATAAAAAATCTGTCAGATCCGAGTCGGACTCGCCCACCGAGGGTTCCGTACATGACTGTGCATACCATTGCCTAACTTAAATTATTGATTACGTATTGTAGATCAGATTTTATATAGAAAACGATATTATTTGCCCAATTTCATGGTTCTAGGTCATGGACCAATAAAACTAGAGGATTTCTGCGTAAGAGCACTAGACGGCGCCAAGAGTACCTAACGACATGGAAAAAAATTGAGCAAATGAAGCATCGGTGAACCTAACTATAAACCATTGTACATTTTTTTATTGAGTAGAAGGATTAATTTTGTAGTGATACGGCTGAATAGTAACAGATGGCGTAAGTATCAACAAGTAATTTCATACATGTTTCCATGGACCAATTGGACATAGATAAGCAAAAGTGTGTTAACCCACATTGGAGAAATTTTGTGTAAATTGTGTTTTAAAAGTAGGAGCGCCATTTTGTGTCAACATTTTTTATGTTCAATATTTAGTTACATATTTAAGCAATGTAAAAAGGTAAACACATAATTAAAAAAACGTTCTCTAACTCTCAATAAATCGTCCTGAATCAATAACTTAATTTTGTGGGTTAACATGTTATTGCTTATCTGCGTCCAATTAATCTAGTTTAATTGGTCCATGATGTTTCCAAAGAATTTTTTTTCTTCTAACATTCGTGATTTGTAGAAACGCTAAAAACAAACTTTTTGTCGTTGACTAGCGAACCTAGCGGAAAAAAATTGCAATCTATAAGACAGCTCAGTTTATCAAGCCATCTAAATTTAATACAGTATTTTCCTTTTTTTCCGAGTCACGTTCGATAGTATGGCGATACGATATACGATAGTATACGATAGTATGTTCTTTAGTTTTTTTGATCTATGTTCTAGATCAACAAAAAGTACCTACCCTATAAAGGATTCCCTTGGGAGTGTCAAAATATACGTTTATTGCGGCATAAACGGCCGTACCTTTAGTTAACTTAGAAATGTGATTTTTTTGACAATTCTAGGAACTGTAGACTCAGACCATGGTTTTAATTACAATTCGATACGTCCACACATTCTCGAGATAAAGGGTCTTGACAAACAGACAGACGGACGACAATAAAGTGATCCTTTAAGGGTTTTTGTTTTCCTTTTGAGGTGCAGAACCCTAAAAGCACGTCTACATACCACTGGGGTCGGACACGTCCTGACGCCTGCATCGTGAAAGGCTTTGCCGAGAAGCTTGTCTTTCAAAATCAGATCGCACCATCTATAACCCTGCTCAACAAACGAGCGTCGGTACACGTTGCTCAGCAGTTCATAGAGGTAGAATTTGACCTAAAAAGCAACATAGAGCCTTAAGAACGTGGTCAACAACACGTATACTTTGTTTGTATACTTTATTGAGCATAAACAAAGTTTTTACAAGTTGATAAAATCAAAACAAGTAGGTAATTTACGTATTACCCTTGCCGACGCCGATAAGCAATTTACATGTTAATCGACAAAATTAAGACATTGATACAGAACGCGAGAGAGTTACAGATTTTTTAAATACGAACAAAATGTTAAAAATTAAAAAATGCTGACACAAAATGGCGTTATAATTACGTACTTACGTAATACGTATTATTACAGACTTCGAGGGTTTTAAAATGCGCCTCATAATAGTGGATAGGATCCTGCCGGCTGCGCCGCATCGATGTCATATTCGCATATTCTATATATTTTTTGTTAATGTATTCTATGTGAGGGCGTTCTGCGCTGAAATAATACACCTAACAAAAAAAAAACTATCAGTTTTATTATGCGCGATGAGTGCTTGATTGATAGGTACCTGCGAGGGGATGAATACATTAAACATTTGGTATCTAGGGTTCTTTTATTGTACGTCTTCTTTATTAGTCTTTAGCATATTCTAAGGGCAGGCAGGCAAGGGAAAAATTTCCTTAGCTGGCATCACAAGTAGGTATTTATATTTTCCACAATATTGCCAAAACTGTGAATTTTGAAAACAGTAAAAACCTAATCAAATGGTAGCGATTCAATACATTTCATTACGTTAGGAAATGTTTTTGTGCGTAATGAATTGTATTGTGTACGAAAATCACCCGGCGACACTGGTTTTAATGACTTTCATACTAGAGTGAGTTGCAGCCCCTTCTATTTGTTCCGTGTTGAGTATACAGCGCGAACCAGGGGGTACAGCGAGAGAGCGGTCGCTCTAGGCGCCAGATGCAAGGGGCGCGAAAAAATCAAATGGGATATACAATTTTCAGGACAAAATAAAAATTATAGCCAAGTCATAATTACAATTTATGTAAAGTGAAAGCGCCAACTATAGGTCGCTGAAAGACAATCTTGCAAAGGCTAGGGCTGTTGTGTGGTACTTACAATACTAACTACTTCTATGATCTATTACTGAACTTACCACGTCAGATTTCTTTGGTGCGGCGTTTAGAAGGGTTAACAAAAAGGTGAACGATAATAATTTAAAAACGAATAAGTTCTTTGCGTTACACATTTCTGATGACGTCTCGTCCGTTTCCTCACAAGACAATGAACATAATTTATTTTTTCAGTCGTTTTATAAAAATACCTAGCTATTTATCTGCTAAGGATCATTTGTAACATAACAATGTATATAATACAAACAATAAAGATAATCATTAGATAAAGTTTATAATTTCCTTTTGGATTTACATACTCTAGTAATTTTATGTGATTAATTAGTAATCACATCTATTAAATTTGGGTATTGTCATGTTTGTAATAGATCAGCAGGGCAATTATGTAACTTTTTTTGCTATCATGTTTCAGTTTCAATCAGAAAAATTGCGATTTCGTGATAAATAAATCTTGTTTAGACTTTTAAATTATGTTTATTTTGGTTGATTACTAGATATTGTAGGTGTCAAAACGTGCATATTTCAATTGCAAAACCGCCATGTTTTCGATCGCAACCAAAAAATTATAGAATAAAAAGTTACATAATGATTGCCTCTCAGGTAATTGGAATGTTGTACCTTAACCTTTTTTATAACTTGTATTTTAAGTGGAAAGTGTTGCCAAGCACAAAAAGCATAAAGCACGTGTTCAGAGTTCAGACAGTATTTAAACACAGTTCAGACAGTAGGTAGGTATTAGAACACTACAGTTTATTCAACAAGTTCAGGACATTTATTGACCAAAACCCGTCAAAGTTCATCGTGAGATACTTGATAAGTTCCTGAGGATTTTTTTTTTATTTATTTGGCAGACCAGCAGTACAGTTATAATTTGTATAGGTAATATAACAAAAATGCTAATGATAGGTCCTCACATGTAGACTCAAATTATGTATACTATCAAATAGCACATAGCATCGACACAGCCTTCACACGGCATTCGATCGCAGCTTACCTATACTATACCCAAGAATTATGCATTACCTACATAATCCGAAATACTGTCCACGAGAACCTTCAGTATACACGTCCAAACTCGGAGCCAACGATTAATCCGCGCGAATCGACTTTTGAACAAGCTGAAACATCCTGAAAGACCGGACATGCTCTGTTTTTTCCGACGAAAACATTTTTGACCAGGATCGGAAACCAAACAGACGAATTGACAGATGGTCATGTTCGGATCCTTCAGATCTTCCCCAAGTTATGCGCACAAACTTTCCCGCAACTATTATGGTTTTGGAGTTGTGAGCAATGAATAACAACGTCATGGCGCTGCCTCATTTTTCCTCAGGAGCTTGGGTGAAAGAAAGAAAGAAACAAGAAATAATATATTATGTCAAATGAAGTAGTTTGAAATGAGTCGATTGTTTATTTCATAACCAAAATTACATTTAGCCATTATATAAAATTTTATTTTCTATACTAGTAAATAACTAAGTTGGAATTAAGAAAAAGATTTTGATATTTATTAATGAATAATTTTATTAATATGAATATTCGACATAAAAAAATTAACTTTACAATGTATGTTATAATTTGTGCATTTCACAACAAACTCGATTAAACTATAGCTGAACCCAGTTTGTACCCGTAAAGATTTATAATTTTGCTATGGTATTCTAATTAGATTAGTAAAAAAAAATCGATAACTCGAAATACTCGAGCGCGTCAGATATGGTGGGTTAATTACATAGTGAGAAGTGTGTATATGAATAATCTGACGATTTGAACGTGACGTAAGGGAGTTAGAGGATCACAAACTTGCAAAAAAAAACGGAACTTCGACATTCTCTAGCGCAGTTGATTTATTATTTATTTTAAAGTAAATAACTCAAGGATAGCGGGAAAAATATAATTTGCCGATTTTCATAAGCCGAAGAAACAAAAATCGTCTTTAAAATTAAGAACGAGCAGCTGCAGTGAAACATGTAGGTACCTATTCATATCTCTGTCTTTCTTTCCCTTTTACTTTTTCTCTATCTTTCACTCTCTCGCACCGTCCTCACACTACTTTCCGTCACCATAACGTTATCACAGCATATCACGGCGCTAAACGTGTCGAATTATAACTTTTTTTGGTCGGTTAAAATACATATTAAAATAAGTTAAGGTAAGAATTACATCAAACTATAGGTTCACCTATAACCTTTCACTTTAATGTAATTTTTAACCGACTTCTAAAAAGTAGCGGTAAAGGAAGGTGTATTTTTCCGCTCCGCGCCACTCTTACCCTTTCACTTTTTGTGTATCTCTGACTCTCTCACACCATTCCCACGCTGCTGTCCGTCGCCATGACGCCATTTTACTTTACAGCTCATCACAAAACAACGCGTTCATGTTATTATATGTAAGATGCTCTGGCTTGTTTGTGCTTTAAAGTTAGTTTTGTGAATAATATTTTGTGAGCTTTTACATATTTCATAGAAATATAAAGTGTGTTTTTTGAGAACAAGAAATAGCTCATAAAGTTATTAAACTTACGTCAGAAATAAAAAAAAAAAATAAAAAAAAAATCATAATTTTTGTTTCTAGCAGTCAGATTAATAATATCCCTCAAAATTATTGTCAGATTTTAAGCCAACATAACTTGGACTGCAAGCTGAACCTTCTGTAAAATAATTTGACACGCTCGAGCATTTCAAAATTAAGATTTTTTTTGCATTTTCAAAAATTCGCTACTACCTTGCGTCACCTCCAAATCGGCAGATTTTAGAAGGGGAGCATTTTTAGGGTTCACTTAACATCCCATTTGAATATCTGACGCGCTGGAGTAAATTTTTTTTTCATTTTCTCCCCTTTCGGATGGCCACCCCCACCACGCAAAACGGCAGATGAATATATTTTCGATATCAGAGACACCTTGGAGTATCTAAACTACAATATCTGACGCGCTCGAGTATTTCCATTTTACTATTTTATTTTTTACATTTTTTAAAGCCTGTAGAAGCTAAACCCACCGGTGAATGAAAAAATATCATATAAACTTATTTTGTTTATATCTCCTAATCTTCAAAACCCAATAGGTCCCAACGACGCTCGAGTGAATCCCGAATTAGCATCGGTACCTCCCGTACTATAATACGCGGGACCGATAACGATAATAATAAACATTTTGATATAATATATTTAAGTATTTATTGTTGAAACATTGTTAAACTACCTACTATTAGTAGTTGAATACTAGACGTCTACGTGTGATTTAAATACACTTCAGTTTAATATACTACATTATTAAATAAATTACACTATCTCGCTAATTATTATAATTTGTGCAATTCACAACAAACTCGACTAAACTATAGCCTAACAACTGGTTGGTTTCTTACATAGATTCATAGTTTAGTATTAATTTTTTTTGTTGAGCTCCTTCACTTCCACGTCTATGTGCACTTGAAATATATCCTCTTTGGTCGCCAGGCTGGTCAGGTTTGCATAAAGTCGTCCCTTCTGGAATGGCATAATTTTTGGAATCGTACGAAAAGGTACGTATGCCTTCGTGACGTGATGTTCTCCCTGTTAAGAGTCAAAAGCATTTCGCTATTTAAATTGTAATCCTTAATATTATCCTTCTAATATTATAAATGTGAAAGTGTCGATGTTTGTGACTCAATCACGCAAAAACGGCTGAACGGATTTGGATGAAATTTGGCATGCACGTTTTCAAGGGTACAGAGAAGGACATAAGGTACTTTTTATTTCGGGATTCCCGCGGGAACTCCTAAATTACCGCGGGTGAAACCGCGGGGCACAGCTAGTCTTAATATAATAAAACACGTGTCACGTTGTTTGTCAGCAATGGACTCCGAAACTACTGAGCGGATTTTAATAAAATTTTGTAACCATTTATAATATGGTCCAACTTTAAAGACAGGATAGTTTTTATCCCGGAATTCCCGCGGGGACTCCAGAATTAATGCGGGAACAGCTAATCACCGTAAACTACTGTCAGGGGTACAAAAAAAGGACGTAGAGTACTTTTCCCGGAATTCCCGCGGGAACTCCGAAATTACCGCGGGTGAAATCGCGGGGGACAGCTAGTAATATTATAAATGCGAATGTGAGTTTGTTGGTTTATTTGTTTGTTACGCTTTCACACCTTAACTACTCAACCGATCATCATGAAAGGAGAATGGGCGCTTCCGTGCCAAGTGTGTTAACACTTCATGACATAATTATACAGTATACCCCTTTGGGTCGAGATACAAAACACTAGTCAAGCCCAATGCATCTTTATAAAACACAAGTTAACATACCGCTGGGGTTGGACACACGATGCCTGCCTCGTGTAAGGTTTTGCCGATCATCTGATCTTTCAAAATCAGATCGCACCATTTAAAGCCAAACTCCACATACGAGGGTCGGTACACGTGGCCTACCAATTCATAGAGGTAGAATTTGATCTAAAAACGAAGTAGAACCATAACGCCGCTGCGCGTGCGAATCCGCGTAAGAGCGGTTAGTAAATACCGCGTAACAGAAAAACGCGCAAAATTAGAATTAGTGGCATTATTTAATTATAAATGACTAAAAATGGGACCTACCTAACATATTTTTATTTTATTTTTATTTTATTGCACAAAATCTAAGTACGGGTAAATTTACGTTATTTTCCAATAAAGAAAGTTGTAAAGAACAAGCTGTTAAGTTCAGTCGGTAATAAGAATGGAAATCGCAGAGATATTAAGTTTTTTCTTGCTCCTGTCAAAAAGCAAATACGCGGTTTTTACTTACTAGTGGCTCTTACGCAGATTCGCACGCGTAGCGACGATAAGGAAACAATGTACTACACGTAATGTTATTGAGTTATCCTCGCCCTATTTTTGTAAAGTTTGGATGTAGTGGGTAATCTTTGGAAGTACTGCCCCCTTAGCCAAGTTGACAATCTATGATCATTGATCGTTAACGCGTAGAAAATTATAGTAATGGATCGTATTCTCACGGGGTCACGACTCACGGATAAGTACTAAATCCAATCAACAGTCCAGTTTTGCGTGACCATGGGAAGATACCGTTCCTCAGTTTTATAGATTGACATTAATTGACATTGATCATATAAATGATAAAAATGCTTGGAAAGAATAATAAGTCAATTTAAGGGGTACAAACGTTATGTAACTTGTTTCCCCTTTAATTAATTAACGGCTAATTAACTTTTAATTTAATAATAATAATAATAATAATAAAATTGTTTATTGCCGTCAAGAAGGTGTACAAAAAAAATAAAAATTAAACTTAGTCAATTATTCTAGGCAAAAGGAAGTGATTCAGCGTGAGCTACTCGTGACCTAGGTCCCGAGCAGCGCTGGTTTTCAATCACTCCCCTCTGGAGTACAGAGGGCTCATGCAATTCAGAACTCATTTGTTGAAATGCCAACATTAACTATGAGAATTAAAATTATTATTAGATATAGATTATAAATTAAAATAAATTACAGCAACAAAGAAATAAACAAAAATAATTTTGAAATTTAAAAAGAAGAGGCTATGTGCGCGTGCGTGTTTGCAAAGGTGCGTGCGTGAGTGTGTGTGTGTGTGTGTGTGCGTGTGCGTGTGTGTGTTTGTGCGTGTGTTTAAAAATTAGCCAGATACGATTATATGTAGGGTTTATTATTTACTTGTAAAAAAGTCTTTAACGCTTAAAGTATTCCAGTAAGGTAGCTTCAGGTCTTCTGCAGCAGTCTGTCGTTTTAATAGTGCTGACTTGTACTTCAATTTAAAGGTGCCTGTACCTGTTTTTTTTTTCATAGGCGGGGGTAGATCGTTCCAAATTTTTGCAGCATTAAATTTGAAGCATCCCCTGTAGCGCGCAGATTTGTGGTCTTGAGTCCTGATCAAATTTTGTGTGGCGGAACGCAGGGTTCTATGAGTTACATCTTTCACCCACGTAAGTTTCTCAAATAGGTATTCAGGTTTTCCATTCCAGATCACCCTTTGGACAGTGCAGGCATAATGGAGATCCCTTCTAGCATTCATATTCAGAATACCCTTTTTGTTCAAATAAGGGGTTATATGTTCCCCTCTCTTTATATAACTGAATCGAATGCAGGCATTTTGTACCCTTTGAATAGCTCGCTCAGTATTGCTGTTTATCCTGGGGCCAAAGACGGAGCTGCAGTAGTTGAATGGAGAGAGCCTGAGTGTCTCTGTCAAAAGAAGTCGCAACTCCTCGTTTAAGCAGGGTCTTATTTTGTATAACGTTTTCAGTCTGAAGAAAGCATTTCTGATTTTTTCATTTACATGGTCTATATATTTTTGCTCTCCATCTAAAATCAGTCCCAAGTTACGTGCAGTTTTTACCTGATCAACTACGACACCATTAATTTTTACTTTCTCCGGACAGTCCCGTACCCTTTGTATTTGATGTTTGGTTCCTAATACTAATAACTGAGATTTTTCGGGGTTCAGGACGAGAGAATTATCTTGTGAATAATTGTAAACTTTGTGGAGATCGCTATTTATTTTGTTTATTGCTTCCCGCACGTTTTCACTCTTGAACGAATAATACAGTTGGGTATCATCTGCGTATAAATGGTATTTACATGATTCTATACATTTAACTAAATCTGCTGTGAAAATCGTAAAGAGAATGGGACTCAATAGTGCTCCCTGGGGCACACCACGATAGAGTTTCCTCAATGTAGAGCACCTTTTTTCTCCATCCTTTCCGTCAGTGATAACCATTTGCTCTCTACCAGTTAGATACGATTCAAACCATTGGACTGTCCTCGGTGAAAAGCCATAGTATTCCAGTTTAGCCAGGAGAAGACCTGGGTGCAAACAATCAAAGGCGCGAGAGTAGTCAAGCAGCACCATTATGGTACTCAAGCCACGGTCCGATGCCTCAGTGATATCGTCTGTTACATGTAACAGTGCAGTTTCCGTGCCATGGCCCCTGCGAAAGCCCGACTGATACTTGGGTATAACTGACGTATTTTCTAGGTAGCTAAGAACTTGACCCAGAACCACACTCTCAACGACTTTTGAGAGCACTGGCAGAATTGAAATCGGGCGCAGGTCTTTTAATTTGTCAATAGAGTTCTTTTTTGGCAGAGGCCTGACTAATGCCTTCTTCCAGCTAGTCGGAAAGGTACAAGTCTCGATAGACTTATTAACTATTGCTGTAATAATTGGAAGTGTCACATCTACAGTTACTTTCACCATCTCTATATTAAGGTTGTCAAGTCCAGCAGCTTTTGTTTTAATATTGTATATAATTTTTTGAACTTCCGTTTCGGTTGCCAATTTTAATTCAAATAATATGTTACGTTGTTGAACCGTGTCACCATCTCCAGATATTTTCCTCAGGTCCACATTATTACAGGCTGGTAAGTTTGTGAAGTGGTCATTAATTTTATCCGGATCGTTCAGGTGATCGGGAATGAAATTTGAACTTACATTCTTATATATAACTGTGTTTTTTAAGTTTGTCCATAGTAATTTTGGGTTTTTTAAGTTTCTGTTTATGTAATGGTTAAAATATGCTTTTTTTTCCAACTTTTTCGTTGCCGTTATGAGATTCCTCAGACTGCGATAGTAGTTTTTCGAGCTTTCTGTCTTACATTTTTGAGCTTTCACCAAGGCTTTATCCCGCAAGTTCATCATGAATTTCATAGTATCCGTTATCCACGGTTTAACTTTGTCTCTATGAATTACTTTCCTTACCGGCGCATGTGCATCAAATAAAGTGATAATGTAATTATCAAAAGTCTCTACCATTTGATCGACACTCGATAGTTCATAAATGTGTTGCCAAGGTATTAAGTTCAAATCTGCAGTAAATTGTTCTATGTCAATGTTTTGCAATGATCGTCGAGATGTCACGTTTTTTATCATTCTTGGTTTTTTAATATTAAAATCAACTAAAATCATAGCGTGGTCGCTTAGGCACTGGTTATGTAGTACTTTGACATCTGTACACCGAGATATGCTATCAGTTAGTACAATATCTATGATTGTTTCAGAAACATCCGTTATCCTAGTCGGTTCTTTAACTAGTTGGTCTAAATTATGTTGGTGGCAGAATGTCAACAGCTCACTGGCCCGTGCTGATCCGATCTGAATAAGGTCGACATTCAAATCGCCCAGGACACCGGTGTACTCACAGCGCGCGAGCGAGCAAATTGATTCACTGAGGGCGTCCAATGTTTCCTGGACGCTGATACTCTCAGGTCTGTACGCAGTACCAAGAGCCAGAGTAGCCCCGGGCAGTTGAACCTCGAGCCAGAGCTGTTCCAGTAGAGAAGGTGGGTGTGCATGTACCCGTGTATCAATGCCTCGTCTAACATAAAAGCCGACACCGCCACCCCTCTTACCTTTACGCGCTCTGTGTATGAACCTGTAACCTGATAGTGATGGGGCCAGAGCCTCCTCTCCTTCCTTTAGCCAGGTTTCATTGATAGCTAGAACATCCGGTTTATAATTTAGCACAGTTACAGCAAGTTCATCTTGACCAGTATTTAAGGATCTAGCATTTAACAACCCTAATCTCAAATTTTTTTTCTTATAGCTATACATTGTACTTAAGTGTTTAACGACTCGATAATATCATAATTTAAATACAGAAATTTTACGAAGGATTTTTTGTGTGTATATATATGTGTATGAATATGGGTGTGTAATTGTGCATGTAAGAAGTCAAATGAATGTGCGACACAAAGTTGTTGGTTAAGTAGCATAAGTACAAAAAGATAACATTTAATTTCTTTTAAAAACAAGAATAAAGGAGAAAAATAAAAATGATCAAACATCCGTTCTGCCAAAAACCCGTAGTAAATCCGCTTCGGATCGCAATCTGTAACGTGTTCCACCGTGTTCTCGACGCGCAAAGATGCTGCCATCGTTCGTCCATACAAACTTAAATTCTAAGTCGCGACCTAGTTTTCTCGCTTTCTGAAAAAGTAGACGATTGTTCTTGGTGAGACGTTCGTTAATATATATACGGCTCACGGGTCCAGGCAATGACAGGCCATCAGTGGTGAGGTTGCGGCGCACGCGTGCAGCCTTCAGCAGCGCACTACGAGGCGCGCGGCGCGCCAAGCGCACGACCAGTGGGCGTGGCCGGGCCGCGCCATCCTCCCCCGCTAACCGCAGCGGTCCCGCGCGCTCCGCACTCACCACATCCCTTTCATCCAGCTCCACACCAATCTTCTTCGCAATGGCAATAGTAAAATGTATACAATTTTCACTCGGTGTTTCGCAGCAACCTGATATTTCTATGTCATTGGCTAGCAGAGCCTGATCACGGTCAGCAATGTCAGCTTGTAGCCGTGAAATAGTCTCCTCGAGCGATGTGACATCGCAAGGTAGTCTCTCAGTCTCTTCTCCGCGATTCTCCAGCGCATAGACTCTTGCTTCCAGTCGTTCCATGCGGCTATTCTGCGCCTTTATTGTGTCCGTTAAATCTGTGATAGCCCCATGTAAGTTTTCTATCTCACTACGGAACAATTCACGCATATAGGCTTTTAGTTCAGTCAGCATAGCGTTGTCGGGGTGAGGGGAAGCAATGGGGCTGTTTTGCTCGCTGTTTGCAGCAGATCGATTTGTCTTTGTCCGGCGGGTGACATTTGAATCAGTTCCATCGTACGACCCCACGAGCCCTGCTGAGTCCCTCTCACCAGCACCACTGCCTACCTCTTCGGCACTATGCACGGGTGTGTTTGTGTTTCCCGATTTTATCCTTTTTTTCAGACACTCTGAGCACTTCCATTTATTTTTCCGCTCCATCACAGTGAAGAGTTTGTAACTAATATTAGCACAATCTAAATCATACGAAGATTTACAGATCATACATCGTATATATTCTTTTATTGGGAGGCGATTTCGACAGGCGGCGCAATTTTGCAAAGTACTCATGTTGTATCAACCTATTTCTCGTAGTTCCGCCACTCAGTACTGGATGACGCTGGTGATTTTTATCAATTGGGCTCGCTATGAGAAGACAGGTGGCATTAATAGTGAGGAGCACTTTGGCATTAATTGTAGTTTCGCTATTTAATAACAGATGGCGTAACCAGATAAAGTTGATATGTGGGTAGTATGTAGATTGGTATATTCTATGTATTATATTAATTATGTAAAATAGTTTGTATTACATAGGAACAAATATGAATTTCCAAGCCATAAAAAACCACTGGTGCCGATTTGAATCACCAAAAGTAATTTTAAATCTCTTTTCCAAACTCAAAAATTCAAATTAGTAGGTAAAAATTTTGAAGTCAACTTCACTTCCAGGTGACAATCATGACTCCGGTAGTGTTATAATCACAAAATAATCACATACTTTCGCGTTTACTTATTAAAAAGAAAAAAGATTAACGAGCCTGATGTTTATGTTGGCATAGTTTACCTACCCTCTCCTTTTAATACATTTTTAATTTTTATACAATAACTATGCCTATTATATTACTACATAGGTAATATTGAATTTGTATACATAGTATTAAAATGTAAATGTAAGTATTTCTGTATATGCATTGTATGTATGTACGTGAGTATGTTTATGTATGCGTATGTATGTGTATGTATGTATATGTGAGTGCGTATTTATGTACCTATCTATGTATGTAACGTATTAATTAATATTTATTTTTGCGTATGCTGTTGATATATAATATATTTTATGTAATCACATTATGTATTTTACCTATCTATCTATATTTTTCTGTATGCATATTTTATATCTATGCGTGTATCTTTATATCTTTTTTATGTATTTTTATTTTTTATATTTATGTTCTATGTGCATATTTTGTATTATTTTATGATTCCTGTTCTACCTATAAATATCAAATCCACATATAAATTTTCTGTACTATCCACCCAAAGGTTGTCTGGAAGAGATCGCTATTAAAGCGATAAGACCGCCTTTTGTATGCCTTTAGTTATAAGTTTTTGTTAACACACTGTAACATTATTTTGGTGTACAATAAAGTGTATTCTATTCTAATCTATTCTATTCTCTATACCTATCAGTATTATTAAATTATGTTGGACGGTTGAAAAATTATTCTAAGTTGAATCTTAATCGATAAAGATAATTTGAAATTTTTGCATTTGGACAACTTGGCTAAAGGGGCTGAACTGAAACCACTAGAAGTAGGAGATAGGGTAGTTTCATCCTGATATAAAAGAGTTCCTGTGGGAAATCCGAATTTGACGCGGTAAAAATCGCGGGTTAGTATCATATTACTTACTTACCTATCTCTGCCGCGGGTGAACCAGCTAGTTGGTATAGGTACTTACAAAATACGTATTATTACAGACGGCGAGTGTTTTAAAATGCGCCTCAAAATAGTGGACAGGATCCCGCCGGCTGCGTCGCATCGATGTCATATTCGCATATTCTATATATTTTTTGTTTATGAATTCTATGTGAGGGCGTTCTACGCTGAAATAATACACCTAACAAAAAAAAAACTATCAGTTTTATTATGCGCGATGAGTGCTTGTTTGATACCTGCGACGGGATGAATACATTAACCATTTAGAAAGAAAGAAAGAAAGAAGAAAGAAAAGGCATTTATTTGGACACAGAGACAATTACAATTATTTTATACAAACATGATTTAACAAAGAAAAAGTATGACAATATTATCTTCTTCTTTGGGTTCTTTTATTTTATTGTAAGTAAGTAACTTCTTTATTAGTCTTTAGCAAATTCTAAGGGCAGGCGGGCTGTTGCAAAGGAAAAATTTCCTTAGCTGGGATCCCAGGTATTAATATTTTCCACAATATTGCCAAAACTGTGAATAATTGAAAACAGTGACTGCAGAGTAAAAACCTAATGAAATGGTAGCGATTCAATACATTTCTTTACGTCAAGAAATGTTTTTGTGCGTAAAGAATAGTATTGTGTACGAAAATCACCCGGCGACACTGGTTTCCATTGGCTTTCATACTAAACTGAGTTGCAGCCCCTTCTATTTGTTCCGTGCTGTGTAGGTATACAGCGCGAACCAGGGGGTGCAGCGAGAGAGCGGTCGCTCTAGGCGCCAGATGCAAGGGGCGCGAAAAAATCAAATGGGATAAACAATTTTCAGCAAAAAATAAAATTATGGCCAAGTCATAACTACAATTTATGTAAAGTGAAAGCGTCAACTAAAGGTCGCTGAAAGACAATCTCGCTCTACAGTCAACCCTGATCAAAAGGCTAGAGCTGTTGTGTGGTACTTACAATACTAACTACTTCTATTATCTATTACTGAACTTACCACGTCAGATTTCTTTGGCGAGGCATTTGGAAAAGTTAACAAAAAGGTGAACGATAATAATTTAAAAACGAATAAGTTCTTTGCGTTACACATTTCTGATGACGTCTCGTCTGTTTTCTCACAAGACAATGAACATAATTTATTTTTTCAGTCGTTTTATAAAAATACCTAGCTATTTATCTGCTAAGGATCATTTGTTACATAACAATGTATATGATACAAACAATAAAGATAATCATTAGATAAAGTTTATAATTTCCTTTTGGATTTACATACTCTAGTAATTTTATGCGATTAATTAGTAATCACATCCATTAAATTTAGGTATTGTCATGCTTGTAATAGATCAGCAGGGCAATTATGTAACTTTTAGTTTAAATCAGAAAAATAGCGATTTCGTGATTAATCTGGGGGCAAGGTAGTGCCCGAGGGCCAAGACGAGCCGAGCAAAGCGGATGCACTACCTATCTTTTCTTGAAGTGCTTCGTCGTTTTTTTGAACCCTTATAACTTGGGCTTGGATTATACTAGATAAACTAAATTCTCGGGATATGCTGTCAATAGCGGACTTATTAAACATATAAAGTTTTAATTGCATAGCTCTTATATACTTTAGATTTTATTGATATTTAAAAAACCCTGATTTCGTCACTGCTCACTGATGATCATGAAAATTCTTAGGGTATTTTTAATGTCCTCGAAAGCTGAAATTTGGCATGTAAGCTAGTATTAGTAAAACAATAAAAAAATTATACAACTTGTTACTTTTAGCCCCCAACCACCAAGACTAGGGGATGGAAGTTTGTATCTATGAGAATTCCGCAATTTTGACTTACAAAAAGAAATGAAATCCCACCAAAAACATTTTCATGTAAAATCATACCAAGACGAGACGATAATATGACGGGCACTGTCAAAATGGTATCAGATCTCATGTAGAACCAAACTTATTGTAGCCGAGGGGAACTATGAGGACTGATTTAAAGGGCTTTATAAAATTATTATCAAAATTTTAATACGGAAATATAATAGGTTGACAAGGGGCTTATATCCAAAAGTGACTTAAAAATAATGACATTCTTTACATAAAAAATTTAAATAACACAAAATTATAAATAGCCAGTAGTGGTTGGCAACACTTATAATTCTATTCTACCCACCCTACTCTACAAGGCCTAACTTCTCAAACTCTACACCTCAGTCAGAATATGTGGCTTGGCCGTTTCGTTACTGCAAGAACTATTGTAAAACAGAAAAGTAATTTTTCACCTTACGCTCATGTGAATGGAGCGGACATTATTGGCCAAAACCCGTCAAAGTTCATTAGGGCCATCATGAGCGACTTTCATGTTTCTGAGGGAATAATTTATTTATTCATTGGAAGACCAGCAGCACAGTTATAATTTGTAGGTATGTGGCGACCTCTACGCCACAAGTCACGACTTACGAACTACAATGAAGCGACGAATACTAACTACCGTGAATCGCGCCAACGAAGTCTTCACATATGCGACCTCCGACGATCTACAGCCGGAGCCGCGGTTCTCCGGGCATACCACCTCGCCCGGCGGGAAGCTTCCCCTTTGGTGGCAATCGAGCCATATCATTCATTCTGCTCCCGCTACAGTGGTCACCCCGACGTGGTTGGAAGCAACCTTCATTACCATCATCATGAAGCCTTCTTCGCCACCATCGTGACTTTCCACCCAGCAGTCCCCGGAAGCAGTCTCACGCCAGCAACGGGTCAACCTTCAGGGCCAACGCAGCCGACGCACTGAGCTACCTGGTCCTGATACCAAGCACCCGCACCTCACCAACTTTAGCGACCAGCACATCCGCCCGCATCACCACGCCCTGGATGCGAGGATGACTTGCCAGCGTGGCTCACCGGCAGGACATCTCCTGGCGCCAACAAGTCAGCATCGCTCAATACAGTTTCGACTCACCGCAGACTGACTACGAGCACGCTCAGCACGATTTCGACTCATCGCAGACCACAGAGCAAAAGCAATGCACACCTGACTCACTGGGATATAGCAACGCACTCCTGACTCACTGGGACATTCAAGTGGCAATTGAGATAACTTTGGACTATCAGACCTTTGGTCTTGGGAGGGAGTACTGTGGCGACCTCTAACGTCACAAGTCACGAGTCACGAACTAACTACGTGAATCGCGCTAACGAAGTTTTCACATATGCGCTGCATATATACGACCTCCGACGATCTACAGTCGGAGCCGCGGTTCCCCGGGCATACCACCTCGCCCGGCGGGAAGCTTTCTCTTTGGTGGCGGTCGAGCCATATCATCCATCCTGCTCCCGCTACAGGTATATATGTAAATTTAACAAAAATGCTTATTCACACGTCATGCTACCTCATTTTTTCCTCAGGGGTTTCGGGTGAAAATAGAAACAAACAAGGAATAATAGGTATATGTCGAAGGAGTAGTTTGATCACTTTGAAATGAGCCGATTGTTTGTTTCATAACCAAAAGTATATTTAACTAATTATATAAAATCTTATTATTTTCTAACAGTCATAAACATCCAATGAGAGCAGAGGGCTGAGCTCGAGCAGAGTCGGAGCGCGATCATAAAAAAAAAGAGCAAAAGAGTATAATTGTGTGAGCTTGAGGAGGATCATTGTGAGAATTGCGTTTGGCTAAGTTAGATCGGTGTCGCGAACCTGCTGCTCGGATATAATTCTTGATTAATGTTTTAATAATTCATATCGAGTAGTTTTTAAGTAGTAATTAAATAAAATAAAATATTACTATTAAATACCTCGATAACTCCCACTAGACTATAACTAATTATTATTCAAAATAGCTATTTAAATAGCCATTCTCCGGCATGAATGTCTATTCTCCGACATATGCCTATCTATATAATGTACAAATATATATTATACTACCTGTGCCGGTGGCTTCACACGCGTGATTTGCGGAATTCCCGCAGGAACTCCAAAGTAGCCTAATGTATTTCTTATACCATCAGCTAATTAGAAGTGAAAGTCCCGTAAATATCGGTCCAACCGTTTCGGAGATTCACCCGCGTGTTTCGGAATTCCCGCAGGAACTCCAAACTTCTTTTATACAAACCTTGTCCTGACAATAACGACTGACAATAACGAACGTAAAAAAAAACAGTTATCCAATTTGATGCAGTCGTTTGGAAGTTATGCGCTTAGCAACACATTTGGCGATTCATTTCTATTATATAAGATATAATGTATGCATAAATAAATTTGATTCGAGCATGCAGACGTTGCCCACAGCGAATTAAAGCTGTTATTGCCTCGACAGGCAATTTTATTGAATAAGTTTTGGCGTCCAAGCTAAAAGGTACCAGTTCTCGGCATTTAGTTTCCGAGATATAAACAGTTTTGTAAAGTTCGGTGATAAAATTGCGTACCTACGGGATTTTAATTGATTATTTATTAATAAATACTGAAATTTCTTCAAATTCACATATTTTAATCTACAATAATATTATATAAAAATTTATATAACAAGTAGAAGTATGTTTTTTATTTCACACAAACTTTTAAAATGCTTTTTCTCAAATCAAGCTGTTTGGCTTACGAGTTGTTTACTTAGCTGTGCAAAATGTAATTGTGCCATACAATTTTGTTAGGATTATCAACCTTACGCAACTTGTACAATACTCGATACATAACTGTCTTTGTACAAAAAAAAAAAACATACAGTCGATTGATTTTTGGAAGTCGGTTAAAAATCTAACAAAATTGTAAATCGACCAATATGGTGTGTCCTCTAAACTAGTACCTAAATAACTAAGTTGGAAATAAGAAAGAGATTTTGATAGGTATTTATTCAATAATAAATACAATCTTATTAATATGAATATTCAACACTAAAAAAATAACTTGACAATGTAGGTATATAATTTGTGCATTTCACAACAAACCCAATTAAAGTACAGCTGAACGACCAAACCCAGTTCGTATAAAGCTTTATAATTTTGCTATTGTATTATTAAATTTTTTTAAATTAATTTCCTTTACTTCCACGTCTATGTGCACTTGAAATATATCCTCTTTGGTTGCCAGGCTGCTCACGTTTGCATACAGTCGTCCCTTGTTGAATGGCATATTTTTTGGAATCGCACCAAATGGTATGTATAGGCTCGTGACATGATGTTCTCCCTGTTACGAATCAAAAACATTTCGCTACTTATATGTATACATAATCTTTAATATTATTATAAAAATGTGAGTTTGTTTGTATTCGTTCACACCTGAACTACTCAACCGATCATTATAAAATTTGGCATATACCTACACCTTGGGGTATAGAAAAGCCACTAAGGTACTTTTTATCCCGGAATTCAAACCTACTCCTAAACCAATGATGAAGTTTTGCATAAAGGATAGCCGGGGTAAGCAGATAGCAGAAAAGCTATCTCCCGGCTAGCTATTTTCCCGGAATTGCCGCGGGAACGCCGAAATTAACATGGGCGAGGAACAGCTAATGATTTATATACGTATAAGTTAAATTTCAAATACAAGACATTTTAGAAGGGCAATTTGCAGCGAGCTCTCTAAAATTATTGACATCGATCTCTTTGACATCAGCTTGGTGTCGGCGAGGAATGCACTGAGCTGCAGGCGATTCTTCTCTCAGCAAGATTCTAATGTAGATATTCAATACAATGTGATATCAGAGTTCTGTGAGTCAGTCTAGAAACAAGAACATTAGAGATCTTCAATATTACCGTGTAGGTCTTTGATGTCTGTTTTGTAGGTATGCATACGTAGATAATTATTGTTTTCTATCAGCCGAAACCTATTGACTGCTATTTTTGTATACAATACTTAAAATATTTTTCTTCAAAGCTGTTCGTCTTCCTTTAAAATCCACAGATATAATTGGGAGTATACCCTTTCAAACAAAAAAGGAATTTTCGAAATCGGTCCAACCGAATTCGAGTACCTAATCGGTGAACATACATAAAAAAAAACATACAATCAAATGCATAACCTCCTCCTTTTTGGAAGTCGGTTAATTATACTATCAGATACAAAACACTAATCAATTACAAGCTTCTTTTAATGTCGATGACAACAATGCGCGATTGTCTTGGAACACTTGGTTAGAACCAAAGACATTATGTTAGAACGAAGTTTTTTTCCATATTAAATTGAGTCCATTATGTCCGTTACAAACAAACAAACAAATAACAAAAACTTATAACTTATTAAAAAAAAAATGCAGTTGCTTTGTTTTTCCGTGTAAAGCAGCCGTATGACGCCGTGACGGAAAATTAACTTTTCTCCCATCCGTACCGTGCGATAAAGAGCTTCGTTCTAAAAACCACAAGTCTACATACCGCTGGGGTCGGACACACGACGCCTGCGTTGCGTAAGGCTCTGCCGATCATCATATCTTTCAAAATCAGATCGCACCATTTAAAACCAAACTCCACAAACGAGCGTCGGTACACGTTGCTCAGCAGCTCATGGAGGTAGAATTTTACCTTAAAAGCGAGGTAGAACCATGAAAACATAATGAACAACACGTAGTGTTATCGATTAAACAATCATAATTATTATTATAATTGATTGTAATTGATTAATTGTAGCCTCATTTTATAAGTTCGGATCTAGTGGGTAATCTCTGGAACTACATCCACCTTAGTCAAGTTGGCAATTTATAATATCGTTGACTGTTGACGCATAGAAAATTGAGCAACGAATGGTCACGTAAAATTGTCCCATCAAAGGTCCAGTAAACAACTCTTGAGATTAGTTTTAAGCTCAAATCATAACTCAAGCGTTTATCTTATTATAGAATGCGTTTTAAGTTCTAATCACTTGACACTAGTCTTTGAAATTAGTTTTAAAACTAGATTCATGACTTGAAAAACCTTTTGGAATATGGACCTAAGTGGTTGGTATGCATAAAGCATTTTCACTGGGTCAAAAAAAAAAAAAGTTTTGGACCGGTTACAGTCCCACACGCGGCGGTTGCGACTTGCGCGTGAAAAATCCCTGAAAACGTGATCCGCTCGGCCGACTAGTCGGTCTCGTTACAACCGACTAAATCGGCTAGTCGGCTAGTTGGCCAAAGTCATAATCGGGAAATCTCTTGTCAATTTGTCAACTTCGCTAAGGGGTTAAAATAGTTCCTGGGGGAATTCCGAAATTGACGCGGTAGTAACCGCGGGTGAACCAGCTATAGTAGGTACTTACGTAATATGTATCATTACAGATAAAGAGTGTTTTTAAATGCGTCTCAAAATAGTGGATAGGATCCCGCCGGCTGCGCCGAATCGATGACACATTCGCATATTCTATATATTTTTTATTTATGAATTCTATATGAGGGCGTTCCATGCTGAAATAATTCACCTAACAAAAAAATATATTATCAATTTTATAATAATGATCATTTGGATAGGTATTGTAGGTACTTTAATTATAACTTGTCAAAAATGATGGTGGCGGTGTGTTATAGCCGAAGCCGCATATATTACATTAGATAGATACAAGGCTAGACTTTTTTAGTGTTCGTATTAGAGTGTATATGTTATGGACCAGGTGATTAATGCGGGCATTATTTATAATGCACGAGCATTATGAATAATGTCTAGCTTTATCGGGCTAAGTGATTAATTACTATCTTAACTTCATTATTTATCACATTGCTAGGTCATTATTATAATGCTACATGACAATTGGGCAATTTGATAATAAAGCTATATTTAACGCGGTGCGAGGGCGGGGAGGGAAGTACGCATGGCGTGACACGCTTTGGCCAATCAGAGACCGCCATTCAGCGTGCGGCTCGTGCGGCGGACTTCAAGCGCTTTCAAGCTTCAAGATTATACAACGTATTAATGAATTAACTGAAAACCTGATACACCCCATTTAAAAAATTAAACAATAATATGATTAAAATATATTTTAAGTCGAAAAAATGTATATTTTAAAAGTTATTCAACATTAGTTTGTGGGTGATCTGTCTACGAAATTCCAAGCGCTACGCCCGCGCCTACCGGTTCGAATTTTTTTGCTGCGGGCGGCGTAAATAAATAATTTAGACCTGGGCTAGTAAAAACAAAAAACATAACCTATATTAAAACATAGTGCGATCAATTCGCTAGTCGATTCTGAGCAAACTACTTTCTAGTTTTCAGTTAATTCATTAACACGTTGTATATCAAGGTTATCAGCGTTTGCGAAGATTTGACGTCATGGCTGTTGGAGAAACAGAGAAATTGATTGTTCTAGTCAAAGACAATATGATTAGGTAGTTAGTTAAATGACAACAATGTAACAAGAGAGGCGATTTGGCGAACACTGTAAGCCTTTCTTGTTTTAAATAAATAAATAAATAACAATAAAAAAAATTGTAATTAAATATGTTTGTATTACCTACTCTGCCCAAAAGGTGATGGGCAATATGTATAATGCCCGGTCAATTTGATTATTTGAATAATTATTATCAAATTGCACTCTCATATTGGGCATTTTTCATAATGACCGGGCATTATGTATACTGCCCAATTTATCACTTGGTCCATAACATATTATATAATATATTGGTTTGGTCTCCACACGACAAAGAGGCATTCGCGCATGCTGAAAAAAGTCTAAAAGAAGTTTTCGCGGAACCAATATGAGAAACATTCACTTATCATCTCTTTTTATACCTCACCAGATTACTTTTAGAAGGTCAGTGGCAGTGTTAAAGTTTAGGACAGACTTTCAGAATTTATTGGAGAAGTTGGAGTGCGAGTGTCGTTCAGTAGGCACTACACTCTCCTCTCCCGAGGGCTATTCTTTGGGTTTGGTAGAATGATGACCGAGAGCAAGAGAATGCTAGAGGACGGGATGCCCCTTGGAGCTTCCTGTGTGAATTAATTCCATCAAAAACACAAATGTGAAAATGGAAGCTAAGTTCAATATAATCTTTATCACCAAGCGGCAGCCGGCAAGCATATGCTTGATGACTTACCGGATAAAAGCATTGAGACCTAAGTGGGTGCTAAGTTCTGTAGGTAAATAATCCTGTAATTTGTTTAAATGAACACACAACTTGGCCCCCGCGATTTTACCAAATACTTAGTTGGTTCACCTTGTGGGAAATCTGCCCAAACTTGGTCGTAGATTTTCTGCCCTTGCGACCTACTGCTACACATAGAATAAATAGAACTAATCCAGAGTCATGGACTGGAAGTGTGGTCGAACAACTAGAGATCAATAAAAAACAAAATTCACGAGAATCGTAAGGTCGACTCAATACGTCCCTCGCTCAACCCTACACTGCGTATCACTGAGAAAATAATATATTACTATAGAAGGGCAATATATAAAATAGATAGGACAGGCACGCCACGGTTGCTAAGGAAACACTTCCTTTGCTGGCATCTCAGGTATATTTTCCACAATGTTCCCAAAACTGTGAATTTTGAAAACAGTTATTGTGAAAAAACTTAATCAAATTACATTTCATTACGAAGGTAAATGTTTTTGTGAGTGAACCACGAAAATCACTCGGTGACACTGGTTTTCATACGATGCCCTTTACTTATGTTCTGTGCAGTGTGCTGTGTAGGTAGGTATCTATACAGCGCCGACCCAGGCAGGCGCGGATCTAGGATTTGGTTGAGGGGAGGGCACTTTTGGTTGCAACACAATTTTTTTTTTAATTTATAAGAGATTTTTATAAGTTTTTTTATAAGTACCTAATTTAGTCCGCGTCTGGACCCAGGGGTAGAGTGAGAGCGGTCGCTGAGTCTTATAGGCGCCAGGTAGCAAGGGGCACCAAAAAATCAATTGCGAATAACGATTTTTCGGCAAATAGTAGGCACTTTTTTATGGCCAAGTCAAAGTTACAATTTATGTAAAGTGAAAGCGCCGACTAAAAGAAATCCCTGAAAGACAATCTCGCTCTACCCAGATCAAAGACTAGGGCCGGCATTGTCTGTAAAAGTAAGTATATAAGCTAATTTTATTACTTGTGTGGTACAATACTGACTAGGTACTTAGCTACGATCTATACACCTACCACTCTATACCTACGATAACTTACCACGTCAGATTTCTTTGGCGAGGCATTTGGAAAAGTTAACAAAAAGGTGAACGATAGTAATTGAAAAACGAATAAGTTCTTTGCGTTACACATTTCTGATGACGTCTCGTCCGTTTCCTCTCAAGACAATGAATATAATTTACATTTTCAATCGTGTTATAAATAGCTATTTAACTGCTATGGATCATTTGTAATGTAATAATGTATATGTATATAAACAATAAAGATAATCGTTAGATAAATTTTCCAATTTCCTTTACATAGGTTATTTTATGTGATTACCAATTTAAATAATCACACCCATTAAATTTAGGTATCGTCATGCCTGTAAATAGTAGACTAGGTAGGTGTTGAAGGCAGAGTGTGACGCACAAAGTAGGTACCTTTGTAACTATACAACGTGTTAATGAATTAACTGAAAACCTGATACACCCCATTTAAAAAAATAAACAATAATATGATTAAAATATATTTTATGTCGAAAAAATTAATACTTTAAAAGTTATTCATCATTAGTCTGGAGGTGACCTATCTACAAAATTCCAAGCCCGCGCCTACCGGTTCGATTTTTTTTACCGCCGCGTACCTACGCGCCAAATATTGTAATACAACCTATATTAAAACATAGTGCGATCGATTCGCTAGTTGATTCTGAGCAAACTACTTTCTAGTTTTTAGTTAATTCATTAACACGTATAGTGTGACGCGCGCTCGAAATAGGTACTTCAATTAACGTTAAAAAACTGTTGAGTATTTCTATTTACCAAATGGACCACGTAAAATACATATTTTTAAAACCGTAGGTAGACATCTATCTTTTGTTGTATTACTACGGAAAATATTATTTTTCCGCAATCCGAACCGGTTGACCGGACAACTGAACCAACTGAACCGTACCTACCGCGGGCAAAATCTGAATTTTGTATCTTGTCACTTGTATTTTGGTCTACTAGCGTGTGACAGAAAGAAATATGTAACTATGTTTGTACGGGTGGAATCTATAACACAATTTTGAAGCGGATATCTTCAACTGAAATTGAGCGCATTTGAATAAAAGCTTGTTTTATAAAAGTTTTTTTATCGAGACTTACGTTTATTTAGAATAACTTTTCTGGAAGATAGATTCCAGAACTAAGCAGAGCATGTATCGCAAATACCAGACAACAGAAACAAATTCAAGGTGAATAGGCAAATTCAAAATCATATCTATACTAATCGTCCTCCATGATACTAATATAACGAGGAAAGATTTGATTTTTTGTTTGTTTGTTACGATTTAACTCAAAAACTACTGGACTAATTTCAAAAATACTTTCACCATTAGAAAGCTACCTTAGCCCCGAGTAACATAGGCTATATTGTAGTCCGGAATTCCCGCGGGAACTCCGAAATTATCGCGGGTGAAACTGCGCGGGACAGCTAGTATACAATTTTAATATATTGTATATATGTATTTTAATTAGATTTTCTTTAAAGGAGAGTGTATAGGCTAGGTAGCCTAGAAAAGCATAGTAATTTAAAAAAAAAACAGTTAAAATAACTCGATTTAATTTAAATTTTATTTACATATTTATACAATTATTATAAAATACATACAAATCAATTCTATCTATATGATAATTTGATTTATAATCGTAAAATGTTTTTGTAAAATGTTTTTGTACCTACCTACAACGAGTTAATCAACGATTTTCAGCTTTATTCGTACCGCATATTTCAATCAACTTCTGCAAAATAGCCGAGTGTTGCTTGTTCGGTTGAATGTTCTTCTTCCTCAGATACAACTTGAATACCTCAACGTGAGGCGTCAGCTCCTCAGCGGCTATATCGCTCAGGTGATCCAACAGATCGTTCACGATCATCACTATGTCGTACTCGACGTCTTTGTTACCTTTCACGTCGGCGATCTTTTCGAATGTTACACCGTTTTTTGCTGAGCCGAGACACCTAGAGAAGGAATTTAACAACATACTGCAGTGCATCGTTCGAAGGAGTTTCAACACTTGTTTAGTTAGCGATTTGTCCGTTTCGTGCAGTTGTCTGACGACAGAATGCAGCCACGACACCAGGCCGTGCCCCTCGACCAGAATCTCCATCGCTCTGGGAATGGACACCAGAGAGATGAGAACGCCGATGATCTTCTCCTTCGCCCTCCTGTCGCTCAAGGTCGACGTGTAGAAGTCCATGATCATTTTCAGGCACATAGTTTTGAACACAACATTGACGTCCGTCATCGTTTTCGTTCCGTCCTTCATCATGTCGAGTATCCACAGCCTCCGCTCGGCGAACTCGACGTCGCTGTCGTGGAAGAGGCTCAGGAAGTCCGGCACGACGGTCAGATCGACGAACTGTTTCGCTATCAGGAAGTTGTTGACCGGCTTGTACAGGGGATCGAAGGGGGCTGTGGAGATTTTGATGGCTTTGGCCAAGTACAGCGCGGCCACGGCCGGCAGCCGGGGGTTCTTGGTGTCCGCGAACGGATCTTCAGCGTTCGCCACGTTGACAGCGGACGCCAGGCTGTGCCGCAGGGTTTCCATGAAATCCGACAGCAGCAGCTTGTCGTTCTTGTGTTTACTGACAATAATAATAAACAAAAGATGGTTAGTACCCGCGAGGGAATGCCGAAATTCACTCAAGGAACACTAAAGCTAGTATTTTATAAAAAGATGTAACAGGACCATTGCTGTTAATTAAAACCGCGATGGAATTTATACATACTATCCTATCCTATGTCTTCCTTTGTAGGTATCTCTGTCAAGATTCATGCAAAATTTCATGATGATCGGTTAAGCCGTTAAAGCGTGAAAGAGTAACAAACAATCTCACATTCGCAATTATAATAAAGACGATTGTCAAGTGTTTATCGAGATCATGTATTACAGTAATGAGGACTTAACAAATTAAAGTTATAGAATGGATTCCGATGTTGCTCAAAATTCCATTTAGTCCGTCGGTTAGTGGAAATATCATATTGTAGATATGTACATATAATTTTTGCTTTTTCAAATTAACGAAAAATCACTTAGATATGGCGCATTAAAATTTTGGATTGGGGTCTCGTGACGCCATAACTACGTATGAATTATTGTACCATTTGTACCGGATCGTACCGTCACGCGACATTTCAACTCATTGCATCGCTGTTATTTTTCAATTACGCAAAAAAAAAAACCTGTCCAATATTCTTTATTTATCTACACGACAGACTAAAAATCTAAAATGTAGGTAGCTTATCATACTCACGTTTCACTCTCCAGCAGCATACAGAATCTATGAAGGACGTGATATGCGGCGGCCCTCATCGAGGGGCAGTTGGAGCTCAGCGCCATCACCGGCAGCGAGAGCAGGCCGGTCCGCAGCAGCCTGAAACTGGACGCCAGCGACACCGGCTCCAGGATGTGACTCAGGAGGGGAAGCACGAAAGCTGGGTCGTATATGTCCTCGCAAGCATTCGTATGCGACACTGATTTTAGATCTACGTCCTTCAGCTCCGATATTCTCTTCAAATATCGCGTATTAGCTATCAGCTTAGCTATAGCCGCTTCGTTGTCTATGGTCGGTTTAGATATTTGAGTTTTTATAGCACTGTCTTTAGAAATTTCATCGAGCAGTTTTTTTGCGGAATCGTCACTAGCAACACCGGCGTCGGCGTCCATGTTGGACGGCAACTCGAAATCGTATTCCAATTTTTGCATCACGGGGAAATTTCTTATTGTTCTCTCGACTGTGTCCTTTTCGAATAAGTTGATGATTTGTGATGGCTTTGGATGCGCCCAAAGTGATGCGTTTTTGTTTTTGCGCACCGCATAATAATTCGCCGCCGAATCACCCCAAAGATATGGTTTGTATTCGTTCAAAGGCTGACCGCGGGATTCGTAGAAATGAAGCAAGCTCAGTAGCAGCCTATCACAAGGACTGGTGGTCGCGTGGTACGCACTCAAATATACGGGTAAATGTTGATGTTTCATCAATTTATCATTCTTCTTGATTAGAGTATAGATAAACGCTATCAGTCTAGACTTCGTCCCTGAACTATGGCGACTCAACATGACGTTCAAGAATTCCGAATGAGATGTGACCATATCGAATAGTGTTACCGTATCTTCATGGTGGTCGGGATAAAATAAGTTAACCAATCTCGTCAACAAACATAACAGCTGCGGCCCACAAGAACTCGCTCGATCAGTACGTTTTATTTTCAACGTATCCTTCAATACAGCCTTATAAAAATTCTGCCAAATAGCACTTTCTGTGACCTTTTTGAACTCGTCTTTCTTATCTACTTCAAATCCTTCTATGGATTCACATAAACGAGCAACTTCGTATATATTTGATATAATATCGTTTAGAATATTCGTTTCTTTAGACTCTCTGAGGGCCATCGTCAGGATGTTGATCGTATTTAAAAAGTAATTGATCAGGTATTCCTTCTTCTTTCCATCCTCAGTGAGACATAATTTCAGGAAAACGGCTTGCAATAATTTTACATGACTCATTTCAACCATTTCAAATTTATGATTTTTAGCAAATATATTTTTGCAATCTTTAAAATCCATACATTCGATTACTAATTTTCTTATTAATCTCCAACACGAAATATAAATCTGTCCAGCTTTGTGTGGTTTCTCCAGTAGTTTTGAAATGTTAGATTTATATTCTTTGTAGATAATTTCTAGTAATTCTTTGTTGTCAAGTAAATATTGACTATGGTGTATAACAGCATTACCTAAAGGCAAAGTTAGTTCTCTTTGACTCAGTATTTCTGGTTTGACAATTTGCTCTTTATAAACACTGCACAATCTCTGATTATATTTTAATATGGTGGATGCAAGTAACGAAGTTGATTTTCTTATATTAATAACATTAAAGAATTCTTTAAAATTATCATCAGTGATATTTTTGCACTGATAAGGTTTATTATCGAAATAATTTACCAAAGCATGTTCTATATTGGTAAGATTAGCTGTGACATCTTTATGTTTAAGTAAATTAACATATAGTTTGATAATATTTTTGAGAACACTGTGTTGTATTTCCGTATTTATATTTGTTGAATATTTCTCTACTAGAACTCGTAATATCTCTAACACAAAAGTGGGTTCTTTGTCATCTTTAACACAAGAATCAAAATCTTTAGTAACGATCTGATTTATAACGCGCAAATCATCCTCCTTGGATAAACCAATTGCTTTCAATACTGATAATATGAGACTGCAATCAGCATTTTTTCTTTTGTGTATTTTAATAAAAGCTTTCACAATTTCATTGTAATTTTTTTGTTGATAAAGTTTTAAGAGCCTCCCATCTCTATTCAAATAATTCACCATATCCACATGTTGAGTTAGGGCTTGAGTAAGAAATTTAGTTGCTAGCACACTGGATTCATTTTTATTTAGGTCAAAAGGTTGGTAGATTTTTACAATATGTGGATTATTATACATATTTATCATCATTGTGCGACAAATATCAATCTTATGAAATTTCTTAGTCATCACAATCAAACATTCGAAATAGTCTCCAATCTTTTTTTGTTGTGTTTCTTTCAATTGATTTAAGTTTGTCAATCTGATTAAACAAAAGATTAAATAGTTGGCCCAAATAAGTATTTGCGAGGAAACCAAGTTCTCAATGCTTCTAAATTTATATGAAACATTATTAACAGTTACATCACTATCTTCAATCGAAGATAGGTCGAGAAATGGAAATACAGCTTCTAAACTGATTTCTTCTGTGCCAATCACAGATTTGGATATGTTTAATATTGTCAAGTCTTTCCCCACAACAGTATCAGGAAGTGCCGCTGGTTCTGTCATCCAACTTGTGATATAACTCTTCGAATCTAACTTGCAATCACCCATCAACACTTCTGTCATTTCTGGAGAATAGTTCGAATGCAGCAAATTGGCAACATACAAAGACAAAAAGTGTTTTAATTGCTTTTTCACATCCTTATTATTTTGCACGTACTGGACACAACCCGCGATAAAAATTGATGGTATTTTTCTTTCTATGAATTCACTATCTTCTGTGCTTCGATTATCCATCAGATCGTTGAATAGTTTGTTTAAAAACATTTCACTACTTGCGTCTGGTGTTTGGAAATGCACCATTTGATTTCTAATATTATCATTCAAATCTTTACTATTTTCTATAACATATTCGACAATGTCCGCAACTACTGATGGTTGATTTATTTTGGAATTGCGAAGAGTATACAGCATTAAATTAATTTCACCCTCATCAGTCTCAAATATCGATGTATTTTTAAGAAAATGACGCAATGTTTCCTCTGCTTCATACCATGTATTGTTCAAATCACTTGTGTAGAATTCCAAAATTATAAGCAGTAAGTCTTTGAACATTGAACTTCTTAGGGAAACCGTGGAACTATCTAAAAGTATCCATAATGACACTATTTTAAATCGCAAAAGTGACAAACAATCATCTGAAATGGTATCACAGAAGTCTAGCAGCTTTTTCATATTTAAGCTACCCCCAATCGTATCTAGAAAGGCTGGATATATATCTCCATAAAGCAAAAGTAAATCAACAAGATGTAACATAGTCTCAGCAGCATTTAGTTTTGAAAGTTTATATTCCTGTGAATTCTCATTAGTTTCTACATCTTCTTTTTCATTTAAAACATTTTTTATTAATGTCACAATAAGGCTTGGAGATGGTAAATGATTTGTACATACATAGTCTAAACTACTTTTCAGTTTGTCAATTCTTAAGTTAGATTCATCCATTTGCAATAATTGCATATAGTGTTTGAGTGTTTGTAACATTTTCACCAATACTTTGATACAATACACTGCTAGTATGTTATCTTTTTCTAGATTTTTTCTTATGTGTTTCAGTAGAAGTGCAGGAAGGGTGGTGCCTATTATAAAGTGAGCAACTTGTGTAGGGGATAGAGACGACATTCTCACAATCATTTGTTCTGGTTTGAATTCGTTTATCAGCTTCATGAAAAATTCTATTGTTTTCTCCCAAGCTATAGAATGATTTGGCTCAAATTTTTTCTCAATAACAGTCACAACTGCTTTGTATAAATCAGGGCATTTGTAGACAATTTGTATAATAGCATCACCTTCATTTTCATTCTCCCATGGACTGTTTAAAGTAAGTATTGCTCTATATAAATTTTGATTTTTATTAGCAACGTCTGTTCCTAAAGAATTGTCAATAAAATAAATACCCAATTTATGAGATGTAAAAAGGGTAGTTAATATATCAGTCAAAAGATTCACTATATCTGGTAAAATTTTATTTCTGTCTTCTATACTTAAGTCAGGAGGTCCTTTCCAACTGTAAACTTTGAACATATTGTGCAGAACTTGATGGCTGAAAGTTTTTAATTTTAAACTTTTTGATATGAATTGATTGTCTATAACATTTTTCTTCAAGATGTTTAAAAATATCAGCACAGATGAAGCCTCATCTTGCACTAGACCAGGTATGACTAAAGCCATCAACCCTTGTTTCTCTAAAAATGCCTTTATAAGAGGCACACGTTCTTCAACTAGGAATGAAGTCATAAAATGTACAAATGTAGTTCTAACATTGTCTTTTTCCTTGTAATTGGTTTTCTTTATTATGAGTTGTAAATTTTTAGGTGAAAGAGGTGCCTGATTGAGAATTTCTATACCCAAATCGGGGTTTAAAGTCACCATTGAGGTCAGTAATTTAAGAATGATTTTTCTGTGTCGTGGACCAGAGTTCTCATTCACCATACTTTCTACAGTTGGCATAAATGTGTTTAAGAAGTACCTGCAAGCTTCTTCAGTTGTTGGAATTAGATGAGGAAGGGAGGATTGGACTTTAAGGATAATAAGGTGGAAAATGTGGAAGGCTGGTGTGGCAAGGCTCAAATTTTTCTTACTGTCCTGGTTGATTTGACGTAATATCTCATGGCAGTTGCCACCACACTTTAGATACTCTTCGATGTAGTCAACTTCAATATCTGGATCCATACAGACTTGCAGAAACTGTGTCAAAGCTGAAATAGTAATGTATTTTTAATAATCACATTGTTTTCATCACACACTTGCCACCTTTCATTTGGTAAAAGTTACAGCACGAATTTATTTTTATATAAGCTGTTGGCTATGGTTTTAAAAATAATTAAATTGATAGCAAGGCCATATCCCTCAGCTTAAGAACTTCAAAGGAGATTTTTTTCTTACATTAAAGCAATGGGGAGCAAAATACTTTAGGTAAGTGTACTTAAAACATACAGCCTTAGCAGCTTCACTGAATTTTTGCCCTTTCCTACTTGAATTAATAGAAACTCTCAAATAGTTGTGTTTCTTTGTTTAAAAATAAATGCCCAAATACTCATTTCCAAGGACACTGACTAAGGTAGAAAGGTTAGTTTTCGAGTGAGAACTAACCCTTCCCAATAAAATTTGACCTCTTTAAGGGATGAAATTGAATTTCTACAAACTTTTCTACAAAATAAAACAGGGCCTTGTTGAGAATTGCAAGTGTTTAGGCCCAGTGGTTTTGGGGTGTGTGTGTTGATGAAACAGACAATCGGTCGCCACTGAAAATCAGCGTTGTGGAACTTAGAATGCTGAGTGGTAGCCATTTTGGTATCAACTATTCTAGTTTAAGACTCACACTTGTACTTATTTTATCTTTATGGTATCAAATAAACATTTTCTATTCTATTCTATTCTATTCTACAATCAAACACTCAGCTAATACTTACTGGTCTCATTAATGTGTATCGACAACCGAACAACCGGCCATGACTTTTTAAACTGTGACATTGGCAGAATCATCGTCAAAACGGTGGAGAAATTATAAAAAACAAATTGGAATTTGTATCAGTGAGCCTAAGTCCAAACGTCGGAATGGACTTGGATTTGGAAATGCCTGTCGCATGAGTCAAAGAAATGTATATACCTACCTAGCTCTGCCATGGCAAGAAAGAGATGTATCGTGTTCCGGATGAGCCAGACGAAACATAATATCGCTGGCTGGAGGTTGATCAGGGTGCCTTTTATTGGTTTGTCGCCCCTGATCTTACTCCGTAGCTCTACCTTCATTAACAAATACATTTCTGCCACGTCTACTTACCCATCGTTTGGCCTTGCTTCCCAGATAACTCCTTACGAAAGTGTTTCACGTCGAAATTATAGGATTTAACCCGATTTCCCTGCATAGTCTTATCCTCCGTGTCGTTTTGAGGTTGTTCCGCTGGCATCACATTTGTTTCATTAGTCACCGCTTCAATTTCAAGAGACTTTTTCTTTTTTGATGGCTGTTCATCATCTTTCTCGTATTTTCTTTTAGCCATTTTATATTTTTATTTTCACATGCAAAAATCGCAATATTTACAAAATACAAAATATGATACACAGTACACACCGGGTGGCATGGCCAATGTTACCAACTCTCAAAAACATTTACCCCTAAAGGTTAAGTCAAAAACCCCTAAATCCCCCTAAATAAAATAATAACACACGTACATAACATACCAATTAAAAACCGCCAAGATTTTTGCCTTAGTTTCGAAATTATTAGGGCGAAAATATTGGTATTATATTATTATTTTTTTCTAAAGCAAGACAATCTCTTAATTTTTTACGACCAATACCTATATTTTTCGTAATTATAAAATGAAGATTCAATTTTTTACTAATTATGAAAATCAGAATTTTGAAATTATGGCTTTCTTATTGATCCTAGTAAAAAAATAAAACTAAACAACATTAATTTGAATTTTTTTTATAATAAAATTAAATTATAATTTTTTTTGGAATAAATATCAAAAATTCAACAACAATAGTAATTGTTATTTTGAAATTGCGGCAAAAATCCTGGCCCTAAAAATAAATTGATAATAATTAGTAACAAAAAATAAAAATGAAATGAAAATTAAGAAAAGTATGAGAAGCCAAAAAATACCCCTAAAAAAATTCCAAGTTCAACGCATTCATTTACCCCCTATATTTGGGGAGAAAACCCCTACGTTGGAAACCGTGGGCATGGCATGCACAGACCTCAACAGACTGCTGTCAGGTGTCAGTTGTCACCTGAGGTTGTCACACATTTTTTTTAATTTGTAGGGGGAACACGTATATTTCGCTGGATAGATGGCGTTGTTCATTTTCCATACAAAAAAAAATGCTTTGACTTTACGACGATATCGAATGGACGAGAGCGAAAAAAATCGTGCTCCCCCTACTGGGTGTGTTCCCTTTAGAGCCTTTAATACGTTTTTTAAAGTTATGTAGATGTTAATTTCTTTGTAAAGTTTACCCCAACAAAGAACGCGTTATTGGTTAGCTTGGTAGATTTGTTGTAGTAATTTTTAGCGTTCTGAACAATGAAGGAGGATACTCCTTTATTATGTAGAATGTCTTTGGTTCTGAATTTATATTTTTTTTTGTTTTGTTAGTTTGGCACCGACTTAAAAAACTAAGTTAGTACCTAAATACCTAGATAATAAGGGTGGGGCTTAAATTATTTTGTGATCTTCAGACGGTTCTTTTTAAAAAAAAAGAAAGAAATTAAGTAGGCATTTAGTTTTGGTTTTGTAGTTTTATAATATTTTAATAATTTTTTTTAATACGTCTTTGTAGTGGTAGGTATTTAATTTATTATTTTAGGTTTTAGGTTAACTCTTAACCAACGGTTAAATAGATAAGAAACGCTTAACCCTTACGTGGTTGGTTCAAACTTTGGGCCCAGAGTTTCCGTTTATCCTCTCACCAGTATTATTAGATTTGGAAAAACAAAAATAATAGTAATAAAATCCAAATTATTTATTTACTTAATTCACAAGTGATTTATTAACAATTTTCTTCGACATTAATTACGAACGTTTGCATACCTAATGCGTGGGAGTGAATAGTTTTTCAACAACTCTGTTAAGAAGTAATCACCATGATCTAATAACGATCATCATAACTAATAAATAATAATTAATCATATTTGACCCTTTCACCGCCATCCCCGTAACATATCGATTTACGAAAGATATGCTACTGGGGCCTTACCTACTAACAAACCACTGCACTGACTTTTATATTTTACTTGCTGTCCCGCGTACCCACGGGCTTCAGCTGTGCATTAACCGATCAGTTAGTCAGTTTCTGCTTTTACATATAGATTAGATTAAACGAGAGATATTAAGCATTCCCAACGCTAGGAGAAATTATGAAGCGTGTGGTCTGGAAGTAATGGCCATGTTTTTGTAGCCTTCACAGGCTAAAAAAAACATTATTATTTAAGACTAAAACCACGTGGCGGTGAAAGGGTTAAAAGTCGGTCGAAGATTCGAAAGAAATCCGGTTGAACCTAACTGTTGACTAACAAGTACAGTCTTCCTCAGGGTAGACATAAGTCTAGTAATTTGTGCTCAGGGTGAGCTCATCTAAACCTCGCGACGCGTACTTGGACTTTGGTCTCTTTCTCTTTTTACCTTTAGTCGGTTATAATGTCAGTCATAATGAACAAAAAAGTGAAAGTATTTCTCCTTCTTACTTATTTGATACATATGCTTCAATATTGAATTAAAGTTCAATATAACGTAGGTAATTACAGATAATTATAATTATTACACGATTGTACTTATCCCATTGCGTTGATTTACCCTGCCTTGCCATACAACTATCGTAACGACTTACCGCCGCACTCAGAGTTTTAAAAATCTATACTTAACTAAGTAATCATTAAAGTCGACTCTGAGTGCGGCCGTTAATCAATTAAAAAAATCAATTAAAATACCTGGAAGTAATTTATATTTGGACCAGACTGATAAAAGCGGAAATATCGTGCAGCCCAAAGCATAACGGATATTCTATATAACTTTATCTTTTTTTAAATCAGCACCAAAAGATGTCGAAAAATATTTTTAGTTTAAAATTAAAATTAGTACTTACGTACATATCAAAACGCTAAATAACTACACAACAAAATAAATGCAACATATTAAGATATAAGTCAAGATATTGATCACTTTTTCCTAATGTTAAAATTAAAATCTCACGGCATCGGCCGAGTTCTTTGCTTAGAATTAAAAAATACAAATAAAACAAAATAGATTTCTTTGTACAGCAGCCTGCAGCACTATTTTAGGTGCTATAATCGCGTTAAGTGGGAAGTCCTCGCAGCGCTTTTCCTTTGGCAATAACCTCTTCGAAATTCGGCTCCAGCTCAGCCACCTTGTCCAGGAGCACTTGCGCCAAGTTCTGTGTGGGGTCTTCATCTGTAAAATATGAGCAATATGTAGATGGGCAATCAAGTCGGTGCTAGGGTTTAAACCCGATAAAAGCCAGCCCTTTAATACGGTCTTTTTAAACCCGAAACGAAACCCTAATCCTGAAAACAGCAGGCTTTTATCAGGTACTAGTTGTGGCCCGCGGTTCCACGTTAATTCCCGTGGGAATTCCGGGATAAAAAGTACCTTAAGTGTTAATCTGATGTATAAGCTATATTATTGTAAAGTTTCATTTAAATCCATCCAGTAGTTTTTGCGTGAAAGAGTAACAAACGTCCATCTATCCATCAATCCATCCATACATTCTTACAATCTTTCGCGTTTACAATATTAGCAGCATGAACCCGAGCACCGCCTTGATTGACCGTCTAATGAGGATTTGAGGGAGGATATTGTCCTTACTCATTATGAATTTGAATGGCAGGTGAGTTAATTTGTTTGATTGTTATGCTTTCACGCCTTAACGGCTCAACCGATCATAATGTAACTTTGCGTACCTAAGCGTTCAGGGGTGTACCCCTGTAAAAGTACATAGGGTAAATATCCCGGAACTCCGGCGGGATCTCCGGAATTAACGCGGGGGAACAGCTATCATATAATAAATAATCACTGTGTTTTACACTTTGCTACATAACACCAATGGCAACAAAAAAACATTCTTCCTGCCTTTTAATTCCTACATTATAATAAGTCTCGGCTGTGTGAGCTTCGGTTCCTTTGCTTTCACTGAAAAGGTATAACAAGAAACAAAAAATGGCAAACGACTCACTGTCAAAGTAGACCAGTTGACACTTGCCGCGGCAGTCCTGGCTCCGGGCGACGATGCTCTCCAGCGTCGAGCAGAAGTCGTGCACTATCTCGGGCACGCACGCGTCCGCCAGCTCTGAGGGAAGCAGGGCCCTTATTAACTATTATTTTTTTTACATACACATTTTCACCCCTGAAAATGGGCAAAGGGTGATTTTTATCCCGGAATTGCCACGGGAACTCCAGAATAAACGCGGGTTAAACAGCTTAAAATTTTGTACACTACACGTTGTCATGGATACAGAAAAGAAATAAAAAAAAAAAAGTACCTACCTTATTATTATTAATAAGGTAGGTACTTTTTATGGCGGAATTCTGACTAATCCTAGTGACATGGTGACTAGCTAGGCACCTACCTAGGGGGGTTGCTTGCAGTGTGGCCAGCAATATGTCTGTTCACTAGGATTAGTCACTCACTGAGTAGCTTGGCTCTTAGCAGTAAGCGTAGCGTGGCCGTAGCCTTAAGGTGTGGTAAAACTAGCTGCAAATATTTACAGGGTTGAAAGTATAATAAACATGTTCATAAAATAAAAACACAACAGAAGAACACAATCTGTGTAGGCGCTCGCCGCTCAGTCGCTTCACACACAAATCACCGCGTACTGGTATCTTCAGGTCAATGACCTCGATCGTCGCTCGATCGAGCTGACCACTGATGCATCGCGCGCTGCGTGCGTGGCGCGTGCCTCGCTATCAGTGAGCTACCTGACTTGTTTATCGTGTGAATTCAGTTGTAATGTTTTTACAATGAAATAATTTTACTCATATTTTGAAAAACTACCGAACATAAATAATATTAAAGTTTTTAGATTTTCGCGTTTTGAGCACATTATATTTTGTAAATTACGCGGGACTCGAACGCGAATATTATTTTATCGCTTATCCTGTTCATTATAACGTACACTTTCAGCCCTGTAAATATTCGCAGCCGGTTTTGCCACACCTCATAGAACACGGCGCTCACTCTCGTAGAGATGCTTCTTCTCGAGCACGCGGTGCAGCGTGTGCAGCGGCGAGGCGCACTCCGCCACCAGCGGCACGGACGCGGCGCCCGCGCGCCGGATCTGGTACGCGGAGTTGCGGTACTGCCGGTTCTTGACGCCCGCCACGTCTCTCGTCACGTCCTCTAGCGACTGGAACAGAAACCTCTCGTCGCTTAAACTCGAACTACAACGCTAGGACGGGAATGGGACGCGTCGGCAGCTCCTGCGCCGGCCGGCGACCGCTCCCCTTCGCCGCCGCGCCCCGTCGCGAGCGTCTCACTCAGCACATAAGCGCACGCTACTGCCATCTCAGCAGCGCTTTCAGAATCGAGTGCTACAGCGGACTGGATTCGATATGTAGAAAACTATTTCATTTCTGCAACCAGTGGCGTATCGTATCAAGCTATATTGTCACGAGAAAAGGGGCTATACAAAAAAGTAATAACTGTTCACAAACACGAGATTTTTCCAAATACACAGTCCGAGACATTCAAAGTCCAAACTGATCACAGTAAGTTGGCGGGCGTGTCGCCGGCTTACGAAAATTGAAATTCTATTTAGTACCCTCAATAAAAATAAAAAATAATAATAATAGACACGTACATATATTTTGCTTTTTCAAATCAATAGTGTATTTACCTAGTGAATTTACTTGTAATGTTAGTTCTTTTCCTCATATTCTGAAAAACTACCAAACTTATAATATAATTTTTTCGCTTATCCTGTTAGTTATAAGGTATATTTTCAGTCATGTAAATATGTGCAGCAAATTTTGCCACATCCCATATAATATAAGAGCTAATTTCGAATAAAATCATTTAACTGTACCGCAAAACCAACCTTCATAGCTTCCAGAAACGGCAGATCGTCCCTGTTGGGTATGTTGAACATTTTCAAGTCCGTGGGACAGTACAGGGTCTTGGTGATGACGAGGAACAGTTTCTTGACGGGGAACACGATCCCCTCGCGGTCCTCGTACCGGCGGATGTTGTCCTCGAGGCCGACGAAGCCGGCGCCGTCGCCCGGCAGCACGGTCATGAGGTACCCCTCGAGGTAGCTGCACGCCATACCCGTGCCGTAGTTGATGGAGGAGGCGCGCGCCGGCGCGAGCTGGGCCTCCTCCTGTCACAACAATACCCATTGGTGACGGGCTCAGACCAAATAAAAACTAAAGACGGAACGCGTAGAACAAACAAGTGAAGCCGGTAAAAAGACACCATCGCCGTGCACGTACACAGAAACACGCACACACTTACAATAAAAAGACACCATAAATCCTAAGTAAACTTAGCAAATCCATACTTTCCCAATCACTACATGCATACCTATGTAACCGGCTTCACTTCGTTGTTCGAGAAGTTCCGTCTTTAGTTTTTATTTGATCTGAGATGACGGAGTGTGAAGTTCAAAATTTATTTGAGTTAGTAAAAAAAATTATAGAAGCGTCTTTTTTGTTTTTTCAAATTAGGTATTAAAAAGAAACACTCAGATAAAACGCATTAAAGTTTAGAAGCGCGCGGCTCGTGACGTCATAACTAAGTATACCAGTGTAGGTACCCAGGCGTGACGTCAGTCGTCAGGCGAAATTTCAACTAAGTACATAAATATCGCCGTTATTTTTTGATTGCGTAAAAAGGGAAAAATACGTGTTCAGTATTTAATTTAATTGTAATGTGTTAATCTACAAGATGGATTAAAAATAATAATTTAGTAATCCAGCCCATTGGAGATAAATACCATCCACATTCATTTCATTTCATTTCACATGTAACAACAATAGGTTATTTTTTCTGTTTGATTCACCCACGATGATTTCGGAGTTCCCGCGGGAACCCCGGGCATAAAAAGCACCTTATGTACCCCTGACAATATGTATCTATGCAAAAATAGTAGTAGGGATTCTATTATGATGTGTAACAGATGGAAATTCTATGTATACAACGTGTTAATGAATTAACTGAAAACTAGAAAGTAGTTTGTTCAGAATCGACTAGCGAATAGATCGCACTATGTTTTATTTTATATATAGGTTATATTTTTTCATTTTTACTGAGTACTGACCCATGTCTAAATATTTATAATATAATATTTGGCGCGTACGCCGCCCGCAGCATAAAAATTCGAACCGGTAGGCGCGGGCGTAGCGCTTAGAATTTCGTAGATAGGTCACGTCCAAATTAATGTTGAATAACTTTTAAAGTATAAATTTTTTCGACACAAAATATATTTTAATCATATTATTGTTTATTTTTTTAAATGGAGTGTATCAGGTTTTCAGTTAATTCATTAACACGTTGTATACATTATACAGGTGGAATAAATATTGCAAGAAAGAGAGAAAGCAAGAAAGAAAAAACAAAGAAAGAATACATCATAGGTGCAGAGACAGATGCTCACCACATCCGGGAACATGACGATGAGGTCGGCCAGCAGCAGCAGCAGCAGCTCGCCGCCCAGCGCCGCCTCGCCGCTGGAGACGAGGCTCGCCGCGGTGCCGGCGAACAGGAACCCGTAACACTTGTTCTCCTCGTAGACCCTCGCGAGATCTACGGGTTTCTTCCTCCATGCTCTCAATGCCAAAACGCAGGCTTTACGCGCCCCTTTTATTAGCAACAAATATAGTATGTAGCGCGCTGAAACAAAAAACACAACGCCGGTTATTACGTACTAACATGTTACCAGACCAGCTTAATTTCGTATTTTCGTTCTTCCTATCCTTTTTTGCACCCCTGGGCCCTGACGTGTATTCAAAATCGCATGCGGATTCTGCACTCGCGTTTACTTAAGATAAGATAATAATAAGATCAATTGAACTTTATTTAGCAAAAAAAACAAACAAACACCGGAGTTCTTTTGGGAATTGCGGGATAAAAAGTACCCATGTCCTTTTCTGTACCTATTGCCTGACATCAGGTATGCACGATTAATTGAATAGACCTAGAGGTAGTTCAGACGTGGAAGCGAAACAAACAAAGAAAATCGCATTAGCCTTTATAAACACATGGGCGTCCAAGCTAAAAGATACCAGTTGTCGGCATTTAGTTTCCGAGAAAGAGGTTTTGGAAAGTCGGGTGCAAAATTTTAATTGAACTAGGTAATAAATGCTCAATTTTCCACAATTTCATATCTATCTTCATCTACAATCTTAATCTTAATATATATAAATCACGTGTCACGTTGTTTGTCCGCGATGGACTCCGAATCTACTGATTGATACTGATTTTGATAAAATTTTGTTGAGAGGCGTACCCACAATACCAGTTATATATATATGTCTAGTTGTTGTATACGTATGCTGTAAATCTCTGTGTTGTGTCAAATAAAGTTTTTCAATTTCAATTTCAAAAAATATGGTCCAACTTAAAAGATAGGATAGTTTTTATCCCGGAATTCCCGCGGGAACTCCGGAATTAATGCGGGGAACTGCTTATCACCGTAAACTACAGCTCTTTTTTCCCGGAATGACCGCGGGAACTCCGAAATTACCGCGGATGAAATCGCGGGGGACATCGCGTGTTTTTATTTTCTACTCGAACTTTTATAATGCTTTTTCTCTAATCAAGCCTTTTCACAATTTCAACTTCAAATATCTGATTTAAAAAAAAAAACTGCTAGTTTTTGAATATTTTTGTAATCCTTACTATCAATAGGGACGTGGACTACTTTTGAAAATCAAAATTCTAATTAGTCCGTCAGTTAGAAAATAAAAAAACAAAAGACACGTATTTTTTGCTTTTTCAAATAAATTAAAATATACAGAGATAAAGCGCATTAAAGTTTAGGGTGAGGGGGTCGTGACGTCACTAACCGCTAAAACCGCCATACAAACTGTCAGAATAGTGACGTCACGCGAAATTTCAACTCAATATATCGCCGGTATTTTTTGAGGAAAGGGCCCAGGCACGAGGCATCTGTCCGGTCGAAAAGTTAAAAAGAAGAAGCCACCAGTTAAGAAAATAGTCATGTTTAAATAATTACTATTTACTTACCAATAGTCGTTTTCCATTGCGGTGAGTTTCCGAATTGCAAGGTCCACGTGCCTAAGAACAAAAAAACATTAATTAAAGACAAGGCTATCCAGACAAGTTTTCTTGAAATAATTGTAAAATTAATAGACATTTCAAATAGAGAAAACATTTTGCGAGAATATGCCACTATCCAGTATGCCCGGTACGAAACCTAAAGGACTGGATGTCGAGCGTTTACTGAACGCAAGTCGCAAACCATAGAATTGTTACCGTTTACATATTATTATGTGTATGTATTAAGGTGTCACATACTTCATGCACGATAAGAAATATTTTAAATCACACTAGGCAAATTGCACCCGCGTCGGTTTTGGAATACCTACCACTGGAAAACTGTTACGGGATAAAAATACAATGGAATCTAAATCCCTCAGTAAGTCGAAAAAAAAAATGCCATTACCTTCCGCTGAACTCCTAAATACGCGTAGGTATGTATGTTGGTAGGTATGTTATTTAATATTTATTTTTTGAGTTTAAAGAAAAACTAAATTGGAACACAATATCTTGTAGCTTTGCTTTTTCTTTATGCATTACTTGTACAGTCAAAACCGATCAGAAATACCTATCTACACAGCAATTTATTGCGATCGTTAAGACTTAGATATTTTGAAAAATTCACTAACATTGTATTATAGACTTTATAGATTCAAAACTGCAAAAATTTATTCAAATAACTATACGAACTTATTGCGATTTTTATTGACGAGAAGGTTTTTCAGTGAAAATTATTGTTTTATTTTGCCGAAAACCTTTACTTTTTCGCTGTATACTTATTTCAAAATTTAAGCTGCAGGTATGCCTCGCCTTAACTGCTTAAGCTTAATTTGTTTCGTGTAGTTACTAGGGAGTTATGGTTTGTTTATTTAAGTTTCAAACAGAGATATCCTTACACTCCAATAGGTGTTATGAGTGGGTACTGCAGGGAGCGAAATAAACAGGCCAATATTATTTTAACTACCAATATCTAATACGGCACGTTTTGTTACAAAAACTTAACAAGGTGTTTTACATGTACTAAATACTAATACCTAATATTTAACTAGCAGTTCACCGCGGTTTCACCTGCGGTAGTTTCAGAGTTGCCGCGGGAATTCCAGGTTACAATATAGTATAGCCCACGGGTATAGCCTATGTCACTCAGAGATATATAGCATTCTAATGGTGAAAGAATTTTAAAAAATTGGTTCAGCAGATTCAGAGTTTACCCCTACAACCTCACAAACTTTACCTCTTTATAATATTATAGTAAAATTAGTTAAAGGTGCAACACTGCAACCTAACGTTATCTTTGTCATTCTAAATACACAATACGTCACAGATACTTATTTAATACTATTGTAAAAAAATTCAACAACTGACAAAAGTGTTTGGATATAATATGTATATTTTTGATGGTGACTGTACAAAGCAACCAACTTTAAACAACTTTAATTTCCTGTTACAGTGTTTAAGCAAGCATAATATTATATTAGTTAATTCCACAATATTTTTCAGAAGCTCAGCTTAAGTTTATATGACGTTGACTGTACCTATATGTACTTTATAAGTAGGTACTTGTCGAGTTCTTGCTAACTACGTTATAGCGAAATACGTGGAATGAATCGGGAGTCGGGACGCCAAAACTGGATGAAGTTAGTGATAACACAATCTCATAATATCATTGGATAACATACTCGTACATACAAAAGTCGATAAAGATTTTTGTTACAATTAGAAGCCAATCTAAACTAAATACTAAACTAATAGTAATAAGAGGTAAAGTTTGTAAGTTTGGATGTAGGGGTGTAACCTCTTTAGGCACAAATTTTAAAAATTCTTTCACTGTTAAAAAAGCTGCAGTATTTCTGAAAGTATAGCATATTTTTTATCCAAAAGGACAAAGAGTTTCTGCGGGAATACCGAAACTCATGCGGTTGGAAAGTGGAAACCGCAGGGGGCACAGCTATTTTAGGGAATATTATAAACCTGAATCATGAATCACTCTATCTATTGGTGAAAACCGCATGAAAATCCGTTGCGTAGTTTTAAAGATCTAAGCAAACATAGGGACAGAGAGCAGAATAGTGATATCAATGGGCATGTGGACTAATTTTTTATTTTTTAGTCCGTCTTGTAGATTATTAAAAAATATTGGAAGCGTATTTTTTCTTTTTTTACGTAATCAAAAAATAACGGCTATATTGAGTTGAAATTTCGCATGACGTCACTATTCTGACAGTTTGTATGGCGGTTTTAGCGGTTAGTGACGTCACGACCCCCTCACCCTAAACTTTAATGCGCTTTATCTCTGTATATTTTAATTTATTTAAAAAAGCAAAAAATACATGTCTATTGTTTTTTTATTTTATCTATAACTGACGGACTAATTATAATTTTGATTTTCAAAAGTAGTCCACATCCCCATTATCAATGGCTATCAGTGATTATATTCTCTTCGATGTTTGCACAAGGTACACCGAGTATGAGCTGTGCTCTCGTACTTTCAGCTGAGAGGGATCGCGTCGCTCAATGTCTTCTCTCTTTGGTTAAAATAAATATCCGTGAGTTCAAAACGCTCATTTATTTTGCTTCCATATCAGAGTTCTCGTTTAACACAATAACGACTCATTGTTGTGTAGTACATAATATTTACCTACAGGGCGGCAGCAGGCACGCACCACATAAATAGGTTCCTACGGGCTACGTGACCACAAGCGCTCACAAAGATTCTTTATAAAGCCTGTCACACCACACCACATTCATATTAACACTCTTGAGCATCGTCGCAAACTTAATGACTTCTCCTTACTGCATAAAATAATTAATTCTACTATTGATTCACCTAATCTCATCTCTCTTGTTAACTTTAACACTAACCTCAGGTTCCGTAATGCCAGAACCTCAGACGAAATAATTGTCAATTGTTTGTTAACAGCGCTCTGTCTTGACTTTTTATTTCGTCTGAGGCCAGAACTTTCTCCCTACAAGTTTACCGCAACAATACTTCATTCTACAACCCTATTGTACGCATGTGTCGCCAATACAATGAACTCGTTGGGTTCAAAGCTGCCAGCATTGATGTTTTTGGCACCAAATTATATTCCTTCATGTATAATGTGGACAAAGCACTTATCCTCCAATGGAAAAAATTGTTTAGCTATCTAACATAGTTATAAATTATAAGAAAGAGTGAGTCCCTCTGTCATGTTCATCTACTGACTAGGCATACATAATTTTGGATAGGTAGGTACATGTCTGAACTTAATTACTTATTGGGTATTAGGGTATCAGCTAGTTTTAATAATGATAATTACATACTTGACACTCACCTGAAAAAACTCCATAAATAACAATCAGTATTAGACACTGCAATGAAGAAATGAGTAAGCTTTCAAAACTTTTATTGATATCCATCCTGAAATATATAAAAAAATATTAAGAACTAGTTGTGCCCCACGGTTTCACCCGCATTAATTTCAGTTCCCGCGGGAATTCGGGGATAAAAAGTACCCTATGTGTTAATCTGATGCATAAGCTATATATTTAAATCATTTAAATCCATCCAGTAGTTTTTGCACGAAAGAGTAGGTAACACACATCCATCCATCCATCCATACATACTTACAAACTTTCGCGTTTATAATATTAGTAGGACTACACACCACATCTTTCATCCAATCACAGTATACAGGTCATAAACAACAATCATAAAACATCTAACTAAAGGGAATCTATAATTATAAATGGACATTTGCTAATCAGCTGCTCTATGGAAAAACAAAGCAACTGTAACTTTTTTTGAAATGAGTTTTTTTTTTTTTTTTTGCCACTTTTCACACATCCTAACAGACATTGTTCTTGCTACGTACAACCATAAAAAAGGATTGTCTTAAAGAAATTGTTAAACTATGGAAGATTTGTTTTAAATAAAGCAATTTTCGGTTTTTACTTTGTTTTACCTTAGGGTAGCCGTAATGACGGTGACTAAAAGTGTTAAGGTTGGTTTTTGATTTGTTCTTATATTTAAATTTATTATGCAAAAGGTACAGAGTGGATTTGAATGAAACTTGGAATGTACCAGGTAGCTGTAGCTATTGTGCTAGGTTAATATTAATGATATATTTTTTATCTTGGTACACCAAAGAATTCAGAATTTCACAGGGATAAAACCGCAGTCATTATACAGAGTTTTATATAGTTACCTATAGGTACAATACTGTAAGTAATCATGTGGTATGGTATTAGGGTAAGTGAACATTTATGAATACTTGGATAATTAAATTAATGACTCTCTGTTCACTGCAGTTTCTCCAGTCCCCGTGGGAATTATTGGTTACAATATAGCCTATGTTACTCAGGGATAGTGTAGCATTCTAATGGTGAAAGAATTTTTGAAATCGGTCCAGTAGTTTTTGAGTTAAATTGTAACAAACAAACAGAAATACAAATCTTTATAGTATTGGTACAGATGCAATGGTGTAGCAAAATAATTATTACTGGGGGAATTATGGTAATTTTTGAAACTAACTTTTGTCGGTTTGTCTTTCAATATTGGATAATACGTTTAAACGTAGGTACATGAAGAAAAATCTGAAAGAAAACGAAATTTGATTTTAATGAAAATTGGAATTTGAGTACTAGATAGTCTATGTCATAGAGTAACTTATATTTATGTTTTTAGCAGTACACAGCGACGAGGCATCAGCTGGTCTTCCTTTTCTTCACCAGACCCAAAGAACCGTCGATCTTTAGGCTCAGACGAAATAACAACTCTTTCGTCTGAGTCTTTAGGTAGGTACACACACAAATTGACAAATTAAGTAGTTTGCACAAAAAATTAACAACAATGGGCATTTTTTATTCAAAAATCAATAAACTAGAAGAAAGAAGAAAGAAAGAAAAGGCATTTATTTGGAAATAGAGAGTACAGACACAAAACAATTACAGTTAGTATAAACTTAGATTAAAACACGATATAATAAAATATTTTAAATATATTATGATAATATACCTATTGCGATCTACAGTCGGTAGATTCCAATTTTACTTGATCTCACAAAATCAATGCACGATTTTTCAACTAACCCACAAACTACTTAGAGGGAACCAGGAATTCACAACACGATAATGTACGACACTGGAATGTACAGCACTGGAATGCGCGACACTGGATTGTACGACACCGGAATGTACAGCACCGGAATTGGTGACACCGCTCCTATTGGTCGATGAAATCACGCCTCCTTTCTTTGTGCTCGTTTACGTTACTTACCTAAATACTGGGTCAAGTTATTGTCAAATACGGCACATATATTTTATGTTAGATTTTTTGGTGATGATTATTAGGTTTCATGTTAGTGTTTATGCCCATTACGTTATTATGTTACAGTCTATAGGCAGGATAATCAAACAACGGACCCTCTATATATTTTACTGTATAGACTTAGAGTACAATACACTAAATCTGGTCCCTTAGTTTACACCTTATAATTATTATTTCCACGAGCTATGTGGCCTATACAGATTGTACAGATTATAAAAGTTACGAAAAGAAAGGAACCAAAACTGTATTAACTGGCGAACGGGAAGCGACTGGCGAGCGGTTAGCTTCGCCTGATTTACGTCACCTTTCCTACACCTATCCTATAGTAGGTACTAGTGTGGCGATGATGTCACTATAAGCTGTTTATTGAAATAAGTAAAAAGTAATGAGAACATTACTATCAAGGCCACATCATGAACAGATTTCAAAGTAGTATACCTGACATTCTTTATTAGGTTAGGTTCTTACTGATGACCAGGTCTCGCGAGCCGAGCGAGCGTAGCGAGCGTGCCGCAGTAGCGGCCGGCGATGCGCTAAAGACAAAATATGGTGACATTTATTCGATTAATTCTTAGGTGTGACCACGAAGTTTCGATATATTATGCAAAAAAAAAGAATATAACAAGTTGCGACAATTCATTAAAGTGAAAAATAATAATTACGTTACTAAATATTACACTTGGACTTGTTATTTGAATTTCCATCAGATTTTGAGACAGTAACTACCTACTACCTGCATTGTAGTGAATACTACTAAACGGAGCACGAAGTCGGCTAGGCCATGAAATCCGGTGTCGCCAATTCCGGTGCTGTACATTCCGGTGTCGTACAATCTCGTGTCGTGCATTCCGGTGTCGCCTTTTCCGGTGCTGTACAATACAGGGACTCCTACTTAGAGATACCTAAACAAAAAATTGAGTAAAAAAAACGAAATTGAACATTTTGAAATTTGAATTTTTTTTTTTTGCAATTTGCACTGCGACTCAGGGCTGCGAGCAAATAAACAGCGGCTATACGGTTTCTTATCTGCAATTAAAAGAAGGATGGCCAAATCGTGCTCGAGACGAAACAATGGTGTCCATATATGATATGAAAAATACCCTTATTTTTTAAGATCTTAAAAAACACAAAAAGTATCTCTATAGGTAAGTAGCCACAAAAAAATATATCAATTTATTTTTGTTTTTGTAACCTCTACCTCAGTGTTGAGTCCAAAAAGAAAAGAAAAAAAAAATTACGACATCCATGTATGTGGTTTCAGAACGCACCTGGTAGTGACTAGTGAATAAATGATCTTTGTTAATATTCTTTTTCATCAGAATTGGCAGTATGGGCCCTGTACTCTTAGCCTTTCCTATATAGGATAAATAAACGAAAAAAAAAAAAAAAAAAAAGATCTTTGTTACTTACTTTCCCGTATTTGTATTATCTATGTTACCTTCAATGGGATAAGGCATTTCTAGTTAATTTGTGGGATAATGGAGTCAGAGTGATACGGTAGTATCTCTAAGCTGTCTCTAATACGGGATTTACACTCGCGCCTCGTTCCTCGCCTCGTGGTTCGTCTTGTGGCCAGGTACGAGGCGCGAGTGTAAACGCTGTTTTATCGGCGTTTACACTCGCACCTCGTTCCTCGTCTTGTGCTTCGTTTCGTGGTGGGGTACGAGGTGCGAGTGTAAACGCTGCCTCGTCCCGTCGCTCGTGCGTGCGACCGCGACCGCACGATCGATGGAAAAGAGACAAAAGAGCTGCGGCCTGCAGTGCGACGTGCGTTCAGTTCAGTTGTCTTTGAGCTAGCAACAAGGGAGGATGTCGAAGTGTTAGCGGCAACAAGACGACTTTGCTTACTGAGCTTTTACTACTACTCGATTAATTTTAATAAATGAAATCCTAACTTATTATTCTAAAAATCTTTATATTATAAAGTTTGTATGGATTGTATGGATGTTTGTTACGTTTTCACGCAAAAACTACTGAATGGATTTCAACTTTACAATATTTGAAACTTTACAATAAAACAGCTATAAAAATATCAAAAAATAATAATAATAGCTATAGATTCCTATTATCATATTATATATCTACTGTCTGCTATCTGCTCTATAGGATTTTTTACCAAGCTTGGCTAATAATTATTGTATTAATATTGCGCCATCTATGTATTGCTAACAAAAGTTTTTTGAAATTTGAACTGTCCTGTGCCTGTATGTGCGTGATACAGGTTCTCGACGGTTAAAATTTCATTTATTCCTGAAATAATCAAGAGATGTCGTTAACCATTATTTTGTAAACGTCGAAAATTAAATGCATGTATAGGCTAATATTTTGATCTTGCTTCAAGTAGAAGTAATTCAGAATAACAGATAGGGTACTTTTTATCCCGGAATTCCCGCAGGATCTTTGAAATTAACGCGGATGACACCGCGGGGACACGCTAGAATATAATAGCTAGTAAAATAAATAAATTAAATAAATAATTAAACTTTAAATAAATAATTTAAAAAAATAAAATAAATAAAATTGTCAATATCATCTTCTTCTGCGCCGGGTGTCATCGACTGTTTTTTGCGCAGGAGATGCTGTCGAAAGGTTTATTGTTTAGTGCGGTTGGAGGTTTACATATCTATCTATCTATCTATAAAAGATAGAAACAATCCGCGATTCTGTACATTGAATATTTTTAACAAAAACTGACAGGGGACGGAACGGAGCGGACGGACGGGGGGGGGGGGGAAGAGTAACCAAGCACAAAAAAAGGGTTTTTAAAAATCTTTTCTGTCTTTCTGTCTGTTCACGATAATCTCCGAATCTACTGAACGGATTGTCATGCGGTTTAGGATTAAGCTTAACCTGGAGTTACATAGGCTTTGTTTCATTGAAATCGGATGTCGGGAAAAGAAGTTGTTGTATAAAAAGAAGTTGTTGTATAGAAACTTTTCGCGCGGGTGAAACCGCGGGGCACAGCTAGTACTAATATAATAAAAGAGTAGAATCCGCGATTCTGTACATTGAATATTTTTAACAAAAATTGATAAACGAAGAGTAACAGATTATAAAAAAAGGGGTTTTAAAAAATCTTTTCTGTCTGTCTGTCTCTCAGTTCGCGATAATCTCTGAATCTACTGAACGGATTGTCATGCGGTTTTCACAGGTAGATTAAGCTTAGCCTGGATCTACATATAGGCTATGTTTCATTCAAATCGGATGTCAAGAAAAAAAAGTTGTTACATAAAAACTTTTCACGCGGGTGAAACCGCGGGGCACAGCTAGTTTCTTAATAAAATCTAGTCCATATAACGTTTACTTTTTGGTTATTTTTGTGGAATCTATGTTTGGGATCCCAAATTATCGGTTTCTTTTAAAATAATTCTAGAAACCAAAACGTTTCTTGTTGCAAGTTACAACCAATCCAATTATTCAGTTTAAAAGCACACAACCATCGCGGCCCAAAGTTGAAACCCGACTGAAGCGAGAACGCGAGTGTAAACACCACGCTCGCTTTGACGCGAGGTCCTTTGACTCGTGACCAAAAAACCGCTCCGGAAGCGAGCGGTGCGAGTGACGAGGCGAACCACGCGGCGAGCCCCTAGCGCCTGTTCACACTCGCGCCTCGTCCCTCGCCCCGCGCCCCTTGCTCCTTTTTCGTCACTTTGACTCGTGACAAAAAAGCCGCTCCGGGGGACGCGAGCGGCACGAGCGACGAGGCGAACCACGCGGCGAGCGACGAAGCGCGAATGTAAACAGTCGCTCGGGGCTCGCCGCGTGGTTCGCCTCGTTGCTCGTACGCGAGTGTAAATGACGCTGTAGTTTGTGGAGTGAAGCGAAGAATAGAAAAACAAGGTACCTATTGTTGATTTTGAGAAAAAGCGCGGGAACGCTCAAACGAATTGGAGGGATTTTTTGAACATAAAAATTAATTATTTATCTTTTATTGTAAATACTTTATTAAATTGCTTAGATAATCAGTTACAATAGTAAATTTATGTACATATTCCCTAAACTAATATATTTTTGTATAAATTACGAACTAATTCTACGCCACAAGTTTAATAACCGTATGAAGATGGCTGGGGGTAGAAAAAGGAAGAAGAAGAAAGTGGATGATGAAGTGGCGGATTCAGCTGAAGACACGAGTGAGTCAGACTATTCGGACACTCTATCAGAGATTGAAAAGCATGAGGATAAGTATAAAGCATATCGGGTAACTGACTACAGCAGGCGTTATCCTGAAGATTGTTCTGCTACATATGAATTTATCGTATTTGTTCAAAGTTCAGACGAAACCAAATGTATAGGAACAAGGGATATGATGTATATAAGCAACTCTTTTACGAGATTCATCAAAGGCATTAAATATTTAAAGAAAGTAAATAAATTTAAAATCGGAGTAGTCTTTGATAAAGCAAGTTTTGCTAACGCCTTTTTAGACAATGTTACTTTCTTAAAAGAACATTTACTAACTGCTTCAATACCAGCTACAGCAACTGAATCTACAGGAGTTATCACTAATGTACCTACTGATATGTCAAACAAAAAAATATTCAAAGTATTATCTACCACCACAAAAAAAATTATATGTGTTAGATGCATCATGCGCAAAGTGAAAGTTAACAACACCTTTGAATTACAGCCTACTCAAACAGTGGCAATCACTTTTGCTTCTACATCCTCACTTCCTGATTATGTATATCTGAAAATGTGGAGAGTTCCAGTGCTGCCATATATTCCTCCAGTAAAACAATGTTTTCGATGCTTACGGTATGGACACTTAGCTAAATATTGTAAGAACGCAGAGAGATGCTCCGTGTGCACTGAAGGACACAGCTTTAAAGTTTGTACCACCCCATTTGATAAAGCCATCTGTGTACATTGCAAAGGCAATCATATAGCGATTTCGGGACAGTGTCCTGTTAAAAAACAAAAGATATTAGAAAATTGAAATAAAATTACTCCCCCAACTTATGGCGACATTTTAAAGAAAGATAATTTCCCAACATTAAGAAAAACAGACAATTCACAAGATTTATTAAATTACATTTTAAATGATAAGAAAATACTGAAATTGGTTACGGAATCTATAATCAAAGTCATCACTTTAAACAAATCGCAAAATACAAGCATTACGTCCGAGCTAATAACTAATGCCTTAAAACAAACTTTTCAGCCCATACGTTCCCCTCCTTCCTCTTCACCACCCTAAATATTATGCAATGGAATGCTCAAAGTTTGTTAAGCAATCGGCTTAGCTTTCAAAAATTTATGTATGACAACAATGTTCATATAGCTATTATTTGTGAAACATGGTTCAAATCATATCACAAGTACAATTTAAAAGGCTACTCAATTGAAAGAAACGACTGTGGCAATGACCACAATGGTGTAGCCATTTTAATACATAATAGTATACCTTTTGTTAAAATTGACACTTTTTTTGATGACTCCTTGCAGAATATAGCAGTTAAAATTAAAATTAATCAAACTTCTTTATCTATAATAAGTTTTTATTGCCCTGGTAATTGTGTCCCTCTATTTGATAAGAATAAATTAAATAATATCTTGCGTCTTATTCCAAAGCCGGTAATCATTGTGGGCGATTTTAATGCTCATCACACCTCCTGGGGTAGTAGAACGACTGATTCTCGTGGCAGAGATATTATGGACATCATTGATGATAATGATTTGGTACTCCTGAACGACAACCAACCAACCACAGTTGGCTCCCATAACTGGAGACCGAATAGTCTTGATTTAACAATGGTTTCTTCTTCTATGGCTTTATCTTGTTCCTGGCAGGTTGCTGACGACCCTCTGGGTAGCTACCATCTGCCAACTGTAACAAAGTATACATTGGTTCCTATAGATTACACACTGAATAATTCCTCTAATATTCCTGACCATGTAAATTTAAAACTTGTTGATTGGAAAGTTTATGAACATAATGTAAATACTATGTTAGCTAATTTCTGTACAGAGTCTTCTAACCCTATGGTTAGTTACAATTTGTTTTGTTCTATTATTCTTTTAGCTATCGACAAATCCAAAATACATATACATAACCACAAAAATTCTAATATTTCTAAACACAGTAATTCTGGCAACAAGAAACGCATTTCTGTTCCATGGTGGAATGATACTTGCTCCAAGGCTGTACAAGATACAAAAGCAGCTTTTATTGCATTCAAGTCAAACCCATCCATTGATAACTTTGTAAATTTTAAACATAAACAGGCTCTAAAAAAACTGACATTGAAAAAGGAAAGACTGAGCAGTTGGCAAGACTTTTGTTATTCTATTAATCGTCTAACCCCTATGAGCATTGTATGGAGAAAAATGAGAAAATTCAATAAAACTTTTAATAATAATTCTAGTGAATTTTCAAACTGCAGTTGGATATCTGATTTTCTTAATAAATACACCCCAGATACAGTTGAGAACATTTCCTGTTTTGAAAGTCCTGCTAATAATAGGTACTCATACCTCATTAAAAATTTTACACAAGACGAATTAAAATCGGCCTTAAAATCCAGAAAGGACACAGCTTGTGGTTTAGATTGGCTATCATATAAAATGCTTAAATTACTTAATTCAAATAATTTGCAACTATTTTTAGATGTCATTAATTTGCTTTGGGAAAGTTCTTTGATACCAGAGGAATGGAAAACTGATTGCTTAGTACCTATTTTAAAACCAGAAAAAGATGCTAACTTGCCTGATTCTTATCGACCTATAACACTAACATCTTGTATCGGCAAAATTTTTGAGCAATTACTAAAGCAGCGCTTAGAATTTTATATAGAAACAAATAGAATATTACCATATAATCAGTTTGGGTTTCGTCGTGGCCATTCGGCTCGGGAGAGCCTAAGTCATTTATGTTTGGATGTTTATGGAGCTCTGGCTGAAAATAAAATATTGGCATGTGTCTTCTTTGATGTGGTTGGTGCATTTAATAATGTCAACCTCAATATACTCTCCTCAATTTTGGTCTCACTCGGTTTACCTGGAAAAATTGTAAGTTGGATTTTTAATTTTCTTCATGGTCGAAAAGTTTTTGTAAAATATAACAATAATCTAATTGGACCTAGGTACTCTTATAAAGGTGTTTGTCAGGGGGGCATTCTAAGTCCATTGTTGTTTATCTTGTACATACATAGGTTGAATATTGAAGTGGGCTTAGATGTGGTAAATTTACAGTTTGCTGATGATTTAGTTGTGTATACTAGTGGTAATAACCCAGCTGAGGTGTGTAAAAAATTAAATTTAGCCCTCAATAACTTAAGTTCCTATTTTGATCGCATAAACCTTAGTATAAGTAAGGAAAAAACCAAAGCTGTTGTATTCTGCAAGAAGACTATAAGTACAAGGAATATAAAAATATCATACGAAGGCAGCTTGTTGCCACTGGTTGATTCTATCAGGTTTTTAGGTGTTTTGTTCCAAAGCAATTTTAGATGGAACATGTATGTCGATTGCTTAGCAACTAGAGCATTAAAAGCCTGCAATATCTTAAAATCCTTAGCTGGCACATATTGGGGTGCTGATCCTAAAATTTTACTGATTCTGTACAAGGCTCTAGTTAGAAGTCATTTTGAATATGCTTTTATTTGTTACTCCAATAACAACAAATTAGTGGATAAATTAGACAAAATTCAAAATCGTTGTCTAAGAATCATTTTAGGGGCTATGAGATCTAGTCCTATCATATCAATGCAAGTAGAATGTAATATACCTCCACTTAGATTAAGATTTGAATTCCTCAAATACAAATATATCATTAAATTATCTTCATTAAATGGTCATCCCCTCATATCCAAATTGCAGCATAGGATCTTCACTAACACTTCATTTAGTGCTCCTTTTTTGGCTCAAGATCTATCTGAAATTATTAAATTGAGGAAAGATAATAATCTGTTTCAATGTTCCTTATGGCCCTGCTACTCTGGGTCTTATGAAAGTAAATTTTATTCAATTAAAATAGTAATAGAAAAACATGTTTTTAAACAAGATGTATATAATTTGTTGTCCTTATGGCCAGCCTATTGTCAATTGTATACAGATGGTTCCAAAAATTGTGAAGCTGTATCTATGTCCATCTATGATTTGACAAAGGAAAGAGGTTACGGAAGTAGACTTCACAAGAATGCCAGTATTTTCACTGCTGAGGCCTATGCAATTCTTAGTGCCCTGATATACATAGAGAAGCAAACTGAGGATAAATGGCTAATCATCACTGACAGTCTAAGTGTCTTGGAAGCTTTGAATACCCCAAAGTACAGTACTGGTGTCAACTATATTATCTACAGCAAACGAGAGAAGTATTATGAATTATGTCACAGCCAAAACAAAGACATAGTTCTCTTTTGGACTCCCTCTCACATAGGCGTTACAGGCAATGATAGAGTTGACTTTCTTGCTAGAGCCATCACAAAAAGCACCCGATTTGTAATTCATGACCTACAGTTACCCGATACTGATATTTTGACTGTTTTGAAATCCATGCTACTTCAAAAATTTATGAATTCCTGGGAAGAAACAACCCAAGTGAAGGGTAAGTGGTATGCCGACATCAAAAATGGAATAGGACGGCCTTGGTTTACCAAAAGTCAAACATTCACTAACAGGAAATTTTATACCACCATCTGTCGCCTGCGAATCGGACACTGTCGTTTCAATGCACATCTACATAGAATCAACATTATTTCATCACCCACCTGTAACTTCTGCAACAGTGAAACCCAAACTTTACATCACATATTTTTTGACTGCAATAATTTCAGCGTCCAAAGACACATTTTAATGGACTGCCTTAGCAACATCTATAAAAACGCTGAAGATATCCCGCGCTCCCTTCAGCAATTGTTGAAAAATATTCAATGTTACAAGCCATTGTATGAATTTATTGAGTCCCTGTATTGTACAGCACCGGAAAAGGCGACACCGGAATGCACGACACGAGATTGTACGACACCGGAATGTACAGCACCGGAATTGGCGACACCGGATTTCATGGCCAAGCCGACTTCGTGCTCCGTTTAGTAGTATTCAATACAATGCAGGTAGTAGGTAGTTAGTAGTTACTGTCTCAAAATCTGATGGAAATTCAAATAACAAGTCCAAGTGTAATATTTAGTAACGTAATTATTATTTTTCACTTTAATAAATTGTTACAACTTGTTATATTCTTTTTTTTTGCATAATATATCGAAACTTCGTGGTCACACCTAAGAATTAATCGAATAAATGTCACCTTATTTTGTCTTTAGCGCATCGCCGGCCGCTACCGCGGCACGCTCGCTACGCTCGCTCGGCTCGCGAGACCTGATCATCAGTAAGAACCTAACCTAATAAAGAATGTCGGGTATACTACTTTGAAATCTGTTTATGATGTGGCCTTGATAGTAATGTTCTCATTACTTTTTACTTATTTCAATAAATAGCTTATAGTGACATCATCGCCACACTAGTACCTATAGGATATGTGTAGGAAAGGTGACGTAAATCAGGCGAAGCTAACCGCTCGCCAGTCGCTTCCCGTTCGCCAGTTAATACAGTTTTGGTTCCTTTCTTTTCGTAACTTTTATAATCTGTACAATCTGTATAGGGCACATAGCTCGTGGAAATAATAATTATAAGGTGTAAACTAAGGGACGAGATTTAGTGTATTGTACTCTAAGTCTATACAGTAAAATATATAGAGTGGTCCGTTGTTTGATTATCCTGCCTATAGACTGTAACATAATAACGTCATGGGCATAAACACTAACATGAAACCTAATAATCATCACCAAAAAATCTAACATAAAATATATGTGCCGTATTTGACAATAACTTGACCCAGTATTTAAGGTAAGTAACGTAAACGAGCACAAAGAAAGGAGGCGTGATTTCATCGACCAATAGGAGCGGTGTCACCAATTCCGGTGCTGTACATTCCGGTGTCGTACAATCCAGTGTCGCGCATTCCAGTGCTGTACATTCCAGTGTCGTACATTATCGTGTTGTGAATTCCTGGTTCCCAATTTATTAAAACAACGGTTGAAGATATTTAAAAAGACGTTAAATGTCAAAGAGAACAAAGAGTTAAGAGAACACAAGACACGAAGACACTCCACAAGGAATTAAACAAAGAATAAAATTAAATGAGTATTACAACAAGAAAAAGACATAAGAAGAGAAAGACGAGAACAAAAGAAGTGAAAGAAGAGAATAAAAGAAGATAAAAAGAAATGGCTTAGGCCTTATCGTATAATATTTATTGTTAAATAATACACATCAGAATTGGCAGTATGGGCCCTGTACTCTTAGCCTTTCCTATATAGGATAAATAAACGAAAAAAAAAAAAAATGTTGATTTTGAGTGATAACGAATTGTCATATACACAGAAGAAGAAGGAGTTGTTTACGAGGTGCTTGCCTTTGACTGCTTTGTGGAAATGATGTAGTATGGCTATTTGCAAGTATTTTCAACAAGGCTACTGCAGATACGGCCCTAATTGCAAATTTGAACATGTTTACGGCTCAAAATACAACTATCAGGGTAAGTTACAACTGAAATCAGTCAATCATCGTCATTTGATGATGAAGGGGTAGGTATCAAATAAGTGCATCATTGACAGTATTCATCTAACGGTTAGCCGTTAGCTGTTAGTTGAGAAACTTTTGTCTGTATTAAAGTTAATGGATCTACATCTACTTATTAAACTAATTTGCTTTCGTTGTTATCATCAACAAACTAGTCCCAGTTTAACTGTCTTACCATTTGTCCAAGAAGTTTCAGACCCTATATCCTGGAATTTTATCTCAACATTAAGGAGGTTGACTACATAGCATTTTAAACTTAATTTCTTTTATTTTCTTTAACAACAATACAAACCTTCACCAAGGTTACACATTGTAGTAAAACACAAAATTAACAGGAACTAAAAAGAACGGTTTTCAATTTTTAATCAAATTAATTTTTTGTAGCAAATGCTCAGCCACCTTCACAAACTGGAGTGACAGATGAACAATTACTAAACCAAGTGAAGGCAGATGTTGTTTCTGCGTTGCACAGCGGCCAGTGGATACTCTCCAGCTATGCACCATTCAAAGAAAAACCTATATTCCCTGGTCTATCAGACTTATCTCCAGAGGAAGCTAGGCTTTTTATCTATGAAGCAAAAGCGAATAACACACTAGATCAAGCTGTAAGTGAACTTATGTTTTTTTAATTAAAATTATGGTAACTTAAGTAGTTTCTGTACTTTTGTCTTACAATTTTTATCCTTTTCTTACATTGACAGAACCATTAACTAAGTTATATAAGTACAAGTAATGATTCATTGATATAGTGTTTGACTATGCTTTTGCTTTCACTATTGACTACAAATTGCTATACTTAAATCATCTTTATTAATTGACCTGTTACTACTTTTTCAGGTATCTTATTTTAATAATCTGTATGCTGAGACTAAAAGTAAATATGCACAACTCTTGCAACCAACACCAGCCATATTGAAAGTCTGCAGAGCTCTCTACAAAGGTGAAGCGGTTTCTTCACCATTCCCTGATGCACAAAGCAATGTGTTTAGCAGTTCAAACAATCAAGCCGCTTCATTGTTCCGTAATGCTGCATCAAACTCTCAACCATTTTCTCAAAGTCCATCAAACACATCTTCAATATTTGGTCAGAAACAGAGCAGTGTATTTGGACCGACGACCCAGGATCCCGCAAGATCATTGTTTGCACAGGCAGCACAGACCACATTTAGTTCCAATCAACCTTCAAATAGTATCTTTAGTGCTGCAAGTCCCGAAAACGCTTCAGCCAAATCACTGTTCGCACAGGCGAGTCAAAATGTATTTGCTAACAACCAAAATGCATCAAGTAATACTGGTAATATTTTTAGTAATTGTAATGTTGCACAAACTGCTCAAAACCCATTCGGACAAGCCAATCAAATGTTCAGTCAACAAGAGAATGCTAGTCCCGCACTCAATACAGGCAATATTTTCCAGAATTGTCAAACTCAAAACTCTAATGTGTTCAGCACACAAATGACTCCACAGAACGTTTTTGGACAGAGTACAGCCACTCATGAATCTGGACTTTACAGTACTATGGAAGAATTGACTGAGGATGACTTAGAACAGTTCAAGAGTGATAGTTTTAAATTGGGTTTTGTGCCTGAAATGCCCCCGCCACAAATGCTATGCTAGAAGTCACTACTGTTGATTAGAGTTGCCTGCCGTCATCCACGACTTCAGCATCAGTGTCTCATGTGTGCTAATCAAAACTTTATTTAAGCGAAATCAAAATAGATTCCTATTTTGTTTTTTAAAGTGATAATATTTGTAAGAAACTAGTTTTGTTATTTGAAGTACCTAATTTATAAAAATAAGTTAGTAAAATAAACAACCTTTGTTATCAAATGAATTTATTTAATTACAATAATTCTCTTACTAACTTAAACTATTACAGTAGCCAGTAGGCTACCCAGAAGAAACATAGTAGGTTACCCATTTGCAAAAGACCACATTTTCTTAGTTGGAAACCCTGTATTTTTTTGGTAATTTGAAGACATTATTTAAAAAATAACTACATACCTGAAAACCGCATCAAAATCGCTTCAGCCAAACGCGAGATAATCGTGCACAAACATACAGACAGGTCAAACTGAGAACCTCTTCTTTTTTTAAGTCGGTTAAAAATTATGCATGTTGGATTCTCTTGAATATAAAACAACTAAATTTAGAAGTTGTGACATATTATTTACTAAGAATATGCAGTGTGTTTAATAAAACAGCATTATTTTGTCAGAGTTGAAATAGCAAATATACCTAAAATCACACTGGCAAAACTCACATTTAACTTTTATATACTCTTTAATATTTATTTAATTAAAGTTACAATGGATCTAGATACCGAGTGAGTAAAGAAGATAAAGAACTCGGCAATCAATAGTTTCATCATTTCACATACATTGGAAACGGGACTAGGTTCGCATTATTGCACGTCATTATTCAGTTTTAGTTCTTCATCACTCCACTGCACGTTTAACACTTAACACAAAGTCCACTCAACACTTGTTCAGCAGTAGGTTCACGGCTCGATCTCCCCGAGGTACACCTGCCTGTCGCTGGACGCTGACAAGACGATGGGCTCGGTGCGATGGAAGTCCACATCGTTGACGGAGCCATTGTGGCCGGGCAGCTTGTACAGCACCCGGCGGGACGTCGTGTCCCATATGTAGAGGAAGCGGTCCGCCGACCCCGCCGCCACCTGCACATAATACGTATTTGACAGTGAATTCACATGGATATTGAGATGCCTTTTGATAAATAATTCTTAACATTCCATGTAGGTAGGGAAATTTATAAAAGATTCTTGAAAAAGGTAAAAATATTTGGTCGGAAAGTACGGAAGGTCCACAGTTAAGTCACTTTGTATTTAAAGATGTAATAGATCTCCCCAGTTAAAAAATAATCATAAATTAAAGTTCATCAAGGTTTTCATACGCCGCCGGCAACATGCCGAGTTCATTTTGGTATATAAATGGTTATAATTATGTGACATGGTTATTAAATATGTGACAGAACTTATGACCTGACTATGTATAATTATATGGAACGCTTTGCCCAACCACCCGTTTCTATGTATTGTTTGTCCTTTCGCATAATTGGTTGTCTGGAAGAGATCGCAACTATGCGATAAGACCGCCATTTGCTTTCTCCTTTTCTTTACGTAATGTAATATTGTTATTTTATGTGGAATAAAGGATTAAATAAATCTATACTATAATAAAAGAGTAGTATCCCGTAAATATTTAATCTGTACATTAAATATTTTTACCTAAAATTGAGAAGGGTGATAAAAGAGTAACCAAACCCAAAAAAAAAGTTTTTAAAATTCTTTTCTGTCTGTCTGTCTGTTCGCGATAATCTCCGCATCTACTGAACCGATTGTCATGCGGTTTTCACAGGTATATTAAGCTTAGCCTGGAGCTACATATAGCCTTTGTTACATTGAAATCGGATGTCGGGAAAAAAAGTTGTATAAAAACCTTTCATGCGGGTGAAACCGCGGGGCAGTTAGTAAATGACGACCCGATTAGCGCAATGGTCACCATGCTTGCCCGCTAATCAAGACGTTCCGGGTTCGATTCCCGGTGGGGGTGGACTTTGTAAGATGAACACAGGGTTCCATTTTCCAGTCTGGGCGTGTATATATGTATCTATAGTATAATATATATGTAAAAATATGTGTAGTATATACCACGTTTGCTCGGTTTCCACGACACAAGCTTATAGCTTAGTGTGGGATCAAGTAGATCCGTGTGTTGAGAAGTGGATTATTATAAATAAATAAATACCATCAACCGTGTAACTACCTAGTACCTAGTCACAAAAGAAGTGCAGAATAACAGAAGTAAACTTTAAAGAGGTGCACAGTTAGTGGGCCGTGTGACGTGTAACGTGTAGTAACGTTGCACTTGCATTATACCTTGGAGCCGTCGGGCGCCCAGGCGCAGCGCAGCAGGTTCTTCTCGAAGTTGTGGTGGTGGCCGGCCAGCAGCTTGACGCAGCGCTCGCCCGGCGCGAACGGGCGCACGTCCCAGATGCGCAGCGTGCCGTCCATCGCGTTGGACAGCAGGTACGAGCCGTCGTACGACAGCGACATGCCTGCACATTGCACATTGCACAACAATTGGGATGTTGACTGTTGGGAACTTGTGAAAATCTAAATTCTAATTAGTCCGTCATTTGGAAAATAAAAAAATTATAGACACGTATTTTTTGCTTTTTCAAATTAATGAAAATAAACATAGATAAAGCGCATTCGAGTTTAGGGTGGGGGGCTCGTGACGTCACTTACCGCTACAAGCCGCCATACAAACTGCACTAGTTAGTGACGTCACGGGAAATTTCAACTCAATGTATCGCCGTTATTTTCTGATTACATAAAAAAAAGAAATAATACGTGTCCAATATTTTTTATTAATCTGCAAGACGGACTAAAAAAAATTAGTCAAATAGCCTATTGCCATTATATTAACTATGCGTCTACTAAAGCGCTTATTACACCTTGCAATTTCAGGGCACCAATTTAGGGTGCTAAATCGGATACAATTTAGAGTCGGAGATTGGAACCAACTTTTGGTTCCAATTTAGGGTCGGTGAGTGACAGAGAGAGAGCGAATGATCACACTACATTAAAATGTACCCTAGAGTCGTCGATTTAGGGTACCAATTTAGTGTAGTGTGATTACTCGCTCTCTCTCTCTCTCTCACTCACCGATCTTAAATTGTATCCGATTTAGCACCCTAAATTGGTGCCCTGAAATTGCAAGGTGTAATAAGCGCTTAACTACCAGCGGAGAGCTAGGATGCGCAACACGATAAAATTTATCGAGTCATTTTATCGATTCTCGTCGACATATTATATCGTTTTGTCTACCAGTGGTAAATAATGTTTAACCGAATCTAGTCTTAACTCAATACCCCACTACTGCAATTTTTTGCTTGGACGCCCACAAATATTTGTTGTGTCGAAAATTTTATGTTTCGTTCGATAAACATATCGTGGCACGCATCTTAGCTATGCAGCCCGGTAATACTCCGTACAAATGAACTGATTCAAGTACTATCTCACAAGTGAAGACACGCCGGCTTGTAGTTTGTACACGTGCACACGTGTTGGGCCGTGTGCGCGTGTGCGTGTCGTAAGGTTCACAGCGAGCCGACAGTAACTGTCAGCTGTCAATGTATGACGTATATTCTACATGAGTCAAACTTTCCTCGGAATTTATTTCGCGGGGTATGAGGAGGCATGACATTGGTGGGAGGAGAGTGTCGCTTCTTTATATCACGCCACGACGCTGGCCCGACCTGTTTCGGATCAGCAGAAGGCGAACACGATACGCAAGAAATGCACCCACGGCACGTGCGCTGTCTCTTCTCAATGCTATTGCCAAAAAGTACCATAATCTAGACGTGTTTGCAGATAAAACTGGGTTTTTTATGACCGTAGCCTATAAGTACTTATGTGAGTTTGTTAATTTGACTTAATTTTAATTATTTGACCATGATAATCGGATTAATTTGACTTAATATCAATTAATTATTTATTGTACCATGACAACTTTATATTTTAAACTGTGAAAGTATGTACTCGCTGGTGCTTTGGAAGATTCTGTAAACCGCTTGTAATTTGAATAAATAAATAAAAAAAAAATAATAAAAAAAATATTATAATCTCTATTCTTTGTAACTACCGTCAAAATTAATTTATTCTACGAATGAGAAATTTCAACGAGCTCTCTAAAATTACTGACACCGATCTCTTTAACACCAGTCCGGTGTTTTTCCATGGCTCCATCTCGAAAGAATGACAAAAACATCTTCAATACTGTCCTGAACGTGAAGTATGTTTTTGATGTCAAAATGTATACAATATTTTCTCTATCAGCAGAGACCTATAATAGTTGGCTGCTATTTTTCTATACAATATTTTTTTCTCCAAAGCAGTTGAGTTTGTTGCACCATTAGGAACAGGAATATTTGATCAGTTTATGGTTGATCAGTAGTTCAGTTAATCGGAACGGAGAAGAGCACGTTTATATTTATGTAGTTGATTATAAATTATATACATTACATCGGAGTTGTTATTTTATTTTTTAATTAATTATGAAATTTATGTACATATTTTACCCTAGTCTGTTTATTTAGTTATGTTTTAGCATTTGCGTATTATGGGTTTAGGTTATGGAGTTAATATAGAAATAATTTAGTTGAATTTTTTCCACTCTGCGCTCACACCCGTGACGCCACACGCGGCACCAGCGGAAGACCAGCGTCGGGCCCATAACGGTTCCCGGCTTATGCTGAGCTGGTAGCCTTTTTGTTGCGACACGCTGTCTGTGCTACTTTTTGTTAATGCATACTATTTAATTTATTGTCGTTACAAATAAACTTCATTTCATTTCATTTCACGTGAACAAACGAACCGGTCGTTTGGTTCTATTCCATTTTGCCTTTTGGCTAAGAAACACGAATGAAGGGAAAAATAATTCACCAGTAACAGTGTCCGTGTGCCCCTTGATCTTGTACGAGATCTCCTTGTTCCTGATGTCCCACACTTTGATGACGTTGTCGACGCCGCCCGAGATGATCTTCTCGGCGGTGTCGTTGAACAGCACCGCCGTGACCGGGAACTCGCTGTCCAGGCTCGCGACCGGGTTGCGCTTGCGCGCGTCCCACAGCTTCACCGTGCCGTCGTCCGAGCCGGACACCAGCAGCTCCGGCCCGCGCCGCGCCCCTGCGCGTGTGTAATGACAGATGACACAAGCTGTTCGGACTAGAGATGCAACGGATATCCGGTTGCTATCCGATATCCGGCCAATCCGGTCATTATTTTACTATCCGGTAAAATACCGGATAGTTGCGCACTATCCGGCCGGATACCGAATAGTGTTTCTGTTTGGTATTCAACTTTGAAAAATGGTAAGTACGAGTTCACAATTACGATACACACATACGATATACACGTTAAACACAAAAAAAAACTGATCTATTCAGCAAAATAGGCGGGCGCACGTGTACTGTATACGAGATAGTTCCGTACACTGACCTAATAAAACTCGTTTCTTGCCTAGAAAACGGTCCACGCGAAGCTACAATACGTAACAGGTTGAAACCTGCACGACGCGCCCGCCGCCAAACTAAAATGTAGGTATCGTTTGGCCGGCCGAATATTCGGCGGCCGGATACCGGGTATTCAGCCGGTGGTCAGGCCGAATATCCGTCCGGCCAAACAACTATCCTATCCATTGCATCTCTAGTTCAGACATATCTTACAAATGTAGATCAATCAACCCATTGCTTCGGTTTAAATCCGATAAAAGCCAGTCTACGGTCTTTTATCAGGTTTAAACTCGATAACGGCAGCAAGCACCCCCAAGCAACAGGTTTTTCGCCCATCTATGCTTACAACGATGTGAATAGAATAGAAGTTTATTTTGGCACCCAAATTGATATAAAACATTATGTGGCATAAATAATTTTAAAATATGTTGCCAAAATGGCTACACTACCACTCAGCATAAGTATGCCATGGAACTGCTATTCAAGTATTTAAGATAAGATAAGATAAACTTTATTCAGCAAGAACAAACACTTTACAAAATTACAATATAAAGGTAAAAATAATAATAATATAATATGGTTTATTGCTTCTTATTGGTCCCACAATGCTAATTTGTGGCGACCATAAAAGTAAATAGATAAATAGACATAATATTTTTTTTACAAATAAATACGATTGAAGTGTCTGTTTGTAATTTCAAATTAACAGCTTTTCACTAAATGCATACGAAAGTAAACACATACATCAAAAAATCAATTTTAAAATATTTTTTTTTTCCGTGTAGTGTAGTTTATCCTGGGATTGCCGCGGGAACTCCGAAATTATCGCGGGTGAATCCGTGGGGGACAGTTAGTATACATACATATACAGTTGTTGTGTAATTTTTCCATTTTATCTTTATTACATAAAATGCTTTGTCCTGAATGACTGATGGATCAACCTGAAACTTGGAGGGTGTGCTTTTTGTATGGCGTAGGCATCCGTTAAGAAAGGATTTTTGAAAATTCAACCCCTAAGGGGATGAAGAGGAGTTGCAAAGTTTCTATGGAACAATTCTGCGAGAACTTCGATATTATCGCAGATGAAACCGCGCGTGACAGCTAGTTAACTAATAAAAATAATAACACTTCACAACACACAGATAAAAAAAACTTAATCCCACATTAAGCTATACCTAAGCTTGTGCTATATTATTTTATGAAGGTGCGATATTATATAAACTCACCTGACACAGAGTTGACGAAGCTGGCGTGTCCCTTCAGCTTTTTGATCCTCGTGCCAGTAGGCACATCCCACACCGCCAATGTGTTGTCTGTGGCGCACGTGTACAGGTGCGACCCGTCGGGGGAGAAGCACAGCTCCAGGATGGCCCCCGTGTGACCAGTCATCACCATCACATTCTCACATTGACCATACACATTCCACAGGACTGGAAAGTAATGGGTTTTAAACATAATAGGCTAGTTTCCTGGGTAAAAAAATCAAAATTCTATTTAGTCCGTCAGTTGGATAATAAAAAAATAAAAGACACGTATTTTTTGCTTTTTTAAAATAATGGAAATATGCATAGATAAAGCGCATTAAAGTTTAGGGTGGGGGACTTGTGTCGTCACCGCTCGCTATAACGTGCGAGCAAACTGTAGCGAGGCGTGACGTCATGTGAAATTTCGACTTGATATATCTCCGTTATTTTTTGGTTACATAAAAAATAAAAAAAATACGTGTCCAATATTTTTTAATAATCTACAAAACGGACTAAAAAGAAAAATTTAGGAAACTAGCCTATTGTTAAAAATATTAAGTATTGTGATGTGATTCAGTCTGGATCCTACATAAATAAGTGTTTAAGATGACAGACTTTACTTGCAAGTCAGTGAAAACCCTTCTTTCTTTCTCCTTTTTCAGAAAGCATGGATAAGCAGCTATTTTGTGTGATAATGGTGTTTAAGGCATAGCCAACTATCATTTCAATGTCTATTAATCTTATCAAGTCCCATGTATGATGTCTCTAAACACTTGAATATTGAATTCAATTTTTACTTAAGCTATCCCTAGTAGAATTAAAAGCTTACACATTACATATGACACACAAACTATTCCAAACTCCAATCACAAATCTATTTAAAAACAATTAGTATTCCCTTACAGATTTGTCTATCGAATCCTGCTGAAGCTAAGTGTTTGCCTTCAGGATGAAATTTTGCAGTGAATATTTCACCTTGATGCCCTTCTAATAACATAATTGGGGCATAAAGATGTGATGTCCGTGGTACCTGTAAAATGAACAATTACATAATTAATAAAACAAACAAAAAAGAATAGATTTTTTAGTTCTCTGATTAGCAATTCATATGAGTTGCTAGAATTGTAAGAAAAAACTATTTGCCAATCAACGAGATTAATAAAAAAATATATATCAGACCATACAAGCCTCAAAGTATAGTCTGAATTGGGTACAGTGGGCGAAAAAAAATAAACCTTTTGTTACACGGAAAAGCCGCAATATTTTTGCGACATGGTGAAAATCTACCATCTAAATAGAAATTCGGCTAAGTCTTGTCTAGGCTGCTTGGTGAGGCGATTTGTGAAGCAACTAGCTGCATGGTGGAAATCAACCCGTGTAAGCCCCTCTTTGCAGTGAGGTGGTTGGGTCTGCTCTAACCATTATCCTATTATTATAAATGTGAATGACAATTTGTTATACTTTCACACCTTAACTAGTCAATTGATCATCACCAAATATTGCATACACATTGTCAGGATTACAGAATTCCCGAGGGAACTCCGGAATTAACACAGGTGAAATCACAGGGAAGATCTAGCTGCTTAATAACTCAAAGTAATTTTAATAATTTAGAATTTAGATCTCAAGGTGTCACTACAATGACATAAATAGATTTAGAATAATCTCACATCTGATAAATCGCCCAAACCTATTGGCCTAGGCAGAGTAGCTAGATATTAGGTGTAAAAATCAGTAATCAGTCGGATAGTTAGGTTATATTTACATCAGATTCATACAGTAATTCTTCTGGTACATTACTATATTCCTTGTGGTTTCGGTTAAGTTAATAAGATATCGCAAATTTAGATGCTAGATTTTTTAAAAGAAAGCTGTATTTAAACGAAAACATACCGCAGAGGTTACTACAGCTTTTTCTCTGGTGCCAACCACCGATATTTCTTGGCGAATTTTCTTCGCCGGCACTAAAGAACAATCATCCGCTTTGCGTTTAAACTCCATATCGGGCATTTAAAGCAGCAATTAATAAAATAAAATCATATAAAAACGCTGAAAAGCAGATTTTTAATCAAAGAACGAAGTAAATACAGACAGTGTTACCAAATACAAATTACAAACACTCGAAAATATTTACCCCTAAAGGTAAGTTAAATAAAAACCCCTAAATCCCTAAATCCCATTTTATAAAAAAAAACTTGATCAAAAGCCTAAATGTTTCTAGATTTTTTTTTTGCCCAATATTATTTTAACATCAAAAATTCGACATTATTAATAATTGTTATTTAAAAATTGCGGCATAAATCCTGGGCTTAATAATATGGCCCAATAACAATTAATAACAAAAAAATAAGAAATAAAAGTTAGAAAAAAAATAAGCCAAGAAACCCCTAAAAATAAAAAAACCCACATAAATGATCTTTGCTGTATTCATTTACCCCTTAAAGAACAATGGCAAAAGAAGAATGGCCAAATCGGACTCGATACGAAACAATGGTGTCCATATATGATATATATATGAAAAAAATCCTTATTTTTTAAGATTTAAGAAAACACAAAAAATATCTCTATAAGTAGCCACAAAAAAAAGATATCAATTTATTTGTGTTTTTGTAACTTCTACGACATCATGTATGTGGTTTCAGAACGCATCTTTTGACGATTCATTTCGCGTATGACATGACTTAGTATTCAAAGACTATAATTATTAACGTTTTTCTGAATAGTTTTACTAGATAGTTATGTAGGCATCAAATCAACAACTGTGTGTGCATTCTTGTCATAAAAAAAATATGTAGGTTCATAGTAAGTATAAGCATTTTGTTCAATTGCGTACATCGGAACGTCATTTGTCTTTGACAAATTACTAAATCTGTGGTCATCGAACCGCGCCAGTGATTGTCATTTTGATTTGATTGGCAATTGACATGACACCCGGCAATCACGCATTTTAATCGCTTGATTTGCTGTTCTATTTTGAATTTCCTTTGTCGTTTTGACCTAGGCATTTTTACAGACTGATCACTACCACTTGTGACTACATTATTTCTATGCTAACTACACTTTTCGGTCGGGTAAAAGGTAGTTGTTGATTCTAACCTCAAATGTATTGTGGATTTTACGATGTTATTTTAAAAAATTGTGGCTATTTAGATATGATTTTTAAACGGGATGGTATTTACAACATAAAAACAAATCAATCTAACTATAGTTTATTTTGGGACATGAAAAATAAAAGTCAAGTCCAGCTCCTATAGAAAGAACAATGGCAAAATTTCTATAGGAGCTGGACTTGACTTTTATTTTTCATGTCCCAAAATAAACTATAGTTAGATTGATTTGTTTTTATGTTGTAAATACCATCCCGTTTAAAAATCATATCTAAATAGCCACAATTTTTTAAAATAACATCGTAAAATCCACAATACATTTGAGGTTAGAATCAACAACTACATTTTACCCGACCTAAAAGTGTAGTTAGCATAGAAATAATGTAGTCACAAGTGGTAGTTATCAGTTCGTAAAAAATGCCTAGGTAAAAACGACAAAGGAAATTCAAAATAGAACAACAAGTAAAGCGATTAAAATGCGTGATTGGGTGTCATGTCAATTGCCAATCAAATCAAATATTAATGATTAATGACAATCACTGGCGCGGTTCGATGACCACAGATTTTGTAACTTGTCAAAGACAAATGACGTTCCGATGTACGCAATTGAACAAAATGCTTATACTTACTATGAACCTAAATAATTTTTTTTTATGACAAGAACGCACACACAGTTGTTGATTTGATGCCTACGTAATTATCTAGTAAAACTATTAAGAAAAACGTGAATAATTATAGTCTTTGAATACTAAGTCATGTCATACGCGAAATGAATCGTCAATAGGTGCGTTCTGAAACCACATACATGATGTCGTAGAAGTTACAAAAACAAAAATAAATTAATATCTTTTTTTTGTGGCTACTTATAGAGATATTTTTTGTGTTTTTTAAAATCTTAAAAAATAAGGATTTTTTTCATATATATATCATATATGGACACCATTGTTTCGTATCGAGTCCGATCTGGCCATCCTTCTTTAAGCCACGGAATGATCGAGTTGTTTTTATAACCTCAAAATATTTGAAATTTCAGGTGCCATTTGTTTTCTTTCAACTCACATTTCGAAGAAGTCTTACATCCAATTATAAACTTATTGTAACCACGACACCTCCTCTTTGTTCGTAAGATCTTCGATTGATTTCTTTTTCGACGAATTCGGTTTTTGGCGCAAATTTCGACACTTTTTAAACGTTTTATAGGTGTCAGAGTCAAAATTAACTTGCTTTGGAGATAGTTGTTTGGTTGCTGCACTCTGAGCCACGGAATGGGTGAAACTACGCTCTGACAGCAGCTGTCAGATTAAACTTTCACAGAGTCACGGAACAACGTAACGGATAGAGAGCGCGCTCAAGTGCACTTGAGCGAAGCCACGGAACGCAACTCTGTATTGGACCAAAATCCGAAAGGCAGATACCTACCTACCAGTGTGTGGAAATTGTGAACTTTATGTTGTAAACAAAGATGAGACATGAGTTGAGTTAAAAATAAAATGCAGAGATTGCAGTTGACTTTAGCAATAATCAAGCCGCACGCTGTGAAAAACCCTGTGGCTGTTTCTTATATCCGGCATATTTTGAAAAGTAGGTTTGTTGTCATTAAAACTAAAAGAGTCTCACTAGATCATGAATCGGCGGGTAAATTTTACAAGGAACACATTGGGAAGTTCTTTTATAATCGCCTTGTTACGTTTATGACCAGGTAAATCGCTGTATATAATTTATTTCTATTCAATTGCATTTTAATAGCAATAATCAATACTTCCATTATAAATGCGAAAGTAACTCTGTCTGTCGGTCTGTGTGGCTGTTACGCTTTCACGCTTTAACGGCTCAACCGATCATCATGAAATTTTGCATGCACGTTGTCTAGGATACAGAGGACATAGGGTACTTTTTATTCCGGGATTTCCGCGGGAATTACGAAATCATCGCGGGGGACAGCTAGTGAACAATAAAATTATCTTACTACCAGTTGCCAGCGTGATTTTGACTAGTTGTTCCCTGCGGTTTCACTCGCGTTAATTTCGGAGTTCCCGCGGGAATTCCATATAGCCTTAGGGAAATCTGTCCAGTACTTTTTTAGTTAAATCGTAACAAACAAACAAAAAACAAATCTTTCCTCTTTATTAGTATAGACATAATAATATGTATACCTAGTCATTCCCAGTTGTGCCCACCCAGAATGCCCCCATGGTGACACGAGTGTGTGGATATTGTTGTAATTCATCCCATTTATCACCATTGAGAATGACCCACTACCAACACACCAATTTTTATTTCAATCTTCAGTTGTAGTTTGCCATATTTGATACTAGCTGTGCCCCGCGGTTTCACCCGCGGTAATTTCGGAGTTCCCGCGGGAATCGCGGGATAAAAAGTACCCTATGTCCTTCTCTGTACCCCTGACATGCCAAATTTCATCCATGATTGAGTAACAAACATCCACACTTTCACATTTATAATATTAATAGGATTATGCTGTCTTATGTTTTGTAAAATAATTATTTCAGTGGAGGTGTAGACTTGCATATAATCGGACACACTAACGCAATAGAGTATTGGAGACAAATTCTCGGCCCTACCAGTGTGTATAAGGCTCAGTTTCAAGACCCTTACTGTCTGAGAGGAATGTTTGGTATATCAGACACTAGAAATGTTGCACATGGGTCTGGTGAGTGCTATCATAGACAAAGCCAAATACTTTTATTCAAAGTTAATCCTTACAATTATCTCTTTTTGACATCAATAAGATTACATTATGACAGCATCCATAAAATGTCCACCCTTCACAGCTTCCTAGCTGGGGAGTAGCCTGCAAACTATTCAGTGGCACATTGTCAGTTAAATTGTGAATTTACACATACTGTGCTTAAAATGTTTCTGACATGTGACCTCCAAGTACCAAAAACGTTTATTTTGTATGTAATTCAATCAGGTTTACAGTAATTTAATACAATATTGCAGGTCTTAATTACCTAGAACTTAAGAAAACAGATTTTGGATTTTTTGAGTGTCTATCCACAGAACACAAAGAGAATCAATTATTATTCTTACTCTTTCAGATTCAGTTACATCAGCAGAGAGAGAAATAAAGTTTTTCTTCCCAGACTTTTCGTTCTACAAATGGCACAATGATGATGAGATACAATTTAGGAAAGGACCTATTATATTCAATGATTATTTGTTTCAACATGTCAGGAAATTGTAGATAATGTGAAATAATTAAGTTTAGTTAGTTCAATATGAATTGTGATCCTCACACAGGAGTTTTAGCTCATTCCTTGGCTAATAATCAACGAATTTTTTACCCAATATTTGAAATTTTCAAAGTTGTATTTGAATAAAAAAACAAAGATCAGCAAGTTGGTTTGTTATCTAGTGATATTAAGTTAGAGCTTCAAAAATAAACTATAAGCATAAAGAGAAAGATGTCAGGGTAATGAGTAACAATGTAGAAGTTTGGATGTCCAAAGATTGTTGTTACTTTTAGTGTTATTACATTGTTTTAAATATATTAAGAATCTTGAAAAGTACCATTTTAATTTTTACACAACAAAAACAGCAATTTTTTCGTTTGCAATAAATATCAGTCAAGTACGTGAAAATGTGCACCAGTTTTCTTATACAAGTTACAACTAGTTTTCGTTTTTAAAGCTATATATACATTTTTTCATTAGTTTATGTATATACACCCTACAGTTACCAGTTAAGAGTTGATCCCTAGCCAGATTGTTAAAACAGTAAATATGAATAGAAATATAATTTCTATCAAGAAAAATCATTTTCTTTTAATTGTCCAAAGAATCACATCAACTAAGAAACAAAAGTATAATGTATTTATATACCAAAAAATGTTATAGAAACACTGTAAACCATACAAACATACTGTCGTTATATTAATTAAATAACAATCACGGTACATACAATAAAACATTAATTAATACTAGCACATTATACAAACAAACATTATTATGAATTAACTTAAACATGTATTTACATCACAGAAATTTGCAGTAAGCTTTATTGGACATTATAATTATCTTAGACATACAATTTTGGTATAAAATGGACGGGTTTATAATGAATGTTTAAGTTTAATTTATTTTCACTATCAACAATTGAACACAAACAACACTTTGAACTTGACAGAAACTGTTTTGCAAAATTTTTAGTGAAGGAACTAAGTTCATATAAAGTTTGCAGTAACGGAATAAACACCCCTTTTAACATTAGCATAGTCTAAAAATGTACATTATTATTTATAGCATATGCTGTCAAAACTAGACCAATGAAATAAAGAGAACATGTGGGATAAATATGAAATATGCAAAAATTTCGTCAACAATCTCTTCCAAGTATCTCGTCTATATGTTGTTCTTTGTGTAAATCAGTTCCTGTCATTCACCCATCTTGACGAACACCTTTGGTCTGGAGAACACCTTGATGCCCTCCTCTAATTTGGCAAGTTGCTTTTCAAGCTCCATTTTTCTGTTACGCATCCTTAAAGTATCAGTCTTTACAGGCATTTTGTTCAGTTCACTTACTAATTCGGCGAAACCTGAAAAAAAATGTTTTAATTTAATGAAATTAATTTAACAAACCAGTGGTTGCATGCTGAAGGTAAAATTATCATTTAGGGGGGAATGAGAATTTACTAATATTCCTATGCTCTTTGGTTTGACCATATTTTCCATAGTATGGTTGGCCGACAACTGAACTGTATTCCTATATGACTGTATTATTATAAATGCGAAAGTGTTTGTTTGTTACGTTTTCACACCTCAATGGCTCAATGTATTATCATGAAATTTTGCATACAGTTGTACAGGGGTACACACAAGGACATAGGGTAGGTACTATTTATCTGGGTATTCCCGCGGGAACTCAGAAATTAACTTTCATCAAAAATTAAACTTTGCATACTACACGTTGTTAGGCAAAAAAGGACAAAGAGTACTCTCATCAGGGAATTCCCGCGGGAACTTCGAAATTACCGCTCCTGAAACCGCACGGATCGGGTAGTTACAATTGGGTATTCTCCAAGGTTTGAAAATCAAAATTCTAATTAGTCCGTCAGTTAGAAAATAAAAAAATAATAGACACGTATTTTTTGCTTTTTCAATTTAATGAAAATGAACATAGATAAAGCGCATTAAAGTTTAGGGTGGGGGGCTCGTGACGTCAATATTCATTATAAGCGCCATACAAACCGCATTGAATTGTGACGTCACGCGAAATTTCAACTCAATGTATCTCTGTTATTTTTTGATTACGTAAAAAAAGAAAAAATACGTGTCCAATATTTTTTTACTAATCTACACGACGGACAAAAAAAATTTTTTTTGTCAAGTAGCCAATTACCCAATTTTATAATCACCAATAGGTAGGTTACTTTGCAATTTGGTAATTTCTGGACCGTGTTTATTTTTGTAATACTATCTTTTACTCCAGATTCATGGCGTATGTTAACGAAACAGTACAGCCCAACTCACTAAAACTAGAATAATTTTGTATGTAGAAGACACTTTTCCGTGACCCATCCCAGAAAAGTTTTAAGGAAAGTGGTCAAACAGAGAAACTAGAAACAACGATACTAAATCTAAGTATCTGCAACTCAGGGATACGTACTATTCCTAAGCATACGCAGTGTCTCTTTTCTCTCGGTGTCTGGCAGTGCCACATGCCCCGGTGGGCAGGTGGCATGGGAGTCTTCTACCTTCGTCCCCTCCCCTTCTTTGGGTGCTTGCTCTTTGCGCTCCCTGAGGTATTTTGGTAACACACCTTTTTGGTAACCTGAAATTTTTTTACAACAATACTTTTTACTATAAATCTACCAAATAAATACATTAAATTGGGACTAATTACTTTTTAACAAACAAACTAAAAAGCTAAATGTATTTCTGTTGGTAGACAAAGAGTTAGAGTTCAGAGAATGTAAGGACAGTGAATCTGTATCCTACTAGTTCTACTTCCTTACTATAATATTATAAATGCGAAAGTTTGTATGTATGGATGAATGTTTGTAACCCTTTCACGCAAAAAATACTGGATGGATTTAAATGAAACTTTACAATAATATAGCTTATACATCAGATTGACAAATAGGGTACTTTTTATCCCGGAATTCCCGCGGGAACTCTGAAATTAACGCGGGTGGAACCGCAGGGCACAACTAGTTATACATAATTTATCCTCCTAGGACCTTCTAGAACTTAAATGGCTGCAGTCAGTGTCATTTTATTGATTACTTAATTTTAAGTAAAAAAAAAAACTGCTGCAATCAGAGACGTTTATTAAATTAATGATAATTGGCATTTAACTTAATTGCGGCAGTTTTGTTTTGAAAAATTGTCTTAAAATTAAGCAATCATTAAAACGACTGAGTGCGGCCATAACTTGGTCAATATCTTTATCACTTAACATTGCAAAGCTGCCTCAGGACGGTGCACAATAGAATAAACAATGAACAACCAGCCGTTGTCTGTGTTTCAAACACTGCAAAAAGGCTAAATATATTTTGCTTATTCTAGTCATCTTGATTAGGCTGAGTCGGTTCAGACATTTACCAAGCTCGTATGTCAAAAAGCAAGTAATTAGATAGATAATAATAATCAATTGATCCAGTGACCAAATAATGTGTAGAAACACCAACTTTGTGTGCTTTTCCAAATAATAATTAAGATTGCTGAATTAAGAGTAATCTGTAATTTAGATTATACCTTTGATTTTGTTTTTCATAAAAAAAAAGCAGTTAAGTACTTAACACAAAAAAATGCAATATACCTGAAGGTAAATAAGGATCTTTGTTATCCTGTTTTCTCTCTAAAATAGCATTTAATCTGCTTCTCTGTTTTTCTGATTCAAAGAGGTCATCGGTTCGGTACATTAAGTCATCTCCTGCCCGTCTCGGAGTCTGCTGTGGTGATGTAGGACTCCGATGTCGACCCATGTCACCGCTTGCCTTAATCTTAGCATCATCTTCCAAGTCTTTAGGATATAACACAGTCAACTTTGTACTGTCTGCGAATTTCTGAGACAGATTGGATTCGATGGTTTGACAAGCCACATCCCTCAGCATTCCGGATGATTCGGATGTTCGTAGATCATCTTCATTTGGTGGTTGTGGCGATTTTGATTTCCTCAGCTCTTTGCGTTTTAAGAACTCAGCCATATCACCTTTTTGGATCCTGACGTCAGCTAGTTTTTTGTGTGCGCTCGTCGAGCTGTTCTTTCCAACAGCCAGTGAGACCTTGCCACTTCTGTTGGAAGGTGAGGACTTCACCGTTCCTAGCGAATTGCCCAAAGCGACAGGGTTGGTGAGCCGCGGCGGGTGAATGGCTTTAAGGGTAAACTTGGGCTCCTTGGGCGTTTTACCCTGAATAAACTTCAACTGCTTCATGTTTTCCTTAATAAAGTTCTTTTTGTGTTCTTTTTCTGTAAATAAAACAATTACCATTGTAAACAAATCCCAGAGAATATTGAACCGCGTATTAATAGCAACTAAATTTTACGGTGACACTCACTAGGTTCGGGGAAAATTCCCTTCAAAGTATACATTGTTACAGCACGTTAAAAACAGGCAAATAGATATAATAAACACTCATTATTTAGAGTTCATACTAAAGAGTACACTTTCTAACGAAGATAAACGTTCATTTTTTCCACTTTTATATAATCCAGAATGTAAATATGCAGAGATTTTTATGAAATTTGTATTCGATTTTTGTCACCTCTTTTATATTTTTCAAACAACTGTCAATAATCAACGGTTGGTTTTGGTCATGATGTTTCTGGCTGTTTAAAATTCAGATAAAAAAAAATTGTTTGAAAAAGTTTTTATCTATGGATTACACTTTTGGACAAAATAAATACTACAATTCAAATTGAAAGGGTACATTATGTAGTAGGTAACTACTTTTTGTTGTTATTTACACGTACCTAGGTATTCTATCACCTAGGTGAATAATCCCTTTCCCCCTATCTATGACTATGTCTACATGTGACTTATGAATGTCGGCTCATCAAGTTTCCATTTTGTTCAAGGTTATTCATTACTAGCTAGCATCATTATGAAATTTTGCATGCAAGTTTTCAGAGGTACAAGAAGGACACAGGGTACTTTTTATCCCAGAATTCCCGCGGGAACTCTGAAATTGCCGTGGGTAAAACTGCTGGGAACAGCTAGTAGGTATAGCATAAATATCAATAATTCTGTCTGAATCTAAGGATTTTGCGAAAACACGGATACTTAAATAGAGAATGGATACGATATTTCCAAATCATGCAACTATGATTGTTGTAGGTAGGTACTGCTATCCAAGTCTCGCGAACCGACTGCCGAGTGAGCGGAGCGAGCGTGCCGCGGCAGCTGTCGGCGATGCGTCAAAGATAGAATTATAAGTATGGGGAGTTAATAATTGACCATTTTTATCCAGCGCTTGTCTAATTATTATTAGTGTTTTCGCAAAATCACTAGAATTTTTGCGAAAATTCGGTTTATCAAATTGTCCTACGACCAAGGCCATAGCTAGGATTTTGTTAAAGGGGGGGCAGGCGTAGACAAACCAGAAATACATCTAAGGTAAATGTTGCATGAGCAATGGGACAGGTTAGGTACGTTAAAAATGAAAAAAAAAAACAAAATAATTCCATCAGTTCAGTAATATTTTACAAAAAAGTAGTCGACGAGGTTCTTCACAAAACCGTTTCAACACCTTTTACATTATGGTTTGTGAGCATTCCTGCATCTTCTGGCCCCCCATTTGCCCGTACCTCGCTACGCCCTTGCCTACGACCATCCTACGAAATATGTATTATAGTTAGGTTAGGTACCTATATACATTGGCGCGACTATTTATTTAGGTAGCCATTTTGTGTAGCTGCAAGTATATAGGTAGTCCTAGTCAAAATTATTTTTAGAATAATTTGAATTATGAATAGCATGCAAGAGATAGCGTGTCAAAAGAAATATTTAGATTGAGCCACAGATTGAGTTCGTTCCTTGTTGTAGGTTGTAACTGTTATGGACTCCTTTCTTGTGTGACATAAACCATAAACTGTCGTCTAGTGAAAAGAATATTATCTTGATTTATGTCAATAAATTGTTAATATGAAATACGTTTTATGAATTTTATTATTGGCGACGAGATGGACGCCGAACAATTTGCACTATTTTTAAGTGTCCAACAGACACAACAGGAACAAATAACAAAAATTTTGTCAATGTTGGTAACGCCAACGAGTTCCATCACGGAATCAACGACGACAACACAGGACGGCGTGACGAGCGCATCCACATCACAGCAACCATCAAACAAGATGAGTATTTTCAAAAATTTTAACTTGGACAAATTTAACCCTGATAGCTGTCGAGTAGAAGATTACATCGATTTTTTTGAAACGAAGTGCACAATACATAACATTAGCGACAATAACTTGAAGAGGGATTTACTGTTGAATTCTTTTACGCCATAGGGACAGTTGGGGAACAGTGGAACACGGGGCACTATGGAACAATGTCGATAAAAATAAGAATTTCAAAATAATTCGCGCGCTACCGCGTCGACCGATCGCAGCGCGTCCTGCGCCATACTAGGACTTAGTGAAATATGGCGGCATGACAATAATGGAACTATGAATAGAAAAATATTGGTTTTTATGTTCAAAAGTTGAGATTTCTTTTTATAGTACTTTCGTTTTTAGTAAAAAAGTTTAAACAATAAATAAGTGATATATTTTTTTATAAATCTTAATCATTTTGTCTATTTGAGACCGCTATGCGTTAAGTTCAAAACATAACCTAACTTTTTTAAAGACTTGTTTGAAATTTTGTACACGCTATGGGGCACTATGGAACGGGGCACAGTGGAACACTATTCCATTGAAATTTGCCGATTTGAAGCAATCCAAATTTTTCGTTGGTCAAATACTGTTTGATAAAGATGAGAACAACGAATTTGAGATAAATTATTTGCGACGAAGCGCAAAAGTTGACAATAGTTTCTATTTTCCGTTCGAACTGAACATTGCAATGGTTTCAGCTGAGGATATTGAACTAGTCTTGCCAAACCCGTCCTTATCTGGAAAAACTAAACGTCAAAAAAGCATCTACACGTTTCCTGACAAGGTATTAAAAAGATTTGATACCATTGGTTAATTTTTTGGTATGAATATAGGTCGTGTTCCAATGTGCCCCATACCCTGTTTCATTGTACCCCAGACCTGGGGCACAGTGGAACACAAGAAAGGGTTCACAAAATCAACGATAAATGGATTTAAATCTGATTATTGATCTCTGTTTTGCTGTGCAATTATTAAGTTAAGTTATATTGTTGATGTTTGTAAGCAAAAATTATATAAAGAACAAACAGAGATTTTTCTAAAAATAAAAATGATTTTTTCGTACCATTGTGCCCCAACTGTCCCTACATATTCAGAGAAGTAAAAGTAGGCTTAACACCTAAATTTGATTCGAGCACATACATAGACATAAGTAAGAAACTTTTAGACCTTTATCGCGTAAAAAGAACCAGATATCGAGCACTGACAGAGTTCTGGAGCTGCACGAGAGAGAAAAATGAATCAATGGAACATTACGCTAATCGACTAAAGGATTTGAGCAAAGATTGTGGATATGATCACAACTTATTAGAACGACAGCTACGAGATCGATTCGCAACGGGCCTGAATCATATTGAGTTAGAGACAGACTTGAAACAGAAATGGCCTGATCTAATGGAAATAAACGAAGGAATGACAAGTGAAGTTACATTTACACAGATTTTTGCTGTCGCTCAATCTCGTGAACAAGCCGAACATGATACACCGTCTACGAGCGTTAAGAGAATTAACAAAAATACACGCGCGTCTAATTCTCAATGTTACTCCGATGACAAGAATCATCGTGAATTACATTCAGATCAGTGCTACCGTTGTGGCAAGGATAAACATGATACTACGAACTGTCCTGCTAAAAATCATACTTGCAAAGAATGCAAAATAGATGGACACTTCGAAAGTTGCTGCATTAAAACAAGACGAGCACATCCAGCACAGATGATGTTTGGCCGACAACTGAACTGTCTTCTATCCAACATCAAGCCTGATAAACGGAGAAAATTGCAGTATCAACAAATTCAGGCCAATATTGAGTCGTCTGGTACACCTAACTACACACCAGGTGATCCTGTTTATGTTAGAACACGACAGGAAAAAACGTGGCAGACGGGGTCAGTGGCTGCACGCAAAGGCAGATATTCATATATTATCACAACACCAACAGGAAAAGAAATACGCCGGCATGCAGATCACATACGTCATAGGGCACTATCTCCGCGAACATCTATGAACACCATTCCGGAGAGTGGGACACCTGCAACAATATCTCCCACAACACCTGGGTCAACAACTGATTCTATCAGCACCCTAAAAGATCTGTCGCCACCATCCTCTTCTCCAAAGTCAAAGTCTCCCATTTCACCATTCCCGTCCCCTGGTCCCTCCGCTCAACCATCTCAATCCGCTGGTCCTTCCAACCAAGCGGCAGTGGCACCCACATCAGAGGCAGCTTCTACACCAACGCCGTTGCGCCGTAGCCAGCGAGTGACGAGACCGCCTCGACGTCTCATCACCGAAATATGAGGGGGGACGAATGTTATGGACTCCTTTCTTGTGTGACATAAACCATAAACTGTCGTCTAGTGAAAAGAATATTATCTTGATTTATGTCAATAAATTGTTAATATGAAATACGTTTTATGAATTTTATTAGTAACTTGTTTGAAAAAATCAGCATTGTAGGAAATGAGTTTCTCTAATAATGTGTTCAAATACAAATTATCGAGGAAAGGGCGGAAACTGCCGCCCTCTGACGAAAAAACCCTTATCGCTCTGCCGAAAGACGTGCCAGAACGTACTTGGTAAAATATCTTTCAGTCAGTTTAACAACGTAGTGATTATTAATTATCTTTGATTTTATTTGATTTTAACGGTTTACTTACGAGTATGTGAATCTCATATAGGACTTTTCGAAACAACCGATGTTTCATATGTAGACGACATGGTATCAACGGTTCATATTATCTATGGAATATACCTATTATGTTAGAAGTTCCATAACTAATCTCGAAATTCAAGCAAATGTAATCGAGAGGAACAGCTTCTATGTATGTAGCTGTAAGTAGGTATACCTAGTTAGCTTGGGCTGCGGCTGTGGTGCCCGAAAATATCAAGAAAAACAAATATGGGGGTCTCGACTCTTGGTACGGATCGCACCTACGGAATACTTCTTTGTACCATTAGGCGTCGAGACCTTTGGTCGATGGGGTCATGGTGCGTTACGCGATTTCGGGAGAAATGTTTAAAAGGTTAACCAGAAGTAACAGAAGACCGAAGAAAGCAGTTTCTTCGCCCAATGCAATACAACCTCAGTACTCAGTGCTGCAGGGGTCATTTTTAGATTAATTTATTTACAAAAGTTTTATTCTATTTTGTTTCGACTCTAGATGTAAGTAAGTAATTCTAACCAACAATAAATACTTATGTATCCACATTTTTGCAGGGCGGAAGTTTTTGAGAAGGAAGAGAACGATTTGTTGGTATTTGAGATAAGGGAGGAGATCCTGGAGGAATCCATCAGGATCGTGTACGAACGCTACATGGAGAGGCAGTCGCTGTTTTTCACGGTCAAATGTGCTGCAGACGCCTGGCTAAAGCTAATCGACTGGTATATTCTCTTAGAAGAATATGTTAGGACAGTAATAGTCGACGGTCGAAGGTATCCAGACTGAAAGCTCTTTCTGAATAGCTATATAGCTAGCCCATGCGGTTTAAGGAATTATGAGTTCCTTCAAAATCCTAGTTAAGGTTTTGGATTATTACGTCGCAATACGATTACATATTTACGAGTAGGAGTATGTCGTATTACGTAGTAACTGTGACCACATTCTAGACCACATTTAAAGTCGGTCTTACCAACCTATAACCTTTTAAGGCAATTCTACCGACATGACCCTGGGGAAGACCCTAGCGCGTTCCCTCCGTGCCACATTCCAAAACGCGTTGAGTCTTGGACGACGGATGACCTCCCCTCACCGTCTCCGAAAGATAGCTGGAGCCACAACCCAGTGGAAGTTGAAGAAGAGGTCGTAGAGGAAGAGCTGCGGAAATGGCCGAGCTCGTCTTCTATTGATGTTCCTGTGATTGAAGAAATTCCCGAGAAATATTGGTTGGTTCAAAGTTTCGAAATCCGCAGTGTGCAAAAAGTAAAACACATATTCTTGTTTGTCTCGAGAGCCTACCTATAACAATGTTATTATAACTTTGCACTGTAATATCATCCATTTTAAAAACGACGCACATTACAATGGACGAAATATCGATGTTACGTTGTGGTTACGGTGGTTATCGTATGGAAACTCGCGAGCGACTCATCCTGCAGAAAGTGCGGCGTAGAGGTGGAAACAATGGCACATCTTATGTGTGAGTGCGATGCCTTGGCTCGTAAACGTATGGACCTTCTGGGGACGGCTTACCCAGAACCAGAGGACTTTAGGCTCTTACCCCTCCACTGCACACTAGCCTTCCCCGCCGAGGTTTTCAGGGAGTAGACGGAGGAGCACAGGATGGGGATGGTACAAAAGATTCCAAGGGTCGAAGTACCGAGGCTTTACTTGTCCGTCCCATTGTCTTAAGATAAGATGGTTAAAATAAAAATGTTAAAAACATGATAGGCATAGGCACCAGAGAGATACCAGATTCACAAAACACCATGATAGATTTTACTAATCTGAAATACATTCCTGTCTCGTTTAATATTTTCGATCTTCTAGGTTTCCTGGTAAAATTCACCAATCAACGAAGTCGGAAGACGACTTGAGCCTGGTTAGTTATTTTGCGCAACATCGGTTAATTCCTTCATATGTATACTAGCTGTCCCGCGCGGTTTCACCCGCGATAACTTCGAAGTTCTCGCTCCCTTTTCATCCCCTTAGAGGTTGAATTTTCAAAAATCCTTTCTTATTCGATGCCTGCGTCATACAAAGAACACGCTCTCCAAGTTTCAGGTCTCTACGATCAGCGGTGTAGGCTGTGCGTTGATCCATCAGTCATTCAGGACAAAGCATTTTATATGTAGGTATAGATAAGAGCAACAAAAGCAGCTGTTCTGCGTAGATCATTTCAAAGTTTGACCTCCCCATCTATCTATAATATTTATGGACATACTAGCTGTTCCTTGCGGTTTCGCCCGCGTTAATTTCTTCTCCGTTCTTAGCCAACTTCTGCTCTCCATAAACCACTTACCAGTCAAATTTCAGCTTCATAGGGCAAGTAGTTTTTGAGATTTTGTAGTTAAGTTAGCGAAATTTCGCTGTTGCCAATTGAGGGAAAGCAAGCAAAATAACGTTTTTTTTTTATAAAGCGATCACCGGATGACGACTACCGTAAGAGGCCATTGATTGATCAGTCCGGCCTCAGCGGAGTGTGGGTGTGCAAGACCACGAGCAGTGAGTCTCTATCCTGGATCTCGAATAATGAGATGCTCAATGAAATAGAGGAAAACCTCCAGAAGATCACCGATTACGACACAGAGGAGGGATCACTCAAGGTATGATAGCTTAATAACCTGAAAATAAATAAATAAAAGTGGCCATTCACTTTGTAGAGAATATTTTTTCTGAGAAAGAAATGCTTTGTATAGCGATAATTCAAATGATTGAAGACTAGTTTAAATCTCCATCATATTGTATTGCATTTTTGCGACCCGTGAAACTGCCCCTCGGTTCGGGTGCTCCGGTAGCTCCTGCGGCTGTGGTTACGTCGAAGATTTGTTTCCTACCATCCAGGAGGTGAAGTCAAAGGTAAGCGGCTTGAAGGTGACGACTCCGGTGCACGGGCTGCTGCACGGCGCCGGGGACTCCACCGTGATGCCGCACAAGAAACGCACCGACAGCAAGAGCAAACAGTTCAGCAAGAGCAGGGTCCTGTCGAAGATGAGGTGCGCTTTCTAAAGGGGTCCCATCAAATAAATAGATATAGATAACTCTTTATTGAACACCACAAAAAGAAATAATAAAAAAAGTCAATTTTACTACAAAGTGCAACTGCAATAGGCGGTCTTATCTTAACTTTTCAATTATCATAATTATTAGGTACCTACTTATAGCAAATAAATTCCATTACAGCCGCGCTCGTCTCACCCCTCTGCAAGACTCGTACTACAGCATTATATCAGATTGTCGTTTGAGGAATCTAAGGTTAGTATTATCTGATTATATCACGCTATGATATGACGTGGCACAACGATACGAATAGGTAGGTGTTTAAATTTATTTTACTTCGAAACTGACTAGATGCATTAAATGCGAAAGTCCATAAGAGGAAAAAGAAGAAGTATTACCGTGATTTGTCACAGGGGCGTCGACTTTTGTTAACTTCCATCGCATCCTTGGCTCGAACAACAGATGTGATTCCATTTGAATCTCATAAAAGTATGGAATCCATGTTTTTCCAAACATTTAAATCCGCTCGACAACTTGTTACAATACACTTATGATGTTTTTCATGAATACATACATAAGCAAAAAGAGCAAAGTATGAGCATCTATTGAATTGATTGTATCGAAGGGTGTGGAAAAATATATATATGGATAACATTAGTTGTTTCCCGCGGGTTTGTCTGAGTGAATTTCCAGAATAAAAACCTTTATATTATCCAGAATATATTGTATCTGTCATTATCATCATCATCATACCAGCCGAAAGACATCCACTGCTGGACACAGGCCTCCCCAAGGATCGCCACAATGACAAGTCCAGCGCTTCCCGCATCCAATGGCGTCCCGCGACCTTTTTATCTGTTTTATATGTGCGTCATCTAAATCGGTTCAGCCGTAACTGATTAACAATCATCCATGCAAACATTTCAAGTATCTCATCTATATTGATATTATTAATTACATTAGATAGAAACCTTCTAATCCTAGGTCATTGAAAATATTTAAGAGAAATAAATCTGTTTGTAGTCTGTATACGTGCCTGTGTGCGCTTGTATCCGAAAAAAATTGTAATCTCAATAAATGACGGGGTATAAAAATCACAATTCCATTTAGTCCTTCAGTTAGACAGTAAAAAGCATTAAAGCATTAAAGTTTAGGGGTGGGAGTTCGTGACGTCACAACTCACAACTAAGTATAAATTGTACCTAGGCGTGACGTCACCCGGAATTTCAACTCAATGTAGAGCCGTCATTTTTTGATTACGTAAAAAAAAAAGAAAAATATGTGTCCAATATTTTCCCTTAATCTACAAGACGGACTAAAAATTAAAATTTAGTCATCTAACCCACTATTATCTCTGAAATCTGGCGAACAGGTATTACAATATATTCAATACATATATATTTATCTTACAGGGTCGACACTCAATATGAGCTTACCTCCGAGAAGCTGGAATCGGAAAACAACTTGAAAGTCAAGCTTGTGAAACGCTAAGTGGGCGATATAAATAAATTAATTATAGTACATCGATCCCGCAGGATTTCCGGGATAAAGTACCTTATGTAATTTTCTAAATAAATAAGGTGTGAAAAGCTAACAGACATGCAGAGGTACTTTAAAATTTATAAAATTAGTATTGATCAATATAATCTTCAGCTCGTTCGTTAAGTCGTCTCTGAATTAATTAATTATTCCCATACACTTCATACACGCACTTTTTTGGTGTTGTAAAATGTGCTGTTTAATTTTGTCCCAAACTTTATTTATTTTATTTTTTTATTTAATTCTTTATTGCACACAAGAGCACAATATTGCAACACTAGAAAATAAAATTATTATAGCAATGTAAGGATCTTGAGCGCATTTGTCCCGCGTAGCCTCGTAGCGCCGCGTCGTAGCTCGTAGCCTGAGCTACGAGAACGACAGTGCACAACATCCAAGCCCCTCTACGCGTGCGAGTAACAAAGCCAAGCTACCTACCAAACTACCTACCTTTGTATTTCCCGTGGATTCATTTAGGTATTCTGGCGGGAACTTTTCGTTCCAGGATAAAAAGTCTCTTGTATGTCACTTGAGGACACTCGAGGAAAGATTTTTAACCACGCGACTTCCCAAAAAGGTAGAGGTTCTCAATTCGATGCGTGTTTTTTTTTATTTTAGGATCGGTTCAGTAACTCCGATAGGTTATTTCCTACAGCCAAACTTGAAAAAAATGTTACTTCTTTATGATATTAGTGTATTAATTAAAAAACAACTACTTTTATAAGAGCTCAATTTTGTGCAAGTCATATTAGAATACTTATCTCTTTAAGGTTTGGTTCAAATACGATATTCTAATTTTTAGGGTCCCGTGGACCAATGACCGTATGTTTTTTAATGTAATTTAGACTTAGTTTATATAGTATAACGAGTTTGAATCTAAAGAGAAATCGTGTATTTATGATTACCAAAAAGATCTTTGTTAGAATGAACCTCTTATTTGATAGTTGGTTATTTATAAGTACGTTTTGTGTTTTTAACGTAGATTATCTATATCTGTGTAGTTACTTTATAACTTAGAATAAAGAGTTTTAACGTTATTAATAAAAATAACAGAAAAAATTTATGACAATAATTTATTTCTAACAATGTTCTGTTTTATGCTAGGCTAATTTCTACGACATAAAAAGATCACTAAAATAATAATATTTATTTTCTCCACCTTGCTTTCAAAATGTCAAAATATTATTTTTCTTTTGATCGCGTCTTTAAAAAAAAATAGGTACATAGGTAGCATTTACAAAACTGTTTAAATATAGAAGTTCATGAAATATTTTTGACCTTTGACCGATTCAGTTCTGGCAAACGGTTGCACTATTTCGGAAGGATTTTACCAAGACAAAACCACGAAATGTCGTAACTAGTTTTCTTTTGGTTAATTTAGTTAATGTCAACCATCATTATCTTTCAAAGAAAAGTTTAATCGATATCGTCTTATTAAACGAGCTCCATACGAAATGTGTTTATTGTAATCAATATTTAATTGTTGTTCTGTTTTGTTAATTTCGTTCCGAAATCGACTATATCATTTCCTTTTCACGGTCAGTCCAGGCGGCGAGTCCACTTTCTCCGAAAGTATTTCGTACTGCGTTTCCAACCTGTAAATGCGCACAATCAGAATTAGTTATAACTAAGTGGCTAAATACTCATTATCTATAGATTACTTGATTTTTAAGTTTTCGCAATTTTTTAATGCAAAATTTAATAAATCCAAGAGTTTAACGATCCAGATAGATTCAATTAAAGTTACAGAAGTCCTTTTAATGTCCTTCTGGGGAAGATAACCATCTTTCTATCTCACTTCCCACTGGTCATTTTTAGTAACGATAGCAGATAGCTTTTCCTGGCGGAGTCTCCAAATTTGATTGTAAAATGTCCTACATATATGGAATACATTTCACCCACTACATCGAAGAGTTCCCGATGGAAGGTCATAAATGGGTAAATTTATACTTATAATAAAACTGTAGAGAGGTCAATTCTGTACATTGAATATACATCTATTAAAAATTCATATTGGAGGATGAATGGTGATCGATACTGATGCCAAAAATGCAATCAATAATTTTTTTGTTTGTCTGTATCTGCACGCATGGGTCAAAAACTACTGAAGGGATTTTAACCAAACTTGGTACGATTATAGTCCATTCTCCTGGGCAGGTTATAGGCTTTATAACATAACGCTAAGACACATAGGGGCTGAGCAGTGACGATAAATTTGAAGCAAGTCGGATAAAAATGCGCTTTCGAGCTCTTATCCTCGCATACGTTTACTCAATCACGCAAAAACGGCTGAACGGATTTGGATGAAATTTGGCATGCACGTTGTCAAGGGTACAGAGAAGGACATAGGGTACTTTTTATCCCGGAATTCCCCCGGAAACTCCGAAATTACCGAGGATGAAACCGTGGGGCACAGCTAGTACTGTAAATAAAATTCAAGTGGGATTATCCAAGGTTTGTACCTACTCCACGAGTAAGCAACAGCTTACCCGTGTATACCTCGCATACTAGAGTATGCGAGGTGCTAGAATAGAAAAATCATCACTCTATTCTAAATTATACGGCGCATACACAATAATATGCAGGTACCTACACATTTTTTCAGATGTATTTATGTGCATAACATTATGTAAAGTGGGCGATAAGTTACCTATTGCACATCCATAGCGATTTGCAAGTCACCTTAAAGTTTTGTTGGTCGATGAACCCAAAACTTATAGATAGGTACACTAGTTTTATCACGTTGCTGAAGCTTTAAAAAAAAACCATTGCCTTGATTCGTATTTTATTTAAAACTTTTCCATGCCGGAACACCTATTATAAGTTTATACACACACACACACACACGTACCTATACTATGTAGTACCAAGGATACATAATGAGGTCAGGTAGTCAGTGGATAATGCCCAAGCAAAAAATATTAAAAAAATTAAAGTAGGTACACCCGGAGCTGGACACAAAAGTTTCAAACGTGTCGTCTCCGTTGAGAAACATTAAATGTACCCTAATTATCATGCCCTTTGGGTAAACACGGAAAAGTAATCATTCTAATACAATGTAATAGGCTTAATCCAATAAAACATACATTTGCCATCCCCTTCCGCACCCCTCTTCACGGCCCTGAGACGTGCAATCCTCTGCGTTCATAAAAAAACAGTGTCACCATTTATTCCCTACTTTTTGTTTCACCATTGTGTTTTTTACAAATCGAAAAATTGTCCCAGCAACACCTACAGTTCTTATTGCACAGAGAATAAAGTCGATATTTGCTTTTCGGGAGAAGAAATTGGGTTTTCCATCTACTGTGTGAGATTGTAGCGCGAACAATTGTTTGCCACTGGGCGTTAAATATGTTGACATGTTTTTCGCTGTAGATTAAGTCCGATGATATTTTGCTGACAAACATTTGGTGGAAGCAATTTATATATAGAGCATAACAATACTGAAAGTGTTATTTTATTTTAAGATAAGGAAAAAGGCAAAGTTGGCATTAAACTGCTCGCTCATGTTCAATTACTATATTCACTTTTGAGTGAAACTCAAGAATTTTTCTAGAGAGGTGATGAACGTAAAGTTTCTTTGAGTCAAGAGATGCAGCGGTGTAGTAAATTGAGGCCGTAATTCTGAACAAATTTTGGTAACTACTAAAAGTTGTACGAAAGATGAGCGAGTATACCTTTTAAATTTTATTCTGGCAAAGTAAGGTACTTCGGCATAGGTTACTTTTTACTTTTTAAAATATTGTAAAGTGTAATGAGCGCTCAACTGAAAGAATTTTTTTTTAAGAAAAAACCCACCACTCGATATGAATGCAAAAGAAATTTACAAATCTTTCAGGTGATGTTTTCATTACAATTTTTTTCCCATCGCATAATATATTTTGAACCACTGAATTGTATAATGGTAATAAAATTATACAGGTCACGTCGGGAATCGTACCCGCTGTCCCGGGTTGAAAGGACAGTCACCCGTGCACCCTGTGGCATCGACTTCATGACAAACTAGGTGTAGCCCGCAGGTTCACCCGCGTGAATTTCGTCCATTTGGGATTTACTCAGGCACTCTTATACTCGGATAAAAAGTATCCTGTACATAGTGATATAAAAACTAATGCGGATGTTGACAACTTTTGAAAATCAAAATTTTAATTAGTCCGTCTTTTAGAAAATTAAAAATCATTAGACACGTATTTTTTTATTTTTCAAATAAATGAAAATACACAGAGATAAAGCGCATTAAAGTTTAGGGTGGGGGCTCGTGACGTCACTTACCGCTACAAGCCGCCATACAAACTGCACTAGTTAGTGACTTCAGGCGAAATTTCAACTCAATGTATCGCCGTTATTTTTTGATATACGTAAAAAAGAAAAAATACGTGTCCAATATTTTTTATTAATCTACACGACGGACTAAAAAAAATATTAGTCAAATAGCCTATTTTACCCACCCAGTTTAATTCCTCGTAGTGTCTGCGTGATAGTGCACAAACAGATAGACAATTCTAATATTTTGACCTATACTTATTACGTCAGCACAACGTGATGATAATAATTTAAAGAAAAACAGCATTAGATCTCGTCCCAAAGTGACGATCTACGTCATTATATACCACTAGCTGCACCCCGCGGTTTCACCCGCGTGAGTTTCGGAATTCCCGCAGGAAGTCCAAAGTAGCCTAATCTACTCCTTATAACATCAGCTAATTAGCAGTTAAAGTCCCGTCAAAATCGGTCTAACCGTTTCGGACACAACCCGCGTTAGCTTCGTAATTCCCGCAGGTATACTCCCAAAATTCTTTCATATTATTTTCCTTACAATAACAAATATGCCGTGACCAAGGGAAATAGGGATTCATTTTTTATATACTTACTAGCTGTCCCCCGCGATTTCATCCGCGGTAATTTCGGAGTTCCCGCGGAGGTTGCGGGAAAAAAGTACTCTATGTCCTTCAGTTCCCGAGGGAATTCCGGGATAAAAACTATCCTATCTTTTAAGTTGGACCAAATTATAAACGGTTGCAAAATTTTATCATAATCCGTTCAGTAGTTTCGGAGTCCATCGCGGACAAACAACGTGACACGTGATTTATATATATTAGACTAGCTGTCCCCCGCGATTTCATCCGCGGTAATTTCGGAGTCGGAGTTCCCGCGGGAATTCCGGGATAAAAACTATCCTATCTTTTAAGTTGGACCATTTTATGAATGGTTGAAAAATTTTATCAAAATCCGTTCAGTAGTTTCGGAGTCCATCGCGGACAAACAACGTGACACGTGATTTATATATATTAGATATAGATATAGATAAACCATATGTGATTAGGCTGCAAAAGGAACGTGGCCAGTGAATGTCTTGCTTATAGGCAGTTTTAGAATAGAAAAAAAGATGAATTTAAAATAACGACCACAAAATAGAATTAGCAATTAGTACAGAAATTCAAAGCACAAAAGCAAAAGGGGCATGCGGTTGCCTCTTTAGACGTAGGTATACGACGCAATCAGCCTTTTGCGCCTGACTTTGAATTACTTCAGTCTGCTAGCGCTCACTCACTTTCGATCTATACCTATTAATTCGATGTGTATCGCATTGACGACTTGAGATCCAAACAGGGTATTTTCCCATTGACCCAAATAGCATATTCTGTACACGCACCGGACTAGATTCGTTGTCAACAAAGTAGGTAAGTCCATTGAAAAGGCATCCCCTCTCGATATCAGCGGCCCATTGACAACGAACGCGTCTAATCAAAAAGCTCGCTCAATGAGAACCCGACGACCCTTCCTCACCCGGCTCCAAATGAAAATGGAGCGAAACCAACCTCTCCACGTCTGCCATCGCAAAATCTGCTATTCCTTCGTCAACTTCAAAGCGATAAGAGTCATTTTCGAATGCGCCAATAGTAATGTGTTTTTCCCAGTATATTTTACACGTGTCTTCGCGGATTGTATGGCTTTGTGTTATGCATTCGAAATGTAAATGACAGCCTTTGTGTGGCCGCCCATTATTTTGTAAGGATCAAATGATTGTTTATACCCAATTTGGGGTGATTTGATTTTTTACCCATAAAATATCTCTCGTGTTTTTTTATCAGCTACGTATTTGTAATGCATGTAATAGAAATCTTTCTTCATATTGATCTTGAAAGAAAGAGATGAGGATATAAAAAAGGGTCATTTTTGTATAACGATTATTATCTGTCTGTTTGTAAAAACTACTCGACGTAACTCTATACGGTTTTCGCAGTTGTCTCCTTTAAATTCTTTTTTCAAACGCATTATGTTTCATCGCAATTGGTTCCCGGCAAAGGTGTTATGAGTGTGACAGTTTGAATCTTAAGCCTACATTTTTTTTGTCCTTTCGCATAATTGTTTGTCTGGAAGAGATCGTAAATATGCGATAAGACCGCCATTTGATTTCTCCTTTTCTTTAGGTACTGTAATATTATTATTTTATGTGCAATAAAGGATTAAATAAATAAGTAAATAAAATACCACGGTAGGTACCGGCGCACTTTCCAACATCACGCAGGCGAAACCACGGGTAAAAGATATAGTGATTGATGAAATAAAGAAATGAGATTTACAAAAACACTTGTGAATGTGAACTATAAAGTATTCCCATAACCGATGTTAAATATTGAACCTGAAGTTCAGTGGGGGGCGAACGATGACCTCGCCACACCTGGGCTACTCACCCTGAGAAATAGGGTTGCCACTCGTATCTACAGCAAATATATTACCAGTTTTAATCTATAAATATAATGCGTGTTAATATTTTATTTATTTATTAGATTCTCCAACAATGAGTACCTACAATGCTTATTAAATAAATTCATGCACAGTCAGTGGGCCACATGACAAGTATACCACCTTGTAAAATTTATACTGTTTGTAAAACGTCTTTATGACGTGGTATACTTGTCTATGTGGCCCACTGTACATAATAATATGCTTATTGCCTCATTAATTACTGAAGAACACAACTTGCACCAAAAACACAATAAAATAAGTAAGAGGCAACATTCAAATTTTTTTAAGCATAGGTACGTATATTGAAAATGATGTGATGATGTGATGATGTGATGAACCTACCTAGTTACCTACGTGCAAAATACTAATCATTTTTTAAGAATCTGGCAATAAATATAATTATTTAGTTTCACGTCGCGATGCAAATCGACATAATAGGCAGTTTCATTGTATTGGGTAAAATTAGCATTTACATAACCTGCAGTAAAAAACTTAAATCTGAAATATTAAAATTTTTTAAGGAATATGTTTTTTTTACCACACATACAAATATAGGAATGGGGATGTGGACTATCAAATGAAAATCAAAATTCTAATTAGTCCGTCAGTTAGAAAATAAAAAAACAATAGACACGTATTTTTTGCTTTTTCAAATAAATTAAAATATACAGAGATAAAGCGCATTAAAGTTTAGGGTTAGGGGGTCGTGACGTCACTAACTGCTAAAACCGCCATACAGACTGTCAGAATAGTGACGTCACGCGAAATTTCAATTCAATATATCGCCGTTATTTTTTGTTTAAGTAAAAAAAGAAAAAAAGACGGACTAAAAAATAAAAGTTATTCAACATGCCTATGATGTGGGCTAAGTAAAATAAAATGTTCTGTATTATGTACACATAGAATTATTATAGAATGAAAATCCTATATTGTTATACTTCCGATTGAACATAATGATTTGAAATAACTTTTTTATTCAAAAAACTCTTGTAAAAATCCCTACCAATATTATAAATGCAATAGTTACTCTGTCTGTCTGTTACGCTTTCAACCGACCATCATGAAATTTTGCATACACATTTTCAGAGGTACACAGAAGAACATGGGTACTTTTTGTCGCGGAATTCTCGCCAGAACTCTGATATTAACGCGGGTAAAACCGCGGGGAACAGCTTACAATAAATAAATGAGCTTCAATAATATTAACAACCCTAGTAGAGCTACACGCTCCACAGAAATATGTCCGTAATGTAACATTAATGTAAATATTATAAACAAATTGAATTCATGACTTATACATAACAACGCGTCCCTTCGCTATGCGTACACTCGTACGTACTTGCCTCCCTCTACGATTTCATCTCCGATTTGAGGCGAATAATTTGAATGGGATCAATGTCTTATGAGGTTATCTTCGTGAAAAAAAAATAGGCTTCAAAAGGCTCAGAAATACTATATAATATGTAAAGAGTGTGTATTCGAACATACGTATTTTAGTTGAGCGCCTAGTTAAAAAACACGATTACCATAAATCTAGATAGGAACAAAAACAGCTGAAGTAGATATGTTGCTATTTAACCTAAAGTACCTACCTATGTGATACATCTTGCTCTCTCCGAATTTGAATTGTTTTGTGCTGTGCCCTATAAACAGGGTCCATAAAGAACTGTTTACTAACTACCTCAACACCTTATGTTACTTAATGGATGTGCAATCAATAAATAAATAAATAACCTCTGTTTAACTGAGAACTCTTGTAACTTATAAATATCTAGTGATTTCAGCCAGAATTTCACAATCAGAATGTTTGTTTTTATGCTATTCTCGTTTTATTTAGATATCTATCAATCATTGTCTTTTCTTCATTTAATTTGCAATTTGTAACAATAAAAAAAAACATTAAAAACAGAAGTAGGGACTGCATACTTCTTTTTTACCAATACCTATTATGCCAGATGACTACTAATATGTGGACTTAATTATCAACCCATTTATTGTAAGCTTTCAATATAAAAAACAAAAAATATTATCTTTTTCGCCATAATATGTAGCCCCTTAAAAAAGAGAATCGGTCTGGGGTCAATGTACCGCGGCCTCGGTACAAAAGAAATATATTGTACAATTCCTACAATAAACTGTCAATAACAAGTCCTTTGCTGTTTTCAAGCACCCATTCTATTATATTGTAGTTGCGTACACGTGCTCCCATTCCCATAGACTATTCATGCTATAGAGTAACCAGTAACCAGTAACCAGTAAGGGTAACCGTATAAGACGGTAAGACCCCAACTCAACGTTTGTAGACATTCAAATTTTAATGTTATTTCAATGGGCTTTTGTACGATTAAATAACTATAGCGTCAAGTACAACCCAACACTCCAATTATTCTAAGCTTTAACACAAAGACATAGTAGGTACCTCAGATTGCGCAAGCGACAGTCGGAGATGATGCTGATTCGAGAGTCGTCCAGCGGTGGAAGGATATTCTTAGATCTTCCTTGTACGCTGGAACATTTTTTAATAATAATAAACTGTATCACTAAATCTATAGCGTTCTTAATTTTTATTCAAATACTCGAACATAATATCTGCTAATTAATGAAACTAGTTTCTTTCTTCTACGCAAGCAGCCAGTCATAATACGAGCTCACAACAAAAAGATTACGCGCTCTCTATGTAGAGACTCTATGAGAGGCTAGACTGGTTAGCATAGACCAAGCATCGCGGGTGCAATCCTTGCATTAGATGCAATAATTTGATGAACATCTGTGTTTAACTCTAGTCTAGATAATTAGAAACTATGTACCTATCATATATCTATATATCTCCACTGGCGTATAGCTAAGTTATCTTATATGGTATGCATTATCAACATACATCATTACGGATAGAACGTTGACTTTTCAGTTTTGAACCTTTTCTATGAACTGATTAGCTCTTCATCAAAGCAATATTACTAGGTATTTGAAACTAAATCTATGTATGTTATCTCTCTGACCCAAACCTCTTTCTGTTGATAAAAATGTTCTGTTTATAAGACTGATTATTTATTATTAAACTAGCTGTGCCCCGCGGTTTCACCCGCGGTAATTTCGGATTTCCCGCGGGAATTCCGCGATAAAAAGTACTCTATGTCCTTCTCTGTTCCCCCGACAACCTGCATGCCAAATTTCATCCAAATCCGTTCAGCCGTTTTTGCGTGATTGAGTAACAAACATCCAAACATCTAAACATCCAAACATCCACACTTTCACATTTATAATATTAGTAGGAAGTAGGATTGTACCTTGGTCAAGTAATATAAGTTTATGCAACGCTATACAATGAAATACTTTTCTATAAGGTGTGAAAATAAGGGGGTTGACACTTGACAGTAGGTAGAGCAGTGAGCTCGTGCACTCGCTACGACTACCAAGAGCTAGAGTTGTCTTATCAATTCGAACTGAATCAAATATCTCCATACCTTCCCTTACTAAACACCTTGCTTCTGCTGAAAACTTTACTCTTCCGCTTGGGACGTAATCGGTCCACCATGGAATCACCAGCTCCATGCATAGATCCGTCCACTGGAGTCGTAATCTTTATCTCCGTGAATGAAGTCTCCTGGACAAAACATAATAATAAACAAGCTGATCCTTCCACCAGTTTTAACCACGTCGACTTCAGTATTCCCACAGGAACCCTTATTTCAGGATAAAATATATCATGCCTATAAGACCTAAATTACTCGTAGATACACCAAGTAGCTGTTCTATCCGCGGCTTGACACAATACATTTATCTAATCCTCTATTCTTTATGTTATTTAAAACGATCTGCATCAATGTGTATTTTCCACATAAGAGACTGATAACTAAAATATAAAATGCTTGATACCCTTGATGTCTCTTCATTACTATAATCCGTGACCTTCTGTACTACTTCGCTCTCTGTGGCCTGCACGTTGTCCTCTGAACTTGGTGACGATACACTGGAACTAGAAGTGCTGTTCTCCCTTAGTGTCACCCACACTCCGCTCACCAAAGGGGCCAAGAGTGGCTTCTTTTGTCCACCCTGCAAACAAACCACAGTCGAGGGGACCTATATATCTTGTATACGCTTCGTATATACCTCTATGAATCTCGAGTGTGTTATATAGTGAACTATATGCGCATTCTCATCTAGAAATTAAAAACAACTCACGAAATTTGTAGTATCATCTCCTTCATCCAACAGCTTAACTTTTCCGGGGAACCTATTCAAACAACAGCGTTCAGACAAAGGGATTAGCCAATACGCCATCAATAAAAAATTATAGTATTAAATGAGAAATGTACCAATATTCGGATGGTATCTCATCAATCACAGGGTATTCTAAAGATGTCGAACTGCAAGACTTTTGAAGATTATCGTCTGGCATTTCTTCCATCAGTTTCACCTCCCCTTTGCTCCAAGTATCCTTAGGCGAGGTCTGCGGCATCTTATCTGGTACCCAGGACTCCTCACGATTTGGAATGTAGCACAAAGGATACGCGCTGCTATCTTCACCAGGGTCATGCCGGTAGAAGAACCTGTAGGTAAATAAAATACGACCTTCAGCCTTGACGATGCGTCTACAAAAGATATTCAGTGTATCACTCGATAGGCTTCTTCAACTCTGAAGAGGCCAGGAGCCATATCTATCCTTTACTAACGATGCCTCAAGATTCCCTTTAAGAACATGGTCAAATCTTATTTAAGCTCTGTCGAACGTTAGTAGCAAGCCTGGTTTGGGGCTAGATAAGACATTGATGTAGGCTGTGTCATAAATTTTATACCTATTTATAAATCAGTTAAGTTCAGCTCACCAATCAATAAGCTTCAGCCACGCGAGCCCTGCGCAGTGTGCTGTGAAGCGTGCGTTTTGTTTCTCCATGTAGTGCTCGTAGCCGATCTTCAGAGCTTCTTCCAGCATCTCTTCACGTAAGTCAAAGATCATCAGATCGGTCTCCTCCTTTTGTAAAATCTCTGCCCTGGTAACCATGTTTAGCACTCGTGAATAATTGGAATATCTGCTTGAAAATATTCAGATTATGAACTGGAAGTGGAAATTGAAATCTGCCAGTTCCGTTCTATCTATAAGGAAAATATTATAAGCTTCAACCAAAGACATCTAAAAATGGACAAGGTGCAGTCCAATATCCGTAAATTATATTTATTTTCCCGATTGCTTGGAGTATCACCCTTTTATTCTCACAAATAAATCAGCTTGAATAGGTAAATTAAAATTTTTCATATAGCTGTTTATATGGTACGCGTTGTATCGATTTCAATCTTTTCTAGCAGTATTATTATAAACTGCTTCAAGACTTCTTTTAATACTTATAACAATGATGAATGTTATTGACTTATAATATCATAGCTTTAAGCACTAACCAAACCCTTTCAGGCACATCTTTGGGCAACGCGACCAAGATGCGCTGGTCATCGGATACTTGCAGCTTCCGTCCCCTCCTCGATATCTGATACTTGCTCATGTCCATCGTTCGTGCTTTTGCTCATATAAACAATAGACAGCTAAAAATAATGTTTACATTATGCAATTACTAAACTTATCAATAAAAATCACTCCAAATCAAAAAGCCTCCTTCAAAATATTGTGTAAATCGTATTCAAAATCCTAAATCGTTCGACGCATTATACATCTGTAATTAAATTTCTTGTATCCAGGGCATGCAGTGATTATATTCCCTTTGTTATAAACGTCATGAATGAAGTTGACGTATTCCTATTTATATTTTCTTTTTAAAAGAGTTTGTGGCGACCTCTACGCCACCAGTTACGAACTAGAACGAAGCGACGTATACTAACTACGTGAATCGCGCTAACGAAGTTTTCACATATACGCTGCATATTATATACGACCTCCGACGATCTACAGTCGGAGCCGCGGTTCCCCGGGCATACCACGTCGCCCGGCGGGAAGCTTCCCCTTTGGTGGCGGTTGACTGTTGAGCCATATCATCATCCCGCTCCCGCTACAAGTTTGTTATAATTTGATAGTGGTCATCATGACGCTTCCCATTCCTAAAGTCTTGGTTGCATTTTTAGGGTCAGCAGTTTAAATCATATACCTATCGTTTGTCACTAGCTATTACCACCCTGCGGTTTCGTTCATAAAGCATTATTTGCAATTTAGTGGTTGAACGAGTAAAATACTGAAAAAAATTAATATAATAGAATACCGATTTCTATGACTCTAACTTCCAATGTAAAAGTACTTCTTTACAAATTTCCACTCCATCAGGGAAATACAAATTATAAATTCCCACGAATCCGTCCCTTTCTCCGAGCTTGACTACATTATAAAAGGAAGTCTCGTGTCTGCTTTCGTAGAGTAGAATCCGCAATTCTGTAGGTACATTGAATATTTTTACCAAAAATTGACAGGAGGCGATAAAAGAAGAGTAACCAACCACAAAAAAAGTTTTTAAAATTCTTTTCTGTCTGTCCGTTCGCGATAATCTCCAAATCTACTGAACGGATTGTTATGCGGTTTTCATAGGTAGGTTAAGCTTAACCTGGAGCTACATATAGGCTTTGTTTCATTTAAATCGGATGACGGGAAAAAGTTGTTACATAAAAACCTTTCACGCAGGTGAAACCGCGGGGCACAGCTAGTAAGTAAATAAATATGTACGTATAACCTTTGTTCAGTCTACACGTTTTTTTTCTCTCACATAACCAATTTCAATTTAGTTCCAACTCGGTCAGAAGACAGGATAAAATTTTACTTAAATTCACAAAACGATTACATCACGATCTGCCCGTTAAGTTACTGATACATTACTTATTTGGTAGATGTTATCCTCATGACTTATTGGGTGAACTGTTTTATGATACCTTCATGAGTGTACCACGCGCGCCATACTCCGGCAATTTGGCTCCGAACATTACCTAACTTATATACAAAATGTAGGCACAAAGAGCAATTACAACGGCGTGCAATTACGAAGCGGGCCCAGAGGTTGGCGCTCATATTTTCTATTTATGAATGGAAATTCACGACTTAGTGCGTGCTTTAAACGGGACGCCCGGGCTTTAATTATATTTTCCCGGGGACACCTTTTAATGCCATAATGTCGGTGATGCGCTGCCCAAAATTAGATTTTGGTGATATTAAATGTTATTTATCGTAACAAGCCCTCTCCTTTTTCATTTGTTCGTTATCATATTTAACGACGCCATGTTTTCTTTTTCATGTCGAATATCAGATTTTTGTATTTATCTAATGTTATTTGGTTGTTTTTAATGCAAACTGCCACTTTTTTGTGACACAGGACAAACTACGTTGATCAAATGTTTAAATTTTGTTTGGCTCAACTACTCAATATTTCATTATTATTATTATTATTATACTAGTAGTTCCCCGCGGTTTCACCCCCGTAAAGAGACTAACGCACGGCTATTGATTTTAATATACACAGAAAATACTATATTATACTATACTAGCCGTGCCCCGCGGGTTCACCCGCGTAAGTTTCGGAATTGCCGCAGGAACTCCCTTTAGGGGGATGAAAAATAGATGTCCGATTCTCAGACATACTGAATATGCATACAAAATTTCATAAAAATCGGTCAAGCCGTTTCGGAGGAGTATGAGAACGAACATTGTGATACGAGAAATAATTTTCTTTTTTTTACAATATTAAAAGACTGAAACATGTAACAACAAAGCCGAAGGCGGTTATCGAGTGAAATTTATGAATTTAGAGTATAAATAATATGGAAAGAAAAAAGAGAAAAGGTTTTTGGATCGTTCTTAAAAAAAAAATGGTTTTTCATAGCATCGGAAATTGTCCTTATCCTTTGACCGACAAAGGGAATATATTAACTCGGGGCCCTTTTTATCCGGGAAGCCTTTCGGACCTTTTATCAATCTTAAACAGCTCCCTTCACCCTCCGAGTGCCGTAACGAGGCGCACTTGTCGTGTTCCCCTGAAAATACCTTGATCTCGTAGATTGCTATTAGATACACTTGTATAGAAACGGTACATGAAACTTTACTTACCTGAATTCATTCATGCGGGTGGGTCAGAAAATCGGGACTTATAGATATGAAATTTACTTATGACTAGCTGTGCCCCGCGGTTTCACCAGCGTGAGTTTCGTAATTCCCGCAAGAACAATTTTTTAACCGACTTTCAAAAAGGAGGAGGTTCTGCATTCGGCTATATGTATGTTTTTTTATTTTTTTTTATGTATGTTCACCGATTACTCGAAGATTTGAACCGATTTGGAAAATTCTTTTTTCGTTTGATAGGGTATACTCCCAAGCTGGTCCCATTGCCACCTAGTCGGGATCTGATTATGGAATCTTGGAGAAATCGAGGGAACTCTTTGAAAATCGGACATAGATAAGCAATAGTGTGTTAACCCACACTGGAGAAATTTTGAGTAAATCGTGTCTTAAATGTATAGCGAAATTTGGTGTCAAAATTTTTTATGTTAAATATTTGGCTACATATTTAAGCAACGTAATAAGGTGAACACATAATTAAAAAACGTTCCCTAACTCTCAATAAATCGTTCTGAATCAAAAACTTAATTTTGTGGGTTAACATGTTATTGCTTATCTGCGGCCAATTATAGGCACACCTATAGCGATTTGGGTATTTTTTATAGTGAATAGTTTATTTGCGTTTTGTTGGTGCATATAGTGGTTGCTGTGCAGTAGCGATGTTTCGCATCATCATGATGGTGAATATTTTTGCTTTTTACTTTCATATTTTAGTTTAAAAGTTCTTATTAAAATATCTAGTCTACAATATAATGTGGGTTTTTCCCGTTTTTCCACATAATATACCTAACCCTGATCCCATTTGGCACACGAGCGCTACAACAGTGACACGCCCGTGCCAGTTCGGTGTGACCACGTGATGTCATCAGTACGGAGTATTCGGACTCTTTGTACCACCCTTCGATACAGTGACCACCCTTTCAACGATAGTTCCGGAATTTTGAAGTGTCACTTCTTTGGGCACGCCAGGAAGAAACTTCGTTACAGGTTTACGGAAAGTCATTTAATTAGTTAAGTCATTTAATTGGTTTTGTTGTTAACTTGTATATTTTAGAATTAAATCTTAATTTTTTATTTAATACATTTGTTATTACAATCATGCACGTTAAAACAAAGCCAAAAGTGAATATCTTTAGATAGGTCCCTACTAACGTACCTAACACTAATTACAGAAAATCACATTTGCAACAAAAGATAAAACCAACTCCAACCAAATTTACCTATATTGGACAACCTTGGAACATAGTATTATAGAACTTATCCTTACTATATAATAAATGCGAAAGTAACTCTGTCTGTCTGTCACGCTTTCCCGCCTTAACGGCTCTACCGATCGTCATAAAATTTTGTAAACACGTTGTCAGAGATACAGAGAAGAACATAAGGTACTTTTTATACCGGCATTCCCGCAGGATCTCCGAAATTTCCGCGAGTGAAACTGCTTAGAACGGCTAGTATTTTACGTATACTCATATATGGACACAGATAAGCAATAACATGTTAACCCACAAAATTAAGTTATTGATTCAGAACGACTTATTGAGAGTCAGGGAACGTTTTTTAATTGTGTGTTTACCTATTACATTGCTTAAATATGTAACTAAATATTGAATATAAAAAATGTTGACACAAAATGGCGTTCCTACTTTTAAAACACGATTTACTCAAAATTTCTCCAGTGTGGGTTAACAGACTATTGCTTATCTATGTCCATATATTAGAACCTTACCGAGTGACTCATTATCATAATAAAACAATCATGAACTTCGATGTAGCAGCTTCTGAAGAAATGGTCGACATCCAATGGGCATGCTTTAATCAAAGTGGGCATGTTGACTAATTTTTATTTTTTAGTCCGTCTTGTAGATTATTAAAAAATATTGGACACGTATTTTTTCTTTTTTTACGTAATCAAAAAAATAACGGCGATATATTGAGTTGAAATTTCGCGTGACGTCACTATTCTGACAGTTTGTATGGCTGTTTTGCGGTTAGTGACGTCACGACCTCCTCATCCTAAACTTTAATGCGCTTTATCTCTGTATATTTTAATTTATTTAAAAAAGCAAAAAATACGTGTCTATTGTTTTTTTATTTTCTAACTGGCGGACTAATTAGAATTTTGATTTTCAAAAGTAGTCAACATCCCTATTATACCAGAGAAATAATAACTGCACATAGGAATATTTATAATAAGTTTCCAAACAATGTAGTGAACTTATCAATTAATTTTAAGACCTTTATTATAAACACAAATTATGCGATAAAGCATATTATAGAGTAGCAGATTATTTAATTGATGCAAACGTTTGGAAATGAATTCTTTTATTAAATTTTATTTTTTTAATTGTGTAATCCTGTTTTAGGTATTGTACTGTATGTTTCAGGCTAAAAATTGCTGATTCCGTCGAGACACCAGCCCGAAAGCCAAATTGTGCATCATCAATTTTAATTTCACTCACCAGTGCAGCTATGTTTTCTACTATACATCAGTTGGTAGTGCGATTCTTCGAGGGCATTCCATACAAATGTGTAATAAACGAAATAGTGTGGTGACATTACAATTTACACGTGCCGCACATCGGCATGGGGAAAATGGCCGGTATTTTTCGTCATTTCTCAAAGAAATGAGCCGATACATAACGGCTTGAGGAATGGCCAGCTTCCGTGAGATTTTACTCAAAGCCTCTAGGCCGGGATTTCTTTCGACAGCGGGGGGTGAATATGATGGATTTGTCTATTCCGATACAATACGTTTCGGCCTTTTGTATTCGTCCCTCCTTTGCGAGGATGTGTTGTCACTTGTCGGGATCGCGCTATTCTTTATGGTTATTTTACAATTCATTTTATGAGAATATTATAGAGACAAACAAGAAAAAAGTACATGTTTATTTGAATGTTTTTTCGTCGTATATTAAATTGAAATTAAAGTGATGGCTCATGAATCACTATGAGCTGTTACCCGCGGCTTCGGCCGTGATTATAACCTTTTACTATCAGCGCCGAGTAAAATGCGAAGATTGAAACCGAAACATTGCATTTTTACTACGTACTCTACCGAAAGGCGTCTACGAAACGAAAAAAAAAAAAACTCCTCGGTCCTTATTAACGACCTTGTAGCGTTGGCTCGTAAAACAAATGGCGAATGGAAAAGGAACCTCTATTACTTGTGAAGCTTTCATTCCTTTCCTCGCTATAACAAAACATTCAATTAAAAGTGCTCCAGCGTTGTGAAGCTGGGGCCTTTCAAAGAAAAAGTAGGTAAAACTGCAACATAATATGTAGTAACTTCGCTAACGATACAAATATCTACGGAATACGTTCACGTTCGTACATAACTTAAAAATCACCAGTAGCAGTTAAAGAGTAGTAGGTAAAAGTGCATAATATTACCTCCTCGAAATCAGCCTCGAGTTTGATGACCAATGCTCATACTTTTAACTTTTCACATGTATTTCAAAACATTCACGAGAAAATAAATAAATATCGCTCCGCTGAGATTTAAATAAACTAGAAATATTTATACAAAATACAAAAAAGTTAATAAAAAAGTTCAATTAACAATACTAAAACATTTTTTCTGAGACGCAATGTCTCCTTATCCTTCATGAAGTTTCCTGATACTATTATACAAATACATATGATAAAAATACACGCCATGCTATGAGTTTACAATGTACCTACACTATCAGTTAAATGCACATACTTAATCATAGTTATGATAACATAATTATTTAAGAGGGCCTTGGGATTCAGTCCGCACCAAGCTATTGATAGCTATTGAAAATGCTTCCACGGTCGCCTCGATCTGTCAAATTAAACCTCCCTTAATTTACCGAGCGGAATTGCTTTTACGCAACCCGCTTCGGTAGCAAATACTTGATTCGTTGCTTTGTTTGTCTATTTCAAAAGGGATGAACCTGGATTTAATTATTTCAGTAAAACGCAGTCTAAAATACACTGCTTTAAACCCTGCTATATAATTTAGCTGAGCATACAAAAGTAGGATTCATTTACAAAGGGAAGGTAAAAATTTCCTTGTATTTTATTATAATTACATAATATCTAGACACGCGGTAGCGTGTCCAAGCCAAGTTCAAAGAAAAAGTAACTGGCGACACAGCAGCCGTGTGTAATATTACACGAACAATTTCGAGTTACTTTTGACCCCCTCATAACTCGAAAGCTATTTAAATTAATAAAGGTAATTATAAATTTGAAATTGGTATTCATAAATTTGGTACATTTATTTATCATCCTTACTTCATCTGCAATTACAAAGGCAAAGCCCGAACTTTCCCCGAAGAAGTTCCCGAAGTGTAGCCAGTTCACCGAACTTTGAAGCAGGTAAATTTACATCTAGTCCTGTTAAGGCCCGATAGAATTATATATATAGTTCCTTGCTCTTCCATATGTTCCTGCGGTCATCGGCGCTTAGCACTTGCGCCAGTTCTCATTTGCCAAGGAGAGCGGTGTCACACGTCAGGATTGTGGACGTCTTTGATATTTAAAAAACCACGACCCCCGCACTTCCACTTAATTATTATTATTATCTTGAATACACATCAAAGAAATTTGCGTTATCGCATATTATGCAAATAAAGTTGTGCGCACACAGATTCTTACTGTCGACTTTGTTACGTAAACATTTTACCAGAGCAATATATTATGCAGTTCCATATGCCGTTAGTTGGATCGCATCGCACCCTTTACTGAAACAACGGTGCGTACGGTAATAAAAATAAGGCGAATATTATGATAATAAACGAAAAAACGCCGGTTGGTTTACGAGCGGGGATATTGCTTTGCAAATGTGCTGAGAAGTACCTACCTACAATATGCCAACTCCCACTGCCTACCCATCGCTTCCTTGTAAGATAGCTACGTTTCGTACCTACACGTTTGGCCCTTTTTCTTACATTAAGGGCGGATTCACACTAAGAAAGAAGATAAAATTCTCTAATATATAAAAATCTCGTGTCACGGTGTTTGTGATCGAACTTCTTGGAAACGCCTTGACCGATTTTTATGATTGTTTTTTGTGTATATTTGATAGGTCTGAGAATAGGTCGTAGGTTTTTTTATACTCCTAGGTGATAAGGATAGCCCTTTTCAGATTTTCACGTGAGTGAAACCGCGGGGCAAAGCTAGTAAAGAAAGAAAGAATACGTTGTGCCATTGCTTCAATTTCGAATTGTAGTAAGTAGTACTAAGTAGTATAAAAAAGTAAATAAGTATGGCGGCCAGCGGTTGACGAGCGGTTTACGTTTCTTTTATATGAAATACCTACTAGCTGTTTCCCACGGTTTCACCCGCGGTAATTTCGAAGTTCCCTTGGGAATTTCGGTATAAAAAGTGCCCTATCTCACTCAGAACTGCCGTAGCTTCCTATAAGTGAAAGAATTTTCAAAATCTGTTCAGTAGATCTAGAGATTACCCCCTACAACGTTACATAGCTCACAATTCACAATTTTTACCTCTTCTTATAATATTAGTATGGATATATTTAATTTTAATTTTTATTTATTTCAGACCATGAGCCAAATGTGAATACAACCTAAGTGTTGATATAGGTTGGGTACAGTTGGCAACCAACATTAACTTGTTTTGAGTCTTTGTACAAATAAGAGGCGATTATAATGCTTGCGGTTTCAATATAGTTTCAATAAGATACCTACAATAAAATTTAGCAATAAAATTTGCTATCTAATCAAATATCTAAATTCTAATAATATTATAAATGTAAAAGTGCGTGGATGTTTGGACGTTTGTTACTCAATCACGCGAAAACGGCTGAACGGATTTGGATGAAACTTTGCATGCACGTTGTCAGGGGTACAGAGAAGGACATAGGGTACTTTTTATCCCGGAACTCCCGCGGGAACGGGAAATTACCGCGGGTAAAACCGCGCGGCATAGCTAGTATACTTATAAAAGGCAAACCTGACTGACTCATCTATCAACGCACAGCTGAAACTACTGAACGGATTTTTGTGAAATTTGGCATACAGATAGTTGTAATGACGTAGGACGTAATGACTAAGAAAAGATTTTTGAAAATTCGAATTCCTGCGGGATCTCCAAAATTTTCGCAGGTGAAACAGCACACAGCTTATCTATAAAAAGGTAAACGTTGTGAAAATTAAAATATTCTTAACTAGCTTATGCCCGCGGTTTCACCCGCGTGAATTTTGGAATTCCCGGAGCAAATCTTTATATCGGGAACCTTTGCTGATGCAGGCAGAATAACCCGTCAAAGTTTCATCACAATCAGACCAATGGTTTATGAACACATACCTAGAGGACAAACATACAAACATTCATTTTAATTTATAAAGATTGTAGCGCGGTAACAAAGAATATAGAATACATGGATTATCCTTCCTTCGGTACTATTATAAATTCAAATTTGAGTTTAACTACTCAACCGATCATCATGAAATTTTGCATACACGTTGTCAGGGATACGGAGAAGGCCATAGACTATTTTTCATCTCGAAATTCCCGCGGGGACTCAGGTGGCTAAAACCGTGGCGACAGCTAGATGAAGGTATAAAAGAGTGTTTTATTTATTTTTATTTATTTTTACCGCGGTTCCGGCTGAAAACCAGCGCTGCCTCACACTGTTAACTGTGTGAGGTAGTATTATGCTGAGCCGGGACCATTTTGTCAACATTTTTGTATTGTCGCAGTTATATATTATGTGTTGGTTGACAAATAAATTTATTTTCTTTCTTTTCTTTCTTTCTTTCTTTTCTTGGTGGCCGACTGTATCATATTTGCCGCTGACGTACAGTCGACGGCTCTATTGAATAATAAAGGACGATAACGTAGCATCGTCCTCGCTTAACATATACAAAGCTTTTATGACTGATAAACTTAAGAGAATGCTTTTACGCAAGTAAAAGTATGGCTTGTATTTTTTTTACACACATGAGGGACCTTGTTTTTTTATAGCTTTCGATATATTTAAGCATGTAAGTACTTCCTATTTCCTATCATCCTTACAAGATAAAATAATGGGTCTGGTGGTTGAAGGTCTTTGACGACCCGATTGGCGCACTAGGTCACCATATTCAAATTTCAAAATGTTTTTATTCAATTAATCCTTCACATCAGGCGCTTTTGAATAGTCATTAGACAAAAATCTATACTATAATAAAAGAGTAGAAACCACGATTATGTACATTGAATATTTTCAACAAAAATTGACAGGGGGCGATAAAAGAAGAGTAACCAATCACAAAACAAAAGTTTTTAAAATTAGTTTCTTTCTGTCTGTTCGCGATTATCTCCGAATCTACTGAATGGATTGACATGTGGTTTTCACAGGTAGATTAAACTTAGCGTGGAGCTACATATAGGCTTTGTTTCATACAAATCGGATTTCAAGAAAAAAGTTGTTACATAAAAGATTTTCACGCGGGTGAAACCGCGGGGCACAGCTAATAAATAATAATAATAAAAAATCATAAATTAAATTTTAAATTATCAAAACATTTCCCTTACATTTAACAATATTATGATATTAATAAAATAAAAACAACATATACTTACGCCTAACCCGCCAATCAAGAGGTTCCGGGTTCGATTCCCGGTGGGGGTGGACTTTGTGTGATGAACACACGGTTCCACTTTCCAGTCTGGGAGTGTTTATCTATAATTAAGTTTTGTAGGAAGTATACTGCCGCTGTCGCCAGTTGTGTTACCAAGTATGGATGTGGGGATCTTGGGCTTCTTCAATGAGCTTCTATATTTATGATTAAATGTGATTTTATTCAATTACTGAGGTTAACAATTATATTACTTATTACAATGATACACTAGTTATAATAAACTATAGTCGAAGCGTAGCGATGTGGAGCTTGCGCACACGACTCTACTTGTTACTTGAATCCTCTTTTCTGAATCCTTGCACTTGTTTATATACCCCGGTTGCGACGAGCGGGGGAATGCTTCATAGTGCCATTGTACTTCACGGACCTTTGTCGGTCTCTCAAACGTTTTCTATTGAGATGTTTGAGTATTGTCCACCTAATGGGTTTATGATCGTTTCGGCACACCTTTGTCTTCACAAACGGTTCGGACTCATCTGGGAGTTATTGCTTGTACATTAAGATAAGGAATGAGTTTATTGTTGTGCCGACGCTAATTATCATGTGCAGGTCCTTTGTGCATTTAGGTAGGCTCCGCAGGTATGTGTATTATACTGAAGGGTGGTAATTCTCGTTTCATAACACCTCCCCCCTTAAGAAAGAGCTTAGGGCGTAACTTGTTATGCCCGGGCTCTCGTTGCTTCTTCTCGTGGTTTCTTCATCCAATATATTGTTTATTGAGGTTGACCCAGCTCTAGATCGGGTAGGTCTATCGTGAGTTTTTAATTAAGATCAAAGGATTTTGGAATTTGGAGTTGTGGAATTAGACCATGGGAATTAAGGAAAGGAATTATGTTGTATGCGTTACCATCCATAATTTTACTTCTGCATATCCTTAAATATAACCTCGGTTTAGCTATAGTCCCTGACTCTTCTATTCCTAATTCTAACATATTAATTACATCCTTTATTGAAACAAAACTTGTTAGAATATCTAAGTTAACTTATTTTCTAGTATATACATCATAAAGTTTTATAATTATTTCCTAATATTATTCATTCTTATTTCTAATCTTAGTTGCCATTACATTCGCATTTAAATTGTTTTAACGTACTTTATACTGTATCCAAAGCCTTAAATCTCAGATATTACGCCTATTCGTTCGAAGTACAGGAATAGGTCGTAGTATGTTCGCTGCGCGTCTTTTTCCACGGTTATCTAAATATACTTTTGGAGCTTTAATATCACGGATATAGGTTTTGCGTCGCGTACAAAAGACATTAGCTTGTTTATTTGCTTTTGGGAGTTTTTCTTGCGTTTCTAATTGCGGTTCAGGTAATTCCGTGTCTTTATTGTATTCATCAGTACGTTTAATTTGAGCTTCGCGCTTAGTGTTGTGAATATAATCATACACAGTTTTTAAATATTCGCGATGCTTCGTTAATAGGCTATTAAGTAATTGCGAGTCATGTAAAAAGTTTAAAATCGGTTCTGCTTCTACGTGACCAAAAAGTATTTCATGCGGTGAGAGTTTGGTATCGGATTGAATTGAATTGTTATATGCTAATAATGCTAATTTCATTTTATCATCGTGAGGTAATTTACCTTTGTGTTGTTCATTCAACAGTCTACAATGCTCCCTTAAAGTTGAATGAAACCTTTCTACGATACCATGTGACGATGGATTGTATGGAGTTGTAAAATGAACTTTTATGTTATAAAGATTTATGAGTTCCTTTAACAAAGCAAACTCTTTACCTGCATCGGAAGTTATTTCTAACGGAACTCCGTATTGTGAAAAGAATTTTAAAAGCTTTGACATCACCGTCGAACTGTTTTTGTCATTTAAGCGCTTTATTACTGCGAAACGTGAGAAACCATCAATGATAGATAGGTATAACTTCCCTTCAATATCTACTACATCGCAAAAGATGTGACTTAAAGGTCTTACTGCAATGGGTGGCAATAACATAGGCGGTTTCATTGGATGCCTGTCGTATTTACCTGATTTACAAATAGTGCAATTATTAATGAAACTACGGATATCGAACATAATGTCTTTCCACCAATATTTCCTAGATATATGCATCATTGTCTCTGTAATGCCACGATGATTAGTTTTACCTTCATGATAGTTTTTTAATATCTCTATCTGCCTGTCCCGGTCAATTACCGTTTCCACTAACTCCGTACATCGTGTCAGACGTATGTTAGGATTAAACTCCTTCGTTAAGATATTTACCATTTCTTTATATAGTTCTTCTGTATAAAAAAATCCGAAATAATGAATACCTGGTTTCATATGTTCTCTAATAAACTTTCTAAGTGCTGTAGTTGGTCTGTTCGACGTATATAAACTAACGTAAATAATTTCATTACCCTCTTCTGTCTTAACTTCTATACTATCTAACCCATTATGTAGCTTAAAATATATTTGATGTTGTTTTTTATTAATCACCTCTTGAACTATGGGTATTCCTGGGTGTATATTATCATCTTGGGAATGTTGTGTTTGCGTCTCCTCGCAATCATTCGCGGTATCTACCGGATTTCCTACCTCACTACCATCTTGTGCGACTACAGATGCGTTTTCATTAAAATTTATCCTGACACGTGATAATGCATCTGCGTTTGAATTAATTGAACCCTTCTTATATTTAATTACAAAATCGTACTCCGCAAGTCTGAGTCTCCATCTGGTCAAACGGGAGTTTGGATCTTTAAGCGACATCAACCATTCTAAAGGTTTATGATCTGTGTAAATAGTAAATTTACGACCAGATAAATAGGGTCTAAAGTGTTTACAAGCCCAAACAATGGCCAATAACTCTTTTTCGGTTGTTGAGTATTTGACTTCTGTATCAGAGAGCGTGCGCGATGCATAAGCAATCGGTTTATCCGCATCATCCTCCTTTTGAGATAAAACTGCCCCTAATGCAAAATTGCTGGCATCTGTTGTTAAGATAAATGGTTGTTCAAAGTCGGGATACTTTAAAATTGGTTCATTAGTAATAATGTTTTTCAATTTATCTACTGCTTCCAGGAACTCGTCGTCAATTATTATTTTAGCTCGTTTCTTTAAACATTTTGTTAATGGTTTCGTAATTTTAGCGTAACTATCTATAAATCGCCGATAGTATCCTGTTAGTCCTAGGAACGATCTAATTTCCTTTTCATTTTTCGGGATGGGAAAATTAATGATATCTTGAACTTTTCTTTGATTCGGGGTAAGCCCGCCTGGGGTTAATTCGTGACCCAAATATTCCACATGTTTTTTTAAAAATTCAGATTTGTCTGGTTGAATTTTAAGGTTGTGTTCTCGAAGGCGTTGGAACACTTTTCTTAATTTTTCTAAATGTTCGTCTAAAGATTTAGAATATACAAGAATGTCATCTAAAAATACTAAGCATGTATTATATAAGACACCTCTCAAGACTAGGTCCATTAGGCGTTGAAAAGTCGCCGGTGCGTTCTTTAATCCAAACGGCATTCTAAGAAATTCCCAATGACCGTGATTGGTTGTAAATGCAGTTTTCTCTACATCTGAGGGATCTAATTCCAATTGATGGTACCCGCTAGCTAGATCTAAGGTCGTAAAATATTGTGCTCTACCTAATTTATCTAAAATATCTTCTATATTAGGTAGCGGATACTTATCTTCGATTGTTTTTGCGTTCAATTGCCTATAATCAATGACCATACGCCACTTTACTTTTCCCGATGCATCCGGCTTTTTAGGCACGATATGCACAGGACAACTCCAGGGTGAATTTGATTCTCTTATAATACCATTATTCAATAATTCCTTAACTTGATTATCTATCTCCTGTTGTTGATGAGGCGGTCTTCTATAATTTCTAACATAAATTGGCGTGTCGTCTCTTAAACGTAACTTATGTTTAACGCTATGTGTAAAAGTTAAGGGTTGTGTTCCCGTGTGAAAAATATCTTTAAATTCATGTACTAATTTAGTGATTTTTGTTCGCTCTTCTTCATTCATATGATCTGTCCTGATTAGCAGTTTGTTTTGTTGTGTACAATTTAATTTTATCACTTCGTTTACTTGTTTTAACTCCGCGGGAATCGAAGAGAGAAATTTGTCAAAATTATTTCTTACGTATACTGTTTCAGGGTTTGTATTAGTCAGCCCTAATCTATATTTACCTTCACACACCTTCACTAATGAGCAATTAATTATGACGTCACTTCCGCCAATTTGAGGCATGAAATAATCGCCATCGTTTTTTTGTGTAACACAAGTGATTAGATTATCCGAGAGTGCGTCGATTTTTAAGACACGTTCTGGGTAGTCTATGTGAATTGATAAAATGTTATTGGGAGTAATAAGCTGGCATTTTTCTAAATCAATTACTGCTTTTAGTTTTCTGATAAGATCTACACCTATCATACCCGCGTATTTAGGGTCAAAGTCATACATCAAAAATTCATGTTGTATATCTTCCCCTAGTGCTGATAAATTAATAGTACTTGCTCCGCTATGATTTGATTGGCTGTGTGCCGTTTTGATATTAAATTGTTTATTAATTATGTTGTTGCGGTAATTTGGGTGATTACGTATAAAATCTGGTTTTATAAGACTCCTAGTACTACCAGTATCTATTAAAAACTTCCCTCCTAGCTCTTTAATAATAATATAAGGTAAATGGTCTTTATTTAAATAATTTAATTTTATGGAAGGGGGCCTTTCGTGGCTTCCTCTTGAAAAAAATCTACTTCGTTATTTGAGACGGTGTTATTAATCTCTACCGATCTATTTTGTCGATTAAATGGCTGTCTGTTGGATACCGTTCGCATACTAACGTCACTGTCTAAGTGGTCGTTCCGTTTGTGGAAATTATTTTGCGGTTGTGATGGATAGGTACGCCTCCATTGTTCTGGGATTGGACGCGGTTTATTTGTCCAGTGATTTGGACCATTAAACTTAGGTCGTGTATCCCAATTATTAGATGGGCGCATATTGTTGGACGAATTGCTTGGAGTCATTGTATTTTTAAAGTGTTGTGGTACTTTTGGTAACTCGTAGTTATAATTTTTAGGAATGTTTTTATCTAGTTTTCGAGCGTAGTACTCCGGATGTAATTCGATTTCATGCTTTATTTGGTTATAGGCTTGATCGAACCTTGTGTGCTCGGAACTCCTAATGAGACGATCTGTTGCTATATCTACATTTTTACATAGTTGTTCGATCGCAATTCTTTCTAATATGGTATTTGCAGATTGATCATTTGATTTATTTTTCGCGGCGTATAAATGTTCTTTAATTTTATCTGCGAATTGGAGAGGATTTTCTAATGGAGTTCGACGAATACGCGTAATTTCTGAAATAATTTGCTCTAATGTACGGTTATCTCCGAATTTCAGTTTCAGAGCATTTAAAATGTCCTCTATGGTATTATTAGGTACTTGCGCTACAGCTTTTACAGCTTCACCTCTTAATTTACTTTTAATAATTATTGGAAAAAGAGCTCTGGCGTCGGGATCTGCAGCCCTAGCCAAAACTGTCACTTGCTCAATGAAAAAAATTTAGTGTATCACGATCCCCGTCGTATTTAGGCAAATACTTTTCTATGGTTGCGTGATTTAGAGCCATTATAAAATTCTAAATGATTTCTACACAATCCAAGAATACACAAAAATAAAAATAATAGTTTGGTAACGCACACAAATAGGGATGAAAAAGAGAGGAAAAGAAAGGAAACTCACAGTGCGACTTTTTCTTCCACGGCGTTTGATGTTGGGTCCTCGCTGTTCGGGTTGAAACCTTCTGTTCTCCGCAACGATTTGTAGACGCGAAGAGCAGCAGCTGGATCTCACGGCGCTGTCACCAATTAAGTTTTGTAGGAAGTATACTGCCGCTGTCGCCAGTTGTGTTACCAAGTATGGATGTGGGGATCTTGGGCTTCTTCAATGAGCTTCTATATTTATGATTAAATGTGATTTTATTCAATTACTGAGGTTAACAATTATATTACTTATTACAATGATACACTAGTTATAATAAACTATAGTCGAAGCGTAGCGATGTGGAGCTTGCGCACACGACTCTACTTGTTACTTGAATCCTCTTTTCTGAATCCTTGCACTTGTTTATATACCCCGGTTGCGACGAGCGGGGGAATGCTTCATAGTGCCATTGTACTTCACGGACCTTTGTCGGTCTCTCAAACGTTTTCTATTGAGATGTTTGAGTATTGTCCACCTAATGGGTTTATGATCGTTTCGGCACACCTTTGTCTTCACAAACGGTTCGGACTCATCTGGGAGTTATTGCTTGTACATTAAGATAAGGAATGAGTTTATTGTTGTGCCGACGCTAATTATCATGTGCAGGTCCTTTGTGCATTTAGGTAGGCTCCGCAGGTATGTGTATTATACTGAAGGGTGGTAATTCTCGTTTCATAACACTATCTATAGTATAAAATACATATATGTAATTATATCTACATAATTATTATGTAGTATATACCACGTTTGCTTGGTTTCCACGACACAAGCTTATAGTTCACTGTGGGATCAAGTAGATCTGTGTGTTGTGAAGTGGATTATTATTATTATTATCTTAGGAACGAGTTGGATAATATTAAGCTCATTTTTTTACAAATTTTTTCATTTAACTTGCAATCTTCGTGTGTTTTTCGCACTTTTTATCGAAATTCGCAATCCATTTTTCCAACCATTTGCTGGTATCCGATTGGGATGAATTTTATGTACACGTATGTTCGGCGGCAGTGTATTATCATGGTCCCTTGGAGCTAATTGGATCTGAATTTCACAAGAGAGATACGTTTAAATTCACTCTACACTACCCCTACCTTTTTGAAACTTTCTATTTCATTTCACCTAACGGTGTGTTCCGGCAGCCCCACTTGAAAACCAGTTCCCATCCCCATTCCAGGTTGGCAACGCACCTGCAAGCCTTCTGGTGTTGCAGATATCCATGGGCGGCTATAATCACTTACCATCAGGTGTACCACTTGCCCGTTTGCCCCCTGACATAAAAAAAAATCCCACAAAATGGCAATTTTTGCATCAGGTCATCTTTTGCGATTAGCATAAGCATTAAAATATTTTACTCAAATGTTTAAACCATTATTAGACACAGTAAAAAAACATAAAAAATCAAAATATCTTGCAAAAAATTCGACTTTACTTAATATCTTTGCATGTTATTTCGTCGATCAATATTAGATATCCTCCAAGATGGTTCTGAAGGGTGGTTTCCGGGTGTTTTTCAACATAATACGGCTAAGGCAAATTCGCCATTCGAGGCGTATGAACATAACAGAAGCAATACACTACGTGACTGCTAACTGCTGGGAAAACAAATTACATCAAACACCCTTTTGTTGCGCAACAATCACTTCTATTCCCCAGTAATAAGAACTATTAGTGTGTTGAGTGAATGTCGTGGAAAGTGTGTTGAGTAATGTATAACCCATCAGTTCGAATCTACTGCGTAGATGGGTATATCTAGTAACCTAAGCAAATACGCAAAGGGGGTTCGCGCACACGTGTGTACACTTACTTGTATAATGTGTTTGTTTTTTAATATATCGGCGAGAAGTCGGGAGCACGGGCAGTGGAGGTGAGCGTTCATGCATTGTAAAGGGGCCCCATTAAACCTATATCTGGGTCGCAAGTCCCAGGCACTGCTCCGTGTTCCCTACAGATATCTGGTATGCTGTACAACTTCTTTGTTGGTGCAATTCATTGTAATACAGTTCCTAAAGATGTTTTCCTTCACCGACAGCTCAAGCTCATTGTTAGGGTTTGAATCTACGTCTTGCGGCGTTCGATCCGAACGCACCAACCACTGAGCTATCATCGCTGTAAGGTACAGGTAGGTACACTACAAAGGTAAAATCGTGTAAAACGGTTAGTTATTCAAACAAAATGATCTCCGGCTACAAACAGATCTCATTACCCAAATACCCACTGTGTTTATCGGAAAATGTTTATTGCTGCAAAAGGAAACATTAAATCCCCCTAAAACTCATCGCAGCACCCCGTAACGTAATATTAATGGGTCCTTGGAAATTCGCTCGCGAACTCTGCACGTACTTATTACAACGTTAGTCAGGAAGGGGGAATGGCATACAGAATATTAATTTCTAATATTTTGGCTACTGCAGCGTTTGGGATTGTGTTTTTGGGACGCGTGTTACGGGCAAGGAATGGACTATGTTGTTAGTCATAGTGAATAAGGACCCGGGTCATATCTTGTCTGCTATGGTATGTTTGCTATTGGGGAGTTCGTTGCGCAGTTTCTTCTCTCATAGCATTAGGAAGTTGTGAAGAGTGGCTATGGGTATTGTCATAAATAATTTAATTATATTTATGGGAAAACTTTAAATAAATTTATTTGACTTTAACTATAATAAAAAGGGAGATAAAGAGATTAGGTGGGATAGTAGGATAGGGAGGATATAGTTCATTTGGCAGTAATAAACGATAATAGTGGTGACAACATGTCACATTTTACTAATTAAAATCACAATCGTCAATCGTTTTATCTACCTTTTCGATATCGAACACCCTTCCCGTCTAACCTGGTTTAAGCCATTTTAATTCATCGCCCAAGTTTGTAGCTCGTAATTATTACCTACCTGTTTGTTTTAATGCCCTACCGAGTTTTGTGAGCAAAAGTTTGACCAAAGGTAATTATAATAAGTGATTTGTAGGGTGAAGAAATTCCTCAACTGATGTACCATATTTAAAGATATTAGTGAAAAAATTGGTAGTAGAAAAAAGTGATTAGTAAAAGGGTTGGCGGGTGGAAGCTATGACGAGCGTTCGTATTCGCTTCTGTAGCCACCGTAGGTACAGCCGCCATTTTGTTTACCGAAAGCAAGCAAATGGTTCCCGCAAGAGATCCTGGTATTTTTTAAGGCAACCCTCACCGTACTTCGCCTATTAGTTTTAATGTTACAATACGAAATCAAGCAATTATGTTTTGCCTAAATACACCTCGTATGCACAAAAAAAGTATTTTCCCCTCAGTTTCTTCCAAGTCTCAATTATTTCTTCCTAAGGGGTTTCAACCTGACTAACACCCAATTTCCATGACACCCAACTTCAAAAATTACGATAAGTCTATACAAATATTTTTTATCTTTTTGTAGGTACGCTATTAGGGGTTTATTTTCCAAAAATAAATAAATTGAGGTACCTATATAATAGTTTTTTTCTGCCAAAAAAGGAAGTCGAAGAAAAATTCAGATACAATAAACAAAATGAAGTCTACTTTAATGGCCACCCAACATTACTCAACTAAAGTTTTCTGTTTAAGTGAGTCCCCAAAGCGAAAAAGAAAACAAAGAATTTTTCGTCCAATTTTTATTTTTATCAACGGCCAAGAAATTGCAAAAGGGCCAAAACTTTCGCAGGATGTACAATAAAGTGAAAAAGTTTTGTGTTTGATACCCCCCGGGCTGCTTTTTTTTAGCCCGAACCCGAGGGTGTTCCAGTTTCCCACTCCAACTTTTTAATATTTGCCAGGGAACAATGGCTGGCTGCCGGGCGATGGCTTTTGCTTATATAAGATTCATGATGTGGAATTTCGGAGTTTTGACACGAGAATGTTATTCGAGCCACTTAAGAAATAAACTTTTGCTTGACTTAACCGAAGGGCATTTTCGTGGAAGCTACTGAAAATACAAACATCGTATTAATTATTGACGGTCAGTTAATAGCAGTTGGTCGGGGTTTCATTTGTTTGCATTTAGGGGTTCTCTCTTAAATAACATACTTAGGCCACCAATGGATGTATCAAGATTCATGAAAACATGTGCGGTAGTTTCTGTTTCAAGCATACAGAGAAAGACTATGAATTCTACTCAAATGTTTTGACTTTCGATAGTGATAGGGATACATAGTAACAAAGAAATTATAAGAAAATAGACGAAAAATACAGCCTTTGCAATCCACGTCAACTAATTTTCGTCGGGGGAATGATCAAAATAAAAACCAATCACATCGTTGCGACGCAATCAAATACCAGTCACCAAAGAGTACATTTCAAACAGCCAATCACATCGCTTTCCGTCTAGTGGTGTCTATAGACAATAGTCTCTGCTAGCCAACGGCATTTTTTTTAGCATGAGATCATTTGACCGCTGCGTGGTTCAAGGGGAAAGCTTAGCGGCCGAGCGTATTGTCAATCTATTCTCTTTCAATAGCTTTGGGTGAATCCATGTTGACAATAATCCAAACGTATCCAAGTGGATCCAGAATTCCAAACAGGGGATTCTAGAGGATGGAGGCGTATTAAAGTGTACAATGACCGCTTATTTATTGTTAAAATCTTTAAAAATCTTTACAGACTCAATATTGCTATTTTATAAGACTAGGCACTTGAAACGCCGAAGAAAATGAACATTTCTCATGGACAAAACCGAGATCAAAAACTAATTTACATTTAAATATTTATTTATTTATTTATTTTGCACTATTCGGAAAACTTACAGCTAGATAATATACAAAAGTAGAATACAGAGAATAGTTAAGAATAAGGCCAATTACCAGCCTCCACATATTACTACCAATATTGAAAATAAGAATAACAAAGCTTTTGAGGAACATAAGTTAATAGAATTAAGAAGAAAAAAACAAAACACAAACAAGAAATCAGTACTTTACGATTTAAAGAAGTCATATATATCCATTCAAAAACATTCCACAAGTACCTACTCGTTTTATCTTAAACGAACTTTCATTCTATATCAAGTTCGCTAATGAATAGAAAAAGATGAACAAGTCAAAAGAACCCAATTTAACGAGTAATTGAACTCATCAAAGGTCTATTGTTGATACTTTGTTGAATGAAGCGGTCTTAATGAGAGAGGACAAGAGAAAAGGCACTGTCTACGTCGATTAGCTTACGCAGCATGCACCTCTGAGACCGGATTTATAAACGGTGAGTGTTGACCATGTCTAAGCTAAATTAAGTGTAAGACCTACTTGCGAATTGCCACAAATGTTTCTGAAAGTTCGTTTTAAAATGTTTGTAATATGTTATCGAATGAGCAAACGTGAAAAAATTTAACCAAGAACCAATCCAAAAAATGTTGGCCCATAAAAAAAGTGAGACCAAAATTATGCCACTTGCCCAGCAAAATATATGTTAAATATTCTTACTGCCTAACTACTGGCTTTCTCATTTTAAGTCTAGGTACATAGTCAATGTCTGAATTCTAATTACCAATCCATTTATAAACTTCTTACAAAATATTTTCATGCAAATTGTTTTTTAGAATATACCTTACAACTTAGCTAGAGCGTTAGGTATTTCGATATGCAAATATCTTTTCATATCGACTTTCGAGGTTGTGAATAGGTAGCCATTTTGCGTTTTACACACTATACACTGGTGACTGATTTTTAACTTGGCGCGTCGAAAGTCGGAGGACACCCTAGTACTTAGCGGTCAACCTAGAATTTAGTAGCACTAATAAGTAGTCCTAGTATTTAGTAGAACTAGTTACCCGTTATCCATTTCATGAGAAAAAGATTCAGAGTAAAAGCGAAAAATAAAATGTCGTAAGTGGTAATTCTAGTTGCTGTCGTATTTTTTTCTCACTGGCGAGAGTTCAATATGTTTGTGTAAGAAACATCAACGAATCCGGGTCCAAGTAGCGGCGCCGGCGCAGGTCGATGCGGTGGCTAATAAATCAGCGTTGGATCGCGGTCACGTGACTGCCCCCTTAGCTAAGTCAACAGTCTATGATCGTTATCGCTATAGAAAACTAAGGAATATACCGTCAGGTGCAGGTCGCAAAAAATTTTATTTCTGAATGCACGATTTTTAATGAACACCCGACATGACGATACGTTCCTTACCGCCGCACTCAGAGTCGACTTTAATGATTACTTAGTTAAGTATAGATTTTTAAAACAAAACTGCCGCAATCAGAGACGTTCAGTAAATTAATGTTAATTGGCATTTAATGAGATTTAACTTAATTAGTTAAATGCCAATTAGCATTAATTTACCAAACTTGTCTGATTGCGGCAGTTTTGTTTTAAAAATCTATACTTAACTAAGTAATCATTAAAGTCGACTCTGAGTGCGGCGGTTAGTGTTTCTATAGCGTTACCATCATAAATTGTCAACTTGGCTAAGGCGGCAGGAATGATGGCCTTCGGTGGCGCAGCTAAGAAGTCAAAATCACTATCTCCGTCATTTTATGATTACCTACGTAAAAAAAGAAAAAAATAAGAGTCCAATATTTTTTATTATTCTACATGACAGACTAAAAACAAAAATTTTTTCAAGCAGCCTATTCCGAATTAACACATTATTTAATTTGTATCCCGGTAAAGAGTGAAAGAAATTACTCACGACGGTGAAAAGCTAGCAAGCTTATAAGGTACATGAAAGCCAGTTCCCATCCCCATTCCAGGTCGGCAACGCACCTACAAGCCTTCTGGTGTTGCAGATGTCTATGGGCGGCGGTAATCACTTACCATCAGGTGTACCACTTGCCCGTTTGCCCCCTATGACATTAAAAAAAAACGTCATATTTTAATCACTTCAGTTTGGTGCCCCCAGACATGTGAACATAAATTAATATGTAACAATTCCACTGGAAGCGTAGGTATCGAAACTTGGACAAACATTATTTGTTACCTATCCAATTAAAACGGAAGAGTTCCCAAACAGCGAAGTTCCACCGAGAACTTGGTTACAAATGGCCGCTGTAATTATCCCGACATAATACCTGTAATGTTGCCAACAGCAAATTTCTCCCCGGAACGTTGGGAGAAAGAAAAACTTTGTTATTTAGTTCATAACGATCTACCTACCTGCTCTAGTTGTTGTTGGTCGGAAAAAATAATAGGTTTTCTTTCCGAATAGATGTCAGAACTAAGTGTTATACTTATTTTTGTTAGAGAACTCCGAAAATTGTGAGGGGGAAATTGTAGGCAATAGCTAGTTTGGAACAAATAGAAAAAATAATAGACACGTATTTTTTGCTTTTTCAAATTATTGAAGAAATATTAAGATAAAAGCGTTAAAGTTTAGGAGTGAGGGCTCTTGACGTCATAACGTGCTATAAATTGTAGAACGGCGTGACGTCACGCGACATTTCGACAAGCCCATTGCTTTCATAGATCGTCACGAAATTTTGCATACACGTTGTTAGGGGTACAGAAGACTACATAGAAACATAGAGAACATGGACTTTTATCCGGGAATTTTCGCAGGAACTCTCTTAGTTAACGCGGGCGAAACAGCGGGAAACAGTTAGTTACAATATAACTGTATAAATAATGAGTTGAATTAGTTAATTTACATTGCTATAATAAGCATCGACGAATCGACAATAGTACAGTGAGCAGCATATGTTAAGTCAAAAGTCAAACATTCAATCTTATTCAAATAGTAATAAAGAAAGATATCGAAAGAGAATAGATTAACAATACGCTCGACCGCTAAGCTTTCCCCTTGAACCACGCAGCGGTCAAATGATCTCATGCTAACAAAATGCCGTTGGCTAGCAGAGACTTTTGTCTATAGATACCACTTGACGGAAAGCGATCTGATTGGCTATTTGAAATGTACTTTGTGGTGACTGGTATTTGATTGCGTCGCAACGTTGTGATTGGTTTTTATTTTGATCATTCCCCCGACAAAAATTGGTTGACGTGGATTCCATAGTAAAAGTTTGTATTGGTCGTCTATTCTCTTTTAATGAATGTCTTTGGTACTAAACTTCAAAGACTGACCAAAGTGATTGCATATTGCTGCTGTTGACTGTACGGGTATAATATGTCTTTTGTAAACACTAGGTACTTACTATGGAGCCACGTGCGACCTTGAAACGAACAATGAGGACAATTAACATGCAGATTACATGTTTAGCTCGGCCAGACACGTGGACTGACCTATGTATACTATATATATACATTTGTTACACTCAATTGTTTACGTAATGACTCACAATATTATGAGCAGCTTTTAGCTATTTCCTTTGGTATTCATAAGCTTCAGACGGCGTCTTGCGCTTACTTACTTACTAACTGTTCCCTGCGGTTTCTCCGGCGGTAATTACGGCGTTCCCGGGGGAATTCCGGGATAAAAAGCACCCTATGTAGACATAGACATATACTTTATTTGGCATCAACATCAAAATACCTTAAATAGAAATACAAAAAAATACAAGTAGGTACTTACGTAAAATGCAGAGATCTTCAGTAGGAGTAAATTGTTAAGTATTTGTTGCGATGCCAAACTGGACACCGACTCAGCATATGCTGTCGCATAGAATGCGGCAGCGCTGATTTTCAGCGGAGCCCATAATGCGATGCGTTCGCGCGATAACCGGCCGCCCGTCTCTCCGCCAAATCAAACAAATAGAATACATAATTAGTTAATATAATATACCATAATATCATGACTCATTAATAATAATTAGCATAATACATAAACACATACATAATCACACCCATCATACAAACCTAATATAATCTAATATTGTGTATAAATGTTATATAAAAAAGGGGAAAAAAAAACAACAAAATAAATTATTTAAATAACTTGGCCACCAATATCCAGCTCGGTTTTTTGCTGAAACAGAAGATATTCTTTTAACTTTTTTTTAAAAACAGGAACTGATTTGAGTGCGCGCATAGGTGGAGGTAAGTTGTTGTCCCTCTCTTGTACCCCTGACAACGTGTAATTCCATGATGATAGGATGAGTAATTAAGGCTTGAAACAAACAAACAAACAAATAAATAAACTCACTTTCGCATTTATTTTCATAATATTAAGAATCAGTTTGTTTTTATTATTTTTGCTTTCACTGTGTAGCATAAAAAAATATGAAGTTAATAAGCGTCGGGGTAATTATTAAAAAAAATTACAAAGTTCAACAAGGCTACAATGTTCTAACGATTAGGAAAAAAATATAAATCCAAACAGTTCAACTAGTCAAGCTTGGAATATTTATTTCCAAACCGTTAGATTACCTCAGACAGTCTAACAGTTTGGAAAATAAAGTCCAAACATTTACTACTGGTAGAACTACTTGGAATAAATCATAATTAAAAAGGTTGTATGGAAGAGATCGCTAGTAAAGCGATAAGACCGCCTTTTGTATGCCCTAATTTATAAGACTTTTTTTAAAACTCACTGCAACATTATTTTGGTGTACAATAAAGCGTATCCTATTTTATTCTATTCTAATAAACGTGATCGCTGCTTGATACACCCTTTCTAGCTATAACTAGTTTTGTATACAACAGTCATTATGTATGACCCAATTCACTACGTGAACCGAAGGGGGTGCGCCTTCGACTTAATCTCACTAATTCCACCGCCTTTAGTTAACAAACGATGATATCTAAACGATAATTAATTCAAAAGATCATCCGCCGAAGTGGCAAGTTTGATAAAGAAGCCGAGTTGGGGGACCGGCCGGGTACCGACTCGACTGGGAAACTTCGTCACAAGCTTATGGCCATGAATCACTGGAAGCGTAGACTTAGCGTAGATGAAAGGTAAGATTTGAAGATTTTCCGAGTGCACAAGCGTTAATTTCATCGTCTTAGCGGGCTTAGATTGGGCACTTATTCAATGTTTATTTATTATTCTTGTGTGTTGTGCAGTAATAAATCTTATTCAATTCTATTCAATATAATTAGTTCAATAATTTACGGCTAGTTTTTACTACTTACTAGCCTAGTAAATGAAGTTTTAAAACTATTATATTTATTTGTCACTAACTAACTTTGCCCTGAGGTTTCACCCGTAATAAGTTGAAAGTTCCCGCAGGAATCCCGGGATACAAAGTACCCTATATCCGTCTCTGTACTCCTGACAACGTGTATGCAAAATTTTATGATGATTTGTTGAGCCGTTACGACATGAAAGCGTAACAGACACATAGACAGAAATAGTTACTTTCGCATTTATAATATTAGTAGGGATGATGAACTCTTGTCTAAATCTGTACCACAGGGTTTCCTAACTAATCCGTCAATAAAATAATATTCCGTCATTAAAATCATAATATTATTATAATATTTGAAAGAAAGAAAGAAAGAAAGAAAATATAATATTTATATAATAATATTTATGGTAGTTTGAGTATAGATAGTAAACTGATATTTATTTATTTTTCCGTTAGAACGAACAGTCTTAGTCTTTCCTATTTTAACAAAAATAATTAATCTGCAATGACCTGAGAGAATAATGATTATTGTTCTTATCAGCAAAAAAAATAACCTAAATACAAAAATGTAAACGGAAAACTAAAAAGCTCTGCTCACGCAAAACCCAAAAACGTTCAACACCCACCTCCATAAGTTTTCTTCACATACTAGTGCATTTCCAATAAGTCGATCTCGATGGGGATTTGAATGAAACTTGATAATAAGATAGGTAATTTTACCCGTAACAATCTCCCATCAAACTAAAAAACCATACAATACAATTTAATTTGATATAGTTTATTTAATTTGTTTTAATCTTATTTAATTTTTTTTTTAATATATTTAAATATTTTTTTAATTTATTCGGTTTGTTTGGGTTAATTTATAATTGAATTTACTTTTTGTGTAAAATCTATGGGTTGTGTTGCCTGAAATAAATGATTTTATTTATTATAAATTAAATTATTATAAACTTTCCCAAGTCACACGCTACGCTTTCGTCACTCCGTCGTCAGTGTGCGTCAGTCCTACACTTCCTTCGTGCAAAGATAATGTGACAGTATATCCACTTCGGGAGTAGCTTGTGCTTGTAACGCGAGGCTTGTATAACGGATGGATGACTGTGGCTGGATAGAACTTTGTTGAACAGCCCTCGGCTAAGGAGGCTCTTAACTTATTGGATACACGCATTTGTCTTCCTTATTAATGAAACTCGGGAACTTTGTCAAGATTCGGCTGAAAGTTTCTGTGTCATTAACATGTAACATTTGAGCTTCAATGTTTGGGTAACTAGGTACCTCCTCGCTGAATTACAAACATTATTCTTAACATATACAACCATTGACGACCCGATTGGCGCAGTAGGTCACCATGCCTGCCCGCTAATCAAGGGTTCCGGGTTCGATTCCCGGTGGGGGTGAACTTTGTGTGATGAACACAGGGTTCCATTTTCCAGTCTGGGCGTGTATATATATTATATATCTGTATTAAATGAATGATATAATATATAAATTACATTTTTATTATTTTTATTATCATTGACATTCTTATTACGATATTTTTATTATTATTATTTTATTATTGACGATCATATTATCCTCTGACATTTTTATTAGTAATATAACTATGAAATTGATAATGTGAAATAAATTATTCTTCTTCTTCTATTATAATATATATTAGATAATACGTATATGTGTAGTATATACCATGTTTGCCTGGTTTCCACGACACAAGCTTATAGCTTAGTGTGGGATCAAGTAGATCTGTGTGTTGTGAAGTGGATTATTATTATTATTATTATATGTCTATCGGTTAAAGTATCATGGATTCCCAAGTGAGAGTGAAGATTTCTGAGATACACTAGCTGTTACCTGGGGCTATTTCGGAGTTTCTGCGGGAATCCCGGATATAAGTGCCCTACGTCCTTTTCTCTGTCCCTGACAACGAGTACGCAAAATTTTATGATTATATGTTGGGTAGTTGAGGTGTGGAAAGATAACAAAAAGAAAGACAGATTTCGCGTTTATAATATTACTAGCTGTTCCCCGCGGTTTCACCCGCGTTAATTTCGGAATTCCCGCGGGAATTCCGGATTACAATATAGCCTATGCTATGTGCTACTCAGGGATAATGTAGCTTTCTAATGGTGAAAGAATTTTTGAAGTCGGTCCAGTAGTTTTTGAGTTAAGTCATAACAAAAAACAAACAAACAAAAAATAAAATCTTTCCTCTTAATAATACTAGTATAGACTAGCTTTTCCCCGTGGTTTCACCAGCGGTAATGACGGAGTTCCCGTGGTGTGCAAAACTTCATGACGACCGGGTGAGCCGTTAAGGCGGGAAAGCGTAACAAACAAACAAACAAATAAACTCAGTTTCGCGTTTATTATAGTAAGTATAATGGATTAAATATTACACACTAGCATGGATCTAATGGCAGCTAATAGCAGCTAATGGCTAGCAAATTCACCGTCCACATCCGTTAATTATAATGGTAACTTAGTTCTATCCTATGTACCTACTTACCTAGACTGTACGCTACCTAGACTACCTATAGTCTACCCATAATAAATACATGAGCTACCTAATTTAAAACATGGTTATGTCCTTATTATAGTGTGTTCCTTATTATTATTACGTACTAGCTGTGCCCGGCGGTTTCACCCGCGGTAATTTCGGAGTTCCCGCGGGAATTCCGGGATAAAAAGTATCCTGTGTCCTTCTCTGTACCCCTGACAACGTGCATGCCAAATTTCATCCAAATCCGTTCAACCGTTTTTGCGTGATTGAGTAAACGTATGCGAGGATAAGAGCTCGAAAGCGCAATTTTATCCGACTTGCTTCAAATTTATTGTCACTGCTCAGCTCCTATGTGTCTTAGCGTTATGTTATATAGCTTATAACCTGCCCAGGAGTATGGACTACAATCATATCAAGTTTGGTTAAAATCCCTTCAGTAGTTTTTGACCTATGCGTGCACATACAGACAGACAGACAGACAAAAAATTTACTGATTGCATTTTTGGTATCAGTATCGATCACCATTCATCCTCAAATATTAATTTTGAATATATATTCAATGTACAGAATTGACCTCTCTACAGTTTTATTATAAGTATAGATATATAGATTACTTGTATATTATATACAAATTATATTTAGTAAAGCGATCTGCAAACCTGTCTAACCTCTGAGCTCTGTCTTCATTGCGATTGCGAGACCTGAATTTAAAATGTCTACAAATAATAATGGTTACTACAGTTTTGTACAGTTGTATAATTCTTTTGGCATTATATACCTATCTACTTGGACTGAATTACAATAATAATGAAATAGCTATGTTAATATTATCCAACAGAACACACAAAACAGAACGCGGAAGCTTGTGTGCGGCCTTGACTCACTTGCGAATTTTATTTAAATAAAAACTAACGATACAAGGAAATAAAACTCTAACCACTTTGGTACAAAGTGAAAAACTCCCTGGCAACACCTGATCGATGTTCTCCAGAGAAAAGTGATCTTTATTGTGGGCAGTGCAAAATTTAATTTTGCATTCAAACCGGACGATCACACGCTCACATGTGTAGAATTACATCAATTAATTTATTTTATTATCATCGCCGTGCCATTTTAGTCTTTATTACTAGTGTGTTAAGGAGTATAATATGGCATCAAGGTCAGTCGGTATCATTCGGTTGATAATGTATATTATCACGTATGTGATGTTTACCTAATGTCATGTCATTTGTGAGCACCCAATACTGAAGATGGAAATAGATCATATAAATGTAATATGGTTCAATTAGTATAGAGTTACGTTTTGGTAACTAAACGATAACAGTGATTTGGATTGACGAAATCAGGTCAACTGATGATTATTTATTATTCGACGATGCATACACCTCCGATTTAAAGCTTTAGTTTAAAAGTGTCGCAGCCGAAATCGGCACCAGTAGGGGGAGTACCGGGGGAGCACGAATTTTTTCGCTCTCGTCTTTCGATATCGTCGTAATGTCAAAGCGTTTTTTTTTGCATGGAAAATGAACAACACTGCATAGATGGAGCTGTTCATTTTCCATACAAAAAAAAAAACGCTTGATATCGAAAGGACGAGAGCGAAAAAATTCGTGCTCCCCGTACAGAAGTCGGAACCGGAGGTATCAATCGGAAGTTCCGACTTATCGGAGTCGGAGTCGAAGCTCCGTAACATTGTTAGTGTATAGATATAATTATATTATGTATATGTCGTGGCCACATTAAATAATAATTGATCATATCATGAGCTGTGAAAGCAAAATATGGTGACGTTGCGCGTTGTAGGGGGTCTACTGAACCGATTTTGAAAATTCTTTCACTTATGCTTCATATAAGTGAAAGAAAACGATAGTCCTGAGTACACAGGGTACTTTTTATCCCGAAATTCCCACGGGAACTCCAAAATTACCGCAGGTGAAACCGCGGGGCACCATTATTGACTTGGTCATCAGTATGAATGATGCTCTAGTCAGTTCACGATGTGGCCGGTAATTTAATGAATTGGCCAATTGGCTACTTGACAATAGTACATTGTTATCCTAGTGGTGAAAGTAACTTATTTAATCCCGAGACGGGGTTTGTCGCCCGAGCGTAGCGAGGGCGCCAATAGATCTATCTATAGATATAGATCTATAGATCAATATATCTCCCGAGGATAACACTGTGCTTTTCATTACGAATGCAAGGAAAGTCAAAATAAAAATAGGAATTAGCCAAAGAAAAAAATGAGTGAATTTTATTTTACATAAATCAACCATTAGGTGTGCTACTGGCCAGTAAGTATGCCCCCTATGCCATAAAAAAAAAATTGAGTTTCTGCAGTATGACAGCTGGTCAGTTGAGAGCGATTCTCCCTAGGGCTGAAAAGTGTTACTTTCAACCCGCTTCTCAGGCAACTTCAGACCTACTTTCCGAGTATGAGTAATGAAAAATATTTTTTTAGTCCGTCTTGTAGATTAGTAAAAAATATTGGACACGTATTTTTTATTTTTTTACGTAATCAAAAAATAACGGCGATACATGATTGAGTTGAAATTTCGCGTGACGTCACAACCCGGTGCAGTCTGTATGGGGCTTATACTGAAAACTGACGTCACGAGTCCCCCACCCTAAACTTGAATGCGCTTTATCTATGTTTATTTTCATTACTTTGAAAAAGCAAAAAATACGTGTCTATTATTTTTTTATGTTCTAACTGACGGACTAATTAGAATTTTGATTTTCTTACCCTGGAGAGTACCCGAAATTACTTACAATAGGGATGTTGACTACTATTGAAAATCAAAATTCTAATTAGTCCGTCAGTTAGAAAATAAAAAAACAATAGACACGTATTTTTTGCTTTTTTAAATAAATTAAAATATACAGAGATAAAGCGCTTTAAAGTTTAGGATGAGGAGGTCGTGACGTCACTAACCGCAAAACCGCCATACAAACTGTCAGAATAGTGACGTCACGCGAAATTTCAACTCAATATATCGCCGTTATTTTTTGATTACGTAAAAAAAGAAAAAATACGTGTCCAATATTTTTTAATAATCTACAAGACGGACTAAAAAATAAAAATTAGTCAACATGCCCATTGTTTGTAGGTAAACATGTTTAGCAAAAAATATACATGTAGTTGCCTGTAGGTACTAGTTTAGTATTATTTTAATCTGTGCTGTAGGTATATATAACTACATATATATGTATAGATGCGAGTAGATTAGCAACAGAATAAAAACAACCGATCGTTTCTTTCCAACTGAAGCAGGAAGCGGAGAAGCGCGGACGTTCGTGCCGCAGCGGCGCCTGAAACAACAGAACAGCGGGAATTGCGCCCCGCGGGGTCATTAAACCCAAAGATCATCTAGCACGCATACCACATTAAAACCATAGCCGCCACCCCTTCCGCGCCGGAGACCAGTAGGCCCACTCCTGGGTCACGCACCAACCTACTAATATTATAAACGCGAAAGTTTGTAAGTATGTATGGATGGATGGATGGATATTCGTTACTCTTTCACGCAAAAACTACTGGACGGATTTAAATGAAACTTTATAATAATATAGCTTATACATCAGATTAACACATAGGGTACTTTTTATCCCGGAATTCCCGCGGAAACTCTGAAATTAACGCGGGTGAAACCGCGGGGCGCAACTAGTTATAATAATAACTTCGGAATTCCTGCGGAAACTCCAAAGTAGGCTAATTTACTTCTTGTAATATCAGCTAATTAGTAGTAAAAGTCCGGTCAAAATCGGTTCAACCGTTTCGGATATTCACCCGCGTGAGTTTCGGAATTATCGCAGGAACTCCAAACTTCTTTGACAAGAAACTTTTCCTTAACGTTCCGATTTCAATGGGAATTTCACTGGCAGACAGCTGACGCTATAAGGAGTAACATAGGCTACTTTTATTTAAAAAAAAAAATTGTGCCTGTGGGAATTTTGAAACTCACGCGGGCGAAACCGCGGCGCACAGCTAGTTAAATAATAATTAAGTCCCACGCAAAGTGTGTTTACTGGTCTTCGTACAAACGTATCCTTGAATACACCACGACCACACGAGTCGCCGAAAATATGCCAGCGATGGCCGCGCGATACCATGAGTTTATGGCTCATAAAACACCAGCGACTCTACACAACGCCCCGCTAGAAAGTTGAGTGAAACTGTGTAATCGTGGTGGACAAATATGCCGAGCTATCTGTGGAATAATCAATAGATACTATACAGTGCCGGTTGACAGGTTATAATGTACTAGTTAAAAAAAGCTATTTATGAATAGGGATGTTGACTACTTTTGAAAATCAAAATTCTAATTAGTCCGTCAGTTAGAAAATAAAAAAACAATAGACACGTATTTTTTGCTTTTTTAAATAAATTAAAATATACAGAGATAAAGCGCATTAAAGTTTAGGATGAGGAGGTCGTGACGTCACTAACCGCAAAACGGCCATACAAACTGTCAGAATAGTGACGTCACGCGAAATTTCAACTCAATATATCGCCGTTATTTTTTGATTACGTAAAAAAAGAAAAAATACGTGTTCAATATTTTTTAATAATCTACAAGACGGGCTAAAAAATAAAAATTAGTCCACTTGCCTAATATTATTATAGTATAGATATGGATATATGTAATGTATTTAATATAATATGTATGTATTCTGGGCAGTTTAAATGGAAATTAGAATTTTGAATGTTTATCTCCGGTCTGTCAAATATTATGTTGATGTGTTTTTTAACCGACTTCCAAAAAGGAGGAGGTTCTATGTTCGATTGTATGTATGTTTTTTTTTTTTTTTTTTTTTTTTTTTTTTATGTATGTTCACCGATTACTCGAAGACGGTTGGACCGATTTGAAAAATTTTTTTTTTGTTTGAAAGGGTATACTCCCAATTAGGTCCCATTGCCACCAAGTCGGGATCTGATGATGGGATCTTGGAGAAATCGAGGGAACTCTTCAAAAATTATAGGCACGCCTATAGCGATTTGGGTATTTTTTATAGTAAATCGTTAATTTGCTATTGAAAAGCAAAATTTGAAGAATTGGAACTGATGATAAAGACCACAGATGGTCATCGGAACTACTAAACAATAATACGTATTTCACGGATTCCGATTGGAGCGATTTCAAAAATTGTTTTTTTTTGTTTGAAAGGGGATACTCCCAAATTGATTCCATTGTCACCAAGTCGAGATCTGATGATGGGATCTTGGAGTAATCGAGGGAACTCTTCAAAAATCATAGGTACATCTATAGCGATTTTTATATTTTTTATAGTAAATTGTTTATTTGCTTTCGGAAAGTAAAATTTGAAGAAGTGGAACTGATGATGAAGACCACAGATGGTCATCAGAACTACTAAATAATAGGTATTTCACAGATTCCGATTCGTTAACTTTAATATGGTTTCTAAACAATTTATGCTCGTCACAATGTATATGGTGAAGTGGAACTGATGATGATGTACCAGGAGAACTCCTTAACAATTAACGTCCCTGCGTCGGGAAAAGCAATATTTTGTAAAAGGTGATGAGCAGTTGACATTAGGCTATTGTAACCTTGAGAAATTACGAACTAAGTCACTTAAAAGCGAGAAATAAACAAAATTTTAACAAAAAAATTAAAACCGACTTCCAAAAACACAAACTAAAAATCTAAAAATAAAAAGCTAAAAATAACAACATACCGATTTAATCCAAAAGACAAAAACACACGTAATATTATTATTGGTTTGTGCTACCACTAATCGGTATGAAGTCGGTGACAAGCCAAATATGGAGGGTGTAGATGGGCTAAGTCGACTCGCGCCACCAGCTTTTCATGAACAGGATAACCCAAGTGGGCAGACACCAGCGGGCTTGTCACCGAATTCAAACCGATTAGTGGTAGCACAAACCAATAATAATATTACGTGTGTTTTTGTCTTTTGGATTAAATCGGTATGTTGTTATTTTTAGCTTTTTATTTTTAGATTTTTAGTTTGTGTTTTTGGAAGTCGGTTTTAATTTTTTTGTTAAAATTTTGTTTTTAATGTTACCTAGTAGTTGATGAGTCACAGTTGTGACCATATCCCCGCCATTATAGCGAAGTAGTAGCACCACGGGGTTTGAGTGGGTTTCACACCCGCCGTGTCCCCTGCCCCCTTAGCCAAGTTGACATTCCATAAACGTTATCCCTTTGGAAAACAAAGTCACACAAAATCGCCCAATCAAAAGCTACATTTTTCGTGACCACGTGCTATGACGATCAGTTTTCTATTATAATAGGTACATATAACGATAACGATTATTTTAGAATGTCAACATGACTATAGGGTGGACACCTTAGTCAAGTTTACCCTGTAAATTACAATCTATATTTGTGCCTACAAATTAATATAAGTACTAAGTAGTGTATGAGTTCTTTTGAGGGAAGAATTAAAATAAAAAAAATCATTGTTAATTTCTTTATCAAAACCTTTATTTTAATAATGCTTGCCTATTTTATAAAAGAAAGTATGCATACAAAATATAAAGCGAAATGTGCTGTTCGTTGTCAATTATTAGTCAGTCACAATCAATTAAAATAAATTTCCCCAATGGAGCACGCTCAATAGGAAAAAAACGAAAACAACATTGTTATTACATTGAAAATTCAAATTAAATTACCGTTAACTTTTCATTTTAGGGAGTAATAAAGTAAAATAATCGCTCCAAAATGGCGAACTATACGCATGTAGGGCGGCCATTATTGCTAATTAAAATTCGGGATACATCCGAACTCGCGCCGCGGCTGCCGACGGGATTGTAGGGTGCGCATAAAGTTGTGGAAAACGTGTTCGCCACATTTGCTTTAGAATTATGTCGATTTGCTCGAAATATTTCGCTAACTTTCTGTAAACCGGAATTTTAGACCAGTCATTTTTAGAATGTTTTATCCGTTCAAATGTTATGGATATAATGTATTATTGAAATTTAAAAACTCTATTTGACGCTTTAATAAGTCGACCTTCTCAATTGGGCATCGAACCTTCAGGGTACAAACCAACGCTTATGGGTCAAGCTGAATTAATTATCTAAGTAAGAAAAAATTGGATTAAAAAAGTTTGAGAAATAAAATTAAAAAAAATCTTTTGAAACCCGGTCCATAAACAGTTTGTACCGCAGATATGATACATACATACATACATATGATAGAATACGGAAGTTCGAGCGTACTGATATTAGTTCCTTAAATCAAATGTGGCTGAAAATAAAAATAGTCATTAGAAAACAAAAAAAAATGAGCCATACTAATTGGTAAGATACTTACTTAATATCTTAGCTGGAATTTTTTTGCTTTGTTACTATTTGAAAGGATTGAGGGAAGGCTCGGTTTCAAATAAGCTTTCGAATAAGATTTGGTTTATATAATTGTTTTGTGTCAAGTACTTACATAACTTTGACCATTTACAGATGATGGTAGATAAGTCAAAAGTGTATAAAACCAAAAATTAAAATCAAAACTAATTATAATTATCAAAATTAAAACATGATCGAAATTATAAAAGATCAAAATATTATTGTAAAATAAAAGTAAAATCAGATTCAAAACCTAAACAAAGCTCTATCTACTCTATTATATATACATATTGGATTTTTTTTTAGGGTTCAATACCTACTCCAGTCGCCGCGTCGTCGCGGCAACTGAAAGTAAAAAAAATTGTCACGACTCATTTCCGTCAACTGGTTTTTATAAACTTAACTAGCAGTTCCCCGCGATTTCATCCGCGGTAATTTCGGAGTTCCCGCGGAGGTTGCGGGAAAAAATTACTCTATGTCCTTCAGTTCCCGAGGGAATTCCGGGATAAAAACTAGCCTATCTTTTAAGTTGGACCATATTATAAATGGTTGCAAAATTTTATCAAAATCCGATTAGAAGTTTCGGAGTCCATCGCGGACAAACAACGTGACACGTGATTTATATATATTAGATTTTATAGGTCAAAGGTATTTAAAATAAAATGTGACGTAATCATATCGTACATGTGCCACGCACCGTTTCGGTAACAATATTATATTTTGATTTTAAATTTATCTATACTTGTCTATGACTATACTAATACTATGAAGAGAAAAGATTATTGATTGATTGATGATTTTTTTGTATATACCTTTGTTTTTTTGTAATCGATAAGCGCATAAACTACTTCACGAAATTAAAAAATTCTTTCACTTATAGGAAGCTACAGTGTCCCTGAGCAATATAGGTCCTTTTTATTTCGGAAGTCTCAACAAGAGCTCCGAAATTAAGGCGATCTAGATCACTCATAACTTATTTCGATTACTTACTCGTGTAAAAAAATCAAAACAACAGCGACAAAAGTTGAAAAATATCAAGTTAGTTTAAACAGTATGCCGTATGCGGGCCCACAGCAGTGAACTGTGACTCACCCTTGACTTTTTTTTCGTGTTAACCGCCTCAAAAACTCTGCCGCGTCCCGATTAAGAACTCCCCTCGGGACGCCCGTAACTTTTCTACGGGATTAATTAAAATTTTATCAAGTTACACTGTAGCAAAGTACTTACACCACTAATTCAAAAAAATCCTCGAGTTCCGGTCTAAAAATTAAAAGAAGTTACGAGTTCGCTCGGATGTTTTCCGGTGGAAGGAATCGCCATTTTTATAAAATAAACTAGCTGTTCGCCCAGTTTCACCCGCGTGTTTTTCAGAAGTCTTTCCGATTCTCCTCGATATGCCACTACATCCTACTAATATTATAAACGCGAAAGTTTGTAAGATTGTATGGATGGATGTATGTATGGATGGATGGATGGATGGATGGATGGATGGATGGATGGATGGATGGATGTTTGTTACTCTTTCACGCAAAAACTGCTGAATGGATTTAAATGAAACATTACAATAATTTATTTTATTTATTTATTTATTTATTTATTGTTTTGTTATCAGGCAACATGGGCCCATAGATAACCTTACAAACTATAATATATAATATAGCTTATACATCACATTAACACATAGGGTACTTTTTATCCCGGAATTCACGCGGGAACTCTGAAATTAACGCGGGTGAAACCGCGTGGCACAAGTAGTAATTTACATAAATTCGGGGCATGAAACTTGTTATGGAAGTACCTTTTTTTATAGGTAGGTATTTTGCCTGCCTTTTTTTGCCTTCATCACAATATGTCTGCATATTATTTCGGAGTATCTGAAAATTCGTGCGAAATGCGGATGAAGCTGCGGGGTTTAGCTTGTTGTTTCATTATATTAAAATACATATAAAAGCTCACGCCTGTCCATCTGAGGGTTAGGCGTTGGGTGCTAACATATTACATACCTATTGTAATATCGTACAGACACGGCACCTATTATATAAAATTGCCTTGTCTGTGCAAGAAAATTGAAAGAAATTGATTTTTCTTTATCTTCTTTACGTATAATAATGGCGTCTATTATTATAATTTTATTCTGCCAATGACAATGTTTCTTAGTAATAAAAATCTCTACTACTTGTTCAATTATTCCTAACTCAATTATTCCTAATTCAATTATGTTAGGTCAACAATGTTAGGTTGATCCTTTAGCTTGATGAAAATAAATAAAAATATGGTTATTTTGAAATCCAGTTTCCTGCTCAGGGTTCAAAACAGATGCTGAAAGATGACTGAAGTAACGAAGACTAAGGTGACACGCGTGGTTTCGACACGACTTTCACCCTTCAACAGCCAGAAATGGATTGAGACGAGGCAAAATAAGTGACGTATATGAACATGTGTGGACTTATAAGAATGTAGCTCAGTGGTTAGTGCGTTCGGATTAAACGCCGCAGGGTGTAGGTTCAAATCCTAACAATGAGCTTGAGATGTCGGTGAAGGAAAACATCGTGAGGAAACCATAGCATGGTGGTAGGGCGCTCTCTAGTGCCCGGCTGGTTAGCTACCACCTTCAAGTTGCAAATCTGTCGCCAAGCACCTAACGGTGTGTTCCGGCAGCCCCACTAGAAAGCCAGTTCCCATCCCCATTTCAGGTCGGCAACGCACCTGCGTGCCTTCTGGTGTTGCAGATGTCCATGAGCGGCGGTAATCACTTACCATCAGGTGTACCACTTGCCCGTTTGCTCCCTATGACATAAAAAAAAATGTATTTTAACCCGGCTCACCATAGAGTCCCAAAGTTCATACCAACAAATTTGCGGGCAACATTTGAATATTGATATTCGTTAGCAAGAGGGTCATTAAAACATCAAACTCGTTGTCGATTTAGATATGTGAAGAAATAGTTTAAATATTTTATTCAATAAAACAAAAATATTGCGAAAATTTATTGAATTTCATCTCGATGGCCGTTTAGTAGGGTGACTGCAGCTCGATGAGATTTTATATTAAAAATGTAAATTATTTTTTTATAATTGAGTGAAAACATAAAAGACCTAATTACAATAGATTCAAAACTAGACTCGTTTTATAGATTAACATGATAAGTACTAATTAATGCGATTCTACCATATTTTACGTATTGGAACTATACCTACGTATTTATTGGAAATTATATCGATTCGATGCTAATGACCAATTATTGCATCATTAATACTTTAGCAGGTATATTATGTATAACTGTGTTACGATTCAATCAAGAGTCCATTCCGGATTACATTATTATTCGATTCAGGCTGCAGATAATAACGATACCTACTGTGAATATTATATTAGTATACAGGATGTCCGAGAATCGGTAGATGATATTTTAGGGATATACTCTACTCTTAACTCTGTACAAGTTTTACTATGGGACCAATTATGTATTTGTGAAAATAATAGATTTTTCATACGTAAAACTAAACTAAGTAGATCAATTGTATGAAATGGTCTATTTCATAATTTCGCAAATCGATTTATATACCTATCTACTTGTAATGTTCAGGTCCTTCATAGTTCTGAAGATCTATATAATTTTTGGAAATAGTTCAATTGTTTACATAGCCCAAAAATGGTTTTGAAATAATGGGGGACCAACTTGCCAATTACGTAAAAAGATTTGAGTAGATTTTAATAATACTTAACAATCTGTTCCTATAAATTGTAAAGATTCCCGCATTTAGCCCTTAAGTTACTATGAGGCCAAATAAATGTATATATCTATGGCCCAAAAAATATTTTTTTTTTAGCCACCTCCTTGTTCCTGTTTTTCGGAAATCTCTCTGTAACTCTTTGCTCCTAGATAGAAATGCCGTATAACGGCATCCGGCATTTTATCTTCCAATCATTAGTTTTTCTGAATTGGTGCAACAGTACCAGAGTGTTTTTATCTGTGACAGCCTATATATGGCATTGCTTGAATACATGAATACAGGTCAAAATTTCAAGTTATGATTTAATATATTAATATGTTACAAATGCTAGCAAACATATGTGTATAAATTAGTGTGCATAGATCATAGTAATAACTCAAATCCTACTAATATTATAAACGCGAAAGTTTGTAAGAAGGTATGGATAGATGTATGGATGGATGGATGGATGGATGTTTGTTACTCTTTCACGCAAAAACTAATCAATGGATTTAAATAAAACTTTACAATAATATAGCTTATACATCAGATTAACACATAGGGTATTTTTTATATCGGAATTCCCGCGGGAACTCTGAAATTAACGCGGGTGAAACCGTGGAGCACAACTAGTTCTATATAAATATACCACAGTTATCACAGACACTAATTATAGTCTCTGTTTTCCTGCAATTTCAAAATTACTGAAAATCCATCCTAATTACCAAATCAAATTACCTATAAAATTCAAGGGTACCTATTGCAGGATAGGTAGAGATACCAAATTTTGGCATTAAAGTTCATAAATATAGTATTAATGAGAAAAACAAGAACATAAAACTTTATGGCAGCTAAAGAATATCAAATATGATATTATTTACATCCAACTCAAGGCTAAGGAAACCTGTTAAACAGTCAGTGACATCATTGCCTGTGTAAGTAGGCATTATTTTCTCTTTGTTTGACTTAAATGTTAAAGGTGCCCCATCATTAGACAATGGTCGGTTAAACGTACCGTTGCGATGAAATGCCACGTCATTATTTTAAATAAAGTGCATTGCCGGCCCTAGTATAGAGCCTTGGGGAACATCTGTTCTCTTTAATGTCAATTAAAGAAGATTAAAGAAGAGAAACTCGTTTGGAATAGGGGTGTTGACTACTTTTGAAAATCAAAATTCTAATTAGTCCGTTAGTTAGAAAATAAAAAAACAATAGACACGTATTTTTTGCTTTTTCAAACAAATAAAAATATGCAGAGATAAAGCGCATTAAAGTTTAGGGTGGGGCTCGTGACGTCACTAACCGCTAAAACCGCCATACAAACTGTTCTGTTAGTGACGTTACGCGAAATTTCAACTCAATGTATCGTCGTTATTTTTTGATTACGTAAAAAAAAAACGTGTCCAATATTTTTTATCAATCTACAAGATGGACTAAAAAAAATTAGTCAACATGCCCATTGTAATGTAAGGTACCTCTCAAAAATTTTATCTAAAAATAAATCTAAGATATTGGAAATAGGGTTTTTCATGATAATTCTGCAGTATTGCAATCCTTCCTTATTTGTTTGTTTGTTATTTTCTATAATCTCTGGATATACTGAACCGATTTTGAATATTATTTCATTTATAGGAAGCTACGGTAGTCTTGAGTGACATAGGGTACTTTTTATCCCGGAATCCCTGCGGGAACTCAGGAGATTGTGAGGTTTTGAGGTTGTAGGGGGTAATGTCTAGATCTGCTGAACCGATTTCGAAAATTCTTTCACTTATAAGGAGCTACAGTGATCCTGAGTGACATAGGGTACTTTTTATCCCGGAATTCCTGCGAGAACTCCGGAGTTTGTGAGTTTGTGAGGTAGTGGAGGATAATGTCGGGATCTACTGAACCGATATTGAAAAGTCTTTCACTTCTAAGAAGTTACAGTGATCTTGAGTGACATAGGATACCTACATTTTATCCCAGAACTCCAGCGGGAACTCCAAAATTACGGGTGAAACCTCGGGGGGCAGCTATAATTCATAATCATCAGCACAACAAAAAGCCGAGTTAGCAACATCTAAAACCGGCGCTTGAGTGGTGTTAGCAAGCGGCTCGCGTAGGACAACTTCGTACATAAGTAATCGATGTGTATTCACAGCGCTCGATGTCTCCGTGCAAACAAACAATGAGCACATTGCTATTCCTTCCACAATGCAACTCTGTGCCGGTGTTAACGATCGCAACTTTCGCGTCAAATTATCATCGAATCGACTGCAATCGAGACCGGACTGGCTAATGCTTAGTGCATATACTTATGTAGCTGGTAGTTTGTGAAATACGGCAGTTTAGTGGTTTGTACGGATATTTGCGAACACCACAACCTGCCGGGTGAGGTAATCTATAAAAGAAAAAAATATATAAAAGAGAGGATTTGATTTTTTGTGTGCGTGTTTGTCTATACTAATATTGTTATTAAGAGGTGTAGTTTGTGAGGTTGTAGGGGTAATTTCTGGATCTACTGAACCGATTTTGAAAATTCTTTAACCAATAGAACGCCACGTTATTTGTGAGTGTTATAGGTTATATTATAACGCGGCATTCCTCCGGGAACTCCGAAATCGTTGCGGGTGAGATCGTGGGGATCAGCTATAAGGGATAAAATAAAAAAAAATACATACAATCGAACATAGAATCCTTTTTGGAAGTCGGTTAAAAAGCTACTGTATTTCTGAATGAAATAGGGTCCTAGAATTCGGGCGGGAACTATGTAAATAACGTGACTGAAACCGCGAGAAACAGCTAGTCTCTAAAATCGATTAGTATTTTCTTTAAGTATTGTGATATTTTTTTTTTTGTGGGTAATAAAATACAATTGAATAAGTTTAGCTAAATAGAGCATTTAATCTGTCCTCTGCGCTAAATGCTGGTGTTTCTGAACTGACAGCATCGTTTCTAAACGGACAAACTACACATATTACCTACGACATGTACACTTGCACAGTGAATTATACCATTTTGTCTATTTTTAGACGCCCTACCTGCCACCGGCGGGGACGTTGTTCTACAGCTGTACCTAGTTGTGACACCAACAGGTGCTGTTTCTAATTTATATGTTTTGTAACATGTACTATTGTTGTGCTAGACTTCTGTATATTTAACGATACTTTACTATTGAATGCTTTTATTTAGCGAGCTTACAGTTTTGTTATACCAAGGCAAAGTTGTGTAAAGATAACAAGTGGAGGTTCTATCTATCTTTAGTCTTTGCATCTGTCTCTGAAAATCAAATATTTTTGAAGCTATTATTTACATATCTATACTTCAAATAAAATAAACTATTCGTTCAAATTAATGTTTTGTTTTTAGAAAAATCTTTGGAGTTCTACAAACTAAAAAGTTGAAAAACCGCATTCATTTCTCTTTTACTTAATTTCTATTCTGCTCATCGCTAAAGTATAATTATTAGTGTTTTTATTTTATTTTACTTGCTATTCTATTCTCTTTCTAAATGAATTTGATAATAGAAGAATTAGTACGTAAACCGTAAATTGATAAATTCTTAATAAACACTTTAAAAAGTATTTTTTTTTTACTTAATTTCTAATCAAATCCCCGGACTGTGTCATACATTGGTAAGGTCAAGGTTGGCACAAAATGCTTTCATAGATTTCAGCGATTAGTATGAAAGTGCCGACTCTTAAAACGTAGTGATTATTTGCTCATTGGGCAAGCCCATGTTGTAAATATAAGCAAAAATCTTACATTACAACTGCGTAACTCAATAAATCTTTTCGTGTGATGTATTATGCATTGTAATTAGCATATTATATTGATGTGCCCAGAAATGTTACATAATTTAAAGTTTTTTTTTATGATTCTGTGACTATAGCACCTTTATTCTTTTGTTAACTTACAATAGATGGTCATTATTTTGTGATTTTTGCACAATTCTATTGAGTTTTATGCACTGTTATGTCACATATTATTCCAGTCTATTATGAAGTTTTGTTCTTATAATATCATTGAACGATTTCTTTGTGTTTATAATTATTGTAGACTAGCTGTGCCTGCGGTTTCACGTGCGTGAGTTAAGGATTCCCGCAAGAACTCCCATTTTCTTTAATACAAACCTTCTCCTGATAGTTACGAACCCAACAAAAAAAAGAATTATTCACACCTGTCGAGCAATTCTCGAGTTTTTGCGAGACAAACGAACAGCACTTCGTTTTCACTATATAGTATAAAACAAAGTTGCGTCCCGTCTGTCTGTCCCTATGTATACTTAGATCTTCAAAACTATACGCTATGAATTTTCATGCGGTTTTCACTAATAGATAGAGCGAGTCATGAGGAAGGTTTATATCTATATTTTTTCTTAGACTCCCAAATTACCGCCGCTGAAACCGCGGGTGACAGCTATACCTAAGAGATAAGATGTCTTTTCGATGTCGATTATGAGTCGTTGTAATTAAAAATTATCAAATAACCTTACACTACACTGGTCGATCCCCCCGGTTTTACTCGCGTTATTTTTGAAGTTTCGTCGAGAATTCCTGGATTAAAAAATGTTCTTTTCTGTACACTTGAAAACCTTGCCCGAAAACGTGTACGCGAAATTTCATGATCATTGGTTGAGTAGTTATTACTTGAAAGCGTAGCAAACAACTGCGAACTCATATTCTCGTTTGTTATAACATCTATCAGGAAGGATTACTTGTATACACTCACGCACAAACACATACACACGCACATCCACATGCACAGTGCACACATATACGCACAGGCACACACGCACACAGACAGAGACACACACACACACACACACACACACACACACACACACACACACACACACACACACACACACACACACACACACACACACACACACACACACACATCCACACCCACACATACACATATACGCCCCTCACCTACACATAGACATAGGCCACTATTAATATGAAAATTGTACCTTGCTAAAAATTATTGTACCAGCATAATATCTTTGTGGAGCACTGGAGAGCTGAAATACAGGTTTCGCTTAGTTCAACCTCCAGTTTCCTAGATGATAAGTACCTATTGTTACTGTTGTGTAATGTATATATTGATCATAGTACTGTTTGTGTCGAAATTAAACTTATTATACATATTATAAACTTATTATAATACTTGTACAAGCATAAATTATCGACAGCATGATTATGCCCTTTGATAAAAATTATGTAAGTACAGTAATTTTAAAAGAGTAGCTGTAGAAATGTTAATGCAAATTCGGAACTTTCTAATTTGACAGAGATATCTCCCTAATACGCGCTACGCCTCTCCAAGGCACACGTAAAGCCTCCAGCCGCTCGTGCTCTTAATTTGATCACAGTCATTCCCAACGATAAGAGGCTGTGTAATGCAAGTGAAAATATTATCTTTGGTGTGATGATGAATCGTGGCATTTGAAACGAGTGCTGGCATTTAAAAAAAAAACTAGCTTCAAACAATGTTTTTTTACGCGGAAAATGAATTTGATTCTTCTATTAGTACGAAAATATTAAAAAAATTAACGTTACTAATATTATAAGGTTTTTTATTAACATTATTTATTAAGTTTTAGTTCCCAAAATAAATTTTACTAGTCTTTTATGATCACAATTAATATTCATTTATATTGAATATCTAGTTATTCTTGAATAGAAAAACTGCAAATTCATTTTGAAAAAAAATTATAACAGAAATTATGTTCCTTTTATTTTGGTTGAGCAGAAAAAAAAAACCGGCCATGTGCGAGTCGGACTTGCGCACGAAGGGTTCCGTACCATTGTTTATAAAAACGGCAATAAAAATAATGTTTGTTGTATGGGAGCCCCCCATAAATATTTGTATTATTGTATTTATAACTAAATTCACATACTTATCTACCTGTTGCCGTTATCAATATCGAGCAAAAATAAGCAAAAAAAAACATGTTTATTGTATAGATAATTATTTTATTCTGTTTTTTAGTATTTGTTGTTAAAGCGGCAACAGAAATACATCGTCTGTGAAAATTTCAACTGTCTAACTAACACAGTTCATGAGATACAGCCTGGTGACAGACGTACAGACGGACGAACGGACGGACAACGAAGTCTCAGTAATAGGCTCCCGGTTTACCCTTTAGGTAAGAACCCTAAAGACGAATGTAAACAAAAAAGAAACGAAAGAAAGCGCAACCCACTCGTGACGTCAGCAATGTACCTACTGGAAATGTGTTCAACAGACTACAGGTGAAGTGTGCCGTGTGTTGCGTAAAGCTCGTTGTGTGCCGACTCGTGAGTTGTAAACGAGAGGTCGTAGGTTCACTTGTCGGTGAAAGCAAACTGTTGTCTCGAGAACGCCGGTTCGAGGCGCCACGAGTACGCCGTTATAAAACTAAGGCTAAGGCCATGCTACAAACAACTTCGCTTATTTCTAAGAGCCAAGGTATACTCTCCGAGTGAATAATCCTATTAAACAGACATATTGAATACTATCGCAGCTGACCACACTGCAAGTGACGCCTGAAGGCACCTGCGTAGTTTTGCTTTAGCCTAAAATGTTCCCGAGGTAAAAGCAAACGTTATCAAAACAACGAAGCCTCAATGCGATGATCGACCAGATCGCCCACCGGCGGTGAGCAAATGAGAGTTTCATTCAAAATTCAGTTTGAAATTGAAGCTCAAAAACAATGAATGTGCGTGCAAAAGACCTACTAAGATGGTTCCACCTCCTGCGAAAGTCCTTTACTTTACATGCACTGAATGCGGTTCTGTTAATAAAAATTTAAAAAAAATTTAATAAGTAAGTATATTTAGGAAACATTGATCTGTGGAACCTTTTCAGACAAAATTACACAGTTGAATTCATTATTTTTAAGTATGTTTTACGTTTCCCTTGTTGAGAAACGAGACTTTTCTTAACAACCGCACTTCCGACCTCTAAGTTGCAGCTTTAGAATCTGAAAGCGTCCATGAGTTTTAATATAAACACTTATAACGTTTTTGGCGCCACCACATACATGCTAATGGTGTGTGTGTCTGTTACCTGTTCAAGCCTTAATTACTCAACTGCTCACTATGAAATTTCGCATACACGTTGTCAGGGGTACAGAAAAGGACATAGGATACCTACTCTTTATCCCGGAATTTCCGCGGGAACTACAAACCGAACGGTGAAACCGCATAAAATTTGGCATTGGCATACATGTTGTCAGGGCCACAGAAAAGAACATACCTAGTGTATTTTTTATTCCGAAATCCTGCAGGAATTCCGACTTTAACGCGAGTGCAACCGCGGGGAACAGCTAGTATGCAGGTAGGTACCTAATAAAGTCTATAAAAGTAAGTGGAGTGAGACAAACGGAATAAACAAATAAATAACACAGTTCGTTTCGGATATACAGTAGTCGAGAATAGGGTGTCAAGTTGTGAGCCTTTGAAGGTATCGCTAATGAAATCAAAGTCAAAGTCAAATCCTTTTTTCAAATTTGGCCCATAATGTGGCTCTTTTTGATGTCAATATAATTACAGTTATTATGACAGCACCCATTAAATTCCACCCTTCACAGCTTCCTAGTGCTGTAGCTAAAGAGAAGAAGCTGCGCAATAAACTCGCTGTCAGTTTAAAGTTACAATATAGATATATCTATACTATAATGGGCATGTGGACCAATTTTTATTTTTTAGTCCGTCTTGTAGATTATTAAAAAATATTGGACACGTATTTTTTCTTTTTTTACGTAATCAAAAAATAACGGCGATATATTGAGTTGAAGTTTCGCGTGACGTCACTATTCTGACAGTTTGTATGGCGGTTTTAGCGGTTAGTGACGTCACGAGCCCCTCACCCTAAACTTTAATGCGCTTTATCTCTGTATATTTTAATTTATTTAAAAAAGCAAAAAATACGTGTCTATTGTTTTTTTATTTTGTAACTGACGGACTAATTAGAATTTTGATTTTCAAAAGTAGTCCACATCCCTATTATATTGGTAACTCAACTCGCAATTAATTATGTGAGAACAATGAGCCGTACCCAGCAATAAACTACCGTACAGATACAGACACATTAGGAGTTAAACTAAGATTAATCTGTAATATGAAGATATTAAATTAAAAATAATGTCAAGATACTGATAGCCACTGAGCAAATAATCACTACGTTTTAAGAGTAGGTACTTCCATACTAATCGCTGAAACGATCCATGAAAGCATTTTGTGCCAACCTTACCAATGCAATGTATGACGCGGTCATAGAAATTTGGTTAAGTATTCCAAAGTTGGTAAAAAAGTTCGCGCATAAATCCATAGTAACTTTCGGTTCAAGGGAGTGTGGCTGGCCTGTTAATACCTGGGGGACGATGAAGTGTCGGTGAAGACGATCCTAAAAAAACCACTGACGAATTTGTGGGTGAAAGCTATGACAAACGCTCGCGTTGGTTGCATCTGTATATAGGTACATATTTTAGCCTTGTAGCTCTTAGCAAGCAACTGGTAATCATGAGAAAACCACGTATTCGGCTCCGAAAATAATCTTCACAGTTACGTACACGTTACCTTTAAGCTTTTTACGAAGAAGTTATTTCTGGCAATGCACATTTTACTCTCATTCGGTATAGTATCCCCTTCGCGGCTAACCTGTATATATTTTATTACACACAAACAAACGTGTGGGTGTAAATCCACTTAGCAAGGTTTACTTGGGAAACCAACTTGTATTAATATTCAATAGAACGAGTGTAAACCAATGATAATAATTATTCAAATCGAATCGTTTCTTTCCAAAATTTGATGTTTAACATCGATTTTTTATGTCCCATATAAAATTATATTGCAGTTTTTTTTTTTATTTAATAAATTCTTCATTCGAAATCGATAACGTACTGTCGTTTGGTGAGGTGTAGTTCCATGGAAGGATATACACGTATTATAAATTATAAAAAAAAAATCCGATACATTTATAAAAAAATAATTATCGTAAAGTAGATATGTGTGTTGTGATGTGGATTATTATTATTATTATTATTATAACTCAAAACTCCGTGAACCGATTACGATGAAACCAAAACTATGTTATATGTCAGAATATAAAAAGGCAAATCGGTCAACTCCATTCAATTCCGTCAAGTGATTTTTGCGTGATAGTTGCAACAAACATACACACAGACAGACTGCTCGTTGTTTTTGTATTTCCTTATAAATATTTTTTATTTATTTTCAGTCGATAAGACCAGGTTGCTTGGGAGAGATCGCTCTAAACTATAAAGCAGCCTTTTGTATAGGTACCTGCCATCACTTTGCTTCAAGATAAAATTGTAAAAATTATTTTTTGGTTACGGTGAAGAGTTTCCTGTCTAATAGATATCAGTGGCGAAGGTACCATAGAAGCCAATTCCCACCGGCTTCCCTTCAGACGCAACATCTCTCTCCGTAATTGAGAACGTTGTCAGGGATACAGGGAAGGACTTTTTATACCGGAATTCCCGCGGGAACTCCGGAACTTATCGCAGGTGAAACCGCGGGCAACAGTTAATAGTTTAATCAGTTGAAATTAAAGTAGATGTCCGGATTCCCTCTCTCAATATTTCACTCTTCGCCACTGATAGGTATACATAATTTATTTTTTATATCATCAATGTATTCACAGAGGCGCCTTCAGATAAAATATACAGTTATAAACCTAATAATTATTATGTAAAGATAACGCCTACGTATTACGACTTTATGGTATAAATTTCAAATTTCCATTCAGCATCGAGTTAACTTATTCGATATAGTCTATAAATTTTAGGTTCATACGCGTTGGCGTATCAATGTGTCCGCTTAGTTGAACAAAAAAAGATAATAAAATTTATACCCGTTAGAACCCATTTTGTTATTAGTCTTACGTTTCAGATATTACAGTTAAGTCCCATTTCCCTAGTCGACCAACTGTGGCGCCCGCGGCTAGTAAGTTCGAATTGTAAAAAAAAAAAAACTAAAACACACGCTTTAATATAGTAAACCGAACTAAAACAAATCATCTAGGACCAGAGTTCTTAAAGTCAAACGAACCCCAACTCGACGGGGTAGCGTTTTTATTACAGAGATCCCATGGCCATCCTCCGACTTCATCATCAGATCAGCTCCGTGTCATAATAATATTGGATTGTCATCCGAACTATATACAAAGACTAGCTGTTCCCCGAGGTTTCACCCGCGTTAATTTCGGAGTTCCCGCGGGAATTATGGGATAAAAAGTAGCCCAAGTAACTCCTTATAACATTAGCTATCTGCGAGTGAAAGTCCCATCAAAATCGGTCCAGCCGTTTCAGAGATTAGCCGGAACAAACAGACGGAGAAAATTTTTAAAAATTTTTTTTTTGTTATAAGTCCCGTATATACTTTCATATGCATTTAGCGAAAAGCTGTTAATTTGAAATTACAAACAGACACTTCAATTTTATTTATTTGTAGGTATAGAATCGATTTCTATATTATAATTAGAAGTAGGTTAAAATTTACTTTTTGTTTTTATTACATGGTCAGAAGCACAAGTGAAGCTAATTTACCGTGTTTAAAGTAGCCTGCCACCTCCCAATCTCCTATTTAAATGTTAACACTAAACTCAATTTGCACACAAATCACGCAACAAGCACTAAACGCATTCAGACTTTGGCAACGGTCTACCCAGTTTATAGCCTAAAAAGACATAGGTATTTATACTTTGCTTGGGTATCATCGCAATCGGTTTTAGAAAAAAGGTGTTCTAAGTAAAGGAGTAAATATAAGTATAGCTACAACAGTGTTTTTTTTGTTTATCTTATATATATAAATCACGTGTCACGTTGTTTGTCCGCGATGGACTCCGAAACTACTGAACGGATTTTGATAAAATTTTGTATATGGTCCAACTTAAAAGATAGGATAGTTTTTATCCCGGAATTCCCTCGGGAACTGAAGGACATAGAGTACTTTTTTCCCGCAACCTCCGCGGGAACTCCGAAATTACCGCGGATGAAATCGCGGGGGACAGCTAGTTTATACATAAAGACATTACGTCATACTTCCTAAATACTACTCTCTGCCAAACTGCAAAAACAGTTTATCGGCAGGCAGGCACGTTCTCGCTTACTAATTAAAAACACTTTAGAACAAACAAACACACCAAGTGCAAGTTAAATATTGGAAGATGAGTTTTGCAAGATCCACTATAGTCAAAAGATTATTACCTACAATTAACAGTCAAACCAGAAATGATAATGATGGGCTTGATGACAGGGTATAAAATGATGTTAGTTTGTTTTAATTTTTTATCTGTCTGTCTGTCGGTTCGTTCCGGCTAATCTCTGAAACGGCTGGAGAAATTTTAACGGGACTTTCACTGGCAAATAGATGTAACTAAGGCTACTTTTATTATAGAAAAAAAAAATCCTGCGGGAATGCCGAAACTCACACGTGTGAAACCGCGGGGTAAAAGTAGTTCTAAATATAATTCTAAATATAATATGACTGAACACCAAATATATATTTTCTTGCTGAAAATAAATGTAACACAACACAGAAAAATCAAATTAACTGTAAAGTAAAACACCGTTCATAATCCTAAGAAGCCATTAGAACACGGAAGCAATACATCAAGTGGTGCGTCACAATGATATCACAATTAACAACAGCTAGATAGTTTATATCGTTACTAATATAAACATAGAACAGATAGAGAGGGCATCAACGCAGTTTAGTATGAAAACAGATGAAGAAAAATTGGTTCTCGTCTAATTTTCGCACAAAAAGCTATTGGTCACACACACTGGTACGTTAACGTAACGAAATGCCATACGTGCTAATTATCACGTATTTACTCAGGCTGTTTGCGAAATTCTCTGTGTGTGGTAGGTATATTTAAAAAAGTTAGGACGACTGCAAAGAAAGTTTTCTAGAAGTTTGAGCATCATTATTTGATCATAACTGAAACGTATACATTGTCTTTCATACATTATACTAGCTGGTACCCCTGACAGCGTGCATGCAAAATTTCATGATGATCGGTTGAGCCGCTAGGACGTGAAAGCGTAACAAAAAAAAGAAACTCACTTTCACATTTATAATATTGGTAAAGATTATTTTTTCTGTGAATGCGAAGTCTAAAATTGGCTACAGATACTGTAATATTTTCACGTTGGTCTTCCCTGCCAGCAAAGAATATTGTGGTATTATATTATTTTCAGTAAAGATGAGGTCATGGAATACCTACCTTTTAACGTGCTGAAGTAAAACAATGGGGCTTCGTGTGAATTTTCAAGCGCCAATGGCGTGTCTGAACTTTTTACTGGAATATCATTGTGGCACCACCACCGTCTACCTTTAAGAAACGCGTCTGTTTCGAAGAAACTTCCCGATTCTCGCCGCTCCGAGATGGGAGTCGAGCTGGTGAGTGCGAAATACAAATAAATCATGTCATTTATATCCACCACTGGGCAAAATGGTTATTAAAATGATTCTTTGACTTATAATGGTTGTAATAAAAAAAGGGGATGAGGACTACTTTTGAAAATCAAAATTCTAATTAGTCCGTCGAATAGAAAATAAAAAATAACAGACACGTATTTTTTGCTTTTTCAAATAAATTAAAATATACAGAGATAAAGTGCATTAAAGTTTAGGGTGAGGGGGTCGTGACGTCACTAACCGCTAAAACCGCCATACAAACTGTCAGAATAGTGACGTCACGCGAAATTTCAACTCAATATATCGCCGTTATTTTTTGATTACGTAAAAAAAGAAAATATACGTGTCCAATATTTTTTAATAATCTACAAGACGGACTAAAAAAAATTAGTCAACATGCCCATAATAGGTTGCACAGTTTTGTCTATGACTCTGTTTAAGGTTGTGTAACGTCAACGATTATTTCAGAAATAATACAAAAAGCATAGTAAAGTTGAAACAAAACCAAAACCATTGAGAATTATCGCAACCGACCTCGGTGTCGTTTTATCGATATCAAAACATTAAGCGATGCGTACGTCAATTCAATAAGATATATCTGTGCAACATCCAACGTCTGACGTCACCGGGCGTTATCGCAAGCTAATGGTAGCTAGCGTGATGTATGGACATCACGCGTGTGCAACGCATCACCCGCGGCTGGCCATTGTTACCCGGCTGATTATAACATCGAATGCATAAACGCTAGAGATATATGCGTGATGTTTGTACCGATGCGCGGGCCTTGACTGGATTCGAACCGGCGCCTTGCGCAAGCGGCCCCGCCGCGTTCAACCACCGAGCTACTGTTGATAAGCCGCCTAGATCACGCAAATGCAGATATGACACTGCATTTGCGTGAACATACCCACATTTATGGTCTTTTGACGTACGATTGACGATTCGATGAATACTTGTCTGTTTCACCCGCGTTAATTTCGGAGATCCTGCACAAAATAGTATATTTCATTATAAGTGCGGAAAGCCTGTCATTGCAAAGAGTTCCGACAAATGTCTGCCCGAGCCGAGGCGCAGCCGAAGGTGAGGGTTGACAGTCGGAACTAGTTGCAATGACGGTTCCGCACGTGTACTGAACAACTATTTTTAATACAGTTACGAAAAAATTAAGCAATTTAATAAAATATCAAAAACACAACAAACTCAACTAAGTTCCAACTGTGATCAAGAGATGGCGTTAGTCGTATTAGTAATGCGAAACCTACGTTTCGCAATGCAAAAAGTGTGTCAAAGTCGTGTCGCCATTTTTGACAGTTGGCAAAGAGAACGCACGAGTTCGGGAAAGGTAAACAAAAAGCTCGAGTATGTAATAGCCCACATCCCGAACGCTAAACGTCCCTGCAATACGCCACTTTTTGAGCAACTGTATTAAAAAGTACCCTATGTCCTTCTCTGTGCCCGTGACAACGTATACGCAAAATTTCATGATGATCAGTTGAGCCGCCTAGGCGTGAAAGTGTGACAGACAGACAGAGTTACTTTCGCATTTATAATATTAGTAGGGATGTATAATTGAAAAACATATTAAAATCGATCCAAATGGAGCAAACAGGGGAATGATATTTTACCCAAGTATGATCAGTCAAGTTTGTTTTCAATCAATTGAGTAAATCCTCAGAGTAAATCTAACGCCTTATTTATTCTATGCCAGGTCGACGACCTCGCATCGAGGCCTCAATAACAGCTGACATACACACACACACACACACATACAGTGTGTCAATATTTCATTTCCAGCCAGAGGCGTCTAGTGATGTTATCGGCGGATAGATACCGAATTGATGCAGTAAAAGAATATTGACTTATAGATGAATTCAAATCGATTTTGAATAAAATTTCAACTATACAGTAACTAAATAGGTATCGGCGAAATGCAGGCTCTTAGGACAATACGATTTTTATTGACTTTCGTTTGAGTGAAATAAGAGTACCTACCTACATAGGTACCTGGTTAAAAAGTAAAACCTTTATAAGTACGCCAAACGCTTTGTAAACGTGACGGAAATTTGAAACCAATATCATCTGTCACAACTTCAAAGAAGTTTAACTTCAACCAAGGTTACTCGTACTCATTATTTTGTTTAATAAAAGCAATTTAATTGAATCTCAATTATGTAAAATATTATGACAATTACAATACAAGCTTGCTTGATGATTCACAGTTCTTTTGCAACTTTCTTTTTTGTTCAGTCGCTTCGATCCAGTTGAAATTTCACGTGCAACTTTAAAAGCTGCATTGTAATGTATTTTGAACAGAGCCAAATTTGTTCTGTTAACAAAAGGTACAATAAAGTGATTAGGATGCAAATGAATGCTTGTTTTAAATTTGTTTGTCAACGTTGATTTTTTTTAAACGTCCGTTATAATAGGTAATATTCGTTACGTTATTCGTTACATCATTGTTGAAACAGCTTTCGAGAACTTAAAATATTTGCATCGGTGCCTACTTATCTTTTGTATCGCGTATGTTTTTGCAATGTGCCAAGGTTCTTTTTTTTGCTTTGTGTTGTTCTGTTAGCACTTGAAGAGTGAAAATTTAAATTATTTATAAGTTTATTTATTACGTGTCTTGTCTTTATGTAAGTATCTAAAGTTACAATATTTTTTCAACGGCGTTTTCATAATTTATTTAAATCTGTTACTTTTTCTATAGCTTCCTTTAAGACATTTGAGATATTTTATAAAAGCGATGATTGCAGAGATTATCCTCTGCAAATAAACAAACAGTTTAATATTAATATCCGTAGCGGGTCACTTACAAATTACGTAAGGAGTAAAAGAAAATGATTAAAATCACGTCCTGTTAAAGACATAAAGAAAGAAAAATGGGACCCATAGATAATATGGTGGCGATCTATACATAGGTATAAATAAAATTTCAATGTCTGTTTATAATTCCAAATTAACAGCTTGTTACTAAATGCATAATATGAAGGTAGGTAGGTATACGGTATTTAGATAAAAAATAGGTAAGTATTTAAAAAAAAATTCTGTCTGTCTGTCTGCTTGTTCCCGCTAATCTCTGAAATGGCTGGGCCGATTTTAACTGGACTCTCACTGGCAGATACTAACTAAGGCTACTTTTATCTTTTGAAAAAAATAGTTCCTGCGGGAATTCCGAAACTCACGCTCGTGAAACCACGAGTGAAACCGACAGCTAGTAGTCAATAATTATGACAGCTCGCACACACGGTATGTTATCGCGTAGTGTGAACCCAACTTATACGTAGGATCAAACTTCTAACGGTTTTAGTGTGTTTTTTTTCTTGTTTTCCCTGTTGCAATAGGGGTTACGGAAGTCGTTAAGAGATCTCATAAAGTAGTAGTGATGTACCTAGTAACAATAAAAAAATAGAAGCCGTGCTAATGAATTTGAGTTTGCTAAATGCTAACGCCATTTGGTACCTGCTAATTTACGATAGGCATCTGTCTCTAAAGTGGGCAAAAGGGTCATAGAACAATCCATACTATGTGGTCAGAAGTATCGCTAAGCTTGTTCATCGTCAATTTAAATATTTAGCGTCTACTTAAGTTTATTAACCTGAAGTATTAGCACCCTTACTTGCTAATTTGCACCAAATTTTATGAACGATCAAAATAATAATATTAATCATAAAAATATTTTATCATTAACTAGCTAGCGTCCTATCCGGCGGTATAATTCGCATTATATCGGTATTCCCACAGGAACTCGCTTTATAAGTGGATAAAAATTAAAAAGTATTCTATGACACCTAAACCGTACCTACTGTGTCACTAGCTTCCTATCAGTGAATAAATTTCCCTTATTTCAGAGATAACCCCACCCCCTACATGCAAACTTATAAACTCAAAAACTTTTTAATAATATTAGTGTGGTGTGGTTTAATACTAGCATTACTTATTAGCTTCTGCTAATTGACGATAGCATGCTAAACGTCGACTAATTCGAATGAAAACAATATACCATCCCTACTATGAAGTGCTTTCTCTATAAAGCCACTAAATTGCACACTTTTATTGCTAAACAATACCTCAAAAGGGGAACAACGAATTTTATGGGCCCATAAGAAAATAGTTGCTGTAAGGTCGATAGTACGAGTATTTACACCGATTCGATGGCGGTTTTTACGTAATAAAAGACTCGTTTGGAATAGAAATGATGGAAATTGTGAGGAATGGAAGGTGTTGGAGGCAATTCTGTCTATCACGTTTTAAACCTAAAACCTCATATCCTCATATATTACTAGCTGTTTCCCGCGGTTTCATCCACGGTAATTTTGAAGTTCCCGCAGGAATTCCGAGTAACAGTATCTACCTTAGCCTATGACACTCACAAATAACGTGGCTTTCAGTTCGGTTCAGTAGATCCAGAGATTATCCCCCACAGCTTGACAAACTCACAAACTTTACCTCTTTATAATATTAGTGTAATTTTTGAGTTATATATATAGGTTTGTTCAAAGAGGTCTGTTTGATAACCCAAGTAAGCAGTAACAACTGGCCATAGGCACTCTCTCCCAGACGTGGCGGGACCTCTGCAGCTCTGACCCCCGGCACAGACGTCATGCTGTGATTTATTGAACGGAGCTTGTAGATATGCATGTTTGCCTGTACCTACTTGTATAAATAGAATATGGGGTTAGTAACTGAGGAACCTATCTCTATACCTACATAATATATCTGTAAGTAGGTAAGTATAACCTTAATATTGGCAAAGAATAGAGATAATATAAAGAAGCGACACTCTTCGCCTCCCACCGCATTGCATGCCTCCTCATACTCCGCGAATGCTACCTAGGTTACGACCGAGGAAGTTTCTACATGTAACAATTGTCACTGACAGCTGTCTGTCAACTGTCAGCTCGCTTTCAACCCTAAGATACGCACACACGCACAACACGTGTACATACAAGCCGGCTGTCTTTACTTGTGGGAAAGCACTTGAATCAGTTCATTTGTATGGAGTGTCACCGGGCTGATATTGTTTTTACATTGGATACGATATAACTGTTACTATGTAGAAGAGAGTTACATCCCTACTAATATTTTAAATGCAACAGTAACTATGTCTGTCTGTTGGCAGGGGTACAGAGAAAGATAGGTATTTTGTTTCCCGGAATTCCTGCGGGATCTCCGAAATTTCCACGGGTGAAACTGTGGGGAACAACTAGTCTATAGGTACTAATAATATAAAGAGCAAAAGTTTGTGAGTTTATGAGTTTGTGAGGTTTTAGGGGATCATCGCTGGATATACTGAACCGATTTTGAAAATTATTCACTTATAGGTAGCTACAGTGATCTTGATGGACATAGGGTAGGTACTTTTTATCCCGGGATTCCCGCGGGATCTCCGAAATTTCCACGAGTGAAACTGTGGGGAACAGCTAGTTGAAGATCTTTTAATAAAATTGCAAACCCGCTAATGAATCTACAATTATAAGTAAATAAGAATAAACTGCGAAAATTTAGTCAAACAGCCTATTGAAATGTAAACAAGTAGGTGTTTGCTCAATAAAATGTCAACACAACTTATTTATTAGATTATACTCTCAAAGTATTAGAAGGGCTCGACGCTATAGAGCTCTACCAAGTAGTTTCTTAATAATATGACCTTAACTGCATCAAAACTCGAGGAAGAGAAGTATATGACAAGACAATGTGAATTTAAATTCGAATAAAAGAAAAAGTAGCTATATTTGGCAATAAATGTTAAGAAGATATCGACGCGTACGCATACGATGCTTAGAATGGGTGTGTATTTGCTGTTGACTGTACCTATTAATCTATTGTCCAAAGTAATCTAATTTGGAAATAAACCTTAATAAACTGATTAGTAATTTAGTGTTGTTTTTGTAATAAAAAAAAATACAGATTAGAGATTAATGTAACTACCTGCAGACGGCAAATACATAGGTACTGAAGGGTGAAGGGTGGATATTATATGGGTGCTGTCACAATAACTGCAATAGGGTGGTTTCCGGGGTACGAAAATTAAAATTCTATTTAGTCCGTCAGTTAGATAATAAAAAAATAACTGTAGTGGTTAACCAAACGCAAAAACATGGACAATGGAAACGCAGTTGATACAGACTGTCCGAGATGTACGGAGTAACAATTAGGTCTTTTTGACACTTAACCTATAAATGTATGGAGATTGCGCGTGGTCAACTACAGACGGATAACTAGCTGCTGTGTAACGAGGTATTAGTTTGTGAATGACTCAGTTGAGCTCGACTTTGTCACGTAAAGCTGTAATTATTAATTCTCAAAGATCTTAATAAAACCCCAAGTGTTTCAAAAGTATTTTATTTAATTTACAACATGGCGCAGCCGCTAGCCGGTAGGATTACAACAAATACGTGTGTATTTTTTGCTTTTTCAAATTATTGAAAAACTACTAAGATGAAACGCATTGAAGTTTAGGAGTGGGGGTTCTTGACGTCATAACATGCTATAAACTGTAGCACGGTGTGACGTCACGCGACATTTGGACTTAATGTATCTCCGTTATTTTTTCATTAAGTACGTAAAAAAACGTGTCCAATATTTTTTATTAATCTACGAGACGGACTAAAAACTAAAATTTGGTTGACAAGCCCATTTTATTGGCGTCAAAAAGAGCCAAATTTGAATAAATGATTTGACTTTGACTTTGACTAAAAAAGATACCGGAAGTCTACATATACAAGCTGAGTTGTTAAAATTTCTAGACATTATTGAAAACAAAACAGTGTATGCAAAATTTCATGATGATCGGTTGAAGCCAGAGTTACTTTCGCATTTATAATATTAGTATGGATTAGATACAGTCATATAAGTATATGTCATATAACAACACTCTGTAGTGTTGTGCTAAGCAACACAAAGTTATGTAAATGTTAAAATTTCAAAGACAACGCTCGAAATCTTATTTATCTACACTAAATAATACGTACTTACTATAATAATATTATGTTCGTGAACTAAATATTGGTTCCGAACGTTCAAAATGAATACAAGGACGCTTGTGTTTAAACAGTCTACCTAGTGCTATGCAAGGTATTGTTGATATAATATATTACATAATATATTCATTATTTTTATATATATAATGGTCTTACAAGCATAGACTATTCAAGAAAACAGAAGAGTTTTAAATAAAGGCTGATCTTTAATACTATACAAATATTTCATAATACCAAAAAAATCACATTTGATGCTTAGGTATTTATCACACACTAGCTGACCGCCGAGGTTTTACCTGCGGTAATTTCGGAGTTCCCGGGGGAAATCCTGGATAAATAGTACCCTATGTCACTCAGGATCACTTTAGCTTCCTATCTATAAGTGAAAGAAATTTCAAAATCGGTTCAGTAGGTCCATAGATTATAATAGCTTCATGCTGTAAATAAGACCCAATGGTTGGCACTGTTATATAGCAAAGCAATTTTAAAACAAAAAGGCATCTCATCTATTAAGATTAGCTTGTGAAAATTTATTTAAATAAAAATGACGGAATAAAAACGGTGCATGGCATTTTGAGCAAATGTTATTAATTTATCAAGCACATTTTGATCCTCTTTCCACTTGGTAATCCCTTTTCGGCTAACTTTGTAAGTACATAGCATACTATATTTAATTTTTAATTTAATTTAATTTGTAATTTTTATTTTACTAAGAAATCCTACAGTGATAAAGATGGATATAGATATAAAACATAGAAAACAGCAGTAAGATCAAATTACAGATTCCGTCAAAAATATTTTATACTAGTTGTGCCCCGCTGTTTCACCCGCGTTAATTTTGGAGTTCCTGCGGGAATTTCAGGATAAAAAAAGCCCTATGTGTTAATCTGATTTATAAGCTATATTATTGTAAAGTTTCATTTAAATCCATCCAGTAGTTTTTGCGTGAAAGAGTAACAAACATCAATCCATCCATCCATCCATCCCTCCATACATACTTACAAACTTTCGCGTTTATAATATTAGTAGGAATTGTATTGAAGCGCCAAGGAAGTAAGTTGAAAAGAATGTACTGTATTACCATTATTATGTACATTGAAGGTTGTAGAAAAATAAGTAACTAATGCTAACATAAAACTTAATTTAATTAACTTGCGAATGTGTGTGCAGTTGTCTGTACGTACCTACCGACTAAGTTGTCAGTGTTGTTTTCCACAGCTATCCTAATGACCAGCACTAGCAGATTTCTTCGCATGGTTTTCCTTCACCGTAGAGCCTGCGGTGATCTTATCTACTGTTTCTCATAAAAGCCAGGAATCGAACCTGTGTCCTCTGAGTAGCGTGTATTCTACCGCTGAGCTGACTCTTATTACGGGTATGGTTTGACTTTTGAGTCATTTTTTCTGCAACACCAGAAGGCATGCAGGTGCGTATCACGCTCAGGTTAGCCGTGGTGCTTTGTGTTTCGGGTTCAGTTCTTGAGCTGCAGGCCAACTCTTGAAAATGATTCGAGTCCGATTTCGATTTTCGATTCGTCAAATAAACCGAAGTTTGTGAAGGTATAATAATATTTCGGGGGTAATTTTTATATAACTAAGCGACCCAGTTTTTCCAATATACTTTATTAAAAAAAAACTGGACCGATTTCCAAAATTCTTCCACCATTAGAATGTTACATTATCCCTGAGTAATTTAAGCTATATTGTAACCCGGAATGGGCATGTGGACTAATTTTTATTTTTTAACCCGTCTTGTAGATTATTAAAAAATATTGGACACGTATTTTTTCTTGTTTTACGTAATCAAAAAATAACGGCGATATATTGAGTTGAAATTTCGCGTGATGACACTATTCTGACAGTTTGTATGGCGGTTTTAGCGGTTAGTGACGTCACGACCCCCTCACCCTAAATTTTAATGCGCTTTATCTCTGTATATTTTAATTTATTTGAAAAAGCAAAAAATACATGTCTATTGTTTTTTTATTTTCTAACTGACGGACTAATTAGAATTTTGATTTTCAAAACTAGTCCACATCCCTATTCCTGCGGGGGACAGCTAGTTTTTAATATGGCGCTTACCGCGTGACGCCAAGAGTTGCGCATACGGTCGGTGTACAATAGGGAATTTTAGTGTTTATTTTTTATTATTATTTTATAAACCTTTATGCATTAGTAGTACAATAGCATTATTCTTTTACAAATATCTTTTGTACTTTCAGAGATATGACTCTTTAAAAGTTCAAGTTAGACAAGGAAAGCGCTAGTCCTATAGTGACGTCACTCGGCTTGTAACGCCCTACAACCGCCATACAAAATTCCGTTTTAGAAAGAGACAGACAGTCAAAATTAAACAGTTTATAAGAATAAATATATGAGTTAGTTATTTTTTAGTTATTATCTATTTTTTAGTCAAGTTGTATGCTCCTTTTTTATTTTTTAATCAAATCTATTGATTTTGTCGCTTATGTTATGCTTATCCATGATATTTTCGAGTGTAATTAAGGGACATCAACATTCCAACAATGGCGAAATAAAAAAAAATCATATCATATTTGAATATATGTATAGCTATAGTTGGTTGAGAAGTTAAGGCGTGAAAGCATAACAAACAAAACAAGGCCCCTTTGGATTTATACTTACTAGTAACGTACGTAGGGTATATTTATTGTAATGCCAATATTTGCCCGTTGACACGGCACGTGCGCGTGCGCAACGTTTACCCAACAATTAGTGGACAACTCTAAATAAAGCGGGCTTGTTGGTTTACTAATTTGCTAGTCGATGCGCTCGGTTTCACCCGCGTGCATTTGAAATCCCCTCCTCGGGTACACTTTATTGTACAGGTACAAAAATCCTATTGAAGAAGAAGAATAAGAATTGTTGTTTCTCATATGAAAATTAGAACACGTGATGCAAAATCACACTATTTCGACCTCATCGGCAGTGTTTACATTCGAGGTCATTGTTTGTGGTTAAGTACTATTAACCTCACCCATAGACAAAAGAGGCCTCTTTGTCGATCAGGTATTGTAAATAAAAAGATAAAAATCCATACCTTCCTACATTACATACATTTATAAGTGAAACTTTAAAGAGTTCGCGATTTGTACGCCCTCTCCGATCAACTTTGTAATAGTCTTAAAGCTGTTTTTAAACGAAATTAAAAACCAACGAGAAAATAGCTCTGCTGACACTACCAGCTTCTAATGCTCTTTGTACAACAAAAATAGATTAAAAATAAATAGTATAAATTACTAACGCTATAATAATAATTTACAATCGGAAAGAGCTTTGAATCGACCGACGAAATAATGCAGTGGATAAAATAAATCAGAGGCGAACGAATGAGATATCGCCTAACGACAGACAAACGTACTACGGAAGCGGCTGGAAAACTGAAAAACATATTATTATTACTCGGTTCTTTGTATAGCTATCGTCAGTCAGAATATAATTCGATTACTTCATTAAACTCGTTCAGTTTCAAGGAGACGTACTACCGCAAAATTGAAATCGCCTTTAGTTTATCTTTTATTTCATAATAAGATACCATTTTCTCTTAATCCACAATGAGAACTGTTATGAAGTTTAAATCATCCATACATATAAAATGCTTTGTGCTGAATAACTGATGTATCAACGCACAGCCTAAACCGCGGATCATAGAGACCTGAAACTTGGTGGGTGTGTTCTCTGATAAGAAAGGATTTTTAAAAATTCAACCCCTAAGCGGATGAAAAGGGGTTGCAAAGTTTGTATGGATCAATTTCGCAGGAACTTCGAAATTATCGTGGGTGAAACTTACTTACATTATAAATGTGAATGTGAGTTTGTTTGTTCATTTGTTTTTTACGCTTTTACGCCTCAACTTATCATGAAACTTTACGTTGTCAGAAGTCAGCACATAGGGTATTATCCCGGAATTCCCGGGAAAACCCGTATGGATAGTAATTGCCATTGTTGTTTTGTAAAGATTTATGATTTCAATACGTAGCTTTGAAGGAAAAGCGTCATAATATATCTCGCCTTGAACATTTCCATCTCGTTGGGTATAGGTCTCTAATTGTTTTTTTTTACCAATACTATAATTATAAAATGGTTTCAACAACATCGGCCATGAAACGTCGGCTATATCACAACGTCCATCCACTAATATCAATAGCGAGTTGTAATGTTAAGCGTATACCAGCCCGCCCACTCGAGAACTCGAGGTCAAGCATAACAACAACGGTGAGTTGGAGTGGGGGTATTATTTTTGATGGATTGTGCTTGTCTTGTATTTGTAATTTTTAATGGATGTATAAATTAAAAATAATATTAATAATAGCACTTCACAATACTCAAATCTACTTGATCCCATACCAAGCTATAAGCTCATGTCGTGGAAACCAAGTAAACGTGGTATTATATACTATGTATTATTGTAGGTAGGTATGTATAAATATACAAATATGCTCAAACTGGAAAATGGAACCCTGTGTTCATCAGCACACAAAGTCCACCCCCATCGGGAATCGAACTCAGCACCTTTGGATTAGCGGATAGTCTGGTGATAGATAGGATAGTTTCCGGGTATAAAAATCAAATTTTATTTAGTCCATCAGTTATATAATTAAAAAAATATCAATATATATTTTTTGCTTTTTCAAATTATAGAAAAAATACTAAGATAAAACGCATTATAGTTTAGGAGTGGGGGCTCTTGACTTCATAACGTGCTATAAACCGTAGCACGGCATGTCTTCAAGCGACATTTCGACTTAAAGTATCTCCGTTATTTTTTCATTCCGTAAAAAATCTAAAATACGTGTCCAATATTTTTTATTCATCCACAAGACGGACTAAAAACTAAAATTTGGTTGACAAGCCCACTGTAAGTAAAAATGTATAAATTCATGAAAATTTACCACGCAAGTGGCCGACACGCTGACTGACCATCCCATAAGGTCATTTGACGCCCCTTTGTAATCCTGCTGACGCGTGACGTGCCAACAAATCAAATGTAAAAGTCCCACGTCACAGCGTTCGTTTCTTAAATACTAATATGTAATTAACAATAAGAAAAATTGCCTAAAGCGGCAACAAACGGCCCTAAAATCAGAGGCGATATCGGGAGTAATGTTGCCAGATTGCAAAACCTAATAGCCAGACAGACCAGCCAGCAAAAAGGTCGGACACCCTACATTATCGAGGATTAATTATATCCTACTAATATTATAAACGCGAAAGTTTGTAAGAATGTATGGATGGATGGATGGATGTTTGTTACTCTTTCACGCAAAAACTACTGGATGGATTTATATGAAACTTTACAATAATATAGCTTATACATCAGATTAACACATAGGGTACTTTTATCCCGGAATTCCCGCGGGAACTCTGAAGTTAACGCGGGTGAAACTGCGGGGCACAACTAGTTCCTTCATAATTTAGTGTGTCCTCAATAATGTAGGTTAGGCATTTTTACTCCAATGTCCGGCCAAACTGGCTGATCTTTCCCGCTAGTAGGTTTGGCGATCTGGCAACATTACTCCCGATATCGCCTCTGATTTTAGGACCAATTTCGACTAAGCGTTATTGACATATTGCATTATCTGCTATATTTGTGACTGCATTTCAGCTTTTCCGAAACTCTCTTCTATATCGGGCCGCGGTGGGAGGACGCTGTTTATGACGTCATAAATCCACGCACGCTCCGAAAGCTCGCTTGGGAGAGTTTATACGCGCAATTATGTATTACAGGGTTGTCAAAAGTTGCGATGCTTAATTGATGTAGTAAAAGGAAATAATAATTCACTTCTAAGCATTTTATTTTTAAGCTGAATAATGTAAATTTAAACTATCTAAACTTTGAAAAATATAGTTTTCATGCTTAATAAAGATCTGTTATCATAAAATGTTTTAAACAATTTTTTATTTATTGTAGGTAGGTCCACACTTAGCTAAGAGAAACAAAATTTTCCAGTGGGTCTACTTCAAATCTGTATAAATCTGGAGTCAGTGGGTCCTACTTTCGTTTGGCTATCGACAATCAGCTATCGTTGAAATTGAAAACTTGGGTTAGAATCGCTATACCGCTATGTTTCCGATTGCAATCGAAAAATGACAGCAACAAAAGTTGCATAATTGCTCTGCAGGTGTCGCGTCGTAAGCTCGTAATGTAACTCGTAAAATTTAAACACGTGTTAATTCTGAATCTGGGTGTTTATGTAGGTATACAAAGATATTGAAAGAGAATAGATTGACAATACGCTCGGCCGCTAAGCTTTCCCCTTGAACCACCCAGTGGTCAAATGATCTCATGCTAACAAAATGCTGTTGGCTAGCAAAGACTATTGTCTATAGATACCACTTGACGGAAAGCGATGTGATTGGCTATTTGAAATGTATTTTGTGGTGACTGGTATTTGATTGCGTCGCAACGATGTGATTGGTTTTTATTTTGATCATTCCCCCGTAAAAATTGGTTGACGTGGATTGCATATCGTCTATTCTGTTATAATGTCTTTGTAGGTATCATAAGAATTTAGTTACCCTACCCATAGGCCATAGTATCTACAAGTTCTGCTTAGTTTGGGTCCAAATTTTTTATTATTAGAAACTAGCGATTCCCTGCAGTTCTACCTGCGTTAATTAGATAATTCTCACAGGAAATATATGAAATGCGTTCTTCGTTGACTTCTAGATACAAATGTATTGGACTACCTGCTAAATTTCAGCTTCATCAAGTAGTTTTCGAAACTTGTTTATTCAGTGAGCCAGTGACCGTTCGCTTTTATATAACACTAGCTGACCCCCGCGGTTTCTTCCGCGGTATTTTCGGAGTTTCCGAGAGAATTTCAGAATAAAAAGTACCCTTTGTCACTCAGGACTACCGTAGCTTCCTGCAAGTGAAAGAATTTTCAAAATCGCTTCAGCAGATCTAGAGATTATACCTCCCTACAACGTCACAAACTCGCAAACTTTAGGTGTTTATAATGTTAGTATAGATTCATACAGAATTGCATGGTGGTAGGACGCTCTCTAGTGTCTGGCTGGCTAGCTGCCACCTTCAAGTTGCAAATCTGTCGCCGAGCACCTAACGCTGTGTTCCGGCAGCACCACTTGAAAGCCAGTTCCTATCCCCATTCCAGGTCGCAACGCACCTGTATGCCTTCTGGTGTTGCAGATGTCCATGGGCGGCGATAGTTACTTACCATCACGGGTACCACTTGCCCCTTTGCCCCCTATGACATAAAAAAAAAATAAGAATCAGAAGATCATGCCCGACACCGTTGCCAACCCTGAACTGATTCATTTAACGTAGGTAATGAGTTTAGAATGCGCGTAACGTTTTTACGAGTTAATAAACAGGATGAAGTCGTGGTTCCGCCGACCGGTGTCGTTTCACTTCATATTCGTTTTAAAAGCGTTAAATTATACCATGAACAAGTGTGGAATGACCGTACTCTATACCATACGTGGGTATTCAAGAATTTTTCTTTTAAAGATGTAGATGATGTAGATGTAAAATGAAAGAGAAGTGGAGTAGTAGGTATCATGAAGCCTCGGAAATCCTACTATCGTACTAATATTACAAATGTGAAAGTGTGGATGTTTGTTACTCAATCACGCAAAAAAGGCTGAACGGATTTGGATGAAATTTGGCATGCACGTTGCCAGGGGTACAGAGAAGGACATAAGGTACTTTTTATCCTGGAATTCCCGCGAGAACTCCGAAATTACCGCGGGGCACAGCTAGTTGTTTTATAATTATTTTTTTTCTGTCTGTCTGTCTGTTACCTTCCTTTCGTCTTTTGACATGTCCAATGTCCATACCATCTTAGGCGGTTTTCGGTGATTTTGTCTGTAATTGGTGCGACTTTAAAACTGCCTCGTATCTACATATTCACTGCGAATTTTATCAAGCTTGGTTACGCCTCCAGCCCATCTAACTATCTTCATTTCGTTGGCATGTTCTTTTGAACCGACTTCCAAAAAGGAGGAGGTTATGCATTCGGCTGTATGTTTTTTTTGTGCGTACGTCTTCTTAACTGTCCAGCATTCGGAGCCATACAAAAGCGCCGGGCGAACTGCTCGCTGTTTTATAAACTTTATCTTTTGTTTTTATGGGGATACGTGGATTGCACAATAATATTTAAGTTTATTTATTAGAAGTATATGAAATCGGTTAATTATTTTTGCGTAATGTAATTGTGTAAGTCAATAAACAATTAAATTACCCAATTTTTCGTAGGTAACGACTTTAAAATTAACATTTTACGCCTTACAAAGTACACAATAAGTACCTATTCTAGGGCCAGAAGTAATTTAGGGAGTATTATACTTCAAATATTTTCTACGCAGCGTCATGTCATAAAATATAACCTCTTTATAAAAATATCCACCCGAGGCACTTACCCGGAAGTCCGGCCCTCCGGGGTATTCAAACGTCAACACTCAGGAAATTATTTAAAGGCAACGCTGTACTTACACGAAAAAGCTTAGCTGGGGCTAGAGCTGTTCGTCACGTTTTTTTATTTATTAAATCATACTATGCAAACTTGTAATATAACATACTAGCTGTTCCCCGCAGTTTCACCCGCGTTAATTTCGGAGTTCCCACGGGAATTCCGAGACAACAAGTATCCTATGTCCTTCTCCGTACCCCTGAGAATGTGTATGCAAAATTTCATTATGATCGGTTGAGCCGTTAAGGTGTGAAAACGTATCAGATCAGTAGGGATTTGAACAGAATAAACAATAATACTCCTTACTAATATTATAAATGCGAAAGTGAGTTTGTTTGTTTGTTATGCTTTCACGACTAAACGGCTTAACCGATCAACACGAAATTTTGCGTACACGTTGTCAGGGGTACACAGAAGGATAAAGGGTACATTTTATCTCGAAATTCCCACGAAAATTTTCAAATCAACGCGGAAGATACTACATTAAATTTTGCATATTTACTACGTTGTCAAGGGTAGGAAAAAAAATATAGGGTAGTAAGTACTTTTATCTCGGAATACCAGCGGGATCTCCGAAACTAAAGCAGGTGAAACCGCGGGAAGCAGCTAGTTTCTGAATACTTTCTTCGACATTCTTGCTCTATCCAAACACTCCATCGCTCTCTATCGCACCGCTCGTGATGTAGCGATGGTGTTAGATGAATGTTTTTTGAAGGGGATCTTTAATTAATGAAATATGCTAAAAGAACGTCGCAAGCGCCGCCTGTTGGACGTACTTGACCTCTTTGTGTTCCCTTTTTGCATTTAATTGAAACAAACACTCTGCCCCATAATAAAAAGTCAGGATCGTTCGCCTTCGAATTCCGTTTAGAAACTCAAATGAAAATTCCCTTTTGTGTCGAGGGAAAAGTTTTTATTTTTATTCTCTTTTAAAAACTGCAACTAAATTACACCCAGATGTTTGCTACCCCCCTGCCTTGGTGTACGAATACAAATTTTAATAAAAGTTTTCCCTTTACCGCTGCAGAACTAAGAATGAAAAATAGATAGAGCGTTATCTAGTGACTCTACACAGTTTAATGAGCCGTAAGGTTGGTTTACATTTTACGAAGTCCCTTGGATACCATACATTTGTCAAATTCATCAAAGTAATTGGCCAAGTCTTCTTATCGACCTTTTGGAACTCTGTTGCCGATCATTCTAGGGTCGTGAACTTAATCTAAAAAATTAAGAAATCACAAGATGTAAAGTCCCAGAAACCGTTCAATTTCCTTTGGACCCAATTGACTCAATTGCAGCAAACGGCTGAACACATTTATATGTAGTTTGGCAGACTGAATAGGTTCCGAATTAACCCAGAATAAAAGATTACTAAGGAATCCTAAAATATACTGGGACAAAGCCGCGTGGAAATGAATATAAATAAATATATATATACATATAACAGGAGAGGTGGATTTGCAAAACAAATGTGACAGAAAATTAAGTGTGACGCCTGCAATCACTCTAGACTAGACTGGGAGCTAGACTCAATTGATGTTTGTCCTAGATTTTTTATTGCCAGAAAAAAAAACTCAAGACGATAAAACGTAGAAATGTACAAATGGGTTAATGGGAGGAATTCGCTCGTCGACCAAACCTCACTACTATATCATTGAGATGGGAATGCTCGTTGAGATTTAGTGTCAAACTGTTTGAAATAAACCAGTAACATGGTTTACTTAAATCTATTTTTTATCCATAATTAACTAGCTATTTCCCGCTGTTTCACCCGCGTTGATTTCGAAGTTCCCGCGGAAATTCCGGAACAAACAGTAATCCATGTCCTCCTCTGTATTCCTGACAAATCTAGTATGCAAAGTTTAATGCATTTTATCCGACCACTATCGTTATGTTTCAACCAATTTACAAAAAACCTTGACAAATTATACACGTAAACCTTCTTCACGAATCGTTTTACCTACCTAGGCCTACCTATTGGTGAAAACCGCATGAACACCCGTGCAGTAGTTTTTGAGTTTATCACGACAAAACAGACAGACAAAAACACTTGGTTTTTTTACATGACGTAGTGATTTAATAAAAAGGCCTTCCGTCTATTGAAATACTGTCATAGATTTAGACTCACTGCAAGGTTCACTGCAGGCTTAGATTTTCCTTTCTTCCTCTCAAGGTCTTAGATCTTGATCACATTTATATGGATTCAGTAAAACTCAACTGTATTTGATAATGCGTAGATAAGTGCGTCTTGGACCTCGCAAATTAAAGGGTTCCGTAGTGGGAAAATAATTCATATTGAAGAAGTAGATGAAGAGATTTTTATTACTATGAAACATTGTCATTGGCAAATTATAATTATAGACGGCATTGGTGGCGCCAGTAAAAATTTATTTGTGTTTTTATTTATTATTTTCAAACACTCGTCGGTTGACTATTATAATAAAACCGATGTTTGTTTCGTCGTATATTTTGAGGGTCAATATGTACCTTAATTCGGCGCTTTCCTTTCTCTATGTGTGAACCACGGCTCAGAGGACAGAGTTACTGGCACACAAGAAAGCCTTTTTATTATTTGTCAAGATTGGTTTAAATTTGTTTGGAACGCGTGTGAAAAATTATTGATTTTGTCTGAATTCTCGATTCTATTCTGTTCTGTGGTTTTGATTGAAGAACCTCGCCCTCCGGATAAGGAGCGATTTTTATTTTATTATGTTGTTTTCCTTCATCATCTTTCTGAATATTTAAACAATACAGCAGCTGCTCCGCGTGTGTTTTTTGTGGACATTTACCTATCGTGCCGTGGTTCCTGAAGGACCTCTCGCAGTGTCCGTGGGAGGAAGCCAGGAAGGAGTATTACCCCGGGATTGCGAGGTAACAAGCTTCGATAATTATTTTATTTAACCGACGAGTGTAAAAGAGACATCCAGGCCGTCCGCATACAGTCCACTATTATTTATCGAAGAGTTGCTGGCGTTGCCAACGACTCTGTTATTTTTCATTCTCCATTTGGTCCATTTTTGGTCCAGCCATTATTAAAGAAGAAGAAAAACTACATCATACAAATAGTGAGACATACTACGTGACGACCTGAGGTGACGACTTTTTATGCGTCCCGTTTTCGCCTATGGGCAACAAAAAATCATGGCCGCCAGAACGTCGTTCAATTTATTACGGAAACAAAATGGATTTTAATTTATAACAATAGGTACCTACTCGTATGTAGTTTGAACAGCGTGTGTATTTTAATAAGTAGGCCACGCTTCGGCTGCGATATCTAAATAAATTCGTGCTAATATTTATTGTTACTACACTGTACCTACTATGATGGGTGCCGGGGTACGCGTCGGTTCTCTTTGTGGTTTGAAAGAGAATAAAATGATCACACAGAAACGAAATTTCAGGAAAATCACCTGTACAATTGTACCTACATACTATACTATTTAACTTCATCGTAATGCTAGCCGTTCCTCGCGGTTTCGCTCGCTTTAATTTCGCGGGAATTCTAGGATAAAAAGTACCCCACTACCTTTTCTGTAGCCCTTCTGTATTCAATTCAATTCAATTCTGTAGCCCTGATAATGTGTATTTTTTTTATTTATATTGTTGTTTTATGTTATTTATATTTTGATTTGATCAAAACTAAACGGTTCAGTTAGGGGCCCTTTTATGCACCAGAATATTTGGCTACTTAGCTATACGGTAGCCTCTGAATAAGTCTCTTAGTTTTTATAGCGATAACTATTATTCGATTGTATACGTAGACTAGCTGTCCCGCGCGGTTTCACCCGCGATATTTTCGAAGTTCCCGCGGAAATGTTCCGTACAAACTTTGCAACCCCTTTTCATCCCCTTAGGTGTTGAATTTTCAAAAATCCTTTCTTATCGGATGCCTACGTCATACAAAGAACACACCCTCCAAGTTTCATGTCACTATGATCAGCGATTTAGGCTGTGCGTTGATCCATCGGTCATTCAGTACAAAGCATTTTATATGTATAGATTGTCATCTTGGCTAAGGGGGTTGTCGTGCAAATATCTATCTGCTCTGTGCGTTTGTATGTAAGTATACTTATAAGCCAGTGGACCGCAACAAAGTGGGTCGCTCGGTGTGCGCCCACGCGTCGCGCCGCGCGGCGAGCCGCTTGTGCATGGAGAGGCACGTCAGCTATCACTCCACTAGTCGATGCCTGCGGCTGCGCGTGGTGTTTGGAAGGGCGCTGGTACACCACGGTAGTACCAACAGTACTTTAAAAGTATTTGGTTGGGTTAGGTGGAAGGAAACAGCACAACCGTTTATTGCTTAGAGAAAAACATCACTTTTATTTGATTCCCTCGGGAACTTTTGTTCTGAAATAAAATTTCCTGTTTATAGACAGAACTGCATGCAAAATTTTATCCGAATCTGTCGAGCCGTTTATGCATAATTCAGCAACAAACATCCAAACAGCTTCCCAAACGTTCACAAGTCAGATATTAGTAGATATATCTATAAGTAGGCAATTCTACACGGGTATCGGCCTACTTGGAAGCATATTGAGGAAGACCGAAGAATGATTATTGACTGTATTAATAAAAATAAATTCATATTATACACTAGCTCAGTGGTTCCCAAAGTTGACCGGATCGAGAAAAATAGGGGCTTGTTCGGTAAAGTTCGCGACCGAAAAGTTCCTCACCGAAGATTGGTCACCAGTATATCTGCTACCGGTGTTCGGTCGGGCACCGTATTTGGTCAGTATACTCTCCCGTTGTTTGCACATTATTGACACCGCGCGGGGTCGGTCACTGCGCTTGCTGGTTGATGATTATATTGCGTCGCCAACATATCCTTCGGGCAACGAAAGGCGACCGAAGGCTCTTCGATCTGATTGTTTTCTCTCCGTGTGCACCAAACAAAACCAGCTTAACTCGGGACTCACCACTATTTTTTTTGCTATCATCAACTTCAAACTTAGTTAATTTTAATCTCTGAGTTGGACACATACATTCATTTTGTTTGGTATTTTCAGTTATCATGCCCGCAAATATTCGCAGGCGACCCATAATTTGGGAACTACTGCACTAGCTAGAAGCGTATCTTTGTTTTTATATGTTTTGGCAGACTGCGACACGGTCAGTTGTAATGACATCGATTTACGACTCTGATTTTAGGACTCTAGTAGTAAAATTAGCGCCATTTGCTATGAAAACTATATCTGTATGAAAGAAATCAATCGGGGATTATGTAAAAAATAGGGTAATTACTAATTTTTATTGAAATTCTGCGGAATTTAAACTTGATATTAAAAACTATTGGACTAAAAACGGCCACTCTTTATCGCCCTATAGCTTAAAAGGCCAATCGGCCAATGTTTGGGAAAGAAGGAGAATTTTTGGCGACGTTTTGGCGTTACTAGCGGTTTCACCCAGACGTTAATTCCGGAATTCCCACGGAATTCATCCTTTTCTGTCTCTCCCTGACAACCAACATGCTAATTCATGAGGTTTCACCCGCGTCAATTTCGGAGCTCTCGCAGGAATTCCGGGATAAAAGTACCCTCCTTGTATCCCTGATAACGTGTATAAGTACACAATTTTATGGTGATCGGTTGGGTAGTTAAGGCGTGAAAGCGTAACAAACAAACAAACAAATAAACTCACATTCTCATTTCTTAAGTAGGTAAGGATTATTTTTACAAGACATAAATCATTATTAGTACGAATCGATGCTTTTTAGTGACAATCAAGCTGGAACTTAACATCTTTATCCATTTTTAATGAGTATTTTTTCTTAATTAAAGCTTATTTCAAAGATTTTGAATTGATCTGTTATTTTTTATAGAAAAAAATACTTCGTTGCACTTATCGGTACGTGTCTGCACCAGTTTACCGACTGTTTTCTCGCGGTGAGCATTCTAAACTTACACAACTTGTGGTTCCAGCATGTTATGTTTACTTGTCAGCTTATACATCAAAGGGAAGCTATAACAGAAAACCGCAGTTTGAAACTGAACTAGTATATTTTTCTTGCAGCGTTTGATATTATTTACTTTTAATGTGCGTCACTGGCTGGAGATTAAAAAAAAAAACTGAGAGTATCAAGTGAAAAAGTAAATAATGTTCTATATAAATGTCAAGTGAAGTTTGAATTACGAAGTTTACAAATGTTGTTTGAGTACGAATCCAATATATTTTATTCTCATGTTTGAAAAAAAAATAAAAAAATAAAATCACGCAAAAAAGTTTTATGACGCGGCGGTTCAAATTTGAACATTTTTATTATTTTTAACCGATTTCCAAAAAGGCGGAGGTTCTATATTCAGCTGTATGTATGTTTTTTTTTTAAGTTACACTATACGGTACGCTGCGGTGACCCAGTGCCTCTGCCTACCCAGGCACGACGCTAGCTTAGGTAGCTCATATCGCTTGACAACACCTTTAGTCTTAGACCGCTGCGGTAGGAGTGGTGGTATATCATTATATAGATTAGCTTAGCTTGGATCAACATCTATATTATAGTACTAGCTGTTCCCCGCGGTTTCACCCGCTGTAATTTCTGAGTTCCCGCGGGAATTCCGGATTACAATATGTATGTTACTCAGGGATAGATTAGCATTCCAATGGTGAAAGAATTTTTGAAATCGGTCCAGTAGTATTTAAGTTAAATTGTAACAAACAAACAAACAAAAATCAAATCAAATCAGACTAATCTACATGACTAGTAAATATTGAATAGTTGTTCCTCGTGGTTAAACCCGCGATAAGTTGGGAGTTCCCGCGGGAATACCGGGATAAAAAGTACCCTATGTCCTCCTCTGTAGGTACCCCTGACAACGTGTGTGCATAATTTCATGATGATCGGTAGAGCCATTAAAGCGTGAAAGCGATACAGACCGACAGAGTTACTTTCGCATTTATAATATTAGTGGGGATGAAGTCGGGAAAATAGGTACTGTCATATAAGGGCGTTATAGGATGCTTTTTATCTCGGAACTACGAGGTCTCAAGGAAATCTCGAAACTCAAATAAAGATAGTGACCGCACGTTGCTCTTTTAGTATTCGACCCTCAACCTATACATGGACGCAAATAAGCAATAACATGTTAACCCACAAAATTAAGTTACCTATTCAGAACAATTTAATGAGAGTTAGGGAACGTTTTTTAGTTATGTGTTTACCTTATTACATTGTTTAAGTATGTAACTAAATGTTGAACATAAGAAATGTTGACAGAAATTGGCGCTATAATTTTAAAACACGATTTACTCAAAATTTCTCCAGTGTGGGTTAACACAGTATTGCTTATCTATGTCCACATGTAGGTATGTGCAGAAAACCTTAAAGTTACATTACTGAATAAATATTGATATTTCTCGAGTCTTATCCAACTGCAACTTTCCTAATAAACGCGTACGACTGTGTTTTGTGTCAAAAATAAGGCACGCGCCGCCCGCGTGGGTCGCGCCTCTTTGTGCGCTTCTAATCTTGTACGTCCGTTGCGACGACGAGTGGTGCTAATTTATAATAATTTAGCAGCCACGCTAATTTGTATCTGCCAGTACGTTAAGTGCTAGTACTGACGCTATGTTTATCAAAACATGACAGAACTGTCAAGTCGTCAACATGTTATGAATTAGATTTGATTTCACAACACCATCAGTGAAGTGGTTAGTGAAACTTGATTGCTAGGTGTCGCGGGTTCGATTTCCACGTCCGTCACGGTAAATATTTGTGTGATAAATATACATATTATGATGTGTATCTTGAGACTGGGTGATTAGAATTATATATCATAAGTATGTATTTACAACAAAAGATGTAATGTTTGCTTACTTTGGGACAAGGTGACGATGTGTGATAAGGACAAAGCAATATCCGATTTAAACCGGGCTTAAGCCCAAGCACCATATTATACGGGTTGATTGTCCATCTATAAAAATTATTGATGTAAAGAAAAATACGAGATAATCTTTACTATATTTTAAATATGTAGGTGAGTTTGTGTGTTTTTTTCTCTTTCACGGGTAAAAGTTAAGGATATAGGGTACTTTTTATGCTGGAATTCCCACGGGATTTCCGAAATCAACGCGAGGAACAGTTAGCATAGAAAATATAGCATTGCTAATGCTAATTAATAGTTAAGATGCCAAGCGCAACCGTCGCTGGAAGGTACACGACCGCGCACTGACAGACATTTAGTGGCTGTTTTTTATGTGAAAGCTGAAAATCTCTTGTGAAATAGAATCGTTAGATCGTACATTTAATTAGTTTACGACGATCGTTAAACCGAAGTGTGGACTGCGGAGGCGCAATTTTAAAAATAACCCTCAAATTTATTGGGTTTTCTTCACGATTTAAAAAGAAAGTCAATAAACTGCGATGCGCAGTGCCACAGCAGGAGTTCAGAGATAATCGTCTCAACTCTATTTTACGGCTAGAGTTTTTAGTTTAACGGTCTAATACCTAATTATCTACACTTTAAGAGATTTAGGTTTTATTAACTCGAAATGAAACTTTGCCGTTAGTAGCTTTTTCCGTTAGAAACGTGAAAGTGTCAAGAAAAGAGGAATCTTTTGAGCTTAGAATACTAGAAGAGCAAGAGAAGTAATTTCAAGTCAGGCGTCTTATTTTGTGTGCGTGTTCAATATTGCTCAAGTATTGAAAGTTTGATTCATACTGTCACTCAACATATACTCTTTGGATATTTTATGGATATTCGCAATGGACGTACGAATTATTTATCAACTGACAAAACTATTATTTCATATAATGTCCGTTAAAATGAGTGTTAAAGTTCTAGATGAATAAATAGGTAGGTTAAAAAACAACTTGTCGGTATTCGGTAATATTATGTTCCGTTATACATTATCAATATGAGCTGAGAAACGAAATGTCGGGTGTAAAAAAAATTATATTATACTCATAGAGTTTAGTTAAGGTTTATTTTCTACTAGCTATTTCCTGTGGTTTCACCCGCGTTATTTTCGGGGATCCCGCGGGAATTCCGGGATAGGAGTACCCTTTCTGTGTAGGTATTATGACCAGTGGCTATATTGACATTGTAAGTCAGATACTAGTTGTTGTCCGCGACTACGCTGGCATGGTGGAGGTACCAAAATGGGTGCGAGCGTCACTGTAGGTTTAGGTCCCGAATTGTCATACAGTGCCTTTTTTGTTGACCGATTGTGACATAATAATATATAACTATGACACGGTAATCGAAATTATTTCTTTTTTTATTTGAAAACTATTATAATTACGAATTCAAAAACTCGTGAGAACCAGAGCAATGGCGCCGATCCATTTTGAAAATGACCAATCAATTGAATTAAAGTTCACTATTATTAATAGAAGAACTCACTTTTATGGCATACATCCAATTTCCTGTCATAGACTCGTTTTTACTCGTTTATAAGGTTATAACTACTGTTTTACGATCGTAATTAGTTTTTTAAAGTGGTTTATACTGCTAATATGCATGCTAAAGAGCTGTTACAACCACATTTAAAAACGAAAATATACCGGGGAGAATTTTATCCTCTAATAGTACCATTATCCATTTGTGAGTGTTTGTAATTAAGATATAGCGAACGGCAATGATCCTTGAACGTATCAAAACATCTCTTTTTTTAATACACTTGCGACATAACGTAATGAAATTATTTTACCAGCATAATTAGCAATATTATCTATATTTTCGGAGACACTACGGCTGAAGGGCTTTTTTCCATTGCTAAGTAAAATATTAAAAAAAAATCGAATATAGCTACCTACTAATTCCATAAAGTAAAACGTAACTTTCAATACCTCATTTTCATTTTAATAAAAATAAACCAAGTAGGTACCATTACCACAGATTACTAAATAGTTACCCATTACATGGACGATGATTCAGTGTGCCTAATGAAAATGTACATAAATTTTAAATTAAGAATGCTCTTTTCTTTTAAAAAATATTTAATAATGTGAGCTTGTATTTTAAGAATTTGGCCGCTGAACGTTGTATTAAATGGCGCAAAAATAATAATAAAAGGAAAGGTCGACGACATTTGAATTGTTTAAACTTGGAACACTTGTTTCTTTTTTTTTAAATATCGCGATAACGACTTCTCGGTTGAGATTATTGTCATTCTAATTTGATTTGCCCACTTCATTCCAAACCGCTTTCTAAATCGTACGTCTATATCTATTCAAATTAGTTTTTTTGCATGTTTACGAGATTTGCTATAGCATTATGAGTATTTTACTCTCGACCGAACCGAGTGGGGGTAATTGAAGACTATTTTAATTCCTCAATACCGTGGTCCGTGCTATTTTTGTAAATTAGAAATTTTCGGTGATATGTCACTACATAGGTAGTAAAAAACAAAGTCGCTTCCCGCTGTCTGTCCCTACGCATGCTTAGATCTTTAAAACTACGCAACGGATTTTCATGCAGTTTTCACCAATAGATAGAGTGATTAATGAGGAAAGTTCACATCTATATTTTATCCTGGAATTCCCGCAGGAACTACGAAAATTACCGCGGGTGAAACCGCAGGGGACAGCTAGTTAAAACTAAACAAAAAAAAAACTTATTTTAGTTAAAGTAGAGTAAGAGTATCATTTTTGCCTCTTCTTTTGTTGTCCGTGCGTGACAACGGGCTGCCAACTGAAAAGCAGCGCTAGGTGTACCCGCACCTAGCTAATGCTGAGTTGGTGACCCTTTCATGCAAGAGATATTATGGATTCTAATGTAGATTAGGCACTGTTTATGTTTGTTTCTTTTTCTTGTGTGTTGTGCGGAAATAAATGTATTTTATTCTTCTTCTTCTTCAAAGTGACCTTAGGACAGGATCATTAAGGTGGAAAAAATAATGGTGGCCCACACGCCAATTACCCTGTGGTTGGTACGGTTCTGCTTTAGCATTGGAGGTACATAATATTTAAGTACTTTTTCTTAAACATGTGCGGAAATATTGTCATTACTTTTGAATAAAGAACACGCGAAGTATCATATTTACGTAGACTGAAAAAAAAATCACTTTCCGGCCCGTTCTTTGAATTTGGAAAGAAGAGCGCGCCGGCAATGTTGTATGAAACGGTGTGCTGTTTGAATTTAGAACTCTTTCATCTGTGTACATCATGTGTACATTGCGTTCTCGTGGCTGTATAGCCACAGATGCGTTTACCTTTCGGCACAAACTGTAAAATAAAAATAAAACTGGCGGTAAAGCAGAGTTCGTTGTAATTTGTTAATAAATTAAATTTATTATGTAAAAGGCCCTTTTTTATTTCCTTGCATTTTTTTTAAGAAAAGAACTATAAATGCCTCGGCCGAAATGGTAATTGCCTGTATCGTATCATTGTAGTCCTCGCCTGCGGCTCGGCCTTCAAACTCATACTCGACCTGCAATTGCCCATTTCGCTGCCTTTGCAATAATGTACTATTAAAATACTTGTTTACTTGTAACCAGCCAGAGCGTAAACGTCTCGGTTATTAGTCGGATGGCCGGCGATCCGACGAGTGGACTCGGATGGCGTATAATCGATACGCCAAAATAATTTCCTGTTTGTAAGATAACTAGGTATATAGGGCACGCAAACACTGCACGAGGTACTAAGAGCAATATGGTACTTTTTACCCCGGACTGGGCATGATGACGGGGTATAAAAATCAAAATTTGATTTAGACCGTCTATAATAGACACGTATTTTTTTGCTTTTTCAAATATTGAAAAAATATTTACAACTAGCTGTGCCTCGCAGTTACACCTGCGGTAATTTCGGAGTTCCCGCGATAAAAAGTTCCCGGATAAAAAGTACCCTATGTCCTTCTCTGTACCCCTGACAACGTGCATGCCAAATTTCATCCGAATCCGTTCAGCCGTTTTTGCGTGATTGAGTAACAAACATCCAAACATCCACCACTTTCACATTTATAATATTAGTAGGATTAGATGAAACTCTTTAAAGTTCAGGAGTGGGGGCTCGTGACGTCATAGCTAAGTATAAATTAGTGTACTTAGACGTGACGTCCTACGAATTTCTCAATGCATCGCCGTTATTTTTTGATCACGTAAAAAAGGAATAAGACGTGTCCAATATTCTTACTTAGTTAAGTATATAGTCATTTAGCTCGTTTCCGCAGGAACCCCGAAATTACCGCGGGTGAAACCGCGGGGGTCATCTAGTATTATATAAAGGTAGATATAGATAATTATTTTTCGTTATCAATCACGCGATCCAATCCGTACCCACTCGTATTACGCGTGCAAACCACTAGGTGTCGCGGTCGTTAGATATTATTGATGGCTCGAGTATCCGCCGGGCCGTGTGTGAGCGGGCGCTCGTTACGCGCCCGCCGCGCCGCCGTCACGCCAACGTTCCATTACACGCGGTAACGTGACGTTTGGCTCACGTTACACATGCCCGCCGAGGATGAGTGGCCGAGGCCATGATTTATTTATTTATTTATTTATTTATATATATACATTTCACTGTAAATACAGGTAAGTTCCCAATAAATTAGTCCGATTGACTTGACACAATGGTCGATGGCATTTGCAATCACTGTTGACAATCTGTCGGCAAATATATCAGTGCCAGGATGGTGCCAGATGAGTAGGGGAGCAGTGCGTTTATTTACTACTGCAAGAATTCTGCCACAAAAAGGACCCTATGTCCTTCTCTATAGTCCTGACGACGTGTATGCAAATTTTCATGATGATCGGTTGAGCCGCTGAGGCGTGAAAACGTAATAAACAAAGAAAAAAATATTATACTAAGGACTAGCCGCTATTTCCGGTTTTACCAGGGTCAATTTCGAAGTTACCCTATGATGACCCTATTATGTACCCCTGACAACGTATGCAAAATTTCACGATGATCGGTTTAAAATGATCAAGATGTAAAAGCGTGACAAACAACAAATAAACTCACATTTGCATTAAATATTCAACGATTAAATTCTGCTCGCCATCCGTGCGTGCTGTGTGTACGATCGAGTGATTACAGAAACAGATTCGGGTGCAGTTAACGACTGGTCGTGATACGGCGGCGCTGGTTCAATTAAATATAAATTAACTATTTACGATCGACGTTTTTTATGACACCCGGCGGGAATAGAACCCGCTACCTACAACGAGGCACAAGAGGCGAATACACGCTTCCAAATTGCCGCGTTAAATTCACGAAATTACCTCGAACGAATCTACCAAAGCTAAACCACAACCGAAAATATTGCGTTACGCAGTTTTATAATATGGCGGTGATTGTGTCTAAAAAAGCAATAACGATGCAACTTTTATTCGGAAGATAATTTGTTTTAACTTTTGACTGAATTGAAATCCCATTCTTCTTCTCTTCAGCCATAGCACTAGGAAGCTGTGAGGGGTGGATGTTTTATGGGTGCTGTCATAATAACTGTAATTATATTGATGTCAAAAAGAGCCACATTATGGGCCATATTTGAATAAAGGATTTCACTTTGACTTTTGACTTTGACATTTTTTTTTTATTTGTTTATATCACATTAATAAAAATACATTTTTTTTTACTTAAACGTTATTACACTTAGGTATAGTAGTTAAAATACGCTTGCTAAAAGTAAAATCAAATAACATGTTACATTTTATAAAAGTCGGAGTTCCCGCGAGTTCCCGCGGGAATTTTGGATTACAATATAACCTGTGTTACTCAGGGATAATGTGGCTTCCTAATGGTGAAATAAGTTTTGAAATCGGTCAAAAAGTAGTTTTTGAGTTAAATCGTAACACACAACCAGCAATCCAATTTTTCCTTTTTATAATATTAGTATAAATTGATAAATTAGTTTAGGCACTATTGTATTATAATTATTGTATTATAAGTAGTGTATTGCGGAACTTGCAGTATTTATATGTATTGTTTAGGTACTTTGTATGTAATGTTTATTTTAGTGGGAATTATTTACTTGTATTTTTTTATATTATTCATCTTATATATTTTTTATGTTTAGTTGGTGTACTTGTATTTATATGTATAAGTAGTATAATTTTTTCTTTGCCTCTTCTTTTGTTGTCCGTGCGCAACAGCGGACTGCCAACTGAAAACCAGCGCTAGGTGTTCCCGCACCTAGCTAATGCTGAGTTGGTGACCCTTACGGCAGAGCATGCAAGAGATATTATCTATGTCTCTTTAGATTAGGCACTGTTGATGTTTGTTTCTTTTTCTTATGTGTTGTGTTGAAATAAATGTATTTTCTTCTTCTTCTTCTTCTTCTTCACTATGATTTTCCATTTACTTATTTGTATATCTTCCAAACGAGGTTTGATCAAGTTCGGTATTAAAAAACTTAACAACAAATTTAAAACTATGTGAATTAAAAGTTAAACCCATTTAATGCTAGCTCTCCTTCCATGGTTTCACCTGTATTCATACAAATTTTCACCCTTCCTTCCATCTCCTCAGGGGTTGAATTTGGCAAAATCCTTTCACAGCGAGTCCTTTCATTGCAATAGAAAACTACTGTTCGTATTTCATGCTACTGTAGCACTAGTATTTTCAGTTATAAGTCAGGGAGGTAAGCTAAATTAGTGCCGAATAATGACACTTATATTAGCTATAGTAAGTAAATATACACTTTAAATATGTTTAAAGAAACGAGAAAGGGCATTTTTAGTGCAGTTTGAGTAAATGCTCTTTCTCGCTCCGTTTCCTTATGCAAAGTGAAATAGCAACTATTACACGGGATTTCTCAAGTTGCACTTTATGTTTGCAATAAAATGGAATATGAGGCTGTTAAAATGATTCATTCGCTATTTACTGAGTTTTATGAAGGTAATTATGGTTAAATTAATTTAAATTTGTATTGCAGGTGTATTTACTTAAATAGATATTTATTTGCTTATAATTCAATAGATACCTATTATTATAATACCTGTCGAGGATATAACAGTAATACCAGCTTGGTGACACTCCATACAAATGAATTGATTCAAGGAGAAACCCACGTTCCCACAAGCAAAGACGGCCGGCTTGTAAGTACACGTGTTGTGCGCGTGTGGTATCTTAGGGTTGACAGCGAGCTGACAGAAACTGTCAGGTGTCAGTAAAAAAATAGTATATGTAGATCTCAGATTTAGATTCGAAATGTGACAATTTCTCACTAAAACTATTACCAAACTTTCGCGAGGCATGAGGAGGCATGAAACTGGTGGGAGGCGGAGTGTCGTTTCTTTACATAATATTTTCTATTTTGATACTAAACGGATTTCTATTTTGTTTTTCAAATTAAATTGTAACTAATAATTAAATATTTACCTGAATATCTTAAGGCGATCTTCATCAAATTATTGAAATGTAAGCTTCGCGTATTGTTTTTGTGTTTTCAGTTAAGAAGAGTGAGTCTATTTGACTGTTCCTAGAATGCACGACTTGTTAAATCTATAAAAATTTTACACATTTTTGCTCATTATTCTATGGGTAGTATATCACCTTTGCTCTAGGATCAAATCTGCAATCCTAATCCCTACTAATATTATAAATGCAAAAGTAACTTTGTCTGTCTGTCTGTTTGTCTGTCTGTTACGCTTTCAGGCCTCAACGAAGAAGAAGAAGAAGAAGAAGAAGAAGAAAATACATTTATTTCACGACTTAACCGATCATGATAAAATTTTGCATACACGTTGTCAGAGATACAAATTAGGACACAGGGTACTTTTTATCCCGGAATTCCCGCGGAAACTCCCAACTTATCGCGGGTGAAACCGCGGGTTTTATTGTAACTTACTATATTATTTTTGAAACAGACCTTAAGAAATGCAGATAGTGGACGGTCTTATTGGTAATGTCATGTGGGCCATCTCCCTTCTACGGTCGCCACTGAAAATCAGCGTCGTGGAACTTAGTGCCACGGCAATCGGCATAATGCTGAGTGGTAGCCATTTTGATACCAAGTATACTAATTTAAGACTCACGTTTGTAGCTATTTTATTTTTATGGTATCAAATAAACGTTTTTCTATTCTATATGTCTATATGTCAGGGGCACAGAAAAGAACATTGGGTACTTATTTATACATATACAAGCTTACTGGAAGTTTTTAATTGTTGTTCTTGGTTTCGGTTCCCAGCCTTCCCAGCTGGTTATAATATGGCCATTATATAGATGTCATGTAACGAATTTAACCATTTTACTGTGATTTAATGTTACGTACAACATTATGGGGAAATGTCGTTTAGCTTTCACGCCAAGTGGCGCTGGTTGTAATGAGCGGTAGTCGCTATATATATTTACAAATTTTATGACAGAGCTTGACATTTATTGGGGCCCTTAGCTCGCCTTCTACGTGTGTAAGTGGTGATTAAATTAAACAACGCCACTTCTATTCCTGTACGGCCTTTTAGCCCACTAGCAGCGGTAGGGTGCCCACGATGCTCGTATCTAACTGGATTTATTTCAAATTTATCAGCCTTGCACTTTCACCCACGGTAGTTTCGGAGTTTCCGCGGGAAAAGTACCCTCAGTACTTTGTGTAGGTAACCATGACATTGTGTATGCGCAGTTTCATCCACGTTATTTTTGCAAAATTTCATGACGATCGGTTAAGTGGTTCAGGCTTAAAAGCGTAACAAACAAAAAAACTCATATCATGACTAGGTAAGGATGTGTAATGTAACGTGTATCACTTCAAAAAATCCTGGTACTTTATAATTTATGGTCATCACAAAGTTCTATTATGCATGCATCTTTGTAAGTATACGATAAAAAATAAATAAAAAATAAACAGTGAGTTTCAATTTACGAATCGAAAAAATGTTGATTCGAGAAGAAACGTATGCGGTGTGACATCACGTGCGTTACGAGCTTTATATCGAAGGTGTTCGTAGCTTGAAGATGTAAATGAACGTAATCACATAAAGTGAACAACTAATATAACACCAACCATGGCTTCTATCACGAAAATATTTTAATGAACATAAATTTGATGATTCTGTCCATATTAATTACAATAATTTATGCGCACACTAGCGTTTACCGTGGGGCGCCTCATGTCGCTACACGTCAGCTAATGGAGGTTCTATGTAACGGTGGAGAGGTTTTTTGTGACATACAGACACACAGTGTCATTTCGTTCGCTCGCTCGCCTCATATGTCTAGGAGTCTAGATTCTATTTAGTTTTTGCCGGTGTCTATCGTTATGACAGTGGTACGAGTAGCTAATAAACATAAAGTACTCAGCTATGTTAGACTGATGTACTGAGTACATAACGTGTAACCTCCCCCTTTTTTATTAGCGATTCTATCCGCATTTCAAGCCTTTTCACTTAAGTGGTTAATATAGAAAAAAACCTATTTATAATTTGAAAAAAATTGGAACAGAGTCCAAATATTTCCATGGTTCCAATTCAAACGTAAACCTATCAGTAATTATCAGATAAAAAAAAATTAACTCACTTTCCTTCGCCTTAGCTGTTAAATAAAAAAAAAAGATTTTTTCTTAAGCTAGCTTTGTGTAATTTCAAGTTTCTTGTCAGTCAGTCAGGGAATTGCGTAATTTTATTTTAAAATATTTAGTTGTTCCTCTCCCTCAGGAACTCTTTGTAACGAAATGAAAAGTATTCTGGCTTAAACTACTCGTTTACACCAAATAGACCTCCTCCGACAACCTTAGGGGTATCCCTATCCTCCCTATCCCTATTTCCCTATCTCCCTATCTCCTATCCTCCGAATCGATTCTGTAGTTCCAGAGATAATCTCATTTAAACAAACATAAGAGAAAAAGTTCTCTGTTACGATAGCCTACCCGTGTTATTTTTCTTCATAAAATCTCTCCCGTCGCGCTGTTTACAATTCAAAGTTTCATCGCAAATGGACAAACAATAGGTATAGAAGCGCACAGAGGACAAACAAAGAAATATTTATTTTTGCAGGAAAAGAGACGAAAAACAAGTTCTAGAGCTGCTCTTTTCAGGTTATGTAATTAATACAATACAATAATAGTATAATAATAATATAAAGTAATAACTATGACCCATCCTTATATCTTATGCATACATATTCATAAAAAAGTTTTAAATAGCACTTCATCTCTTTCACCCAATGTAACTCTTGTCGAAGTGAAGAAAAGGATGAAGCATTAATTTACATGTAACCTTTTTGTGAGTCACTCTTTTTATGTTATTACACAGTGATATTATAGTCAAAGTTTACTCCATTTCCGGTGTGTCCATTTTTATAATATACTAGCTGTCCCGCGCGGTTTTTCCCGCGATAATTTCGAAGTTTCCACGGAATTGTTCCATACAAACTTTGCAACCCTTTTTCATCACCCAAGGGTTGAATTTTCAAAAATCCATTCTTATCGGATGCCTACGTCATACAAAGAACACACCCTCCAAGTTTCAGGTCTCTACGATCAGCGGTTTAGGCTGTGTGTTGATCCATCAGTCATTCAGGGCAAAGCATTTTATATGTACAGATTATAGCGATATACAACGCCAAACTTTTCATTTCCACTTAACCCCACCTCACCAGTCAGCTGACTCGTAAAACTGCAATAACAAACCCATTGCCGCCCGCCTAGCAACAACTGAACTCTACCACGTACCTCCTATTTGACGTGACTTGTGCCTATAAACGATGCTAGGGTTGCCGATTGTGCTAGTTTTGGAACAATTTTTTTCTCGATTATCCGGGTCTCAAAGGTGTAATTAGATCTCGGTTGTATAAAGAGTTTTGTTGAAGTGAAAACTACGCTTGGTACAACAGTATTTTTTATTTATTTATCGAGAATATCATTCTAGTTCTGATCGAAACAGGAAGCTTATGTACTATGAGCTGAGTATATTAGAAAGAAAGAAAGAAAGGACATTTATTTTGAAATAGAGGCACAATTTACACAACCAATTACAGTTGACTTATACTTAAAATACAACACGATAACAATATGAGAATAAAACCGCCGAGATGTATGTGTGGTACGCCCCCATGATCAAAAAGGCACTGTCTCAGCATTTTACCATGAGTGCTGGCGCTGATTTTCAGATATTATAATATATGTGATGCACAATCTCATAATAAATTATAACGAAATAGTGATAAGAAGTACTGCGTGGGATATACCTTCTTAAATTGCGATTTGGGGTTAGGATGTGAGATACGAATACCTCCTATGGAATATCAGCTGACCTAACTGGAAAATTACTGTAGCAGTAATGGAAACTCTTTTCCGTTATAGTAAATCTTAGAAAAAAAAACAGTCATTGCGTAATTACATAAGATGTTGTTTTAATCAATAACTAAGTAACCTATTATTTATTGAGTTATAACACGAGATATATGTATATTGTATACATATTATAAAATATATAAATGCATATAAATACACGTAAATCTGTACATATTTATACTTATCAACATACATCATCATTACATCTGTAGGCAATTTAAAAATAAAAGCTTTTAAATTCATGTACTTTCCGAGTTCCAATAATAAAACCTTATGCGTCTATCCAAAAGCTGTGTTGAATTATTTTATCTAAATTGGTATAATTTGTGTACTTACTGCTACATTCTGGTCTCTGTGTAGTGGTAACTATCATTGACAAATACTGTAATCTTGAAACCTAGAATTAATAAATGTACTTGTAGCTGTTGTAGTCCTAAATAAAAGTAAAAATAAAATAAAAAATAAAATAAACTTTAGTCGTACAAACCAAACGAGTAAAGCTTGAATACAATAAAGGACTCGTGCCAACCCTAGCCCACGTGACGCGTACGCAGTTCGCGAGTGATTCGCGAATGTGGGTCGGGTCGACGACCGGCGCGCGCGCACTCCCGGCCGGCCGCGACGAGCGCACGCCGCGCCGCGCCGCTCCATCGACAACTCTAGATAAGGGATTTGGGTAATATTCTATTGATAGGCGCGCAGCTCGCAGGCATAGATAAGTGCTTAAACAATTGCACTTTCAGATAAAATTAAGACACGAATGACCCAGATCGATTGGTAATCAATTGCATGTAAGTGCGTATACATTAAGTATCGCGGTTTCCGTCGCGTTAATTCGGAGATCCTGCGGCAATTCTGGGCTAAAAAGTATTTGGCGCTGTGATGATTTCTAAACATTATTATTTCTTTGTATTTTAATAATTATAAATAAATTAAATTAGCTAGTCTCTGAATAAGCTCTACATTAATTTTTTTCATAGGTAATATGATCATCATTACATAGGTATTATAACAAAAAGTCCTCCGCCGTGTGTCTGTCTGTCTGTTGTGTGTTCGCGATAAACTCAAAAACTACTGAACGGATTTTTATGCGGCTTTCACTAATAGATAGAGCGATTCGTGAGGAATGTTTAAGTATGTTATGAAATTTGTCAAGGTTACGTGTAAGTTGGTTGAAATAAAACGATAATGGCTGGAAGTGTCGGAAAAAGGACTTTTCGTGATAATTATTCGATGAATAAATTATATCATGAAATTTTCCATACAATGGGTACATTTTAACGCAGACATCCTGCGGAAACTCCGAAATAAGATCGGTGAAGAGATTTTACTGAAACTGCGAGGAACAGCTGGTAAACTTTTGCATTTATTTTCCACTTGCAGGTAATTTAATAATCTTTTGGTATATTAATACATATTCTGTACTATCTCGTCGAGGTTGCCTTGAAAGAATTGCTGCTAGCAATAAGGCCGCCTATTTGCCATGAAATTAATTTATATTTTATTTAATATTGTAAAAATCATTTGGTGCAATAAAGTATATTGTATATTGTAATTATATTGTATTTTAAGTATATTGTATTGTAACGCAAGTGAAAAGGTTTCATTGAAAAGCGGGAACTAAACTTTTTATTTTCACTAATAATAATGTGCGGCTAATCTACAGAAAAATAAAGCATCTGCCTTTTTTTTCAAAATATTTTTTTTGTATTTTTGTTACATATTATTCACAACCATCAAAAAGGCTTTAGTCTTAGAGAAATTAAAATGATAAAAATCGTTAAAATATGGATGGTTTGTTTTAAATAAATCGATTTCAGGTCTTTATTCGTCCTGTAAAATTTATCCAGCTGCAATTACTTTGTTTTACCGTAGGGCAGCCGAAAGGCTGAATTTTTCAAGTGGGCGTTTTATGAGGAGTTCGATTGAATTTTTTACGCGCTGTATTTAGTTTTTATTTGTCTTAGTTTCACTGCTTCTTTTAGGGCAATAAAGTATATGTATACCTATTTATTTATTAATTTTTTCAAAGAACTTTATTGCACATTTTCGTACAAAAGATGGACTTAATGTCTAAGGCATTCTCTAACAGTCAACCTTTCGGCTAGGTGAGTTTAGTGGCATGTTACAGAACTGGAAAAAAATATATATATATATGAATTTGAATTATAGTTATTACAGCCAATTTTCGAGATACGACTTTTTCGCTTTCTGCCGTCAATGCGTATAGTTAAGATCGATATATATGTTATATATTTGATCGTTGATTATGTATTTTAGGTTATTTAGTAGGTATAACAGGTTGCGGTTAACCCTTCTTAGTTAACTAACGGAACTTTCTTTTGTTTTAAGGTCTGCGATTTCGATCCCATAGTGGCGTCGTTCACCTTTAATAGTCACAATATTACTGTCAATAATAATAACTAGAATGGCTCCGGTGTCGTGTGTTATTATACACAAAGTCGTGTTGATAAGCAAACGGACAACTTTCATGTCGTTGTGTATATTATTATTCATTCGTTTGCTATAATTAAAGCGAAGAGCGAGCGCGCTGGCTGGCGCCAACTTCGCTTTCTAATATCGACTGTACCGTGTACATTCGCGCTCGAAACTGCTCGAAGCTCTCTAACGGTCTGCCACTTGTAAAGTTACGGAAGTCAAAAGAATAAATAGCATTGGCTTTATCAGCTGTTTCCAGTAGTTTCATGGGCGTTAGTTCAGAGTTCCCGTGGGAATTCCGAGATAAAATTTACCCTTTGTCCTTTTTGCACCCCTAACAACTTTTATGCACATAATAATGCTACTAATATTATAAATGTGAGAGTAACTCTGTGTGTCTGTTAGTTATCTATCTTTCGTGAAAAGGGCTTAACTGCTCAACCGTAGTAGTAAAGGCATGAAAAGGTAGGTAGGTAGGTATAAGAAATTTACTGATTTAATAGCTATTGCTCAGTTTTCGAATATTTTGGGTATCCCTCGGAAACTCTTGGTACATCGACTTGAAAAGTAGCCTACTCTATTACCACTCCTGGGACTCTATGATAATGTATCATGAAAATACTATTTAGTTTTCTTAGAATTAGATAAATTCGGTATCACAAACTTACCATATATTTTCTTCATATAAATGCACTATGCCATAGAAAAAATAATTAATTTAATTTAACTGATAATTACGTAATATTATAACAACAACATATTAAGTAATTATCTTTAACATGTTTTGAACAGGAAGGCACTAAAAATAGAATATCCTCATTAAATTCAGTAGCATACTAAATTTATAATAAATACCTATTAATATATATTCATTTATTTTTATTAGACAAAGTTGATTATGATGGTACATTTTAGAAGTAAAATTGTCCTAATGTCATTGGGTCATGCAAAATATCAAAATAGGTCATCATCATCATAGCTAAAATACGTCCGCCGCTGGACACAGGCATCCCGCCTCCCTAAGGATCACCGCAGCGACCGCTCCTGCGCTACCCGCATCCGATAGCGCCTCGCCAGCACGTTCACCGAGTCGATGATCCAATCAGTTTTAAATAAAATGTACATAGGCAGGTATGTACATATGCTGGGGCCCGGCGCGATTCTAAAATACAATTAGAAAACAGTAAATTAACTTATCTTAATATATATAAATCACGTGTCACGTTGTTTGTCCGCGAAGGACTCCGAAACTACTGAACGGATTTTGATAAAATTTTGTAAACATTTATAATATGGTCCAACTTAAAAGATAGGATAGTTTTTATCCCGGAATTCCCGCGGGAACTCCGAAATTACCGCACATGAAATCGCGGGGACAGCTATCTTAATATATATAAATCACGTGTCACGTTGTTTGTCCGCGATGGACTCCGAAACTACTGAACGGATTTTGATAAAATTTTGTAACCATTTATAATATGCTCCAACTCAAAAGATAGGATAGTTTTTATCCCGGAATTCCCGCGGGAACTCCGAAATTACCGTGAATGAAATCGCGGGGGACAGCTAGTAATACTAATAAAAAAGCCATTAATTTTGACTGCTACATAATTGACAATTTGTTAAAATGTTTCTACTAACAATTTTTTATATACTGTGTCGGCAAATACATAAATTTATTTTCTTTCTTTCTTTTTGTTTTTTATACTCGTAGGTATGTGTGGATTATTTCGTGTGGTCACACTTGTACAAATAAATACATATTACATAATCATGTGTGTTAATTTTAGTATTTGTGTTAATACAATAAGATACAGGTATTTACATGTTTAAGTTTCGAGTTGAAATAGATATGAATGTGTAGCGGGGGCGGGATGGTGATATGACTCGACCGGCACTAAAGGGGAAGCTTCCCGCCGGGCGAGGTGGTATTCCCGGGGAACGCAGCGCAGGCGTGTAAACTTCATTAGCGCGATTCAGGATTTCCATCTACCTAGTATTCATCGCCTCGTTGTAGTTCGTGACTTGTGGCGTAGAGGTCGCCACAAATGCAGCTAAGTTTTCCGAGTATATGCACAGTTTTGACTTCACATTCAATGTTTGGTTTTGGTTCTATACGCGCGAACTTAGCAAAGATTTCTGGTACCCCAGGTGACGCGGACGTGGGTTCGATTCCCACGGCTATATTTAATACCTTTACCCTGCGTTTCGGTGTTTAGTAGATATACCTATACTATAAGACGTGTACATTTCCAAAAAAAAGGTAAAAAAAAGTACATAGGTATAGTAGCACAGATAATAGGTATAATACTGATAGTAGGTACTCACATTAAAATTTCTGCTTAGTTTGGGGCCAGGTGGCGCTGTGTGATAACGTACAAGTAATTATATTGTTAATAATATTATTACCTTACTTTATCTGTTTGTTTGTTTGTTACGCTTTCATGCCTTAACTTCTCAATCTGTCATCATGAAATTTTGCATCCTTGTTATCAGGGATACAAAGAAAGATACAAGGAGGCATAGGATACTTGTTATTCCGGCAATCCGAAAGGTGAAACCGCAGGGCACAGTTAGCTGATGAATCAATCGATACGCTTCTTTGCGCGACAGTACCAAACTATTGTAGGACAAGTGTTCGCCCCGCCTAGCAACGCGGTACCGGTTTCTTAGCTTTAACGGAACCAAAAAAAAAAACAAATTGCATCCACTATTCACTAGTGCGTTTGTATGTACCTACACATATTATAACTAGCATTTAAAGTAAAGTTCACACGATTATAACCCGTATCTCGAGTGACACAAAGACGAGAATGGTCCGAAGATGTTTGACCCGGAGGTGTTTCTCATTAAATTTATGATGAGCTACTGTTTGGAAAATGTAGTTTTTTACTTTAACCGACCCGTCGGAAACGAGGTGTTCTGTTTTCTTTATGAACGCCAATCGGCCAACTAGTATTTACCTACGCTAATATGTGTACGTACCTATTATAAAGAAGTGAAGTTTGTAAGTTTGTTGACTTTAGAACTACTGAACCAATTTTAAAAATTATTTCACTGATATAAGCTACGGTATCTCTGTGTGATATTGGATACTCTTCATGCGATATAAAGAGTTTCCTAGAGAATTCCAAAATAGGGATGTTGACTACTTTTGAAAAACAAAATTCTAATTAGTCCGTCAGTTAGAAAATAAAAAAAACAAGACACGTATTTTTTTGCTTTTTCAAATAAATAAAAATAAACAGAGATAAAGCGCATTAAAGTTTAGGGTGGGGGCTCGTGACGTCACCAACCGCTGTCCTATTACACACTGTCCTATTAGTGACGTCACGCGAAATTTCAACTCAATGTATCGCCGTTATTTTTTGATTAAGTAAAAAAAATAAAAAATACGTGTCCAATATTTTTTAATAATCTACAAGACCGACTAAAAAATAAAAATTAGTCAACATGCCCGTTCTCTAAGGGTATGATAATAATAATAATAATAACTGTTGTACTGTTATCAACCGGAGTAATTCCTCACCAACTGCATCAATCTCTCACTACCCTACAATTTCCTAAGTACACATACATCACAATGCAGAAGGCAGTTATACTTAATACATGCAGAACAGTCAGAACATTTCTAAACGATTGATGATCAAATAAACTTAAATTGAAACCACTTGGCTTTGGCCTGTGGCTATCAATTGATATCGGCTTTTGTAGTCGAGTAGAATTAAAAAATTCAAAAAACATAATAATAATAATTCTTTTATTTGCAAGAATATGGTATATAAAAGGTGTTAAATTAAAAATATATTAAATATATTCTACAGTTTCCGGCGTGCAAATGTAATCTTATATAAATCCATCATAATATTTTATTTTAAGTTGTTAAAAAATTTATATAAAATGTCGACAGTATAATTTAAATTGTCAAAACTGCAACAAAACTCTACAAAACTAATTTATATCTTTATTTTCAGAGGATATTCCATTTTTCCATGACTCTAACTTCAGTACCTACTAACGTTAACTTCTATACAATCTTCCACCCCTTTTTAACCCCCTTAGGATTTGAATTTACAAAAACTTTCTTAATGTTTGCTTAGGTAGGTACATTAGGATAAACGACCGCACTCAGAGTCGTTTTAATGATTACTTAATTTTAAGTAAAGATTTTTAAAACAAAACTGCCGCAATCAGAGACGCTCATTAAATAAATTTAACTAAATTGGTTAAATGCCAACTAACAGTTCAATGCTTCATAACGTCAGAAATTGTTAAAAATTTTCAACCAGTTTAATACAATAATTATATGTATGAGCAAAAACGAGTAATCACTTATCTATACGTATGGTTCTCATTGACTAGAATACCTATGTTATAATATCACTATATAGTAATACTAGCTGTCCCGCGCGGTTTCTCCCGTGATAATTTCGAAGTTCCCGCTGAAATGTTCCATACAAACTTTGAATTTTCAAAAATCCTTTCTTTTGGATGCCTGCGTCATACAAAGAACACACCCTGCAAGTTTCAGGTTTCTCCGACCAGCGGTTTAGGCTGTGTGTTTATCCATCAGTCATTCAGGACAAAGCATTTTATATGTATGGATTATGTGAATCCACACTAGATTAGAGGTTTGTTGACCTTTAGTAGATTGAGCATTATCACCCTTGTTATTTATAATAGTCGGATTTTACAGAAATAAATTTTTACATGTGTTTTCAATGAACAGATACGCTAAGTTTACAGTTACCTTGCTAGTTCAGTACGCTATACAGGGTGTATGGTTAAACTAACGTATTGAAGAAAGGTTTTCAATAGTCGATTCTCTTCTCAATTAACTAAAAAAAGTGAAATACTTTTATTTTACTGAGCGCGCTATTTGCCGACATGCTGACGGATTGTACTCTAACGGCCGCACTCAGAGTCGACTTTAATGATTACTTAGTTAAGTATAGATTTTTAAAACAAAACTGCCGTAATCAGAGACGTTCAGTAAATTAATGTTAATTGGCATTTAATGAGATGTACCTTAATTAGTTAAATGCCAATTAACATTAATTTATTAAACTTGTCTGATTGCGGCAGTTTTGTTTTAAAAATCTATACTTAACTAAGTAATCATTAAAGTCGACTCTGAGTGCGGCGGTAAGAGACTCGAGAGAGAATGTTTTTTTTTTTAATATTTTATTAGCTAAGCATGAATTATCAAGGGCTTCAATGCGTGCCTGTTTTAATCCTACATCCCGTATAATACAGACTTAAGTACTTACCTATATAATCTTTCACAATTTTTCTACTTCCATTAAAAAAAAAACTGTGACAACGAAATGTCGGCGTTTGTAGAAAGTAGCAAATTTTAACAAAACCTAGACCACCTAATTAGCGCCAAGTCAGACAGGTCTATTGTGAAATGAAGTCTAGACTGACTTTTAATACACCTAATGGCATCGCACACCGAACTGTGCTAATGATGATCTATACAATAATGATTATTAATGATACTTGCTGACCGTTTCACTCTCTAAATTATAATCATTAGCTGAGTTAGTCCAGCAGTAAAGCTCTCGCGTCGTTGCATAGAGAGGTGTAGAGTTCGATCCGAGATTCTTCCGTCTTTTTTTCTGATCTATGTTACACATCATATTATACCTACATTATTACATCATATTATACATCCATACATCATAAATAAAATTTAAGTGTCTGTTTGTAATTCCAAATTAACAGCTTTTCACTAAATTCATATGAAAGTATATACGGCAGGTACTTAAATAAAAAATCAATTTTAAAATCTCAAAAAATCTGTCTGTTTCTTCCGGCTAACCTCTGAAAGGGCTGGACTGATTTTAACGGGACTTTCACTGGCAGATAGCTGATGTTATAAGGAGTAACAGGCTAGTTTATTTTAGAAAAAAATAGTTCCTGGGTGAATTCCGGAACTCACGCGGGTGATTCTTCGAAACGGTTGGACCAATTTTGACGGGACTTTCACTGCTAATTAGCAAACGTTATAAGGTAAATCAGAATAGTTTGGAGTTCCTGCGGGAATTTGAAACTCATGCGGATGAAATCGCGGGTCACAGCTAGTTATTATATAATATCAGAAGTTAAAACTTAGTTTCCGATCGCGCTATTTTTAAATGGTTTTCATTTTGTAACCCAATCTTTCTTATTGGTAAATGAGTAAGTATCAAAGAATACGTATAACAACTTAGTTGATGTGACGCCATGTTTTAGGAGAAACGTTCGAGTTCCCAGCGATCGGTCACACATCTTTCAAATGAGATTTGAAACCGTTCCCGTTTAAAATTAAGCGTGGCGGAGACCGAACTTGAACGTTTGATTCAAAACATCTTTTGATGTATTCGTTTCGAGTCAACTTTGGTAAAGGTTCGTTAACAACTAAGTACTTGTAAGCAGAGAGAAGTTAATCACTACGTTTTACTTGTAAGTACAGATTGGCAGCCAACCCGGTGCTTGCGTTTAAACCAAATTCAAACCATTCACGGGAGTTTATCGGGCTTAAACGCAAGCACCGGATTTAAACCGGGTTGATTGCCCCATCGTGTTTCTTTAAAATAGCGCGGTAACAAAAATATAATCAAAACAAAACTTGGCAATGGGGATGTGGACTACTTTTAAAAATCAAAATTCTAATTAGTCCGTCAGATAGAAAATAAAAAAAACAATAGACACGTATTTTTTTCTTTTTCAAATAAATTAAAATATACTGAGATAAAGCGCATTAAAGTTTAGGGTGACGGGGTCGTGACGTCACTAACCGCTAAAACCGCCATACAAACTGTCAGAATAGTGACGTCACGCGAAATTTCAACTCAATATATCGCCGTTATTTTTTGATTACGTAAACAAAGAAAAAATACGTGTCCAATATTTTTTAACAATCTACAAGACGGACTAAAAAATAAAAATTAGTCAACATGCCCATAGAACATGTATTAGTATCGATTGTTAACAATTTTAAAAGCGTGTGTACGTAGTTACTGCCCGTAATACACCTACGTGGGGGTCTAACACATTGCCAGTGTTAGCCCTTGGTCACAGTCTCGGTGTGGCGGCGGTGGCGGTGTACAAATGGTAGACAACATACGAAGCAGGCTACAGCTATCAGCGGCTCGAGCTGTGGCCTATTTCGTATGTTGCTTACCATTTGTTTTTGCCGCGGCGCCGCCTTTAGGGCAGGCTCTTGCCCTAGCAGGCTAGCAGTTGTAAAAGTGACATGGAAGTAAACAACATGCTGTTGCAGTTTGAATTTCAGGAATTAAAAAATGCTGATGGATTTTCTAAGTTTGCAAATAATAACAATTTGACAGTGATAATTAATGCAAAAAACAAAGAATCAAATACTGAAAAAGTTATTATGTACTCACTTATTTTGACAAAATAAATAAGTAGGTTTATTTGTTTTATAATAATACTACTGTCCCCCGCGATTTCATCCGCGGTAATTTCGTAGTTCCTGCGGAGGTTGCGGGTAAAAGTACTCTACGTCCTTCAGTTCCCGAGGGAATTCCGGGATAAAAACTATCCTATCTTTTAAGTTGGATCATATCATAAATGGTTGCAAAATTTTATCAAAATCCGTTCAGTAGTTTCGGAGTCCATCGCGGACAAACAACGTGACACGTGATTTATATATATTAGACTAGCTATCCCCCGCGATTTCATCCGCGGTAATTTCGGAGTCGGAGTTCCCGCCGGAATTCCGGGATAAAAACTATCCTATCTTTTAAGTTGGACCATATTATAAACGGTTACAAAATTTTATCAAAATCCGTTCAGTGGTTTCGGAGTCCATCGCGGACAAACAACGTGACACGTGATTTATATACATATATTAGATTAGAATAAGATATTAAGATTTAGCATCAAAATATGTATTGAATTACGATACTGCTTCACTTCGATTTCTATCATTCATCAATAATAATATTATAATGATGATCACCTTGAATAACTAAACAAAACAATAATGTGGGTCACAAGAAATTTGAAACTTCAGCTGAAATTACAGAATTTTACTCAGTATAATTGTTCCACATTGGGGTAGGTTGGCTGCGGGTCGATGGCTTGTCACAACACTATCACACACACAGACACAAAACACTAGTTCTGCAACGACCAATTTAATCTAACGCTCCGCATTCAACCTCGATCCTTATTAACAGTGTACATAAAGTTCAGATCCGTTTGAAAGTTGTGCAGCAAACAGTGTTCTAAAATCAAATCGAAATACACTCGTTTAGATGTGCGCGTGCCGCTCGAGCGTTAGGCTATAGTGTTGTGCAATGATTGCAACAGAATGATTGTCGAAATATAATTTGTTATCGCACGATCCGATCTGCTCGCACTTTAATTTGTTCTTTGATTGTACGTTGCAGAAGGAAATTGTAATTTTATAAGCAATCTATTTAATTGTTCAATTTATTTTAGTAGCCGGTACTTAGGTTGCGTGACCGCTTTTTCATTTACTGCCAGTGTATGATAGTAGATTAAATTAGTTTATTTTGAACGTCTCATTAATATAATAGGTACCTGGCGTTTCTATGAAAATTAATCCAATAAATTAACTGTAGGTACCTAAATTGGTTACAATAATCAATTAAGATATCTATTTTTTTTTATTAATTGTATACGTAGGACCCAACAGTTAGGCCACTTGATCATGAATATTTATAAATTACTAGTCGTGCCTCGCGTGAGTTTCGGAATTCCCGCAGGAACTCTAAATATCTCACATAAGGACCTTTTCCTTACAATACAACAAGAAAAAATTACCGAAATTGGTTTAGCCGTTCACGCGTAATGCCGTGACCAAGAGAAATAGGGATTCATAAAATATATATTACTAGCTGTGCCCCAAGGTTTCACCTGCGGTAATTTCGGAGTTCCCGCGGGAATTCCGGGATTAAAAAATACCCTATGAACCACTGACAACGTGCATGCCTAATTTTATCCAAATCCGTTCAGCCGTTTTTGCGTGATTGAGTAACAAACATCCAAACATCCACACTTTCACATTTATAATATTAGTAGAACTAGCTGTGCCCCGCGGTTTCACCCGCGTGAGTTTTGGGATCAAGAACCTTTGCGGACGCAGGCAGAATACCCCGCCAAAGTTTCATCACAATCGGACCAATGGTTTCGAAACGCACAGAGGAGAGACATACGAATATTTTTTTTTTATACAGTAGCTCAAAAAGTGGCATATTGCAGGGACGTATAGCGTTCGGGAAGTGGGCTATTACATACTCGAGCTTTTTCTTTACCTTTTCCGAACTCGTGCGTTCTCTTTCCCAACTGTCAAAAATGGCGAAACGACTTTGACACACTTTTTGTATTGCGCAACGTAGGTTTCGTATTACTAATACGACTAGCGCCATCTCTTGATCACAGTTGGAACTTAATTGAGTTTGTGTTTTTATTATTTTACTAAATTTCTTCATTTTTTTCGCAACTGTATTAAAAATAGTTGTTCAGTACACGTGCGGAACCGTCATTGCAAAGAGTTCCGACTGTCAACCCTCACCTTCGGCTGCGCCTCGGCTCGGGTCGACATTTGTCGGAACTCTTTGCAATGACAGCCTTTCCGCACTTGCAATGAAATATACTATTTTTTAATAAAGATATAGATAGCTTCGTTATAGTTTTAATAAGTCAATAATTAATGAATGTGTTTTTCGAAAAATCCTTTAGTTACCTTATTGAGAAATTTCGATATTATGTATAAGCATCAGTCGTGGCATTGGCTTTACCATTGCACAACACTAATGTCTCGGGCACTGCACTCGCACACACACTCACAACTCTCGCCTAGTAACCGAAGTGAAGGCAAAACCATTCTACACGGACTTGTATCAATTTATCCAGTCAGAAATGTTTACATTCTACGCGAACACTTTATGAATAATCCATTGCTTGCTACGTCCAAAGCAAATCCTGTAAGACGAGGGTACAACTGGCAATGTATTTTGATGTAACTTTTAAAACACTAGGTGACGATGCCACGGTTCGTGAATCGCATCTATTTTGTAGGTTATTCAGCAGTAGGTAGTAGGTACATATAAATGCGCTACAGTAAAAACTAGATGGCATAATATGGGCTTAAAATTTAAACGGCGGATGCAAGCAACTTTGTAGGATGGGGCTAGGTTCTAAAATGGTATTGAAATGCATTTTTTTTTTGTTCATTTAAGAACGTGTAAATTATCGACTTGTAACTTTAATAGATTTTTTTTATGGCTTTATTCGTTCGTAGTTTTTTAAACGTGTTAGCGTTTTAAAATATTAATAAACAACTGTAAGTTGCAAGTAAACCTCGAGTCGTATATTTTATTTATTTATTTTAGTAAAATTATCGATAGCTTTCAAAAATGTCATTATGATGATTCCTAAACTATCTGAGATCTAATCTTTATATTGTATACTAGCAGTTGCCCGCGGTTTCGCTCGCAGTAATTCCGGAGTTCCCGCGGGAATTCCGAGATGAAATTATGTCGAGATTGATTCATGAGGAAGGTTTAGTCATATAATTTGTCAAATGTTAGTGCAAATTGATTAAAATCCTTACTATTATCACAGTTATTATAATACTATCTGGTGCCTTACTCCTTTGCCTTACTCTTGAAAATGATTTGAGGCTGATTTCGATTTTGATTTGAGCTCAAATTGAGATCGTATTTGGAATCGTGTTAATCTCAAAAGATGACGTTTGACAAGTCTATAAAAATGGATTGTTTTCGTTGACAATTCAGTTCGAGAAATTTGACAGATAGATACGACAGAGACGCGATCTCGAAGCTTAAAAAGTAGCAAAATCCAATTCCTTTTCGATCTCATTTCGATTCGTGTTCGATTTGATCCTAACGCGATTGCGCCAAGAGTATGACCCTTATTAGATAGCGTCAAGAGTAAGGCAGCGATGCTTCGTTAAACATAACTGTGGATATTGATTTCATTCGCTTCTAAAATCCGATATCAATCAGAAATTACCTCCCGATAACATTGCCTTTGGTCATGGACGGAGCAATAATATAAGCCTGTTGATAAGCACAGGCCGTTGCAAAACACACCCTATGAAGTAGATAATAAAGAGCACAATGCCATTCGGTGCTGTACAAAAGCAAACGCTTAAAACGATCGGTCTTAACTTTTTCTATTAGATAAAGACGGTGAGTTTAAAGAGCTGCCCCCTAGCCAAGTTGACAATCTACAATGTGGATGTGGCCTACTTTTGAAAATCAAAATTCTAATTAGTCCGTCAGGTCAGTTAGAAAATAAAAAAACAATAGACAAGTATTTTTTGCTTTTTCAAATAAATTCAAATATACAGAGATAAAGCGCATCAAAATTTAGGGTGAGGGGGTCGTGATTCGTGACGTCACTAACCGCGAAAACCGCCATACAAACTGTCCGTCAAGTGACGTCACGGGAAATTTCAACTCAATGTACCGCCGTTATTTTTTGATTACGTAAAAAAATAAAAAATACGTGTCCAATATTTTTTATTAATCTACAAGACGGACTAAAAAAAATTAGTCAACATGCGAACACATAAAAAACTAAGGACGGGGGTCGTTATGTCAACTGGGCTTTGGATTGGGCGATTTTACGTGGTCAAACGATTCCTCAGTTTTCTATGCGTTAACGAAGGTAGATTGTAAACTGTGCTTAGGGGGGGCGTCCGTTCGCTGCTCCAGCTGCCAAACAGCAGCCATTTTGTTTACCCTGATCGCCTATTCTACTGAAGTGAACGCAGTAAATGGATAGAATCTCCACGCAGCAACGACTGACCGGCTTGATGCGAGTATGAGAGCATACGTGTCCTTGAGCAAGGCATGTTCTTCAGGTAAAAAAAAACATTGTCCTTGGCATAATTGATAAAATAATAGACGGTTGACTAAATTTTATACTTAGTGGTTTTTAGTCCGTCATATAGACGAATAAAATATGTAATAATATATTGAGCATATATTTTTTATGTTTTTTGCGTTTTCAAATATTACGGCGGTACATTGAGTAGGAATTTCGAGTTTTTTTACTATCAATGGACTAAATTGATGTAGATAAGCTATAAAGTGTGTTAACCCACACTGGAGCTATTTTGAGTAAATCGGGTTTTAAAATTACGGCGCCATTTTGTGTCAACATTTGTTTCCGAAAAACGTTCTCTAACTCCCAAAGTAACGCTACTTTGTACTATGTACTGTGTATGAATAACTTAATTTTTGAATTTTTGTGTGTGTTAACATATTGTTATTATTGGCGTCTAAATTATTTATTTATTTATTGGCACACAAAACGAGACAAACAATAAGAGGTACATAAATATTATATACATATTATTATATTACTTGATTGAAGAAGACGTGTTGTAGAATGACCCTGACTTGTATACAACATTGCCGTTGAGTCCAAGCCAGTAGGTGAATACCTGGATTATTGTCATTGCAGCCTATTATTCAATACGTTGTGTTAGCCACTGGAGTTAGCAGTTTTAGTAGTTCTTTTCACGGGTATTCCTGCGGGAACTCTATGACATAATGAGTATCCTGTCACTCTGGGATACTGTAGATTCCGATAAGTGAAAGAATTTCCAGAATCGCTTCAGTATAGTTTCAGAGATTAACCAACAAACTTTAACTCTTTTAAATATTGTACTATGTAATATACATATTATAGAAAAGTTTGTTCACAATAAGATTTTCCGAAGAGTAATTTTAGAGATTCCCTATTATTTAATCGGGAATAAATTTCTTAGAATTGCGTAAATATATCGGCAATGGAGTGTAGGTAGATGTAGTTGCTTTGTTGTATGAAAAACGGCGGCACGGCACGCACTCGGCTTCGTATTGTAACTAATACAGTCGGCCACTGACAAATGGGAACAGCGAAATTCACATTATTTGTAGGTAATGTTTTGGTTTTACTATTAAAAAAATCCAAATACTCTGAAGAAATAATTTAAAAATACGTTTTAAGAGTAAATTTAATAAAAAAAATCATTAGTTAATCTAGGACCAGACAACAATCGAACAAGCTCCAACTTAGCGTCGTATAATGATATATTTTTTTTTTATTCCTGAAATTAGAAAAACAAGCACAATACAGCGTTTTTAGCGTTTTTACTAATAATAATCCACTTCACAACACACAGATCTACTTGATCCCACACTAAGCTATAAGCTTGTGTCGTGGAAACCAAGCAAACGTGGTATATACTACATATAATTACATATACATACATATATTATATATATGAATATATGCAGTATATTCACGCCCAGACTGGAAAATGGAAGCCTGTGTTCATCACACAAAGTCCACCCCCACCGGGAATCGAACCCGGAATCTCTTGATTAGCGGGCAGGCGTAGTGACCTACTGCGCCAATCGGGTCGTCGTTTAATTACGAGTTCTTATGGCCATCTTCCAGCTCCGTCATCAGATCAGCTCCATGTCATATTGCATAATATTGCACTGTGTCCGAACTTTCAAAGTTCCATTTATACAATTAAAAAAATATATATTATTCTTGTAATGCCAAAGTAAGAATTTTGCAAAAAAAGGTATTTTCTCAATCTTTCAACACTTTCGGTTCCGACTGTACTCCGGTTACCGAGCGACAACGTGACGCTTTTTGTAGTGATTCTTTGGCTAATGGAAACAATTGTACCAAGTCTCATTCGTTTTATTGGAAAAATGCCGTACCTAGTTATGTACTTACTTACTCCACGGTTGACTGGAGTAGCCACTTATTATAAAACTAGCTGCTCCCCGCGGTTTCGCCAGCGTCAATTTGGCAAATCTCGCGAAAATTCCGGGTTAAAAGAACCCTATTCCCTTTTCTGTACCTCTGACCACGTGTAGTGTGCAAAATTTAATGCAGTTTCACACGCGTAAATTTCGCAGTTCCCGCGGGAATTCCGGGACCAAAAGTACTCTACGCCCTTCTCTGTACCTTCTTCTCTGACATTGTGTATGCAAAATTTCATGATGATCGGTTAAGAAGTTAAGGCTTGAAAGTGTAACAAAGTACTTTTTTCCAACAATAAAACCTCGACAATTTATAGGTATACCTATATGCCTTCCTCATGAATCACTCTATCTATTCATGAAAACCACATAAAAATCTGTTCAGTAGTTTTTGAGTTTATCGCGAACAAGTAGACCGACAGACTATGTTGTATATTATGTAAGTAGTGATTACTGTTGTTTATTTATTTATTTATTCAATGTTAATATGTACAGTTTTTTTTTTTTTTTCAGAATATGTCAAATCAAATTAGAGTCAAAATGGCAAAAAACTATCATGGTCTCAAAGGATTGTAAATGCAACAGGCAATCATCGTTTGACGCCATATTACTATGGTTCATATTGTTGTCCTAACGATACTTCGTCGATCGTAAATCTAAAGTACGTTTCAGCAAGGGGTTAGCGCACTAGCGGCGCGGATGCGTGATGTTGATGGGTTGTAGGCGAGAGAAGCGGATCCTCTGCACTGTGAATATTGTCGCTCACAGATAGGGTTGCTACAGTCATGTTTCAAAAGTTAGGATAATATCACTAAACTTGTTATTTATTACGGTAGAAATGTTACATTAAAAAGATGAAAAAAATACGAAACAATATTGATTTCAATTTCAAGATGGTTATAGCTTATCCATTAGTCTTATATGTTACTAGCCGGTTTCACCGGCGATAATTTTGGAGTTTCCGCGGGAATTCCGGATTACAATACAAAGCCTTGATGATGTAGCTTTCTAATGGTGAAAGAATTTTCGAAATCGGTCCAGTAGTTTTTGAGTTAAATCGTAACAAACAAATAAACAAAAAATCTATTTTTTCCTCTTTATAATATTAGTATAGACTAAACCTATTTATGGTTTATATTTGTGACCTATATGTGTCGCAGTCAAATTGTATGAGCATTTCGCTCGTTTAGCGGCGTTTTCTATTCTTGGAATATTTAAAAAAATCCAGCTGTTTATGTATGACCGAATTATAGCCAACGATATACCTGTGCGATATGTAACGGCTACAGGTTCGAGGTTGGTAAGTTAGTATAATTGGTAGCTAGTAGGTATACAAGTATTATTATTTCATTTTTTTATTTTATTTTTTTATGTCATAGGGGGCAAACGGGCTAGTGGTACACCTGATGGTAAGTGATTACCGCCGCCCATAGACATCTGCAACACCAGAAGGCGTGCAGGTGCGTTGCCGACCTGGAATGGGGATGGGAACTGGCTTTCAAGTGGGGCTGCCGGAACACATCGTTAGGCGCTCGGCGACAGATTTGCAACTTGAAGGTGGTAGCTAGCCAACCGGGCACTAGAGAGCGCCCTACCACCATGCTATGGTTTCCTCACGATGTTTTCCTTCACCGACAGCTCAAGCTCACTGTTAGGGTTTGAACCTATGCCTAGCGGCGTTTGATCCGAACGCACCAACCACTGAGCTATCATCGCTGTAAAATTATACTCTAAGATAAGCATTAATCTATTCTAATATTATAAATTCAAATTGAAATTCATTTAATCGCAAGAATATGGTACAACGAGATGTCAGTTTATATCAGATAGTTGACCGCATGAAAAGGAAAAATTTGATTTTTTGTTTGTTTGTTTGTTTGTTACGATTTAACTCAAAAACTACTGGACCGATTTAGAAAATTCTTTCACTATTAGAAAGCTACATTATCCGTGAGTAACATAAGCTATATTGTAATCCGGAATTCCCGCGCGAACTCTGAAATTAACGCGGATGAAACCGCGGGGATCAGCTAGTAATATGATAAAGTAAAAATTATTCCATTTGTGACAAGTGACAACCCTACAACGGATATTTGCATGTGATCTACTTCCAAAATGGAGCACCAATATCTCTCGATGCGAACGCCTACCGTCGCCCCGCAGCCCTCGCCTCACACGCCTCGACACATGGCGTGATAAATGCAACGCACTTTATTGTGCACTAGCTGTACCCCGCGGTTTCACCCGCGTTAATTTCAGAGATCCCGTGGGAATTCCGGGATAGAAAGTAGCCTAAGTTACTCCTTATAACATCAGCTATCTGACAGTGAAAGTCCCGTTAAAATCGGTCCAGCCGTTTTTGAGATTAGCCGGAATTAACAGGCAGACACAGATAGAGAAAAATTTTAAAAATTGTTTTTTGACGTAAGTACATTTATATGAATATGTTAGAAAAAAAAGTTACCTAAGCTTTTCATCTAACAAAAAACTTCCGCTTGTATAAATATACGTATTCTTAGATAGAGTCTGCACTCTCTTAGTGAGTGAAGTGCTTGTAGCTTGATACCTTGTACATATGCCACAAGTTTGCTTGGTTATCATGACGTAAGTTGCAAGCTTAGTGCGGAGTGAAGTCAGTTTGAAAGTTCTGAAAGTTAATAAGATATGTTCTGTATGCATCTTTTTTTCTTAATTTTTTTTTTTAGTTTCCTTGATCTTTAGACAGCGAACTTGGGTGCCAAAAATCTAAATCTATATTTATTAAAAATAATTTATCATATAATAATATTAACTGCATGCTCGTTTGAATCTCGGAATTCTCTCAGAAACAAACTAATTGAGAATATGACGTAGATATTGTAAACTAGAATTTTTCTGTGACTTCGCTTGCGTTAATATGGATTTTGTCAATCTATTTTTTATCCCTCGGGAACAGTACCCCTGACAACGTGTAGGAATGCGAAATTTTATGATGATCGGTTTAGCACAATGGGCCACATAGACAACCTTATAAAATCTATACTTTTTGTAAAACGTCTGTGTAAGCTACAAATTCCAATACAAGCGAAAAATGAATATTGGAGCTGCAAAAACGGCAACTTACAACGTCATACAGACGTTTTACAAAAAGTATAAAATTTTACAAGGTGGTACTTGTCTATGTGGCCCGCTGTACCTAGTTAATGCGTGAAAGCGTAAAAAACAAACAAACATACGTTCACATTTATAACGCTGTTAAATTTATTATGAATATTATTATTTAAATCTTCTTCTCATTGACAATCTTTTTAGTAAATTTATTTAATTTTGATAGGTATAAAATTTAACTGTTTTTTTAGTTAGTTTAGTTTATTTTATTTCGTAGTATCAGTATTAACAAAATGTCAAGATAAAATGTCACAGAGAATAGTACAATTGTCAAAGGATATAATATTATGATACAATACAAAAATAATCATATTACAAAATAGTAATAAAATAGAAATGTCAAGTTAATTTAAATATATGAAAATATGAATAAATTCAATTATATAGTTTTTACATAAAATTCATTTATGGAGTAATATGCTTTATCCAATAAATAGGCTTTCAATGTAATTTTTGAAAGAGAGAATAAAATTTTATTTAGGTATCTATTAACGGGCTTGACGAGTTTCATTCGAATACGTTTGGAGCAGCATCCTCAAAGCGAAACAGATTTAGAATGGGCTTATTAGTTCCAGAGATCATCCCCTACAACCAAACTCACAAACTTTACTTCAATTTATGTAAACAAAATAAAAAAAAATCTCGAAAAACCTAATGTTTCGTCATAAATGTGCGCGTACGCACGAAAGCGTTTCGCGTGCGTACAACTCGATCAACAACACATCTATCTATCTGTCGAATAACCGCGTAGTGGTTCTATTCCAACAATTATATAAATAGAACGGTAACAGTAATCTTTCCGCACGTGTGCGTCCACCATCAGTTTGCGGTAGTGCCAACGTTTTTAATGTCCCGCTGGGCTGCGAAACGTGTACCGATAAAGTTCTATAGATGCATATACCTATCACCCTAACAAGTACCTCGTCGACACGTCAAAAGTGTCCACGGATCGGGTACATTTTAGAGAATTGCCGCAAATCGGGAGTATTATTGTAACTTTTCTGGATCCTTATTGAATTTCACCATTTGAATAAAGAATTGTATTAAAATTTTGTTTAAACTTTTAAAAATGACAGTAATTAAAAATCCCTATAAAAGCGTGTGGCGTTTTTACAAAAACATTACAATTTCTGCATCGTAACTGAAAAAAATTGCATCGGTATGGAGCGACGACATCATTTGCCTCGAGAAGGGATGTTGAGAGACGCTGGAATGTTGGAAGCTGGCGCCAGGCAACGCACAGTGGCTGCTGCTGTTGGGACAAGGCAGAGCGTCATAAGCCGCCTATGGACACGCTATCGCATCACGGGCAGTGTGGCCGAGCGACATGGAGGGCGAACTCGCATCACCACTCGAAGACAGGACCGGTATATACAGAATACAGCGCGAAGAAATCGTACTATGACCGCCATGATGTCAGCTACAAGGCTCCACAGCACTTCAGACTTACTGATCAGCGATCAAACCATACGTAATCGTTTACGAGGAGGTCAGTATTTGGAACGGTGGAAGAACCGATCTAAATTGGATCAGGGGCAACCTTAATGCTCAGATTTTTGCGACGAGGATTGTTTCAGACGTAAACATCCCTCTGCGAAGCCAGTTGGGTGATTCGTTTCAACTTATGCACGACAATGCACGTCCACACACTGCTGGAGTCGTAACACGCACTCTTGCCAATGCTGATATCAACGTCCTGCCGTGGCGTGGCCTGCTCAATCACCAGACTTAAATCCTATTGAGCACGCATGGGATATACTCCAAAGAAGAGCTCTGCCGCGTAAGGACGCCGTAAATATCTCACCACAACTTTTTGACTTGTTACAAAGAACGTGGGTGGCCATTCCTCAAAGTGATTTTGATGAACTGATTTCAAGCATGCCAAATCGTTGCGGATGTGTGATTCGTGTCAATGAAGGAACACAGTTTATTACTTTGAAGTACTTTTTATCGCGGAATTCCCGCGGGATCTCTGAAATTAACGCGGGTGAAACTGCGGGGCACAGCTAAGTATGTGAAAATAAATAAACTTGCAACAAAGATTATAAAAATAATGCAAATATAGATAGTATCTAGTACCTAATGATCCTACCTAATGATCTAATGTCAATTCTACCGTTGTCATAACAGCCTAGTGACGTCACTAGCTTGTTATGACAACAATACTAAGTCATGTATTTTTGTTTCGCAAAAAAACATTCTCTATTCGATAAACGTCGTGCCAGTCAAAATTCTACTGACAGTTAGTCGTCAACAACAATCGGTTTAAAAAAATATCACTCAGTAGTCAGTACCTACATACTTGCTTTTGCCTGGGGCTCCACTTGCATTGACGTAAATGATCATGTTGTTACTGAAATTGCTTACGAATTGCTTTTCACGCCTAAACTGCTCAAGATGTCTCATTATCAGGGAGGGATATACAGAAAAGGAAAAGAAATGAAATAAAATTAAATGAAATGAAAAGCCAGTTCCCATCCCCATTCCAGGTCGGCAACGCACCTTCTGGTGTTGCAAATGTCCATGGGCGGCGGTAATCACTTACTATCAGGTGTACCACTTGCCCGTTTGCCCCCTATGACATAAAAAATAACCTTTTCATGTAAAATGTCGCAAAGACGAGACCATATGACTCGCACTATCAAAAAGTTATCAGATCTCATGTAGAGCCAAGCTTCTAACTCTACACGCCCTTACTCTACAAGGCCTAACTTCACAAAAACATAGTGACTACCTTCTCTCTGTCTACACCTTTGTCAAAATATGTAGCTTGGCCATTTCGCTTCATTCATGTATCCATTGTTCATTACTTTTCTGTTATACAATAGTTCTTCTAGTAACGAAACGGCGTTCCATTACTATCTGGGATAATCTGGGTTCCAGGTATACAAGGAATTTCTCACAGGAATAGGTGCTTATTATAAGGTATAGATAATTCCCCGACGACCCGATTGGCGCAGTAGGTCACCATGCCTGCCCGCTAATCAAGGGGTTCCGGGTTCGATTCTCTGATATATCTATATTATAATATACTAGCTGTGTCCCACGGTTTCACCCTCGGTAATTTCGGAGTTCCCGCGTGAATTCTGGGATAAAAGTACCCTGACAACGTGCATGCCAAATTTCATCCAAATCCGTTCAGCCGTTTTTGCGTGATTGAGTAACAAACATCCATACATCCATACATCCACACTTTCACATTAATAATATTAGTAGGATAATATGTAATACTATGTAGTATATACCACGTTTGCTCGGTTTCCACGACACAAGCTTATAGCTTAGTGTGGGATCAAGTAGATCTGTGTGTTGTGAAGTGGATTATTGTAATATGTGTGTATAAAATATATTGATAGAAAAACACATTAATTCACACAACACGTGTTAAGAGCAAGTTGATCAACAATTCGCGGCCGCTCGTGGACCGTTGGTTTTTGGGAGCACTCCAGCAACGGAGGTGCGGGGTCGGAAATAGCCCGTGGATGGACGGCGCGCGCCAGCGGTGGCTCTAGCACGAATAATACTCTATCAAGTATGAAAACATATGGGGCACGTACGCGATTTGTAACAACACACAATAATTAGGAATAAACGCATTATAAAACATTCAGCATGTTGTTTCGGCAACAGGAACTCATTTGTTTTATCCGAAACATAATAATTGTGGTTGAAAATTATTTGAAGAAAGAAATGAAGAAAAGAAATGAAAATATAAATTTACTTGCCAACACAATACGTAACAAATGTTTGGTTAAAACATTATAATTATTGTCGACAAAATGGTCCCGGCTGACTATATAATCTCACACATTTCATTATGTGAGGCAGCGCCGGTTTTCAGCCGGAAACGAAATAAAATGCAACAAAAAAAATAACTAAATCGTGGATTCTATTCTCTTTATTTATTTATTTATTTATTTATTGCACATCCATCAAGCAACACAAGGTGTTGAGGTAATTAGTAAACAGTTCTTTATGGACCCTGTACAAAACATTTCAAATTCGGAGAGAGCAAGATGTATCACATAGGTACTTTAAAATTAAGTAGTTGGCATTTTGAGTAGCTATTTATTTTTATAAGTATTATTTATCAATTTTAAGATAGTATAAAGTTTATACTATCTCTTTTCTCTTTAGTAGATATTTTAGTGTGATCCATATTAATATTATAAATGCGAATGTTGTCTGTCTGTTACGCTTTCACGCCTTAACAACTGAACCGATCATCATGAAATTTTGCGTACACGTTGTCAGGGGTGAGAAGACGGACAAGAGAAGGACATAGGGTACTTTTTATCCCGAGATTCCCGCGGGAACTCCGAAATCAACACGGGTGAAACCGTGGGGAACAGCTAATATTTAATAAATTATACCAAAAAGTTGAAACAAGTGCCATAACAGCCACTTCTGGCAGTTTTAAATTAATCGTTTTTATAATTATTATGTTACAATGCTGTAGAAGTAGATATCATCAAAATATTAGTATTTCAGCACTCATTTATGATTAGTCCACCGAATTGAAATGCATAACAATAAATGTATTGTAAGTAGGTATCTTAGAAACACAATATTTACAAAAAAAACAAACGGTCAATAGGTACTATTGAAATAATTTGCAAAGAAATTTCAGTGTTCTTTATAACACAAAAAAACGATACAGAGAACTATTCGTTTCTAAAATAAATATAGCCTAGGGTAACATCAGCTATCTGTCAGTGAAAGTCCCGTTAAAATCGGCCCAGCCATTTCAGAGATGAGCTAGAACAAACAAACAGACAAAAATTTAAAAGTTGTTTTTTTTTTGTCTGTATACTTCATGTACATTTAGTAAAAAGCTGTTATTTTGAAATTACAAACAGATAATTCAATTTTACTTATATGTATGTATTTGTTGGATGAAAATGTATCCGTGCTTATAACGCATGCGCCCGCGCGGTGTTGGGCCGCTGCCAGTAATCGAGTTATCGCTTGAATTACGATTGGATTCGAATTATTGCCAGTACACACTTTATCGAGTAGGTTATAAATTGATGCATTAAACTATGCTTTTTTTAACGATGATAAAACGTGTTTGTTACCTACTCAATTCTAGATCAATACCTAATAATTTGTAGTTTATACCTATATACGAAAATTACCATTTGAAATTATTGACGTAAAAATAAGGTAGGAACATATCATAATGCACCTACCTACGTAACTCTACCAAACTGATAGAGTTGATTTTCACATATTTACCTATTTATTTATTTATTTATTTATTTATTTATTCTTTATTGCACAGTGTGTACAAATGGCGAACTTAGTGCCTTGCGGCATTCTCTACCAGTTAACCTATGTTATCGAAATTCCCGCGGGAACTTCGAACTTCTCGCAGGTAAAACCACGGGGGAACAGCTATCTCTGGATCTACTGAACCGATTTTGAAAATTAACTCATTTTTAAGAAGCTAAAGTGATCCTGAGTGACAAAGGGTACTTTTTATCGCGGAAGTCCCGCGGGAAGTCCGAAATTACCGCAGGAGAAACCGCGGGGCACAGCTAGTTAAATATAATTTGAAAAAGTGACTATGTACATAATATTATGTATAGTAACGACTAACGATGAAATGGAGAGTTTTCCGCATCACACATTTTGAAATGAAATGAAATGAAATATAGTTTATTCGTTACGACCACAACTAAATAATATGAATAAACAAAAAGTATCATAAATAGCGAGTCGCAACAAAAGGGCAACCAGCTCATTTATATTTTGTATTTTCATTTATATTTTCGTATATTTATTTGCAAATTTTTCCGTTCGTGTTCTCAGAAGCGAGCTAGCGCGCCCGCCCCGGGTTCGTCCTTGGACGGTGGGTGACATTATCCACTCGTGTTTACGTTACTAGCTACTTTTCCGGGAAAATCTCACGTTCGGTATTATGATAACGATATGAAGTAAGTACGTTGGCTAATATTTACGTATAGATTTTTCCGGTTCACTAGAAAATAATTTTATGAGGAAGCATTTCCTTGTGTGTGTACAGGGTTAGTCAGAGAGAGGGTACTAAGCCGCAGGCGCTTTAATGTATCACTGTGTAAATACAGCGTACGTACATGTAAATATAATGTGAAATTTATTTATTTATTCTTTAAGATAAGATGAAATTTACTTTATTGCACAGTATTTACAAATGGCGAACTTAATGCCTTGCGGCATTCTCTACCAGTTCATTATTGGGTAGACAGACTGATACATAAAGACGCAAGATAAAAATAAATAACAGTTATTTACTCACTATATACATACTATAAACACGTGCATATCCTACACATACCGTTACAATAAAATACATACATACATTCATACAAACTTCTTTATGCACGGTGATTTTTTGTATATCGAAATCGACTGTCAAATAGTTAATAGCTTTTTCCCGCGGTTTCATTCGCTTCATACTAATTATAAATCCGAGAGTATCACTGTCTGTCTGTTACCATTCCACGCCTAAAACTCCTCAATCGATCGTCACGAAAATTTGTTACTGGCTGCCAAGAGTAAAGACAAGTACAGAGAATATTTTTTATTCCGGAACGGGCATGTGGACTAATTTTTATTTTTTAGTCCGTCTTGTAGATGATTAAAAAATATTGGACACGTATTTTTTCTTTTTTTACGTAACCAAAAAATAACGGCGATATATTGAGTTGAAATTTCGCGTGACGTCACTATTCTGACAGTTTGTATGGCGGTTTTAGCGGTTAGTGACGTCACGACCCCCTCACCCTAAACTTTAATGCACTTTATCCCTGTATATTTTAATTTATCTAAAAAAGCAAAAAATACGTGTCTATTGTTTTTTTATTTTCCAACTGACGGACTAATTAGAATTTTGATTTTCAAAAGTAGTCCACATCCCCATTCCTGCGGAAACTCCGAAATCATCGCGGGCGGAACCGCGGGGGATCGACTAGTTATTTTGGCTGTCTTCCCGCAACGCGTCCACGCGCCACTATTGCTAACAAACAACAAAGTAAAGGCACGTAGACGCGAAAGTGTCGGGTGAGGCGATATATTGACGTATACGTAGATACATACGGTTTCCCGTAGTTTCACGCGCATTAATTTCGGAGTTCCCGCGGGAATTACGGGATAAAGAGTACCATATTATGTTCACTGTACCTCTCACAACGTGTATACAAGATGCCATGATTATCGGTTGAGCCGTTGAGACGCGAAAGCATTACGAACAAAACAAACAAACACATATACATAATATATACCTACTTTGTATTTATAGTAATACTAACTGTGCCCCGCGGTTTCACCCATGGTAATTTCGGAGTTCCCGCGGGAATTCCGGGATTGAAAGTACCCTATGTTCTTCCCTGTACCCCTGACAACGTGCATGCCAAATTTCATCCCAATCCGTTCAGCCGTTTTTGCGTGATTGTGTAATAAACATCCAAACATCCACACTCACATTTATAATATTAATAGGATTAATGACGGGATATAAAGTACCTTAACTGTATCTGACAATATCACAATATAACAGTATCTGCAAAATTTCATGATGACAGTTTGAGTAGTTAGGAGTGAAAGCGTAACTAACAAACAAACAAATAAACTCGTATTCGTCTCTATATTAGAATGTGATTGTTTTGTGTCGTCGCTTACGACTTGTTTTCGTCAGCTAACAATATGAACTCCGGTTACTGAATACTTATTTTTACGTACATATATTATGCTTCCTTGAAGGATCATTTAGCATCGAGTTATCTGTGTTTAAAATTGAGTCTGAATTTTGTGTACACTTTACCTATATGAGAATTGTCCAGAAAATGTTGTTTTTAATCTATTTTTATACAAAATACGTAAGAGATATAAGAAAAAGATAAATCCTTACCATTGTATTCTTACCTACTAATATTATAAATACGAAAGTGAGTTTGTTTGTTCGTTTGTTTCTTTGTTTGTTACGCTTTCAAGCTGTAACGGCATAACCGATCATCATGAAATTTTGCATGCACGCTGTCAGGGGTAGAAAGAAGGACATATAGTACTTTCTATCCCGGAATCACCGCGGGAACTCTGAAATCACCGGGTAAAACCGCGGGGAACAGCTGTTTATATTATAATTGCGAATGTGAATTTGTTTGTTTATTACGCTTTCTCGCTGTAACTACTCAACCGATCATCGTGAAATTTTGCGTACACGTTGTCAGGGGTACGGAGAAGGAGATTGAGTACTTTTTCTTTCACATTTCTATACATGAGAGGTTAACAATAGTAACTTCGTTTTTGACAAAATCTCATTTTTGATACCAAAATGATGGTGAGAATTTGCCCTATAGGTAAAGAAATAAATTCTACAATAGGTACACAGAAATAAAATGAAACAAAACATAATAAGGTCGCTCTTTGTTGTTTGTATTCCCACTATGTATTTTATTTATTCTCTGTTTCTGGTGACAAGAATATTTGATTTGATTTAGTAAAATATCGCATAGTAGTAGTAGCTTAAAGTCTACATGCTCCGCTTTTTTGCACGTTATTTCCCGTCTTCTGGGCGTTTGATGTCCATGTACGAGCTGATTTAGAATATTACCTGCTCTAATGATTTCTTGTGATTTGGTACGTATAAATCCTACTAATATTATAAATGTGAAAGTGTGGATGTTTGGATGTTTGTTACTCAATCACGCAAAAACGGCTGAACGGATTTGGATGAAATTTGGCATGCACATTGCCAGGGCATAAGGTACTTTTTATCCCGGAATTCTCGCGGAAACTTCGAAATTACCGCGGGTGAAACCGCGGGGCACAGCTAGTAGTTATACAATTCTACAATATCATTATGATTTTTAGACTTTACAGTAGGTATCTACTGGAATGCTCCCATCGCCTCCCTGGGGTGCCGCCACCTCAGCTGCGCCCCGGGGGCGTCGATGCCCGCTCCCTGTCAATTTCCGTCAATCGATCAGACCTGTCCTAATTCACTTAATGTCGCTTCAACGAAGGATCGTGTTGCAGTGAAAAGATGAACGCCGGTTCGAATCCCAACGGGTGGTATTTTAACATGTAGATTTTGTAGAGACGACTAAAATATACCATAGATTTTATTTGTTGAAAGATTGACTGCCGCAGATACTTACTTACTCACGGTTTCACTCTTGTTAGCTTCGGAATTCCCACAGGAACTCTTTAAGAAGAAGAAGAAGGAGAAAATACATTTATTTCAGCACAACACACAAGAAAAAGAAACAAACATCAACAATGCCTAATGTATAGAAGAAGCTTCTGTTATGATATTTCAAGTTGTCCCTATAGCAAATTTTATCAAAACTAGTTCAGCAGCTTGGGTTTGAAAACCTGATTCATCAAGTTTAACTATAGTTATTTTTACATAATACATATTATTTGGTTAAGCATTTTAAGAAAATCTGCGAATATATGAAGTAAAGTTTAGTGCTTATACACGTACTAGCTGTCCCCTGCGGTTTCACCCGCGGTAATTTCAAAGTTCCCGTGGGAATTCTAGGGTAAACTATACCTATAAGCCTTCCTTATGAATCACTATAGGTATCTGTTGGTGAAAACCGGATGAAAATCGGTTGCGTAGTTTCAAAAACCTAAGCATACATAGGGACAGACATATATATAATAATAATATGTTTATTGGTACCAAAAACATACGTCAAGAAAACAGTTTTGATTTACAATTAAACAAGTTCATGGCAAATGCTACATATAGATACCTCTGATGCCTAAACTAGGTCTAGCCTGTATTATAGACATCAGTGTCTTCCCTTATAACAAACAATATTATATAGCCATTTTGGAGAATTATAATATATATGTATTTTTAAATATTATGTAAACTCAAAAACAAACAAAAATAACAAATATTAATAAATCTAGTAGGTACATTAACATAAGTGATTTGAATTTTCAATAATTAACTTAAATTTATTTAAAATAGTTACTAAGGCTCTCATATTATTATGATGCAGTCTCGTGTGTATTAGTGTGTGTGTGTGGGTGTGGTGTGTGTGTGTGTGTGTGTGTGTGTGTGTGAGTGTGTGTGTGTGTGTGTGTGTGTGTGTGTGTGTGTGTGTGTGTGTGTGTGTGTGTGTGTGTGTGTGTGTGTGTGTGTGTGTGTGTGGATGTGTGGATGTGTGTATGTGTGTGTTATGTCTTGCTAAAATTTATATGATAGATACTAAAATTTGGATAACCAAAAACATCTATGGGACCTACGATGTAAAACTGATTAATAAAGCAATTTTGAATACCTAAGAAACTTAAAATTGGCAGGGGGGAATCAAGTTTCTAGGGAGCAGACGTCAGATAAGAAAGGATTTTAATCCCGCAGTTTCCTGGTGAATCTCAAAGTCCACTATCAAAATAAAAATTAAAAATTCACTAACCCACTTTAACATTTTAGAAGGTCCTCTGTTTGATCATAAGAAAGAGTTGACAGATAATCATATAAGAATTTTTTACAGTCATGGGAATTTAAAGAAATGAGTTCATTATTTTTATTCAATTTGTTGTACAATAACACTCCTATAAAATACGAAAACCGATGAGCAAAAAATGTTTTACACTCTGGGATTTTAAAAACCAGACCACCACGCCGCATCCTGGGGATGTTATGACGCATGACGCAACTGTTACCTTCAAGATTTAAAAAATCGAGCAGTTTGTGCTGTCTCAGTACAACCTCACGCACAAAGAGCTGCCTGACAGTTAGAACTTCAGTCTCTCTGTATAAAGATACGGTTGGATATCGATATGGGAGAAAACGACTGACCTTAAGAACGGCACGCTAAGCCCTCTCAAGTGGCATCAGAGTCGTCTTAGGTGCACCACCCCAAGAATCAATGCAATATGTTAGTAATGATTGACAAAGTGCATAATAAATAGTTTTTAGAATTCGAATGTCTGCCACATGTCTCATATTTCTAAAGACGGCAATCAACTTCCTAATCCTACCTGAAAGTAAAGCAAAATGTGGTTCAAAACTAAGTTTGTTATCAATTAGGATGCCGAGATACTTTACCATGTGTGATCTTTCTAGTTTAGGACATGAGCAAGAGATACCATCCGTAGAATACAAACATGACACAGAGTGAGCAAAGATATTAAACGCATCCCCAGATGGCTGTGCATTCATTCTAAGCGAGAATGTTAGATATTTCGTCTTACTAGCATTAAGGCTGAGCAAATTATACCTTAACCATCGGACGACCTTATTAAGACCTCTCTGCGCTGACAGAAATACGTCAGACCAGCTAGTTCCACGGAAAACCAGTGCTGTGTCATCCGCAAAAGTGATGATTTTACCATTTTTAATAGGGAGATTACAAAGGTCATTGATGTAAACCAGGAAAAGCGTTGGACCGAGTATACTTCCTTGAGGAACGCCGTATTCAACGGGAAGCGATTGGCTAGTGTATTCACCAATCCTAACGCTTTGATATCTATCACTTAAGTAATCCCTAAGAAGGTCAAGCTGAGAACCGCGTATACCATACGATTCAAGTTTACGAAGAAGTAGGGGAATAGAAACCGTGTCGAAAGCCTTAGCAAGATCCAAGAAGATCGCCAAACACCTTTCACGGCCGTCCAAGCCCCGAACCACATGTTCAGTAAACTCCAACACAGCATCCGATGTAGATCTACCCCTTCGAAAACCATATTGATTTTTTGAGATTATAAAATTTGACTCTAAAAATTTAACCAATCTAACATTAATAATTTTTTCTAATATTTTAGAGAAAGTGGGCAAGATCGAAATTGGCCTACAGTTACTTATTAAATCCCTTGCGTCAGATTTATGAATTGGAGTAATGACAGATTTTTTAAAAACACGAGGGAAACATCCAGATGAAAGCGCCAAATTGAAAACTCGGACTAACAAGCCCGACAAGATTTCCTTGTTTTATTTGAGAACTCTGGAAGAAATATAATCCGTTCCGGTGGAGGAGGTGGACTTAAGTGCTTTTATGAATGTCACTACCTCAAATAGATCCGTTTCAAGAAGTACAAAAGAATGTGGGACAGACTGGATTTCAGTGCCAGAGACGTCCGTAACTGGATCCTCAGTACAAATTTTTTGAGCAAGTGTTTTGCCGATGTTGGCAAAGAAATGGTTTACTTGATTAACACTATCGCTAGGTGATGTGGATACTGACAGCAGATCTTGGGATACTATTTTATCTGCTTTGAGATTAGTAATTGAGTTAATCACGCGCCAGGTTTCTTTCACATTGATAGAACTTGCCCTTTCCAATTCGGCCCTCTCATATTGTCGCTTTACACTTTTTAATATACGGTTACAGAAATATTGATATCGTTGATAAGATGTGCGCAAAACATCATTATCCTGATTTTTACGCATTTTTGTATGTAATCTATCCCTATGTCGTAAACATCTTAAGAGACCAGGTGTAATCCATGGTTTGATTGGTGTTTTCCTGCGAGGTAATAAAATTTGCTTAGTATTTTGAACAATAATATTTGAAACCAAGTTAACAAGAATATCTGCTGCTATATTGCAATCGGATGCATCATAAACCGCCTTGAAATCTGCGTTCAATAAGTCTTTGGAAATACCAGGGTAATCAATCTTTGTGGTTGACCGTTTGGTAGAAACTTTTTCTGGTTTTATGTTCAAAGAAAACCATACAGTATCATGATCAGTCAATGTATTTTTAATAACCAAAGTAATGGAAGTTAATTTTGATTTAACAAGAATATGATCAAGACAGTTGTTTAATCTAGTTGGGAACGTATGAGCAGGAAGAAGACCATGTGACGCGGTTACATTGAGGTACTCAGAAGAATATTGGGAAGCAGTACCCTCTTTAATATCAATATTAATATCACCCATCAATACAATATTATTGCCAGCTATGGAACATAATAAACTGTCTAAAGATTGTGCAAATGCATCAATATTATAAAATGATGGTGAACGGTACATAATAATCAACGTAATAGAATTTGGCAAATCGCAAATGATACAATTTGCCCCAGTAAATTTAGGTTCATAAAAATCGCATCTTAAACTATTATTTACGTAGACAACTACACCATCGTTTTGATTGAGACAGTTCTTTGACGAATAACTTGTGTAATTAACGATGCGAGGAAGTATAGCCTTGGAAGGCGTCGAGAGCCAACACTCAGTAAAAACAATTATGTCAGGCTCAACACCAACTCTTGTCAGTAATGCTAAAAAGCCGTCTATATTGCGAGAAATACTCCTGATGTTTTGCATAATTATTTTAAGTTGCTTGCCAGGATAATTTAGGTAGGAGCTGCAATTTTCAGGTTCACATACATGTGATTCCGACGCACTCATACTGTCTAAATCAGCAACCAATGATACTATACCGTCATCCCCCATAAAAAGGTAACTCAAGGAAAAAATTGCTCGAAGACAACGAACAGGATTTGTATGAAACTTTAAATTTTATAAATAGTAACTGAAGATCCCTTGGATAAAAATATAAAAGCAGCCTGGCAAGGGTTGTGGGTACAATAAGTGCTGTTAAAATGAGCAAATTTCGATATAGTAGTTTGACTAAAATGTTTGAGTGGAGTGCTAAAAAGTCCATGAATTTGGCAAAGAAGTATGAGTAAAAGTCATAAAATGTGTATAAAAATTTATAGCAAAAAAATTATATGTATGTAAATGTGTGTGTGTGTGTGTGTGTGTGACAGCGGGAACCGACTATTTTATACTATATTAGCTGTCCCGCACGGTTTCACCCGCGATAATTTCGAAGTTCGTTCCATACAAACTTTGTGACCCCTTTTCATTCCCTTAGGGGTAGAATTTTCAAAAATCCTTTCTTATCGGATGCCTACGTCATACAAAGAACACACCCTCCAAGTTTCAGGTCTCTACGATCCATTAGTGATGAATAGTGTGTGAAAACTCTATACAACTTCCTACAGAGCATCCCATTAAAGTCCAATTGTGAAGAATTGCTTCCAGAAGTCCCGGTAAAGCATCGAAATGCCCGGTCAATTTCGCCAATGCATTTCGATGTAAATAACTTCAGAAGAAGAAAGAAACAACTGAATTGGCTGGGCGGACAAAGATTCCTTTGCCTTCCCTGCAAAGGGTACAAACTTTAACAAAAAAAAAAACTTCCGTAGCACCGACCGCGACATTGTTATAGAATTTAATTCGTTCATCTACGCTATGTGTCTGTTACACAATATGTACCTATAAAATGTAAAACATTTCTTTTTTTTTTTGCGAAAATTCTGAAAAACAAAACCCCATCATCGACGTTGTCAATAAATAACTAAGTTTATCCCGCGCCAGGAACTTGGGGTGAAAGCAACAAGACCCACACTGTGTCCTTGTCCGTAACTTATCCCTTTATCCTCTTTTTACCTGTTCGAGTAAAAATAACGGTTGAATAGACGCCGTTGCTGAGGTAAATTATAGGCAGTTTACGAACTTATAGTTTCACGGAACGTAAATACTTTCAGAGATATCCTTGTCTGTTTTCTGTCGTTGTTTTCTTTTGTTACTATTGGAAGTTTGCGATTGCGTTACCTGAAAAGTTGTAGGAAAAATTTAGATTATTCTCTATCTTAGTAGATTAGAGCTTTATTCTTTACCGACCTAATATTTTCATGCAATCTGATACTTTGTACGGGAACTCTTGATGTTTAATTAGGGACGAGACGATTCTGATTCCGATACCGGCAGGCCGATATATCGGCAACACCGATTTACATACAACCGATTTCAAACACGCGCGCGACGTTGCCGCGTTGGTGCGTTGCCAAAAGTGTAAACTTGACTTTATGAATTCGGTTTATTACTATTTACTTTGTGTAATGACAATTATTACTTTCTTTATTAGTACTTTGATAACTACTATTTATTAGGAATCATTATTAATACTTTCTTTGAATTTTGATTGGACATTTTTATTTAATTTTTTTTTAACACTCCCTAAGGTTGTTTTTGTTCAGTATAGGTAAGTATTTTTTATTAATGCATAATAACGACATTAAAACGACTAAGCCACCTGTATCAGTATCGCCGATTATTTATTACCGAATAATCGGTATCGGTATCGTATCGGAAAATTGGGTATCGCTATCGATATCGATACATCCCTAGTTTGGACCTTTAAATCCTTATTAATATTATAAATGCGAAAGTGAGTTTGTTTGTTTGTTACGCTTTCACGGCTCAAACAAGCAACCAAGAAATTTTGCATACACGTTGTCAGAGGGTACGGAGAAGGAAATAGGCTTCTTTTATCCCGAAATTCCCACGGGAATTTCTAAATTAACAGGGAAGAAACTACATTAAATTTAGCATACTATACAACCTACACGTTGTCAAGGGTAGATACAGAAAAAAATAAAGCGTGAAAGTACTTATATCTAGGAATACCCGCGGGATCTCCGAAACTAACGCGGGTGAAACCGCGGGGGACAGCTAGTATTTTATAAACCTCTATTTTAAAATTGGTCCCGTAATATCTCACAAAGAAAAAAAAACACAACGTCAACTTTATAACAACATTGAAATTCATAATTTATTTCATAACATTATCATTGCATCATTATTTTTCACGTGTTAAACTTCCTAACTCCAGCAAACATAATTATCATTTATATTAGCTGAAACATTTATCGAGCCACGCGCCCCTTGCCGCAGGAAGTTCACGTCAATAAAGCCTTATTTGTCACCGGACCAGGAAGTGACGTAGGAGTCATTTACGTACTCTCCTTTTCCCGTTGCTTTTGGTAGAAAAAGACAGCTTCGCAGTATTTTGTTGAATAAGTAATTCGATATTTGGCCGTGTTGAACAACAAGCTGGCAACAATGATTTCAATCTCCAGCTCCAACGAGTCAAATCATGAAACATCGATCAACATACTTTTGCATCAAATTTGTTTCAGAAGCATGTGAATTTTTGTTTCTTGAACAGTGTTGCGTAACGAATATAATATGGCCTAATGAAAATTGAGAGTTCTCCAAGGGCACTCAATCTTTATACACCGTAGGTACAAAATATACGACGAGTCTGTGAAATTGTAATGTTTTAATGCTTTTTATCATCTATATTTATACGCCTCAAAGAGTTTCTTACTAACAAACAGAGCAATAAATTAATCAATTTATTGAAGCAGCATCGCAACAACAAATGACGGGCGCCCATAGCGGATTGCGTCAGACTTTAATTATAATATCGTCTCTATCGACAAAATCACAAGGTCGAGAATAGCGTGAAACAAACGAGAAAAATTATTCGCTCTCCAATGATTGTGAGATTTTCAAGGTGCTTTTTAAACGGTTTAATTCTTTTATCATGAGCCCTATTAATTTGTTTGTTTTATATATTTTCTATACGCTGAATTATTTCACAGAAAAAACTAGAATAAGTAGAAAATGTGGAATTTCAAAATAGAGTCCCTTCTATTTCCGATAATATTTCAAATCGTCAGCATTTTCCGGAGGCATATAACAGGTATTCGAAGTTCAGCCATTTTTATTATTCGAAGGTTGAATAACAAGAATTCATGGGTTCTGCTGACGCCCGCAAATCATAGGACGAGATCCCGAGCCGTCCCTCAGGGCGGGTCGTGAGTGCCGGAGCTGTTACGCTCGATGTGACAAACAGACAATATTGTGGATGTGGTAAGTCAGTGCTGAGAGGAACTGTAAGTTTCACACATATAAGCAAATACACAAACATATTATGTCTGAATGTAAGTGGACGATGCGAGCATTAATTATGTTCACCACATCAGGTCGCGATTTTAATACAGATGGAGAATGAAAAAAAGTAAGTAAGTCTATTCTTATCTCATGTAGCCTGATTTTATTTTTTCGTTTTGTATCATATTAAAACCTGTAGAAAAAAATATATTGAAATATTTGTGCTGACTCCATGTCACGTATTTATGATTAACTATAAAATACTCTAAAAAAATAGGTTAAATTTTGTGGGTGTGTAAGTTTTTTTTTTAATGGCCATAAGGGGTAATCTCTGCCACTACTGAACCGATTCTAGAAATAATTTCACTGATAGAATTAAGCTCTATGTCTTAGTGTCATAGGATTTTTTTAGAGTTCCCGAGGGAACTGCTAGTATTACAATACATAAGATTATAAAATAGATACTTTTTGCCTCTGTACACGGCGTTGAATAATCCTGAAATTCAGCAGAGCGAACCGAGAAAAAGCTAGTAGGTCAATAAACAAACAATACTTCGCGAAATATTTGCTTCGTAACTCCATGTCCGTCCGTAACGATCCGCCCGAGGTAGTGGGAGCACGTGACTTTTCTTTGCTCGCCTATGGCAATGACAATTTCTTTTATCACATTACAGTGGTCTAATAAAAAACGTAGTACACCCACAGGCAAAAGCACGAGATCACTGTCATATCAAAGTCATGACAACCTGAAATGACCCGAAGCGGTATGCAGTGACAGTACCGTTGGTGTAGCAGTGTCACGGGTTCGATACCCCATCAGGAAAATCATTTGTATTCACTCTTATCCTTATTAATCTACTTTAATTCTTATCATTATAAATGCAAATGTGAATTAATTTGTTTGTTCGTTTGTTACACTTTTACGGCTTACCTACCTACTCCACCGATTATCGTGAAATTTTGCATACATATTGTTAGTGTTAGGGAGAAGGACAAAATGAAAAAATACTTTTATCCCGGAATTACCGCGGGAACTCCGAAACTAACGCGGGTGGAACCACGGGGAACAACTAGTATGTATTATAAATACGAATTTACAAAAAGTACCTATACAACGTGTTAATGAATTAACCAAAAACCTGATACACTGAGTAAAACAAATAAACAATAATAATATGGTTAAAATATAAATTATGTTGAAAAAATTAATAGTCCGAAAGTTATTCAACATTAGTTTGGATGTGACCTATCTACGAAATTTCAAGCGCTACGCCCGCGCCTACGTGTCAATGATCGATTCGATTTTTTTGCTGCGGGCGCGTACGCGTCAAATATTGTATTATAAATAATTTAGACATGCGCTAGTAAAAAAATAAATATATATAACCTATATTAAAACATGGTGCGGTGGATTCGGAAATCGATTTTGAACGAACTACTTTCTAGTAATCAGTCAATTCATTAACACGTTGTATATTGATGACGCGCAAAAAGAATTGTATACTTACTGCTATGTATATAGTTTCCGCAACTCGGTAAGTTGTAATGAGGTTGATTCCTCACGTCTCCCGAGATCTGCTGATTCAATGAGTTTATCGCAAATCGAAGTAGAAGTAGACAACACAATCATCGCACCTTCAAGCCTCGTCAGAGTATTGAGGGTTAACTTCGTTTGTAGGAACGTATAGGGTTGTTTATATTTCTGCGAAATAAGTATTATAAGAAGGATCGTACGAAGAACCACTAACAGCATAATATATATAATACGGTACCTTCACATTTGTTCTGATTTTTATTCTATTACTAGCTGATTCACCCGCAATATCGTAGTTGTAATTTGTAATGTATTAATTTAGACGTCTAGTATTTTAATTAATAGTGAGCAGTGATCAGTAGATTTTTGCAACACCTGTAAAAAGTAAACTAAGTTGTAAGCTCTATAATATTATGTAACACCCTATAGGTACCTACACTTAGTAAGCACTAAATACTTGAATACTAAATACTAAATAATACCATGTCCTTCTCTATACCCCTAACAACGTGTATGCAAATGATCTTGAGCCGTTAAGGTGTGAAAGCGTAACAAACAAACAAATAGCTCACTTTTGCCTTTATAACAATAATAAGGATTTACCATTTAGGACATTTTTTTCCGGTATAGCAATGAAATCTCGTAATGGGGACAATCCCAGAAGGTCAAAATTAATCCCAGAAGAACCTATCTATTAACTCTAATAAGATTGTAACAGCTATGTTGAAGACAGAAGTTACAGTACAAAATAAGTAAATTATCCGTCGGTCTTCAATGGGCATGTTGACTAATTTTTATTTTTTAGTCCGTCTTGTAGATTATTAAAAAATATTGGACACGTATTTTTTTTCTTTTTTTAATACGTAATCAAAAAATAACGGCGATATATTGAGTTGAAATTTCGCGTGACGTCACTATTCTGACAGTTTGTATGGCGGTTTTAGCGGTTAGTGACGTCACGAGCCCCTCACCCTAAACTTTAATGCGCTTTATCCCTGTATATTTTAATTTATTTGAAAAAGTAAAAAATACGTGTCTATTGTTTTTTATTTTCTAACTGACGGACTAATTAGAATTTCGATTTTCAAAAGTATTCCACATCCACATTAAATCAAGCGGAAACTACCTACTGATGTATGCAATTGAGTGGAACTTGGTATGTAAGTAGGTACTAATGCCATTTTTTATCAATAAAAAGAGTTCCTGAGGAAATTCTTGGGTGACAGCTGGCGAGAGAATATTATGAGTTATTCATAGATATACGAAATGTGAAAACCGATTCGATAGGCGTGAGTTATGGCATATGCTGATGCCGTGACTTCACATCGTTCAGTCAAGTTTTAGGAAACAAACAAAAACTATTCCACACATCGAAGGGAAATCCAATCAAACTTGGATAAATAACAAGTTCTTGGCCATGAATAGTTCCTTTCGATGTGGTTTAGAAAGAGATGAACTGGCGTTTAGGCCTGTCATTTTTATAGGTAGATCTGAAAATGACAGTAAAATATCAGTACTAGATACCTAACATTTTACTATAGGTACTTATAAAATTGAATTTACATTAATTGAGCGCTAACGGTATTATATAATTAAGTGGATAACTGTTATTGGTCTTAAGTACTTCTCAATGTTTAAATTTTTATGATGTAAAAGTAATAATTGCCATATTTTGTACTATTTTGTGCAAGAAGAATAAATAAATAAATAATAATGATGGCTGTTGTTGTCCTTTATAAAATAAAATATAAAAAAAAAATGTTGTCAAGGGTTTTCGGTTATCTACTTCTTCTGTATGTGTTTACTAACTTTTCCCCGCAATTTCGTCCGCGCGGTGGTCGAAATCAGGACATCGAAGGGGTTAAAACCATCAACTCCTATACACACTTTGCAACCCCTTCTCACCCCCTCGGGGGTGGAATTTTCAAAATATCCTTTTTTAGTGCACACCTACGTCACTTAAGGAATATTTGTGCAAAATTTCATGGTTCTAGACCCACTGGCACTGGCACTGGCAGCTAAGAACTTACATTTTTGTTTTAATCTAAGGCTAAGAACGGATTTCATGGAGTTCTCTCGAGAACTTTGAAGCTAGTTTTATAATAAACTTTTTGGTGTCTGTCCGTCTGTCGCTGCGAAAATTATTACTCTGCGCTATTTAAGGATTACTAGATCTTTGTACTTTTATTATGCCGAATAAAATTTCTTGCTTTCTATATTGATTGCTATATTACACTAAAACGGGTGTAATGCCTAGATATAGTCGAGAATTTTATATGTACCTAAAAAAATCATACATAAAAGAAGCAGGAAGTTAATTTTTTTACCGAAAACGTAATTCCCAATTACACTCGCGTGCCGGCCGGACTTTAACATGAACCACCCGTAATACACTCGCCGCCAAAAAAAGCGTACGCACAAACTTGCTCCCGAAGCGTACGTACGGTGTAATAAAGAAAAAGCAATTTCCGGTGAGAAGTAATAGAAATACGACCCCATTCTGTTATTAATGGTGAAGTGAGCCATTCAAGAGGCGATGTTGTTAAAGAAATTGACTTTGTGAATATTTGCGTGCGTGCATTATGTTATGAATATTGTATCAAAATTGTAAGTGTATACGAATATAATAGATATATTAAATAATTTAAAAAAATTGTCTCCCTTGGCTTATAAATAATTACTTAGTCTCTTTTTCTCCCTTGTATTTATAATGTGTACTATTACTGTAAATAATTATTTATTTATTATTAATGTAAGCCTGTCTTGTTTTTGAATAAATAAATAAATTATTAATAAGAGGGTCTCCACATCTCCCTCATCTCATCTCATTTCATCTCTGCACATTATAAAAAATATTATAAAACAATATTTTAAGAAAGTTGACGTTTATTTCCGTACCTACTTAGATACCTACTTTAAATAAATTATTCATTTGATGTACCTAATGAATTTCAGGCGTGAGCATAGTTTAAATATTTCACCATACAATGTAATTTTTTGTCCGACGACGACATTTGTAAATTAAAGAATACATACTTAAATTATAGAAATATAGAAAGAAAGAAAGGAATTGAATGGTTCCCATCAAAAAATTTATATAGTCTTGTTGACAACAGAGTCTCGGATCGTAGCACCGGAGTTCTGGGTCCGGTCGACTAACTAAAGGAAGACTTTTTTAGTGCTTTTGCTCCGAGAAATTTTGGGTGACAATTTTTTTGTCACGCACTGTACAACTTGCACCTACTTATAAAATTCTGCTATGACAGTAATGTTTCATAGCAGTGTGATAAAAAATCAATGGCAGAATAGATTTCGGAAAAACTGGTAGTCGTTGGGTACACTGAGAGTCGGAAATTCGAATTATCTTCGAATATCGTGTTGTAAATGTCGGGTCGATTAAATACAATTGATTAAATAATAAAAATTACTTCAATTAAAATGACATTAAATAATCAATCACTAAGGATAACGCGAGTAGAACCGCAAGAAAAAGTTTTACTACATAGTTAAGAATAAATACAGTACAGTTGCAGTTCCAGGCTGTATTGGTCGTCCTTAGATATTTAATTCAAAAATTAACATAATGGGCATGTTGACTAATTTTTATTTTTTAGTCCGTCTTGTAGATTATTAAAAAATATTGGACACGTATTTTTTCTTTTTTTACGTAATCAAAAAATAACGGCGATATATTGAGTTGAAATTTCGCGTGACGTCACTATTCTGACAGTTTGTATGGCTGTTTTGCGGTTAGTGACGTCACGACCTCCTCATCCTAAACTTTAATGCGCTTTATCTCTGAATATTTTAATTTATTTAAAAAGCAAAAAATACGTGTCTATTGTTTTTTTATTTTCTAACTGACGGACTAATTAGAATTTTGGTTTTCAATAGTAGGCAACATCCCTATTATTGAACGAAACTTAGTTTCAAAGAAATACGTCACATCAATTGCAATTGCTTTGAAGGATGTTTGAAGGTCTTCATGAGATCTAAAGACAATGCAGTTTTTTGACCTAACGGGCATACTTATTACGATATTAAGAGAATCCAACCCGGAACCTTTTGATTCGCGGAGAGGTGTGACCAGTGCGTCATTCCAGTCGTTGGTTTATATCTCTAAAGACTTATACATACTTACTTATAAATTATTGTTGTATAAAAAGTCGTAATCGCGACGCTTCTATAAATTAGCGAAGCAGTTAAACCGTCAGCAATGATATAGCTCCTATTGTCACGCGATATTGTTGTTTTCACCAGGGTTCGCTTCATTTAGTCATCTGACGTCACAGGATTTATTGAAAGAGTTTTGTTACACATTCACACAGTATAGTGACACTAGGCATATTTTAGTAGGAAATATATTACGCCGAAAACCATAGATCTAATAAGAATAAACCGCATTTATCATGTCATAGAGTATCAAGTGTGGTAGAAATACCATATATGAATAACTCTATGGATCCTCGTACATTATTACATTTTATTTTTAAATTTCAGTGTTCTATTTTGAAGTTCCATATTTCGAATTTAAATATTAATTTAACGGGTATAGAGTTAGCCGAAGGTCGCAGACCGCTTATGAAACCTGCAAATTGGCGCCCAACGTGGTACATGTGCTTTGTAAAATTTATTATCTGATGGTATTTTTTTTTTAATGCGCTACTCAACCCACCACACGCTCGCCCTACACGTGTGCACACAAACCGCCCGCCTGTAGTAGTAGTGGGCAGATAAATATTCACTTGTATGGAGTGTCATAACTGGTGTGATTGATACGGCGACTTGGCTGAGGACATCCGCAAACTGCATGGATGTAGGATGTAGGTTTCTACCAGCGCGATGTCAAAATGATCAAGGTAAATTCACAATATTATCACCGGAACCAAACAATGGCGAACTGTGATTTAAATGTGAGACAACGATATGCTGATAGTTTGCAGTGGGAGCGGGACGGTTGTAGTTTTGTTATCGAAAACAAACGCGGAAGGTTGATTTACGACGTTTCATTAGATTGTTATTGGCCATCAGATCACTGGGAACAATGTCTGGGCGCGTCTCTGTTGGATTTATGTTTGTTTTGCTTGTCAGGGAGTCTCATTGTCTCACGTTATTCCCTGACTCATGTTTATGAGGATGTACTTAGTACAATTTATACATCTCGTCCAGTGCACTGACTTACAGATACCACAGATAATATAATACTATGCGAATATCGCTTTGGAATCAGGCCAAGCATTTCTTTATTTTTTTTTTGAGGTTTACATCCAACTAATACACACATCAAAAATGTCTAGGGATCAAGTGCATTTTAGAGAATTGCCGCCAATTGGGATTATTATTGTAACTTTTCTGGATCCCTTTTTAATTTTTTTATTGAATTTCACCATTTCAATAAAGAATTTTATTCAAATTTTGTTTAAACTTTTAAAAATAACTGTCATTAAAAATCCCTATAAAAGCGTGTGACGGCGGTTTTACAAAAACATTACAATTTCTGCATCGTAACTGAAAAAAATTGCATCGGTATGGAGCGATGACACCACTTGCCTAGACAAGAGATGCTGAGAGCCGTTGGAATGTTGGAAGCTGGCACCAGGCAACGCCCTATGGCTACTGCTGTTGGGACAAGGCAGAGCGTCATAAGCCGCCTATGGACACGCTATCGCATCACGGGCAGTGTGGCCGAGCGACATGGAGGGCGAACTCGTATCACCACTCGAAGACACGACCGGTATATCCAGATTACAGCGCGAAGAAATCGTACTATGACCGCCATGATGATAACTACGAGGCTCCACAGCGCTTCAGGCTTACTGATAAGCGATCAAACCATACGTAATCGTTTAAGAGAAGTGGGTCTGCGATCCTGAAGGCCTCTGAGAGTTCCACCAATAGCGTCCCGCAATCGTACAGCCCGTTTACAATGGGCTCGCGAAGACAGTAATTAGTAGGAAGAAGACTAGCGTGGTGTTTGCTTTTCCGAGGAATCTCGTTTCGGTATGAGGCCGGATACAAGACGTACATTAGTTTGGAGAAGCCCTGGACGTCAAGAACGATTGAAATTCTGTTAGGAAGTTCATCCATATGGAGGGGGAACAATGATGGTTTTAGCGGGTATTAAGATCGGTGGAAGAACCGATCTCATTTGGATCAGGGGCAACCTTAATGCTCGGATTTATGCGACAAGTATTGTATCAGATGTAATCATCCCTTTGCGAAGCCAGTTGGGTGATCCGTTTCAACTTATGCACGACAATGCACGTCCACACACTGCTAGAGTCGTAACACGCACTCTTGCCAATGCTGATATCGACGTCCTGCCGTGGCCTGCTCAATCACCAGACTTAAATCCTACTGAGCACGCATGGGTTATACTCCAAAGAAGAGCTCTGCCGAGTATGGACGCCGTAAATACCCCACAACAACTTTTTGACTTCTTACAAAGAACGTGGGTGGCCATTCCTCAAAGTGATTTTGATGAACTGATTTTAAGCATACCAAATCACTGCGAATGTGTGATTCGTGTCAATGGAAGGAACACAGATTATTTTAATTTGTTTATTCATTACAATAAAAGTTTAAAAAACCCCTGTCTTTGCCTTTTTTGCAATTTTATTGTCGACTTGGAATTGGTTCAATTTCTCACATCTTACCAAAAAATGAATATTTTCTTAATTTATTCAAAATGTGGGGATTGGTTGTTAATTTAGATTTGGGAAATAAGGTAGGCAACAAGCCCAGAAGATTAAATTAGATTTAAATTAATTGGGTTTCTTTTTATAGCAAAAAATGCACTTGATCCCTAGACACTTTTGATGTGTGTATTATAAATGTGAAAGTGTGGATGTTTGGATGTTTGTTACTCGATCACGCAAAAGCGGCTGAACGGATTTGGATTAAATTTGGCATGCACATTGTCAGGGGTACAGAGAAGGACATAGAGTACTTTTTATCACGGAATTCTCGCGGGAACTCCGAAATTACCGCGGGTGAAACCGCGGGGCACAGCTAGTAGGTTCATAAAAACAAACACCCACATTCAATGGGCATGTTGACTAATTTTTATTTTTTAGTCCGTCTTGTAGATTATTAAAAAATATTGGACACGTATTTTTTCTTTTTTTACGTAATCAAAAAATAACGGCGATATATTGAGTTGAAATTTCGCGTGACGTCACTATTCTGATAGTTTGTATAGCGGCTTTAGCGGTTAGTGACGTCACGAGCCCCTCACCCTAAACTTTAATGCGCTATATCTCTGTATATTTTAATTTATTTAAAAAAGCAAAAAATACGTGTCTATTGTTTTTTTATTTTCTAACTGACGGACTAATTAGAATTTTGATTTTCCACATCCCAATGAATAATTGAACTTGAATGTAAACTAGTACTAATAGTTCAAATCAGACACGATTAAGTGAAGACATTCTTAAGAAGCACAAATAGACTGAAATTATGTAGTTTACATAATATCAAAGTTCTATTTTATAAGCCATAGACAAATAGAGCGTTAGGTTCATCCAAAATTCCTGACCAAATCGAAGCACAAAAACAATGGATGTGTGCGTGAGCGACAGCAGAGTATATACAGATATAATACATCTGCGCAGAGAGACGTTCGCGTCGCGTTGTAAGCTTTTTCCACCATTCTTAAAATTTGCTTGCGCTGATTGCAGTTCGATGCCTATAAAAATATATGAGGTCTCCCCTTATAAGATCTCCTTGATCTAGCTAAAGCCCCTACCTTTATTAGCTCGTTGGCTTATCTCATGAACAATCTGACATCACCTGCACGTCTTACGATAAGCAGTCGTCACTTGAGACTTTTCCGCTTAATACGAATTCAAAGAAGCTTTTTCAAGCTATTTCATTTGAATTGGTCCCAAAACCTAAAACATATAAATTCTAAGATTTGACCGTTTGTAAAGCTCTTTCGTGTCTTTTCTTTGATCAATGTGCAATAATATTTATCATATTTACATAACTAGATTTAAATTTTTGTGACCTTTTATGTCGTCTCACGCCTGGGATTTTATTGTAGACTAGCTGTCCCGCGCGGTTTCACCCGCGATAATTTTGAAGTTTCCGCGGAATTGTTCCATACAAACTTTGAAACTCCTTTTCATCCCCTTAGGGGTTGAATTTTCAAAAATCCTTTGTTATCGGATGCCTACGTCATACAAAGAACACACCCTCCAAGTTTCAGGTCTCTACGACCAGCGGTTTAGGCTGTGCGTTGATCCATCAGTCTTTCAGGACAAAGCATTTTATATGTATAGATAAATAATTATTCCTTTGTTGTACACCTCTTTCTTACAGAAACACCTAATTATTTAAATACCCTTTAAGAAAAATGGCGGCCATTAATTTCCGTTCTGTTAACCAACCTCCGGACACCGGTCGAGTTTTACGACCGTGTTGAACTGTATCAAACGCTACGTATCAAAATATTAATTACAATATAACAATAAACACGCCGTCCTATGTTAATGTGTACAGTCGGTGACGGAAATAAGTGGGCATCGATTAAAATTTAAAACTGAGAATCGAGTTAAGCGCCTATTACACTTTAGAATGGGCATGTTGATTAATTTTTTTTAGTCTGTCTTGTAGATTAATAAAAAATATTGGACACGTATTTACGTAATCAAAAAATTACGGCGACACATTGAGTTGAAATTTCGCGTGACGTTACTAACAGGACAGTTTGTATGGCGGTTTTTAGCGGTTAGTGACGTCACGAGCCTCGACCCTAAACTTTAATGCGCTTTATCTCTGAATATTTTCATTAATTTGGAAAAGCAAAAAATACTTGTCTATTGTTTTTTTATTTTCTAACTGACGGACTAATTAGAATTTTTATTTTCAAAAGTAGTCAACATCCCTTTTTGTCCAATTTGGGAAATCGGAATCGTGTAATCGAAGTTAGAACAGTTGGTTCCGATTTAGGACTAGTGAGTGAGAGAGAGAGCGAGTGATCACACTACATTAAAATTTACTACATTACGATTTAGGGTACAATTTAGTGTAGTGTTATCACTCGTTCTCTCTCTCTCACTCACTGATCCTAAATTGTATCCGATTTATAAATTGGAAATAATTAGAAGACTCAGATTTTGAGAGCAAAAATGATATAGCTCGACCGCCACCAAAGGGGCAGCTTCCCGCCGGGCGAGGTATTGTGCCCGGGGAACCGCGGCTCCGACTGTAGAGCGTCGGAGGTCGTATATATGCAGCGCAGTGTGAAAACTTCGTTAGCGCGATTCAGGACTTCCAGAATAGCCAGTACTCGTCGTTTTGTTGTTCATGACTTGTGGCAACCGCCACAGTATTGTGATATTGTAGGCATTATCTATATTTTCTATTTACAACAATCTGTGCTAATCTATACTAATAACACTAAAACAGGTTAAGTTTGTGAGTTTGTGAGGTTGTATAGTAGTAATCTGTGGATCCACTGAACCGATTTTGACGATTCTGTTACCAATAGAAAGCCACGGTATTTGTGGCATAGGCTATATTGTAACCCGGGATGCCTGCGGGAAGTCCGAAATTACCACGGGTGAAATCGCGAGCGAACAGCTAGTATTATTATAAAGAGACAAAATTCAAAAAAAAAATTCCTGAGTAATACAGGAGAATTGTTGAGGGAACACCGAAATTATCGCGGTTGAAACCGGGGGGAACAGCTAGTGCCATATAAAAAAGAAACTATAAAAATGTCACAGAATTTCTCTAATAAATTATTAGAATTTATGTCTGCCTGTCTGTCTGCAAAAATAGCTGTTTCTAAATTGCTTTGCTGAGTCTAATTTTTGATTTATCGGTCCAACGAATGAGGCTATTGGCTTCCGCAGTAAAAACCTACAGTTATTCTCGCTCAATTCTTACTAATGGCAAAAAAATGCGAAAATTCGTTTGTTACGCTGTCACGTCTTAACTACTCAACCGATCACCATGAAATTTTACACACACGTTGACAGGGCCACAGAGACGGACATAGGGTACTTTTAATCCTGGAATTCTCGCGAGAACTCCGAAATAAACGTGTATGAAACCGCGGGAATCAGCGAGTATATTGATAAAAGTACTTAGCTTAAAAGTAGCAGTGTCCGACTGTACGTACGCATGGTAAAGATGTCGAGCGATATCGCTGCGTTATCGCTGCGCAGGAGTATCGCAGCCTCAATCTTTACACAAGTTTTTTATAATGGCCGCTCGGCAGGTATGGTGTTCGCAGTTCAGAGATTAGTATCGGGGAAGTAACTGGTGCGTTTCCATTGTTACTACGGTGCGAATATCTAGCTTCTTATCTCCTATCTGTACGTATATTATACTAGGTGTGCCCCGCGGTTTCACCCGTGCGAAAGGTTTTTATACAACAACTTTTTTTCCCGACATTCGATTTCAATGAAACAAAGCCTATAAGTTGCTCCAGGCTAAGCTTTATCTACCTATGAAAACCGATCTGTTCAGTAGATTCGGAGATTATTGCGAACAGACAGACAGACAGAATAGAATTTTTAAAACTTTTTTTGTGCTTGGTTACTCTTCTTTTATCACCCCTCTCAATTTTAGGTAAAAATATTCATGGTACAGAATCGCGAATTCTACTCTTTTATTATAGTATAGATAGATAGATTGTATACGAGCAAAAGGTCACTGACTCACTCATCCAACGCGAAATCTCGAAATCTCAGGCGGTATATGAAACTGATAATTGGTAAGTAGGTAGATAAAAGACGTCAGGTAAGAACGAATTCCACAGAATTTCTGTAGGAAATCCCATACTAATTAGCGCAGGTGAAAAAGCAGGAAACAGAGTAGTGACGATAATTACATAATTATAATAATAAATAGATGTACCTGGTAATGGTAGGTACAATCCACACTTTTTTGGATATAAATCTCTCAGGAACTACTGAATTGTATTGTGACACGTCTATTTGTATTGTGGTAAAAGCGAATGGACCATTCTGTTTTATCCTTATCTTCTTCTTCTTCTTTTTCTTCTTTATAAATGAAAATTAATGTTTGTATGTCTGTCCTCTATGCGTTTCGAAACCTGCATTGGTCCGATTGTGATGAAACTTTGTCGGGTTGTTCTGCCTGCGTCCGCAAAGATTCTTGATCCCAAAACTCACGCGGTTAAAACCGCGGGGCGCAGCTAGTACAGTATAAAAATATAGTACGAACACATCATTAAAAGGGCTCACTAAGTGGAACTTTTGTTACTATACCACGACTTGTCTCAATTATTTGTCTGATCGGAGTTGTAGCGTTCTGAAAACTCCTAGGCTAGTTTCCTGGGTAAAAAAATCAAAATTCTATTTAGTCCGTCAGTTAGATAATAAAAAAATAAAAGACACGTATTTTTTGCTTTTTTAAAATAATGGAAATATGCATAGATAAAGCGCATTAAAGTTTAGGGTGGGGGACTCGTGATGTCACAGCTCGCTATAACGTGCGAACAAACTGTAGCGAGGCGTGACGTCATGTGAAATTTCAACTTGATATATCTCCGTTATTTTTTGGTTACATAAAAAATAAAAAAATACGTGTCCAATATTTTTTAATAATCTACAAAACGGACTAAAAAGAAAAATTTAGGAAACTAGCACTGTGGAGTGAGGTTCTGTAAAGTCAGAAGTCGCTGCCCACTGACATCCTTCAATCAATGATCAAAAATTTTTTTAGAACTAGGGTGTGTCAGCATCTCCTTAGCAGGCAGTAGATACTCGTAATGTGCAGCATGCTGTGTGTCAGTATGCTTGGAGCATTTGTGTCTCAGTTCTGGTTTATGTATAATTTATATGTATCTTGTATTGTATTAAGATATTATATTTAACTGGTGAATCTTCTCGAGCACCACCTAGCACACTTTCCGAACATCGTGTAGGTTGACTGGTAGAGAACGCCCGTGGCATTAAGTCCGCCTTTTGTACCCTGTTGTGCAATAAGCTTAAATAAATAAATAAACACCTTGTTTTTCTGGCGTAGTTTTTGTGGACTACAATGGAGACAGGCACCCTAGGAGATACAGTCCGCTGGTCACTTTCCATGCCAACCGGCCCCGGCCCGCGCCGGCCCGCGCCCACCCCCTCCCTCGCCCGAGCCGCGGTCACCCTTTGTGCCAGCCAACTGGGTCGGCAAATTCAATTTCATTATAAATCAACTGATACATCGTGATAACGTATGATAATTATCCGTGATACGCGGCGTTATATTTTCATTTCGTCGTCAAACCTTTTGTTTGGGCGTTATTAATATGCAAAGTGTCGGGTAATTTGGTTGAGTTGTTACGGTCGAGTGCGGTGTTAATGAGGTTTTGTTAACACAATCAAAGGTGTAGCTACGTGTTACATTAGCCGCTGCCTGCGGTTCCACGTGAGATAAATTGTACCCAATGAATATTTTTTTACATCAGTGACCCTATGTCACTTCCGAGAATCCATAGATACAATCACTTTCAATCGTGTATTTAACCGATTCCAATAAAAGGAGATGTTTCTAATCTCCGTCGAAAGTGAGTCGAATTTATGATCAAAACACAACAACGATGGTAAGATTCTTTATTCAATGACATCGAAGAAAAGATGAAGTTAAATATCTTATACTTTGTAAAATTATGGCCATAATTACCAATTTACTAGTCACATACTCGTATGTACTCATTCCACTTTGATCGCCCTATATTATGAACTATATTATATAAGCCCTATATTATATAAGCTGTACCCCGCGGTTTCACCAGCTATAACTTCAGAGATTCCGAAGGAATCCCACAAAAAAAATATCATATTGTCCTTATGTGCGTCCCTGTGCCACTGAAAACATGTACTAAAAATTCCATGATAATTAGAAAGTTATTCTCAAGTTATGGAGTGACCAAAGGAAATAACTAATAAGGTTTAATTTTGTCTCCCAAACGATGTAATTAATTTGTCAATTAATAAATTCAAGACACTTATTAAACACAGATTATGCGATAAAGCATATTATAGTGTAGTAGACTATTTAAATGTTACAGACGTTTGGGAATGAATTGCTCTATCCAATTACTGTTTTTTGTTCTCCTAGTTTATAAGTATGATAATTAAAAGACAGCGCTGCTGAGTTTCTTGTCAGTTCTTCTCAGCAGAGGACGTATTCCGAACTGACGGTAATTTATAGTTCTAAGAACCTGCTGACGGTTACAAGTGATTGTAACCAATCCTAAATAATAAATAGCTTTTGAATTTTGAATTTTTGAATTTTTTAATATATGTAATATGTATACATACGAGTATATACTCATATTTATCCTAAGATTAAAATAATGTTGAGATGGAATACTTCATATCTGAGTCAATAAATTAATTTTCCTATAATAAAACACGTAAACTTGCCAAGAAAAGAACTAGTGATAGAATTCTTTTTTTTTTTCGACTATCGTTATTTATTTTCGTAGATAAGTTGTTTATTTGATCTTCAGTAAAAAACTTGGCACCCATTTTTTTGTAAAGTCTTTGAGATCTGAAACGAAAACTAAAATAAGTCATATTTTATAGGTAAATAGTTAAAACCTAATCTTTAAAACGTACATGAATATTGGACATTCTAATGACATCATTACCTATTAGGGCATCATATCAGCCGAAAGTCGTCCACTGTTGGATATTGATAGGCCTCCCCAAGGATCGCCACAACGACGGGTCCTGCGCTTCCCGCATCCAATGACGTACCGCACCGCGCCTTGCGGTCCGTGGTCGCCAACTTTCTTTATTATTATTATACTACCTCTGATAACGTGCATGCCAAATTTCATCCAAATCCGTTCAGCCGTTTTTCGTGATTGAGTAACAAACATCCAAACATCTAAATATCCACACTTTCACTATAATATTAGTAGGAAGTAGGATAACTAGCTGCACCCCGCGGTTTCACCCGCGTGAGTTTCAGTCTTCTCACGCAGGAACTCCAAAGTGGCCTAATTTACTTCTTATAACATGAGCAAAATAGCAGTGAAAGTCCCGTCAAAATCGGTCCAACCGTTTCGGAGATTCACTCGCGTGAGTTTCGGAATTACCGCAGGAACTCCAAACTTCTTTCATATTCTCCTTCACACAATACAATAACAATGACTAACACAACAAAAAAATAGCGGAATTTCATCTGCGGTAATTTCGGAGTTCCCGCGGGAATTCCGGGACAAAAAGTACCCTATGTCCTCTGTACCCCTGACAACGTGCATGCCGAATTTCATCCAAATCCGTTCAGCCGTTTTTGCGTGATTGAGTAACAAACATCCAAACATCCACACTTTCACATTTATAATATTAGTAGGATGATTTCTACTCTTTATCATAAATGGTCAGAATTTGTTCACTCCCATTGACTTTTACAATCGTCACTGCTCGCTCCGCCGCGACCGCACCGTGAAGTTATAGGCATGGCAAAATACGTTTTAGCAGAATATTAAATACTTAGTGCATATTGAATAGTGTTTGCACTAATTTCGGCTTCGGCGGTTTCTGGTTGAAAATTTCGGCATGTCTGGGAACAAAAGAGTAACATTGAAATGAAAGTTACGATCATATTTTGATTACTTTTGTGGCCTATTTAAAAATGTTAAATAATTATTTTAATGTGTGACTAATTTTAAATAAAGTTTTTAAAACAAAACTCAGAGACGTTCATTGAATTAATGGTAATTGGCATAAATTTAACTTAATTAATAAACAATTAATAATAAAGTAGGTAAACATTAAAACGACTGAGTGCGACCGTTTGACTCCATTTTTCTTAAAATTAAACTTTTAAAATCGTTGATAACGATGATTTTATAAGTTGCGAAACGCTTCTCGAGATTTTGTCTTTTCACTTTTGTATGTTATATATGCAATAGAGTTCGTAAAAAGGAAAAAAAAATATCCATTCGCTTGAAATTAATTTATAAATATACATAAATATACATTTAATATTAGTTTATTATTACGGACTAATTTACAAAATTCGGCTTTGTCGTTTACTTTGGTTCGGCATCTGCCGAGCGCATCTCTATTTTGTCCGCCACTACAGTAGAGTTGGGAAATGCCTCATAATATTTAACGATCTCCGCGATGCCCTTAGAACTGAGATATTAGTTAGTAAAATTATCTTTGTTACGTGTATAAGTTCGTTCCATTCTTCACACCTCGCACACCTTCGGTTTACTAAAGCTCCGAAGCTCGTAACACACGTTACGTCACATGCTTCTTCCTGCTTAATAGTTTATTTTTTGTGATTTGTCAACCGAAACTAACTCTACTTTATTTTTAAACGCGTTTACCTTTGAAAAAGTTTTCAAACGAGTTTTCAATTATTGGCTAAATCATTTTTGGTAGCTCAGAGTTGCATAATACAACTTTGTGATAACCGTAAATAATAAAGTATCTGGGTTTTCTGAAGTGATATTTCATTAAAACTCAAATGTTATATATTACATGTCACATTACACATCCTTAATGAAACGTAACTAATATTATGAATGCGAATTTTAGTTTGATAAGCTTTCATGCCTTAACTACTCAACCGATCATGATGAAATTTTGCATGCGCATTGTCAGGGGTACCTACAGAAAAGGATATTGTATACTTTTTATCCTGGAATTCCTGCAGGAACTTCCAAATTAACTAGAGTGAAACGAATTATTTTGTTAACACTCTTGTATATACAATACATGCTTTATAGTAAAGTCTAGTATACCTACACGTTCAACCTATCTTTTACAAAAAATAATGAAATCAAAAAAACAAACCCTAGTATCTGAAATACCTACTTCAAACCTAAAAAAATCTACATAGAAAAAATTTAATGAATTCAATCGATCATGTGAATCAATAAAAAATAATAGTGATAACTGCAAATGAATAAGGCCCGCCAAGTACCTATCTACATCAAATTAATTTTTTCAAAGTAAATTTTACTACTTGGCGGTACATTTTACAACCAAACTGTTTTTTGTTTTGTGGGATTATAAAGTCCAGTACTCACCATGATGTTTTGTTTTTTTAAATTAATTGTTATTTCATGTATCGAGTGACGTTGGTCAATGAATGTAAACAGTTGTTTCTCAGCAGCCACTCCGGCAATAAGGATACCACACATCACTGTCTGCGCGGTCGACACCGCGGGCAGGGCGCCAGCCGTTCCGGGTTCCATTCCCGCACACGGCACAACACAACATGACATATTCAATGTGTTCGCATGTGTTTCTCGCATGCGATAAATTGTAAGTCTCTCTATTTAGTTTCGTGCAAAATTAATTTATAATATAATATTATAAATCCGAAAATAACTCTGTTTATTTGTTACTTTTTCACGCTCTATCTACTCAACCGATCGTCATGAAATTTTGCGTACTTGTGTATGGTCAGGAGTACGGAGCAGGACATAGGGTACTTTTTAATCCAGATTTCCCGAGGGAACTCCGAAATTAACGCAGGTGAAACCGCGGAGAAGAGTTTAGTAATCAATGCTCTGTGTTCGGAAGATGTTCCGGTTAAAATATCACTCCTATATCCATGAACCGATTGCGATAAATATTAGAAAGTAGTAGTTTTGAGCTTAGCTAGCTCATTTCGAATTTCGGGATAAAAGTATGTCCTTCTCTGTATCCAAGACAACGTGCATGCAAAATTTCATGATGATCGGTTGAGCCGTTGAAGCGTGAAGCGGCGCGTAACAAACAAACAAACAAACTCACTTTCGCATTTATAATACATATTAGTAAGGATTATTTGAGTTACACTGCAACGCATTTGCAAAAACCTCGTTCACTAAAGATTTTGCGTTATGCACGTATACTATACAATGATAAGTATTTGCACGTACGTACAGACCTAGCAGAAATCGTTGTTAGCGTAATGCACCTAATATTTGCAGTGTTGCCAGCACAGCTTTTATTTTATAATAATTTATCCCCGCACATAGACTAGACGCAGATTAATGAATGCTATTGTATCACACGGCGTCTGCAGTGGTTATGAGCAAACGAGAAGGACCTATCTAATGACAGGCAATAAAATAAACGTATACAGAAGGCAACGGTTCTGTGGTTGGGAAATAACTGAAAGTTCAAACTAACCTTTTGGGCTTAATGTCAGCGCGGCCTGCTTACTCCAAAAGGGCTTAATATCTACAAAATACTATAACATAATTCCAGCGCGGTACAGCTACGTTACCCACAAAAATTTCGGGATTGCCTCGGGAATTCCTGGAAAAAAGTATCCTTTGTTGTAATTTAAGATATAAATATTACCTATTTCCATTCGAAATTTCATCCAAGTCCATTTAGCCACTTCTGAGTGAAGGAGTTAATATTGCGTTTCCCTCTTTGTAACTGGTAGGAGAAAATTGGGAGTTCGTGCAGAAATTCCGAAACTCACGCGGGTAAAACCGCGGGCATAGCTAGTTTATAATATTAGTGATGTAAAAGCATGTTATAAAAACAATGTTCACAAGATAGATTAAAGAAAATTTTACACGGAAAGCTCATAATATGATCGAGTAGAAAAAATTAGTGTTACCAGAAATCAGAATTTACTGAAAATTTAATGATTATGCCCATTGGATCTGGTAACTACAAGATAACTTGGTTAACATCACGACAGATGAAGAGATCCTGCGGGAATCCCAAAATTAACGCGTACGTGTGAAACAGCAGACAGCGGTTAGTGATATAGGCTAAAATAATATTGTTACATCCATAGTTGATGTGGCCCTTCTATCTATCTATTATTTTCTATTCTGTGGTTACATCACACAGTCACAAGAATTATAGCGAACGGAAATCCAAAATATGTTATAGGTATTTATAATATTATGTACCTACGAACCCGAATACATAAACAAAATATAAACTAGTAAATAAACATAATATTTTCTTGTTATTATGCATTATGTAATGAAATATGATATTGTTCATAAAGCTAGGTTTGATGTGGCGTGATCTCTATAATGGCATCTCGCTCTAACATTGTTGTTGTGAAAGAGAAGTAAAAATTGGTTCAAGATAGGTATATGTATCTAATCTATCCTTACTTCCTTACTAATATTATAAATGCGAAAGTGAGTTTGTTTGTTTGTTACGCTTTCACGGCTAAACGGCACAACCGATCACCACAAAATTTTGCATACACGTTGTCGGGAACGGAGAAGGACATAGGGTATTTTTTATCCCGGAATTCCCGCGGGAACTCCGAAATTACCGCGGGTGAAACCGCAGGGCACAGCTAGTTTAATAATATTTGAAGAGTAATCTTGTAAAGTTTCATTAAAACCTATTCAGTAGTTTTGCGTGAAAGAGTAACAAACATTGGTACATAAAACTCTCGCGTTTATAATATTAGTGGGTATCATCACTACAAAGAAAGTATAAAACAAAGTCGCTTTCTCTGTCCCTATATCCCTATGTATGCTTAAATCATTAAAACTACGCAACGGATTTTGATGCGGTTTTCACCAATAGATAGAGTGATTCACGAGGAAGGTTTATAACTATAATTTATCCTGGAATTCCCGCGGGAACTCCGAAATTACTGTGGGTGAAACAGCGCGGGTCAGCTAGTAAGGATATAAGCTTGAATTTTCGAGTGGCATGAATAAGTTCCTTGGTCAACCTTACACCTTATCACTCGTCTGGTGCTCATGGCACAAGCTCTGCTTAGTTTCATAGTTTGGGATCAGGTGGCGTTGTGGTAATAATCATGCATTATTAATAGTTTTTGTTCGTCATCTTTTTATTTTTCATTGTGTAACTCAGTTAGAATTTCTAACCACTCAATTTCAAGACACCGAACCGGTCTTTAAGGTCATACTATAATAGGTACTAAAGTTATTTACATTAAAATATTGTGTTGATAATAATAATACTCATTAATATTTCAATAATTTTGTTCACTACAGCGATAAAATTACAAATTGTACAAGTATAATGAGATGTTTGTTTTGCTAATAAATTCGACCTACATCGGTGCAATCGTGTACGAACGGAAGTTGCGGCGTTAGATTATTTATTTATATTATAGTTAATAATGTTATTAATTGGTTGGAGACAAACACATCGCCCTTTATCTCTTCGAACAAAGAAATCTCCAATGGTATGCGTATAATATAATATACTCATGGAAACAACTGGATTTCGCCCTATTTTTGAAAAAGAAAACCGTGAAATTTCACTTTTATTTGTTTTAGATACCTGACACCTTCTAGTTCGCTCAAACATTATCTTCGCAATAAGACTTGAATCATAATCTCATATCTATTATGTATCTATACTAATACTATAAACAGGAAAGATTTGTATGTTTGTAACGAATAAACTCAAAAACTACTGGACCGATGTTAAAATTTCTTTCACTTACGGGAAACTATAGTGTTCCTGAATGACATAGTACTATTTATTCCGGCATTTCCGCGGGAACTCCGAAATTGACACAGGTGAAACTGAGAGGAACAGCTAGTCTATAATATATTGCTTGTTTTATTATTTTAATATTTGACATTTGCCTAAAAGTTTTGGCGGTTTATTTATTTACTATATAATATAATGATCTATTAAATATGTTTTTCTGTTCGTTTGAACGCTTACCACGCAATGGTCGGATATATTAAAAAAATTCTAGTATATATAGGTACTAGGGTACATTTTATACGAATTCCACTATAGGTATACAAAAGAATTCCTGAGGGAAATGAAAAACTGGTAAACAAAACTGTTAGAGTAAAAAAAATACCTACTTAACTTTTTCTTCAAACGTACATAATACATAAGTAAACTCGACTCCATACAACCAAACTTATAAAACGAAGCAAATATCGATCTACATTTAATATCTAATAAATAAACGATGTAAATTGTTTTTATGGTAGGTACAATAACAGTACACTAACCTTACAACAACAAGGTTTTAATCGCCTTTTGCATATTTAAAATAATTTCATTGTACTTACGTATTGTAATAACTGCTATGATAATTATATACATATCTTAAACAGTGACGAATAAGGTGAATGAGAGTAGATATATATATATATATATATATATATATATATATATATATATATATATATATATATATATATATATATATATATATATATATATATATATATATAGAAAAAATAACGAAACATCGTACAGACACTTTCGTAAGTTCATAAATAGCTCATGGGCTAAAATAGGCTTGTTTTCGAGGTATGAAAATCAAAATTCTATTTAGTCCATCTTGTAGATTAATAAAAAATAATAGACCCGAATTATTTTGCTTTTTCAAAAATCCTTTTCGCTTAAATTTTTTTTTATCGCTATATTCCCACGGGAACTCCTAAATTACCGCGAGTGAAACCGCGGGGCACAGCTAGTGCGTATAATATTTAAGTATTATAATCTTATACAGACATACAATAGACATAGATAATAATATATATTTTATAAAAAAAAAAAAAAACAACGACAGCCCTGACTTAGTTGTGGAGCGCGGTTTCACCCGTATAAATTTTAGTCGGGAACTCTTATCGGGTTAGTTTGTGTCTAAATGCGTTTTTCAAGTCTCCTTCGTTGGGCACAAAAAAATTGCAATTTTGCAAAAACCCGTCGGACAAACAGTCGAACACAATGCCTTATTTTGCTAATAAGTAGGTAAGATTACTTATTGTGAAAAAAAAAAAATAATGACGATAGACTTATGCAAATGACCGTACATCCAGCACTGTAACAGAGCAATTTAATATTCATCCAACATGCCGTGTCTAATCGTTTCTAAACAATATTGTTATTGGTTCGCAACGCAATCTAATACACACCTAAACGGATTGGCATAGAGTGTATAATTGTATGACGTGGCCCAGTAGGTGGCATCCTTGTGGTAGGTCAGTGGCCGGAGTGCGTTGAACCACCTATAGAGTAGCAAGCGATGTCGAGAACCGATGAAAATGTATGAAATTAATACAAAACTTATTGACACACGAGATTTATCGCGCCGTTGATAAATTGTACTGTTGATTTACAGCCTTATTGATGTTTAAGAGTTACCTATATTTTATGCAACGAAACAAACACACAGCATTATTAAAACATGTAAGTATATCAGTATTGCAACTAAAGATTAATTGTAAAGGTACAGATTTTTGGAAGGGGGGTTTTCTATGATTTTACCTAATGTATGTTGACAAATTTTTTTTAGACCGTCTTGTAGATTAATAAAAAATATAAGACACGTTTTTTTTTTACGTAATCAAAAAATAACGGCGGTAGGTTCATTGAGTTGAATTTTCGCGTGACGTCACTAACCGGTCGGTGCAGTTAGTATGGCGGCTTATAGCGGTTAGTGAGTATTGACGAGCCCCCCCCCCCCCCTAAACTTAAAATGCACTTCATCTCTGTATATTGTCTATTGTTTTTTATTTAGCACCTAATTTGATTTTCAAGAGTCGTCAACATCCCCTTTTCTTTCTAACCAATAATCTAAAGATATTAAATTTAAATTTTTGATGTCCATAACATATTTGTTTATCATGTATGTATAAACGTGTATAGACTGGAAAGTGGAACCCTGTGTTCATCACCCCCACCGGGAGTCGAACCTGGAACCTCTTGATTAGCGGGTAGGAATTAGTCAGTCAAAAGGTCAAAAGATTGCCAAAGCGATCTATTTTTAATTATTTGAACTCTCATGGAAAGGCATAACGCTTTTTCCCGGCGAGACGCTTGACTATTTCTACTGATGAACACCTACCGCAAGTGTTAAGGGACTTTGTTTCAGAACAATACTTTTCGTTTATTATTATTATTACTATAAATTCGTTACACGTATTGTCGGTATCGCTGTGCACACACTATCCTCAAACAGAACACACACGGACATTATGTACACACTGTGTACATAGATTTATCACATAACTAGAGGTCACCGACTCGCCCCCTCGTTATCAAATGACACGCGTACAAAATTAATGTTATGTACATATTTATATACTTACCCGTATTTAATCTATACTATAATAAAAGAGCAGAATCCGCGATTCTGTACATTGAATATTTTTGACAAATTTTGACACGGAGTGATAAAAGAAGAGTAACCAACAACAATAAAAGAGTTTTTAAAACTCTTTTCTGTCTTTCTGTCTGTCTGTTCGCGATAATCTCCAAACCTACTGAACGGATTTTCATGCGGTTTTCACAGGTATATTAAGCTCAACCTGGAGCTACATATAGGCTTTATTTCATTTAAATCGGATGTTGGGTGAAAAAGTTGTCATACAAAAACGTTTCATGCGGGTGAAACAGCTAGTTTAACTAATAAGGGTGACCTATACCGGGATATAAAATTAAAATACTAGCTTTTCCCTGCGGTTCCTTTTCTGGGGCTATATTTTTGAACCGTTCGAGTGAAATCAATTCACATGCAAATTGAAATTCACTAAATCCCATTTATGCAATACTAGCTGTCCCGCACGGTTTCACCCGCGATAATTTCGGAGTTCCCGCGGGAATTCCCAATTACAATATAGCCTATGTTACTCAGGCATAATGTAGCTTTCTAATGATTAATGAAATTTAGAAATTGGATTAGTAGTTTTTGAGTTAAATCCTAACAAACAAACAAACAAAAAATCTAATCTTTCCTCTTTATAATATTAGAATAGACAAGCTGTTCCCCGCGGTATCAGCTGCGTTAATTTTAGAAAGAATTTCTGGATAAAAGTACCCTATGTCCTTTTCTGTACCCCTGTCAACGTGTATGCAAAATTTCATGATGATCGGTTGAGCCGTTAAGGTGTGAAAGCGTAACAAACAGACTGACAGGTAGACATAATTACTTTCGCCTTTATAATATTAAGTGGGGATTATTTATTTATTTTTCAATCATTCAAATACGGTGTGCCGTTTTCTTAAACTCCTTTACACTTGTTTAATTTTACGCAGAATATACAAAAACCGGAAGCTAATTCTAATAGCTTTTCATAAACCGGTACTTAATCGAACTTAAAACGAAACGTTCCTGAAGTTGTTAAATTATCAGTCATGTCAAATTATAGAAATTATTGAAACATTGATTTACTATATCAATGATGCTAAACGTCAAACTTTCGATCGATCAATTCAAAAAAGAAAGCTCCGACCCCCTCCGTTCAGAACTCAGAAGAATACTGTTATTGTTCTGAGGTTCAGAACTTCACCGTCAAATCGGTGGAGCAATGAAACCATAAATTGGATTGCACTGGACCCAATCGTTGCGGAATTCACATGAAACGAAATGAATCTTGCTATTCTGTGTGCGACAAGTAATTCGAGCGATCCAAAAATACGGTCCTCTTACCTGTGACAGCGTGTATACTAAATTTCACGATGATCGGTTGAGCCGTTGAGGCGCGATAGCTTTACAAACAAATAAATAAACCCAAATTCGCATTTGTAAGGATTATATTAGCATAGTAAAAATAAAGAATATTTGTTTGTTTTCATATAAGTACTTAATATTATAATTTATCTTCTTATCTATCTTATATTACTCATGTACCTACTCATGTATATTGTATACCTAAGCGAAAGGTCACTGACTCTCTGACTAAACACGAATCTCGAAAACTATGAAGCTGAAATTTGAAAGGTAGAGTTTATAGATAAGAGACGTCAGCTAAGAACGGACTTCCCGGAGTTCCCGCGTGATCTCCCAAATTGTCACGGGTACCTACGTCAAGTAAATACATGTTAGCATAGCATCTTTGGTGGTAAAAAAGTAGTTTTATTACTAAGTAAGTTGACCATTACGCTAGTCGCAGGTTCGAACCTCACATCAGGGGTAGCGTTTATAAGGACATTGGTGTTTGATCTTGAGTTTGGGTGTGATATTTATGTGATATCTATCTATACTATATGAAAAGAGTAGAATCCGCGATTCTGTACATTGAATATTTTTACCTAAAATTGAGAGGGGTGATAAAAGAAGAGTAACCAGGAACAAAAAAAAAGGTTTTTAAAATTCTTTTCTGTCGGTCTGTCTGTCTGTCTGTTCGCGATAATCTCCGAATCTACTGAACGGATTGTCATGCGGTTTTCACAGATAGAGTAAGCTTAGCCTGGAGCTACATATAAGCTTTGTTTTATTAAAAAAAAAAGGAAAAAAAGTTGTTATATAAAAACGTTTCACGCGGGTGAAACCGCGCGGCACAGCTAGTATATAAATAAGTGATATTTTTTACTGTAATCGTGCACCTTCGATTTATCCGTATTCATAGTCGGTATCTGCGAATCCACAGGCAACTCTTCGATGATGTCATCGTTTTGCAGGATTATTTAAAAACAAAACACAATATAGGTTTCTTTTTTCAATTTTATTCCACGTGGAGCGACACGGAAGAGGCGGTGTTTGAATATTTGAACACATGAACAAAGAAAACGCTGTGTTATCGGGAGCGGCGTGCGTGTGTGCGTGAATGCGCGTGCGTGCGTGTGTGCTCCCCGCACAGTCATGTAATAGTTATTTTCAGCTGTTTACACAAGTGTACCTACCTACTGCTGTTTTATTTACTGTAAAGGTCGAATGCCTGAACGAATTTTTGTGTGATTATGAGTTTTTAATGTTTTAATTTTGAGGGTTATGACTTATGCTCCATAAGCGTTGCTAGCGGAGGACGGGGTGGGCAATACCCGTCCTAGAAAAATTTACAGTATTGAGAATTGACAGTATAATTGTAAGATTTTGGGGAAAAGGGTACAATACACAGTAACTCCTAAATAATATTTTGTAAATTACGCGGGACTTGAACGCTATGTATTTTATTAATATTAATAATAATAATAATAATTATCTTTATTTCTCCCACAAGTAAATACATATAGTTGTTACAAATAAAATTAAATAATTACCTTTTTTGCCTGACGTTTCGTGCTCAAAACGCGAAAATCTAAAAACTTTAACTCCTAAATATGTTTACGCTCGCCCTGTGGAATGGTAAGTAGACCACTTAGACCTCCATTACATTTTTTATATTTGTATCGAAATCTGACATTGGGAAATAAGGCGTTTTTAGGGCTATTTAAAAGCGTTTTAAATGACAAAGTGTCGTGGTAAGTATCGCGTGTACTACAATAATTGGGTATTCTCCAGGGTATGAAAATCAAAATTTTAAATTCGTCCGTCAGTTAGAAAATAAAAAAATAATAGACACGTATTTTTTGCCTTTTCAAAAAAAAAAAAAACTAATAAAATTTTGATAAAGCGCATTAAAGTTTAGGGTGGGGGACTCGTGACGTCATTATTCAGTATAAGCCCCGTACAAAATGCACCGGGTTGTGACGTCACGCGAAATTTCAACTCAGTGTATCGCCGTTATTTTTTTATTACGTAAAAAAAGAAAAAATACGTGTCCAAAATTTTTTACTAATCTACACGATGGACTAAAAAAAAATTAGTCAAGTAGCCACCTACCCGAAACTCACGCGGGTAAAACCGCTGGCTTTGTATTTATTACCGAAAAACAGTTCAAATAAGAGGAATAAGCAATGCTATGTCTGCTACCTTATTTGGTATTATACAGGAACTCATTCAAACCCTCGCTAACTCAACATCGGCTACTGAACATCCTCCTTACATCCTCCATTCTTACACCCTGTATATATAATAAAGCAGTTATTTTATATGTACCTATCTACCTCATTATAATGCGATAGTGGCAAATATAATTATGATTAATTCCTTATTTTGCGAGAACGGCGAGTCATATCCATTGTTCTAAAACATAATATATCTATGTTAAACATATAATACGTTTTTATAATTATGTATTTCACATAGCAGATACCGGGTATATCGAATTGCCGTGTAGGGTGCAGCACCCGGTTATAGACTCAATTTACTTTTTTTATAGCTCATAATTATAAAAAGATGTGACTAATGTTAACATATTTCTTTTAATCCACTAAACAAAGAGCTAGAGAAGCATGTTTAATATTATTAAGTTCGGTAGAAACTTAGAGATTTATTTTGTTTATTCAAGAGTGTATCTGTCTTCTTGTCTTTTAAAACTTATGTTGACATTCATTTGTCACAACAGACACTATAGATATTTAAAGATTTTTCAATCTTCCGAATTAAACAGTATAGTCTTGAAATTTCGATATGTGTCTATAACGACAACTTTTACCCTAGAAGTAAGACATTTGTATGGACTCAAGTGTAGCCTAAAACACATGTGACAACTATGTTTCTTTACTGTGGACAGTTTGGTGCTACACAAAGTAGGTAGGTACATAATGGTACATCTGGGTTTGTACATATTTAAGGCATATTTTGTGCTTTTTCTCTTGTTTGCTTTTCTGTTTTGTTTTCGTTCTATTTTCGTCGTGGATACCTTTGGTAGGAGTTTTGTGAAGCTATGGACGTTGGGCGACTAATATTGTACATATTATGCGGATTTTTAAACTCAAAATCCAGCTCTAGTTTAGAGTTTATTCAGTTTTAAATATTAGCTATATTATATATTTATACTAGCTGTCCGTGAATTCCGGGAAAAAATTGTAACCCTGTCAGTAGTTTACGGTGATTAGCTGTTCCCCGCATTAGTGCCGGAGTTCCCGCGGGAATTCCGGGATAAAACTATCCTATCTTTTAAGTTGGACCATATTATAAATGGTTACAAAATTTTATCAAAATCCGTTCAGTAGTTTCGGACTCCATCGCGGACAAACAACGTGACACGTGATTTATATATGGACGCAGATAAGCAATAACATGTTAACCCACAAAACAGAACGATTTATTGAGAGTTAGGGAACGTTTTCTAATTATGTGTTTACCTTATTACATTGGTTAAATATGTAACTAAATATTGAACATAAAAATGTTGAAACAAAATGGCGCTATAATTTTAAAACTTTAATTTACTCAAAATTTCTCCAGTGTGGGTTAACACACTATTGCTTATCTATGTCCATATATTAAGATAAGATGTACTTACATATATTATTATCAGGAGTAACCGTCCGTGAACCTGTTATATTTTACTTAATATATTGTATTTTACAGAAGATAGAAGCAATTCGCTTTCTACCACTAACAACTACTAAAACTATTTACTAGCTAGGCACCTACCTAGGGGCGTCGCTTGCAGTGTGGCCAGTTGCGATAATGTAATACGGCTGTTCACTGGGATTAGTCACTCGGGCGAATTTCTCGACTCTTAGCAATAAGTGAAGCTCTTTGTGGTGTGGCTTTAGCCTTAGTTATCCCTCTATACCTGGTCATCTGTAATAGATGTAGAGTCAACTCTGTGTCTATATTATGTGTCTATTTACAGGCATTCGATCGGTTCTAGTAACAGAAAAAAAGAAATTTACTAGAGTGGACATGCAAGCGGGGCAGGCGCGCCACGGTTGCTAAGGAAGCTAGAGCAAATTAATGCTTTAGCCTCTAACTTTCCTAAAACTTCTTTGGCTAGCATCTCAAGTATATTTACCACAATACTCCCAAAACTGTGAATTTTGAAAACGGTAACTGAGTATAAAAACGTAAGCAAATAGTTTCATTTCATTATGTCGCTGAAAGTTTTTGTGCGTGACGAATAGTTTTGTGTACAAAAATCACCCGGCGACACTCGTGTTCATTTGTTTCCATGCAAACCTGAGTTGATGCCCTTCTATCTGTTCTGTGGTCCTAGTAATAGCTCGTCATAATTCGAACCGCTGCTATCTAGCTAGGCGACCTACTTATTTCCCTATCTGACTTTTTGTTGATCCAGCAAATGTTATTCACTGCCCCAGGGAATAAAGTTTATATTCGCACTGCGTGACGCGACGCCGCTCGCATATTGAAGATTAACATATTCAAATAACATAATATAATATTGTTTATATTATAAGTACATACCTACCTACGTAGTGGTTGCGATAAAGTGGACGAATACGGAATGGAGGTCGTTCTTATCCGATTTTTGTTATCTATGTAGTTTTATTACAGACATTGACAAGTTTATGCAGCTTGTACAAAATGTCAGGTCCTGCAAAGTTTTTTATTTCCCAAATATGTTATAAAAAAAAACAAGTCTAATTGTATTTGGTAGTAAGAAGTTTAAAAAAAAAATTGTCTCACTTTTGGGTTTCAAAATTGCACCGGGCGTATTTATAAGACTCCCCTGTGTTAAAGATCCACAACTTGACGTTGGCAGAATGCTGTCTTGATCACAATAGAAGTCTTAAACGAGTAGATATACCTACCTACCATAGAAGCCGATTCCCACCGGCTTCCCTTCAGACGCAACATCTCTCTCCGTAATTGAGAACGTTGTCAGGGATACAGGGAAGGACTTTTTATACCGGAATTCCCGCGGGAACTCCTGAACTTATCGCAGGTGAAACCGCGGGGAACAGTTAATAGTTAAATAAGATGAAATTAAAGTAGATTTCCGGCTTCCCTCTCTCAATATTTCACCCTTCGCCACTGCTACCTACGTATTTTACATATAAAATGTTTGACTCGATATACTATGTACCTACATATTTACCTATTAATATTTGGACTTATAGGTAATAGATATCTACCTAGCTACATAGATAGGTAGACATCTATAGATATCTATGGGTCGTGGCCATATCTAAGAATTGGTCAATTCATGATGTGGCCGGCCATTTCATGAAATGGTCGAGCACCATCGAATGTCACTATATTTTGTCTTTGGCGCATCGCCGACCGCGGCACGTTCACTCGGCTCGCGCGATTTGGTCGCCACGCGCTACTACAAACTAAACCTATAACAATGTGAAAGTGAAAAAGTACTTGTAAGGTTGTAACACACTACTTGTAATTTATTTATTTATTTAAAAGTCACACCAACATAGTAAACACTAACACTTACAGTAAAAAAAACAAATTAGTAATCAGTTCATTTTGGACCATTTCATGAAATGCCACCATTTCATGAAATGGCCGGCCACATCATGAATTGGCTAATCCTTAGATGTGGCCACGGCATATATAATTGACGAATAACTGGTTCAGAGTATAACGATCTTTTTATAGTCTTACATTGAGGTGCTTTTTGCCCTTTGCAATATCAGTAAACAAAAACAACTATAGTCTACAATAATATGTAGAGCGCTGATAGATGTAGTTATTGCGGTTTTACTCGCGTGAATTTCGGAACTCCTTTGGGATCTCTTTGATTAGAATAAATAGTACTATTTCCCATTATAACTTTTATTTCCCACACGTCAAGTTTTCTAGATATAAATGCAAATTTTCATTTATATATTGTACATTCTGTATAGTTATTCGTGATGAAAAAAAATATTTGCCCCAATTTTTTTTTACATGTCTGATATTGTAAAAAGTTATTGTTAAAATAAAATATACTTACAGTTTTTATATTTATGTGCAAGTAGATATACAGAGTAGAAAAACAAATCGATTAAAATAGATACTTAGGTATAATTGTTTGCTTATTGTGGACATAACCTGGGCTAGGATCATTAGGATGATGAAATCAGAAGGTACTATTTCAACATGGTACTCATTGATATCCAATGAATCACGAAACATTCTATACTTAATAACAAAAAAAATACATATTTTTATTCAACGGTGCACCAGATACTTCTGGCAACGTACAGTCACACACAAAAGCTCTTAGAACAGAGACATTGTAGAATGAGAACACTATTTAAACTATGTATGTTAATCATTATATTATATTTTACTTTCCAGCTTTCTTTTCAAACATCAATTAATTTGAAAAAAAAAAATTCTATACTTATGTACATATGTACTTACATATGTACTTAGTATTTTCTAAGTAGAATAAGTATAGTAAAATACCGATTTTCAAGTCGACAACAGCGGCGTTCAATCTGTTTTTCGCCAAACTCGAAAAAAATGTTAAAATAATAATCCCTCCCATTCCACTTTTGTGGCTAAGTGTACTGCGATGCGAAATAGGAGCTACACTTGTGCCAATATTTTTGTACAAATGTAATGATGACAAACGGACAATACATTACGAGCTGGGGTGGTGAAAGTGCAACCGGTTTCGACCGGTGGTTGAACGATTCGAAACCGGTTCGCGACACAAAGCTAAAGGGTTGCTTTTGTTTTTACGACTATCGTGTAAATAGGTTGGGCTAAATAAATATGTACAGACCTATGAATCATTATATACAAACTCATTGTCCAATAGTTGAGACACGTGTTGTGTGACCTTATTATTGTCTTTCATTCGTTTTTTTTTTCTATTTTCTATTATCCTTATTTTTAGGTAGTTATCTACTATTAAAAATGCAAATGTGAGTTTTTTTTTGTTTGTTACACTTCTTAACTACTCTACTGATCATCATGAAATTTAGCAAAAACATTGTTAATCGGTACAAAGAAGGACATAGGGTAGGTACTTCTATGCCAGAACTTCTGCGGGAACTACGAAATTGTCACGGGTGAAACCACGGGCAACGGTTGTTTAATGTTTTATTTACATAACAATATCCACAGCTCTTAAAAATCGCACACAAAATTGCGCAATACTCAGTCAATGATGAATATAATAAAATTCGTTTCTTCTGTATCAGATTCTACCATATTTAGAGACTGTCACTAATCTACTAAGTGTAGGTACTTATTTTAATATGGAGACAAGGAAATCTAACCAAAATAACATAACAAAAAATGGATTGCCAAATAAACTATTAATAGCTAGCTGTCCCCCGCGGTTTCACCCGTGGTCACTTCGGAGTTCCCGCGAGAATTCCAGGATAAACCATGCGTATTAACCTTCCTCTTGAATCACTCTATCTATTGATGAACATCCGCTCAGAAGTGTTTGACTTTATCGCGAACAGACAGACAGACAGTCGCGGCGGAGTAGGTACTTTGTTTTATAATACCTAATGTAAGGTTAATAAATAATAATACCTGGACATTGCCACACAACGCCACCTGGTCCCAAACTAAGCAGAGTTGGTACTAAAAGTACCCGACAACTGATACACTTGTATAATATTTTTTTTATTGTGTAGGTTACGAGTTACGACGTAAGACGCCTCTTTCGCCTCATACGAATTCGTAATTCTTTGCAACCATATACCTCAAGTGCTGTAGGTATCTACTTGAGATTTGCTTACGACCTCTTCCGACGCATAATATGATTTTAAGCCTTTATAAATAAACGTTCAAAAATATTTGATTAAGTCGTCTTATGTCATTTTGGAGTTATTACACACAAAATGGCCAAATAAATATTTTGCCAAAATAGACAAAATTGAAAATATGTACTTAAGTTGCGGTGAGCGAACGCTTAGAGTTACGTAATCGGTTACGTTCTTAGTTCCAAACATGCATGGGTAGTTATCGTATACAGACACACAGACAGGTTTTCTATTTGCCAAACAGGCGCCACGCTCGCGCTATACAGATATACCTACTGTTGAACAATCGCATTATATTAGCTATTTTGTGAACGGATGAATGTGGTGACCATTAAATTTAGAATATCTGTGGATATAGAGTCTTTATATTTTCAAGCAATTGAAAAGATTTAAAATAAATACATTTTTTTTTTTCAAAGACATCATCAGCTATATTCTATTTGTGGTATAACTACTGTTACTAAAATAATATTGTAAATAACATTTACTTTTAAATTAATTGGTTGGATTCCCGATAAAATTTAAAAAAAGCAATGTTAAGTAAGTTTGTATTAAAATTGTCTTTCTTTGCGCAATTTTCGGTAAAAATTGTGGTTATAGATACATGTTCGATATTTGTTTTAGTCTACATGACAGACTAAAAACTAAATTTTAGTCACCTAGCGCATTGTGGCTTAGTGCTTGGTCACCCTACCCCGCTCTAGGCGCCATCTTGCTTTTTTCGTCAGTCCGATTGTGCAGTGACAACTTTCTACTCGACTCTTCGCCTGTGAGACTTAGTTTTGTTACGTTGGTGACTTTTACAACTTTGTTACACCGTGGCACTGATATCTTCAGAGTTGAGCTATTTATAAACTAGTATAGCTGTTCCCCGCAGTTTCACCCGCGTTAATTGCGGAGTTCCCGCGGAAACTCCAGCTTAAAAAATATCCTATGTCCTTTGCCGCACCCCTGACAACGTGTTTGAAAAGATTTCATCATGATCAGTTCAGTAGGTAGATAAGTAATGAAAGCGTAACAAACTCACATTAGTATTTAAAATAACAGACTGACTGACTGACCAATTCATCGACCCACTGCCTGATCAGATTTTTGATTATTCAACGCTTAAAAGGGTGAAAAATGGAGATGAAATTTTGGTTAACAAAAAAAAACGATAGGCAAAACTGGTTCCACTTTTAGGGTTCCTTATTAGTAACAAATCAAGTTGATATTTTCCGACATATACATATTAGCAACGACGTCACCTCTAGCACAGATAATATTAGAGGCTGCGACGTTGCGTGTGGCGGCGCGTCACTGTTCTTTGAAAGAGGCGTGTCATCTAATTTAACGTCTGTGTTGCAAAATACCATCAAATACGTCCTTCAAACGAAAATTACCTTCAAACGTGGTACATAAACGAAAAAATAAACAGACCGCAATGTCACTATGCCACTGTAATCGACCTCGAACCGGCGACCCCGCATTGTATGCTAAACCACTGAGTCACAGGGGACGGAACGCGTGATGCAAATTTATTTTTAAAATTGAAATGAACTTTGTCAATTAGATTCTTGTAAATGACTCAATTGTCCACACTCAAGGTGTAGGCACTAGCTGTGACTCGCGGATTCACCCGCGTGAATTTCGTACCATGGGGAATTTCGAAAGAGTAACAGCTATGAGTTAAGTCAGGGTCCTTAGCTGTCCTTATTCTAAATTTCAACCAAATCCGTCCAGATATTTTAGTGTGAAGGAGTAACAAACATACTTATGCGCTTATTACACTTTGCAATTTCAGAGCACTAATTTAGGGCTCTAACCGCCGCACTCAGAGTCGACTTTAATGATTACTTAGTTAAGTATGAAATGAAAATGAAAAAAAAAAAAAAAAAAAAAATGAAAAAGCGTTTATTAGACACAAACAAATGCTACAATAATAAGGGAGCACTAGTCCCTAAACTAGGATTCCCTGTGTTATAGGGACCAGTCTCCTACAAATATACCTATCCAATTAAGCAATCAGTACAAAGGATTTAACATCTAAACGTACAAGTTAGGAGACCACACGAAACCATACCAATGACCAAGTGTGTGTCCTGATAGTGAGAAAAAATGAGAACAATAACACATTATGTCAAGCGGCCCTCACTGAGGTTCATGAGATTAACCCAAGTGTCAAGACAGAAAAAGTGGTAAGAGTAATGTGCCTGCAATAGGAATAATGGAAACATTATAAAGAGTCAGCAGTCGAAGACTCTGTGGCCTAGCCCTACGAGTAGTATCTTGGGATCAGTACTGCCGCAGAAAAGGACACAAAAGTAGGCATCTATCTTCTGCGACAGTCTGCTAGGCACAGATTGTTCTCCAATCATGGAACAAGCCAGCCATCTTACAAATTCAGGTGAACAGGAATAACTCAGTGGAGTTGTAGTTTAGGTCAGTCAGCCACTCATAAATCCTTTCCCTACATCTCCCCCTTCTCAGCTTCACAATGTCAAGCATAGTGTTCAGTCTGTAGTAGACATATGGCCCCATATAAGAAAAACATCTGTTTCCGAATTTTAGCTTACATTTATGGGTGTGCCACTTAGGCCACCTCAACGAGCGCTCAGATTGTGACATTGATGCGAGTGAAGTCCTGTGGATTCGTAGTGCAATTGCCATTATATACAGCTTTCTGACACTCAGTAACCTGGTATCTCGATATAGAGCATCTGTTGAATATCTAATCGGCTTGGCAAAGGAGATCTTCAATAAAGAGCGCTGTGCACGTTCAGCCTCCAACAGATGAGTTTTGTGGGCCGATCCCCATGATACGATGCAGTAGGAAAGCGTTGTTTGGCACAGTGCGGTATAAACTAATTTAATTAACTTTTCGTTTGCAACTGTGCTAAGGCGTTTAAAAATATGTGAAAGTTTCCGGATTCTGCCACTCACAGACTGAACATGTCTAATCCACGTAAGGTGTTCATCGATATATACTCCCAGATATTTAATACAATCAACCGTCTCGAAGGCCTGGCAGCTGCACACAGCCGCATCATTACAGTTGTGGAAACGGAGAGGCGGAGGCGTGATTGGTGCGGTACGTTTATTTATACTAAAATTAACAATCTTTGTCTTGCTTGCGTTCAAGGTTAGCAAATTCAATGTCAACCAATCTGCCACCTTGTTTACACCATTCTGAGCCACCCCATAAGCATCCTCCCAACTTTTACCATGAAAGATTTTTACCATATAGAAGATTTTTACCTCCCAACTTTTACCATATAGATTTTTAAAACAAAACTGCCGCAATCAGAGAGATTCAGTAAATTAATGATAGTCGGCATTTAACTAATTAAGTTACATCTCATTGAATGCCAATTAACATTAATTTACTAAACGTCTCTGATTGCGGTAGTTTTGTTTTAAAAATCTATACTTAACTAAGTAATCATTAAAGCCGACTCTGAGTGCGGCGGTTAATCAGATACAATTTAGGGTCGGTGAGTGACAGAGAGAGCGAGTGATCGCACTACATTAAAATGTACTCTACAACAGTCGACTTAGGGTACAATTTAGTGTAGTGTGATTACTCGCACTCTCTCTCTCACTCACCGACCCTAAATTGTATCCGATTTAGAGCACTAAATTCCTGTCTTGAAATTGCAAGGTGTAATAAGCGCTTAACTCACACCTAGACTTCCGCATGTTTTCGGATTGCCTTGAAAAAGTGGAATACATTTTGTCACATTGTAACGCAAACTTTATAAAAAAAAAAAAATTTTAGTTTAGAAGAGCTCAACAGACTTTGTTTTACAATAAGTATTTATATTGAAATTAAGGAATCCGATACCTCTTGTTCGCCTTGAAGAATTTTTATTCTTTTTCATCATTTGTTTTAAAATTTTTCAAATAATAATATAATCTATACTAACATTATAAACCGAAAATATTTGTGTTTTTCTTGTTTTTTTTTGTTTGTAATGGATAAACTCAAAAACTACTTCACCGATTTTAATAATTCTTTAACTTATAGTAACCTACAGTGTCCCTGAGTGACATAGTAACATAACTCCGGCGGTAGCCTTGAAATCAACGGGAGTGAAACCGTCGGAGATCTACTAGTAAAGAATAAATCGAAACTCACAAGCACCCAGCTAGAAGCACCCTCGCAACGCTTGTGACGTATATTCGAGCCAAAAATATGCGTGAAAAATCAAATCTTCAATGTCATGGGGCAACGTAATCCCCTTAACTAATTTAATTAAAAGATAGGTTGTATTTTTAGGAAGTTTCCACAAAATTACATTTGAAAACAAGCTCTGGCTTCCATCTTTGTAACCAAATATTATTTTTGGAGCGCGAGCCGATGAATGGGTTTTATCTAAACATCTTCAGGAAAAAACGGCTGTATCGGTAAAACGGTGCAACTTTTGAAACGAAAATATTGTGAATACGTAACCGTTGCGGACGACCTTGGGGCCGTGTCGCTGAAATCAATCGGAACATTCCAATGTGAACCTTATTGCGCATGCATTAAGCGTTATGTGGCACGCATATCTACCAGCGCGAAAATGTAGTCGGTCGGCTCCGGCAAAAACATGTTTACGCCAAACTCTTTATGTATTCAATACTTTTCAGTTTCTCTTTTCATCGATAAGAGATTAGCTCGTTAATAATTTCTTATCTCTCCATTGGAAAATTTATTTACTTATACTGTACTAGCTGTGCCCCGCGGTTTCACCCGCGTGAGTTTTGGGATCAGGAACCTTGGCGGATGCAGGCAGAATAACACGCCAAAGTTTCATCACAATCGGACCAATGGTTTCGAAACGCATAAAGGACAGACATACAAACATTCATTTTTAATAAAAATATAATACCTAATATTATACAAGGTGTAAAGTTTCATCAGGGATGTATCGAAACTAGGTCATTCAGTATTTGATTCTCGTCTCAAACAACTAAACTAAAATAAATTTTTGACCTAAAAAGTCTTTATGAAAATTTAATTTTCTCTGGGTTTTCTTTGTGTTTTATCACTTTTTTTATTCATATTTACATTAGTAGTTTCGTGGCAGCACGAATTATCGAGGGCTTGAGCATGTCTCTCGTTCAATCTTACACCCTGTATATTAGAAATGCGAAAGTTTCTGTTAGAGAAATACAAACAACGCATAAACTTCATTCTAAATAAGACAATAAGACATTGCTTTTTGCAAAATTTCATGACTCTAAGTTAACGGAAATAAGTTTTGAACCCCTTGTGCTTGTGCGGCTTAAATTACTGATTTCAGCGGCATATCTCATTGTGATTGCGTTAACTTAGAAGTTTCATTTCTCAACAGCTCCAAGGCATTGCAAACTTGAGTACCTATTTGATATTAACTTCAACTTGATACCTCCAGGCGTTTTTATTTATTTGTTTAAGCTTAATGCACATACCAGGGTACAAAAGGCGGACGTAATGCCACAGTGGCGTTCTCTACCAGTCAACCTTCATGATGTTCAGAAAGTGTGCTTGGTGGTGCGTTCATGAACAAAGGGTCCTAACAGACAGACAGACAGACAACAAAGTGTTAACTGATGCTATAAGGGTTCCTTTTTTCCATTTGAGGTACGGAACCCTGATAAAATGAGATCCAACATATTATAATGTGTCACAAGTTCGATAAAAATTATGCTAAATATAGTAAATGTACCTACAACGTAAGTTATAGGTGCCTTGTTATCTCGGGGTCATCTTCATAACGGTTAGGGGATAATTACGTTGCTCAAATTGTGTAGGTACCTACCGAGAGGTCGATAAGCGATAGCGCACGTCTGACCCCAAGTCTGGGTTCATTTCCTATTCGTGCAAACATTGATAAAAAAAAAAAAAAACCAACATTATTATTCTAACTGGTAACGTTTTAATAATGCAAATGTGAGTTTCCTTTTATGGTTGTTACGCTGTCACACCTTAACTACCGATCGTTAAAAAATTAGCAATATTATAAACTAGCTGTTCCCCGCGGTTTCACCAGTGGTAATAACAGAGTTCCCGCGGGAATTCCGGGATAAAAAGTACCCTATGTCCTTCTCTGTACCCTTGACAACATGCATGCAAAATTTCATGATGATCGGTTGAGCCATTAAGGCGTGAAAGCGTAACAGACAGACAGACAGACAGAGTTACTTTCGCATTTATAATATTAGTAGGTATGGATATGCGAATGTGAAGTTTGTTATTAACAGTTTGGGACGCTTTCACGTCTATTATCATGAAATTTTAATAAAATTGAATATTCCTTGTAAGTAAATAGGTTACCTACATTTCATCTGTAAAAAGTACTGTTCCCGAGGGATAAAAAACTGACCACAAAATGTGTATAACGCGAGCGTAGCCACATCCAAAAGCTTATAGAAAATAAAATAAATATAAATTTCTCTATAAGCGCAGCCATTAAACTTAACTTGCCAAGTTAATTAAGTCCCTACTTATATCGATAAAGAGGTACAAAAACTACATATACTAATGGGATTTTCATTTTTCATAAACATATGCATTACATACATGTACATATACATATGGATAACAATATAAATTTAACTGTAATGCTTATAATTATAAGTTTCTAATTATCGGATCACTTTTTTCTTTGAACCGATTACGAAACAAAACCTAACGTCAAGTTAGATCAATAATACCTATAAAATTGTGCATAACGTAGGTAGATCATATTTTCTTCGGCTATGGTTTTCTTTTTGTAAGTTCGTTCAATCAGTCTCAAATTAAGAAAACTTATGTAGTATGTAAATTAAAAAAAAAAAATCTTACATAAATATTATAAAACAAAGGCCTCCGCTGCGTTTGTCAGTCTGTCTGTCTGTTTGTTTGTTCGCGACAAACTTAAAAACTACCGGATTTTCACGCGGTTTTCACCAATAGAGAGTGATTCAAGAAGAAGGTTTTTACGTATAGTTTTTCATGGAATTCCCGCGGAAACTCCAGAATTACCTGGGGTGAAACCGCGGGGGGCCTTACTAATAAAGCGAAAGTGAGTTTGTTTGTGTGTTTGTTTGTTACATTTTCACGCCTTAACGGCTCAACCGATCATCGTGAAATTTTGCATGCACGTCGTCAGGGGTACAGAGAAGGACATAAAGTACTATTTATACCGGAATTCTCGCGGGAACTCCGAAATTACCGCGGGCGAAACCGCGGGTAACAGCTACTTAAGTAATAATTTTGAAACCATACCGATTCTCAAGGGGAGTTAATTATTTGCCAACATCTATAATAATTTTATGTTATTTTCGAACCTGATTAAAAGCGAATACTTTTTTATATCGCTATTATAGATTTTTCAAGCTATAATTTGCAATGATACGAGGTCATATCACGTCGTGTCGCCTTTTGGAACCGTTTGTAGTTTTTTTTTTTTTAAAGAAAATGTCAAGGGTACACATCATGTATCATTGTCCGTCTTAACAAAGTTTAAATTAAGTTTTTGTTATTTATAACTCGAAATTTGGCGAACATTAATTTCTGTCTAATCTCTAGTTCTAATGTATTGTTCTGTCGGAGCGCGGCGGATTTAAAATTAACATCAATTAAATAATCGAGTGGCACAAAGACGATGAATAACTCGATTATCATCATCTTTAGATGGAGGGTTGAATAGAATTAGACAACTTTACCAAGAATGGTGGAGTTATGTAAGAATATTCAGAAATCTTTATAAGGACATTGCATTGGTTCTTTGCTTGATTCTTGTCGATTCGGGTTCTTTAGCATAAAAAATATCCTATTGTTTTTATATTATACCTATGAAAATAATTACTGAGCTGTGTAGATATGGATCCACGTCAAGCGACGCCCCTAGGTACATGCCTAGCTAGTTGATAGTGTGGCCAGCTGCAGTGCTGATAGTATGGAGTATTTATGGAGTATTTCTGTTCTCTAGGATAGGTCACTCGGCGTGTTTCTTGGCTCTTGACAGTAAACGGAGCCCTTTGTAATATGGGCTTTTGCTTAAAGCAACTTATTTCAACCTAGGCAATAGCACAATATAATGTGCTAGCAGTCAATTGGAAAAGAACCATTATTGAAGTCCACTGCAGGACTAAATTGTTATTTAAAGTTCAAGAGCTCGTGTTCATACTGTATACCTACTGTGTTGGTATATATGTATAAGATCTCATTTAAAGATGACCATGGAAGTTAGCTGAATTGTACCCGTACCAGTCGTAGTGCACGCTTGGTTTTTAGGGTTCCACAGACACATGGCTAAAAACACTTAAAATACGTCATTTCCGTGTGTCTGCCCGTATGTCAGAGACGCTTCACTATTCTTAAAGTCGTCCTAAAGCGTTTCTTACTCACTCACTCACTCACTTAACGCATAATTCTGAAAAATTCAATGTGGTACAACTTAATAAACGCTTTCAACGACAGCGAAAACTGTTTAAATAAGATAAGGATGTTATGTAGTTTTTAAACAGTACTATTATCTTTTATAATTTAACATTCTTTCCCGCTCCGGAACCCTTCTCCGTGCATTTTGACGTGCACTTTTTTATGTATATTGATGTGATTTGGTTTCGAAAGTGCCACAAAAAACATTCATGTTCCTTTTTTATCGAATGAGATTAAAATTTCCATTTCACTTTTTTCCTTATAAATTGTGGTGTATTGTGATTTGACTTTTGAATGGTATCAAAAACTAAATCGACCTGATATCATTTTTGAGCTTTAATTCTTATAAACTCAATAGTTGGCTTGGCATGCTATGGGCACACACCTCATGAACATTTCTGTTTCAACCTCCTAAATATATCTTTCAATTTATTTAAGCTAAAGCTGTATTTATATTTTGAATTTTGTCTGCCCGGCCGTGACTTTGTGAGTATATCAGGCAACAATTACAAAATGATTTTAAACTAGCTGTTCCCCGCGGTTTCACCCGCGGTAATTTTGGAGTTCCCGCGGGAATTCCGGAATAAAAAGTACTCTATGTCTTCTCTGTACCCCTGACAACGTGCAAGCTAAATTTCATCCAAGTCCGTTCAGCCGTTTTTGCGTGATTGTGTAACAAACATCCAAACATCCACACTTTCACATTTATAATATTAGTAGGACTAGCTGTGCCCCGCGGTTTTACCCGCGGTAATTTCGGATTTCCCGCGGAAATTCCGCAATAAAAAGTACTCTATATCCTTCTCTGTACCCCTGACAACGTGCATGCCAAATTTCATCCAAATCCGTTCAGCCGTTTTTTGCGTGATTGAGTAACAAACATCCAAACATGCACACTTTCACATTTATAATATTAGTAGGATAAAACTAGGCGTGTCTAGATACACTCAATATTTCGACATAGATAACATTTAGGATATAAAAAATAGTTCCCGAAGAAGTCCCGAAAAACCTTTTTTTTCTTCTAGCCAGTGTCAAATAAATGAACACAAGGAATCGTGCGCATCCAGCCGTGTGCTCGCGTCGCGTTGCGGCGGCGCGGCGCGGGCGCACCGTGGGCGAGCGCACGCGCAGCGCTCACCGAATCTCATTGAGCGCAATTGTGTCAAGGTCTCGTGTGAATGAACCCTGACGCGAGGGCTGGGGATGTGTGCGTGCGGCTCGCCCGAGTGCACGTCCATGGCGTGCGCGAGTGTGTTCTTACGTCGTTGTGTAGATACACGGCAGTTTGATGGGTGTGGACGTAGGTACAGACTAACTCTAATAGGTATTATAGTATTAAAATCATTTGCAATTCTAATTGTTTGTTGTTTGTTTACCAACTTTGTTATCTGTGCGCTACGATTTATATATATCCAAGTAACTTGATCCTAACTACGGGTAATAGGTATTTAATATTGAAAATACAAATGTGAGTTGGTTTGATACGTTTCACGCCGATCATTATGAAATTTTACATACAGTTTACAGTTTAAAAATAAAAAAAAATGGCATAGCAATTTATTCAATACTAGCTGTCCCGCGCGGTTTCACCTGCGGTAATTTTAGAGTTTCCGCGGGAATTCCGGATAACAATATAGCTTATGTTACTCGGGGATAATGTATCTTTCTAATGGTGAAAGAATTTTTTTAATCGGTCTAGTATTTTTTGGGTTAACTCGTAACAAACAAACAAGAAATCAAATCTTTCCTCTTTTTATAATATTAGTATAGACTAGCTTTTATTCGCGCAAATTTTGAGATTACCTAAAGAACTTTACGTTCCTACTAAATCATTACCTAAAGTAGGGTATTTCTAAAACTGAAATAACTATATACTTACAAAATTTCAGGAGGGTTCTTTCAGTCGTACTGTGTAGAAAAATCAAAAACAAAATACATATCTTCGTGTGTTAAATGGCATCCAAACAATCGTATGTAGAATGTAGTTATTTTATTAATCAGTATGTCTATAGGTAAAAACAGGTTGTTGTTACCTGCTCTACATGTCAACTACAGTAAAAGTATTCCGAACGCGTAGGCACTATGGACGCATCCTGACACTAGTATTTATTCTGTGCCCTGGTCGAAACCCAATACAAACCTTTTTCGCTTAATTTACTTTCAGTACCTATATTTTTCATCGCGATACTGTTACGAAATACTCAAAACCCTTAAGAGATATTTTTTTTGTAAAAAAAAAGTTTAACCAGTTTATTATAATTTATTTTTTATGTACATGTAATAATACCAAACTACTATACAATGGGTAGAACATTACCTCACCTTCTACTACTTCGATGTTAAAAACCAGTGTCACCGGTTAATTTTCGCGCACAAAACTATTCGTCACTCACAAAAACGTTCAGTGATGTAACGACATCTTTTTTGGTTACGTATTTATTTATAGATATTGATTTCTAAATTAACAGTTTTGGAATATTGAGAAAAAAATAGACGCTTGGGATGTCACTGAAGAAAGTTTTGGGGAAATAATTTCGGAAAAATAAATACTTTTCTTTTTCTTCCTGTGAACATAAGCATAATCTGTTTATTTGGAATAGAAACGTATAGAAAACAAACATACAAACATTCATTTTTATTTAGTGGTAAAGTTACATGCCACAATGCAATTACTTCACCAAATTGACAACAATGTAACAAGTGGAAGATACACTGCAACTTATAATGCCTTTAGGTGGTTTCAAGTAAAATCAATATATTTTTACCAACGTCGTTGTACGATTTGAAATTGCAATTCAATGTGCAATAGATTTACAAATCCTTTTCAGAGCTTTCGCCGTACAGCAAAGGAACCGGTTTGATATGACATATTATATCTTCATGAGCACATCACCATAAAACACAGTAAAATCTATATTTAAATAGTGTTGCATTTTCAATTTCCGTCTAAAACTCAAATAATGTTGTTCTCTTGCATGGAATTTTAAAAAATTGGTATCAGCACAAACTTTTCGAGAATTTTGGGTTTAGAGCGACAGAATCACCTCCATTATTGCCGTCTATCTTTCACGTGTTGACATAGTATGGATATCGGCGAACAAAGTACCTTACCCACTTACTTGTCTCTTGCCAAGTACTATTTGTGGGCGAGTGTCCCCCTCCCACTGCCCCCGCACCCGCCATATTTATTAGTACACTTGCACTTTAATTAAAATAATAATAATAATAATAACAGCTCTCAACACACAGATCTACTTGATCCTACACAAAGCTATTTTCTTCAGTTGTGGAAATCAAGCAAACATGGTATATTATTACCGTGATTATTACATACTAACTGTGCCCCGCGGTTTCACCCGTGGTAATTTCGGAGTTCCCGCGGGAATTCCGGGATAAAAAGTACCGCATGTCCCTCTGTACCCCTGACAACGTGCATGCCAAATTTCATCTAAATGCGTTCAGCCGTTTTTGCGTGATTGCGTAACAAACTTCCACACTTCCACATTTATAATATTAGTAGGATATATTAGAGTAACTATCTATATATTAAAGCATAAGTAGGTAAATAGATATATAGACACGCCCAGACTGGAAAGGGGAACGCTGTGTTCATCACACAAAGTCCACCCCATCGGGAATCGAACCCGGAACCTCTTGATTAGCGGGTAGGCGTAGTAACCTACTGCGTCGATTTGGTCTTTATAGTGAAAACTTACTCTTATTCAAAATTAGATGGTTATCAAAATTTGTAGAGAACTCATTTTTTTCTGACAGACATGTATGACTTATCCTGTATAAACGAATCCAACAATTTATTTGTCTAAGCTAACCACACAACCTCCAGGTCTTTAAGAGTATATAGGTACATATATAGTAGAAACTATTATGAACCTATAATAATATAGTAACAAAGCTATTATTAGTACCTTCAATTGAAGTGATGACCCTTTTAGAAGGACAAATTGTCTTAATTGACTCGTCTACAGATGTACAGAATGATCCCAAAAGTTCTCAACTTTCAATACGTAATTATAAGTATATTTTTGTTTCATCATTAATTAGGTGCCAAGGTACTGTTTTTGCATATTTAGTTTTAAGTTTTTTTTTTTGGGTATTTATTTAGGAAAACTAAAGATAACAATCAAATTCCTTCATAAAATTCTTAAGTCCTTTAAATTCCATAAAAAACACCTGCAAAAAATTCAAAATATAATATAAAAGTCGTTTTGAGCAAAAAAAAAAAGACTCGAAAAGATACATACGCATACCTATATTATACATATTAACCGCCGCACTCAGAGTCGATTTTAATGATTACTTAGTTAAGCATAGATTTTTAAAACAAAACTGCCGCAATCAGACAAGTTTAATAAATTTATTTTAATTTGCATTTAACTAATTGCCAATTAACGTTAATTTACTGAACGTCTCTGATTGCGGCAGTTTCGTTTCAAAAATCTATACTTAACTAAGTAATCATTAAAGTCGACTCTGAGTGCAGCGGTAAGTTGTGATATTATTTGGTTTGTTTGAATACATTGTACCTATATTATGATGAGTGTGATTGCTGTTCGGGACTTATTTGCTAGAAAAGTGATTTATACATAGATATTAAATAGAAATATATTTGTAATTACTTTTATGGTCGCCACTGAAAATCAGTGTCGTGGGAATAGTTCCACGGCACAAGCTGAGTGGTGGCCATTTTGGTACCTTGTCTATTTTTACCAACTAAACCTCTATTCTATTCCATTCTATATGACTTAATGATAATTAATAGTACAATACACCAACCAATAAATGTTCTGCTATCAAGTGACAGTAATGTTGTTCAGCTCATTGGTTAAGTTGAAATTCAAGACGAACATTATATTCACTGTGTCTAACACCAAAAAATATGGTCTCCAGTATCTAAATAAAAACAGGAAAAGCACATTTATTTTGAACAACACCATGTATACGTTTGCGTAAATTGGCTAATTGTAAGAGATTATATCGAGCGCGGAGCGGCACCAATTCAACGTAGGTACTATACTACACTGCGCACCAGACGCTCCTTGCGGTCGCTGTTTGGAAAAACAATAATTATATGAGGTCATCGTATCGCTGCCCTCTCCCCTACCCCCTGGATATTGTTAGGTAACGTCCCTACTAACCATGTATCTACTTTTGTCGATAAAAGTTAAGAAAAATAACTTTTTGCCATTTGCAATACAACACAGGTATGCTAAATTATTTTCAAAATAGCTATTGTATAAATAAAGACTAATTATTAGTACCTCTTTTACTTATGTTTATTTATTTGACTAGATTCTTATAAAAAATCTGATTTGCCCCCCCGGCCCAGAAACAATCTGACAAAAAATTATTAGAGGACATGGATAAATCAGTGTGTTGAACAAATTGTACGAATCATTTGGCGTCTACTATAACGGTAGCATTACGAGTACAAAAGAGGCGCATACGCAAGATTAGTCAAAACGTCGTCTATATTTGGAACGAACTCAGTTTTTACACCACTTTCTATTGTACAACTGCGGCTCAGTCTTCTTTTGTTAATTCGAGATGTTACAAAACATCGTCACGCACGCCATCTTTCTTCAGTCGTAAAGAGAAGTAATTTTATGTAGGTACCTATGTACAATGTACATGTCAAACGCAAGATTCTGACATCGCCTTTGTGGAGCGTAGCAACTAGCGCCTTAAGTTACGTAATAAACCGATGTTCAAAATTATTTCACTTATAGGAAGCTACGGTAGTCCTGACTCCTGAGTGACATAAAGTACTTTTATTCTGAAATTCCCTCGGGGACTCTGAAATTACCGCTGGTGAAACCGCAGGGGGACGGCTAGTCTAAAGTAAAGATGTACACGCAACTATGTTTACACAACATCAACTACATTCGGCCGCACTCAGAGTCGACTTTAATGATTACTTAGTTAAGTATAGATTTTTAAAACAAAACTGCCGCAATCAGACAAGTTTAATGAATTAATGTTAATTGGCATTTAACTCATTAAGTTACATCTCATTAAATGCCAACTAACGTTAATTTACTGAACGTCTCTGATTGCGGCAATTTTGTATTTAAAATCTATACTTAACTAAGTAAACATTAAAGTCGACTCTGAGTGCGGCCGTAAGAGTAATTAATAATTTTATATAATTAGATAACTAACCGGTCCCTGCAGTTTCACCCGCGTTAGTTTCGGTGTTTTCGCTAGAATTCTGGGGTAAAAAGTACACTGTCTGTTTGTCTTTTTGTTCCGACTAATCTCTGAAATGGCTAGACCAGTTTTAACGGGACTTAGCTGATGTTATATGGAGTAACTTAGACTACTTTTATTTTAGAAATAATAGTTCCTGCGGGAATTCCGAGACTCCGCGGGTGAAACCGCGGGGTCAGCTAGTAACAATTATGATTGTTTGTCAGCATGATAGTTTGAACTTGGTCTAACCGTCTCGTTTTAAATTTGACTGTCGAGATTACTTACAATAAAAAATTGTCTGTTTGAAAGAAAGAAAGAAAACTACATTCATTCCAGCACAACACACAAAAAAAAACAAACAAAGATTAATCTATCTGCCTAATCTAAGCCCAAAGGCTTCTTGTATGCTCTGCTGAAAGGGACCGACTCATCTAAGTGCGGAAAAAGTGCGGGTACGCCCAGCGCTGGTTTTCAGTTTGCAGCCTTGAGTCACACACGGACCTTGACAACAGAAAAAGAAAAATGAAAACCAAAACTATAACGTATAAATGGATTGTTTCACACATCCATGTAAGAACAATAAAACGTTTGGTCCAAGAGGTAAAAAAGATAGCTTGGAATTTAAATATGGTGTTGCAGAGAAGGCGAAGTTGTCAGTGTCTAAAATTAATATGACAGGGCGAAGGAACTACACTCGTACGCTTGCTTGCGGACCGTGACAAGCGATTATTGGAACTCGTGTTATAAATACAGCTACGTGAATGTAACTGACGATCAGATGCGACTGGCGTCCTGTGGCCGCAGCACGGAGCCGGAAACGGTTTTCGATTTATGCCGAATTTATTCGAGAGAGCAGCGATTTTTAAAGTTAATTTTGTTTTGAGGCTAAAGTAACATGTACCAGGAAAGGAAAGCGTACATTATCATCATCATCAAATCAGCCGAAAGACGTCCACTACTGGACATAGGTCTCCCCCGAGGATTGTTACAACGCCCGCTCCTGCGCTTCCCGCATCCAATGGCGTCCCGCAATCATCACCAAGTCGTCGCTCTACCCACGCTTCGTGCCACTCGAGAACTTTCCTGGGCCCTTAGACTCTCGACTTGCGCGATCTCGACACGCACGTAAAACGCGTCATCTGGACAGGCTCTTATTCACTATGACCATAACACGCCGCGCTAAGATAAGACGCCGCCAAAACTGTTTTTTCCTCGTAATCAAAGAAGTTTTACTGCAAAAAAATACATTTACAACGTTTCTTATAGCATAAAAAATAATAATTTCTAATATTTTGGCATCTAGAACGTTTGAAAATGCGTTTTTGGGAAGCGCGTTATGGGCAAGGAATGTCGTTGGTCATAGTGAATAAGGACCCTGCTCTACCGGTCATCAGTTTTTCCAGTGGTGTGTCCCACCCGCTGCTACTTGAGGTTTGTTATTCTTCGGACTATTCCAGTTACCTTGGCTCGCCAGCGGACGATGCCAAAAAAAAAAAATTTGAGTGTAAAGTTGATCATTAAAAATCACGTCTAAAAAGTGTGTCATCAGATATGTGTACTTACATAAAAGTATCTATGATTTTTTTTTCTCTGTCACACAATTAATTCGTGCTGGGACTGCTGTTAAGTGAATATGACGTAGGAAGCGCTGCCACAAATGACAGTGGTCAAAAATAGCTCTTGAAGAAGAGTCGACGTTGTGTCTACCAGTGCTTTACTACTGCCATAGTTATATCTGGCAAATCTTATCTCTTTAAATTTAAAGACTATTATTGTTCGACGCCAGGAACATAGAGCGGTGTGAACTGAGTTTGTGATTCGATCCATATTGTTATTTGCAATTTGTACATCTGTCTGATTCGTCATGACGACGAACGCTTTATAAATAAAGAAATATTGTGATCAATTTGAATTCTGTGTTTTATTTAGGTACATATATTTCGTTGTCACCTTAATTAGAAGTTTGGATTCATTTGTTTTCATTAGCTTGCTCTTTCAAATTAATCTTGTACAGCAAGTCTTGAAACAAAATTGCCGTTGTAATTACTGGGAAAACATTATATTTCATAAAAAATGGACTTTTGCAGCGTTGTTGGCCTAGTGGTTAGTTAAGTGACTGCTACGCCAGGTTTCATGGGTTCGATCTCCAAATCACTTATGTGATAGACATTAATTTTTTTTCTACCCTGAATCTAGCCTTACCTAATGCGTTATAAGTATGTAATAATATAAAAAAGCATTATATGTAAGGACTATCAAGTTGTCTTGTAGTAGTACAGCTCTGCTTTGTTTGAGTTTGGGATCTATTTAACAATTATTTGTTATTTTATGATTGTCATTTTATTTAACGAGAGAATAATATCGGTATTATTAGTCAGCTGATTTCTCCGAGAATCTGTTTTTATTTTTCCCACTTTAATGTAAATTGCTCGAGTTATTGCTTTCTCTACAATTTCTACATTATTCAAAGTACGAGTAGGTACTATGATTGGCATCTAAATTAGAGTAACTTCTTCTTAGTTTTTGGACTTTATGACCAAAACAATAAGATTCATTGTTTTCCAAAAGATTTTAAAGAGTTTTGAAGCTGATTGAAATTATAGATACTTACATAGTGCAAAGACTTGACTTTCTTCCGTATCGTTCAAAATTATCAGAATTCAGTTACTTTCAACAATGTCCAAAAGATCATACAGAAAAAAAAAACTGTACATACTTTATAATGCGTATTAGTGAGGAAATAAAATTTTCTAATGATTTCATCATAAATTGCAAATTGGACATTTTAAACTTTCTGGACCATTTGCGAATTGGATGTAATGCGCCTAAACGATATATCTGCAGAGATTTTTTATAATTTTTATAAGTCCTACGAAGTTTAATATAATAATAAATAGCTTGACTTTTAGCTTGTTATTAATTTGCTATCAGGAAAAAAGAGACAAACACAATTAATTGAATGTCAAATCGGAAAGACGACAATAAATCTTTACGAGAATAGGTGGGATAAGAAAAAACTGCATTCATTTATTTACTTTATTCTATTTAAGTATTAACATTATAAAGTAATTATAGTGTTAATATTTTCATAGATGAAACAAATAAATATACATTAAAATGTAATAAAATTTAATTAGGAAGATACAGAAAATAAGCACTAACATCTTTATTGGAATTTTTGTCAGTCAGTTTTTCTCAACAAAAAAATTACTGGATGAATTAATTGGATGGCATGTCGAAATTTATTAATCAACTTAATTTATACTGTACTATCACTTTATAAAAAGAAAATATTTGACTTTTTGTATGTTTGTTTGTTTGTTTTTAATGAGTAAACTCAGAAACGACTTAACCGATAAAAACATCACTCAGGTATATTTAGCGACAGTGTTTCTAGGGTACTTTATCCAGGAATTCCATCCGGGGATTGTAAGGGATCGGCTAGTAAACAATAATATTTCCAACTCAATTCCCACAACAGCAAAGAGTATTCTGCATGAGTAAAACCGCGGGCACGAGCTCTCGTAGCAAAATTAGCAGTTTTCGAAACATTATACTCTTCTAACAGCTTTAATAATGTTTTTCTGCAGTTTTAATGGGATGTAATTAAAGTGATTATTACTTAGCAACGCTATCTAAAAATAACCTGACGATGAGCGGTCGACATGTGTCGCAGAGGCAATTATTACGTCTACTAGCTGCTCTCCGCGGTTTCACCCGCATTATTTTCCTACCCTATATTTTTTTCTATAGGATAAGTACCCTTGACAACGTGTAGGTAGTATGCAAAATTAAATGTAGTTTCTTCCCCGCTAATTTCGGAGTTCCCGTGGGAATTCCGGAATAAAAAGTACCAACTATATCCTTCTCTGTACCCCTGACAACGTGTATGCAAAATTTCGTGGTGATCGGTTGAGCCGTTTAACCGTGAAAGCGTAACAAACAAACAAACTCACTTCCGCATTTATAATGTTAGTAAAGATAACATTAACTAGCCGCTGCCTGCGGCTCCACTCGCGAATTATTTGATAGTGTAGGCTTCCATATCGCGCCCGAAGTACTTTTGTTTTTATACTAGCTGTTCCTCGCGGTTTCACCCGCGTTATTTTCGGAATTCCCGCAGAATTCAGGGATAAAATTCAGGGATACTCCTGAAAAGGTGCATGCAAAATTTCATGATGATCGATTGAGCCGTTTAGGCGTAAAAGCGTAACAAACAAACTCTTTTGCATATTTAATATTAGTTGATAAGGATAGTTTTAAAAATGAAAGTTCAATAGGTTCAACTTTCATTTTTGTTTTGTGCTTGTTGTGCTCCACCGTGAGTAATGAGGTAATAAGCATAGCTAGTAGTATTATGTAAATGAATTTATTTTCGTACTATAGCTATGCCCCGCAGCTTCTCCCGCTTGAGTTCCGGAATTGCCGCAGGAACTATTTATTTCATCCTTATAACATCAGCTATCTGCCAGTGAAAGTGCCGTTAAAATCGGTCCAGCCGTTTCAGAGAGTAGCCCGAACAAACAGACAGACAAAATTGTAAGTATCGTATATACTTTCATATGCATTTAGTAAAAAGCTGTTAATTTGGAATTACAAATTGACACTTCGATTTTATTTATATGTATAGATATCATTGTTGGAGAACCTAATAAATAAAATAAAATCTCTTCGTGAATAGTTTGTAATAAAACAAAGTTTTAAGTTAAAGAAAAACAATTCAGTAGTCTCTGCTAGAATCTAGTACCTTTCAAGTTTTAGTGCGTGTTGCTTTCCGTATTGTAGTGTGATGTTTGTTTGAAATACACTGGTATATACTACAGAAGCGTCTCACAATAGACCCTAGCAACAGAACACAGTGCGACTCTGTGCTCTAAGTGGAAACATTCGCCTCGCCAATACAGCAGCGAGCCTTAATTGTGTTGTTTACCGCTGCCAACGGGCACGGCTGAATTTATAACAGCAACCAGCAAAACACCTCTCCAAAACCACACCAATTATGATGTACATCGCCGACTCTGCTTGCAGATGTTATTCGTGTTCACTGCAAACCTTCTATGGACTTCAAATACAGCGACAGTCTCGTCGTACGTTTAATTCGTAGGCTTATCATAGTGACGGTCCGGGACCGACTGTTATGGTTAAATTTATACTGTGTTTACTCAGTTATTTCCAGTATCGAATCTTTCAGAAAGGGTTTTGAATCGGTTTGTTGTTACGAAAGACGGTTTTCGATCGCAGTTCTTAGACTCTGCTATTGTTTCAGTCGCTTCCGTTCTCGATTGTTTGCAATAATAATTATTTTGAGTTGTACACTTTATAATCTGGAATTAATTTTATTTACATTTAACGCTCTGTATTTAAAATAAATTACGTAAAACAAAGTTGCTTGCCGAGTCTGTGTGTGTGTTCGTTTAGTTTTTCTAAGCTACACAACGAATTTTGATGTGATTTTCCTTATCATTTGCTTATCAGATGCAGAATTTCTTCCGGAATGTTAGGTATATATATTCTAAAAGTCCCAAAGGAATCCCTAACATCGAGTGAATGATAACACACGGTACCTACAGATAGTTATACTATATATAATAATTTCATAGTGTTTCTTTGTTTGTGGTATGGTTTGGTCTTTGAAATCAAAGACAAAGTAGTCATTAGTCATTATACCTACTGGTAATGACTAAATAAAGCTACAACTATCTATTTAACGGCGAAATTCTGTATCAGTATATTTTTCTGTTCCGTTAAATTAAATAATCACAAAAAATATAATTATTAAAACCATGAACCAATTTTGCGCCTAAATTTAACAAATTTTTTTTTTTTTAATGTTAACCTTAAATTTTTGTTTTAGAGTTAAATATTTTTTTACTGTCATTGGTAATCCGAATAAAGAAAAGAAAATAAATATAACAAGCAACTTCCTAGAAAACCTATTCATCCAACCTAGAACCTAGAAACCTAGAATTTCACTCACCCAGCCTACCCCTTGTGGGAGTAAGCCGCGGCCCGTGAGTTATTCTCATTTGTAATATACCTACCTATTGTTTATGAGTACGCCCTAATTGGTTTACATTTGTGCAAAAACAAACGATCCATATTTATTAAATGAACCTTGAAGTTGCGTGTTCGGCACAATGGCGAATTGATCTCGGCTCGGAACTACTCGCCATACTCACCGGCCACTTGTTAACGTTGTTTGTGACGGCAATTTAGCAAAATCGCGCTTATTCTCAAGGACACCATTTTTCGGGCACAATTTTACTAAAGCCCGCTCGACATCGAGAAAGTGAACGTGGAGCCGATGCTCTCCGCCGATTCTCATAGTTTTCTCGCGTTCTCGCTAGATTCTCGCGAGAGTGTGAAGCGGGTTTAACGTATTGTACTATGATAATATTAACGACGAATGAAGACCGTTTTCTAGTAAAAAAATATATACGTGGCTCGCTGTTCCCCGCGGTTTTACCTTGGTTTTACACACATTATTTTGGAGTTGCCGCAGGATGTAGAGTAGTCTATTTTCTTCGCTGTAGCCCTGATTGGAGTTATTATTAACTCTTCGATTTGTTATAAGATGTGGTTTGGTTTTTGTAAATTCAGGTTATTATTACGGTCAAATTATATGATGCAGAACCGTTTTAGAACAAGATTTATGTATTTATGTTATGCGTACGTATAATATTTACCGTGAATGGTTGAACTGTATACAATATATACATTGTACATATGAGTTTGTAAAAATGAATCCCTATTTCCCTTGGTCACGGCATCAAGCATGAACGGCTGGATCAATTTCACTTTTTTTTGTGTTTGTTATCTATTGTAAGGAGAAGAAAAATATGAAAGAAATTAGGAGTTCCTGCTGGAATTCATTCCGGAACTCACACGGGTTAATTTCCGAAACGGTTGGACCGATTCTGACGGGACTTTAACTGCTAATTAGCTGATGTTATAGGAAGTAAATTAGGCTACTTTGGAGTTGCGGAAGTTCCAAAACTCACGCGGGTGAAACCGCCGCCCGGGCACAGCTAGTTAAATATAAAACAAAATACGTTCATAACAATAGCGTAGTAGTTATACCTTCTTTGTTTTTAAATTTCTGTATAGAAATGAATAGGTTTTTAACCACTCCATAGTGGTAAAAAATAATTAATTTCTTAAGTTAGTGGTTTAGTTATATCCTCTGGATTAATTTGCTTGTTTTAATTGTGCTTTAATATACTTCTTTATAGTGTTTTTGTATCATACGCCACTTTAAGAATACAATTTTACGTAACTAATCTAAGCCTAGCCAATGCAAGAATTCCATTATGAGAGTGGGATGTAAAGTAATAACAATAATAATGTTACACTTGAATTTTTTTATGACCAAACCATAATAATATACTTATATTAACATTTCTGTGTATCTTTATTGAAACTCAAAATTATTGTTTCTTGTTTTCGAATAGTGGATTACATAGCGCAGTTGCATTGTTTTTTTCTTATTTACAAGCAATTTTACGTAGAAAACGAATATGTCGTTGCTGTTAGCAATAAGGCCGCCTATTTGCCATGAAATTAATTTATATTATATTTAAATATTGTAAAAATCATTTGTTGCAATAAAGTATATTGTATTGTATGTCACTGGTAATTTGTTTAATTCGTTATTTTACGAATGGCCGAGATTTTGTATAAAATCGAGGATATAAAATATTTTGTGGTCTCACTTGAAACCTACTGAGGCCGAATCTTCTAATACAAAATGCGTGAAGGTTGACTGGTAGATAATGGCACTGTGGAATAAAGTCCGCCTTTTGTACCATGTAGTGCAATAAGCTTAAATAAATAAATAAATAAAAATGCCGAAAATTACCAAACTTTGCATTTTGTCTGGCTAAAGACGCCGTTTATATACAGCCCAATTGTACGATTTGCCCAGCACATGTATACCACAACAAGTGGCCACATGTGACATGTGTTGGATATCACGTTGCTCAATTCCCACATGTAGCGCTCCTTTGACGCAGAGTTGTTGCGAATATCCTATTACAAACATGATTAAACTCATGCGCATCGTTAATGAAGACTGTAAACACGGGCTTACGGTTTACACAGGTATTTATAATATTATGTTCGGATTTAAATTTAACAGCGTCTCAAATCTATATACTATATATCTATATACTTATAATAAAACTGTAGAGAGGTCAATTCTGTACATTGAATATATATTCAAAATTAATATTGGAGGATGAATGGTGATCGATACTGATGCCAAAAATGCAATCAGTAAATTTTTTGTCTGTCTGTCTGTCTGTCTGTCTGTATGTGTACGCATGGGTTAAAAACTACTAAAGGGATTTTAATAAAACTTGGTACGATTATAGTCCATACTCCTGGGCAGGTTATAGGCTATATAACATAACGCTAAGACACATAGGAGCTGAGAAGTGACGATAAATTTCAAGCAAGTCGGGTGAAAATGCGCTTTCGAGCTCTTATCCTCCTATACGTTTACTCAATCACGCAAAAACGGCTGAACGGATTTGGATGAAATTTGGGATGCACGTTGTAAGGGGTACAGAGAAGGACATAGAGTACTTTTTATCCCGGAATTCCCGAGGGAACTCCGTAATTACCGCTGGTGAAGCCGCAGGGCACAGCTAGTAAGTAAATAAAATCAAAAATAAACAGAGCTCGTACCTAAAATGGGTAATTTATAGGATACTAGCTGTTCCTAGCGGTTTTACCCGCGTTAATTTCAAAGATCCCGCAAGAGTTCCGGTGATAGAAAGTACCCTATGTCCTTCTCTGTACGTCTGACAACGTGTATGAAAAATTTCATGATGATCGGTTAAGCAGTTATGGCGTGAATGCTTCATAAACAAACGAACTCAAGTTAGCAGGTAAAATTGCAATAGAGTCGTAATTACAATTTTTTGTATCTATATTTTGTTAATTATTATCCCGATGATACACAATTACTTCATGCCGTAAACAGGCACAAATCCGAAAAGAGTTCCAATTAACTATCAAGTTTTCAACTTCTTGTCTTTCAGAATGTATGACGTTTATAATAGAATTGAAGAGTTTCAAAGTAGATATGGGAATACCTTTTTAGATTCATAGACTACTAGCTGTGCCCCGCGGTTTCATCCGCGGTAATTTCGGAGTTCCCGCGGGAATTCCGGGATAAAAAGTACCCTATGTCCTTCTCTGTACCCCTGAAAACGTGTATGCCAAATTTCGTCCTAATTCTATCAGCCGTTTTTGCGTGATTGAGTAACAAACATCCAAACATCTAAACATCCAAACATCCAAACATCCACACTTTCACATTTATAATATTAGTAGGATTAGTAGGATTTATATATTTTTTGACTACTCCATCTATTCCGAAATTAAAGAGGCTACTGCTTGCGAGGAGTAATGCGACCAGAGAGCACAGTGTTGTACTCGCATTGAATTTGTTTTGTCTGTACTTTGTTGATTTGGTTTTTGCGGTGCATGTTGTGTTCTTCTGTAATTAATTTTCTTTTTTTTTTTTATTTATTGTTTTGTTATCAGGCAACATGGGCCCATAGATAAATACCTTACAAACTAACATACATATATACAAATAAAAAAAAAAAAAAAAAAAAAAAACATTCTATTTTTGACACTGTGTCGCTCTGGTGGTGGCTGTCGGTATCCTTCCTCGGAATCGCCTGTAGACCACACCTTTCGGCCAAAAGTCTTCCTTCATAAAGGTGTCCAATTTGCTTGTCGGGACTCGCACCACAAAAGCCTTGAAACTAGCATTATGACGCGACTCCAGCAGTTCGGTCCTCAGAAGAAAGTTGGTCTTCGTCTTGATATACTCTGTAACATCTTGCGCTGTGGTGGCGTGGGACAGACGTGACAGGTACATCGGCGTAGTCGGCGTTGCGGCTCGCAGCAGGAAGTTGGGCCCCGTCGGTGCGGTACCGCAACGGTTTTTACTCGTCCTCTGACTGCGCGCTTTCTTGTTTTGGACTAAGACGAAACCTTCCTCGTCTCGGTTTACGACAGCAGCACGCTCCGGGTCTCTTCTTTTGGCACCTGTCTTAGATGCCAATACGGTGATGAGGCATAATGAGGCAATAAACATATTATTATGTACATGAATTTCTTTTATAACCTAATAAATAAACAAATAAATAAATAGGTGCTCTGTTGATTCTTTACAAAGTTATAGTGTGTTAGTTGTACATGTATGTATACCTAGTATTTACCGCGACTGCAAGCCTAGGGGGATGTATTGCGTGCACCGAGGTGTTGCAAAAGCGATTTCGCTCCGTTTACTGCACTCACACTCTTATAGTGGGCCACTCATCGGTTTTTAATGCGAACTTAAACGCCGCGGTGCCGCGTTCACGACAATCTAAACGATTTTTATGGGCACATCAACGTGTGGCGGATACTTTACCGGCGTCGCGTTATAGGCATCTCAGTGTTAAACAGGCGTATACCAGAATGCATAACATGTAGAGTTGTTAAACATAATATTTCTAAACGATAATGTGTTGTGGTTTAGAGAAGAATACCATATTATGTTTGTTTGAAACTCTTTGCACCTTTTCTTTGGCAAAAGGTGAACTTTATGCTTAACGGTATTTTCGAGTCACCTCTCCCAAAGCTAGAAGACTAAGAAGAGTATACTTACGGTGGCACAAAAATAAATTATAATGATAATTATAGAACGGTAATAAAATAAAATATCAATATTGTATCCATCAGATTTTGTATCCGTTTAATATTTTTCGTTCCTCACTAGCATAATTTACGAATGTAATTTTTTTTTAACCTTGTATTTGTAGCTTTACTTTTTTAGGCAATATAATTAAACATGAATAATTAGTTTAAATACCATGAACTATCATAATTCGATACTAACTCAATAATATTAAATACATTTTTGTTATAAAGCCAAGAAATAGCCAACTCATCTCGGTGGAGATCCCCAAGGAATCTCAAAATTCATTTGAGAAACGGCTATTTCCGTGATTATTCAAGTGTAGAGTAGATATTAAAAAAAATCTACTTTGATTGGAGGCGCATGCGCAGCCTGCGGTGAGTCAGTCTTAGCGTCACGTCAGAACAACGGCCGACGTGCAGTACGTGTCGCCGGGCTGATAGCAACAGCTCGTCCGACGGATGTATTGTACCTACCTACCAGTAATTATTTTCATAACATTGATGATTTCGTAAATTCATAAAGTGCGTCAGTCATATTCTCTTGCTCCCTCACCAAATAATATCTGACCAGGGCCGGCAGTCTCGACAATGTTACGATAACGTTGTCGAGACTGCCGGCCCTGCCCCCTTAGTCAAGACGACAACCTATAATCGTGAACGCTATAGAAACACTGAAGAACGTATCGTCATGTCAAGTGGTCACGAAAAAATTTGACTTTTATTTGGAAGCTTTTACGTGACCACGTGAGATGACAGTACGTTCTCTATTCATAGATTGTCAACTTGGCTAAGGAGGCAGATAACATAATCTACGTTACAAATATAAACAATGTGCTTGTGTCCATCATTCATTCAGAAAAAAATGTTATATGTTATACTGTTTTTTTACGGAGTTACAATTTTTATTGTAATAAATATGTATTTTACTACAATTTCACAATCATTACATTACAAATAATACATAGGTATATGTATAGTACAAAACCGTGACTATCTCTGTACACGTGTCACACAATGTTAGGTACCAAACAAGTAAATACAAGGTATGATGCAAATTTAGCAAAATCGCTGAAATAATTTAAAGCCAACGCCATCTTCCAGAACGCTTTTCCCGTTGACGTCCTGATAAAAGGCTTGATCATATTTTGCTAGACGAAATCTTAAGTTCCCAATAACAGTTATGATTACCTAGTAGATTTTTGTATAAGTTTGACTGCTGTTAAATAAATACCGAAAGTTGTAGTAAAAGGTAGAAACAAAAGGCCATCAAGTGTACCACTTGCCCGTTTGCCCCCTATGACATTAAAAAAAAAGACAGTAATTGCGACGATTTGGATAGTAGGAAACAAATTTTATCGTTTAACGACCAATTAGTTATTTTAAAATCAATAGAGAAATAATCGACAAATCTGTCGTGACGACTGTGGAAGAAACAAAAGCAACGCACACGACTGACTGTGGCAAGTCTATTCCTACATCTCTGGCAGGCAGACGTGAGCGAATTTCAAGTCAAAAACATTTATTTAGATGTTCTGTCAGGATTTCGATTAACGCAGAGTTAAAAGCCTAATTAGCGTACTACCTGATTACTACGCCGTGTGTCGCGGGTTCGATCCCCACGTCACAGTAAACATGTGTTTAGGAAGGCAGTTTGATATAGGTACCTTTATCATTAGTAGGTATTAAAAAAGAACAACTATAAAGCTTTAATTTCAGAGTTCCCGCGGGAATTCCGGAACAAAATGTATATGTCCTTCTCTGTACCGCTGACAATATAAATGCAAAATTTCATGGTGATCGGTTGAGCCGTTAATGCGTGAAAGCGTAACAAACCAAGTCACATTCACGTACATACTTACAGTCACGTACATACTTACTACATATAACCTCTGCTTGGGCCCAGATGGCGGTGTGTGATAATGTGTTTCAAGCGTTAACATAGGAAAGATTTGTATTCCACTTTAAAAAATCAATAAAGACCTAAAATGTAAGTACTAAATAGTACCCTTAATTCTCGGAGAACGTTGGAGCAGCGCTACGCGGTGCGAGAAGTGGTTCGTGTATGAACGTATTCACTACCGGAAAATAACAACAGATGTCGCTAGTTGCCTATCGCAACGAATTCATGAGGCAACTCGATCGCTTCCAATCTCCACCTAGCAACAGGGAAATATACAGAATATACTCAGACTTCAACGTAAAGGGGGATGTCGAAATGATTTCACAAAGCGACACGTGAGCGAGATTGATCGTTCGTACGAACTGTTTCATTTAAAAGGAAAGAAAAAAAAGCACGGGAGAAAATCTTTTTCGCTTCAGAGAACTCTTCCGCCGGTGTTATCTTTACATAAGCAAATGTAAGTATATTATGTTTAGAATATGGAACGGTAAGTATATAATAATATGAATAAATTTGCGATACGAAAATAGGTTCTTGATGATGAAATATTGTACTACTTATGCGTAATACAAGGGGTTCAGTTGAGAATGTTATCGAATGATATTGACGGAAAAAGTGTTTAAGTTTTTCGATCTTCGAAGACTATAGCCTGTGTGTGTACTTACGGGCTATCCTAATGGAGAAACTATTAAATTGTCTAATTTGTTAAGAATAAGTACTACATATTTATAGCCTACCGACTATTTGAGTGTTAAAAACAAAATAATCAATAGATATCCCTTAACATTATAGTGATGTGCAACGACCAAATGACCGCATAAAAAACTATCGATAATTCTACAGGCGTCCACATCAACGACTTTGTAATCGAGTCACGAACGTTGCAATCGCGTTTTGTTCCTATCATATGCGGTTAGAAAGCCAAATAACCCTTTTCAATAATAATATTAAATTAAAAATTGCAATAAAGTTTTATTGCGAAGTTTGTGGCGAGAGCTCGTTCAAATAAACTGATGGCAATATAGCTTCGCTTTAAATGTATACCTACTCGTAAATTAAACAGCTTTTTCTGTAACCATAAATCTGTAATTGGGTTACATTTCCGTTTTTCTTTCATATGTATATACCTGTTCCTTTCAACTCTATATTACCTACTCATATATTATGGAATTAAAAATTATAAATTATTTTTTATGTTAAAAAAAGCCTATATTTTGGGATCTACATACAAAATATAGAATATTATATGCGTAAACAAAAATTATGTCGTAGCGCTTCCCAGTTTCTGTACCAAAAATCACTTTGACTCACTGTTACAGTACATAATTGCTACATTAAATTAAAAAAACTTAAATTATGGATCTCAAGCGATTTTTTTTTAGTTTCATTAAGAGAAAGAAGAGATAAGCAAGATATTAATTGTAATTAAATAACGTGAAAATATATCTTCAGTAACGTTATTTCTATTTTTATATGTACCGATTTCTATTAAATGTATCATAAAAGTATGAAATTAAGTGTAAATGAATTTTTCAGTATCGCTCTTAACATATTATGTAATCTATTACAAAAAACAACTACTGTAGATAGAACAAAATATAATATGTAACATTGTATCTGCTATTTATTACTGCGGTCATTTTTTATTTTTAATATTAAGTAAGCGTTCTAGAATATTGTGCTTTGATGGCGAACAAAATCAGGTTTGTCAACTTTTGAAATGAAGTCATATTATGTGTTTTCTATCAAGAACTTTCGAGTTGATTTTTCTAAGTTTCGCTACATAAATTTCATTAGTGAAATAAATAGAAACCGGCCACATAGAGAGACACCCATAAACAATAATTGGCTAAGGATGCAGTGGAGAATAGTCGCCAACCGGTTTCAACCAGTTCTCATTTATTAATCCAAATCAACTCCTTGTGCCGCGTTGTAAATTTACTTGATAACATATGAATGGTAATGGATTTTGAATAATTTTAGTTATTTTTCTTCATTTTTAAATGTTGTTTATCAGTTTCTATTTATGTTTTTTCTTCTTCTGCCAACTCAATATTGCACTGTGAGTTGTGGTGTAGTCTCTACTTTTCTATTCTTATATCTATTCAGGAAGGGATTAAGGGTATCCTATCATTAAAACATAATGTATTTCCATTTTTGAAACTATGTATTTCTTTTTTTTTTATAATTTCTACATTTTCTTTTTACTGCCTATGAAATAAATATCAATTACAAATAATTGATACATTTATTGTTGTTTGTTAGTTTTGTATAATTATAATGTAGTCGACATTTTGATGAAATAAATGGCATATTTTTTGTATTTAAAATCTTTTTTTTAATACATGAAAGTGAAACTCTAGTACTATGATATTGTGCGTTTTCAAAACACTGGACCCTACAAACATTTAGATTTCGTTCAGAAACGGTTAGTCTATTGATTTTACATTTAATGTGATAATTACACTGGATGAAGAAAATGCATTCGTCTTCAAATATAACATTTCAATTATTACTGTTAGTATAAAATATCACCCACTGGACTTTATCATCGCAGCTTCGCGCGGCATTAAAAAACAATTCTTACAAAAAATTACAATCTTTATATTAACTTAAATAACTTAATACTTTTTTATAATTATAATAATAACCTGAGATCTTTTTAATATATTAACCGCCCCGGGCGGGTCCCGCCAGCGAGCATAAACTCGCTGACCGCACCTGCCCGGGGCGCTCTTTCTTCTCTTATTGCCTCCGTCCACTCGACACTCGGCACTCTTTAAGTATTAAACATCTCTCTACACATTATAATCTGCTTACTCGTTTGCTCTCACATAAAGTATCTCTTTCTTATATATTACAAAAGTAGTATCACAAACAATTAATGTACTGTAACTAGTACAGTTACGAAAACATACACATATCTAACCTCCTCGGAGATCGCCTCTAATAAATACAATACGATACAATGAAAAATACCGACTCTACGCAACTTCAGAATAGAATAAACTCGAAACAAAAAATAATATCTAATACTCTCGAGCTGGGCATCAGTATCACACGCGCGGCGGCGGCTGAGATCATGGGGCACCGCACCGGCGCCGCCGCGCCACTCACACACCACACACCACACACCAACCACAACAGTTAAAATATCCATAATAAAATACGAACAATGATAGTACAAATATTAACGTAAGTACGGCCGGAGCGGGGAGGCGAGCACAGGCGGTGGGTAAGGGGAAGTTCGAAAAATCAGGAAGAGTCGGGAGAGAGGATCGAGATCGACGCTCGCCACCGCGCGCCCGCGCCGCCCCGCGCCACCCCCCGCCGCCCGGCGAGCGTGCCCCTTGTGTCGACACAAGGGGCACCTCGGGCCGCGGCCGCCCATCCCTACGGCGAGAGGAGCCGACGCACACAACTAAACTCGGCGCTCGCGCGCACCACTTATACTACAACTATACATTACATATCACGCTGTGCTTTTTTTTCTCTTATTAAAAATATATAATAATTAATATAATATATAATAATAATAATATTGATATTTGTTAAAATTAACGATACGTCAATATCGAGGAGGGCAGTCAGTCGGCTCGCTCGCGTGCGGCGCGTGCATCACAGGCTTCATGGCGCTCATTGGGCCTGGCCTCGGAACAGCTTCTTCTTCTCTATCGTGAACTGGGGACTGATGATGATAGTGCCGCTTCGCGTTAAATTTCTGTTGGCAACGCAAAAACATCGATCGTTAGATAACGTTAATTAAGGCTTAGCACCAGATGTGTTACATATTTTGAATGTTGTGAGTGTGCTTACTTGATGAATTGCGGCAACAGGCTAGTCCAGTTCGTGGAGTTGTGATTGAGGTGGAGGTGTATTTCGTGCGTGGTGAGCGTGGTGGAGTCGATCTTGAAGGCGGCGAGCCTCCGCCCGGAGACGTCGACGATGACGGCAGAGCCCCGCGACCCGCACGGCTCGCCCTCCGCCAGCGCGAGCGTCTCCCGCGACGCCCGCGCCAGCAACTCCGCGGGCACTAACACCTCCTCCGCCGCTAGCTCGCTGGCCCCCTTCGCCGAGCGCAATTCCCTCTCCAGCCGCTGCGCCAAAGCCGCTTCCGTCGGCGTCGGCAGCGGCGCTTCCCGCCATTGTGGACCGCTCCACGCTGTAACAATGCAGAACAATACGTTACAATCGACGCAAACATTACAACAAAAAAAAACTGATTCATTTTTTTAGCACAAGATAGATATTGTCCCAACAAAATATTTGCATCGTCTATGGGTACTTTTTATTTTTCAACATCCTAAAAGTAATTTTTGATCGATATCGATAACTTTTTTCCAGCGATCAATTTGCAATCACTATTTCCCAAAAACCAATCGGATTCAAAGTTTCTTACATCGTTGATTGATAAGCATTTTAATTGCGTGATTTTAGAATAGAATAGAATAGAAAAAAGTTTATTTGATACCATAAAGATAAAATAAGTACAATCGTGAGACTTAAACTAGAATAGTTGTTTTGATCTTTGTATTTTTTTGTTGAGAAATACTAAAGATTTGGGAGTTAATGACTAGATTAGAAGATCAATATTAGGGAACAGCTGTTAGCTGTCAATATCAGCTGATTTCGTTGCCGGTGCAGGCGGGGCTCGCTAGGCGCACGGCCCGGCTGCGTGTGTGCGCGCGCCGCATAGCAACAGCTGACGGCCGCTCAGTTAGAAAGCCGGTTACCTCCCTCACCGCACTTCGGAATAGAAAGTCAACTCACCTTTTTCACCATTGAATCCGACGTTAAACTGATTTGTGACCGGCAGGACCTCCATGTTTTCCAAATTTTTACTAATATTGTACACTTTTTGTATGCGAAAAAAAAATTATCGAAGCGTTCCACACACGGGAACTTAAATATACTAGAAAAATATCACAAGTCTCTTTTGTACTGCGAATGCGCACCGAACGACCGGCACTGAACCGGCGACTAGTAACGTTTGGAGAGATCGTCGGGAAACTGTAAACGGACAAGGCTCAACACGACCGCATCAGATCTGATCTCGTAACCACAGGGCTCCGTTCGTTCGCCCTCGACTCTCTGTATGACCCACCCGACCCTGTCGCTTCTTTGTATCGTAACGGACTGACGAAATCGGGAAGCACTCACGTTTTATATAAGCGGGCGCGGCGAGCGGTGCGCGGGGCGCGCGGGCGGCGGCGGCGCGGCGGGCGGGGGCGCCGCGCGCCAGTTGCGCCGGGCCGTCGTGCGCGCCGGACGTGTGTCACGCTGTCGGGTGCGCGCTACTCGCGTCTCGCGCCCGGCCGGCTTCTTTGTTCTCGTACACCAGTACCTAATATTCCCATCGGCAGTGCTACAAAAGTTCAAATCCCGTGCGATATTCGCTCTACCGAAGGACCAGCGTATCCGACGTACGAGTAGCGTTTATTGTGTGCCTTTGTTTCGTATCTTTTATCTTTGTTATACTAAGTAGGTACCTACAGACAGTAAGATTTATGATGTTTTTCTCTATATTCTGTAATCATATCTAATAGGATTACGAAACGTTATCGCGACGTATCGTCTGGCCGATCGTCCTCGCTGACGAACAGTCGATGTGTTTAACACAGTTATCATGTAGCCATTTTTTTACTCTATACTTACATATCTATGTGAATTGTGTGTTTAAGATTTGAAAATTGTATTTATTAAAATATATTTTTTGGTAAGTAAAAGATAAATGCTTTGCTCATGTTTCGGCCGATGAAAATTAAAAAAGTGATTACCTATAAGAATTAATTATATCCGAACATTATTAAGAATAATGCATTTTTCAAGTCTATCAAGACCGGTAAAACTCTTCAGAAGCAGTAAAAATCTAGTGCCCGAAGCCGGCAACCAAAGAAATGAAAAATGTAGAGTCGCAAAATTTTGTCGTCAACATAAATACCCTATACTTGTCTCCACCAGTTTCCAGTTAGAAAATAATGTAAAACTTGTAGAGTCGATGGTAATTCTTAATTTCAACGACACATATTTTGTATACCTATCTGAACTAATTTATTGATGAAAATTATTTCGCAAAAGTAGATTTGTGACGAAAAAGACATTAACCTCGATGTTTTAGAAATATATTAATATTACATCAACCATAATTATATTTAAAACGCATCTTGATTAAAAAAACTTGTCAGATTATAAATTTTATAGCCGGCGATTAATTTTAAACATTTGTGGAAATGACATTAGCATATTTAGGTAGAGATTCATAAATCGTATGAATTTTTATGCAAAAATGATAATTTGAGTTCTAAATTGTTTGTATGGTTTATAAGGCACGAATCGCGCAGAAACAATAAAAAATAAAAGCGAGTCAACTCTTACAAAAAGCTTTTGTACAAGAAAACACAATGCACTGTAATTGCTTATTGTGCTGGACACAGCCATGCATTATCAGACAGCAAGCCGTTTGTTAAAAAATAACTGCGAAATTATAAAAACGACAGTAATTATGAGAATTTTCCGTCTCGATTGTGTACGGCTTTGTCGACTTGTTTTTTTTCGGAGCTCTACACCGATTTAGAAAACAACCGAGAATCGCCTCAAGGAATATCTAGCGTTGGCCCTTTCAATTTTAGTAATGAGGTTCTTTTTCCAACACTGTAAACTGATATGGACACCGCAAAACGAATCCTAAAAAATGGCAGTGCATTTAAAAGTAAAACAAGCATTAACCGCAAATCGTCAAAAGCAACCGGTGAATACAAAAAAAAAAAACACAATCTCGGTTGCTAAGCCGCGCCGGCCGGCCCGGCCTCCGTCGGTTGCGCGAGAACCGAGTGACTCACACTCGATAAAGCGGCGAAACGAATCGAAAAGCACGGCACTATGGATTTAATGTTCGACAAATCGTGACGACAACTCGATCGATGCAAATGTGAACCAATCGGAGTTCATCGGTCAAGATTGTCTTTTGTTTTTTTTTTGTGTTTTCCGATTATGTCCACTGCTTAACTGTATAAGTAATCTGTCTTCTTTGGTTTCGAAATGTTCTTTTCAATGAAGCGACAAGAATAACGACGAAAACCAGCAAAGTAGTGCATTGCAATACTGTAACTGAGAAACATTTTCTTCGACAACACTCGTATTTAATAAAACCTATGCACACATTACGCAAACACATAGTTACACAACTTGCATTGTGACTAACAAGGTAAACTGTTGACGAATAATATTTATGGATATTTCTGTACTTATTATGTACGTAGTCATAAGTAAATAATTATAAAGTAGCTATCAGTTCCCAATTAATATTATTAAATCATTTAACCTTTAAGGAAAGTCAACTTATTTACAGTATGAATATTTTAATATGATAATGTAGAGCATAGTCTGTATTTGATCATTTTGTTGAAATTGGAAGTTTTGGACGAATCTGGTAGAGTTATTAACGTTGAACGTAATCTTAGTCTATCTATGTAAGGACCGAACAAAGAAAATAATGCACAACCAACTTCTTATTAATAGACAAAGCAACTAGAAATTATGTAAAAAAAAATTCTAACTTTAAGGGTTTTAAAAAACGAACGGGAAATAAAAAAAAAAAAAAACAATTGTGTAACTTTACAATTTGCATCATAATTAAAAATGTGTCACAAAGCAAAGGTATACAGTCCGTTGGATCATGAATCGACAAGACTGGTTGCAAGTCGCGACAAGTTCGGTCTTGTTTCCAGAAATGCCAGACTTGTGGTTGGTTCGACATCGATTCGACAGTTTGCTCCCAAAACTTCCTTGGGAACAAAAAAATCAAACCATCGAGATTATAACCTAACGGCCGCACTCAGAGTCGACTTTAATGATTACTTAGTTAAGTATAGATTTTTAAAACAAAACTGCCGCAATCAGAGACGTTCAGTAAATTCATATTAATTGGCATTTAATGAGATGTAACTTAATTAGTTAAATGTCAATTAACATGAATTTATTAAACTTGTCTGATTGCGGCAATTTTGTTTTAAAAATCTATACTTAACTAAGTAATCATTAAAGTCGACTCTGAGTGCGGCGGTAAGACAGAACGGAAAAATGTATGCGTTTAAGGTGAGAGCATAGCAAGAGGTAGTTTGTATGTGCAAAAAACGAATATTCCCATTTATCTTCAAAATGGTTTCATCGATTTAGATACGGTTTTCTATAAAGGTTTGTACTAAATTTAAAAATATGATTATTATTGTTAAATAAGTATAGGTTATTATTATTTTTTTCTCTATATTTTATTCTACCTAGTCACACAAAAAAATTACCGAAAGTTTTATTTTACATTCAAAAGGAAATTTTATTAGAGTTTGTACCTACTTAATTTTTTTAAAACAAACATTTGCATTTATGTTTGGTTTTGTTGCTTTAAGCTTCTACAATAATATTGTCTGTATAAGATTTGAACTATAAATACTTGCCCTAGGTTTTGAAAATAAGTCACGATGGAAATAAGTTAAAATAAGTTAAAATAAGTTAGCAGTAAGGTATTTTACAATTGTAGAGTTTGTAGAATAATATTTTCATTTAGGAATGATCCAGAAACATTAACAGCCAATTTCTTCTCTTTGAGTTGAGTTTTTATTAAACAAAATTACATTTTGTAAAATAAATTTTAAAGCGCGCAAAGTTATTAAAGATACTCGTATAAGCCAGTATTCCGTTTCCGACTCAATTGAAGTGAAAACAACTTGGCAATTTCATTCTCGGATTCGGCAGTTTGCCAAAAATAACACTTTTTGCTTTTATCAAGTTATGTCAGAGAGAATTGCAAAATAAAGAGGAATATATACAGCGTAGCGCCGCGCTCACTAAACTTTTCTTATGCATATGAATAAAGTTACAAAAATGTCTCCATTGGACGTTATACAAATGAAAGTACATCATTAAATTAACAATTAGTATTAAAAGACAAGACCAGGAAGCCTGCTGGTGATAGTACGATAAAGTAGAGCAATTTAATTTAGGTCCTGCTTTAAGAGCTCATAGTACTGGAAAATTTCATACCAGGGTCATTAAATATTGTAGATCTATTTCAGCGCTCAAAACGGTAAATCTATATGATTTGTATATTTTTATCCTTTTCTACCACAATTGGTTGGTGGTGAAGTACGTAATACGAAAACTGGAGGAGACAACGAAAGCCCCTTACAAATGTGTCTTTTGAGCACTTACCTATATATTAAGATTTGTAACATTCTTTCTTAACGAAATTTCCATAACTGTATGAAGATGTTAGTTATAGTCTTGTAAACGTACCTAATAAGCAGTGGCATATGTACCTATATGAGATATAACTATACAACACATACAAAAAGATCTATTTACATTTTGTTTGCAACTAAATTGTATGATTGTTTATATAGACACAAAGTACAACTTCAATAATTATATTTGTGTCGTGTTATTAGAATTCATGGCGCGCTCTAGAGACTCTATGTGGTTATAGATAGAGTCATTAGCGATTTCAAAGGCGATCCGAACTCGCCTCGGCTTCCAACCGAGTCCATAACTACACGTGTATATAAGTCCAAACTATTGTTCTGTTTATGTACTGTCAGACTCTAACACATAGATAATATAATTCTATTCATATATTTGTATTCAATGGCCTTCTTTAGCATAACAATGGCTCTAAACGATTTGATAAAGTTTTCTTTTTGTTATTCTGCCGTTGATTGAAGAATACGTGTTCTCCGATTGTAATTATTTTATTACTTTTTTAGATTAGATATTATTGATCATTTACTTTTAGTGTGTTGTTTGTAATGATCTCATACTAGGTTATTAAGCATGATATACGCAATATATTAAGTATTTTTAAATAGGTATAATGTTTTAAGTGTATTTTTTTTTAAAGGAAAAGGTAATAAACAAATTTTTTCAATAAGTACAAATTTTTAGTTTTCTTTTTAATGGTTTTCATTTTTAACCCTGCATTTTTGTTTAAGAAAATCATAGACACGGTGTGGTGTATTTTCTCTTTGTTTAGGTATATGTCACATCATACACTCTTTAAGCCCTGAGGCATAGGTATATAGGTACATAAGAATCATTGTAAAGAAATTGTTTAGGAAGCAATGTTCCTTCCTTAAAATCAACCTTCAATAAAACAACTTAGAGCTTTTACAATCTACCAAATTGTTTATAGAGTAACAACAGAATCGCCTTGAGTGTAAATCAATATCGATAAAGTCAATCATTTATGCATTTAAAAGAATAATTAGTAAATAAATATCTAAATCTATTATATGTTTTTGTAGCTGTTGTTGTCCTGAATAAACGAAAATAAAATAAAAATAAAATATTATAAGTAAATGTACGATTACCTAGTCAAACATCGGCCTACCATTCTATTCTATAAATATAGATAAAGCCTTATCTTTTCGTGTCAATTTGTTTATTATTAGATCGCTAAGTGGTACAACTACTCAATACTAACTATATGAAAATAGTTTAGAACAAACATACTATATAACTATAGCCATCTGCTAGATGAGTTACAACTAAGATTATAGTGTTCGATATTACACAGACTAATAAACAAGTTAAATTGAAGTGAGGGAAATATGCAGATAAACGCAAAGTGTCGAGAGGCAAAGAACCACACATCGATTAATTGAGAACTTGAATAAAACACTATTAACTCTATGGTTATACGGATGGATGGAGCGACCGGTGACTTCCGTAGAAGACGTAAGTATTACCATAGAGTCTGTAGCTGAGAAAAAAGTGCTAAATTGTCGGACTGAAAAAAAAAAAATTTGCGGTTTCCTGTAAACTGGAAAACAAAAATATTCCCCACAGACAATACTTGTAAACAAATTGAAGACGAACCTACGTCAAAACACGTTTTGGTCCTCGATTGGAACCGGTTAATATATCAGGTTTAAAGCCAGTCAGAAAGTAAGCAGTAGGAGTTGAGATGTCTTGTGACTTTTAAAAACCATCTCATAATTTCTAACTTTCTTCGTTCATATTTTAAGGTTATTCGACTCTATATTTTGAGTAACGAAGCTTTTAAATTAAGCTTTTGTTAGGCGGGTTGAAGTTATATCAGAATACTACTAATAGATGGCGTTGCACTCCTCTGATAAGTAACCCAACCTTTATAATGCTAACGATAATCTGATGACCTTTTAAAATGCTGAAGCTGGAACGATTCGCGATGAGTGCGTACCTACCTACTCACTTAGTTCAGTAGATTTGATGATAAGAAAAGCTGAAATCGCACGAAATTTTTTGGTTGTTCCTAAATAGTTCCCACTGCTTTGGGATAACAAACTTTTCCTAAAAAAAGGTAGAGTTTGTATTGTATAGTTATAAGTTTGGATGTAGGGGGCAATCTTTGGAACTACTGAACCGATTTTAGAAATTCTTTCACTGATAAGAAGCTACAGTATCCTTGTGTGAACTAGGATACTTTTATCGAGTACTAAAGAGTTCCCGCGGGAATACCGGAGTCCATGAAGGTAAATTACAAGAGGAAAGTCTCGTCTTGATATACAGTATAGAGTTCGTTCGTTCGTAGTTCGTACGTCCTTTATAGAGTTCCCGTGGGAGTTCTTATAAACATTTCTTCCGGGGATTCTATTTGTTTTATAGCTACGAATAAATGAGGAATATGCATCATGGAGATAAGAGAATACAAAGATTAAGCAGACGCAATTACAAACATAGAAGGCAGGTAATATAGTAGGTTTAATCAACAAACAGAAGTTATAATGAACGGTAATCCAAATTTACTTGCGACCGGAGGCTTTGCTGTGATGGATGGGCGTTGCTTCGTTACCGTAATGTTGATATTACCCCGTCGTGCCTACTTACACGTTATACAGGTGACAAGAAAAGGCCCAGGCTGGGAGCAGATAATTGAATATACCAAATTCTACAAAAAAGACAGGTACATCCCTTTATTTTCAAAGAAAATTAAAGTGGAACTACACAAAAAAAAAATTATGAATAGAAGGTTTTAAATTTATGTGAACGTTTAATTTTCAAACCGTTTCGACTTTATTTTTTGTATCAAGAAATTTATATCAAATTTAAGTTTTACGTAGTTTTGAAGCAGCGCTTGCCTCTTTTAATCGATATCAAAAAAACAACAATGATTTTTTATTAACATTTACTTTGAATTACAATTACAATCTAAAGCAGGTGATTACAACAACAAACTAACTTAACAAACTAAATGCATATTAATTAAAAAATACAAGAATTTTTCCTTTCCATTTTTATACATATTTACTGTCTTCAGTGTTTGGTGTAATTTGTCTTTTTTGCATCCTATAACAGTAAATCAATGCCTATAGGTATGATATATTACTGATGGAAACTCCGCATTGAGTAGACTACGCAAGTTGTCCTTCTAAGTACGCCGATTAAAACTTTAATTGAAATGTGACCGAAGCAAATCGTCTTTGAGTCGACAAAGTATGCTTTAGTTAGCTACATTGCTTTATAGAGCAAGAATCTTCCAGTAGTTTTTCTTGCAGCGTGACCATTAGAATAAAATTATGACACATTTGATTTCATACACAATGGGCTAATATATTATATGGGATTTTGGTCTAAGTTTGTAAAGTAATAAGATATCCATTATTAGATAGATCGTTCTAAACAAAACATTTATTTTGCTATTACTTTGATAGGAGATTCAGCGACCTGAATCTGGTTGTCCAATTAAATAATCTTAGAACACTATAGAAACTTAAATTAAGGTTTTAGATATCATCTAGAGAATTAGCTTCAGGAGTCCGATCAAATAATAACGAATGTTCCATTGATTGAGACATTACTAATGATACATATCTTTTAACTGTACAATGGTAAGGCAGAATAGTGCCATTTTCGTTTGCCTTCTCTACTAGCATAATAATTTAACGTCTGTGGCCGTGCCCACCCGGCTGATAAATGACCAGAAGCCCAACGGTTGGTAGAACAACTTGCATAGAGCTCGGTTTAGATTATCATTTACAAAATTAAACAAGTTGGTAACACTTTACAGTGAAATGGAGTATGATTAATGGTTTTGCTAATGGAATAGGTATTATAGTAAGCACTTATCATTATTTATACAAAGTTGACATCGCACTGGTCTTCTGGTTGAATGTTGAGATAGTTTTTGGTCGGATTGCATCGAGATGGTCGGTGCCTATTCGTATTCGAACTCATGCCTCTTTGATACAATCGCCTTTTTCGTGTATTTAATTCGCTACAATTTACACAATTTCAATTTCATGTTCTAAGTGCCATCGTATATTTTATTTTATCTACTTACCTGACATTTATTTTTAGATTACAAGTTCAAAAGTAACACGAGTCACAAGACGACGATTCGGATACCAAATTAATTAATGGCTTCCTTTTCCTATTTTTGTCTTTTGAGATTATCATTAAATTTTAAAATAAATTACCTATAAGTTAATTTTTTTTAAGAAATATCGAGATAAAATGTTAAATAGATATATTGTGTAAATTTTAGTTCGTCCGACGAAATTAACAACATTATTAAATATATAAAATCCTTAATTAGATAAAGACGTCTGTTTTTCTTGATGCGCGGTAACTTTTAGAGAGGAAAATATTTTAGAAATACTTGGCAACAATTTCGATTTCATTGAATGGGGTTGATTTTGTGTTTGAAGTGGAGCACGTCTTCAAATCCTTTTCAATTCTCCAGGTAGGCTCTGGACTGGAATTTGGGTAGTAAATCTACCGGAAATAAACGTTAATATTTTCACTTTCTTTGTTGTATTATCCCAATTACGGTGACTCTTTAGACACTTAGACTTTAGAAACTAAAAAAGGTTGACTGGTAGAGAATGCCTTAGGCATTAAGTCCGCCTTTTGTACATAAATGTGCAATAAAGTTCTTTAAATAAAATAAATAAATAAATAAACTAAATGAAAATTGTGTCGGTCTGTGACTATTGTGATCTGTTTGTAGTCTTAGCAGCTGCTTACTCTCCGTTGGGATAGGCGTGAGTTTTATACAATAATACTGTGTGTATTTATATAGCCAGAGTAGAAGGATGGACATAATTTATTTACTTATTAAGTACTACTCCTGACAACGTGTTTGCAATTTCATGAAAATCGGTTGAGCCGTTAAGGCGTGAAAATGTTACAGACAGACGACAGAGTTACTTTTGCATTTATAATATTAGTAAGGATTAACGGTTGCAGATATCTTTAAGAAAAAAAAAAAAATTAAGAATTCAATTCACGAAATCGCTTTTCGCGGTATAAAAAAAGGAAAATCCAGTGATTGTGATCTCGATAGGAATTCACATAAAGCTAATAATCTCTCACCGAGATCTCTTTAGGGGACTCCGAGCGAGGGACGCGCGTCAGCTGAAAATTGATTTAGTTGCGCAGCCTTGAAGTACGTGGGGTACAGAATGGAATGGCGGTAACAAAGACCAAGGTGTATTGAAAAAATGACGATTAAATTAAGACGATAGATCTGAAAGCCTCATTCTCTGAAAAGATTGGTCTCCAAAATCATGTTAAAACTGTACCGAGGTTATAATACTTCCATCATTTTTATAAACTTTTTAATATGTCAGTTTTCCATTCTGTATCCAAATTTTGTATTTTTCACTACCTTTTGCTTTTTTTTCTGTGAAACCAGCCAAAACGCTAAATTCCAGCCCAAACAGTTTCGGCCAGTCTTTTTGCAAATCTCTTCTGTATTCAATATTTTCCGTATTTTCTTTTTTGGACATAGATAAGCAATAGTGTGTTAACCCACACTGGAGAAATTTTGAGTAAATCGTGTTTTAAAAGTAGGAGCGCCTTTTTTTGTCAACATTTTTTATGTTCAATATTTAGTTACATATTTAAGCAATGTAATAAGGTAAATACATAATTAAAAAACGTTCCCTAACTCTCAATAAATGCTTCTGAATCAATAACTTAATTTTGTGGGTTAACATATTATTGCTTATCTGCGTCCTTTTAATGAATAAATATGCAAGCTTACACAGAAATAGTTGCAAAACACGGAATTCATAACAAATCCTTAGTGGCTTATCCTTGGATAAACTAAAACAAACTCTAAACTGAAGACTTTGTAAATCGGATTTACAGCGGCAGGTTTCGCTTAGAGAGATCAACTTTAACAGAACTTTCGTATTTTTTTTTTCATGGCTAACATATTCAGAATCCGACAAGTAAGGATGGCGCCCTGTAACGGTACAAAGGCACCGGTAGTGAAAACTACTCATAGTAATCCTTACCATTATAAATGTGTTCATGTGAATTTGTTTGTTGGTTTGTTTCACGCCCTAACGGCTCAACCGATCACCATGAAGTTTTGCATACATGACAGAGATATAGAGAAGGACACAGGGTATTTCTATCCCAGAATTCCCGCGGAAACTCCGAAATTTACGCAGGTGAAACTACGGGGAATAGCTAAGCTTACCATATTTTTGTATTTAGCTAAGTTGAGGTTTCGAGAGCTGCAACTTGCATCGTCATTATGTATTTCAACCCACAACTCCGACTTTCATCTTTCTCCATGGTCACTTTGAAAAGTACTTGGCCATACATATTTTATGTCTGTAATTTAGTTACGTATATTGGAGACTTAACCAAAATCATAAGTAGCTAAGTTACAATCTCGTAATATGCTACCAGAGTAAATGGACAGGAAGAAAAAGGTACCATAGACTTGAAAAAGTATTCCTGAGGCAATTAAAAGGATTTTTTTTAGGTTTAATAGGTCTTCAATTCGATCTGGAACTTCGTTTGATTTATCAACGCCATCTAGTGGCACTGAAACAGATGTAGAGTCAGTGTAAGTAACAGCCTACATTAAAGCATTACTACCCCTAGGTTCGCCGCTACGTGGATTAAAAACGAGCGATGCCGCGTGCCGTAGTTGTAATTTTTCAAAAACAAATACTAAACCGACTTCTGTGTGAACAAATATTAATTTACTATGGAGAATCAAATCGTTTTCACGTTCCCCATTAGGTCGGTAACTTGATTTGTGGACGAGCTCGTGAGCGCCTGCCCCGGTCTCCCCTCGACACTCGACGACTCAAGCGGCGAGGAGAGTGGGGCGAGCTGATCGAAGGGGAGCCGACAGATGCCTTTTTTATTATTATAATTTTTTTTTTTATATTTTCACGCGTCGATTGAAACGTGATTGGATTGGATGTTGTTTGCGCGACCGCGTCGTGATGGGCGCTTGGTTGATCAACACAAAAATCGACCGGCGATTTGGTAAATATTTATCATTATTAGAATAAAAGATATTAACTCTTCTTGGTCACATTTCCAAATGATAAACTTTTCATGATTTTTTCAAAATTGAAAAATCTGGTTTTTTCCTATTGTTTTTTAACTATTTCTATAATTATCTTGACAAAAAAAAATCCTTTAGAGTAGTTAGAGGAAATCTTAAATTAAAGTTTCGCGCCAGATTGAAGTCAGTAAATTGGTGTTGTTTTTCTACGAGGGGTCTACTGGACCCCATATGACCATGAAGGGTTACCAAACAAACTATTCAATTTTTTGTTTAAAGTAACTTAACCAGCAGCCGTATTACAATATTTTATCTACTTGCTTAAACTTTACCACTACCGGTAACAAGAACAACTCAATAAAAAAAAAAATTGTTTTTTGGTTTATTAAAAAGTTACGTGAACATAGTAAAATACTGATTTTTTTCAAAGACAACAGACTAAGGTATCATTATATACTCGTATACCTATTAACAGGTGCAAAAGACTCTATACCTACTGACTCAGGTGACCAATTAAACTGACGAGAAAATAATATCAATTGGACGCAGATAAGCAATAACATGTTAACCCACTAAATGAAGTTATTGATTCAGAACGATTTATTGGGAGTTAGAGAACGTTTTTTAATTCTGTGTTTACCTTATTACATTGTTTAAATATGTAACTAAATATTAAACATAAAAAATTTGACAAAAAATGGCGCTATAATTTTAAAACTTTAATTTTATCAAAATTTCTCCAGTGTGGGTTAACACACTATTGCTTATCTATGTCCAATTAACTGTACTTTCATTACATAGTAAATACCCTACAAAACACTTAAAAGGATCCAAAAATTAATATAATATCTATACCAAGCTCTAACGAACCCGCCGTGCCGGGCAGGCCTTTTGTGCGACTACCCACGCATTAATTAAAACTATATTTAAGTACACGACTCGAAATCTCATTCACACACAATATAATGAAGCGGCTGTTTAGTACGCAACACGAAAATCAAACAGAAGCTAGCCAGATGTTGTCCAATTCACAAGCTTTCGCGACTACTCACTAGGCTCTTTCTAGTGACTTGAAAGAGGGTCCATCCTCAAATTCTATTCACGCTAAATATCGCTCCAGCATCTATACCTAAAAGGTATCCTGTCATATACCGTGGTCGTGACGGAAGATCGGCTTAATACAAAAGTACGCTAAAATCGATAGGTAGAAGTGGGGAGAACCTTAAGAGTACAGTGATTTTAATTCGCGTGAGCAAAATTGGTCATTTGTTCGAAGACTCCAAAAAAACAGACAGATGGAGAAAAAAGTATGACTGTATATAGTTAGTAAATAATTTGTTTTTTGTCACTCTAGTTAGAGTTAGGTTCCGGGAATTCTTATGACGTGGATAAAAATAACTATATTCTATTTGAGTGCCAAACATAGAAATCCGTTCAGTAATTTATGCATGACAGAGAAACAAACATCTTCACAAAGAGATTACTTACACAAAGTTCTTTAAAAAGTTTCAAATTATTATAATACTAGTGGACTAGACTAAGGTTGGTATATATCGCTCAAGCACTCCACTTGCACCACACAATAACGTGGGCGCATTTGTTTGCTTGTTTGTTTGCACGTTGAATTAGAAGTTGGGGCGCTTCCCGAGGAACGCCCACTGCTTGTGTTGTGTTAATTAACCAAAAATATACTTTGACATATTATAGCTAATACCTACAGACTACATCTTTTACATTTAATATTAGCTATTACCGGCGGTTTTACCTGCGTTTTTCCGGAGTTCCCGCGGGAATTCCGGGATAAAAGCAGTCTTTTTCTGATACATTTTTCTAAAAAGGTTTACCTATTCAAAATTTCATGATGACCGGTTGAGCCGTTAAGACGTGAAAAAGTTACAAACAAAATACCTACCTGCTTAACTTTTTGGCAAGTAGGAAAATTGAATCTGGTTAAATTTGCGTGGGCAGTTTTCGAACGATATTACCAAAACAAAATAGTGTAATATCACTTTGTTTTTAGGATTTCTTTGGGCCCTAACGCTTGTTCAAGTTTTTCCATAGATATATCTAGATATATTAAAAGAACAGAATCCGCGATTCTGTACATGATTATTTTTACCAAAAATGGAGAGGGGAACTAACCAACCAGAATTTTTTTTGAAATTCTTTTTTGTATTTCTATCTGTTCGCGATAATCGCGATTCGCAGGTAGATTAAGCTTAGCTTAGCTTTGTTTCATTTAAATCGGATGTTGGGAAAAAGAGTTGTTATATAAAAACATTTCACGTGAGTGAAACCGCGGGCCACAGCTAGTCTTAAGTCTTCTAAATAAAGAGTTGAAACTTCATCTTTTAAATAATAATCAAAGCCATACGAAATTGCTTAAAATATTATTGTAAAATTTACGTTTTAATGGTTTTGTTTTGATAATATCGGCCCCCCGACCTTGACCAATGGCGTGTACAAGTTTGATCAAAATACATTTAAAGAGCAGGCGTGGATATGGGGGGAGGGGACAATATTTATGGGTATTTCCGAGATACACCATCGTAATAGGCAGGCAGATTTGTCCCCTGGGGGGACTCATGATCTTTCTCTATGCTCTAATGCTCTGCACGTGCGCAAGCCTTTATCTTATCTTAGGCAATGGGGTGGGCAAGCAAAGCCTCGGCACCTCGACCCTTGGGATCTTTTGTAACATCCCCATTCTGTGCTCCTCCCTCTACTCCCTGAAAACCTCGGCGGCGAAGGCTAGTGTGCAGTGGAGGGGTAAGAGCCTAAAGTCCTCTGGTTCTGGGTAAGCCATCCCCAGGAGGTCCATTCGTTTACGAGCCAAGGCATCGCAGTCGCACATAAGATGTGCCATTGTTTCCACCTCTACGCCGCACTTCCTGCAGGATGAGTCGCTTTGCGCAAGCCTTACTCTAGGTATCCCCAGAAAATTCATGGTTTTGTGGATATACATATAACAAATACAAATGTTACCACTGACCGCTGTCATTGGTAGGCATTTGTCTGTTACCACAGTATATTTTGATATTGTGATATTATTAATAGGCATGTGTCCGGGGTGAAGTATTTATTATCAGATAAACCGCATTAAAGTTTGGAAGTGCAGGCTGGTGACGTCATAACGTCGTATAATCTGCAGCTTAATTTCACATTTACAACTAAATTTTTTCTACACTACAGTCTATTATTTAAGAGATGTTATGATTCCACTAGCTGTGGAACAATAAAACAAATTTCAGAGGGGAAATTCTAGGATAAAAAGTACTTACCTTATGTCCTTCTCTGTACTTCTGAAAATATGTATGCAACATTTCGTGGTGATCAACAAACAAACTCACTTTTGCATTTATAATATTAGTTAGGATTGTACTTCAAAAGGATTATAAAATTGAAAATACCCTTAAAACACCGCCTATTGGCACCACTATGTTCCATTAGGTACCCAGTGCCAATCTGCTGCGATACGGAATAGAAACCTCGCCAGTCGCGACCTTTCACGATCGAACTAGAATAACAAGTGACGTCACACCCGATTATCGCTGCGCCGGCGCCGCCGCGTAGCAACTGCTTGTTTATACTGTAACTTGTTTCACCCGCGGTTTCACTCGCGCATTTCACGCATTTCATGATGATCGATTGAGTGGTTAAGGTGTGAAAGCGTAACAAACAAATAAACTAACATTCGCATTTATAATATTAGGATTATTGCCGATCACCCGCGTCAGGAGTTCCCGTGGGAATTCCGGGATAAAAAGTACCGTGTGTTCTGTACTGATTACACTATTTATACATTTATGAACCGTGTTTTACTATAGGTAGGTAAGACGCGTTTCAATATGATATAATATGTCACTAAGGAATACTGCAGCTTCCAGCAAGTGAAAGAATTTTTATAGTCGGTTCAATAGTTTTTGAGTTAATGCATTTCATGCTAACATACAAAAAAATCAATTTATCTTTATAGTATTACTAGCGGTTCCGCGCGGTTTCACCCGCGGTAATTTCGGAGTTCCCGCGGGAATTCTGGGATAAAAAGTATCCTATGTCCCTTCTGTACCCCTGACAACGTGCATGCAAAATTTCGTCCAAATCCGTTCAGCCGGTTTGCGTGATTGAGTAACAAACATCCAAAGATCCAAACATCCACACTTTCACATTTTATAATATTAGAAGGATTAATAGATGACGTTATTCGTCAAACACTGCCGCGCCTCCAAAATGAATGCCCGTCACAAGTGCTCATGTAGGTAGGTACCTACAATATGAGGAAAGCTGTATCGGAGAGGAAGTTATGTGCTGTGACGTCACATGTCAGTTTTTTCCTCGACGAAGACAGTTGACACATCGTGTTTTGTCCCCCAGCTGTTTCCCGCGGTCACATCCGCGTGTTGACCTTTAGAGTTGAATTTCAAAGAACTCTTTCTTTGCCTAAATTATTAATTGGGCAAAATGACCAATTTACAAATTTCCGAGTGTAGGCCCTCAATCAGTATATTCAGACCAAATAAAAACTAAAGACGGAACGTCTCGAACAACGAAGTGAAGCCGGTTGCGTATGCATGTGGTGCTTAGGAAAGAGCCACAACGATTCCCAGGTATGGTGTCTTTTTCTTGTAAGTGTGTGCGTGTTTCTGTGTACGTGCACGGCGATAGTGCATTTTTTCCTGGCTTCACTTGTTTGTTCTACGCGTTCCGTTTTTAGTTTTTATTTGGTCTGAGTCAGTATAAAGGTTTTAAAAGATATATACAAACGCCTAGTTAGTATTATTAGGTACAAGTTATGCCCGGTGGTTTCACCCGCGTGAGTTTCGTAATTCCCGCAGGAACTCCAAACTTCTTTTATTCTTATTCTGCTTACAATAATAAACACAACAAAAAAATAATTAGCGAAATTGGTCCAGCCGTTCACGCGTGATGCCGTCACTAAGGGAGATTAATTTTTATGAATACCTATGTATATAGGTAGACTAGTTGTCCTGCGCGGTTTCACCCGCGATAATTCCGAAGTTCCCGCGGAATTGTCCCGTACAAACTTTGCGACCTCTTTTCATCCCCTTAGGGGTTGAATTTTCAAAAATCATACAAAGAACACACCATGCAAGTTTCAGGTCTCTACGATAAGCGGTTTAGGCTGTGCGTTGATCATTCAGGACAAATCATTTTATAAACTCTCTAGCAGGATGAAAGTAACCTATCTTCTATTTCAAGACCAATATTACTCATATACACCAAATAACGGTTCCCCCACTGTATTTAGGTATTCCCGCGGAAACTACCCAGATAAAAAATATCCTATGTCTTTGAGGGATAGTAAAGCTTTCTTTGAGTGAAAGAATTTTCAAAATCGGTCCAGTAGTTCTAGAGATGACATCCCTACAGCCAAACTTACAAACGTTACCTCTTTATTGTATCAGTGTAGAATCAGATGTAGGTATATCATTGTTGAGTCATCGGCTGCGGTAATATTACTTACTGCTTAACTAACGAGATTTGAGCCGTGTCAGCGGATAGACGTTGAAGTCTAGACAAAGGACAAAGGCTTATGACTACCTATTTGTGTACTGAGCTGAGGGAAAGATCAAACGTGTAACAAAGCAACGTACGACAGAGCGGTTGTAGTTGACGCAACAATAGCCTTTGTTGAGTCCATCGGACGAGCCGTCGCGCGGCGCGTCGTCCGCCCGACGACACGTATTGCACGTTGCTGTGACGCGAAACTCTAGTGCCTACTGAGTACTGACTCATACTGCACTCCGATTAACGTGAAAATAAGTGTAGCTTAATCTTAATAATGGTTGGACATTATTACGCAACGCCATCCGGCAAAGCGCAAACTAAAGACAGCTGGAACTATGAGTTCCAGACAGCAGGGTCCCTTATTTGCTACGACCCTAACAGGTCGCGCTATGATATAATATAATGCGCCATAAAAAATGTCCTTTCTGCGTGCACTTCGAAAAAATACATTTAACTACACCGTGTTGGGAAAGGAACTAATTTTGTTGGTCATAGTGAATAAGGGCCTAGATTCTAACTGGACGCAGATAAGCAATAACATGTTAACCCACAAAACGAAGTTATTAATTCAGAACGATTTATTGAGAGTTAGAGAACGTTTGTTAATTATGTGTTTACCTTATTACATTGTTTAAATATGTAACTAAATATTGAACATAAAAATGTTGAAACAAAATGGCGCTATAATTTTAAAACTTTAATTTACTCAAAATTTCTCCAGTGTGGGTTAACACACTATTGCTTATCTATGTCCACTAAACTTAGCAGAGCTCGTGCTGAGTACCAGAAAAATTAATTTGTAGTAGACATGTATATTATGTACTTACATATTATAGAGAAAATATTTGATTTTTCGTACCTATTCATTTGTAATGGATAAACTCAATGTAGGTATAACCCATACCTACTTTCTAAAAAATGAATCACTCACCGCGTAGGTACCTACCAATATTTTGTGGTCTGATAATTTTGCTGAAAATCACAATTTGTGTAAACTGGTACATCCGTGTACGGCCATGTAAGTAATGAATGAATCACCTTCATAGCGAAAACTGATTGTGACCCGCTGTTTTGCCCGCCTTACTTGCTTTATTACCTGATCGACGGAGTACGAAAGACAGTAACACTTGGTTCCCGGTTTCAAAGAAAATAACATCATCTATGCCTACTAATATAAGTTTGTGAGTTTGACTTTGACGTTGTAGGAGGTAATCTCTGGATCTATTGAACCGATTTTGAAAGTCCTTTTACTAATAGGCACGGGCAGTATCCTCGGCAACAATCATGATCGGCTGGAATGCCCGTAGATACGTGGGTCACTGCTGTGCCATATCCAGTGGAAGGGTGCGGAGTTGACTCGTGTACCTACATATCCAAAATGTTTATTTTTAATAGGCATGTTGAGTAATTTTTATTTTTTAGTCTGTCTTGTAGATTATTAAAAAATATTTTACACGTTTTTTTTCTTTTTTTACGTAATCAAAAAATAACGGCGATATATTGAGTTGAAATTTCGCGTGACGTCACTATTCGGACAGTTTGTATGACGGTTTTAGCGGTTAGTGACGTCACGACCCCCTCACCCTAAACTTTAATGCGCTTTATCTCTGTATATTTTAATTTATTTAAAAAGGAAAAAAATACGTGTCTCATGTTTTTTTATTTTCTAACTGACGGACTAATTAGAATTTTGATTTTCAAAAGTAGTCCACATCCCCATTGCATATTCTAGTGTTAATAACACATAGCTTTTAAGTAGGTACTTACTATGAGTCATTGTTTCTTAGTACTTAAATATAAAATTATATTCTATTCTATAGTTATTTACCACGTATCTATTAAGTTATTTGTGACGCGGAATTCCCGTGGGAACTGCAAAATTACCGCAGGAGCTATTTTCTAAAATAAAAGTAGCCTAAGTTACTCCTTATAACATCAGCTATCTGCCAGTGAAAGTTCCGTTAAAATCGGTCCAGCCGTTTCTAAGATTAGTCGGAATAAACAGAGAGACAGACAGACGGACAAAAATTAAAAAAATTATAATTAGTGAAAAGCTGTTAATTTGGAATTACAAACAGACACTTCAATTTTATTTATATGTATGTATTAAATGTATAGATGTATAGATATAGATATACCTAGACGTATTGATGAAGGTATAGAAGATGCAAGTATAGATGTTTAGACACGTCATATGCATTTACTTATAGATGTACCTGTAGATGTGTAAGTGCCAACAAGAGAAGCGTTGTAAGTGCAGTTGTGGCAACAGGCTTGAAGCTGAGACGCCCATGGTCAAACGGTCAGAACTCGCTGCACGAGTGGAGCGAAGTTTACAAAACACCCTAGTGTTCTCAGAACGTTTGCTGTTGCCATACGAAACTGTTAATGTGGTCACGGATTATGTGAATCAGGTACAATCCGCATAAAACATCATATTTGAACAGAAACACTTGTTAACTGTTGAACTTTATTTGTCAGTTAACATGACATAATTATTATGATTGCAATAAGATCGAACGACTGCCTAAATACACATTTTTGATGCTGACTGTACCTGTAATAATACTGTAATTACATCATTTTCATTCTTTCTTTTCATACAGGTATAGGCAATCTATATACTACTAGCATGTCACCCGCGGTAATTTTGGAGTTCCAGGGATAGATTTTAGATATAAAAACCTTCCTCACTCTATCTATTGGTGAAAACCGCATGAAAATCCGTTGCGTAGTTTTAAAAACCTAAGCATACATAGGGACAGACAGACAGCGGGAAGCGACTTTGTTTTATATTAAGTAGTGATATACAGAGTTTATCAGAAATGTTTTGTCTTAATTCAAGATCAAATACAAATTGTGTGCTGGTAATCGAATACAATTTGACACGTTGGAAGTAAAACTTCACAGAAGTGACGCTCACGGCTCATGACAGTAGAAGACAGTAGAAGTGACCAAAGTGTCAACGGATGTGAGGCGCTCGACAGTGAATGTGACGAAAATGTCAGAAATGACGCCAATTATTATAACAGAAATTACGAAATGTCCAGGGAAATAACACGTGTGACAGCAGAAGTCACAAAAATGTCGAATGATGTTATAAATAAAATTGTAGTGTCTGTTTGTAATCCCAAAGGATATGAAAGTATAGTTTCATAAAAAAAAACAATTTCAAAAAAATTTCTGTCTGTGTGTCTGTTCTGTTCCGACCAATTTTAACGGGACTTTCACTGGCAGATAGCTGATGTTATAAGGAGTAACTTAGGCTAATTTTATTTTAGAGAAAAATAGTTCCTGCGGGTATTCCGAAACTCACGCGTGTGAAACCGCGGGGCACAGCTAGTTAGCTCTATTATTTTTTTGTCTTTATGGAAAAAAATGCATTCATAACCAACTTCAAAGAGGTTGATAACGTTTCTCTTGTTGTTACAAAGAAAAAAGAAACATACGCGTCAAATTGAGAACCTCCTTTTTGGGAAGTCGGTTCAAAAGAGTTCAAAGTTTACCAACTGAAATGTTCAAATCAATGCTTGATGATTTAAATTTTATTCATGACCAATCTCGACCTGCGTGCTCCAGCCGCATATAGAGCATATCGGTTGGTTTCATCTAGAAACTGCGTACACGAGTATAACCTAGCTGGCTCTCAGATTATTATTAGGTGAAAGTCTAGCTTGTCGTGTCCTGTCAAACCACACTACTAGCTACATGTAACATGTCATGCAATTTGTCTCTCTCGGAAGCAAACTGGCTGCGAGGAGATGGAAAGTGTCGCAGTTGGATAAAACTTTGACAGTAATATTAAGGTTTTAGGTGGATCGGTTACGATTGGATTTCATACAAATATACAAACCATACCAGTTTAATTTCTCACACAACAGTTGCTTTTCATTATTTACTAGCCGCCCCTCCGCGGTGTCACGCGCTTCAATTTCGGAACTTCCGCAGGAACTCTTTACAACAGGATAAAAGTATCCTATACAGGGATATCAGAGATAATGTTGCGATAGTTCTTTTGTGAATCGGTTCAGTAGTTCTAAAGATACACACAAACTTACCTGTTTATTAATGAAGAACCTTTTAAAAAAGAAAAGGGTCAAAACTTTAGGTATTTGTCCAAAATAACACAATCCTCGTCGGTTGGTTTTCTTCTTTAGGTAAGTTTATTATTTATCTTTGTTTATTCGATTATTATGTGTTTGTTGGTTGTTTGTGTTTTTTTAACTTTTGAAAATACATAAAATCCTACATAATAGAAAACCTGTTATATTATTTTTATTGTTATAAATGAATCATATTTTTTTTTCGATATGAATACGAATGATATACCTACCTACCTACCTATGAATTTCGATGACTTAATTAACATTAGCTATTTTAGTTGTTTAGTTATTTTGTTTGGGAATTTGTAATTACGATCTTTTATTTAACTTGCAATAAACGTGTAGGTACAAGTTGTTGTTTTTTTTAGTACTTACCAAATAAACTTTTATGGTATTCTATTCTATTCTAACTATTTTTAGGTAGTTAGTGAATCTATTAGACTGTCCTGTTTTTTATTCTGTTTTTTATTATTAATTACTAGCTGTGGCTCGAGTCCCGCGGTTTCACCCGCGTGAGTTTCGGAATTCCCGCAAGAACTATTTTTTTCTAAAATAAAAGTAGCCTAAGTTACTCCTTATGAAATCAGCTATCTGTCAGTAAAAGTCGCGTTAAAATGGGTCCAGCCGTTTCAAAGATTATTTGGAACAAACAGACAGACAGACAGACAAAAGTTTTAAAAACTGTTTTTTGTCTAAGTACCTACCGTATATATATGAAATTACAAATAGACACTTCAATTTTATTTATAAACTAGCTGTCCCGCGCGGTTTCACTCGTGATCATTTCGAAGTTCCGCGGAATTGTTCCATACAAACTTTTCAACTCCTTTTCATCCCCTTAGGGGTTGAATTTTCAAAAATCCTTTCTTATCGGATGCCTACGTCATACATAGAACACACGCTCCAATTTTAAGGTTTCTACGATCAGCGGTTTAGGCTGTGCGTTGATCCATGTCATTCAGAACAAAGGATTTTATGTGTATAGATTATTCTGTTTCTATTCTATAAAGATAAGTGTAACTATTCACTTATGATATACCTAGTCATTATAATAAAGAAAACATGGCAACTGACAATATATACCTTAAGTCAAGGCGGTGAAAGTCGATGAGTTGTTATCTGTTAGTATCAGGAGCACAGAACTGTTGCCAAGTTTTGCCTACGTGACCCGGCCGGAACCGGCGTGCGAGCGAGACGCCCCGCCGGCCGCGCGCCGAGCGAGCGAGACAAAACACAAGGGTGAAAGACCCGAGGTAATTGTTAACCAGATTTGTACCTGCGCATGAGTTTGGTTGTGATTTGCATTGTTAAGGCAAAAGGAGTTTGGCGGAGCGCCCGCTGCGGTTCCGGGTTCGATTCCTTCGAAGTTTATTAAGTAACTCGCTTAGGGAGACTTAGGTCTGTCAGTTAAAATTGATAGTTTAGACTCTAAACTATCCTTCGAGCCATGGAATCAATTTAGTTGAGTACTGAACTAGGCGTTCCCCGCAGTTTCACACGCATGACTGAAATAGATACCCTTAATTTGTTAATCCGAAACATATTATTTTGTGTGGTAAATTTCATCTTAATCTATTCAACCATATGCGTGATATACCTACCGACTCGACTGTGTAACAAATATCCAAACTCACAAACAGTTAAAACTTTAAAAGATAAGAATTTAGGTAAACGTTACCTACTGTAACATTAATTTTCGAAGCAAATGGTGTTTATGGTAGGTACCTATAAACATAAACCTAAAATAATTGTTATCTGTCTGTAGGTACCTACATGTTTTTTTTTGTATCTACCTATACCCGATTAAGGTACAAGTTTGAACAAGACCTAAAGAGATGTTTAAACTTGTTCCAACTTTGCTTGTTTATTTGTCATCTATCTGTGCATATAATATATCGACCGCACTCAGAGTCGTTTTAACGATTACTTAATTTTACGTATAGATTTTAAAACGGGGTGCGGCCGTATGACACAGAAACTAGAGATTTACGTAGGTAATGAAATCCTGCAAGTAAATCCATGCATGATCTATATTGACTGGCAGAGAATGCCACTGTGGCATTAAGTCTGCCTTTTGTACCATGATGTGCATAAAGTTTAAATAAATAAATCTCTATGCATATTGGTAGGTACCTATTCTGAAAAAAGTTCGTTTAGGAGTGAGTTACATAACCTTATTTAACAGACTAGTTGTCCCTCGCGGTTTCACCTGCGGTAATTTCAGAGTTCCCTTGGGAATTTAGGGATAAAAGGTACCCTCTGTCACTCAGGAATACCATTACTTCCTACAAGTGAAAATTTTTTCAATATCGGTTCAGTAGATCTAGAGATTACCCGACCTACAACGTCATAAACTCGCAAACTCACAATTCAAAAACTCACAAACTTCACCTTTTTATAGGTAACATTTATATAAATAGAAAATATAATACTTTACCGAATGTTATACATACAAATACACGCAAGTAAAATCGCGTGTGACAGCTTGTTGTGGTGACATTGAAGTTTTTAACTCGAACCTGCTTTTAAATTAAGTGAAAAAACCTTGACCCCCACCGGTATCGGCGAATCGTTTGCAATAAATTGTACGTTATAGTCCACCAGTGTCACGTCTCTCCAATAATAACCCGAGTGGCGTGTCTGTTTGCACGTACACAACTACGCAACTTAACCGTTTCGAATCTTAACCCATCTGTATACGATTCAGAATAGCATAGACATTCACCGCGAGGAGATAGTCACGTCACGGGATCGAAACAAAGAGTCCTCTCGAGACCAAAATACACGTTTACATGACGCAAGTGGCAGCGAAAATATCATGATGGACTGACTGTCACGAACAAACATTCGAGTATCTAACACTTAATTTTCGTTTCAAATAATAAATCGGAACGTTCAAAAATTTCAGAATCCATAATGCGTACTAAATTATGTAATATAGGTACTAGCTGTGCCCCGCGGTTTCACCCGCGCTAATTTCGGAGTTCCCGCGGGAATTCTGGGATAAAAAGTACCCTATGTCCTTTTCTGTACCTCTGACAACGTGCATGCCAAATTTCATCCAAATCCGTTCAGCCGTTTTTGCGTGATTGAGTAACAAACATCCAAACATAAAACATCCACACTTTCACATTTATAATATTAAGTAGGATGTATTTGCATGGGGCTTAAAGACACTGTAGCTTCTCATCACAAATCTATACGTATACAGAGGAAAACATACATACAGACGAACACAGAAACTCCTCCTTCTTGGAAGTCGGTTAAAAAGCAACTTAAGGTTGAATAAACTTCATCTGTTGTGACTAGCACAACAATTCCGCGAGTGTCAAGTGGTAGATCTAGCGCAGGGGAGTTTTCGAAACGAGACTAATAAAATAAGTGACGTGAGTAGATGACTTATTAACATAATTAAGTCATCTATTTATCATATTTTTTTTTTAAGTGAAAACGTTTTCAGCACTTACCGTTGTGATTTTGAAACTCGATGAAACGAAAGTCTCTAAAAAGACGCACACCTTACGATACATCTATAGGATTTAGCTTATCCCGCGAGAGAATGAGATAGAATATAATATTTAACAGTGTCTCCGTCTCCTTTTTTCGAAATTTAGTTCTCTGAAGATTTCACTCCTGCCGTGTGTGAACTGCACACATGCTTCTTAAAAGGGGCAACGCTAAGGAAATAAGTTCTGAACTCCAACATAAACGATAACATAGGTTTTATTTATCTTCCCTAGAGATAGATACATGCCGTACATACTGTCATATATTTTTATAGTTAGATAAAGTACTCGTAGAACTGGAGTCTTATTTAATTCAACCTGTGTTAAAAATACTAAATAGGTACATATTGTATAAAAGAACTGTACACAATGTGTACGAGTTATTGCAAAGGGCATAATAAAGGCGTTTAGCTCTGGACGCAGAACGGTAAGGGTTACCGTTTTGAAATATAAATCACAGATATACAAACAAATATGTGTGGGTACACCACCGTCGACGCTTTGCGATATGCGACTAGTTTTTAACGACGACGAAACGCTTCGTAAGAGACGCGCGGGGAGCGGGCGGGGTGGGGTGCCGTGACTCGCGGCGGCCATTTGCATTTTCCACAGTTCGCATCGCACAGTCACCAGTCGCTCGAGCGTCGCGTCGCCGATGCGTTGCGTACCCGAAACGCTAGTAAGTTAACGAAACTGTTTTATATCAAGGAAAATCCTTAAAGACCCGCTTTAGAGATGGTGGACCAACAGCAAGCCATTAATTTGGTATTGGAGGTAAAAAAACACCCTTGCCTGTATAAGACGAACTTGGCAAATTACAATAATAAGTCGGATAAAGTGTGGGAGGAAGTGGGCAAAGCAATGAATATGAGCGGTGAGTACTATTTTTTAACTGACTTAAAAAAAGAAGGGGTTATGTGTTCGGCTGTATGTATGTTTTTTTATGTATATTCATCGATTACTAGAATACGGTTGGACCGATTTCAAAATAACCAACTTCAAAAAAGAAGGGGGCCTTATATGACCGGCAGTTTGTATGTTTTTATGTATGACTCGAAGGCGGTTGGACCGATATTAAAAACTTTTTTTTTCAGTTTAAAATGGTATGCTTCCAAGTTGGTCTTATAGTCATGAAGTCAGAATCTGATGATGCAATCTTGGAGAAATCGAGGGAACTCTTTAGATATTAAATGTACACCTATAGCGATTTGGATAATTTTTGTAGTAGGTATTTATAAATTATCTGTCTATTTTGTAAAACGTTCATTTGCTTTTGGATGAAGCACCATTTGATGATGTGAAGTTGATAACCATCATAGACGCCTCCGGAACTACTCTATAATTATTATTTCACCGGTCGCGGTTCGATTATTTTACAATGATAGCTAAGCTATTTACGCAAATCACAATAAATACGGTGAAGTGGAGCTGATGGTGAAATACCCGGAGAACTCCTCGACAATCAACGTCCCTGAATCGAGAAAAGCGTTTTTTGTAAAAGGTAAAGCTTACATTAGACTGTTGCAACTTAGACAAATTGCAAGCGTCAAAAACGGTTTGTGCAGTATGCGTGGATTTGGATTTTGGTATCGTCTCGTAGTAACTACGTAAAGTTTTCGTTTTCCACGCATCGGGTGGTTGGGAGGCAGATTTGAATTTCTGAAAATGGTTTTTTAGTTTCGGGATCGATACAAAACGGATTTAAGAATGAAGTTGAATTTCAGATGTTATATTATCTGACTTATGATATACAAGAAGTTTAATTAGGATTTAGGAGCACCGGTTCCTTAGAAATACAATAGGCTAGTTTCCTAAATTTTCTTTTTTAGTCCGTTTTGTAGATTATTAAAAAATATTGGACACGAATTTTTTTATTTTTTATGTAACCAAAAAATTACGGGGATATATCAAGTCGAAATTTCACATGACGTCACGCCTCGCTACAGTTTGTTCGCACGTTATAGCGAGCTGTGACATCACGAGTGCCCCACCCTAAACTTTAATGCGCTTTATCTATGCATATTTCCATTATTTTAAAAAAGCAAAAAATACGTGTCTTTTATTTTTTTATTATCTAACTGTCGGACTAAATAGAATTTTGATTTTTTTACCTAGGAAACTAGCCTATTACTTATGTCTTATTTAAAATGAAATGTCCCTATGGTTTTGTTGATTCAAATCCATTCAGCCGTAAAGCGTAGTTCATGATGGAGAGATGGTATAAAAAATAATCGTTTTAATGTTTTCATTTTCCCTCAGGTGCCGATTGTAAAGAAAAGTGGAAAAACCTTCGCGCAGTATTTCTTAGGCATTTAAGAGCTGACAGATTGGAGGGCAAAAGAATGAAGCCGTACTATCTGAGCGATTACTTGCAATTCATCGTGCCGTATGTGCAAACGATGGCGCCCGTCGCTAAGGTGGGCAACTCTTCCACCGATCAAATTCTTGAGACGGAGACCGTATACCACACTATAGACTGCAGCGATCAATACAGCGAAGTCCAAAGCGAATCTGACACTCGGGATGATGATCCATTCTTGATCAAGATTGAAGAATGTAATCTGCAACCCTCGAAATCCAAGAAGCGAAGGTTGTCGCTGCACGAAACTGACAAGCCACAACCTGTCCACCTGGAGACGGTCAAATCTAACGAGGCAGTGACATCGTTTCTGAAGAGCCTAACCCCCGAACTAAACGAAATGAACCATGACCAATTCAAAACGTTCAAGAGGAAAGTGTTAACTCTCATCGATGACATAATGACCCCTAGTTTTTAGTATAAAAAATAATTATTAAGTTCTATTAAAATTCACAGTTCCATGCGAAGTTGCGTCGATTAAAGATATCTACGTATATCTACCAAAGAACTTCCATTCCATTTTGCAAGTATTTTTGAGAGGACTTCTTTATATTGTAGAATAACTTAATATGCCACTGACTTGATTGAAATGAGTGAACTCAAAATATGGTGTTGTGTCTCTTAAAAAATATCATATCTTCTAAGCTATTTCAGTTAAAAACAAAACGATGGATAGAAATGAAAAAAGGTGAATACTTAGGTATCTACCATTTTTAAAATATTTTTGTAGCATTTAAATTTAACAACAAAAAGTGAATAAAAGAAATGGCGGACTTTTTTTTTGATATCTTGATTGTTTTTAAAGTAGTTCTGTGTGACGTGGCAGAGGCCGTTGTGAAGGGTTTTTTTGAAGCTGGTATATCTATACTATAATAAAAGAGTAGAATCCGCGATTCTGTACATTGAATATTTTTAACAAAAATTGACAGGCGATAAAAGAAGAGTAACCAACCACAAAAAAAAGGTTTTTAAAATTCTTTTCTGTCTGTCTGTCTGTTTGTCTGTCTGTTCGCGATTATCTACGAATCTACTGAACCGATTGACATGCGGTTTTCACAGGTAGATTAAGCTTAGCCTGGAGCTACATATAGTCTCTATTTAATTTAAATCGGATTTTGGGAAAAAAAGTTGTTATATGAAACCGTTTCACGCGGGTAAAACCGCGGGGCACATCTAGTGTATAATAATATTATAGAATATAATGTAGAAAAAAAAACGTGACGCCGATACAACAGGTGAAATGTTTAGGTAGGTACTGTAGTGTTTACCGTCACTACGTATAGGTTTATCACTCACTCACTACTACTCCTTGATCCTTGCGCGAGCGCACGTCCGACTCGCTCCGCGCCTAACAACAGACTACCCGCCCGGTGATGTTGACAATCTTTATATATCCCCACGATATTTATTTATACCCTCTCTGGGTACATGAGACAATGTATTATATCTACCTACTTATAGACACAAACACTACATCTCTTCCTTGTTAAGAAATATTTAAACTTGAGAATTTCTAACTTAACAACTGGACAATCATTTTTTTTTTTACTAATGATATAATAGAATAACTATAATAATAATATTAACAACAATAATCCCCCCAAAACACACAGATCCACCTGATCCCACATTATCAGCCTGTATCGCTGAAACCAAGCAAACGCGGCACTCACCACACAGAACCACATAACATAATATATTATACCACAGATACACAACACGCCCAGACCGAAAAGTGAATCGCGGCGTGCATCACACACAGCGCAGCCCCACCGGGAATCGAACCCGGAACCCCCCGACCAGCGGGCAGGCACGTCGACCCACTACGCCAATCGAGTCTTCTTACACAAGTCGTCAGCTGTACAACAGAATTAATCATTAATTTATAATCTGCCATTTAGTTTATTTCATCCTCCTTTCTATCCGTCTCATCCCCTCTCTTTTTATTTATGAAACTTAAAAAGCTAGAACTCACTAGATTCAAACCCAGCAGTTGCAAACCTAGTAGAGGGTACCTAGTAAGTGGGTAACGATCGCAGCTCTTTTTTTGGAGGAGCACCCTCAGCACACAGCACCCATCACGACAAGGTAGGTATGATAACCTTGATTGACAAAGGTATCGAAACCTTCAAAATTCCTTTAAGCTCTAATATGCTAAATAGTTACCTGACCAAGTCTTCGATTCCAATAACTTATTTATTAGTACCGCCGTGGAGGTACCTACCTCCATACAAGCATACGAGTAAAAGCCTGACTTGCCTAGTTAAAATATTCTCTATAACTAGTACATAATAATACTCACTATAGGATACATATCAATACTCTCTTTCCAAAAATATTATGCCGAAGTGTTTTAATAGTTTGATTCAACACTAAAATTCCTAATTGAGTTTTAGTGATTTAATACGAGTACAAACCCCAATGGAATGTTGACTGTAACTCTAATCGTATGACAAAATATGTGAATAGATTAGTATACCCATATCTTTTATTCTTGTAGCATATTTCTACTATTTTCCAGTAATTTAAAGATTAGGTACCTATAGATATTTTAGAGCCCATACTCCATAGATAAATTAATTTTGTAATATGACTATTTATATTTAAATTTACTTTTTTTTTTTTAAGTATTTTAGCGATTATACTATTCCTCTGTGACATTTGTAAACACTGATAGTTAGAATAAATAAACTTAACTACCTAACTTAAATGATGTTCTTTAGTAAGCAGATCATTTGAAAATAGCGGGATCGGTTTTAATGATCGTAATAGTAAAATTGAAAGTTTTTGTAAAAATAGAACTCGTGCAGGACGCCTGTCAGTTCAGTTAGTGTTATACCTAGAAGAGGAGGCCCTTTTATTCGCTCATCTAGGCAAACAGATACATCGGGCTTGCGTTACTCTACGCAAGTTAACTAATTCATGATTATATAATAGGGAGCCAACTAATTGGTAATGAACAGAACTCGAACCCAGTGACTTGCTTAGTTAGCCTAAAATAACAGCACCTAGGCATATCAAATTCCAAATTCAATGGATTTATTTCGATTTATTTCGATTTAAGCCTCATAAAAGCACTTACAAATGTCACAGTATGACAGGCAGTAACATGTATTACAATTGTACTATGTAGGTAGGTACCGTACAAACCAAGTGTGATTTATACACAATGCTATGAACCACGGAAAATATAACTTGATAGCAAAGAATAAAATCAAAGATTACAATGATTAGAATGTCAACAGTTTAAACTGCATTAAATACAACCATATTTCATAAATAGAATCAGAATATCTATGTTAAAACAACTATAGTACTGTAATGTAGTCTCAGACTGTAGTCTAGACGTCTTCTTCTTCTTTAATAATGGCGTCTATAATTATAATTTACCAATGACAATGTTTCTTAAAAATTTCTTCGTCTACTTCTTCGCCAATGACAATGCTAGATTGCTTCCCAAGTTAAACATGGCTCTCTTGAAAGACGTCATTGACTAGAACTTTGCCGTTGTCATATGTGAAACATGAATTGCCAAAATGCAACGTGGCTCTTCGGAAGAAAGGTGGACGCAAGAACTATTATTATTAGGAATTCAGATTTAGACAAATACATAATAGGCCAGAGAGATAGCTAACTGGATGATGATATTAATAACCGTTATATTAATAACGGATGATTTTGTAACGGAGTGATGAAGATTAATACTATTAGCTGAGTGACACAAATAGCATGGAGTAGAAAGTATATTATAAATTATACAGCACACAAATATCCGTAGGGAACACGGAGCAGCGCCCGGGACCTGTGATGGTGCCCAATTAAATTTTAATGGTGGCATCTTAGTGCCCAAACTGCAATTTAATGCTGGTAGTAGATACCCAAAATCCAATTTAATGGTGGTATCTTAGTACCCAAACTCCAATTTAATGGTGGTATCTTAGTACCCAAACTCCAATTTAATGGTGGTATCTTTGTACCCAAACTCCAATTTAATGGTGGTATCCAGTACCCAAACTCCAATTTAATGGTGGTATCTTTGTACCCAAACTCCAATTTAATGGTGGTATCTTGGTACCCAAACTCCAATTTAATGGTGGTATCTAGTACCCAAACTCCAATTTAATGGTGGTATCTTTGTACCCAAACTGCAATTTAATGCTGGTATCTAGTACCCAAACTCCAATTTAATGGTGGTATCTTTGTACCCAAACTGCAATTTAATGCTGGTATCTAGTACCCAAACTCCCAATTTAATGGTGGTAACTAAATACCCAAATTTACAATTTAATGTTGGTAACTAAATACCCAAATTTACAATTTAATGTTGGTAACTAAATACCCAAACATCCAATTTAATGTTGGTAACTAAATACCCAAATTTACAATTTAATGTTGGTAACTAAATACCCAAACTTACAATTTAATGGTAATATATTCTATACCAAATACCTATTTCGGTTTATATACCAGTATTCTATGCGAGCGTTCCAGGACACTCACGCATTTTTTTTATTATTTTTCGCTTCGTTATTGAAAACAAACGTAAGAGATAATAATTAACTCTATGACCGACATAATATCTGGTCTCTATCTGAATAAAATATACTTAATTAAATCCGAATGAAACAACAATGAAGTTCGAATAAGCGCCGTTTTCCTTTTTATTATTATTATTATTTTATTTCTTTTTTTTTTAGATTAAAATTACAAAACTCAATTGAGTTTCACGGTTGCAATTACCTGAGGTAACAATTACTGTGGTTTCATAAATCGTCGAGTAGACGAGAAACGATATTTAAAACAATGATATTTCAGTAACGATAACCAAATATTGTTGACTTTTAAGCGTATTCCAGTTTACGACAATGATTTTGAATACGGGCAGGAAAAGTGTGTTACCCTCTCTTACCTATTATGACGTCATACGAGCAATTTAGTGATGAGCAACTCCTTCTCACGTCAAATCAACCAAAAGAAGCCCCTCATCGCTCAAACCTGCTCTTTTATTATCGATTTATTTTGCCTTAACGGACAGAGGAATGACATAGGCAGAGAAATGAGAAAACCAGACTAGCTACCAGATAATTGTCACTTGTTTGTGATCTCTCAGGTCATAGCGAATGATTCCCATTACAAAGACAGCGACATGAACCGCCACTCGGTTGTTAATGTCAAAGTCACACACACACACACTAGACGATGATACTACGAGCCTATTACCGCACTCCACTTGAGCGTTGTCATCGCTGGTCGCGGTGACCCTAAAGCGCATGCAGCGCAGAAGTGATGACAGTTGTGACGCCAAGCTATCACGAAAGAATCTAACTAGGTGCTTAACACACCCTACAGAAACAACCTGGTAGAATGTGCCACTAAGGTCGTACATCAAAACTTGACAACAAAGTCCGATAAGCTACCGGAATACTATTATACATGTGGATACCTACACAACGGCATTTACGATCTATCTACCCTATTACGGCTGTTGACATTAATTAATTGAAAATACACCAACCCCTGGTTATTGCAGTTTCTATATACTACGACACCATTACGTATTTGCATTATTGTTGTATACTATATTTTATATAATTTTTATTTGTATGCATATTTTTTTTTATAATTTTTCGCATTTGAATTGCTGTGCTACTGCACCACCTACCTACTGTATTTACTGTAATAAATGTCTCTATACTCCACCTGGTAACCTAGGCGAAATCGTTTCACAGTGACAAGGCCGCCCTTTGGAGCCACTTAGCATTCCTGCTTTCAATTTTTTTTCATTATACTGTTTGTGGTGTTCAATAACGTGTTTTTCATTCATTTATTCATCCAATTGAATGGACAACAAACGTTTCGACCCAAAAATACATTCAATTATGTGGAAGACAATAAACCTTTTATTATATAGGTCCCAACACTTTTGACACATACAGCACTTTTGTACGTACAATAAGTACCTCTTATTTAAAAGAAGCTCAAAGTTTCAAAAAAACTTAAATTAAATTTAATGAACTACCTGGCAATACCTTCAATTTAATGAAATTCCGAAATCTCAAGAAGCCTCAAATTCAATTTAATGAACTACCCGGCAATACCTTCAATTTAATGAACTCCGAAATCTCAAGCCATAAATTCAATTTAATGAAATTCCGATATCAGATCACACTTTGGTATGATATTTTCAATTAAATGAAAATTAGTTTAATAAAAGCATAGATAGTACTTGCGTATCTCCTGGGACTCCTACCAGAACTCCGAAACCACCCGGACGAAACCGCGGGGAACAGCTTCCTTCCTTCTATTTCTTATTTTTTTTTTTGTTGGCCTTTGTAGTTTATCCTCGTCGCCATTTGTAGTGTTTACCGTCACTACGTATAGGTTTATCACTCACTCACTACTACTCCTTGATCCTTGCGCGAGCGCACGTCCGACTCGCTCCGCGCCTAACAACAGACTACCCGCCCGGTGATGTTGACAATCTTTATATATCCCCACGATATTTATTTATACCCTCTCTGGGTACATGAGACAATGTATTATATCTACCTACTTATAGACACAAACACTACAGGTACCTACATTATTGAGAAAACATAAAGGTTTTTTTTGTTTGTCACAAAACATTCCGAGAGTATATTTCCGTATTGTTTATCGCTTGACGTCATCGGGAGAGGTTTTCACGAAAACATCTCAAACTAGATCGCCGATTATAATAATCAGTCGGTAGGTATTGTATTTCAATAATATTACGCAAAATATGTTATAGCTATAAGTAGGTACGTCTGTTAGAGCACAGTGCACGTTTGTTCATTCTATGCACTACCTTTTAGATCATACATTATCATAAATATTTTTACACAATATATTACAATGTATGCTAATATTATAAAGAGGAAAGATTTGTTTTTTTTTTTGTTATTGGATTAAACTCAAAAACTACTCAACCGATTTCAAAAATTCTTTCACCATTAGAATGCTACATTATACAGAGTCACATAGGCTACATACCTATATTGTAATCCTAGTTAGTATTTTATTAAAACAGAAGAATCTGCGTGTACCAAAAATTGAGAGGGATGATAACAAAACACTTTTTTTAATCTGTCTCTCCCTCTAAAACTACCGAACAGAATTTTTTTTTTGAGTTATCCACAGGTACAATAAACTTGGCATGGAGCAACATTCGAATGTCGGGAAAAAGTTTTTGTAATTTAAAGGTGTTTTAGGATACTCTTCATCCCTTGTTCCTTAGAGAATTGCGAACCTCTGCACGCGGTTGAAACCGCGCGCTCAAGCTAGTTATTGCAACATAGTACTAACATTCGGTTCGATCCGAGTGAAAATCTACTTATAGTAGGTCTAGGTAGGTACCTATTGAATTTTTATGGTTCTTTCTAGGTGTTTAGGTATGTATCATAAATATGTATTTACAACGTAAAAAAACATAATATAAGTATTAGTATAAACTCTGCTTAGTTTCGGAGTTAGCTGTGGGATAATGTCCAACCATTATTTTTTAATTTTTTATTTATAGAATACACCAGTACAAAATGATAAAAATAGGTCGGTGAATACAATATTAGGCACGGTCTATTCGCAGTAGTTCAATTTACAGTTCAATTGATTGTACAATAGGTAGGTAGGTACTGCAACTTTTCAGTTTCATTTCCAAACATGGGTATCTATTAGAAAAACAGAAAACCTTCATTTTTTTAAATCGGTAGGTACAATATTCGAGATCGTTTCATAATAAGTAAATGTTGAGAGAATAATCATATTGACGTGGAAGTCATACGATAACATAAAACACGCAAATATACACTTAATTTTTTAGGCGATAAGTGCTACAATTGCGTTACAAAAGTACAGTAGGTATCTATGGCCCGGTAATCAGTGTATTGCGTCAACATCATAAATAGAGCAGAGTTGGCGACAAAATGTCTGACAAATGAACCGTCGTATAGGTATAACTTATGTATGTAGCTGGTATGTGGTAGCTACGTGGCTTTGTGCATGTCGACTTGAAAAGATTGTGATTACATTCTTAACAATAGACTAGCTGTCTCTCCGCGATTTGAGCGGGTTGAATTTCGGAAAAATCTGCCTTAGTGACTTTTATTTTCATTATGATTCTATCTTCAGTAGTTTTGGCTGGGTGTGGATGAGTCTTTTCTCTAATATAAAAAGATAGACATAGCAGTGTATCAGCCAAGTCCGAAAAGCAAAAAACACACCAGCCACGGACACGAACCATTTCGGGCCACATCCGACATCCTACAGATGACAACGGTAAGTACGGTACTTTCTACTACTTTCGGAATTCTCGCGGGAATTCCGGGTTACAATATAGCCTATTTTACTCAAGGATAATGTAGCAATCTAATGGTGGAAGAATTTTTGAAATCGGTCTAATAGTTTTTAAATTAAATCGTACCAAACAAACAAATAATGTATAAATATTTCCCCTTTATAATATTAGTTTACATGATGATATTTAGGGCCTGACTGAGGATGAATATCTTTTGTCGGCACCAGCGGAAGATCAGCGTCGGGCCCCCCGGTTTCCGACTTATGCTGAGCTGGTTGCCGTTTTGTTACGACACGCTGGTTGTGCTTGTTTATGTTATTTCATATATTAACGATTGTCGTAACAAATAAAGTTTATTTCATTTCATTTCATTTCATTTGTCTATCATTCATAGAGTGAGGACTCCACTCTTAACAAAAGGTCAAGTGCTTGTGTTACTGTCTTAGTGCCCGGGGCACATAAACGTTTAAGAGCTTACTTCTAAACCCTGGTGTACCTACATGTGTTCTATCTTATGAGTTTTCAAGAGCGATAAGGCTTTGCTGAAGAAGAGAAAGTATTTTTATGCCTCTTCCAGTGGTTGCAGGTCTGCTGGTTGAGTTTGCCGACACCAATGGTCTTCGTAAATAATAAATTTTTCCACAATCCGAATGTATTTAGATAATGAATCATTATTGAACTCCAAAATGTATGTAGGTCGTATTTATCTGATCCAGTAGCGGTGACGATGCTGCAGACATGACCAGCAGATCCCCATTCTACCTACATCTATCCCCCCTATATTACACCTCTGTAATCTATATCTTTTTAATGCAATGATAACCATTTAAGAAAAACGTTTCTATTACACTCAGTACTTACCTACTCGTTATCATACTATTACAGACGCTATTATAATGATTATCCATCTATAATTTGTCCGTCTGAGTACAATTGATAAATAATTATACATCGATAATTTGCAATTAATTGCAGAAATAATATACATACACTGAAACGTTAATGTAAAAACTTTTTTGCATTGAAATGAATACGATTACCAACGACTGCATTATTCATACAGGATGCTGGCGAGTGAACCGACAATAATTAACGGGTGAAATAAAATCCTATTTTTCATCTGTTCACCTAAGATTGTTCTGTTCTGATCACTTAGAATTTTAAATTAGAAATAATTTTAAATAGAATTAAAAGAAATTAAAAGATATAAAACCAAATTGTCTATACATCGTGTTAATGAATTAACTGAAAACTAGAAAGTAGTTTGCTCAGAATCAACTAGCGAATCGGTCGCACTATGTTTTAACATTGGTTACATATTTTATTTTTTTATGAGTTCATGTCTAAATTATTTATAATATAATATTTGGCGCGTACGCCGCCCGCAGCAAAAAAATTCGAACCGGTAGGTGCGGGCGTAGCGCTTGGAATTTCGTAGATAGGTCACCTAAAAACTAATGTTGAATAACTTTTAAAATATAATTTTTTTTGACATAAAATATGTATATTTTAATCATATTATTGTTTATTTTTTTAAATGGGGTGTATTAGGTTTTCAATTAATTCATTAACACGTTGTATAGACAAAAGAATCAAATATTTTTTTAATTAGATATGCTGCTAAAATAGTAATCGACTTATTCTGAGTCTGCAGTGTTTTTTTTTTTAATTCTTTTAAGTTATTTTTGTGCACAACCGTAAATTAAAAAAATTACAAACAATTTAAAAGCGAGATGAAGAACAGTAAGTATACAGTAAACAGTATTAGGAAATAAAATATATAATAGTGTAAAATGCACTAATCAGCCTGTATATGGTTTCTAATAATGTGGTGAAGGTATAATCATAACGAGTCGAGGTGGCGTGATCTATCCAGTTTTACTGTAATGCATCACTTCGCCAACACCAACGTAACACAAAATAGTGCTAGATTAGCAATACAACTCATTAATTTTACATACATCAACGCTCATGAAACGGCAACAAAAATCAACGACACTGCAGAACTGGCGATGGACTGTGCAGTAAACGAATGCAATTCAATAAATTTTAACGTCAGCGCACACACTTTTATCAAGCCGCTAAGATAAAGTTATTTCATCATCCATTGCCGATTCACAAGCAAAGCTTGTTATCTTCAAAGAGTGCTAAACGAGAATGGAAATAAAACAGCGATGATAACTTTAGTGAGTGAATATTGTTGTGCAAGCTGCTACACCCGACCCGGTAGGTATAAGTTTTATCGTGCAGTTGGGCACGTACGCAGACCGTTCTAGATTATATTTTATCTATGACTGTAGAAAAATAAAATGCGTCACGATTTGAAATTATGAAGTAGGTAATAAATTATAATATCGGTGCGAAGGAAAACCTTCTGTTGCATCAGCTGTCGTCATGCCATGCCGGTACTGGGGGCTTACCACCACGTCTTATTGCAGAGTTATTTCAAACCTAACCTTCAAAATAATCCTCACTAAATTATAAATGCGAAAAGTAAGTTTGTTTGTTTGTATGTATGCTTTCACGTCCGTCACTCGGTCGATCATCATGAAATTTAGGATACACGTAGTGAAGGGTAGGTACATAAAAGACGCAGGGTACTTTTTATCCCGGAATTCCAGCGGGAACTCCGAAATGGGTGAAACCGCGGGGAATAGCTAGTACCTACTGCTATAACAGTAGGACCCCAGATCCAGTATGACGATAGCTGATGCAACAGTTCATTTTCCTTCACACCAATAATAATATTTACCTATTATTTATTTATATTAACTACAATGTATTTCAAGTGGTGACGCGATGGTTGGTGGTAGACCCCCAGATTAGTTGGTTTTCAACAGCGACGCCTGTTCAGTTAGCTTGCGGGTTTGATTCTTTCTGTCACGGAGGACCAATTATTGTGATTCTTATCCACCATGCTTTCTCTTTCTTCTTCTCATGTTTTTGTTTTTTGCAATTAATATAACAATTTTTAATCTGCATGGTTACATTTTAACGAATTACTTTTCATCAACATAGCAGAGGTAGTTCCTGGCTATAAGGCAAGGTAAGGCTAAGGTATAATTTGAATCACATTTCAATTTTAATTTTATCAAATGGTCGTTCATTCAGTTTTGACATATTTTGTACATAACTAGTCGACATACAAAGTTCAGTACTTTTGGGTTTAATGTTTTATAATACCGTTAAAAAACCAGACGTTAGTCGTAACGGCTCCGTTTATGAATGAAACTCATGAGATTAACTCAAGAGATTACTACAATTTTAATGAAAAAAATAAACGATTTAATATTTGTTGAATTATAAGCATCATAAGATATTTTTAACTAACTACTTCATCTTACTCCTGATCCAGGAATCATCGGGAGTGAATAAGCCGCTTTAGATGGATTTTAGTGTTGATTTAACAATTGTTTTTGGAAAATACCATTTCTTTGCTCAAACTCGAGTTCTTTGGAAACAATTTTTTTGGGCCAATCATTGTATTATTTGCTCGTCCTGGTATTCCTGATCGCCTATTATCAAAGGATTCTCTTCGACGCCGTTGATGACAACTGTGTAGTGACCGGGTTGAGTGGAATTGAACTTCTTCATTTCCTGTTCGAAGATGATATTGTTTATGGCGTGCTTGATCATGGCTTGTGTCTTCCGGTCGTGTTTCCTCAACGACTCCGCTATATACTCCGCGAAACTGTCGAACTCGTCTTTCTTTCGGGTTAGATCGGACTTCCTTATATATTTCAACGTGTCCAGTAGTTTGCTGTCGATTTGCGTCAACACTGGAGTTTTTGATTTGACCGGTTTTAAACGATGCCTTCTCTTGGATGGTTCGTGGTTGACTTTTCTGACTTTGCTCCGCGGAGGGCTGAGTCTGACTTCGGGCTCTGCTTTGATTATCTGGGCTTCGGTATCTGTCTCCTCGTAATCCACTTGAATGTCATCAGTTGTGATGTATGTGGGTTCTTCTATGTCCTCTTCAGCCGACTCTCTGTCTACCTTGTCGCTTGTGCTGCTGTTCTGTGGGACAAGGAGGAAGGCAACTTTGAAAATGATTGAAAATCTAAACTTGGGGATCTCTTACTAAGATCTCTAACTAAGGGTAAATATTTGATTTTTTTAACGACTTCCAAAAAGGAGGAGGTTCTGCATTTGGCTGGATGTATAGTTTTTGTTTGTTACTACCTCAGATCAAATAAAAACTAAAGACGGAACGTCTCGAACAACGAAGTGAAGCCGGTTGCGTATGCATGTGGTGATTAGGAAAGTGTATGGATTTGCTAAGTTTACTTACTGGTGATAAGTGATTCCATGCTGTTTTTTTTTTATTTTTTGACCGTTGACGACACAATATGGCATTTTTTCTAACTTAATTGTTGCGTCACCTCCATTAGCGGGAGAAGCTCAAACTAAAAGGTATGGTGTCTTTTTCTTGTAAGTGTGTGCGTGTTTCTGTGTACGTGCACGGCGTGGTGTCTTTTTCCGGGCTTCACTTGTTTGTCCTACACGTTCCGTCTTTAGTTTTTATTTGGTCTGAGGTTACTACTTGCTCGATTTCAAAAATTCTTTCTCCATTAGAATGCTAAATTCTCCCTGAGTAACACAGGGTTACAGGGTAACTGAGTTACCTGTATATATCGTAACCCGGAATTCCCACAGGAATTCCGAAATTATCGCGGGTGAAACTGCGGGGAACGACTAGTACATTATATAATGCTTGGATATTATCATAAAGGTTGCCACCCTGATTCCAAACTAAGCAGAGCTTAATTGCTAAGAGCTGACCAGACAGCTGATATAATACTTTATAGAGGTACTTTTTTGTAAATAAGTACATATATGTATACTCATATGACATATACATACTAAACACCCAGACACAGAGTGATCACTTTAATGTTCATCACATATTTTTACCCTGATGCGGGGCTTGAACCTGCGACACTCGGCATAGCAGTCAGTAAGCTTGGTACTACGCCAACGGTGCCATGAAATACATAGTCTATATCTATAGGCATCAATACTTAAAAAAAAGTTCTGTTTTCTTTTTTTTACAATATCTAGTATGTTTGTTTGTAAATTGCCTAATGCATAAACATAAAAACTACTCGATCGAATTTCAATATTATATCAATTACGTGAACTACAGTGTTCCTGAGTGACATAGGTTACTTTTTAAACAGGAATTCCCGCAGGAACTTCGTAGTATATATATATATATATCTGCTGCAGTTTTTGGGATCAGTTTATTTGCTCGTTTTTTTTTCACAATTTATGTAGGTACCTACTAAACGCTCCCTTAATTTTTTGAAATAACTCCCAAGATATTCATTTAAATTACCTATGTGGTGTATAAGAGTTTAATAATGTGCATGAAATACCTACTTAAGGTAAGGTGAAAATTGAAAGCCGCACATGAAAATCCGTTCAGTAGTTTTTCGCGAACAGACAGACAGACGCGGCGGGAGGACTTTGTTATACGAGTTAATGAATTAATTGTAAAGCTGATAGGTACACTCCATTTAAAAAAATAAACAATATATGATTACAAAATATATTTATGTCGAAAAAATTTATACTTTAAAAGTTATTCAACATTAGTTTGGAGGTGACCTATCTACGAGATTCTAAGCGCTACGCCCGCGCCTACCGGTTCGAATTTTTTTGCTGCGGGCGGCGTACGCGCCAAATATTGTATTATAAATAATTTAGACATGGGCTAATAAAAATGAAAAAAATATAACCTATATTAAAACATAGTGCGATCGATTCGCTAGTTGATTCTGAGCAAACTACTTTCTTGGTTTCAGTTAATTTATAACACGTTGTATAAAATTATGTATTAATGGAGTGATTACCATTATATTAACACTATCTTCCAGATGCGTCGGCAAAAAACTCAAGTACGGATACAAACTCCACTTGGTGTGTCCGCCATTACGTATCTTGGCCTTCTCCCGGCGGTGCGAGGCGAATATCGAGTTGAGTTTCTTCCTCATGGTCACCACGTGGCAATCCAGGGCGCGAGCCATGTCCAGCCACGCCTCGTACTTGGCTGACTGTACCCGGAATAGGTCGTGCGAACTATCCCACAGTACCGGTCGGTTTTTGTATTCCTCTATCATTTGTATCACCCTCTTGTTGGACCACTCGCACTCGCTCGTAAAGGTATCTTCCATCTCGCTCGCACGTCCCGCCGTTCGCGTTCGATATTTAAACGAACGAATACTAACGCAACGTTCGCTCGCGCGCGCTTCGCGTGTCGACTGAGGCGGGGGGCGTCCGTCGACCGCTGTCTAGTGCGTTCGGGTGCGTTCGGGAGTGCTCGTGTCTCGCTCGGGCTTGCTTCGCGTTCGTTCGCACGCTCGCACGGCCGACGGCACCATGGAGATGATAATTATGTATGAATTAACAATTATTATTTATTGTTTACACGACGCGATACCAAAGTAGGTACTTAGTTCGTATTAAAAACAAAATAGAATAACGTTTACTGCAAAAAACACAGTGCACACACAAAGTTGACGTAAAGTAGGTAGGAGCAGTTTTTATCCAATACTAGCTGTCCCCCGCGGTTTCACCCGCGTGAATTAAGAAATTGCCGCAGGAACTCCAAAGTAGCCTAATTTACTCCTTAAACCTTCCCTGAACTTCCCACAAATATTTCAAGATCAAAATTGGCCTAATCGGTTCAGTCATTGTCGAGTTTTAGCGAGACCAACGAACAGCAATTCATTTTTATATATAAAGATTTCAAACTTTAGTGCAATTCCAGTACAGACCTATATCTTTAACTGTATCACCATGATATTGTTTTTACATAATATTATCTACAGCTTAAATATAATCTATAAATATAAAATGCTTTGTCCTGAATGACTGATGGATCAACGCACAGCCTTAAACCGCTTATCGTAGAGACCTGAAACTTGGAGGGTGTGTTCTTTGTATGACGTAGGCATCCGATAAGAAAGGATTTTTGAAAATTCAATGAAATTGATGAAAAATTAAAAAAATCAAAATGAAAATGAAAAATTCGATGAAAAGGAGTTGCAAAGTTTGTATGGAACAATTCCGCGGGAACTTCGACATTATCTCGGGTGAAACCGCGCGGTACAGCTATAGTTAGTTATATAATCTTATAAATTGTACGTAATCTTAAATTGTACGTATAAATCATGGTCGCCTTTCGCGTCTATCAGTGTGTCTACTTGTATCTCCTAAATTATGCATCAGGTTTTGATTTTAACCACATAATATTTACGGAATTTCTATCGAAAGGTTTATAAAGGTTAGGTATGTGTTTATTATAGGGAGTTCTCGAGGAAAATTTTTATATTAAATATATTTTATTAAAACCACATAAGACTGTTAATTGTATTGATTTATTAATAATAAAAACTATTTTTATTGTATAAAGAGGAAAGATTTGATTTGTTTGTATGTTTCAATTGAACAAACTGAATCGAAACTCTGAATCGATTCTACATTTGCTTATAGGTACAGACAGAAAGCTCCAGTATCTATATCTGAGTGACTGAGGATTTATGAGGGTGAAACTGCGGGGCGATCAGCTATTATAGATCTTAGAATAGGACGTAATATAGGGTACCTACTTCCATCCTGATACAAAGGTCTTTATCCTATGCAGGGAATTCCGATATTCAAACTTGTTAATAAAGTATACAGATATTATTGTCATATTTCAAGAAAAACATATTATTACAACGAGTAATATAGCCAAACAATACACATAAAAATACAAAAACATTAACGAAAATAACCAAATCCTAATAATCGTACAGTTTCCTTTTACACACAGATCTAGTAAGACTGGTTATATTGACCCGCCCCTCGAAGTGCCGATCGATAAACGTTGAGCTACCGCTCCCCTCTCTAATGTTGGGGTTTCTTTGTTAAAATGGAGGTTTCGGTGTAGCCCCGGGGGTCAGTAGTTGGCTGGTGGCTCGGTGGTTGAATGGGCTGGATCCGTGAATGACCGAGAGGGACGGAGGGTCGAAGGGAGGGACCTGCCTCCCCTCTCTCCCCCGCACCGTTATCGGATTACGTTTTATTAAATTACTGAAATACATGTAACAGTATTATCTATTTGTGAATATTATGTAGGTATGACGTGACTACTTTATACTAAAAACCAATTAAAGATAGATATAGTTTCAGGTGAAGTTTCGTGATATGACAGCTCGACAGGAAGAAGTCGTCAAGAGTTCAAATATTACTTCACTAGCCGGTGCCCGCGGTTTCACCCGCGTGAATTTTCGACCCTTGCAATGACAGTAATGGCTTTAGATTTTCTCACTCTCTTAAAACATAGTGGTCAGAGAGAAGGTAATCACTACGTGATAGTGGTTATATACTCTTTATACTTAGTCTCAAAGAAAATATAATCACATCATCTGTCTCTCTAAGCCTTAAAACTGTCACTTCGCAAAAAATCTATTCGAAAGAACAAAAATTCATATCTCTAAAAAGGTTTTATCATGTTCGTTATGCAACATTATATCGAAGCTTTCGACCATTGCATTGCGCTGAAGTCTTTAATTGATGATAACTTTTTTCCCCTATGTCCTATTCCGATGAAACAATGTAGCTCCAGGCTAAGCTTAATCTACCTGTGAAAACCGCATGACAATCCGTTCAGTAGATTCGGAGATTACTGCGAACAGACAGACAGAGAAGAAATTTAAAAACTTTTTTTTTGACTTGGTTACTCTTCTTTTATCGCCCCTCTCAATTTTAGGTAAAAATATTCATTGTACAGAATCGCGGATTCTACTCTTTTATTATAGTATAGATTTATACGCAAGAATATGGTATAGTGAGATGCCAATTTACCCCGCGTTCTGATCCCCGCGGTTTTTGCGATATTTTCGTAAATTTTCATGATGATCGTCTGAGTGTTTAAGGCGTGAAAGTGTTAAAAACAAACAAATAAACACACCACATTCGCATTTAAATATTATATAAATAAATCAATAAAATATAAATAAATTTAATACGACATTGATCCCTACTAATATTATAAAACGAAAGTAACTCTGTCTGTCCGTTATACGCTTTCACGCCTTAACGGCTTAGCCGATCATCATGAAATTTTGCATACACATTGTCAGGGGTACAGAGGACATAGGATACTTTTGTCCCGGAGTTCCCGCGGGAACTCCAAAATTAACGCGGGTAAAACCACGGGGAACAGCTAATTTCTAACATTTTGGCATCTGAAACGTTTGCGGATGTGTTTTTTGAACGCGTTTTATGGGCAACGAACGAATATTATCTGTGGTCATAGTAAATAAGGAAGTGGTGCTAACCCTACCAATGCTATAACCTAGCTAGTTGTTGCTGGTTTTACTCGAGTGAGTTTTGAGAATAACTAGGGAATTTATAGTCACGGGATGAAACAAACCTAACCTTTAAATTTGGAAAATAAATGGGCATGTTGACTAATTTTTATTTTTTAGTCCGTCGTGTAGATAATTAAAAAATATTGGACACGTATTTTTTCTTTTTTTACGTAATCAAAAAATAACGGCGATATATTGAGTTGAAATTTCGCGTGAGGTCACTATTCTGACAGTTTGATGACGGTTTTAGCGGTTAGTGACGTCACGACCCACTCACCCTAAACTTTAATGCACTTTATCTCTGTATATTTTAATTTATTTGAAATAGCAAAAAATACGTGTCTATTGTTTTTTATTTTCTAACCGACGGACTAATTAGAATTTTGGTTTTCAAAAGAAGTCCACATCCCTATTTCGTCGGCACACAATTTTGATAGAACAAAGCTTATATTTGGTTGCTCCAAGCTGTATCTACCTGTAAAAGCCAAAATATGAGTTTCGTAGGTGCATTAGTATCGAAGATAGCGTGAACAGACCAACCGATGTTTTTTTTGTGTTCTGTTTCTTTTCTTGTATCGCCCCTATATCAATTTTTATAAATATTTTCCCGCAGGTTTGTTACGCCTATAGAAAAATGTGGGTGTTGTGATGTTTATCAACATATTGTGTTTATGTTAATCACACAAATATTTACCTGAAGCGGGGCTCGAACCCGCGACATCTGCTATAACAGTTAACTCAGCTAAACACTAGACAGCAGTGTTGCTATCAAATTTATTTTCTCCTAACAAAAAGGCATCCCAAATTCTAGAGTTTCATTCAATCTAGACATCTAGACATTGAAAAAATCAAATCAATTTTTTAAATTTTTCTCTGTCTGTCTGTCTGTTTGTTCCGGATAATCTTTTAAATGGCTGGACTGCTTTTAACGGGATTTACACTGGCAGATAGCTGATGTTATGAGGAGTAACTTAGGCACTTTTTATCCCGGAATTCCCGCGGGATCTCTGAAATTAACACGGGTGAAACCGCGGGACACAGCTAGTCATTCAATAAATATTAAATGTACCCAAGTGTTTCCTGCTTCAGTATCCAAGCACACCCTCTAGCTCGCCGGCCCTCACCTCGGGCGCGCACCGAGCGGGGCGGGATGCTAATGCAGGTCGTAAATTTGCGCAGGATTCTTCGAAATTGTCATAACGTTCAATATGGCACGGTGGCGACGGAACGAAAGATTATGCCAAATACGCACTTTGTCGATAGTGATGGGACTTTTTTATCGAATACTACACGATTGAAATTTTATCAGCAACTTTTTTTTTTTTTTGTGCTTTTGTTAATACGACTTTACATACTTTGCGTCTAAGAACCTAACGTAAACAGTTACATTGTTATTTTCTTAGCCCTCATAATCCAAGGAATCCTAGCCTAGAGACAAAGTGCTCAGTTTTTGTACCTGTTACCTTATTTTACTTGCTCTCTCTTGCTACAGATAGGTACCTACATCAATTATTGTATGAAAGTGAAGAAACACCAATTTTGGTTTAACCGATAATATTTGATATTACATTCTATAAATAATGGCGGAGGAACAGGGCAATTTGAGCATTATAATCGACAGTGAAGACCCAATGTCGATTGTCGATATATCGATGTCGACATTCCTTGATTCGTGAGATTATATGTGAAGGATGAACGGGGATCATTCTAGCGCCCTCGGGCCGGGCTGCGGGGGGCGAGGGGCGAGGGGAGGAATTTGAATCCCCGGCCTATCTACCGCTTCCAGTCAACAATGAGGCGCATTTGTGACGTGAAATTTACGGGACACTTTTACGAGTGCAAAATAGGTGGGTCCCGTTTTACGAGCCACCCTGTATAATAAGGGAGCTGATGTTTTGTAGTACATGCACATTTGTAACATAAAAGTAATGATGAAAATTCTCTCCTGCTTCTAAAATAGATACTTAATGTGTCTGATTAAAAAAAATTGTTTAAATTACTGTATGAAAATTTGATTGTAATTAGTAATTGGATAAAACTTTTTTCAAACTTCTCATTTGGGTAAGAGATAATTCTGGGTTTAAATCAAACACACTGTATCTTACTATAGTATGTATTTTGTAGTTATTATAAAAAAATTGTGTGAAATTTTTATTTTTACCAAGTTATTTCTCAGTTTTGCGCTTGTACTACAAAAAAGGCGGAATGATTGCAGGCATAAAGGCTGAAGCGAGTTGCTGATATCGCCAACTACTGCGCCAGCGAGGCCGGGGGCTTAGCCGCCCGCCGCCCGCCGGCTGGGCCGTGCGGTATTCTATCGTTACATTGTGTACCGTGCAATTTGGACGTCACTACACACGCCACTGTTTCATTTGCCGCGCCGTTTGTATTTATTGCAATGTTCTTGGGGGATCCTTCATATTGATGCTGGCAATCTTGTGTTATATTACGTCAGGGGAATGTTCTCAATTCAAATTGTTTGCGTTATCTTTTTTTTTGATGGCGTATTTGCTATTAGGTAGATACTATTTTTCTAATTTCAAAAACCTTTCAAGTCTTGCGTGGTCTAATCAGTGAGAGGACCCTAACGTTACAATTGTTCCATTTATTTCGTATTAACTGTTCGGAGATCCCGCAGGAATTCCAGAATACAAAGTACCCTTTATCTTTTACTTATAAACACAAACAGACAATATTTCATTTTTATAGGTACCTACTGTCAGTAATATAATTGTGCATGGTATAGTAAACAATAAAACACATCCAAACTTCACGCCACTTAAAAATAAAGTAGTAATGAAATTCGCATAAATTATATTATTAGGCCTTACCTAAAACCTACCTACCGAAAAAATATGGCAAAATTTCCAGTTTTCTTAACAACAAAATAATAAGATACGACGCCAGTTCACGGGCACGACTTATAAATTATTCATTAACTCTATTTTTGGAAATCCAAATTAGAATCGCTTGGGTTTTTGTTTTTTTTTTTTGTTATTTTCAGATATCGGCGGTCGGATTGAAAACCTCTCAATTCAGAGTATCTACAATCTACATACTTATCTTAGATAGTGGGGTGGGCAAGTAAAGCCTCGGTACTACGACCCTTTGGGTCTTTTGTACCATCCCCATCCTGTGGTCCTCCCTCTACTCCCTGAGAACCTCGGCGGCGAAAGCTAGTGTGCAGTGGAGGGTTAAGAGCCTAAAGTCCTCTGGTTCTGGCCGTCCCCAGAAGGTCCATACGTTTACGAGCCAAGGCATAGCACTCGCACATCAGATGCGCCATTGTTTCCACCCCTTACGCCGCACTTCCTGCAGGATGAGTCGCTCGCATCTACATCGTTACTATTTATAAATGCGAATGTGATGAATGGACGCACGACCCATGGACCCCCTGGCTAGATCCCCTGGTGGGTCCACGGGGAATTTTTATTACCCATGGACCCCCTCGACAGAAAGTCGCTGACAGTGGGTCCGCGTCGATAAATGCGACAGCCTAACTACTCAACCAACCATCATGAAAATGTTGCATACACGTTGTCAGGGGTACAGAGGAGAAGATACGGTACTTTCCCGTGGGTACTCCGAGATTATCACGGGGGAGAAACTAGTCTTCTTGATATAGTATAAAATGAAATCGCATCCGCTGTCTGTTCGCGATAAACTCAAAAACTATAAAAACTGATTTTCATGCGGTTTTCACCAATAGATATTGTGATTCACAAGGAAGGTTTAATATAATTATCTCTATAGTTTATCCTGCAATTCGGATTTTACCGTGGGTAAAACCGCGGGGTACAGCTAGTAAATAAAAACTACGGAACCAACCTGAATGTAAAACGAAACTCACTGAACGCATTTTTTTAATAGCAGTTACCTACGTACACACTTTTTTGAAAGCCATTAAAATATTTTAATTGAAACGGAAACTTACGTAAAACGTTATGCGAACAACGCTCGGTATAGTTTAGAAATTATTCTGAAAAGTAATTAATTTTATTTATATTTTTACGCGACTTTGTTTCTAAGAGGAAAATCCGTGTACTCGTTGAAGTTGGTTTGAAACATTCTCGCTAATTGTGTAAAGGTGAGTCAGTAAATCTATACTAATATTATAAAGAAGTAAAGTTTGTGAGTTTGTTAATTGTGAATTTGTGACGTTGAAGGGGTCTTCTCTGGATCTACTGAATCGATTTTGAAAATCCTCCCCTCATAGGAAGCTACAGTGATCCTGGGTGACATAGGGTATCCTGGAATTCCCATGGGAACTCTGAGATTACCGCGCGTGAAACCGCAGGGACAGCTAGTATATTATAAATTAAAGTTTTAGGTCATTATTTTATTATTTACTGTATCTGTACTCTGCAGCCTACACATCTATACTACGATACTAAAGAAATAAAGTTTGTTAGTTTAATAATGATAGGTTGTAATTTCTGAAGCCAATGGTTTAATCCAAAAAACTCTTTCGCTAAAAAGAAGTTACATTATCCCCGGAAGCGATACTGTTTGCAATCTCGTCGGATTTCACAAAAATCGATTGCCAATCAACGATTTTATCTGCATGTTATGTGTAGTACACTGAAGGAAAGTTTTCAGTTTCATTTTGTAGCCCAATTTAAAATATAAGCTTTGTTTCATCATCTACAGGAAAATACGACCAACTATACCTACTCCTCGCGCATCGCTGAAAAAAGTATAATAGGGATGTTGACAACTTTTGAAAATATAAAATTCTAATTAGTCCGTCATTTAGATAATTAAAAATCATTAGACACGTATTTTTTTATATTTCAAATAAATGAAAATATACAGAGATAAAGTGCATTAAATTTTAGTGTTGGGGCTCGTGACGTCACTTACCGCTACAAGCCGCCATACAAACTGCACTCTTTAGTGACGTCACGCGAAATTTCAACTCAATGTATCGCCGTTATTTTTTGATTACGAAAAAAAAGAAAAAAATACGTGTCCAATATTTTTTATTAATCTACAAGACGGACTAAAAAAATTAGTCAAATAGCCTATTTCATCTGGCATAAAAAGTAGGTACAATATACATATACATACATTGCATCCGAATCCGTCCATCTGTTTCAGCCTGAATATACGAACTCACACACACAAAATTTTAACTTCTAACACTATTGTTAAGAGTTTTTAATTAAGAAAAAATAATTAAATACCTACTTACCTATGAATAAATAATGTATTGTGTACTTACATAGACCAGCAATAGAAGTTGTCTATATACTTTGCTGTTTATGTACTGAAAGTTACCAAAAGAAAAACAGACAATGGAGCGTTTGTAATTATGTGGTACCTAGCTGCTCTGTGTACAGTCAGCAGTAGCGATATGTGAACACAATTATTGTCAGTCTTTGGATTTTATTATTAACGCATAAGACTCAATGACTGTCAATAGAAGTATTTACATAATAATGTTCCCCACGGTTTAACCTGCTTTTGTTTCGGAGTTCCTGCGGGAATCCCGAGATAAAAAGTACGCTGTACTCCTTACAACGTGTATGCAAAATTTCACGATAATCGGTTGAGAAGTAGAGCCGTGAAAGCGTAACAAACAAACCAACAAACTTACATTCGCATGGATTTCTTCTGCTACCTGTACCACGGATCAAATTGGCATACAATGGTCTCCGCGCATGGCAACCGGCGCACGCGCACGCGCGGCCCCCATCATACTTTATTGCCCACGCTGGCAACACCGCACAATGCAAACTTCGCTTGGCAACCCCGCGCCCCGTCGCGCTCGAACTGCGCCTGCGCTGCGTCACGCAAAAAACCTTTCCACAAAAATGGCACACACTGCGTTTAGTCAAAGATTTAAAGTAGCGACACTCTCCGCCCCCCGCAGTGCCTCCCCGCGCCCCTCTACGACGTAGCGACGAGTCTAGAGGTGATATCACTCTATCTATTGATAAAAAAACCGCATCAAAATCCGTTGCATAATTTTAGGTCCGTATTCCAAAAGGTGACTCAGATCACGTTTCACTTGAGATTGATTTTGAGCACAGATCATAACTCAAGCGTAGGTAGGTACCTCATATTATTATAGAATGCGTTTTAAGACTTTTAAGTTCTAATCAGTTGAAACTAGTCTTGAGTAGAGATTTTGAACTCCGATTACGTTGTCTATGGCACAAGTCTGTTTTCATTGTCAATTTGAGCTAGATTGGCACTAATCTTATTCCGTTTCACGCAGTTTTAACCGCCAGGAGTAATAATAAAGATTTAAAGATCTAAGCATACATAGGAACAGACAGACAGCGGGAAGCGACTTACTTTTATACTATGTAGTGGTATATTATATTTTTTTACCGTTCCTGTAGGTATACAATTAGTTCTTGGAATACGACACCTGGTATTTACTTTCCATCCCGATTTATTATGTTATAGGTAGGTCTACATTATTTGTAATTATTTGTCTATTTTTCCTTAATAGCGGGGAACTTAAGCATGTAAATGATGTTTGAATCAATTATTTTGATAAAAAATCTAGGAGAGATATCGCCTTGCCACAAAAAAACAACTTTGAGAAATAATATATATGATAATGTATGTAATAGGAGGAGCGCCTCACGTCGTACACAAAATAATTAATTTTGTTCGTGTATTACTTATTTTACTTTTAAATTTTTTGCTCTCAATTACTTATATATAATTTAAATCTCATTGTATATGTATAGTTTTAATTATTGTGTTGTTAACATAGACGTTGCATTGTGTTGCCGTAATTAACGACATAATAATTACGGTGTTGCCATGTTTCGACACGCCATTAAAATTTTAAAAATAGTTTTTCAATCTCCAACAGCAACAGCAACAGCAACCATTTGATATGAGCGCGTGGTATTCATGAAATAAATTCCTTTTACGCTAAATACTCTCGATGTTTGAGGTTTTTTTTAGAAATTGCTTGCTTGAATTACAAATTTTTCGACTTTTACAGTAATTTTTATGTTTATTACTACCTGCACTAGATGTTCCTCTCCTAGGAACTACTTTGAGAATTCTAAAAAGTAACTTTTGACAATCACGGATCTGTAGTTGAAAATGCGGGGAAAATACATAGAATGCTTTGTCCTAAATGACTGATGGATCAACGCACAGCCTAAACCACTGATCGTAGAGACCTGAAATTTGGAGGGTGTGTTCTTTGTATGACGTAGGCATCCAATAAGAAAGGATTTTTGAAAATTCAACCTCTAAGGGGATGAAAAGGGGTTGCAAAGTTTGTATGGAACAATTCCGCGGGAACTTTGAAATTATCGCGGGTGAAACCGCACGGGACAGCTAGTAGGTATTATAAATAAGTAAAGTTTGTGAGTTTGTGATATTGTAATCTCTGGATTTACTGAACCGATTTTGAAAATTCTTTCCCATATAGGGAGCTACGGTAGTCTCGAATGACACATGGTAATTTTTGTTCCAAAATTCCTACGGGAACTCCGAAATCACCACGGGTAACCGCAGGGGACAGCTAGTTATAACTAAAGAACACCTTCTTTTAAACGAAAACCGAGACAAAGTTTCTTGTGTGTGGTACTCACTCCACCACACCTATCCGCGTGTCTTGGCTATTAGAATATAGCAAATAATATCTAGAGCCAATTAGTTGCAGACTGAACTTAGTCATGTATTACTTTGAACTTAAAAGTAGATTAAAATGCATGGCTTCTTTAGATTACTGTGCATTGCACTAATACATAGCGGCTGGTTATTGGCGGGAGGGTCGCGCTGTGGCTTCGCTTCTATCGTAACGAATGGCCATAACTAAGCTCCCGTACATTTTAATGTCCATTGGGGTAGAGTCCATCACAAGAAATCATAGTAAGAACACTTCACAACACACAGATCTACTTGATTCCACACTACAAACCAAGCAAACGCTGTAGAGTACAGGGTAAATACAAATGGGCGGGCGTGGATGGAAACAGTATACAGTCAACTCTCGTTAATTCGAAACTCGAGGGACTCTCAAAATATTACGAATTATCGAGTGTTTGAAACATCAAATGGTTCGAAATTTGCGACAGAAAATAAATAAAACTTCGAATTATTAACTGTTGATCAATTATTATTTATTAACCGCTATTCTATAACAATGACAAAAGTTTAGAGGTACATTCGTGTACATACAATATGTATTTATAATGTGAATTAATTAATCTTTCGAAAGAACTTTTGTTATAGTTTGCTTTGCTTCAAAGCGTCCGTTGATACAAGTTTGAACTTGTCGCAAAATGTACTTACAATCTTTCCGCGTTTTTCTCTCTACAACTTTGAATTGTCGAGTGTTGTACGCCGATGAGTTCGAATTAACGCGTCGTTTTGTTATATAGCAATCATGTTTTCGTTCGAATTACCAAGTGCATAAAAATGTATTGATTTCGTTCGAAATATAAAGAGATCTTGTTGGGAACTCGTGATAACTTTGAATTATAGAGAGGTTCGAATTATCGCAGGTTTGAATTAACGAGAGTCGACTGTACATAGTAAGATTTAAAAAAATAATTTTTGCCATGTTTTAAAGTCATAAAACTTTTAAAGTCATAAAGTCGCACTTCAAATGTGTATGGACGTGTCGAGAACGAGTCATAGCAAGTATACACGATGATCGCTAGGCGATTAGTTCTAACCCTAATTTATCAGCACGCCGTAAGTAGATAGATTTACAGCGATGATAGCTCAGTGGTTAGTGTGTTTGGATTAAACGCCGCAAGGTGTAGGTTCAAATCCTAACAATGAGCTTGAGCTGTCGGTGAAGGAAAACATCGTGAGGAAACCATAGCATGGTGGTAGGGCGCTCTCTAGTGCCCGGCTGGCTAGCTACCACCTTCAAGTTGCAAATCTGTCGCCAAGCACCTAACGGTGTGTTCCGGCAGCCCCACTTGAAAGCCAGTTCCCATCCCCTTTCCAGGTCGGCAACGCACCTGCATGCCTTCTGGTGTTGCAGATGTCTATGGGCGGCGGTAATCACTTACCATCAGGTGTACCACTTGCCCGTTTGCCCCCTATGACATAAAAAAAAAAAAAAGATACTAAAGTCTACTAAACGTCTTTTAAATAATACTGTCAATAAACGCAAGTCTTCTCCTAATGGCGTCTATAATTATGATTTGCCAAATATGTAGTCATCTCTTGTTTTTAGTGCCTAATGGTACGTCAACAATTTTTCGTTAGTTGTATAGTACAATCACCACTTACCTATATAGGCCCGTTACCCGTTCAAAAACGCTCATTTCGGAGCTTCTTTCAAGATAATATGCTCTGTCTCGCTAATTCGACTGAGAAACGAGAAGACAAACAAAGACTCCGAGATCGTATCGTGTTTGAGATGCGCTTATTACGACCGCTAATGTTTCAGGCCACGGGCAAAGCGGCTGGCCGGCGGTAATTAATGATGTAAAATAGTAATTCTGCATTAGCATTAATTTTATATTAAATTGTAAAAAAAAAATATTATCCAAATAAGTACAAAACCAAAGTAACGTGAGGTGATTTTTCCACAGCCCCCCCCGTGGATTGTCGTGAGATCAGCCGAGGCCCCCCTCTCCCCCACGTGAGATTGAGTGAGGTTCGGCTCGACCCCCTCGCCCCCCTAAACGCCTCATTAAGCGGTAATAATCATTAAAGTAAGCATTGTGTGTTAGCAGTTGGTCATGCGAATTCGCTATTAGCACGCTAAGTGTTTATGCTAATGTATCCGTCACTAGCGAGTGTTGCTATGTGCTCTGCGCGGGCGCAGATACACGTCGAGCGAGCTGCAAAATATTTACATTACGACTTAGCACTGTTAGCATATTGCCCGTGATAAAGTTGTTTTGCAATTATTTCAGAACACTAGCGACTGCCTGCGGTGTCGCACGCGTGAATTTAGACATTCCCTAGGAAATCTTATGTGCGAACGAAAAAAAATATCACATAATGCTGACCAGCGGAGCTAGGATGCGCAACATGATATGTTTATCGAACGAAAGATAAAATTGTCGACACGACAAATATTTGTGGGCGTCCAAGCAAAAAAGTGCAGTAGTGGGGTATTGAGTTAAGACTAGATTCGGTTAAACATTTTTTACCACTGGTAGACAAAACGATATATTATGTCGACGAGAATCGATAAAATGGCTCGATAAAATTTTATCATGTTGCGCATCCTAGCTCCACAGGGATATATTAAGCTAGATTGGTAGATTTCATTAAAATCAAAATGGATTCGCTGGAAATTTTTCAGTTATCGGACTGTTCGAAATTACAGAGTAATTAATTCCAGGAAAAATGGTCCCGATAAAACTACCAAACTAACACAATTGAAACCCGCTTGATGTGTTCACTCATTTATACTAATATTATACAGAGAATTTTTTTTTGTATGTTTGTTTGTAATAGAGAAACTCAAAAATTCTGTCACTTATAGAAAGCCGAATTCCTGAGGCACGCAGGGAACTCCGATATCCGAGTTACTGGTAAAAGTAATTAAGTAATTTTCAACGTAGGGCATAATCTCTAGAACAATACTGAACCGATTCTAGAAATTCTTTCACTGATAATTAGTAGCACCGATTTAAAAAAATTGCTTTTCTACAATATCCCTGCCCCCTAGCCTAATTGACATTCTACAATCGTTAATGCATAGACAACTATAATTGTAAGTAACGAATCGTTATGTCACTAGGTTAGTCAATCAAAACTCTAGTTTTCATGAGATCTAGAGTTTTGAGCGACATATGATTATTTTCATCCCAAAACAAGGAGTTCCCGAGGAGATCCCAAAAATGACATTACGGATGAGCAGTTAGATTGTAGTAACCATGTACACCAACCGTGTAATCACATCGCGTCAACGTTTACGTGAAACAAAGCAAGCGAACGCCGTGTTTGTTTGTTCGCCGGAGATTTATGGGTTGCGTGTACGCTGCGTGCACGCCGCGTGGGCGCTCGAGATCAATGACATTGCATAATATGAAATATTACATGTTAAGGTGACCTGTATTGCAACAGCTCTCCGGGATTCGGTGTTTGTGAGGGTGAGGAAGAATGATGAGCGAGTGGAAGAGACTGCTAGAACAAGATGCCCCTTAAAAGTTAGTCGAGAGTGGGGAACCCTTACAGACAGGCTGCCTTATAACTTTCTATAAAAAAATATTAGTATATATATTATGTATGTACGAGCGTATGTAAAAATATATTATTCTTTAACACATAGGTATTTAAAAGCGGCAATTTTATTGTTTTATGAGTTTTTATTTATGAAGACGATTTTAACACCAGCAAACTTACCAAAATTTATAAAATAGAAAATTTTATAAACTGCTTCACTGCAACATTCACTGCTCTTTGGAAAAGGTTTTGCGATCGACTGTGTGCTGAAAAAATTATTTTTCCTCGACTCACTATCTCGCAATTTGCACGATAGGTAGCCTTAACAAAAACTAGAAGATGACACACGGCTGTATTACTGAGAATAGAACAAAAACCACTAACGAGGAGAGTCCATTGTTAAAGATGTGATTAATTTAGTATAGCTAGTCCAAAACTGATTGCGACTTCTTATAAGTTTGCTTATTAATCATTATAACCGAGCTTAGTTTATGTATAAACGAGCTTTTTTAATAAACATTGGTTAAGATACATTGTTTGTCTATAATCTCACCCGATAGTGAACGATGACATGCAGGAACCGCAAAAGTACATAGATCAGGGATCATAGTGCAAAAGATCCCATGGATCGAAGTGCCGAGGCGATATTTACCTAAGCATTGCTCATAAGATGAACGATGACATAATTAACTATGATGGAAGTCTAAATTACGTAAAGGTAATTTGCCTGTTCATTCTATGTAGTTTTAAAAAACTGAGATAGCAATCAAAATTAAAAATTCAAAAATTCAAAAATATTTATTATTATATAAGTATAGGGGTTACAAACGGATTATTGGGACCTACTTTTAAGCGTATTATATACTTGTACCAGTAGGTCCCACTCTTCCATAGCCATCCATGACGTTTATACAATAAAAACCTTATAAATAATAAACTTATAGACATTTAATAGTAGATTATACACCAAGGGGATAAAGCACTGTTTTATGTCACGGGCGCTACATTGAATCCTGAACATAACGAAGGACTCCAAATTTAACTCCCGAGCGCAGCGAGGGTGTTATAAGTTAATTCCCGACCAAAGGGAGGGAATTAAGATTGAGTCCTGAGTGCAGTGAGGGATTCAAGCGCCCAAGAAAAAAACAGTTTTATCCCTGTGGTGTATACTCTACTTTTCTCACATAATGCGAGACAATAAAAAACCAGGCTTAGTAGATCCTATATAGCCACTTCTTTCAGCTGGCGTGGCCTACTCGATTTGACAAACAAATGAAGTTCGTCTCACTGCGAATCTAGTGGGCCATGGCTTCGGTCTTCGAAAATCGAGTTGGCCGCGCCCGCTGAGAACACATTCTGTTTAGCGAAATGAGACGTTATGGACATAGCAATAAGAATTATGAAAGTGAAAATCACATTATTGACCAGCGGGTTATAATGAAATTCAATAGAACATTATAACCCGGCTAAAGCCAAGAGATATAATGTCTTGCTTTCGGTAAGGTTTACATGACATATAATTCGGTATTGTCGAGCATGTGGTGTGAAAAAATAATTATAAGATAGGTTCATTTTTTTTGTTTGTTTTTCCCTTCTTCCTAACCTCGATCCTCCAATGTGAGCTTAGCTTGTTTGTGTGAGTAGGTGTTTGTGAGTGTAATTGTGTGAGTGAGTTTGGTGTGCGAGTGTGTATGAGTGAATGTCTGCTTCCGCCATATTTTACAAAACTCAAAAACTTCTGGAGAGTTTTTTTTTCATGCAATCAAAGCATTCAAAGCATTTAGACAGACTCCAGGTCTCTGGCAGGTCATTCCAGTCCTTAGGACGATCCTAACCGGGATTAAGCGAACTCGTAATACTGCGGTCCATTGTTCCATTGTTTTTCGCTTTTTTTTTGTTGAAATTAATTAATTTAAATTTCAAACCAATTAGCGAAAAAGCCTTTCTAGAGCTATGAGGTTAGATTCACATCCACTTAGCGTTAGTTCGTACATCAAGTGTTTGGTGGGAGTGTTACCATGACAAATGTAAATCTTTTTAATAGAGTTTACTGAGCGTGGGCAGGCGACAAAATTATATCCAATTCACGTACGACCAGTCTCTGTACGAAACAAAGATTTCCTTGAACTATCTCGAGCGTTATTTCATCGGTTGTAAGATTCGAAATCGCTCGGCGGGGATCGTGTTTGAAATAACAAATTACTAAATTAACAGCAGCCAAATACGTAGAGTCAAGTATCGCCTGGCGACCGTGCTTGTAAGGTGTATATTGTTATATTTAGAGCTAATATTTAACGTGATCACGCGACGCTGCGCCCGCGCCGGTGGGAATGCCTGCCACCGGATATGAGACCGTGTGTTTAGTAAACACACAGCTCAGTTTGCGAAACATGTCGACGGTCGACAAATAAATTGGAGGAAACGCGTTTGAAAACACACGAATTTTAACACTTCTCGACTTTAGGCGATGGTAGAGTTGGTGAAGAAAATATTGAAACTGTAACAGCCGTGTGCTACCTAATACTGCTACTATATAACGGTTGCGACGAAGCTGCCGATCGACGAAGTTTTATGAAGAAGAAAGGAAGAGGGAAAAGTAATTTATTTATACACTAGCTGTGAACCGCGGTTTCACCCGCGTGACTTTTGGGATCGGGAACCTTTGTGGACGCAGGTAGAACGACCCGCCAAAGTTTCATCACAATCGGACCAATGGTTTCGAAACGCACAGAGGACAGACATACAAACATTCATTTTTATTTATAAAGAAGATTATATTATCTTTGTAATACATACTCTTGGTGTATTCTCAACGTATGCGAGGATAAGAGCTCAAATTTTTCAAGCATTTTCATCCGACTTGCTTCAAATTTATCGTCACTGCTCAGCTCCTATGTGTCTTAGCGTTATGTTATATAGCCTATAACCTGCCCAGGAGTATGGGCTACAATCGTACCAAGTTTGATTAAAATCCTTTCAGTAGTTTTTGACCCATGCTTGCACATACAGACAGACAGACAGACAGACAGAAAGACAAAAAATTTACTGATTGGATTTTTGGCATCAGTATCGATCACCATTCATCCTCCAATATTAATTTTGAATATATATTCAATGTACAGAATTGACCTCTCTACAATTTTATTATAAGTGTACACATAGTTTAAAGTAAGGGAAACGACACAGGCCGCCGTTTTCCTCGGCACATCAAATGCTTTCTTTGTTTAAAGGAAACAAACAAAGCGTCTCTACATTCTAGCGCTTCCACACGACCCTTGATTACCAATCAAATTGAGACCGAGTGGACGTAAATTGGGTTGTGTAAATTGGCGATTCACACGACACTAATTGAACTGAAAATCACGCGTACCGATGTTATATGTTATTGAATGCTTTCTTCTTGTTCTTCTTTAATAATGGCGTCTATAATTATAATTTGCCAATGACAATGTTTCTTAATAATAAAAATCTCTTCATCTACTTCTATAATTATGGCGAAACGCCAATGAAAATTTGAGATTGTTCCCCAAGTAAAAACATGGCTCTCTTGAAAGCCAGTTTCCTGCTCAGGGTCCAAAATAGATGCTGAAAAGTGACTGAAATGACGAAGACAACGTGACACGCGTGTTTTCGGTACGGCTTTCACTCGTCAACAACCTTGAATGCTTTAAATCAATTAATACGTATTATCATCACAATGATCCACCGGACGCTGTCGTTGCGTCATCGACGCGATCTGTCAACATTAGGTACTACATGCCCAACAAGAGTCATAAAGATGTAGAAGTGAGAGACGCTATCACTCATAGATAATGATCAAACTCCACACGTTGATAAATACAATGCTATCAGGACTTTTGGCGGGATTTTTAGCAGAGTGGACGTCAGTTTTATTTCTTTGTTTTGCAAATTAGTTTATCGTGATTAATATTGTGTAAATATAGTGAATTTTGCATAGTGCATTAGTGATGAACAGTGTACGGAAACAGTGAAATAAGATGAAATAGAGCGTTCATCGGGAGGTTTTCGTTTTGCTATCCAACTTCCCATAGAGCGTCCTGTTGAAGTTCAACTGTGAAGATTTGCTGCCAAAATTTCCGGTAAAGCAGCGAAATGCATCTCACCAACGCATTTCGATGTAAATAACTTCAGAAGAAGAAATAGACTACAGATTTGGCTGCATGGACTTAGCTCCCTTTGCCTTCCCCATTGGGGTAAATTAAAAAAAAAAACAATGCTATCACCGAAATTTTCGTCGAAACACCGCGCTACGTGTGACGCAACACGAAGCGACAGCTCGATAATATTTCCAATTTCCCCATCACGCATCCGACCTGAATATTGCATCAGATCGGAATTTTCCTCCATTCAGGGCTCTTATTCACTATGACCATAACACGGCGCGTTAAAGTATCGTGCCACAAAAATTGAGTTTCCCTCGCAATCAAAGAAGTTTCAGTCAAAAAAAAAAACATTTACAACATTTCTTGTGGCATACAGAATAATAATTTCCTAAAATTTTTGCATCTCGAACGTTTGGAAATGCGTTTTCGGGTCGCGCTTTATGGGCAAGAAATGTTGTTGGTCATAGTGAATAAGGGCTCAGGTGTAACAGACGTGTTACTAAGAACTATTTATGTATCGGAATTGTTTACGAGCCGTCAATTAGTTTTGCCGACGTCACTTGTAATAACTTTAAAACATTTATTTATTTCACATTAACTCGTTAAACTATCGATATCATTGGCGATTGCTCAATAAATAGAGGATCTTTTGATTAACACATGCACCTGAATTTGGTGGTTGAAGCTGTACCTACTCTGGCCGTGGTTTAGAATAGCTCAAATTACTTTTCGCAAACGGAATTGCAAGATTCGCATCTCAGACCAAATAAAAACTAAAGACGGAACGCGTAGATCAAACAAGTGAAGCCCGGAAAAAGACACCACGCCGTGCACGTACACAGAAACGCGCACACATTTACAAGAAAAAGACACCATACCTTTTAGTTTGAGCTTCTCCCGCTAATGGAGGTGACGCAACAATTAAGTTAGAAAAAATGCCATATTGTGTCGTCAACGGTCAAAAAATAAAAAAACAGCATGGAATCACTTATCACCAGTAAGTAAACTTAGCAAATCCATACACTTTCCTAATCACCACATGCATACGCAACCGGCTTCACTTCGTTGTTGGAGACGTACCGTCTTTAGTTTTTATTTGGTCTGAGATTCGCATGTGAATGTTTAAAAATGTATGAGCATTCGCATGTGAACTCGCGATTCCATGTGCGAAAGTAATTCGAGCGATTCAAAAATACGGCCTCAGATCTCGACCCCATTACATATTGCGTGCATTTAAATTTATCGATTTTAGTTTTGTTGATTTAGTTGATCCCCGTTAAAGTTGAAGGCCAGCGGCTTAAACTTACAACAGAAAAATCATGGTGGGTACAAAAACCTTTATAGGTAGCTAATAAGTAGTTTTTTTCCATCTATATTAAATGCCTAGATCTATTATACAGATAAATAAAATGGAAGTGTCAGTTTGTATTTCCAAATTAACAGCTTTTCACTGCATACGAAAATATATGCGGTACTTATATATAAAAAAAATTGTCTGTCTGTTTCCCACACTAGTTACGTAGGTTGCAGTTACGAATTGTCAATTTACTTTTAAATGTAATATACATGCAATATTCACTTAATTTACCCTTACTGGGAAATTCATAGTGCGACTAGCAGTCCCTCGCAGTTTCACCGGCGTTAATTCGGAGTTCCCGCTGGAATTCCGGGATAAAAAGTAGGTACCCTATATCCTTTTCTGTACCCATGACAGCGTGGATGCGAAATTTCATACTGATCGGTTGAATACTTAAAGCGTAAGAAACGAACAATCACATTCGCACTAATAATAATGCGGATTGGTTTTATTTTTAACCGACTTCAAAAAAGAAGGAGGTTCTCAATTCGACGCATATTTTTTTAATGTTTGTTACATCATAACTTTCGACTGCGTGAACTGATTTTGATGACTCTTATTTTAGTCGAAAGCTGGTGCTTCCCGTTTAGGCCCATTGTCATGAAATGGGGATCTGATGATGGGATCTTGGAGAAATCGAGGGAACTCTTCAAATATTATAGACACACCTATAGCGATATGGGTATTTTTTAAAGTAAGTAATTATGTATGATGTATGATATGAGTAATTACTCGTACACCAGCCGCCTTACTCTTGGCGCAATCGCGTTAGGATCAAATCTAACTCGAATCGAAATGAGATCGAAAAGGAATCAAATTTTGCCACTTTTTTAGCTTTGAGCTCAGAACAATAACAGTAGGCTTTGAGATTGCATGTCTATCGTATTTATTTGTCAAATTTCTCGATTTCATTAAATTGTCAACGAAAACAATCCATTTTTATTGACTTGTCAAACGGCACCTTTTGACATTAACACGATTCCAAATACGATCTCAATTTGAACTAAAATCGAATTCAGCCTCAAATCATTTCAAGAGTATAAGGCAGCTGTTTTGGTGAGACTATCTCTAGCAAAATAATCTGAATCCTGAGTCTCTTACTTAGTTCGCTGAACCTTTACCACAGTATAGAAATCATTGCAGTCAGGAACATTCTTCGATATTATTTAGTTTCACTTAATAATTATATATTGAGTTACAAAGAGATATATTGAGTTGAAATTTTGCGTGACGTCACTATTCTGACAGTTTGTATGGCGGTTTCAGTGGTTAGTGACGTCACGACCCCCTCACCCTAAACTTTAATGTGCTTTATCTGTGTATATTTTAATTTATTTAAAAAAGCAAAAAATACGTGTCTATTGTTTTTTTTATTTTCTAACTGACGGACTAATTAGAATTTTGATTTTCAAAAACAGTCCACATCCCTATTGCAATATGTAATTGCACAATTTATACATGATGCAACAAATTGAACTTCTTCATCACATATTTTGTTATTCACCTTAAATTCCATATTGACAAAGTTTATAATCGTTTGCGGATCAGTTGAACTAGTGAACTCGCTATGACCCGTGTCGTTGCTTCGTCGATTATTAAAAATATTTCGCTAAATATATTTTATAAGATAATTTTATATTTTGTAAACAGCTATACACTATTTTTATTTACTTTATACTCGTTCGATAATCGAGCAGGTTTTAACCAGTGCATTTATGATAATATTATATTATAAAATATAATAAAATGTAGGTAACTGAGGCGGGTTATATTAAAGATATTGTTCCAAGGACTTTTATTACATATATCTCTATATAGGTTACACGTATCACATAATAACTACAATAAAACAGGGAAATGAATTGAAATTCTCTTATTGATAAATTAAATTGATTACTTACCTAGTTCAAGAGAAGATAAGTTATGACGGATGAAAAAGTACGTATTACTAGGGCATTACCAACTCTAGGGCACCTTCAAATATAAAGCTAATTAGAAAAACAACGAATCCCTACTAATATTATAAATACGAAAGTAATTCTGTATGTCTGTCGGTCTGTTACGCTTTCACGCCTTAACGGCTCAATCGATATTCACGAAATTTTGCATACACGTTGTCAGTCATACAGAAAAGGACATAGGGTACTTTTTATCCCGGAATTCCCGCGAGAACTCCAAAATGAACGCGGGTCAAACCGTGGGGCACAGCTAGTTAAAAATAAACTTTTCCATACATATCATAAAACTGTACACTTGGCATGTCTGTACATTGGAAACATGTAAAAAGAAAATAGAGGTGTTTAAAGGATAATAATATATATCTGTTTATCTATTGGTCATTTTGTCTGTTTGTTTGATTGTAGGTATATCATGTAAAACTGGGCGAATTTGAACGGAATTTATATCCTAGGTAAACTTAAGAAATAATTTTATCCCGGAGTTCCTGAAGGAGTACCGTTTACGCTGATGAAAATGTAGGCAACCGGCTTCATAATAATAGTCCAATGCCACTTAAAATGGTATCAGTGATGGCCCATAAAGTGCAGCTCCGAGCCGACGTAACAAAATATCTTTATTACGCACTCGGTTAGGGGCAATAAACCGATCAGCTTTACCTCTCCGCTACAATATTACAGTAATTATACAACATGTAACCTAAAATTCGGGTTAGGTAGAGCTCTAAGTTCAAAATACCTATTAATCCTACTAATATTATAAACAAGAAAGTTTGTGAGTATGGATGGATGTTTGTTACTCTTTCACGCAAAAACTTTACAATAATATAGGTTATACATCAGATTAACAGATTTAACAGATTAGATGGATTTAAATGAAACTTTACAATAATATAGCTTATACATCAGATTAAAACATAGAGTACTTTTTATTCCGGAATTAACGCGGGAACTCTGAAATTAACGCGGGTGAAAATTATAATATAGTTGAGTTGCTTAATTGGTTGTTTTGTAAAATCATAAATCTGTTACGTTTAGCCGCGTTGGCCCTAATCAAGTAATGATTTTGTAAAACCACTAAATTTAACAATCTAACTGACTAGAAAGGTTAGTTTCGCACGTTTAATCTTTGGAATGTGCTGTGGCGGCAGAAGTTTTAAATTATTACTTAACCTCTTATTGTGAACCGACTGTTAGTTTAACTTTGAGCAAGGATAATTCGGGTTCGATTGTGTGCAGTAGTTACTGCGAGATGCACAAACAAACAGAAAAACAGAAATAAACAAAAATTTAAGAGATTTTTGTACGAAATCGCATGTATATTTACAAATTGTATGATATTATTTATATGTATATAGATATTTGAGTGAGTAGGAAGTGTTTGACATTGTTTATGAGATGTAGACGTTGATGGATGGACGACGTTATTGGTTAAATTGTACACTGAGCCGCCAAAACAGATGGAATTGTAGAGTTTCAATTGACTATCAAACTAAAAATTTCTGAAAAATATCAAATCTGTACCTTTACCATCAAGTTAGCTGTTGGATATTATTAAAAACACAACCATGCTGCTATACATATAAAAGTTTTATTGGCTATTTCTTATTCTCTATCTTATATATTGGCTGCAGCTACCAGCCAGCCGCCATTTTGTCTACCCTGAACAAGCAAATGGTTCTCGCGAGAAAACCACATATTTTAGTTCAAGGAGCAAACCTCACCATTGCCTTTAGTTTTTGTGTATTTTCATTTTGACAATTATCCATCTTCTTCTTCATCTCAGTGTACCAGTGGCAACACGTGTGTTGCTGACGAATGAAAATATGTTTGCGTGGGTATATATCAACTACCACAGATATTAATATGAGTTACAGCTTGTATATATAATGATAGCTCATATTAACAGCTTCTCAGAATCATCTTCGTAATCGCTCATTGATAAGGTTTCTTTAGATTTTCCCCTGTAATCACCAGCAGTGGTTTATATTTGGAGTAATTATCCGAGTACAAGTACACTGGGATGCAGGAGTAAACAGATATAAAATTTAAGTAGTATTTCTATTACTGATTATAAGTAATTTAACTTTTTTTTAGTTTTTGTTCAAACAAATATTTGAGTAAGTGTAATAGTGATATATTTCGGTTTGATTCTATATGTTATTCTCGAGTTATCTAAAGTCAAACTTTATACAAATTAATATGAGAATGCAATTTCACATTTTGTGACACTCTATAATATTTACCATAATATCTCATGTTAATAAAATACCACTTATATGACAAAAAAAAACAATCTGCTTCGTATCGACTAAGAGATAAGTTTCAACTGATCCTATGATAAGGCTTATAGAGTACCATATGATAGGATAACTCCGGTTACCAACCCTAATTTTAAGTGTGTTTATCGCCAAAACTTTTCCTTAGGCCAAAACACGCTTCTCCAAACAAGAAACGTAGGCAAGTTGCCGCGTCGCGTCGCGTGGGCGACAAATGATTCCCCACTATGAGGGCTCCCAGATAATCCTGTTAGAGCAATGTTTTTGTGGCGCTAACACGTCCCTAAGTGAACCGGCGACGTCCTGGCGACGCAGGACGCCATAACACAAAACTTGAACACCATTAGGTCGTTTAATATAAGTGGCCTAAAGGCTATTTAACTGTAGTTTCCGGTAAAATATGATACAGTTTTGATACCTACCTATACATGGCTAAATTGTATAATCCTACTTAATATTATAAATGTAAAAGTGTAGATGTTTGTTACTCAATCACGCAAAAACGGCTGGACGGATTTGGATGGAAATTGGCATGCACGTTGTCAGGGGTATAGAAAAGGACATAGGGTACTGTTTTTTTCGGAACTCCCGCGGGAACTCCGAAATTACCTCGAGTGAAACCGCGGGGCACAGCTAGTAATAAAAATAAACATTATTTGCTGTGAATATCTTTCATCGTCGTCGTTATAGGTACTTTCCCTCAAGGAGAATTCGTTTATTCGACTCAGTATTTTGTACATTTCGTACAAAAAGGCTGTGTATTAGCAAGGCTCTAACCTCTAGGGCGTCATTACCATCGGATCCGCCACTGAGTGGTGACCGCGCCACTTCCATACTGGATATGCAAACCACCGCCACCGACAGTTGTGCCTCATCATACAGCTTGTACCGTTTTCACCGCCAGTTCAGGACAAAGGAATTAATGGTTTGCCGCTCACTCGCTCATTGTTCCGTGCCCCGTAACGGCAACCCCGCAGGGTTCTCAACACAAATACTATAATATTTTACTTGTTGTTTCACTTGCTTTAATTTCATGATAATCGGTCGAGCCGTTAGGGCATGAAAGCGTAACAAACCAAAAAACAAACAAACTCACTTTCGCATCTCGCCCTTCTCCTGGCACTCTTTGTATCCCGAACTGTATTTTATCGGAATGAAAAGTAAAGCCACTCAAAAATACTATAGCTTGTTATCGACGAAAAGTTTTTGGGATTCGGTTCGTTGTTTCCAGAAATTATCCCCTTCTTCTTCTATATATTCTTTAGTACCTCTAGATTCCACCAAATCACGAAAATTTTCAGTTCATGCAATTCTCAATATTATCCATCACAAAAGATCTAATTAGTATACATGGTACTGCATTAGAAAGACCTAAAATTTCAAGTTACACAAAATAGTTACATAATTGTTTTTTCTCAACCTATAGAAGGCTCTATAATATTGACAACCCTGTGTGCTTGTATAAACGAGCACAGATTAGCTTGTGCGATAATTTAGCGTATTTGTTATGTGGCTCCAAACAGGGAAACTATACCTTTGTGTAGGTGATACTACTGATAGAGGTTACCTTCGACTCGCTTACTATTGGTGGTTTTTCTCCCCCGAATTTTTTCTATTCCGCCATTCGCCGAGCAACAATAAACGGAATAGGCAAGTCGAATCGTATCATTTCTACCGTTTTGTTATTGTGTTGACTTACTTTCGCCGTTTGATTATATCTGCTTGTACTTACATTTGATTATACATTTTCAATTGTATTGTTGGATGAGAATCTTTGACATTTGTCATCACTTTAATAAGATGGCATTCAGAACAATGGTAGACCTATAACCATTAAATGTATTGTCTTCTTCTTTTAAATTGTTCTGATTGACTGAATTTTTTACAAAAATACTAGTAATTATGTATTATTACGCGATATTATACGTATTCGTTAATATATGAGTACATTTATGTTAAACTTTGTAAATAAGATCTCAAAATTAATAAGACCGAGGTGCATGTTTATTTATGGTTTTACAACTGTCCTAATTACAAGCTTTTAATTAACTTGCAATGTTTGTATGTTTGTAATCTTGCAAGCCGTCTTAGGAACACATAGAAGAAAATATGTTATATTCAGTATTAGAAGATTGCTTTAATAACCATATTTTGTTACAACTTATTAAACACTTGAAACTTGATTAGGCAATGTAATTATGAATGACTCTACATTCTGTCATAAAGTCTAAAGACTCGTAAGTCATTTGCATATAATATTATATGTAGTGACTTTGAAATCACTATAGGCACCTTTTTAACCAATATCAAAAAAGACGAAGTATGTACGTCTCGTACAAATGTTGTAAGTACTGTCAAATATCCTTTATTCACAGGTTTTATGATAATAATTATTAAATAAGTAGACGTATTCAAAGGTCTTCATAGGACACGAATTCGAACAAAATCCATGGATAAGTTACAACAAAAACATTGTTAATTAAAAGCAAAGTTTGCCAAATTACAATTTCGAACAATTCGGATAGAGGGCGCGCCTGCGGATCTCTATTCTTCAAACATTCACAGATCTGCCTCTTTGTTGGAGTAAATTACTGCGTCCGCGATCGCAAAGTTGTTTTCAACGGGTAAAAAACTGTTATTACACTCTTCTTCCCTTGTATCAGAGTTTAGTTCGGTGTAATTAAATGTTTTGGGATGGCATACCGAATTCTTGTATCAGTAACGAACTTTTCAATGATTAGGAAAAGTCTTGCATTGTGTTGAGTTTAAAATGAATTGTGTTATTACACGAGTAGGGTAAACGGTGTAGTCATTGGTTTGGTAATGAACTCTTTGGTGATTGTTTGCTGAGATAGTTGCCCAATCCGAGCGAGGAAGTTGTCATTAAACCAACTCCATCCAGACCGTATCTTGACTGATATCTTAAATATACGTAATGGGAGAAGTGGAAAACTATTACAGCATTCGAAGCAATATAGATTCGTAATTTTTTTTTAATAACGCCAAAAGAACCAATTCACAGCGGGTTATTGCTTTGAATAGGTAAACGCATCACTTAAGATATAAAATATATTAAAATGTTCGATATTTTTTAAGGAAAACCAAAATTGAGAAAGTGCATGTATCTATATGGTTTTTTTTTTAATTATTAAAATTTGGACAGGACAGCGGTAGTCGGGTCAGCTAAATAAAGTAGTATTTATTTAAAATATCTAGGATGTATCGTCAAATAATATACTGCCCATGGCTTGAGAGGAGAGAAATAAATTGCAAGGAAATAAGAAACACCACTTGACTACGCACGCCATTCTTTTTTCAAACTTGAAATTTTCTCACGGCATTAGAAACTAATTTACATCTATTTGGGTGCAAAGACGTAGAATTTTCGTTACGATCCAATTGACGGACTCGTCAATTATTTATAACTGTTCTGGAGTCTCGTAGTGTGTAATCAACAAATACTTTAAAATGTACGCATTGATATTCCCGGGAATTTGTGGAGAAATTTCTTGCCTCTGAACCAAAAAAGTCAAATTAAATGGCAACTGAAACTGCACAAATATTGATGAAACATAGGATCCCGTATATGTATTTACTAGCCAGACCGAAACGAACTAATGTTATGATGATATTGATGAGATTTTTCCTTTGCGAAAGGTTCCCATTGCATGAATAAATAAGAAGCAAATGGTCGGAATATATAGACTCGTAAACATGTTTACGCGTGGGTTATATATATATACATATGTACTCATACATACACAGCGAAAGAAGTCGGCGCCTTAATGAGGTCGGAAGATGATGGTCCAAAGAGCAATCGGAAGCCGAAGTTACAGTTGGGGGAGACGGTATTAGGCGAGCTGCAATAGTGACAGAAGTCTTCCTTTTGGTTACTTCGCAGGGAAATGTGCTTAAAAACACTTCCTTTAAGCACTTTTTTAGATATCTTCTACCTTTATACGCGAGCAATCCTTTCTTTTATTGTATAGGTATATAATGTAAATCTCGGAAACGGCTTCAACAATTTTCATGAAATTTAGTAAATTAGCAAGCCTTTCAGGGGCGATTAATCGATCTAGCTAGGTTTCATTTTTAGAAAACGTCATTTTATCCATCGTGTTTTCAGGCAATGAAAATGAGTGTTTGGTAATGCTTTTCTACCTAACAACAGATGGCGCTATAAGTACCTTTCTCCGGGAGAAGTCAGTACAACAAGCGAAGCTCGGTCGCCCAGATATTTCTACCTTAATTGTCGTTATTCATTGAGAGATCTGAATCACTTATCACCAGATAAATTCCACTTAATTGTCTCCCCACGACCCATCACTCTGCTGTTACAAGCTACGAGCAGTATAAAGTCCCTATAAACAATGTAGTGCAAACACTCTCCGGACCTTTCGATTAATTAAAGCCCCCACCCCAGCTGAATGCAGCGTTAAACAAAGCTCATAAAAACGTACCCCGTTAATTACGTTACCTCCCGTTTATGAAGTAGGTTGCCTACCCACTGCCCAGGGCTGTCACCGGGCGGCGACGTGAACGTCGAGCCTGTCCTAGTTTTCGGCACGTAAAAGTTTAATCGTCTGTGGGCGTCGGGCCGTGGCTGTCCGGGGTCGTCCGGGACCTGAGATATTTTGGTCCAGGGCTAGAGTACTTCCTGGAATATATTTTAAGCGTGCAAAAAACATTAATTTTATTAAGGCCAAGTTTGTTGCTTATCAAAAGTTTTGGAATATTAAAATAGGAAGATTTTTTTACTTACCTGTATATTATGTACATATAAATATTACACATAGTGCATTATTTAGTTTGATTCGAAATGAGTGAGAGAATTATGTTTGCGCCTAGAGACGTAGTCGGTTTCCACTGCACTTGAAATACCTGCCATGATGGTTTGCACCGAATGCCGTTCTGTGATATGAACTGTATGTCCATGAACTTGCAAGTAAGATACTCACTTATCATATTAATGCTTACAATTAACTGTGTATAACTTATCGGCCAAATGAGTCTAAGAAACGTTGTCTAAACTAAAATGCATGTAAGTAGTTTAAACGATGGCAAGTGACAGCCCTAGCTTCCAAAGGCGCAGTGAGGTGAAACCGGCTGTTGACAAGCAGTCTTCTTTGTCCTCAAGCCGGCTACTGTTGCTAGTCGCTATGTATGACATTGATGACTGTGTCTACCTCTATGCATAGACATAGACATAGACTGCCCCAAGTCTATGGGTATAATATAACCTTGCACTGTAACGTAATGTTGTCATTTCAGATGTTAAACCAATATGGTTTTAATGCAACAACAAACAGTGTCTATTTTTCATATTAATGTGATATTATAATACCACTCTAGATTCCACTCCGTGGCTCGAATCACGTGATATTTAAAAGAACTTTGTTTTTGAGGAGCACTTTTAAATAAGGAAAAACAGCAACACTTCCGCAAACCGATTGCATTAAAAAAAAAATTAAGGGGGAAGGTCATTTGTGCATTATTTATGACAGACATACAGACAGGCAACAGTGATTGTATAGGTACCTCTTTGGTTGTTGACCGGTGGAGGTCGCGGCGAGTGGACGCCTGTCGCGTTATTTATTCGATATTTTCACCACCGTTCAGTAGCCATTTTGTTTTCAAAGAAAGAAGCTGGTTTTCGAGAGAGAACCGTGTTTTATCTTGGGGGAAAATCTAATACTGTCATAGGCGTTTCGCCATAATTACTTTAATTTCTAAAAATACGTACATTGGCAGAATTAAATGCGATAAATCGCGATAGATTGCCATAATTGAAAAAGAAGAAGTGGAAGAAGTACCTATTTACTTTTTATTGTCTCGGCTGTTCTGAATTGTACACGTACAAATACAAAGTTAATTAGATATAAATAATATAAGCCCGAAATTCCAGCCGTTACTTAAGAAATGTGTTGTATTTTCTTAGCTGATTTTATTGCCTGTTAAGTTTTATGAATAAATACGTAATTCTAAAAGCTTGGTTTCTTTTAGGTACTACTTTTCAAATTTCTTGCACTAACTGTTCCCTGCGATTTGGGAGTTTCCGCGGGAAGTTCGTGATAACATTTTAAGATGGTTCCTACTAAAAACTATCTACCTGTCAATTTTCAGCTTCTAAGGTCACATAGTTTTCGAGATTTCGTGATTATACAGTCAGTAACCTGTTTACTATTATTCTAATATTTCTAATAAAACAAAGATAATATGATTTTTGTATGTCTATTTATGTATTTATAATGGATAAACTCAAAAAATACCTAAAGGATGTTAAAAATTCTTTCACTTATAGGCAACGAGAACTCGGAAATTAAGCCGTGAAGTATTGACTAGTAGATTTCCTTCATATCTACAACGTCCATAGTCGATTTTAAGGTTTTATAATAACGCGCGTGTCATTGACTTCGCCTTAAGCGGAAGATGTAGGTTGCCGAGTTATCGGTAAGAACGTGGCCTGTGAGTTACGTATTTTGTGAACTTTGATATTACATCGCTACCTTCCATGGTATGTTCAGACTGCCTCGGTTACGAATTAAGAAATACTAGCAGGCAGTTGTTGCTACAACATACATTAATAAACTTATTAGAAGCATCTATTAAGTATAGCCTAGGTTGTCAAAGCCCTATAGTATATTACAAAGTTTGGGTAATCGAGAATACCAAGTCTCATATTGTTATTGTTTCAAGTTTGGTTTTTGTAAACAAAACTTCTATCGAACAAAGTATTTCTAAATACATGTTCACATGTTCACTTTTGATTTATTTTACAAATTTTTCCGCTTTATGTTTATAAACTAAATAACAATTAAATGGTTTTGTATACATATCATTATGATGTTGGCTAATTTGTTGTACTCACATCTTTATTAACGATGTGGTCACCTATTTGCATGCTTCAGTGTCGTGTATTTGTGATGTTTAGTTACTATTTGCTTCGGTTTAGTAACATTACGTGTTGTTTAAATATACTTATTACTTATATATATTGTTAACTTTAGCTTACTGTTAGTTTGTACTAACCTCAATAGTTTTAATTGTGCTATTTAGTATATAATTTAAAATGGGTCGTCGGGGCTAGCTGTTTTTTTTTTAAACACACCTTAGTTACAAAATACTCAATTTTTTCTTAAACTTAATAAAATTACAACATATCCCTAGTATTGGGCCACATAACGTTTCACAGTTTTACAAACTTGGCTTAAATTTCAACACATTTCTGCGCTTCATTTTCCGAACTTGGCGTTCTCAGATGGAAATGTTTGGGTGTGAAAATTGGGGTGGCGATATCCCTTATAGACTACATACATCTGTACGGCCCAATGTCCTTATTAACAAAAGGTAAAGTACCTCATACTGATGTTCCTTTGTCCTGCCAGTGGTGCGGGTAGCGGTGGGGTGCGGGGGGGGGGATGCGCTACTATTTGCCAGCGCTACTATTTGCCAAATTGGAGGGACCACAATTGCTTTACGGCATGGTGAAATGTAGATCTACCTACAATTGTTTGATGTTGGTAATATATTCGATTGTCATCGCCAAATTGTTTTCCGGTAATTAAGCCCTTGTGCCGTTCGTTGAACTTTGAGTGAGTAGGTATCTGTTGATCACTCTGTGAGCACAAAAACTTTTATAATAGTATTTCGAAGAAAAGAAAAGTAAAGTAGTGAAAATTTTGAGATTTCATTTATTTTATAAGATGTATCTACATCGTACGTACTGGAGATATTTCCTTAGAATGAACCTACAATAAATTGCTTCATATTTAATAGTTACGAAAACTGAGAACTTTCAGACGAAGCCAAATTTCAAGCTACAAAAAAAAAACAAAGTTAAATTATGGCGGTATTGAAGTTTTATCGAGATGACGTTATGTCTTAATACAACAAAAATAATAGCAATAGTACTTGGACATTATTACACAGACCGGCAACTGGTCCAAAACTAAGCAGAGCTTATACCATGATGGCTGCCAGAACATTCAGGGTGAATACGAATGTTCAATTACTAAAATTGGTTACTTTAGCTAGGGGTTTGAACCCGCGACGCCTGTCGGTCGGTCTACTCACAAATAACTGCCAAAAGCCCGTTCCAAACGTCTATTTATTGAAATTATAAAGTTAAACAATTTAACGAGTTGAAAGCTTAAGTATCTACCCAGCGGAAAACTTTGCGACGTTCTGTCGTTGTAGAGCAGTCTTTCTCAAAGTGAGCGATAACGTCCCCTTGCGGGCGTTATCGTCCACAGGGGGGCGTTAAGAGGCCCAGATAAAAGTGGGGGCATTGGCGTGGTTTAGGGGGCGATGGTTGATTTGTGATTTCATTTAGGAAGGTTTATATTTTAAAATTCACTAAAATTAAAACCTACCTATTACTCAATATCGAATAATTAGTTTTATTACCTATCTATATTGTTTCTTTTAATTTGATTACAATAATTTCTTAATATTAAAGTTGTGTAAAGTTGTGTTTTGATTGCTATCACTGGCAAAAATGTCTAGTGTAGAATGTCAGCTTCAACACCAGAACCGACTAATATTGCATACAATAACTAAATTAATCAAGGTAATGAAATTGTGTTTTTTTAAAGTTTTAGGAGAATATAAAAAATTGGGGGCGCTGAGAAATAATTGATTTTCAAAGGGGGCGGTAAAAGAAATAAGTTTGAGAATCTCTGTTGTAGAGTCTTGTCATTGGGAACCGAGAAGTACCGAGCGGGAGTTCCCGGAAAATGCCGCTGTCTCTGAGAATCTAACTCGACGAGTTGCATGGAGAGTTCGAGTAGAGTTTAAAAATAAACTTGCCGTGTCTCTCTGATTCGTTTATGTTTGAGTTGAGTTTCATGGGAATAAGACACAAGACATGATTTTAAAACGCTTATATTATGCCCGCTCCACATTCACGCTCTCGTGGTTTTCTCGCATTCTCGCAAGACTCGCGTGAATGTGGACAGTGGAGCAGGTATTATACTTTTAACTATGTAATAAAATCTTACATATCAATTTTAACCTACTTCGTATTATCGTATAGCATTGAAACTTTGTATGTACCTATATTATGTAGTTCGGATGACAATGCAATATCATTATGATATAGAGCTTATCTGATGATGAGGTCGGGATATAGCCAAGGGCCACTTTGTAATTAAACGACGCAACGCAATCTATTTGAGTATCGGTCGATCTGTCTATTTGTTCTGGTTAATCTCCAAAATGGTCGGACCTATTTTGACGGAATTTTCACTGGCGATAGATGATGTTAAAACTTAAAAGGAAGAGCATAGGCTACTTTTCTTTTCCTGTAGGAATATCGAAGTCATAGTTAGTAGTTGTGATAAATATTTACGTACCTAATGTTTATTTTTTTATTTTCATTTACTGAGATAGCAAGTAGTGTGCTCTATGTATTCTACGGTAGGTACGTGAATGTTTAAGGTTTTGAATTATCGCCAGTTATTAAGGTGAAATTAAGCAACAATATCACGTCACTTAGTAAGTCCCGAGGTTGACGCATTCAAACCTTCTAACAAACAAATATGGCGTGTCAAAGTTTCATAACAATTCAAACAGTTACCGTGCTTTGTGACGCGTCTGCCAGAGTGACTTGAAAATAATATTAATTCTTACTAACACTAAGATTAAAAATTATTCATAAATTCATTAATAACAAAATTATCCGCAATTGTTATAAATATTTATAATGATTACGAAAATTTGCGTGTATGTTCGTTATAGGTACAGTATATGTTATTGGCTGACTGGATTTTCATGAAAGGTATAAGTGTTCAGTTACATTTAGTTCTGAAATAGGACAAAGGGTTCTCTGTGTTTCATCATGGGGAGTAATCTAAAACCTTCATTAGGTTAACAATTAGTTAAACTACGTTGCCTTTTGTCATTGTTTTATTACAAATTGGATAAAAATATTAAAAATAAAAATTATTACGATAAATTGCGTTAGACGCTATAATTAAAAGGGGAAAAAGAAGGATATAGGATGCTTCTCATATACATAATTATACACATAATACTCTCTTGACCGTTCACGAAACCAAAGTTACGTAAATTAAGTATTTTTTTAGTTACAGTATAAAGAGAATTTGTAGATAGATAATAACTTGACTTATTATTTAGGATATTTTTTATCTAAGCACAACCGGAAACCAGCTTATCACTTAATGGCTTTCTTTTGTAGTTTACCTACAGGATGTGCTTCAGGTTAGCTGGATGTTTTTTTTTTCCTTTTTCATTTTATACTCATTCTCAAAAAGTGTTGTGGTAAGTATTCGTATAAGTGTTGAGTAATTCCAGTGACGTTCTGCTCACGGAAGACGAACCGCTCCTTCATCTGTAAGGGTCTACCTTCATATATAACTCCGTTATAAGAGCTGATCGGCTTCACGCGAGGATGCTAGTATCGATATATGCGGAAAGGCCCTTATCGCTCCATGCACCAGCACACAAGCCTATAAAATCTTAGTGTGGAATCCTGTGAAGTCCCCAATAAGGCGTCGTGGAGGTAAACCTCGCTGCATTTCCGGCCGATATCGCCCACATCAAATGATTGAATTACTTCGCCACACAAAAAGGCCATCTTGCCTATTGTCTGTTCAAAACAAAGATCCGAACGCGTTTGTTTGCAAGAAACCTTTCTTTTTTCACCGGTAATATAATCAGTTACAACTCACATCGTATAGGTACAACTGGTGGTATTATTCTATCGGTTCAACCGCAGACGATTGTGGCCGGTATTTATATGGCGGTAAGGTGGATATCGGATTGGGTGGTGTGTTGTGCCGTGTGTATGAATAGATGGGGTGTTGCACTCAGCGGGATGTCGCTGGTCCCCCGCGGCCGACCGGTCGGGACAGGTTTGTTTCGTTTGTGACATGCATTTTCATTTGCATTCAATCAAGTTATAGGTCATTATTATTTGCTTAGTCAGAATTGAATTGAAATGGAAAACTTTATTGGTAGATACAATAACAATAATTAATTAATATATAAAGTTCTTTTCTTAAAATACAGACACTATGTCCTTAGTCCCACACTAAGTTTTAAGCTTGTAACGTGGAAACCAAGCAAGTAAATACCATAGTCACTTAATACTAGGTTCATTAATTCCCTTGGAATTTTTTATGGCGGTTTTGAAATCTGAAAGCCTTTGAATTTTTGGTTGTTTACGGTTTTGTTATAACTATAAATATAATTGATTATTACGGGACATTTATTGACTGTAAATATAATATTCAAAGGTAACAAAAATCGAATACATTCACTACAAAACATTTTGTTATTTAGAATATCTTACCCAATAGAGCGTGCAGTTTATTAACTGAGGTGCATCGAGAGCAGAGTGGAACCAACCAAACCCGCCTAGCAACCGACCTCTCGCCCTTGTTCTCTTCGAAAAAGTTCCAGTTCACACACACACAATCTAAAACCGATTCTATTGCTAAGTATAATAAGTCTTTATTTCCATTAAACCGTTTCCACTGTTTTCGTCCACAGTATCATGGACTCAGTTGCAATAGAAATAAGACTGAGAAACTTTTAACGATCAATTTTCAATGCCTGAATGCATCGTTTTCAATGTCAAGGCTGCCGCGACAACTGAGTTGAACTTTGTGCAACGGTTTTACGATTGATTTTTGTTTGTAGTGCATCGATGCATGTCAAGCACGTCGTCGTGTGCGTGCGTGTGCCTCGACAAGCAGCAAAGGAAAAAAAATATGTGGATTTATTTGTTTTCGTCGAGTGACTTGGCAAAAAAATGGGTTAAGTGTTTATGGTTGGTTTCTTTTCGCTTTTTTTTTTGTTTATATTACTCAAGATAAACGTAACATGTGCATGGGATGAGTTCTTTTGGACACGCTTCTTTGTAATGTAATTTTGTAATTTACAAAAAGGTTTTTATGGTTTTTTATAAGTTTTCGTGTTCTTCTTTTAATTGCTCAGTGCCAGCTCGTAGTGTTGCTAAGTTCTGATTAGATTGTAGCTTATTGTTTGTTATAATTATAATTTGATATACGTTCTTATATACAATATTTTTCGAGAGTCAAATCTTTGTCGTCTCTTGAGTCTGTAGCTTAATTATAGCTCGTAGCTTGTATTTCTTAGAACTGAAGCGATGTTTAATTTAGCGGAAGAAATACACTCACTCAACCAGCGTACTAGACTAGTACGCTGGTTGAGTGAGTGTATTTCTTCCTACTAGTACTACTAGTACATAGTAACAGCGTCACTAGTACATTCTACTAGCTGTTCCCCGCTGTTTCACCCGCGTTAATTTCGGAGTTCTCGCAGGAATTCCGGGATAAAAGTACCCGATGTCTTTTACTGTATCCCTGACAACGCGCAACAAACAAACAAATAAACAAAAAATGCATGAGTATCGTGAACATTCGGATAGAACGAATTTCCTGTACCCCGAAGTTTCCGAGAAAGAAAAAACTATTAAGCAACCAATAATTTATACTTACCTATAATAAAACTGTAGAGAGGTCAATTCTGTACATTGAATAAATATTCAAAATTAATATTGGAGGATGAATGGTGATCGATACTGGTGCCAAAAATGCAATCAGTAAATTTTTTGTCTGTCTGTCTACTGAAGGGATTTTAACCAAACTTGGTACGATTTTAGTCCATACTCTTGGGCAGGTTATAAGCTATATAACATAACGCTAAGACACATAGGAGCTGAGCAGTGACGATAAATTTGAAGCAAGTCGGATGAAATGCGCTTTCGAGATCTCATCCTCGCATACGTTTACTGAATCACGCAAAAACGACTGAACGGCTTTGGATGAAATTTGGCATGCACGTAGTCAGGGGTACAGAGAAGGACATTAGGGCACTTTTTATCCCGGATTCCCCGTGGGAACTCTGAAATTACCGCGGGTGAAACCGCGGGACACAGCTAGTTTCATAATAATTGTTCCAAAAACCATTAACCAACAGTCACAATCGCAATAAAATAAAATAAAAGTGGATGGCGAATGTGTCTTAGTGTGCGTGTGTTTGTGGGTGTGTGGGTACTGTGTCCTGTGTGTGTATAATATTATACCTAAGTATAGATAGATTTGCATTAGGAAATAAACTTTAAAAAAATTTATCATGTTAATGAACAGAATCTAAATTCTCGCGCCGACGTTGTCACCCGGAAATTGGCAAATTTTGTCGGTCTGTTCCGGTTCACTGGTCCAAGGGGGAGCTAAAGGACAGGCGGGGCGAGGAGAGGTGGAATGGGAGTGATGTGGCCGTCGTGCCGGCGGGAGGTGTCCAAAGAGTTGAGGCGTAAACATCGGGTGCTTAATTCAGAAGCAATTGACGCTTCTGTGATCTGACAGACATATTCAAACTTCGTTAAATATCATATAAGGTGTCTATGCATAGAATGAATACGTACTTAATCATAGACCCACATTTAGGATGCCGTAGAATGATTTAAGGCTGGTGGAACCACCTTACTACGTCGATCGGCATAAACATAATGGGGATGTGGACTATTTTTGAAAATCAAAATTCTGATTAGTCCGTCATTAACCGCGAAAACCGCCATACACACTCTCCGTCGTTATTTTTTGATTACGTAAAAAAATAAAAAATACGTGTCCAATATTTTTTATTAATCTACAAGACGGACTAAAAAAAAATTAGTCAGCATGCCCATTGCGCGCCGCTCACGAATATTCAATTGTTTTTGGGCTTCAACTTAAGCTCTATGTGTAATATCTCTATTCTTTGCGAAGCTATATCTATTAGCTATTTGTGATTGTAGCATTGTCAGTGATTTGTAAAATGTACAAAACTATGTAACTATTATATTACAGTACTTTACAAAGTTTGAAAAGACAAAGAAAGTGCTGAAGTATGTCAATAGTGGAAACTATATATAAACCTACAGAGAAAGGATGAAAATAAAATATCTACAGTTGGTAGAACCACGGACGAATAATAATAGAAGAGTCCTTTGGTGTGTAGGGGTTTTATGACCAGAAGTGGAAAGTCAGATAGGTAATAAAACTAGTTAAATATTTGTAGACAAGTTGATTAAAATAATTAAATTATTATACATAGGTATTACATACATATTCGTTCAAGGAATTTCAATCAATGTCTCAAATTCGCCCCAAACAATAATTATTATCCAAAACAGAACAAAGAACGCATCTCCTACGTGCCAGAGTGAGACAGTTGTCCAACTTCTCTTTCAAACCTAAAGGGCTTGAACGTGACGTCACAATCACCCCTTATCCAACCTGTAGAGGAATACAGTTTGCAGCTTCAATCTCTATTTCCATACGAATTGAGTTGATAATAGCTTGGAAATGTGTGCTATGATGAAATCGGCAAGTGAAATTATTAGTACAGTTTGCATCACATTTATTTTGAAGAATGATTTATTGCGTGCTGACATAGCTATACCTCTTTTCAATTTAATTTAAAACAAAAAGAATTCTATTTATTTCATCTGCTGGGGACCAGAATTACCTGTCAGTATTCAACTTGAAGCTTTTCAAGATTAGAATACAATTTTGATTAACAAGCGTGTCTATGGTTATCGTATAACATAGTTAAAGTTAGTTAAATTAAATTAAATTAAATTATCTGTGAATCGTTATCACTTTTGGATGAAATTGTTCGCGACTTTTAGCCAGCCGGGCATGACAAAGAAAATTTGTCTTCAATCTATTCATGAACCATTACACAAAAAAAATTAGAATGTCTGTCTATAACGGATACCTAAGGGGTATTTGCTTAAGTACTTATAATTTTTTGTCTGGTCTGTCTGTCCGTATTTTTAGTAACTTTCGGATTTACTATTTATGTTAGTTACTTTTCGGTTTAGAGGACTTTTCATACTGGAGAAGTGTGAGTTCTCAAGCGAATCTCAAAAATAAGTAGGTATATTTTAAAAATTCAAAAAGGAGTAGGTAATTTAAAAAAAGGAAATGAGTCATATATATATTGACTATGACGCACGTAAATTTAGACTCAAACCTGTTGCCATCCGTTCGAACACTCCTCGAATGCGTGCGGTCAAAAGAAAAACGGCGAAAAGGAGGTGCTATCTGGTTCAAAAGGAACTGGCGGTTACGATTCGGTTGGGGGATCCGGACGGGGGCAAAATCGCCGATATAATATGTACCTGTAATTCCAATAACGGGTATTGTTACGAGGCAAATGTTAGCACAATGCAGACCTGCCGACTAAGAGTTAAAAAAAAAACCTCTTTGCGACTTCCTTCGCCTTGTGTTAGGTTTCACACTCCTTCCTTTTTGAATTTGATTAAAGAACAAAATCTCCAATTCTACTATCAACGAATGTAATGAGTTTCGAGTTTATACCATATTTTATACTAAATTGAATTTAAATTTAAATCATTTGAGACAAACAAAATACAATTTTATTTGTCTAACCCAGCTAATGATGAGTCAAGGTATCGAATCCATTATATTATAAATGCGAAAGTGAGTTTGTTTGTTTGTTTGTGACGTGTTAATTGTTCAAATGATCGTCATGAAACTTTGCATACACGTTGTCAGGGGTACAGAAAAGGACGTAGGGTATTTTTATCCCGGGATTCCAGCGGGAACTCCGAAATTAACGCCGACGAAACCACTGAAAACAGCTAGCGAGACATAAAACTGAATAATTCCACTATCAGAATTCTCAATATATACTAGTGATGTTACTGATCCAGACAAAGAAAACTTTCACTCTCCTTCTCGCAGAGACCCGCAGAATCCAATACAATCCCTGCAGCCAGCTTGTAAGTACAACGGGACCCAATTGCCTAGATCCTAAGCTCCGGGGCCCAGAACCTAGAATCTAGGCCTTAATTACGATGGTGATCAGAGAAGCATTACACGAACAATTACCTGGTCATCAGACAACCGTTACTAGTGGCTAGTGCGCTCCGTTCTGTTCCCTGAACTGTATATTCGATGTCTTTCTAATTTTACGGATTTCAAAATGTTCATTATATGACCAATTTTTTACGTTCAAAACACGCGTTCACAACAGCTGCTTAGTAACCAAAAGCTGTGGACACAAACCTAATCCTTAAAGTCGTATCTTATCGCACCACAAAACTATATAAGTGCTGTGTCAATAAAACGCAATTTCGAACCAAATATAGTACTTAACACTTATCTACCACACAATATAGGTAGGCTTGTGTAGGTATTACTTAATCAATGCTGTCGTAACCACAACATAGAAATAGATGCATCAAAGTGACAACTTTGTAATAGACACTTACGTACATCCTCTCAGGTTTGCTTCCGAGACGCTATAAAGTACCAACTTCGAGTCGCAAAATATAATATACGCTTTTACATCTTCGAGGTAATAAACTTCGAACAGTTGAAAGCAAAATTACTTATATTCGAAAGGAAGTAAACTAACTGAAAAAAAAAACTGTTAATAATTTGTCAGCGTTACAGTAAATAATAAAAGAACTATGAAACAACAATGGAATCTCAGCCATTAGAGTAAGCCAGAAATAATAAAGAAATCCCAAAACCGAAATGTAGTACCTAAATGTAAAAATAACAGTAGATGTCTATGGGTAGTTGCAGGTTTTGCGCAATCAATGTTTAGGTGCAGTCTACATAGAACCGAGGTGGTTTGAACAGCTCGTAATGATATGACAGAAATCAGTCGGGCGGTCGGCCCCGTTCGGCAGTTTCCGCCCGCGTTCGGCCGGGCCCGCGAACAGCTGACCCGATCTGTTGCTATGCACTCCTCAGCTAGAGGTAAACGACCGCTTTTCATGCACATATAAATCTCTGCGAGCTATAAAAGAGATTGCGTAAGCAAGTGTTCGTGTATTGATTCAGAAACAGAAAACATTGGTTTGATTGCACATAAAATTTGTTTAATTAGGTAGTGCTTCAAAGTAGCTTGCGATTGAGGCCTCCTACTGGAAATATTGACAGCTTTATTGGGCATTACTTAGTAAATAAACGAAGATAGAACGATTTTCTAGACGTATTTACATATTTAGCCCTTCTCTATAGTTATCGAGGGCTGAGTCAAGCAACTGAAATCATAATATAATATATGTTACATATTATTATTACAATACAAATGCGAATGTGAGTTTCTTTGTTTGTTTGTTACGCTTTCACGTCTTAATTACTGAACCAATCGTCATGAAATTCAGCATAAATATTATCAGGGATACAGAAAAGATCATAGGGTACTTTTTAACCCAGAATTCCTGCGGAAACTCCGAAATTAACGCGGGTGAAACCTCGGAAAAGGGCTAGTCTAAGTTATAATCGGCTAGTCTAAATAATTTTACAATTCAAAATATGTAATAAAATCTTCTATATCCTCTTTTAATATATTAATAAATAACTATTAAGTATTTGTTTATATAAAAAAAAAAAACATTTCATTTTTTCCATGGCGAAGAGTTAAACGGGTTCGTATCATCAATCAACGCAATTATACAAATACTATTATGTAAGCGGTGCAATTAGCTCGCAGCGCGCAGACATTACCCGGACTGGATGGGACCGAACAAAGAACTGTGTGTAACGCTGGAAATTTACGAGGAAACCCATCGGCGGATGCAACACAAGCTGCGCACCGTGCCTCCGGCGGTCCGGACGGCCCGGACGGTCCGGACTCGGGGAGCCTACGTGACTGAGAGCGGCCGCACACGCGCGCCTCGCCCCGTCCGCATACACACGCACGCACACCACGACACACCCCCACCTAGCCCACCAAACGGCACAACCGACCGCGGCCTTCACAAAGAAAACGACGCATCCGTCGCCTCTATTGCCTAACACGTAGAGTTCAATTTTAAAAACGACGCCTAAAGGCTGTTACGATTGTTCAGTACGGATTACTTTAATAGCCCCGTTGCGCTAGAGAGTGCATTTATGGCAACGTTCGCGTCTCGCAAACCTTTTTTAAGTTTGTTGTATTTTTATTATGATGTAACCTTGGTGTTGTCTTCGTTTAAACTAGATCGCTATTTGTGTTTGTTCGGAGCGGTGCTGTTGGCTGTGTGTACGCGTGCTCCGCGCCATCGATCGCCTGAGATTCGCTCAAGTACGCCGGTTCTATAACTTCGCATTCTAAAAATAGTATCATTGACGTACCCGGTCGAATGATTTTATCAGATGCCCTGCGGCCTGAGATATCAAATCTAGATTATTTTTGGCTTAATCTCATTTTCGAGCTTGAGACATTATATTATAATTTACTTAAGATAATCTGTACTGACACGTGGCTAAAAGTTAATATTTATTTATTTATTTATTTTATTTATTTTTTATTTTATTTTTTCATTCAACAAAATTCCACGGCACATGGCAGTAATTACAAACAAATTTAATAAAACTATATTTAGGCCATTTAATGCTTTATTGCGCATAAAATAAGAACATTAAAGTATCTAAATAAAAGGAGAAAGCCAATGACGGTCTTATCGCATATTTGCGTTCTCTTCCAGACAACGAATTATGCGAAAGGACGCACAAAAATACAATAATAGTTTAGAATTTGAATTTAAAATTCGATGAAACCTATCCGTTTTTAAACAAACAAACAGGAGAGACGGAAAATAATCCGTTACAAGTAATCCGAATCGAATTTCAAATTGACCTCACGAAATAGATTAGTAAGTGAAAAAATAAATAAAATATATCGTGATAAAAACTACGTAAACAACAACAAGAAACGAGAGCGAAATAAACGTACCTACCTACCTATATATGTATCTAGCTGACCTAGAAAAAGGTTGGTGATCCCTGCTGAGCTCGTCCCGTAGAAACTGGCGCTTAGTAACAGGCTTATGAAAGCGTCCACGATGCTACAACCCATTTTAAACTTTAACAACTTGCAAATAGAATCCATTTTTCAAGCTACTACAGTTTGTTATTGATCGAAGCTTATGCGAAAAAGTTTTATACTTATCGCTTACAAATGACACGTCATGAACTATTTTATTAATTGACTTTAGATTAAACATTCACGCAATAAACTAATCTATTCGTTGCATTTTAAGGTTGATTTTAGTTGCTTCTAATCGTGTGCCGTAATAGTTTTCTTTTTCTATGAGTCAGTCCATCAGTGATTAATAATAATTACAGGCCTATTAGAAATGAATAAAGAAGGCTCGGTTTGGAGGTTTTAATGCGGCGGTTTTAACACTAAGCATCTAAGAACTACTTATACAGTTATGTAATAAAGAACCTAGTAATTAGAATGTAATATGACGTCATGTCTATTTGTAGGTGCTCAACTTTTAAAGCCTACTGAACTACACAAAGAAACTAACAAAAATGCATTCCAAAATCACGCCACGAAAAAACATTTACTATAGTTTTTGTTCGTGGATTAAATGCTTAAGTGTGAGTGTGTCAGAGTGTGGGGTGTGCAGTTCGATTCCCGGACCGTTTATCACGGATTATGGCAGTGGAGCGTTTGAATTTATTATTATTGCGCCGGTTTTGTATTTATGTTGTCCATTTGTCTTTTTATTAATGGCCACGGATAGCGATTGTGTGTACCTCGCCAGTTTCGGATATACCTTCGTGTAAAAAGGTTATAAGCGAGCTTGTAAGTTCACGGTTTGGTCGTAAAGGGTGGGCACAGGTCTTAAATAATGTTAAAGTCGTCAGGGCAGTACGAATTATAATATATTTTGTCTTACAGTGTAGCTGCTCTCTTCGTGTTAATATCGGAGTTCCTGTGGAAATTACAGTATACAATACTGCACTATGTCACTCAGGAACACTAGCTTCCTTTAAGTGAAAGAACTTTTAAAATCGGCCAAGTAGTTTTTAAGTAGACAGGTATATCCATTACAAACAAACAAAGAAATTTCTAGATTTATAATCTAATATATATAAATCACGTGTCACGTTGTTTGTCCGCGATGGACTCCGAAACTACTGAACGGATTTTGATAAAATTTTGCAACCATTTATAATATGGTCCAACTTAAAAGATAGGATAATTTTTATCCCGGAATTCCCTCGGGAACTGAAGGACATAGAGTACTTTTTTCCCGCAACCTCCGCGGGAACTCCGAAATTACCGCGGATGAAATCGCGGGGGACAGCTAGTCTAATATACATAAATCACGTGTCACGTTGTTTGTCCGCGATGGACACCGAAACTACTGAACGGATTATGATAAAATTTTGCAACCATTTATAATATGGTCCAACTTAAAAGATAGGATAGTTTTTACCCCGGAATTCTCTCGGGAACTGAAGGACATAGAGTACTTTTTCCCGCAACCTCCGCGAGAACTACGAAATTACCGCGGATGAAATCGCGGGGGACAGCTAGTTTAATATAAATATTGACCTTAAAGTTGTTTTTTTTTTAAGAAATCACGCCTAGAGAACGAGTATTTAGCAGTGTATTTCAGGGAAACACCGGAAATACTTTTTGCAATGGAATTTATTTTTATCAATGGACAGGAAAACTCTACATCGGTCGACTCGGCTAGTTCAAATCATAAATTCATCTGATCTATGTAGGATTTTCCAAACAAAACAAAAAAAAGAAAAGTGTTGTGAGACCCAACCACGGCCGGCTCGATGTTAAATGATAAATCCCTACGAACGTCGGTAACGAATCGTAAATCACTTAAAACCGGTAGTGCCGAATGCGTGCGCGCACTAAATCATCAAGCCATCGTCCACTTTATAATTATCGATTCGTTACGACGATCTTCAAGCGTTATTCTTAAAGATAATAATTACGTGCACGTAGGTAGGTACGTATAATGTACATAGAGCTTTGACCAACTCTACAACTAGTTTACTAAATTTTACCCACATTAAATTCGAGATTCCTTCGGGAACGTCAATCCGAAACTTATTGTATGTTCGATCATTACATCAAACAGTTATGTAATATGATAAATATATAGGTAAATAATAATTAATAACATTTATAATAAATAAAATTATAAAAAAATACAGAAAATAAAATAGGTAGATTTATAGCTAACTAGTATAATATAAAAAAAAATCATTTTTCAATTTTTTTTTTTTATAGGTAGGTAAGTATTGTGCGTATTTAACTTTAGACTCTATTAATCAGTCTACATTGTTTTATTACTTACTTATGATTTCAAACTAAAAGTTATACCTAAACTTGGTAAATACGTAGGTACATGAACTTATTAAGAAATGACATCTCTATTAAAAGATTAAATATAATTTTTTCTAAGAATTTCATTTGATAAATTTTTCGGTTCACGGGCGGGTTGTACGAACTGTAATACGTAGATACTTATCTCCTTCCATGAACGGTAGAACTGAACATCTCACATTCAGGTCAGACTCAGATTTGTGTTCAGTTCCCGTGAAATTACTTAGTTATGTACGTAGGTACATAGTTATCATTTATGTGTGATCCTACGTTCCTTATGTGTTTTATTTACTTCACTGGTGAGCACATAACGACACGATAGGCGGGGGGTAGGCAGCCGACGGGGCTGTTATCGGCGACAACACCCGGCCCGGTTTTATTGAATGCTTCATAAAACTTGAGCGCGTTAGATTATGGGGTAGGAGAGGACAGCGGAGGAGGGGTGCTGCTGGTGACGTGTCTAAGTACGATATGACACGTTGCAGTACTTGTGAGCTCTTAAAAAATGCAATCTAACCTTTATGTCAATATAATAATTAGTACTAATTGGTCCCCCGCTGTTTTGATTTCTCTATATCAAGATGAAAGTGTAGAGATATAACTCCTATTTCAAGACCTAGATTAGGTACTTGTACGTTATACACTTAATGAATTTCGGTATTCTTAAGGTAAGGGCGTGTTTCTTTTACATTATACTAATATTATATAAGACGTTTCAAGAGCAAGAGAGAAACGATGAGCTGACTTTCATCGAATTACAATCAAAAAGCTTGCTAGCTTGAACCTTAAGGAAGGGCACCTTCTAATTTCCGAGGAAATCCTCAAATGTGAACACCCACGTAAAACCACAGCCAAAAGCTAGTATAGAGTGCGTTCAGAATTGCTCGTGTATTCCGCTAATGCACGAAAGATACTTAATGACAAAACTTTAAGCTTACCGTGTAACTTTAGGAGCAAATATTAATTATTCAGTCCGCTTCAAGCCCCTAGTCTCCGTGCTATAGCAAACAGCTGATGCCAAGGTTGATGCATGCCACCCCATTTTAACATCGCGTTTAGCGATTGCCAACCTTACAGTGATATGTTTAAAGTTGCTTTTACCATACAGCGTCGAGACACTGGCGACGTTGTGTTCCTAACACACCGTTAAGGGCAATGATTGATCGCTACACAGGACACTGGGACGCGTGACGTCACATCGCGTAATTATTGCTTTTGATGGATTCAAAAGGGTATTTTTAGTTGCGAATTCAGATTCATAAATGAATGAACCAAAGATATTGAAAGATGTCTTTGGAATGAACGATCACTTTTTTGTTAGTTTATTATAATCTAGTTGTGCCCCGTGGTTTCACCCGCGTTAATTTCAGAGTTCCCGCGGGAATTCCGGGATAAAAAGTACCCTATGTGTTAATCTGATGTATAAACTATATTATTGTAAAGTTTCATTTAAATCCATCCAGTAGTTTTTACGTGAAAGAGTAACAAACATCCATCCATCCATCCATCCATCCATCCATCCATCCATCCATCCATCCATCCATACATTCTTACAAACTTTCGCGTTTATAATATTAGTAGGATGTAGGATGCATGTGGCTTTAGTGAAAGGAACCACAATTCATTACAATTGATTTTTTTTTATAATTTCATAAAAAAATATTTTTATTCATTTATTCAAATCCAAATATTACAATGAAATAATGTATACATTATGTGTATTCACACAATTCCAATAAAAACAATAAATTGTAAATGCGAAAGTGTTGCCGGTTTTACTATGGAGATAGAGGGCTATTATCTTATATGTATTTACTTCGTAGAGAAAATGAATAGCATATCCTCTTCTCACGGAGGTAGGTATAACAAATAATGTTCCAATTCGTTCGAGTGGTAGCGAGCAACGGAACGCTCGCTGGCACGATGCCATGGAAGTAGTAGGTACCATACACTTACATAGTAGCACCTATATTACACACATAAGGCACCAGTTTATTCATTCCAATTCTAAACGGGCAAACTTTGAAAGACTATAGAGATATAATTAAAAAAAAATATTATATTATCTGTGGTAGGTACTGTAGTTTGTTTTGAAAGTATCCTTAAGTTGTCTCTACTCCCTCATACAACACTTTGATTAAATACATAATATAATCAAAGATACAACAGTACACTTTCACAGAAAATCATAAGTTTTGATATTTAATGAGATCAGGTGGTATGTGCTGAATAGTAACCACTTTGGTACCTTTCTTTTCATATTAGCAGCCCATTCCATACAAATTATGCACTGATTCAAGTACTTTCCCCTCAAGTATAGATGGCTGGCTTGTGCGTACACGTGATGTGTGTGAATGTGTGTATTGTAAGGTTGTCAGCGAGACGTCAGTAACTGTCAGCTGTCAGTGAATAATTTGTCGCATGTAGATTGTCAGTCAAACTTTCCTCGGATTTTCAAGAAATTTTGGCGGGGGAGAAATTAGTGGCAATTGGTGGGAGGTGGAGAGTGTCGCTTCTTTATATAATCTCTATTCTTTGATATTAAGTAGTTTATAGATAGACAACTTAATTTTTTTCCGTTTGGCTGACTATTCGGTTGAACGATGAATTAGTAAACAAATTGTACAATGTACAGCGCTCATCAATTTCTGCAGCACAGTGTAGGTAGGTATACGGAATACGCCTAAATCCGATTTGCGAGAAAACTTTTTTTTACTTATCATCAAAACACTCGAAACAAGGCTTCGACACTTGTTAAGCAAACGACATCAGATCAAGCCGCGTCGGTCTTTTAAAAAGTAATCCATCCACACGACTCGACGCCTCAGCCTCCCCCTCGGGGTAGGACAGAGTAGGTAGCAGAGAGCTTAGAGACTTCCTCGTTCATCCGCCAAATTAACATTTCGATCGTCTTAAACAAATATTAACTTTGACAGCTCCTACTTAAGGGTGACTTTCACCCCGCGACGCGTTCGACAGCCGTCAAATTTTCGTCCGGTTTGAATCGACGCAATCTCACGCTCAATATCACTTTATCGTTATAATGGAGATTGAGTGCGAGGGAGAGGACGTGTGGCGGTAGAGGGAGACGGCAGACTGATGAAATTCATGAAGACGCCAAGTGGCGAGCATATTTCCTTCATGTCATGGGATTTGTTAGGAAAGTGACGTTTTACGGCGGACCTTGTGGCTTTGCGCAGTTTATTTATGGAATATTTTCCCTTCCTCCCGGCGCTGAGGGTTGCTCCGAACTTTTTCCTCTTGGGGAGATTACTTATCTTTTTCTGCACATACCTATTTGCTGAAATTAATTTTTTTTTTCGAACGACGTTTCCAAAAAGGCATTTTATAATATTTTTGGCTCATTTTCAGGTAGGTACATGTTATTCTGAACTATGCTTTAGATAGATCTTTTTGAAGAATATGATCGAGCAATATTTATATATTTATTTTATTATTTACTGACTGCTATTTTCAAGGTATACTAATTAGGTACAATTAGATTTTAAGACTATTTTTAGGATATTTATTTCGCGAAAATGAGTTTGTTTGTTTGCTATGCTTTCACAGCTTAACTTCTCATCCGATCGTCACATAACTTTGCATAGGTACCTTACCTACATGTTGTCAGGTACCTACAGAAAAGGACAAAGGGTACTTTTTATCCCAGAATTCAAGCGGGAACTCCCAAAATAAAATAATTACCTCTTGCAACAGCTTGTATTAAGTATACAAAAATGAAGTTGTGTTTTTATTTTCAACGTACGCATAATAGTATAGGTACTTAGTATAAATTTATAGTAAGTACTTAAGAGTACGTGTTTAAAGTGCTCCCATAACCTTAATAAATACACCGAAATCCATTTAGAGGGGTCCGTCCGGCTGTCCCATAATTTCAATGCCGTTTAAAAACAAAAACGGGAAATAAATCAAGGTTCGCTGGGCACCGTTTCTGGGCTGGCTTAATGGCGTATAAGGGAGTGCTCCCCAGGCGCGGAAGCCTCGGCCACTCGGACACTGCCGAACCGGTCGTGCAAGGGATCGGGTTCGTTTGCGACACACATGGAAGCATAACAACTAAGTGGCTATATTTTCTACTTTTTAATTTGATAAATTCCGGTCACTGGGGTGAAACATTTCTATGGATATCACATTTTAAATTCAAACATTTACCTACGTCTCGCGCCTCTTAATACCAAATGCGATTGTGATTTGTTTGAGTTAATTAGTTTTTTAGGCTTTTACGCCTTAACTATACTCAACCGATCATCATGAAATTTAGCATACACGTTTTCAGCTTTTTCAGGGGTACAGAAAAGGACATGGGATGTTTTTATCTCGAGATTCCCACGAGAACTCTGAACTAACCACCGGTGAAACCCCAGAGTACAGCTAGTACTTGCGTACAATCACTTTTTAAAACTTTGGGAATCCAAAATCTTAGAAGGCACGTAGAAGGTAAAGTCGCAGGAAAAAAGATATTTCTGGATACGTATGAGATCGTAAATCGTACAACAACTGCTCCTCGCTAGTCTCTGCTTACCTTTTTGAACATGGCTTTACGTGGAATTCTATTTTTGGATGCATTTCTAAGTTCAAGTCGTAAAATTCCGCCCTTCCTCCATATGATCGGTCTGCGTTAAGGTTTACGTCCATACATCCTGCGCGGGCGCTCACAATGCTCCGAACAGCTGATCCGTCATCTGACATGCTTTTTTTGCGACAGACACCGGTTTCTAGTTTTTTTTTATTCCTTTAAAACGTTGGGAATTTTACTTAAGTTCTTGGTGTTTTTGAAGTTCCGCCCATAAACTTTTTTTCGACTTCCGTATAGGTAGGTATATGAAATGCTTAACATAATATTGTATTAGAAATATGGTCACGTAAAGTAACACGCCATATTATGTATATATTGTATCTAGAAGAATACCTACTTATGTGCTTATGTGTAGATACATCCTATCTAATATATATAAATCACGTGTCACGTTGTTTGTCCGCGATGGACTCCGAAACTACTGAACGGATTTTGATAAAATTTTGTAACCATTCATAAAATGGTCCAACTCAAAAGATAGGATAGTTTTTATCCCGGAATTCCCTCGGGAACTGAAGGACATAGAGTACTTTTTTCCCGCAACCTCCGCGGGAACTCCGAAATTACCGCGGATGAAATCGCGGGGGACAGCTAGTACTAATATATATTATAAACGCGAAAGTTTGTGACTATGGATGGATGTTTGTTACTCTTTCACGCAAAAACTACAGGATGGATTTAAATGAAACTTTACAATAATATCAGTTTAACACGTAGCGTACTTTTTATCCCGGAATTCCCGTGGGAACTCTGAAATTAACGCGGGTGAAACCGCGGGGCACAACTAGTATTATATAGGTATATACCACAGTAGCATACTAACAATAATAAGTCATTTTATTATTATGTGCGTGAAAGTTCACTGACAAATAAAATATAACCTCCAATAATTCATTACTTTAGGTCGCAAACTTTTTAAATCGTTATGTGTGCGAGCAAAGCCTCGGGATGCTATTATTCTGAGCAATAACGGACCGACAGACAGCGCCAATCGTATACTATGATAAATGTCAACGGCTGCCTGTCGAAGCAACATCTGCAACCAATTACCAATAACTGCTACACACCATGCAAATATAGGTATGGTTTTTTTTCTTCACATTATTATACTAATAACTAGCTGTGCCCCGCGGTTTCAACCGCGTGAGTTTGGGAATTCCCGCGGGAACAACTTTTTTCTAAAGTAAAAGTAGCCGAAGTTACCCCTTATAACATCAGCTATCTGCCAGTGAAACTCCCGTCAAAATCAGTCCAGCCGTTTCAGAGATTGGCCGGAACAAACAGACAGACAGACAGACAAACAAAAATAATTTTAAAAATTGTATATGTATTTAGTGAAAAGCTGTTAATTTGAAATTACAAACAGACACTTCGTCTTCACTTCGAGTATAAACAAAAAGGTCAAGAAGAGACAAATGTTTGTACCAAAAATGAGTGACCTAGAGAAGTTTAACTAGAGTTACTAGACCATCCTAAAATACCTGGTTGCTTGCGTCTAGGTTTTAAATTCTCAACGTGGGATAAATAAAATACCAAATTATACAGTCATATAAAATTTATTAAAAACATAAGCAACGTTATAAATACTTATCGCTAAATGAACGAGTAAATCCGACTCGCATCCACAGACATAATTTATTGCACATAAAAATTTATCATTTTTCTCGTAATTTTATGTTGTGATAAACATTACCTATTAATAGTCATCTTAACATAAAAGTTTATTGTTTAAACTGGTACATTTACACGGTTCAGTGAAGTACATATTATTAGGTAATGGGGATGTGGACTGCTTTTGAAAATCTAAATTCTAATTAGTCCGTCAGTTAGAAAATAGAAAAACAATAGACACGTATTTTTTTGCTTTTTCAAATAAATTAAAATATACAGAGATAAACCGCATTAAAGTTTAGGGTGAGGGGGTCGTGACGTCACTAATCGATAAAACCGCCATACAAACTGTCAGAATAGTGACGTCACGCGAAATTTCAACTCAATATATCGCCGTTATTTTTTGATTACGTAAAAAAAGAAAAAATACGTGTCGAATATTTTTAATAATCTATAAGACGGACTAAAAAATAAAAATTAGTCCACATGCCCATTCGGGTATAATATTTTTAGAACGCATAAGTGGTAATAATAAGGGAACTGGTATTGTATTTTATTTTTATTGTTTAATAATAATAGTAATAACATTTCATAACACAGATCTTGTCATCGTACTTAGCTTATATGATAATACTATATGACTATCCGTCCCACGCGGTTTCATCCGCAGTAATTTCGAGTTCCCGTAAGAATTTTGGGATAAAAAGCACCCTATATCACTCAGGATCACTGTAGCTTCTTATAAGTGAAAGAATTTTCAAAATCGGTTCAGTAGATCTAGAGATTACTCCCTAGATACAACTCACAATTCACAAACTCACAAACTTTACCTCTTTATAATATTACAACGTGTTAATGAATGGACCAAAAACCTGATACACCCTATTTAAAAAATAAACAATAATATGATTAAAATATAAATTATGTCGAAAAAATTAAGTCTAGTCTACGAAATTTCAAGCGCTACGCCCGCGCCTACGTGTCAATCAATGACCGATTTATTTTTTGCTACGGGCGGCGTTCGCACCAACTATTGTACATAATAACATCATATCATAAATAACTAGCTGACCCGCGCGGTTTCAGCCGCGGTTATTTCAGAGTTCCCGCGGGAATTCCGGGAGTACCCTATGTCAATCAGGATCACTTTAGCTTCCTATCTATTAGTGAAAGAATTTTCAAAATCGGTTCAGTAGATCCATAGATTACAACCTCACAAACTCCGGAGTTCCCGCGGGAATCCCGAGATAAAAACACCCTATGTCACTCAGAATCACTGTAGCTCTTTATAAGCGAAAGAATTTTTGAAATCGGTTCAGTAGATCCAGAAACTACCCCCTACAATCTCACAAATATACGAACTCACAAACTTCGGAGTTCCCGCGGGAATTCCGCACTCAGGATCACTGTAGCTTCCTATAAGCGAAAGAATTTTCAAAATCGGTTCAGTACGTCCAGAGATAGCGGTTCCCCGTGGTTTTACCCGCGGGAATTTCGGAGTTCCCGCGAGAATTCCGGGATGAAAAATAGATAGTAGCCGATTCTCAGACCTACTGAATATGCATATAAAATTTCATAAAAATCGGTCAAGCCGTTTCGGAGGAGTATGGGAACGAACATTGTGACACGAGAATTTTATATATTAGAAGGCTTTAGACATGGGCAAATGAAAAAATATAACCTATATTAAAACATGAAGCGATCGATTCGGAAGTCGATTCTGAACAAACTTCTTTCTAGTTTTCAGTCTATCATTAACAAGTTATACATATATAATAGTATAGATAGAAGACGATATATTAACAAAATTTTTAAACATTTTTAGACAGTAAAAGAATAAAGTCACAGAAGTGTTTGTGTGGTGGGACGCCAAAGTTGGTCTATACTCTCTGTACTAATATTATAGGTATCAAAGATGTTTATCAACAAAGTCTAGCCCCACCGGGAACCGAACCCGGAACCTCTTGATTTTACGATCTCGATAGTAACGATCGTTAACTGAAAAATCTCGAAATTACCATTCAGTGTGACTTGCGACCGGTTTTATTGGCGATAAAACTAAATTGACTAAATTTGTCCAATCACATGGCTCTATTTAATAGACTCACGTCGTTACAATCAATATAGCTCTTAACGCATCGTGATAGAAGTGACATTGGCGCGTAGGATGGCAGCGGATGCATAACCTCTAGAATTCCCGTAGATACAGTTCCGGATGACATGAAAGCAAGTCATGGAGCAATCAAATAATTTGTAATTATGGCGTATTATGTTGCGTATCCTTTGAATTTGTGGTCCATTTGTTTGAGCACTTAATTGCAGATGTTTACTTTTATCTATGTATGTAGATAGGTTGCTATCGCTGTGTTTCGATCAAACTGAAACAACCCACGCAACTTGCGTTTTAAAAAATGATGTAAATGAACAATTTACCCAAATCGATATAGGTGTGCCTATAATATTTATAGAGTTCCCCCGATTTCTCTAAGATCCCATCACCAAATCCAGACTACAATGGGACCAACTTATTATAGAAGTATACTTACATCAAAAACCATCGTTTTGGCCGTATTTTAAACATAAAAACATCGTCATTATTTAAAAAATAGTTTATTTTACAACGAAGCAAAAGTATCGAAAACAAAGCTATAAAATTCGAATAAACGCATTCGAGATTACAATTTAAAGTTTTCGCTCGTAACAATAAAACACATTCAACCCCACGACCGGCCACTTGAGTTCTTTATGGTCGACGCGTTGAATGTCAAATTTGAATTTGGAAAACCGTGTTCAACGGTGTATTGTTCTTTGTCATCTGTCGCTCTATGCGGCCAGCTACCGCCACCTTTCCCACACGCACACTCCACATGTGCACACCCTTGGCTCCCGAACTATTAATTACATAATTATGAAATATAAAATACTATCAACAAAGGCCTTAATAATAATTATAACAAAGAAAATAATTGGGAGCCTGTATTCGTGTACGAGCGTTACAGCTATAATATTATGCTTACCTTTTATAGCCTGATATGGATTGTCATGCTTATCCTAGGCCCTTGTTCACTATGACCTTATCACGTCGCATTATGATAACTTTTACTTCGCGCTCATCAAGTTACAAATAAAAAAAAATACATTCACAACGTGTCTTATGACAAACAGAATATATTATTTGCTAATATTTTGGCATATGGCGCGTTTGGGATTGTGTTTTTTGGACACGCGTTATGGTCAAGGCATGTTGTTGATTATAGAGAATAAAGGCCCTGTGAAATATATTTGCGAGTTAAAAATAGATCGTCACATATCATAACGAACAATGCAATGCACTATGCCTGCATAGTAATTTACCTCTCAGCGCGCCTCGAGAGATTTGCTTTTAGTGCTTTTAGCAGGTACTCGAAGCGCTTTTTGCCATATACACATAGTAGTAAAAATGCTTTAAGACCCTATTAAACGTGTGTATTCATAATAATTGACTTTTATACTTACATGAGTTTTACTTTGTTTATGTACCCAATATGTCTATATTATATTTGGACATAGATAAGCAATAGTGTGTTAACCCACACTGGAGAAATTTTGAGTAAATCGTGTTTTAAAAATAAAAGCGCCATTTTGTGTCAACATTTTTTATGTTCAATATTTAGCTACATATTTAAGCAATGTAATAAGGTAAACACATAATTAAAAACGTTCCCTAACTCTCAATAAATCGTTCTGAATCAATAACTTAATTTTGTGGGTTAACATGTTATTGCTTATCTGCGGCCATTTGCTTTTGTATATTTGCTCTTGCATAATATTATCATATTTAACTTCGTTTTAGTCATTAATATTCATTATAACAAATTAGGTTAGGTATCGCTTTTAGGTTTTTTAAGACATTTTGTGGTTTTGCAAGATAACGATTAAAAATGTCATGATGATTCAGTTAAAAGTAATTAATAAAGGTACAAAACTTAATTAGTGTTCCCTTGGTCAAGGCATCCCACATGAACGGCTGGACCGATTTCGCTAATTCGTTTTTGTTGTGTTTGTTATTGTAAAGAGAAGGTTGTTATGAAAGAAGTTTGGAGTTCCTGCAGGAATTCCAAAACTCATAAGGGTGAATCTCCGAAACGGTTGAACTGATTTTGACGGGACTTTTACTGCTAATGTTATATAACTAGCTGATGTTATAAGAAGACGTTAGGCTACTTTTGAGTTCCCGAGGGAATTCCTAAACTCACGCGGGGGGAACCGGGGCACAGCTAGATATTATAAATAAAATAATATAATACTGATAATAAGGGTTATAAATGAGGTCATAAAGAATCGAAGGTTGTGAAAGCTTTTATCGATGAAGCGATATGTGTAATAAAAACGGACAGTAAAAATGATTGTTGATTCTTTATCCGGTAGGTAGCGGGTTCGAGACCCGTCTCGGGTTGCGTGAATTTATTCTCACTTTGAGTGCGCTCGTAAATACTTCTTTTTTTCTCCTTGCACGAACACCTTTTTCGTTAAAACCTTAATAAAAACGAATTAAAGTAAGTACACACACAGTAAAATGTATCGATGTTTATTGAACTTTCTGTACCTTATGTTAGTTACACAATAATATTATGTAACTAACAAAGAGTTGACAAAAGCTGTGCTCCGCAGTTTCACCCGCGTGAATTTAGTGATTGTCACAGGAACTCCAAAGTACCCTAATTCACTCCTAATAACATAAGCTAATTAGCAGTGAAAGTCCCGTCAAAATCGGTCCAACCGTTTCGGATTCGTGAGTGAGTTTCGGAATTCCCACAGGAACTCCAAACTTCTTTTATAAAAACCTTATCCTGACAATAACGAATACAAAAAAAAACAATTTGCTATACAGTCGTTTGTAAGTTATGCGCTTAGCCACAAACTTGGCGATCATTATTGTTTAAATAGATAAGAAAAAAGATAAAAATAAAATGCAATAAACTCAACTCATTAGGCCGGATAAAATTATGTTTAAAAAAAACACTTGTTCAAAACAGGTTCTCATTACGAGTCACGTGTAAACAATTTTAAACATAATAAATTAACCCGTGACCATTTTGCTAGTTAAGTCAGTGCACGTGATGTCGCCGTATATAGCCTCAATGAATACCTAAGTATAATACTTACCTTCCTCCTTACAAAGCGTGTCTGTTTGTATGGCTATGAAGCTGTGCAGACTCTGGACGAGCAGGTGCATGGGACAATTTTTATCGAAATACACAGTTCCTAAGAGAAATTCACAGGCGTAAGGCAAGAAGATATATATATCTAGATAATAGATAATATAGATAATTTTTGAGATTTATACCACAGATTTTCCTACTAATATTATAAACGCGAAAGTTTGTAAGTATGTATGGATGGATGGATGGATGGATGTTACTCTTTCACGCAAACTTTACAATAATATAGCTTATACATCAGATTAACACATAGGGTATTTTTTATCCCGGAATTCCCGCGGGAACTCTGAAATAAACGCGGGTGAAACCGCGGGGCACAACTAGTATTAATATACAGTAAACTGCCGCTATTGATATTGTAATAAAAGAATAAAGGCTGATCAAGGCTAGGGTGGTCAAGTAACAATGCCGAATGGCTAAAACTATGTTTACGCAAGCGCAACGCGACAACCCTATATCGTAGGTCCCTCAATGCGAAGGTCGTTGGTTCCCTTACCCTTAGTTATCGCATGATTAGCTTTTCCGAACCTCTGTATTACCGATGGGTAGTAAGGACTCTGTGCTACTACATAATATTTTCGATAATATACGACGCTCGTCGTTGGATTCTCCATTCTCTGTTTAACTCTTCTTAAAATCGTTTACTTGACAGATATTAAGGAAATAATTGGTTCTTGAAACGTTTATTATTATTTAAAGACACAAATGCGAAACCTTCGCCTCATCTACACCTGATGTCTCCTGTGCTCTCGACATCCGCCTCTCTGAGGACATGCTCTGCCGACCAGCACACATCTACACCCTTACAATAATTCTATGTTAATCTACTTTAAACCTATTCTTCTAATTACTATCTTATCGAAATCACCTTACAATTGGAAATTAGACATTGACATAGAAATAAACGTGTTGATTTTCGACAGTTCGTCACACCATCTTTCACGTCACGGCTACTAAACAGCATGTATTTTAGAGGCGAAGAAACGAAACGAGGTCAGTAGGATAGCGTCTCTGCTCACCTAGTGACGTCGCGGCGCAATGATCCCTCGCGCCCTTGGAGCGAGCACGCACCAAGCACCGGTTGGAGGCCATGCCATAATATGTATGTAGTTATGTAGCTATATAAAGTTGTGCTACTGTAAAAACTCAAACTATGGTAAATCCTAAGGTTTTCCAGTGAAACATAGTAATTATTATCATGCCTTAATGGTAAAAGTACAACTGTTTTTATAACCGTTAGGTTTGAACTTGTGCCAGAGTTCACACGGTTAGGTTTTAACACCTCTAGAATTTTAAAAAAGACAAATGTTCAAGGTTATTTTGCGTCTTTGTTAGACCTAACCCTAAGTCGAAACCAACAAATTTAGATAGTTGTGTTTTTAATCAGTCTTAGATAATATGTTTGATATAGCCGAAAAAGACCTCGATATAATTAGAAACTTTTGTCAATATTTACTGTGTCTTGAGTGTTGAAATGTTGACTTAAAACCCAGGATTTACCAATGGGCATGTTGACAAATTTTTATTTTTTAGTCAGTCTTGTAGATTATTAAAAAATATTGGACACGTATTTTTTATTTTTTTACGTAATCAAAAAATAACAGCGAAATATTGAGTTGAAATTTCGCGTGACGTCATTATTCTGACAGTTTGTATGGCGGTTTTAGCGGTTAGTGACGTCACGACCCCCTCACCCTAAACTTTAATGCGCTTTATCTCTGTATATTTTAATTTATTTGAAAAAGCAAAAAATACGTGTCTATTGTTTTTTTATTTTCTAACTGACGGACTAATTAGAATTTTGATTTTCAAAAGTAGTCCACATCCCCATTGTGGCAAACGTTCGAAACTCAAGAATATTCGTACTTTAACCTTCGAGAAATCGTAAGTCTCAGTTTTCGCTAGCCAGTCTTAGGATTAGTAATCTCAGTAGAGATTCCTCCATTTACAGCAACATATATAAGTAAGTACTTGTTTTGCTCATATTTGTATCATTTAATTAATATCTCTTTATTGTGCGTAGGTTTTTTTTTAATTGAATCGTGATTTGTTTTTTTACTCGGCAAGTTATGAATATAAATAACTACCTAGCTGCTGCCTGCGGCTTCGCCCGTGTCGTGTTTGTGAGTGCGCTTTAATGTAGAGTCTCGAGTAGTTGAGACGCCATGATCCCTACTAATATTATAAATGCGAAAGTAAATCTGCCTGTCTGTCTGTCTCTCTGTCTGTCTGTTACGCTTTCACACCTTAACGGCTCAACCGATAGTCATCAAATTTTGTATACACGTTGTCAGAGGTACAGAGAAGGTCATAGGGTACTTTTATCCCGGAATTCCCGTGGGAACTCCGGAATTTCCGCGCGTGAAACCGCGGGGCACAGCTAGTTTGATATAGTATGCGGGGCTAACTCAGTAAAAAGGGCCTTTTGAAGATAAACCACTTAGAAATAGCAAAAACTTTGTTTCAATAGGGACATATAATTTTGACCCTAAAATATCGGACAAAAACTATGTTTAGCACCGTTTGTCAATAATAATACTATGTAGTTTATTCACAGAGAGCTCTAGGCGGGCACAAAAAATCCTTTTTCGACGTCACGTACCAACTATAAACACGTCACATAAAAAACACAGCCGTCCCGCTCTGGCGCGCGCGCGCGAGCGAGACGCACCGATCACCTGATTCGGAGCGAGTAAAAAATATGGCTGTCGAATTACGCACAGCAATGCGCCCCTTTAGTTTTTTTTAGGGTTCACGAATGTGAATTTAATATTAAAGAATGTTATCCTCAGTAACTATGATGTAAGGTTGCGTAGGCAAATATAATCCGGTGTCTGGGGACGTGTTCATAACGTTTTGTTTGAATATTGTAACTTTTTCTTCTAAGAAATTCGTGTCGTACCCATACATACCTACTTACAAAAAATTAAGTTCGTGGGACAGCTATGTACCTAATTGGGTATTTTCTGGGGTATGAAAATCAAAATTCTAATTAGTCCGTATAAGCCCCATACAAACTGAACCGGGTTGTGACGTCACGCGAAATTTCTACTCAATGTATCGCCATTGTTTTTTGATTACGTAAAAAATTTTTTTTTATTAATCTACTCGATTGACTAAAAAATTAGTTAAGTACACTGAGTTCTAGTAATATTAGTTCAATGGTTAAGTAGCCAATTGTAATGAAACTTATTATTTTAGCTTCGACATTAAAACTTTCACGAGCAATTAATAGCATCTCTCTGTAAAAAAAAAATAGAACTTGGGTCAGTGAAAGGGGTAAAACGCCTTAATTTATTTGTATATATCTACATTATGAAATTTTGCATACACATTGCCAGGGATACAGATAACGGCATAGGGTAGGTACTTTTATCCCGGAATTCCCGCGGGATATCCGAAATTAATGCGGGTAAATACCTCAGGGAACATATCAATGATAATAATTCAAAATGCTCACGGCTTTGCTTGGTAGGTACTCCCTTTCCGAATAACATTGTAGAGTCTAGGTTGGTAATTGGTGTCGGTTGTCTTCTGTTGCCAGGACGCGGGCGGGGCGTGGACCAGTGGACCAGTGGACCAGTGGACCAGTGGACCAGTGGACCAGTGGACCAGTGGACCAGTGGACCAGTGGACCAGTGGACCAGTGGACCAGTGGACCAGTGGACCAGTGGACCAGTGGACCAGTGGACCAGTGGACCAGTGGACTAGTGGACCAGTGACCGGTCCCGCGGTCAGCACATTGCATGATGCATCCGGCTCAAGAGTGGCGCAAGATGAATAGAATGACAATTAATAGAGTTTTTTGGACAAAGTCTTTTGGATAAAATCTATAACATGCCACCTCACCTATCCAAAAGGTTGACTGGTAGAGAATGCCTTAGGCTTAATGCCGCCTTTTGTACAATAAAGTGCAATAAAGTTCTTTAACTAAAATAAATAAATAAATACAAGTGGGAAGGTATTATAATAGGTATGCGTATAACATAGAGCGTTTATATAGTACTTACCTAAGTATATACATGGTATTAAAGATATGCAAAAGCAAGCAAATACATTTGCAAAGATTTAGAATTAGAATTCTTCATTCGGAATTATTGCATGTATGTATTGTATATGCAATACATTTGATTTACGGAACTCCTTGTACACTCTGTGAACTTTCCAATAAATAAAGTCGTGGAAATCGATTGTTATTTTCAAATCAATAAACATTTTTCAAAGTTTTTCGCTAATCTATTGAGGGAACACGGTGAAACAGCGGACGAACGTCTAGTTATTAATAAGTATATTAAATAAAAAGCAACGCTTATATCCGCTAAAGGTGCATGAAACCTAATATAGAAAATACTTGTCGGCCACTACCAGCATAACTTGAGAGCCGCTCGCAAAATTGCGCGGCTTCATTTGTATGTTAAAATGGACATGTAGGGAGATCGAGGGGTCATCTAACGTTGGTACTGCTGAATCGGATGAGTCTGCGTTTTACGGTCGAACACCGTCCTAAGGGAATTCGATATGTTTCGTGTAGAGTGACCAAAGGTTTGAAACTCCGTGAAAATTAGGTTTATTTACTTACGTATTTTTTCTTCTACTAATTGCAGAGAAAAGCTATAAAAAATAGGCTGTTGTTAAATTATTATAAGGTGGATAATAGAAAGAAAAAAAAAGAAATTTTATTTGGCATATAAAAACCCCAATATATTAAATTTTTAATTGCTCTATTCCTCTTTCGTCATAAGTTCACCACAATCTGATTTTATAATAGGTACAAAATAGACAATCTTGCTGGACTTCTTGCAAGTTCTTATAGTACTAGTAGTGGCTTAATATCTTTCACGCAACTTTAAACTCAATTACCCTCTAATATGGATGAATGAAATAAAAAATGCAGTGTTTTAAGATTGTGTAAAAAGTTGAACGAGATAAGGAAGGAACTAATTAGGGTCTACTTCAAAAATAACAAAAGTGCAAAAAAATAATATTTTTTAATGCACAACAATCAATTATGTGGACACCCTATTGCGGTAGTTTCTTATTCCCCGGACACTTCCTTATCCCGGGCAGTCAGCTGTTCCCGCCGCCTCCCCTCCCCCAGGCACATCCGTGCCCCGCCCTCGCCCTCCAGTGGTCACAACCATTTGTTTCATCCCCCAATTTTTTTGACAGCCGCCATCGCCAAATGTGTCGGAAATATAACGAGATTTTATTTATATTCCCTTTTGATAGCCGGAAAAATACAGATTGAAGCGAAGTTTTAGCACAAAACCGCTGTCATTTTAATTTGCTAATGTTTGTGTGGGAGTGACCGCCTTCAGTCATCTCTTTTTCTGTGCCAAATTACTTTCAGGTTTTCCTTTTGGCGAAGGGAAGCCTTGTCCTTGTTTTTACTATAGTTAAGAGCGTTCCTTGCTGCTTACTGTTCCCTTTCTATTTTTGATATGTAGGTATACGAGCTGTAAACAACTAAAAGAAAATGTTTTGTTTTAATTGGTTAGAAATTATTAATTGAATATAGTTGATACCTACAATTTATAAAAAAATCTCCAAACTATAATGCCTTTGCTAGTTCTCTGTATCATGTATGTATCTATTTAAGTAAGTTTAAGTACTTTCGCATTTAATATTAAGTACTAGCTATTCCCACAGATTTTACCCGCGTTAAAATAGGAGTTCTCGCGGAAATTCAGAAATAAAATGTATCCTGTGATCTTTTATGTGGCTCTGACAACGTGTATGGAAAATTAAAAAAAAAAAAATTGTAAAGTCTTGTCACGTAGGAAAACTGTAGTTTTCTGTAAGTGAAAGATTTTTTTTGATCGGTGCAGTAGTTAGGAGTTTATCCATTACAAACAAATGCAAAAGAATGAAATCTTTTCTCTTTGTAATATTATTGTAGTAATTATAGATGTGAGCATAGACTACCGAGGGCTTGAATATATCCCTCGCTTATAATGACATCTTAGTGTATCTTACACATTCACGTATTTAGCCAATAGCCATCCAAGCTGCACCACTGTAGCTCAATTAGAGAGAGCAAATATGGGGCGATTACCTATAGTAACTATACAAAAACACGTCTATACAAATAAATAATGAAGTGTCTGTTTGTGATTTCAAATTAACAGCTTTTCACTAATGCATACTAAAGTCACATAAAAAAAACATTTTTTTTTTATTTTTCTCTGTCTATGTCTGTCTGCCCCGGCTAATCTCTAAAACGGATGGACCGATTTTGATGGGACTTTCACTCGCTGATAGCTAATGTCATAAGGAGTAACTTACGCTACTTTTTACCCAGAATTCCCGCGGGAACTTCGAAATTAACGCGGTTGAAACCGCGAGGAACAGTTAGTAACGAAAAAAATAGAACTTACCTACTTGTTAATGCTCAATACAATCACCCTGCCATCGCGTGCTCGTTAAGATTATGCAGTATCGGAGCATTTAAAAAAACATTAACGCTATCATCAAAAACAACTATATCCATCAACACTTATCACTGGACGATAAATTATTATTATCGCTATTCTAACCTCAACTTAGTTACTGTTGTGGTGAAATTGAAATTATTGATATTACTTTAAACTAGCTGTGCCCCGCGGTTTCACCCGCGGTAATTTCGGAGTTCCCGCGGGAATTCCAGGATAAAAAGTACCCTATGTCCTTCTGTGTACCCCTGACAACGTGCATGCCAAATTTCATCCAAATCCGTTCAGCCGTTTTTGCGTGATTGAGTAAACGTATGCGAGGATAAGAGCTCGAAAGCGCATTTTCATCCGACTTGCTTCAAATTTATCGTCACTGCTCAGCTCCTATTTGTGTCTTAGCGTTATGTTATATAGCCTATAACCTGCCCAGCAGTATGGACTACAATCGTACCAAGTTTGGTTAAAATCCCTTTAGTAGTTTTTGACTTATGCGTGCACATACAGACAGACAGAGAGATAGACAGACAGACAAAAAATTTACTGATTGCATTTTTGGCATCAGTATCGATCACCATTTATCCTCCAATATTAATTTTGAATATATATTCAATGTACCTACAGAATTGACCTCTCTACAGTTTTATTATAAGTATTTTACCTGTAAATATGTACTCGTAGAGTACAGCTACGGAACTGGACTGGCAGGGCACGAAGAGGGACGTTTGGAGAACAAAGGGAATGAACTAAAGGTTTATTAACCAAATTGAACCAATATCATATTTCTTATGATCTTTTAACATTCAAATCCTCAATTTATTCATTGTGAAAACTTGAAATGCCCAAAACCAAAAATAAAAACGAGTTACTCGCTGTAGGTAGGTACAATTCAAACAAACTGGTCTAAATGCAAAATTAATTTAATTAGACCGTTCTAAAACAATTTTCAGTGAAAAACAACTTCTTAATAAGGTTGGATCCATCAGCCGCAGAAATTAACTTCCATCAAATAAATTAGAGGCTAAGTCAAATTAAAAGTTGATGAGCGCGGGCCTAATTGTCAAGTCGAATGCGCTACACAAAATGGCCGACAGCGCGACGACAAAATGGCGACAAGTTATTAATCATCATTACAGCGATGTCAACGGTTTTTGCACTCGATAAAAATACGAACGATCCTCGTTTCCGAGGCATAGAGTTGAATTTTGTTTGTGTTTCATTTGTAGATGAATGGGTGGATGTCGGTTTTCTACGACTCGGTTCATTTTTAATAATAATCCGTTATTAATTGGGACTGAAAGTCCAGAAGCGTCGCACAGTCCCGGCGAGGTCGCCGTATAATTACACTAATGTGTTTGGGGGACGCACTCTCGGATGAATAGACGTCGAGTCCTTTACTTCCGCTTTTCAAATTCGTGATTTGCCGTAGTTTATTATTTCTTTAGGTAATAATAATGGATTCGGGGTTTGGGAATGAAACCTTTAAGAATTTATTTATTTCTGGTATGTTTGAAGTCATTTGCTGGTCTAGTTCATATTTCATATTATACATTTGGCCAAATACAGCGATACCGCTTTACGAATGGACTGCGCCAAGTGAAGTGAAAGGTGTCACAACTCACAATCGAACTGTGAAATTATTCCGTAGCGTATGATTTAGAAAAAAATACGCAGCAGTTTCTAAACCAATTTTAATCTAGATACTATTAAGAATAAATTATGACTCTGTTTATATTTAACTGAGCTACGGTACTAGAGTAATGATTTTTATCCTGAAGGAACCCTTTATCTGGGTAAAAGATTGGCTTGGCTATACTGAATAATTATGTACACAGGACACTTTTCATCCCGTAAGAACGCGTTCCCGAGGGAATCCGCCATGAGAAACTAGTATGTATTTTATTTTATTTATTTATTTTGTATTCGGGAAGACAAAAGGTATGATGATGTATTGTGTATTACATATATATGATGTATTACATATATATAATTAGAAGGAATATTAGATAAAACATTTGTTGTGTTTAGTTTGTATATTTAGAAGTGTTGTTAAAAACCGATTAGACTAATTTCCATACGGTCCGCTGCCAACTGTGTTATCTGGGCGAGATTAAGAATATAGGCGAATGATAAAACAATTAGGTTATGTACCTATACAAAGTAGCAGTTTGTGATTTAGTTTTGAGCTGCTACCCTTCTAGGTACTTACTATTTACCCACTTTTTATAACTCTTTTTTTCCACCAATGGAGAAAAAAGTTTCTAAAAACATCGCCGGAGACCAAAACGGCTCCGTAGAAAGAAACGTTGGCACGGGATTAAAGAGACATGACGATGATGCAATTACAGAGATGATGAAGGCCAAATGTTTTATGTTTCTTATTGATTGTAATGTCGACCCTGCGATACCTTACGTAGGTACCTATAGGAGCCAGTTCATCAAAGTCATATTCAAAGTCAAACTTTATCCTACGTAAACGTTAATAACTGATAAGCAAACCTCCAGTCGTGACGCGCAAAGACCTTTGTGAGGAACTAATCAACATTCGCTTGCAACTCCCGTCTCCCGCCCCTGGAACTCAGACCAAATAAAAACTAAAGACGGAACGCGTAGAACAAACAAGTGAAGCCAGGTAAAAGACACCATCGCCGTGCACGTACACAGAAACACACACGCACACACTTACAAGAAAAAGACACCATAAATCCTAAGTAAACTTTGCAAATCCATACACTGTCCTAATCACCACATGCACACGCAACCGGCTTCACTCCGTTGTTGGAGACGTTCCGTCTCTAGTTTTCATTTGGTCTGAGCCCTGGAAGTGACGCGGTAATCGCTAGCTGCCTGGCGCGTGCCGCCCCGAGCCGCGGCGATGGCGCGGGAGCTGGCGGCGCGCGGCGCGGCTGTTTGATGTCGGCTTTGTATCGTCACTTGTTAATTATTCAAGCGTCTTAGACGATGAGTTTTGTTATCCTTTGTGAGATATTACGAGATACTCGGGTACTCGGTATACCCATATACATTTTGAGTTTAAGATTGACGGGGATTTAACTACTTAATCATTCTGTCACGTCCTGGTCACGAAAAATCCTCCAACCAGTCGTCCAAGGCCCTTATTCACTATGACCACAACACGCCGCGCTAAGATAAGACACCGCAAAAACTGTCTTTCCCTCGTGATCAAAGAAGTTTTGCTGATAAAAATACACTTACAACATTTCTAACGGCATAAAGAATAATAATTTCTAATATTTTGGCATTTAGAACGTTTGGAAATGCGTTTTTGGGACGCGCGTTATGGGCAAGGAATGTTGTTGGTCATAGTGAATAAGGGCCCAGTTTAGCGTAACAATAACGATTAAAGCTTGTCAACTTAGATAAGGGGGCAGTTCTAAACTCAATAACACTTGTTATTAATGAAGCAATTTAACAGTTGAGAGTTTATTCCGAAAAGTAAGTTTTAATGTTTTAATTTTACATTTTTAATTACACCTAAATTGTTGAACTTTTGTTTTTAACCTCGTTTCGTTATTTTTATAGACTGCTTGTCGTTTGCACCTGTCAGTATACAATACAGTTAAGTTTTATGGTAGGTAATTTGTATGGAATTTTTGTGTAAAAAAAATAATTAAGTATGAAGATACCTACGACTTTGTGTTAATAATTGAACTGATAGGTAAATACCTCGACCCTTTGATCTCTTTATAGAAAAGCCGTCTATGATTAAAGATTTCAAAGTAGGCACCAGAAGACTGCGTAAACCGAAACGACGCTAAAACAATGAAATTACCTACTCTAGAACTGGGAAGACCATAAACATGAAGCTTCTAAAAGCTGCTTATAATATAAATAAGAAGCTTATGCACAATAATACAAATGGCATTGTAAATAAGTAATGTAAATGAGGCACAAATTATGTTAAGTATGTTTTGTTGGAGGTCGGGGCGGGCGCCGCGCCGGGCAGCGCGGCGGGCAAATCCTTACATATTGTAAAACAAAGTCCTTCGCCGCGTCTGTCTGTCTGTCTGTCTGTTCGCGATAAACTCAAAACCCAATGAACGGATTTTTATGCTGTGTTCACAAATAAATATAGTGATTCATGAGGAAGGTTCAGGTATATAATTTGTCAAGGTTTTGTGAAAATTATTTAAAATATAACAACAATTGTTGGAAGTGTCGGAAAGAGTGCATTAATAAATTTTGCGGACTACTCGTTGTCAGGGGTACAGAGAAGGACAAAGAAAGAAAGAAAAGACATAAAGAAAACTACGTTTATTCCAGCACAACACACAAGAAAATCAAACAAACATTGAACAAGTCCCTTATCTATTTACACATTGGTATATCTTGCATGCTCTGCCGAAAGGGACGGCATGCAAGTTGTCCCGGAATTCCCGCGGGAACTCCGAACGCGGGCGAAACCGCGGGGAACAGCTATACCTAGTAAGTACCTAAGTAATAATTCGCGGACGGCTGTTTGGTTAGGCTCGGGGCCGCGCCTCGAGCCGCAACCGATATCAATAAAGCTGTAGCCTTAATGCTGCAGGAAACTAATATCTATATATAAAATAAATGGGTAACCAAGGCGAGTCTGTATATTGAAGGCGTTATTGAAAGAAAACAACGCATCGGGGTCTTATTTTCACCAAAAGAGTTTGTAGGAAATAATGATATAGGAACATGAAACTATAATAAGCAATTGCACCAACATAGTTATAGATAATACAGCATACCAGATATCCGTAGGGAACACGGAGCAGTGCCTGGGACTTGCGACCCAGGTGTAGGTTTAATGGGACCCCTTTACAATGCATGAACGCTCACCTCCACTGCCCGTGCTCCCGACTTAAGCAAACCTCTGGAAAGTATTAGATGACACAGCACACGTAATCACTAAAGCAACTCTAGATTGATACGACACTGATACGACACTATAACTGCACTGAACCGAACACAAAGTAACAATGACACGTGGTTAACGCATACCCGCATTTATATCGAGTTCTAACAAAGACGAGTCGGGCAATGGAGTGGAGCGGGGGAACGGACGACTGCTATACGTCGGCGGGAAACGTTATTGATAACGAAACTACCCTCTCGCCGACAAGTTTATAAAAGAGAAAAATCTTTTAGAATGACTATGGATCTATTTGTATTAAACATACATCACATAATATTGTCTATCTAATCTAATATATATAAATCACGTGTCACGTTGTTTGTCCGCGATGGACACCGAAACTACTGAACGGATTTTGATAAAATTTTGCAACCATTTATATAGTAATATATAAATACTAGCCCGCCCCGGCGATTTCATCCGCGTTAATTTCGGAGTTCCCGCGGAGGTTGCGGGAAAAAAGTACTCTATGTCCTTTAGTTCCCGAGGGAATTCCGAGATAAAAACTATCCTATCTTTTAAGTTGGACCATATTATAAATGGTTGCAAAATTTCATCAAAATCCGTTCAGTAGTTTCGGAGTCCATCGCGGACAAACAACGTGACACGTGATTTATATATATTAGATGTGTAGGTATTCATCTAGGTACGCACTTAAGAAACCGTACTTCCCTGACGTGTATAAATTATTTTTGCTACGAGTTAAAACGTAACGCATCTTAAAATAAAATCTTTATTTGATCGGCTGACTGGAACACAACACATTGGACCGATGCGGGGCGTGGGACGCGGCGCGCGGGGCGCGGGATTTTGGGAATTTAATTTATTATAGTATTTTAGTCACTATATTTTAGTCACCGATGACTTGGTGGAGGTCGCAGGGCGCCATTGGATGCGGGCAGCGCAGGGGCGGTCCTTGTGGCGCTCCTCGGGGGAGGCCTGTGTCCAGCGGTGGACGCCTTTCGGCTGATGTGGTGATGATGATGAATTAATTACTGTGAAATGTTTCTCAAAAACACAAAGTGAAGCGCGAAAAAATGTTTTTCATTACTCATACTCGGAAAGTAGGTCTGAAGTTGCCTGAGAAGCGGGTTGAAAGTAACACTTTTCAGCCCTAGGGAGAATCGCTTTCAACTGACAGCTGGATACTGCAGAAACTCAAGTTTTTTTTTTATGTCATAGGGGGCATACTTACTTATACTTATATACTTATGGTTGATTTATGTAAAATAAAATTCACTCATTTTTTTCTTTAGCTAATTCCTATTTTTATTTTGACTTTCCTTGCATTCGTAATGAAAAGCACAGTGTTATCCTCGGGAGAAAGACGAGAGACGGGGTTTGGCCAATAGATCGAGGTTACTTTCACCACTAGGATAACAATGTACTATTGTAGACTATGTAGTTAGCATAAAATGAATGATAACTGAGCAATACGGGATCTACGAACTTTATTTACGGCTACAATGTATATAACTATGAAATAAATTGATTGTGTATCGATAAAAACACTATACCTTCTCGATTGGTCGTAGGTAATTATAGGTGATAGTTCGAAATAACGCTTCGGTATCCCTTTTCGACTAGCCCAATGTTTTACGCTTATTAATTTCTCTGCCCTCCCCCGGATAATGGCGGGTCGGGGTGGAGAATAATTGCAGAATTAGACACACAAAAAATTGTAGCCCCGGGAAGACGATAATGACTCGCGACGGAACTGGTATGCTCCACTCGGCGCACTCGGTGTTGGACCTATTTACTACAGTTTATCTATAATATCTATCCCTGAACTTGGTTGGACACGCTGCCGCGTGTCTAGATAAATGATTTGAGTTGCAGGGTTATGGGTTTATCCCACAAATAATAATTAAGAACCTATGTGCCACGTGTCACGACTCACGACTGAAAACAAAATATCGATAAATGAATAAAGTTATCAAATCCCATAGCACGGCCTTATTCTTTATTGGATAATTCTACCATAGAATTTTTTTTAGTAGTAGGTATTTAATACAGTAATAGAAATACTTCCTAGAAAAGACTATCGATTTGTAGATCGGGAACTAGAGACATGGTAACATGGTCATAAAGTAAATGATTATGAAAAATAGTTGAACTGACCCAGAGACTCACCCAAAAGTAATTTGTAACTATAATAAATTCGTATGGCCATGGCCCTTACAACAAAAAAATATTTACATAATAAAATTGTTACAGGCAACCCCCTCTGCAGAGCTTGCGTAATGGCGGAAGAAACTGCTGCTCATGTGTTGCTTGAATGTGACGGAATAGCATCACACCTAGGAACACCAACGTCGCTCCCGGAAGCCTTCGGCGACCGACAAGCAAAATACAGACGCCGAGCTGCGGGAACCAGCCCGCGAACAAATAACAAACAAACTAAAACAAAATAAATTCGTATGCTTACTTTGTAATTAAATTATTTCTATTATTTCATTGAATTATATCGATTGATTATTTTAGCCCAATAAATATTTTGTCCATGTATTTATATTATAATATTCGTGAAATTTTGTTAAGTCAATAAGTGTATCAAAATTGTATACATCACGTAGAGAAATAGATCAGAACCGAAGAGGTTTCGGTCGCCCTTCGTTGCCCGAAGGATATGTTGCCGACACAATATCAGTGACCAGCAGGCACAGTGAGTAGTGACCGACCTCGCGCGGTGTCAATAATGTGCAAACTACTGGAGAGTATACTGACCAAATACGGTGCCCGACCGAACACCGGTAGCAGATATACTGTTGACCAATCATCGGTGGGGAAGTTTTCGGTCGCGAACTTTACCGAACAAGCCGCTATTTTTCTCTCAGGATACATATCCCAATAAGTAAACCAATATCAAAAGTCATCAAAGAGACTATATTTAATTGACATTCATTCCATTTTATTATATTGTAGCTCTCAATTGGCTCGTCAACCAAATTTTAGTTTTTAGTCCGTCTTGTAAATTAATAAAAAATATTGGACACGTATTTTTTACTTTTTTACGTAAACAATACAATTTATAGCACGTTATGACGTCAAGAGCTCCACTCCTAAACTTTGATGCGTTTTATCTTAGTATTTTTTCAATAATTTGAAAAAGTATAAAATACGTGTCTATTATTTTTTTATTGTCTAACTGACGGACTAAATAGAATTTTGATTTTCCTACCCCGGAAACTACCCTATTGTGTCAAATGAAACGCGTCCATATCCTAGCAATGACAAAGGCCAGATAATACGCCTCTGAAACGTATTATTTTATTCTTTCTTAGTAGCGAATGTATTCCAATGAATCTGTTTGAACCTTTTAAATTAATTTTCCTTTGACAAAGTTACCATTATCATGAAAATTTTCATTTTACGAACGTAATTGAGCAGATCCCTGGAGGCGGTAAAAATGAAGGCAATATTGATCAAAGGGAAATGACGTAGGCTACATTGCATAAATTGACAGCTGGTATTTATTCCCAGTTCATTTCTTTTGGGACGAAAACAATAGCACAGTATAATGTTTTATTTGAATATACTAGACGTACCTATATAAAAATAAGAAAGAAATGGAGGAGGCTTTCACCGCTAGAGGCAGTTCTTACATAAACTAATATGAAAAAACCAACCCTTTATTTCTTTTAAACTTTTGTTATACTAAAAATACATTATAACTGTATAACTGAGTAAGGCAATAAAGCTATGAATAAATAAATAAATAAAAGTAAAAGTAAAATTACTCGAATCCAAAGAGGTTTTATTTGAAACAACATAAAACATACGTAATTTCTCGTTTCTATTTTTAAATAAAAAAGCTGAACCTCGTTTAAACCCGAGCCTACCATAATTAAAAAAAAAAACAACTCCAACAGAAATAAATTAACTGCTTGTAAGCATCACGTTTCCAACACACTCCTCGCGTGGGTGACACGCGAAAATGGAACGTTTGGTCATTTACATTAAATCTATAACCGCGTGTCAGTGGTTTCAGGCACGGCCAAAATAACTATCGAGAAACAGCATACTATATTATACTATTCTAATTCCATGGTCGGTCCGGATTCAAATCAAACTTTAGGTACTATAGGTACGTATTTATAACATTGACGATGAGAGGAAAAAAAAGAAAACCCGAAGGTATCACGGAAACTTTGCCACTTTGGGGTAATTTATTGCACCAGAGCAGAGGGAGAAAGAATTCTTACTTACTTTATTTGTTTGTTTGTTACTTTTACACTTAACGGCTTAACTGATCGTCATGTAATTTTGCTTATACGTTATAAGAGGTACAGAAGAGGAAATACGGTAGTTTTTATCCTGTAATTACCGCGGGAACTCTGAAATTAACGAGGGTAAAACCGCAGGGAACAGCTATAGTAATAATATTTGAACCGTGGTTTGAACGAGGAAATTAATTTTCGGTGTTGCTGTTGACTGTACTCTCAAGTACACTTCGACACAAGTCGAACTTCTTCGTGCCTCGTGAAGCGGCCACTAACGAATTCAAGTGTACAGTCACCGTCGAAAATATGTCGACACTTTATTACCTAGTTGCTGCAATAAGATTGAAATCCTTTATAATTAATGTGAAAGTGAGTTTGTTTGTTTTGCTTTCATGCCTTAACTATTGAACCGATCATCATGAAAGCATACACCTTGCCAGGCGTACAGAGACGTACACAGGGTAGCTTTAGCCTGGAATTCCTGCGGGAGTTCCGAAATTAACGAGGGTGATATTACTGATATTCAATTAATTTTGCTTACCTTACAAACATGTTGGGTACAGAAACAAATATAGGGTAGTACTTTTAACGTGGAATATCCGCGGGATCTCCGAAATTAACGCCAGTAACAACGGGGTTAATTTCGGATGGGGGTCGTTTGTTTGTGAATTGTGTGTTATGCTTCCACGCCTTAACTACGGAACCAATCTTCACTGGATTTTGCATACACATATCCAGGAGTACAGAGAAGGATATGGGGTAGTTTATTTAGCGTGGAATTTCCGCGGGAACTCCGAAATTAAGGCGGGTGAAATCGCGGGGAACAGCTTGTGATTACATATGTCTGATGCCAACTGTACCTACTCCCGGTGAGCCTCCTGTAGATCATATCTTCGTGAGTCGAAGTTGTATGAGACGAACCTCTACAAATCAGGGCCCTTATTCTCTACTAGCTGTGCCCCGCGGTTTCACCCGCGTGAAAAGTTTTTATGTAACAACTTTTTTTCCCGACATTCGATTTGAATGAAACCAAGCCTATATGTAGCTCCAGGTTAAGATTAATCTACCTGTGAAAACCGCATGACACTCCGTTCAGTAGATTCGGAGATTATCGCGAACACTCTTCTTTTATCGCCCCCTGTCATTTTTTGTTAAAAATATTCAATGTACAGAATCGCGGATTCTACTCTTTTATTATAGTATAGATAGATTAATATTCTGTATACCATAACACACGTTGTAAATGGATTTTTTAAAAGGAAAACTTTATTTAATCGCGAAGGAAACACAATTTTTGTGGCATCTTATCTTAACGCGGCGTGTTACGGGCATAGTGAATAAGGGCCCAGTTGGCTTGTTGTGACTGAACTTTGAGAAACTGTGAGTAAATATTATGTAGATAACTCTTTTATTGTGCATCAAAAATATTGTATAATAATAAAGACAATGTTTTTTTTAAATTAACTTAAAATGTTTGGCATACAAAAGGCGGAAAACGGTCTCTCCCAGGCAACCTTTAGGTGGACAGATTTATAGCAGACTGGACATTAAATAGGTATTACATAGCCTTATTATAAATGAAAAAGTTAATTTGTTTGCATAAATATTGTCATAGGACAGAAGAAGAACATAGATATAGACATATACTTTATTTGGCACCGACATCAAAATACATAAAATACAAAAAAAAAAATAAGTACGTAAAATGCAGAGATCTTCAGTAGGAGTAAATTGTTAAGTATTTGTTGAAATGCCAAATTGGACACCGACGCAGCATATGCTTTACTTAGCACTTACAAAATAGCTTACTTTTATCCCGAAATTCCCGCGGGAACTCCGAAATTACACGGGTGAAACCATGGGGAACAGGTGGTGTCATGATAAACATGTTTTATAATTCTATATTGTCCCTCGGCTAAGAATTAACCAGATTTTCTTTTAATACGTCGCCAAATCTGACATTTATTACCGCTCCGCTAGTACAATACGTTGACTTTTTCATAAATAGAACACATAAACTTCCCATCACAATGGCACAGCGACAAATTTTGGAATAAATTACGTGCTTCCCAAAATTATATTTCAACTCCTTTTACAGTTAAGAGTTTTTATTCAGTCGCAATAAAGGTTAATATCGATTGAAATTCGTCTCGTGGGAAGCATTTAAGGGGGTTGCGATACAACAAAGCTTTTTCGGCCATAAAATGAAATATAATTAGAAAATTTTATAACAGTTTAATAAAATACACTGTGGAGACTTCAGTGTCAAGACTTTTACGATGGACCATAAAACCTTGAAATGCTGACATCTGTTGCTGATGGCGGATAACAGATTGCTTTGTTAGTCTCTCATCGTTTATTAACCAACACGAAATTCGAATGTAATTTTCAGTGAAAGTACTAAAGGTTAATACAAGTAGGTAGGTACAATAGTCATCTTAATGACCACTTTCTTAAAATTACCAATCCCACCAAAAACATTTTCATGTAAAATGATGCCAAGACGAGTCCATATGACGGGTACACTCAAAAGTTGTCAGATCTCATGTAGAGCCAAGCTTACAACTCTACATACCCTAACTCTACAAGGCCTATCTTTTCAAATACTACATCTTAGTCAGAATATGTGGCTTCGTTACTTTTTTAAAGTTGATATTTTTTATTTTTTTGTTCTAACTGATTATAATTAAAGGGAGAAAGGCTGATTAATTTTTTAGTATAAGTTCCTACATTGTGCAATTAAAAACGGATGGTTTATTCATGAAATACCTACCTTAAGGTCCCCGTCTTACCCCACCTTCCCCTACATGCCAAATTTCAGCTTTCTAGGACATAAGGAAGTACCCTAAGAATTTTGGTGTTCATCAGGGAGTCAGTGACGAAATCAGGGTTTTTTAGATATCAATAAAATCTAAATTATAAGGGCTAAGCAATTAAAACTTTGTATATTTGATAAGTTCGATATTGACAACATATCCCGAGAATTTCGTTTATCTGGTATAATCCAAACCCAAGTTATAAGGGTTCAAAAAACGACGAAGCGCTTCGAGAAAAGATAAGTAGTGCTCCCGCTTCGCTTGGGTCGTCGTGGCGGGGGCACTACCGTGCCCCCAGATTAACTAAAACGTCCACTTTTCGAATATGACACATTTAAACATAATAGGTCAGTTTGAATCAAAACAAGCGGCTTGTCGTCTGTAAAAATGAATGTTTTAAAAATTATGACAGCGGTAAAAAGACCATATCGTCCATTTGCGACGACAATGTGATATTTCAAAATATTCAATTTTTTGTTTTATAGTAATTTGGAATCGCGTTATCGCGATCTATTATCTGCAAAAACGCTATATTTTTTACTCTAAAAATGGCGGCGCAATGAGAGAAAGGGACAAAAATATCACAGTATAGCATTATCTCACTTGTCGATGTAGTTAGCTTCAACAAAGTGTCACCTCAGTTGTCACCTATTGTTGCTAGTGTGAAATGTTCTCAGTTTTCGCTAATATTGTGACAATTGAAGATATCACGTTTTTAGTGAAAAGGTGAGTTTAATTTGGATTGATTTATTTTTTTTCGACAGTAAAATGTATCATTCTGTCACAGTGTTCTTGTAAAAATTACGAAAAAAATAATGTGACATGTCTTTGATATCACATTTTTCCTGTAAAAACTACGAATTTAACCGTGATAACTTAAAAAGTAACATTGAAGATGATATAGCATTTGCTTTTTAGCAAGATATGCTTTGGGTTATTTGTTGATGTGCTATTGTTCCAGAATACTTTTTGATTACTATGTTTATTTATATCCACTTGTAACGTTGTAGATGCTAAACGATGTTATCTATACCACAGATAAAAATATTATAAAGAGCAACAGTTTGTGAGTTTGTGACGTTGTAAGAGTTAATCTCTGGATCTACTAAACCGATTTTGAAAATTCTTTCACTCATAGGAAGCTACAGTGATCTTGAATGACAAAGGGTACTTTTTAACCCGGAATTCCCCCGGGAACTCCGGAGTTGGTGAGTTCGCGTGTTTGTGAGATTGTAGGGGGTAATCTCTGGATCTACTGAACCGATTTTTAATTTTTTTTTCACTTATAAGCTACAGTACTTAATCCTGAATGACAAAGGGTACTTTTATCCCGGAATTCGAGTGGGAACACCGGAGATTGTAAGTTTGTGAGGTTGTAGGGGTAATATCTGAATCTACTGAACCGATTTTAAAAATTCATTCACTTATAAGAAAGCTGCAGTGATCCTGAGTGACAAAGGGGAATTTTGTCCCGGAATCCCCGCAGGAACTCCGGAGTTTGTGATGTTGCGATGCTTACAAAAATAGTAGTGCAGAAGAAAAAGAATTGAAACAGGAAGTTTATTCACAGCACCATGAAGAGAAACACTTGTCCCGAATAGAGAAGGAGAAGGATAAGAACGATAATAACATTGTCGTTGCTGTTTACGACTTACAAGCCGTATTTCGGTGCCCTAAGGGAGAAATTTCTGTTTTATTACAAATCGAAATTAACAATTTACGATCTTAAAACTGATTATATTGAAAGTTATGTTTGGGGGCGAATCACAGGCTCATAGAGGTGTGAATGTAATTGCTACTTGCGTCTTTAAATATCTGAAGATCTGGTGGCAAACCAGTTGACGTTTTTTTTTATTCTGACAACTGTGCTGGACAGCAGAAGAATAAGTTCATGATGGCTATGTACCTTTATGCTGTGCAGAACTACCTAAATATTAAGACACACAAATTCCTCATAAAGGGCCATACCCAAAATGAGGGTGACTCGGTTCATTCCCAGATAGAACGACAGGTGAAGAGGCAGTTGAGATCTGGACCTATCTATACCCCCGAAGGTTTTATCGGTTCAATAAAAGCTGCCAGGAAGAAATCCACGCCAATTCAAGTCAATGGAATGTGCTATAGTGACATTTGTGATTGGAAAGCTGCTACTAATCAAATGAGTTTTATGCTACAGAAAGATGAAGACAAAAAGAACATTAAATTATCCAAAATAAAAGTGTTTAAGGTCCAGAAAGACGAGTTCGAAGTATTGTACCTCCTTCAAAACTTCTTATGCAGAAGAGTTTAAAAAAGCTGTTGCATAAAAAAAGAAGTGATTTTAATTTTCCTGGTTTAGCCAAAAAAAGAAAAATGGATCTATTTTCGTTACCAAATAGTAATCATATAACTGGTTATTATAGAGCATTTAATGAAAGTTTGTAGTTTTTAAACAGCATGCTACTGCGTTCTAGTAACTGTGTAGTAACATTCTAACCTTTTATATTAAAGTTTTTGTTTACTTTTTTTGTTTAAAAAACAAATTTTACACACACGTATAATGCCAAAACTTTTTATATTCTATTGAGGGATATGATTTTATTAGTATGTATCAGTAATTTTAGTAAGTAATCATAAAATTAGTTTTTTCGATTTCGATTTGCTGATCTCGGTCGTTTGACTGTCTGTAATATTAAGTAGAAATTGTTACATGCCACTATTTTTATTATTAACTCAAACCTTTTAATAAATAAATATTTTGAAAAACAACGTTGTATTCTTACATACCCCAAAATATTAATTTACAAAGTAAATAATTTCATCATCTTCAACGTAATATTTATTTATAGCACAGCGTAAATCTTTCATATTTCAAGAATAACGTGATAAGATTTGCGTTTTTTTTTCTAACTAGTTATTTCGCGTATTCTATTATGAAAACTTACATTTCTTTTACACAAATCAATTTAATATTAGATGACCTAAAATTCACGTAAACAATGTTATTTAATCAGAGCAATATTTAAAAAGTTTACAACGATCAAAAGTTTGAAAATCGTTTCCTGTAAATTCAAGGTTTTTGAGATATCACACTATCGTCGCAAGTGGACGATATGTGGTGGACTTCTAAAGAAATAATTCCTGAATGAATACATTACGAGTCGCACACATTCTAAGTATTATTTTAAACGAGTTTATAATAGATACCAACTACTACGATATTATTTATTACAAAATTTCAAAAGCTATAAAATGTATAATCATAATATCCAAATTGTTCAAATTACTTGGAAATTTGAATAAATGATTAACCGTGTTCCGTGCCGAGCTGACGCCGAAAATTATTTTTGACGGCCTCAATAATTACTGTAGGAACGGAACAAAAAATATGCAAATCCACTCCCCCCGTAGGTATAATACGCAATTACCACGAGCGATGCGATCCAAAATTTCATCAAAGAAAGAAAATGGTGGTCATCAAAAAATATGGCAATTGTATAATTGAATGAAATAAATAAAAGGTAAATAGACAATTTAGCTATAATAGAATAGATATTATCTTAACCCGGTTTCGTACACATGAATTCCTGTAAGCTACTTTGTGATGCACCGAAATCTTATATGTATATTGACCCAGCCCCCAGGAGAGACCTAAGTTATTTATTTGCAACATATTCTACTGGTATGAATTAGGTAGGTACCTATTATACAACGTGTTAATGAATTAACTAAAAACCTGATACACCCCATTTAAAAAAACAAACAATAATATGATTAAAATATATTTTATGTCAAAAATATTAATATTTGAAAAGTTATTCAACATTAGTTAGTAGTAGTAGTCTACGGAATTCCAAGCGCTACTCCCGCGCCTACCAGTTTGAATTTTTTTGCTGCGGGCGACGTACGCGCAAAATATTGTATTATAAATAATTTAGACATGGGCTAGTAAAAATGAAAAAATATAACCTACATTAAAACATAGTGCGATAGATTCGCTAGTCGATTCTGAGCAAACTACTTTCTAGTTTTCAGTTAATTCATTAACACGTTGTATAGGTGGGTATAAGTACACCTGGAATTTCGCAATATGGGCGGATATGAATCAGTGAAGATAAATAAAATGCGGCAAAAACTTCTTACGTGTGTTTTCTGATGCAACATTGATCAATCGATAAATCCTTCAGTTACCTACTTGCCTACTCGCTAATGACAGACAGACCGACGCCGGTGGGACAGGCCCAGATAATGTTGAGACCTGACTGATAACGGTCGCATATCTCGAATCGTACGATGTTTTATCGGCCATTATCAATTTTATGGACAAACAGAAAACAAAGTACTTACAGTTTAAACCTTATACCTAATGAGATTAGTGTCATTTATTTAAGCTGCGAATTATGATAGGGAAATAAAAATGCATTTCCTGGGATGCTTTGAATAAGCAAAGGTTAGCAGTATAGAATGATTCATGAGAAAGATATGTAAATTGTCGAATTGTAACGATAATTGTCGGAAGTGTTGGAAAAAGTCAAGCCGCCTACGTTTTCACGGGTACAGAAAAGGAAATCGGGTACTTTTACCCCAGAATTCCTGCGGAAACTCCGAAATCTGAATATATAAATTACGTGTCACGATGGACTCATAAACTACTGAATCGATCATGATGAAATTTGGTCACTATGTTGTAATTTGGCCCAACTTGATAGTTTTTGTCCCGGAATTCCCGCGAGAACTCCAAAATTACTTCAGGTGAAACCGCGGGGAACAGCTAGTTATATATAAAATAAATGTAGTTTTGAATACGGAACTTTTAATGTGACGCGATTCAGGTTTGTCTTAAAAAGAAAATTTAAAAATGTATAAATAGTTTTTACTTTCATGAGCGATCGGTCCCAATCACACCCGATCTTATGAGGTTTAGGTAATGTCACCCATAACTAAATGCAACTATTTTAAGCTTCAAACTCCGTTCAGAAACCAAACCCGTATACGAATATATCAGATAATATTACAACAACGCAACTTATTCTCTTTGCGACACTGACCTTTGTTATTTTTTGAATAGGTTCTTATCATTGATAATATCTATACTTCTCTCGACATCAATGCTTGCAATCATCGATCTCATTTGTTGATGCGTCGTCAGTATTTAATATTTCATTATTATCGGATCGCGCGGAAACATACGGACTTTACCGACGTATAGGTAGGTATTTGAAAAGATATAGCAGATAAGATTTTTAGCTATCCGGTAAATAAATATTAGCAATGTAAAAATACAAGGAACTAGCATGTTTTATAAAACAAGCGGTTGCTATACGCTTGGGATTATTATTGAAGTTACGTTTATATTCCTTTGGCACCGTTGAGAATAACATATTAGCAGGCAACAGAAGTGACGTGAATGAAATTGGCAACGAGCTCGACATATAATATTCATTCACGTCAAGGATGCGTACACAGCGTATACCAGAATGGGATCCAACATATACAATAGAAAATTAGACCAAAAATTGAAATTCAACAGATGCTTGAAATAACCACGAGCTAACTTTGAAACCCTTTTTCTACTTACTTAGGCTGAAATTTGTGACAAACTGTTAATGGTGAGTTGTAGAAATTCAATATGTATTAGGTATTCCTTTTAGAAGAAATTATGTTAAAAAGTATTTTGAATTATTTTAATGATAAAATAACTTGATAACTCATCTCTTGGAAAAACGCTCCTCATAATAAATGGTATAGGTAAATATTTTTTTATTGTACGCTTTAAATATTTGCAATAATGTTGATGCATACGTAACGAGTTTCTTACATTCTTTGAGTTCATTTTCTAAGTTTTTGTTCAGCAACAATCATCAATTTCAGAAGGACACGCGACACTCTTTTCGTCGACTTTGTGCCTCCCCGCGTCCCGTCACGACGTAGCCGCGCACCTAGTGATTAGCGGTGCATGCTGTTGCTACTTGTTGCGATGTGTGTGTCGCTCGTCGCACAACACACCCTGCACGAGTGCACACAAGCCACCCGCCTGTAGTATAGTATAGGTAGTTATCGGTTCGCCTGTATGGAGTGTCACTTGTGTGCAAATGAGTTTAAAATATAGGTATATAATTCAGCAGTCACCAGCCCGCCGCGTGCCCCGCACTCAGCGCCACGCAGTCTGCACGTGGATAGCTGCAGTAATCTGAACCGTTCGCTATCTACTAGATATAATATGCCGTCCACTGTCGATATGATTACCGCATTGTTCACTTGAGGAGGCCCACCGCAACAACGCGGTAAAGACGGGCTTCACAGCACCGTACAACATACAAGCTAAAATACACCGTATGGAGTTTTGTGATGAATATTATTATCCAAATAGTGTACTAGTGCGAGCTGTTTCCTTCCACGATTTCACCCTTAAGGTTAAATACGTACCTAGTATAAAACCAGCTAGAACTAGATGGAATAGGTACACCGTAGTCATCTGTTTCACCCACGTGAATTTCGGAATCACCTTCAAGAGAGAGACGTATTGGAAATTGGGATGATAAATCCTAAATCACTGAAGGGTGTAGTGTAACACTGCAGCTTCGTATCAATGAAATAAGTAGTTTTTTTTTCTTTTTGGATCGGTTCAGTAGTTCCAAAAGTAACAGATTTTTACTTTCTAAATTTAATAATGGTGTAGAAGAAGTGTCCAAGTACTAATTTCATAACCTTTAAACCTACAATTCTTTACACAAGTTCCACTCACTTCCTACTTTCATTTAAAATTTTCAAGTTTCTATAAACAGCGGATTAGCAATTGGTGGGTACGTTATTTTACGTAAAATACTACTTTTTTACAATCATTGAAATTGGTTTGTGGTTTGCTACCAAAGCCCAGTTTTTCTTATTTTTTATTTTTTCTTAGTTTTTCTTATTCGTGCAACCTTGATCATTTCCTAAACTATTTCATTATTTTTTAATTAAAATATTCTAAAGAACAGTTCGAGCCTGGTGTTGGCTGCGTTGAAGTGTTTCCACTTCCACACAGCCAATCGTGGGATTGAGAAGAAAATAATTAGGTAGATATTAAAACCGCCGTGTTGTTAGAACCACATGTATTCTTGCTACCTACTTGTACAACGTGTTAATGAACTAACTAAAAACTAGAAAGTGGTTAGTTCAATCAACTAGCGAATCGATCGCACTGTTTTAATATAGGTTATATTTTTTCATTTTTATTAGCCCATGTCTAAATTATTTATAATAAAATATTTGGCGCGTACGCCGCCCGCAGGAAAAAAGTTCGAACCGGTAGGCGCGGGCGAAGCGCTTGGAATTTCGTAGATAGGTCACCTTCAAACTAATGTTGAATAACTTTTAAAGTATAAATTTTTTCGACATACACGACATATTATTGTTTATTTTTTTTTAATGGGGTGTATCAGGTTTTCAGTTAATTCATTAACACGTTGTATAAATCTTGTACATGTTCATACAATATGATTGTGTGTTTATTTGTCCTTCTTGCAAATAAAAGCACGGGGAAAAAATTTTACTTAGTTCTGATTCGAATGTAAATATGATGCAACGATGTGACCAAAACAGAATTAAAAAAAACTGGGTACCTAAGTATTATTTTTGCAAAGTTTTTTTAAACACGTTATCAACTACATACAGTATACAGAGTATCTAAAACGCTATCAGTCGAGAGCGACCTTGGCAGCCGTTATCTGGTGCCGAGCAAATAGGGAAACAGACATACAGACAGTATTTGCATTTTCTGTGGTTATAATAGGTGCCTACTTTAACTTGTGTCGGCTGTTATTTGATTATGAGTTATCATATTTGATCAATATTTATTCTTCTGGTTACGTTACGAGAAACTATATCGCCGGCTGAATAATAGGTACCTATACGAGTAATCATACAAATCTCTTTCTTTTTAGATATGAGTACTCTGTGGATATCATTAAAGTGAACAGAAGGTACCTAGTGTTCGTCTATTGGTGAGTCAGGTGTCGCGAGTTCAATTTCTGTGAATGTGTGAATGTAAACTGAATCAAATTAAAGGCCACGTGTCATTATCAGCATTTATTTGGTTCTGTGACATGTTGCCACATCCTCTGGCTTGACGTGTGTGGACTCTTTCCCGATCATCTCGACCCGCCCCGGCGGCCGTTGGGCGTCGGGTTGCCCGTGTGAACCACCGTGCTCGTGGGAGCCGCTGTGCTCGCCCAACCTCAGGTTGATCAGCACGTCGTTGATGGTAAACTTGGCCCGAAGCACGGCGCCCTTGTCCTTCACCGCCCTCAGCTCGGAAGCCACGTACTGTCCGTATATATCGAACTCGTCTCTCGACTCAAACATCGCTCTCTTCGCGATTCTGTCCATTTCGATTAGACCGCCGAGTGATCTAACAGAATCGACAGAATCGTTGTGGATATCGCTGGCTCGTCGTTTTCGCCTCAGCAATTTTGGCATCATCTGTCTACGAATCACTCCCGTCGCCGGCGACCGATAAGTTTCATATGTTGTGTCCTTTTCGTTTGTCTGTAACATGAATTTAGTTTTTTTTGTTTTTAAAAACCATTATTTAGTACACAGAATTAAAAGGCATACTTAGAAGTGCATTTATAGCGCCGAGAGACGTAACTGGTTCCACCTCCCGTGAAATTGCATCACAATCCGTTAACTGCCAATTAACATTAATTTAATGAACGTCTCTGATTGCGGCTGTTTTGTTTTTAATTTTTACTTAAAATTAAGTACCTAGGTAATCATTGAAACGACGCTACGTGCGGCCGATGTGTAATGTTTCAGGTGGGTAAAAAATACATAGAAGTACAACTTACTTTTCTAATGCCAGCGCTAGATGTCGTCACATCCAACAGGAACTTTAGCCGATCATAGAACATCCACCTGGACCTCCTGGCGCCTTCACCATCCTTACACGTAAACTTCTTCTTCTCCCTCGAGAACTGCGACCGCAGTATGTGCACTTTGATCTCCACATCTCTTCTAGGCACATCCAGAGCTTTCGACAGCGCTTCCCACGCTCCAGCCTTTTTCATTTTGTTCTTATATTCCGAAGTAGAACTGTCCCATAGACACCGGTGCGACTGGTACAGTTCGATTAGCTTTAAAATCTTTTTGTTTCCCCACACGTAGTCCATTTTTATGAAACACGCGTGCGAGGTTGTAAACATTCGTTGCGCAACTGCCAACTGGTCGAGATGTTGCGGTGTTGCAGTGTCGCTCCGGGCCCGGCGCGGGGCGCTAGCGGCAGTTCACAACATGGCGAGCCGCCAGAAACAACAGTGATTCGTGCACCGATCAAAAGTCACAATAAACTGTACATTCGAAACAAACTTTTGTATTGAGCCTAAATCCAAAATAATGCAAAAAAAATATATCATAAGTTGGCATCAGTATTTTTTAAAATTAAATTAAAACGTCTATCGACTCGAGATTCATAGCATTTAAAAAATTAAATGACAATGTTTCAGCAATTAATAGTAGGTACATTGTTATCCTAGGGGTGAAAGTAACGAGGCCAATAGATCCAATAGATCGAGGGACTAAATAAGTCTTTCTCCCGAGGATAACACTGTGCTTTTTATTACGAATGCAAGGAAAGTCAAAATAAAAATGGGAATTAGCTGAAGAAAAAAATGAGTGAATTTTATTTTACATAAATCAACCATTAGGTGTGCTACTGGCCAGTAAGTATGCCCCCTATGACATAAAAAAATAAACTTGAGTTTCTGCAGTATCCAGCTGTCAGTTGAAAGCGATTCTCCCTAGGGCTGAAAAGTATTACTTTCAACCCGCTTCTCAGGCAACTTCAGACCTACTTTCCGAGTATGAGTAATGAAAAATACTTTTTCTTCTATTTGTATAATATGACGAAACGCGAATAACAGTGTCGGATTGTACCCGACATCCCCAACCAAAAACATGGTCCTCTCTCGAATCGGTTTATCTTCCGTGGTCCGCTCCAACCTACTACTGTAGTTTATTTTTTGGAAAACAAAATGGGTGCTGAATTGCGATTGTAATATCGAATTAACGCGACTGGCGTGCATTCGCTACGTCCTCCACCGGTCAACAACGGTGAACAAACCTATTTTATTTTACTTAATTCTGAAAATCAACAGACACAAAAATACAATAGAGTTTAACTGTCAAACAAATAAGCTGATCACAGATTTTCACACATGGGTAATGGAGTTACAATTTACCTACAACAAAGTCAATTGCCCAATGTTTCTGTAACGTTTACAAAGTTTTACCAAAATAATTTATAATTATTGCATTCTTTGGTAGTCCGATGTCATAACTTACCTACTCTGTGGAACTTGCTTCAATCTACCCAATTCTAATTTTTTTTTATGTAAATTCCAGGCAGCTAGTAAAACGAAAAATAAACTAAAACAGACTTGAAATAATGTTGACATTTTTTTCCGCACTTTAAAAATGTAGCGATACCATCAGTCAAGAGTTCTCAACCCTTGAGGAAATTAACCTGGCAGTTCTGGAGAGCCTCGGGCGCGGCCGGCGGCCCTCGCGGGCTGAGTGGGCCGGACCCGGACGTGACGCGCAACAAAACGCGGACGCGCCAAACGGGAGGGGTTGTTTTAGCGGATGTTCGAATTTCAAATTAACCTTTTTATAAATGGAATGATGCTCAAAATGTCACAATATTCCAAATTATATTATGCTCAGGCGTTCTGAATCCGAGAATTCCTCAGAAAATCTAGGGCTTACGAGGTATTTTGTGGTTTATTTGTGGCATGTTTGTCACCATTTTATTCGATACCTACACTGATATGTATAAAAGTCAACCCATTGTTTCACAAGTAACACGTTAACTAGTAGCTCTAATGAATATTAAACATGTCTTCAAACTTGTAACAATCCCTACTAATATTATAAATGCGAAAGTAACTCTGTCTGTCTGTATGTTACGCTTTCACGCCTTAACGGCTCAACCGATCACTATGAAATTTTGCATACACATTCTCAGGGGTACAGAGAAGGACATAGAGTAGTTTTTGTCCCGGAATTCCCACGGGAACTCCGAAATTTACGCGGGTGAAACCACGGGGAAAAGCAAGTTCATAAAAAGGAAAAACTAACATTCGCCCGCGGCTCCGCTCGTATGGTGTACCTACCTACGGTTCCAAACGTAACACCAGTTACCTACCGTGTATTCGATTTCTATGTCTACGAAACATAGTCTATACCTATTCCTATTCTAAGTTCGATTGTAAAGTTCAGTTCAGTTAGTAGGAAGACATACAAATAGACAGACAGACGGAAATTCTAATAATCATTGTTTGCGATTCTGTTGTGATGTTATAACCTGCATTATTTTCTTATCGTCAACGTGCAAACACGCCTGTCGTTAAATCTTTATTTTTATTACAGATATCCGTATAGATAACGCGGAAAATGTAAACATCGTCATATTTTACCATCAATTAGACGGGAGACGGTGAAATGAATTGGCAATGTTCCGGCAAACATGGCGATTAGATACGAAATGACGTTCACTTTGTGTGGAAAACAACATTAAGTATACATATAATAAGATAGTTTCCGGGGTATGAAAATCAAAATTCTATTTAGTCCTTCAGTTAGATTAAAAAAAAATTATAGACACGTATTTTTTGCTTTTTCAAATTATTGAAAAAATACTAAGATAAAACGCATTAAATTTTAGGAGTCTTGTAGCATCCGTAGTTTTTCATTACGAAAAAAAAATTAAAAATATGTGTCCAATATTTTTTTATTAATCTACAAGACGGACTAAAAACTAAAATTTATTTGGCAAGCCCATTAATATTATTATTACATTACATTGTATTGATTATTTACAATTATTTACGAAACCACAATTATATTCAAACGAGTTGTATATTCCAAAAAGTCTTTAAAAAAACTATGCCTAGTTACTTATGTTACCAAAGGAAAGGTATATATAACACAATTTTATTTTTTGTTCAAATCACGTTTGATTGATCATAATTACAGGTTTTAATCGAACGCACCGTTCATTATGAGATATCCTATCCTTAATCCTTCGCTGAGGTTTGAGCTATCTTCATGGCTAGTTTTATCAAGTTTAGCCGTCAAATAGTCTTCTCCTCCTCTAGAGTCTAGAGGAACTAGCTTCGCTCTCTACTTTCGCATCTTATCATTGGATTGAGTGTTCACTATGGCTAGCATAGTAATTTGTACTTTAGAATTGATTGATTTATTTATATCTGTACCTATTTATTTATTTAACAATTAATGCACACAAGGACAACATAAAAAGAAAGTATAAAAGTAAACATGTACAAGGGTCATGCTTATTCCATACAATTGGAATTTCTTCCAGCAGACCCGCAACAGATCAGCCGATTCTAACCGGTTCTCCTATGTCCACATTATCTTATATTTAACACAATCTACTGAGATTTTTCACAGCCAGTGATGGATAAATTGATTACTATATTAAACGACTATACCACTGGAGATTTTGAAAACAAAAATAAGAACAAAAACCAAGCAATTAAGTTGCATATTAAAATATAAACTAAATTTTGTCATAATTTATATTTCCGTGAACCGGTGGCGAGGAAAATCAATTCACAGATATACTATTATATATTATATTTAGTACATAATAGGTAAGTATAGTAAATGAGTGACAGGAGCAAGTGGTTATTTCAATAAAACAGCTGCATTTCAGGCGTTGCACTCCACTCTGTGCACGTGTACCATATCTATACGGTATTAATACAGTATAATATTTACACAGCACGGCACGACACGAAAGCGGCACGACAACAGAACGACCACGGTCGTGGACCTCCACTTGCTTAGTGAGACCTCTCTCTCTCGCCTCATTTATTACTGCTCATGTTTCTTATGACAAACACCAATGATTTGCTTAGTATGCTTATATCGAAACTGTTTTTCACTAATTTTAATTTTATATTATTTGAATCTTTTTTTTTTGACGCTACGTTGTGGTCAGTGTAGCGTGTCTGAGTACTCGCAAATACATAATCACGTAAGTACTTTTTTAAACTGTTGAAAGTCGTGAATACATAAGATATTAACATTTTCAATTCCTTTTTCATATCTATGGTACGATGTCGTATCGCATCGTTATCGTCGCTCGTAAAACACCCTTGTACGATCACCCAAATTCAAATATTGACTAATTCAACCGATTGCGTAACGCCGGGCGATGCGTTATCAGCTTATCTGCGTGTAGTAACAGCTGCGGCCGTCGCGCTACCCGGGGCTGTGGGTGGGACTGGGAGCGCAGCGGTGGGTGTGGTGCACAAGCTTCCCAGGAGTCCCCGTACACTCCAAAAACGTGAATTCTTTTTCATTTTTAATTTCCCTTTAGCCGACTTCTAAGAATGGGAAATATACAAATTACAATATGTGTGAAATTTGAAAAAGAGATCATCGCAGAATATTTTCATTGTAATATCGCAATAAGTGCGGTAAAAAACGTAGGTACTATACCTATAATAATAATATTAAATATGATTGGACCACAATGTCGTCAGCTGTATTTAACTATCCATCGTCAATTGTTAAAATATAATAAAATAAAATGACGCCATAATTCTACAGAAGTAATGAACTATACAATGGAATTCCCTCTTCTTTTTGAGGATTAATCAATAATAAATAATCAAGGCATCATTACTTTTGCTTTTTCTTTAACTAAATTTAAATTAAATAAATGATGAAAATTATTTGGAATAACTGTTGAAAATCATTTTATTACCATTAATTATTATTATTATACATAATAATTTAAACTTAAAAAAGCCTTAACAATAGTCACGTTACCACATAATGTGCCACAGTTGTGTCCGCTGCGTTCATTACCTCACTGAGCTAATTCACACAACTTGTCACTGACGCGACGCGACTTGACGGGCGGTTGATAGTCTTTATTGAGTAGAATACTTACACTGCAACTGTGAAGTTGATATACTCGATACTCTAGTGTCTGCATAGAACAGATAGAAAGGACATCAACTCTGTTTAACATGGAAACAAATATAAACCAGTATCGTCGGGCAACTTTCGTACACTTTATTCATCACGCACAAAAACATTCATCAACGTGTTTGGGAATATTGTGGAAAATATACTTAGGATGCGGGCAAAGGAATTGGAAGGAAAGTTTGAGCGTTTGCTCTAAGTTCCTTTGTAACCACGGCGCGTCTTCCCGCTCACTTGGCCTCTTTAGTTCATCATAATTTTTTTTTCTGTGAATTTGTTGATCCAAAATTTTATTTCTAAAATTTGTTATTGATAACTTTTTTATTAGATATAATAAAACAAAATAAACTGTTCGTGTTGTAATTATAGACTGGTTTCTTCTAAATAGATGTTATTTTTTATCATACTTTGTTTTTTTTTTAAACTCAATCCTCAACTGTGTGAATCGTATAAGTCTCGACTTCAGCCTCGTGGTCATCTTTTTCCATTTCCTGTTTGATTTTAATAATCTGTGGCTGTAACTTACTTTCGGGTAGCAAAGAAACTGTCTGAGATTTATACTGAGATGGTGCCGTGGAAGATAAGAAATAGTCAGTTCTCGATTCTTCTTCTGTTCTGTAAGGCGAAGCTCCCCGGTCGTGGCACACCCTCCGGCTCGACGACGGCTGGGTGTCGTCGGAGCAGTCGTATGGAGGATGCAGTACATCCACATCGGCTGGCGACGCGTGTTTCCTCTTTCTCTTAGCTCGCATGGTCGCTTGAAAAACTATATTGTCTATGCTATTCATCAGCGTCAACCTGTCGTCTTCGTCCAATTTAGCTAGTTTCCGTGCTAAGAGCTGCGCATACATCTCGCACTCGTTCATCGTTTCGTTCATATGTGTCCTGTCTTGTTTTGTCATAAAATTGTCCATGGTATGTTTCGGGGTTGGAACTTCGATCGGGTCTCGCCGGTCGCTGATGCTCGCTTGTGAGTGCGAATCGTTGGAGGCGCACTCGCTGGTCTCCATTGTTAAGGAATGCCATCCTCCGTTGGTTTCCTGCGACAAAAAATAGGTGACGTTATCGATACCAGCAAATAATTTATAATCTCTGCAAATAGGTAGACCGTACTAAATAGATTTCAAGTTGAATATTTGAAATTCGTGTAAAATGGTACCATATGCATACAGGCGCGACAATGACGCCAGTTCATTCTAAAAGTAAGATAAACGCATACCTTGAACAAAAATCGACAGTTTAGTTAAGAAGATTTAGGGGGGGACCATGGGAGGGAGATTCGATAGTTCTTGGGTACCTAAGATCACAAAAATGCGCAAAGTTAAAATGATACTTTGAAAAAGCGCGGACAACCGAGCGAGTGCCGAGGTTCGCTTCTATTAATCCTACTAATATTATAAACACGAAAGTTTGTAGGAATATGGATGAATGGATGGATGGATGGATGGATGGATGGATGGATGGATGGATGGATGGATGGATGGATGGATGGATGGATGGATGGATGGATGGATGGATGGATGGATGGATGGATGGATGGATGGATGGATGGATGTTTGTTACTCTTTCACGCAAAAACTACTGGATGGATTTAAATGAAACTTTACAATAATATAGCTTATACATCAAATGAACACATAGGGTACTTTTTATCCCGGGATTCCCGCGGGAACTCTGAAATAAATAAATAAATTAATTAATTAATTAACGCGGGTGAAACCGCGGGGCACAACTAGTTAAATTATAACAATAGAGATGCTCCAGTGGCAAATCCACTTTCCGAGTGGGTTTTGAGCGCCTGGACTTAAAAATCTTATGTAGGTAAAGATGAATGATTAAAACCAAAGTTTATTACTAGTTAACCAAAAATAAAAATTATTAGTACCTACCTACCTTTGTAAGTACGAATACCTAAATATTTCTGAAAATTGTTATGTACTTTGAAAAATAAACAACAACCAAACAAACAAACCAAACGTGTACCTATCAATTTTTTCCTTTACATTCTTACGTAGGTATCTAATAAATATTAAACAAGAAGGAGAGGGGTCGACCTATTCTTATTTTTTTCAAAATAAGAGGGGAAAGGGGTCAAAAACTAGCGTAAATAGTCTTACGTAATAAATGAATGGCCCATTATAAAATCAAGAACAAAACGTGATTTACAATTTACAATCACTTATCATCATAAAGACCGAAAAGTACTTGTGGCAACGTTTGTTGGTTTTTCATGTAAGTATATGTAGCTTTAACTTGACGGGCTCAAATACAGTCAACACTAGAATGTTATAATGACAGCACGAAACTTTGCCCGAAAGAGCAGAGAGAGCAGACTCAAACTCAGACAAAACTCAGACTCAACCCTTGTATTGTTTGACCTTGGATCCATAATAAATCACAATACCACAAATATTCGACGTTGCATCTCTTTCTTTCATTATTTGTACGAAAAATAGATACGCTATCGATATCGCAACGAGTGTGCTGCGTGCAGTGCGACCGAGGCGCGAGCGTTGCAGAAAGAGACAAGTATACGTCACGCGATGCGCGTACGGCAGTGCGCGACGATAATGGCGGCCGAGTACTCGCATGGTTGTCGAGTTGACTTTGTAGCCGCAGCCTGCTGTCGTCGCTAGTTCTACAACAAACGTCATAATTACCTCGCCGCTGGTGACTCCCGCGCAGTCGTACACGTCTCCTAGGAAACTGTTCATCGCCTCGAAAGCGAACCAATTCGTTTTGAACTCGGCCTCGTTCGTATCCGAATTTTTGACTTTCTTTATCTTTCTCGCGTGTATCCTATAGTACGCCATCAGGCTGTCCTTTTTCCTCTTCAAGTCCTCAATTCTGCACTCCCAGCCCAAGCGGCTTTGGATTCTGCGCCAGGCGTCGGCGACGGAGTTTTTCTTTCTGTTTTCTTCGTGTTTCGGGTTCCATATCACCGGTTCCAGTTCGAACAGATTGAGGAACTTTAATACCATTTCGTTGGTCCACTCCATCACCTACGTACTTCGAGCGAGTCGTGTCAGTCGAACGATAAATAGATAACAACGCTGGATGCGAGCTCGCCGCGCGCCGCCCGCGATCGCAATGGAGCTACGCAGTACGCAGTCCTATAGATTTTATCGCGATAAACTGCGGAGCGGGCCGCAGCCGGCCGCGCCGCAGCCCGATGTTCGTCGGTTTACTGCGCTCCCCCCTCCACGCTACCCGCCCCGCGCACGCCGCCCCGCACGCCGCCCCCCGCTTCGCCGCGCCGATAGCGCGTCGATAGCGGGTGGCCGGGTCGGTCTATAACTCACGTTTTACGTTCGACGAACAATCGTTCCGACAAATAATTTTATTTACATAAAACACAGATTAAATGTATCCAGATAAGGCGAACGGTGAATCCGATTGTACGGAACTAATGAAGGCAGTGTGTCACAATTATATTTTTATTATAGGTATATATATGTATATTGTATAATAAAAACAAAATTATAGTACCGTATATAATTCTATTATGTCGTATATTTGTGACTAGCTGTCGCCCCGCGGTTTCACCCACGTAAATTTCGAAACTTCTTCAGAGACTTAAAAATTATCCTATGACAGAGATACTGAGCAGCTTCCTATAAGTGAAAGCTCATAATAATATTTTATAAAGCGGAAGGGGGAACGCTGCCAGTATCTTCGGAACCTTGCCTAAAGGGACTCCATTTAATAATATATTTTAGATTTATTTTAGGTTAGGTTAAGTTTAGTTTTATATTATATATATATAACATTGAAGTGTATGTTTATATACATATTATTATAGACTCAATTCAATGTCACAGACCGCGACACAAATTAATTTGATATGACTATTTGATGTTTTTTCTTTTGTTTCGGTATTGGTAATTTTTATCCCGTTACTAATTCGATACAATAACCAGCTGGGCAATTTATGTAACTTTTGTTGTTATAATTTTTCAGTTTCAATCAAAAAAATAGCGATTTTGTGATTAGGTAACGGGCATGTTGACTATTTTTTATTTTTTAGTCTGTCTTGTAGATGATTAAAAAATATTGGACACGTATTTTTTCTTTTTTTACGTAATCAAAAAATAACGGCGATATATTGAGTTGAAATTTCGCGTGACGTCACTATTCTGACAGTTTGTATGGCGGTTTTAGCGGTTAGTGACGTCACGACCCCCTCACCCTAAACTTTAATACGCTTTATCTCTGTATATTTCAATTTATTTGAAAAGGCAAAAAATACGTGTCTATTGTTTTTTTATATTCTAACTGACGGACTAATTAGAATTTTTATTTTCAAAAGTAGTCCACATCCCCATTAATCATGTTTAGACAGTTAAAATTTTTGAAGTATATTTATTTCGGTTAATTGCTAGATATTGTAGCCTTTGTAGGTATCAAAACATGCATATTGTAATCGCAAAACCGCCATGTTTTTGATTGCAACCGAGAAATGATAGAAAAAAAGTTACATAAGTTATCGCTCCCAAGATCTACGTCCAACTGGTTTTCATATGTTGGTCTGTCTGTAGGAAATGATTTAACATGAAAATTACTACAATGTATATCAATAGAATTACTTAGGTTATTTTTAAAAGTCTTTAAAAAAGGAAAACGTTTTGTTTAGTTGAATTTGCAATAATTAGAAGAGATTGGATACAAAATTAATTTAGTTCGTATTTTCATTACAAAAAAGTAATTAGCTATAATTTAATTACAGATGCTAAAAAACATGAACCATGTCTATACGGTGTATTATTGTGTGCCACCAAATTATTTATTTTATTTGATATTTATTTAACGAGAGCAGGTAAAATAATGACACCTACATCCCAGGCTACCGTTTCACTTAAAAAAATCAGGGCCCTTATTCAGTATGACCAACAACATTCCTTGCCCATAACGCGCGTCCCAAAACGCATTTCCAAACGTTCTAGTTATTCTTTATGCCATAAGAAACGTTGTAAATGTATTTTGTTGCAGTAAAACTTCTTTGATTACGAGGGAAAGACGAGTTTTTGCGGCGTCTTATCTTAGCGCGGCGTGTTATGGTCATAGTGAATAATAACGACCAATACGCGTAAATTGCTGTGACCTTCGACCATGGATCGGCAATGCTGAGATGCGTTTGAACAAGTCATCTGACTTGAATAAATAGGTACTTGTAACTATTATCAATTTGACTGTTGATTGATTTAAAAAGGTATAAACATGCACCGGAAAAACAAAATTGTAATAAGTCTATTATCTTAAGACGTCGCCGATAGCTGCCGATATCGAAAAAAAATAATTATTACCTAAAGTGATAAAACTTTATCTCGCAGACTGTTGTTGAGAAACAGTCAATACACTCATAATCAAACGTTACACTCAAGTATACTGTATATTAGTTTCAAATGTACCTAAGTTTTAAAAATAACTTTAACTAAGGATCTATTCATAATACTTAATGAAGTTTGATTTCTAATTTAAACCTGAAAAACACGCCGAGACGCTGCTACTAAAGTTTAGTATTAGTATATACGTAGTATATTCGTCATCCGTAATACTATAACCTAGGCCAGCGACACTCCCTTGAACCAAAAGTTACTATGGATTTATGCGCGAACTTTTTTACCAACATTGGAATATTGGCCGCGTCATACATTGCATTGGTATGGTTGGCACAAAATGCTTTCATAGATCGGTTCAGCGATTAGTATGGAAGTGACTACTCTTAAAACGTAGTGATTACTTGCTCAGTGACATAACCAAAAGACATAACTAAAAGTAGGAACCTTCCCTATGTTTAAAAAATATATTGATACCAAAAAAATATCGATGGAACCCTAAACTCGGTACAAAAATCCTGACACTAGGTACTGTTGCACTGACGCCAGAACTATATTTTATTACTTACCTCTGTACTTAGTGTGCGGTTACTTTCATAATATACCCCTCGCAGGAAGTTGTCCATCGTTTCGAATGCAAACCAATTAGTTGTGTACACGTCATCTTTGCCAGCTCCGGACTTCAGAGACTTTTTAAATTTGTTTATGTGGGTTCTGTAATAACCCATTAGGCTTTCCTTCTTTTTTTTAACTTCTTCAATAGTTGTATGAAATGGTAATAATTTCATCATTCGTCGCCAAGCATCATTTTGCGATGCACGATTTTTGAAACTTTTGAGTTCCGGATTCCACAAACATGGCTCTGTTTGCAGAATCTCGAGAAACGTAATAACTTTTTCATTGCTCCACTCCATAAGAAGTTATAGTACGTATCGTAGCAAACACGTGCGATCCCGTCGCGCTCACGGTGCACACTGCCATAAGTAGTGCGGGCTGTGGCCACTTCAACGCATTAATTCTCGCATTAATATCTTTTGTTGGGGCCACACTAATGCTACTGCTCCGTCCACCTGCGTGTTAACGCGTAAATTAGTGCGCTAAATAAGGCATTACGTAGATGTGGCCAACATTTTAACGGGTTAACGGATTAACGGCATTACTAATGACGTTAAACGTTAAGCGATAGCTCGGGTGTCGTTTTTTGGACCTATCAAAGGGTTTTAGCGCATTCTTTAGCGCACTAAGCGGTGTTGGCTGCATTAACGCGGTCAGATTATCACGGCCACACCTATGTTAAACGTCTATGAACGCGATATTTAACGGCATTTTCCGTAAGTGTGGCTCCAGGGTGACAACTTGTATGCAAAATTTCATGATCGGTTGAGTAATTGCTGGTTACGGCTCATTGTTCTCACATAATTGCAGTTACCTCTAATTATATTATAGATACATATTATAACTTTAAAGTGACAGCGTGCTACTGGAGAGTTTGTTGCGCAGCTTCTTCTCTTCATTCATAGTACTAGGAAACTGTGAACTTGCTGTGAAGGGTGGATATTTTGTGGGTGCTGTCATAATGACAGTAATTATATTGACGTCAAAAAGAGCCATATTTTGGGCCAAATTTGAATAAACGATTTGACTTTGACTTTGAATTAAAGCGAGAAAGCGGTTAAAAAAAATCAAACATGCTTAAAAATATTAGTAAGACTTAATATAGGTACTTACATAATAACTGTAGGTACCTACGCCTAACAGAAGTAGAATATGTGAGCTTTTTTCTTTATATTTTACTCGTGTTCTTTATTATCATTGCTCCAACAAGTTACTAGCTTATTTATATACGTGCGGCTCCAACAGCGATATTTTCGAAGATCCCGCAGGAATTCCGGGTATAGCCTGTGACACTCGCAAATAGCGTGACTTTCTGGTAAATTTTCAAAATCGCTTCGATAGAACCAATAGAACTCACAAACTCACAAACTTTTCCTCTTTATAATATTAGTATAGATAGATTAGGTATGTCGGTCGTAAACTGGCAGTTAAAGGCAGCACCACCCTGATGCAGCGGCCAGCGTCTACCTGCACGTCACTCGAACATAGCTCCGCCCGCGACGCTCCACGCATCTCGCACAGGGGATACACCGAGCCTCTTAATGGTATTTCACTTTGACTTTTTACAACTAAACTCTGATTAGTTAATTTTTTCACTGTGTCCGCCTTTTTAAAATTGTTACTTTTGAGCTGATTGTTGGAACATTTGTTAGCGTCGCTGTCCGCCTACCATTTACTAAGAGAAAATAAGTTTTCGATGATTAACATCCGACGAAATGCCAATGTTAACTGACTGTTTTGATTCCTGGTTTATCTTAGATGTACGTTCAGAAAAAAATCCTCTTCCACTTCAGTTGAGAGACTAAAATAAGTGGAGATAGATTTATCTGCTTACAAAACTTGTATTAGAAGCTGTGATTGAATCGACGCAGGCTACGGTATTCATACGGTCATGGACCAATGGTTTAATTGGTCCATGGTACGGTCTACAAATATCAGAGGCATTTGTGTTGAAATTATTTATTACTGACTTCCAAAAAAGGCGTCTGCATTAAACGTACAATGAGATTAAAAAATATGTATAAACACTTTTTTCAGTCATTGACAACTTTATCACTATTGCAATAAAATTCAAAATCTGTTATGCGTAACAGATTTTAATACTTAGGTACTCTTTTTTGTACCCTTGGTTAACCTATATAATTAGGCGTCGCTTTTTACTTTGTCAGTATCAATACAATATTGTCGATGCGGGATGTTAAGTTTCGTGTTTTGCTCGAGTAGAGTTGGCCCCCATTCTCTACGTGTATACTCAATTGGCAAGTGTAAAAATAAGGATGGAAGCCGCGTGGCTGGAGTGCCTCCTCGCTGCGGAGTTGTCGGGTGGAGTCATGGAGGATGGTGGAGTGCACGGTGCATCGTCGCCCGGGTGCACTCCTCGCGTCTCGAGTGCGCACGTGCACACAAGCGACGCAGCCCCGACAATGTAAGCGGCACCGCAGTTGATAAGTAGGTACCTATCTAGTATGCGGGCTGAGAGATTCTCGAGACCAAAGCACCAAACTTCTCTTTGGACTTCAAAATAACACCGGACGTATTTACAAAACTCTTCTGTTAGATCCACAACTAGACATTGGTGAAATGGTTGTGCTGGTCGCAGTAGAAGGTAGAAGTAAAGAAGTGAAGTGAAGGTAGAAGTAAAGAAATAATACCTTTACGTAAGACGCGAGAAAACCATGAGAAATGGCGGAGTGCATCAGCTCCACATTCACGTTCTCGAGGTTTTCTGGCGTTCTCGCAAAATTCTCGCGTGAATGTAAAGCGGGCTTAATCCTAAGTTCTGTCTGTCTGTCTGTTTGTCTGTTACGCTTTCACGCCTTAACGGCTCAACCGATCATCATGAAATTTTGAACACATTGTCAGGGATACAGAGAAGGTCATAGGGTACTTTTGACCAGAATTCCCGCGGGGACTCCGAAATTAACGCGGGGAACAGCTAGTGTCTTTTTACCACTAAGCACGGTCCGCACAGTTCACACAGTTCACACAGTTCACACAGTTCACACAGTTCACACAGTTCACACAGTCCTCAGTCCACACAGAGGGGTAAACAAATATGAGAACAAAATTAAATCGCTCATAATGTTCCCTTTATAGCGCGAACATTTGTCTAAAAGGCCCCATTACGGAGATGAGGTCCTCAGGAACTCGTAACTGAAAAAGATACGAACTTCGACGAGAAGAAGTATGGATATGTGTATGAGGATTGTATTAAGTATAGCTTACAGTTGTAGCAATAAGCTTATTGTTTACAATTATAGGCCTCTTTATCTTTAACCCGCGGCTTCACTCGCGATTAGACTTTGTCAATGCTTTTAAAACCAAAGAAAAAACAGAAATTTATATATTTACGTTCGAGTCTGAAAAAGTCTTTGATTCTTCTGGGTCTTGTAGATCTGTTGCAACATGTTCATTCTCCTATAAAAATAAATAAATAAATTATTATTAATGATTAATGTAATGATTACTAAATAAATTTCTGTTTTAAATCTAGAGTTGTGAAAATGTTACGTACAACTTTTGCTACCGAATTTGAATAGCCACTTGCACAGCCTGTGCCCGGCACTGCGTCACATCTAAAAGTGCTACCCTCCTCCAGGCGGATCAGACGATTTCTCATCCTAAAACGAAAATAAACATAAAAAGACCAAAGATTTCAAAGAACAAGCTATTTTGCTTGTTAATAAAAAGACTATAAACTAAAAAGTTTAAGTTAGAAATATACACTGTTAGGTATAGGTATGTCCCTGCAAAGTTACAATTTCACATACAATACTTTGCCTCTACGTAATATGTGCTGTATGGTGTGTAGTATTGATATTAATATGTCACATATACCTGATATATAAATCTCGTCTCATTATTGTCATTGTAACTCTGCACCACATCTGACTGCTGTTATTATAAGACCGGTAATTGGACATAGATAAGCAATAGTGTGTTAACCCACACTGGAGAAATTTTGAGTAAATCGTGTTTTTAAAGTAGGAGCGCCATTTTGTGTCAACATTTTTTTATGTTCAATATTTAGTTACATATTTAAGCAATGTAATAAGGTAAACACATAATTAAAAAACGTTCCCTAACTCTCAATAAATGGTTCTGAATCAATAACTTAGTTTTGTGGGTTAATACGTTATTGCTTATCTGCATCGAATTGGCCTTGCACTTGTATGTTGTATTTGTAATCTGTATTACGCTGTGGTTTTTTGAATAAAAAAAAAAGTCTATGTAAATTACATCCTGTCCACCTGAAATACTCGTCAAAACAAATCAGACGAGTACAAACTCGATGGAATTGTTTCTTTTTATAACGGAGTTTCTCTGGCCACCTTCCAGCTCTATCATCAGACCATCTGGATATCACCTAGAGACATCATCGTCAAGACAAATCACACGCGCCCAAATTCAATTGCAAACCCAAGCTTCCAACCCCATTATCAGAATAGCTCCATGTCATCATAACATTGCATTGTCAGGCGATGTACTTCAAATTACTACTGTAAATTAAAAAAAAAACACTACTGTAAATTAAAAAAAAAATTGTTTTATATTTACCTCGCCTCTGTTGCTTTTTTTAAGGCTGCAGAATTATTGCGTTTTCTTTTTTTAACACAACGGTATACACTATCCTTACGACCCATAGCTAAAAATAAACAAATAAAATATATTATTATTAGGTATACAAACAACTAAAATAGTTCGTACATATTCCTTAAGAAAGAAAACTTACCTCACGAAATAAAATTCAAAGCGGATTAAAAGTGTTTGGTCGCAGTATAGCCTCCACTTCACAATAAATCAGCGCACGAAAATCGGGACGCACCGTCCTGCCTCGACGAGAGCTCGCGCCGTTCTAATCGGTAGGGCTGTTGATATGATTAATATCGATATATCGATATTATTATTTAGTAATATCGATACTTATTACTAATACTTTTTTATATCGACGGTCGATATATTTTTTTATCAGTTTTTATTTTTCATTTTTCTCGCCAATTCTTTTAAATACAACATCATTGTAAACTTAATGGAAGCTCTCTCATTCTTCCTAATTATTAATAAACATTCTCCAGAAACACATCTACCATAAATACAAGTAAACTTAACAACTTTTCACAAAAGTAAATAGTATTTCCTTCTTAACTCATTTTTTTATGTTCATGGCCGGCATTTTGTGAAAATGGAAATTGTAATATTATGATATTCATGTCTTAATATTTTATTGCTTAAGACATATAAAATAACTAGCTGTCCCCTGGCTAGCTGGTAACTTCGGAGTTCCCGGGGGAATTCCGGGGAAAAAGTACTCTACGTCCTTCTTTGTACCCTTGAAAGTAGTTTACGGTGATTAGCTGTTCCCCGCATTAATTCCGGAGTTACCGCGGGAATTCCGGGATAAAAACTATCCTATCTTGTTGGACCATATTATCAATGGTTACAAAATTTTATCAAAATTCGTTCAGTAGTTTCGAAGTCCATCGCGGACAAACAACGTGACACGTGATTTATATATATTAAGATAAGATAGTCTTGATTTTAATTAAAAGATAATCTATTTAGCATTTACATTTAAATCGTTACGGCAGTTTTAATATTTTATCTATTTGTGTGAGACATCTTTTTTTTGGGAAATAAAAAGGATTTTTGACATAAAAGAAAATTCTTTTTTCTTCCTAGTAGAACCTAATATTTGCATTCATTTATAATTTAATTTATTTAATAAATATATCTACTGAATTACATATAAACTGTGAAGATATTTCTTGAGGCAATGTACGATTGTCTTTTTAAAATAAAGTCGATAAAATAAAATTGAAAAAAAAAATCAAAGTATCTAAGTATCGTATCAAACTCCGATATTGATATTTTTAAAAATATCGATATATCGAAAATAGGATCGGATATTTTAAAAATATCAACTGCCCTACTAATCGGTGCCTGCTTGCGCATTGTAATTTTTATTCATGTTCACATCAATATTATATTGACAAATTAGTTAATTGCTAATATTTGCAAAATAACTGTAGAAATCAATTCTCCAAAGAACATTGTTTATTTTGGGATAATTTTATTGTAGTTAATATTACCATGAATTTAAACCAAAAATCACAATTCTTAAAAATTTACCTAATTATTTATTGTTTTACTCAGTAATGGTAATAAATTCAAGAATCTATTACATTAAATGACGACTAAAACATATGTCCAATGATTACTATATTTTTTTGAGCTTATTTATTAGCATTATTAATATCTGTAGGGCTTTGTAAGTGAGTCTGCGGTAATTTTTCAGTAAAATGGTTGTGGGAGATGGAGTACTGAAAATTAAGCAAATAATAATATGTAGTTTATTTTTATACTAACTTTTCTTTAGACTGAAATATCTCTACATCCTGTACAACATTTGTAACAAAGATTTTTTTTACTATCGTTTAGAAAGAAATCTAAATAAACTTACATAGAGTTGAATTTTTTTTAATTTATGTTAAAATACATAAATAAATGTTAAAATAAATAATTATGTTCGTCTGGTAACTTTCACCGATGTGTAACCGTTTTCGACGAATGCATCGGGTGTTAAAGCTGTATAAATCTAGTAGGTGATAAAATACAAAAAAGGAATTGTAAATGTATTTTATTCTAGCTCCACTTTCATTCCGGTCTTTATCGAAGCAAATTGACTATATTTGAATAAACCACCTTGACTTTTCGGTCTTTTCGAATCTTTGAATCGCTGATTGATACGATGTGGTTTAGTCAATAGTGGATAATGGATTGTTAGCCTATTCCTTTGGGTAATTTTTTTAGTTTATTGAACTACAAGCTTCATGACACAACCCTGATTGTTATCTTGTTAAAGTAGTTATGATGACGATAACAGCTTTTTGTGTTCTGTTACCCTTCTTATAACTTCACCGATCTTAACCGAAAAATGAAGGAGGTTTTCAATTCGACTGTATGTTTTTTTTTGATAATAGTATATGTACCTACTGTTTTATTAAGGTACCTAATAACAAAAAGATTAAAGCAGCAAACGGTTTCAGTCGCGCGAATATGAGAATAATCCTCAGGAATTCATTGCTTTAAAGTCAAAGTTCATTCAAATCTGTCGAGTTGATTTTATGATAGATACACAAATTCAAAAAACGTAAAAATATTTAATAGTGCACATTTTAAGCGACAAAATATATTTTCTGATGTATTTTATGTACAATAAAAACCTTTGTTATCTATTCAATCCACGAGTCTCGAGGCTTTTCATTGTGATTGTTTATTTTATATGCATTTAAGTAAACGTAATTATGTGACGATTTCCATGACCAATAAAAATATCTAGTTTTAGTGACAATTATTCGTAGTTAAAAGTAAAACAAATTATTATCAGGCATGAAGTAATAAACTAATATACATCTTTTATTATTCGTAGTTAACTTCGGGGCAAAGTGCCTTTGTTAAAGTTAGGTATACATTTTTAGTTTCTAGCTCCTATCGTTTCTGTTCTGCCTCAAGATTGTGTGAGTCAGTCAGTCACCCGAACACAAAAACCTCTCGAGACTACAGAAACACGAAGCTCAACTTATCATAAAATGTAACCAAAGGAAATATTTATTTTAATTCCAGCGGGGCAGTTAAGCGGCTGCGAATTAACTAGTTTCAGTTTAATCACAACTTAGACGAAGGCCGCCGTGGGAGTAGAAGAGGGGATGGGGGTGGCCTCGGTGGGTGCTCTCTGAGGCATTCTCTTGGCTGAACTTCCATTAACTCGGGATATTCTCGCCTCGAGATGTTATGGGAATCCTCGCTTGCTCACGGATAACATTTTTGGTCTCAGTACATTTCGAATTTAGCAAAGTCTTGAGAATTTAATAAAGAACAACGCCATCTTTTGGCAAAATATTACCAACTAGCTGGCCTACCGTGGTTTCACTTGCACTTATTTCGGTTTTCTCGCAGGAACTCTTTAATCCAGTTAGCATAGACATTAGATTTGGATTCACTGAAGCTTTATATCAGGGAATGAATTTTTAGAATCGGTTCAGTAGTTTCAGAGATTATCCCCACACAACAGCGTTTTTTTTCTTTTGAGGTAAAAAAAAGTATGTGATAAGAAGGTCAATTTTACTCACGCAAAACACAAAACCGCACCACTCCAGCACCGATAAGGCTCTACCCATATATATCACCGTCGAAACGGTCGATCGGCCTAATGCGGGTTACGGGTACGGTATACGAGTATCGATATAACATACGTATATCTGGGAAGGCCCTTATCGATACATGTTCGGTTTTATGAGTTTCGCTCGAATAGAAGCGAAGGCTTTTGCAGTTTGAATATGTACTAGAACAAATGCATTATGAAATCTAAGTAAAATGATAAGTATTAAAAGATGTATTATGTTATAGGATAATAGGTAGGTACATATTCTCCTCAAAACTATACAAGCTTTATTATCACTTGAGAAGTTGCCTTAATTAAATTTTAACCGACTTCCCAAAAAGGAGGAGGTTCTCAATTCGACGAGTATGTTTTTTTTATGTTTGTTACCTCATAACTTTCGACTGGTGAACCAATTTTGATGATTCTTGTTTGAGATAAGGCTAAGGTAACTTGGATAAATTACAAACCGACTCACTTAAAAGCGAGAAATAATAAAAATTAAAACAAAAAAATTAAAACTGACTTCCAAAAAACACAAAAATGTACTGTGCTAAAAAGTTAAAAATAACAGAATAAAATACCAATTTAATATAAAAGACAAAAATACTCGTGATATTAGTATTTAACTTGCTATGTATGTAAATAACTGTGTATATAAATGTAAATAACCGTGTTAGTTCGGGTGGAATCTTGCTACTCAATTTTGAAGCAGACATCTTCAATCGATTGAGGTTTTTGTATACACGTCATGTAGTTTGGATGACAATATGTCGACGGTGAAGTATCAACACCTCCTTACTTCGATTTTGGTCATTTTCACTTTATTAAATCAATCGCCTCCTAATAGACCGCTCTAGGCACCTATTTAGAGATAGAATAGAAGCTGAATTCTTAATTATTTAGCGGTAAAAGATTAGTGACAATACCTTTTATTCTACCCTTCATCAATAATCCAAAAAAAAGAAACCTTTTTTTCGTCTCCTGTAAAGTTGGGTTTTTTTATATAGAAGGTATTGATACTTCACCGTCGATAGGCAGGTTTATTCTTTTGAACGCATTTAAATAACAGCTTCTTCACAATTTTTAGGGTTCCTTCAAACGGTAAAACGGGACCATATTACTTAGACTCAGCTGCCCGTCCGTCCGTCTGTCTGTCTGTCTGTCCGTCTGTCACGAGACTGTATCTCATGAACAGTGACAGTTAGACAGTTGAAATTTTCACAGATGATGTATTTCTGTTGCTGCTATAACAAAAAATTCGTTCCGTCGTGCGCGAGTCCGACTCGCCCTTGGCCGGTTTTCACAAAAAAAATGTCTTGTCTTTCCTCTATAAAGAGTTTCTTTATGTTTTTCTCGAGGCAGTCAGTGAAAAATCTCAGCACTTACATAATTTAATGCATTTTTGTAGTCGATAACTCGATATTATCGACTATCGATTGTATCGATACCAACAACAGAGCGGTCCATTGCCTCGCAGCTCGGATACAGGTCGTGTGTCGACTTTATGTACAGAAAAACAAGCGTAAGGCAGTAGCTAAACAAGGTGCTAGGGTTGACACAACGTAACTGGGAAGTATATTTATTATTTTTATTTTATTTTTTTATTTATTCATCACTCTCATGAAAAGTACATAGTATTTATTTCGGTCTAGACACAAAACCCAGTGGGTTTATTTCGTCTATCGTATAGATTTGATTAGATTTGTACATAACAGTAAATGTAAAACTTCATTAATATATTTTACGTAATAAATAATAATAATAATCCATTTCACAACACACAGATCTACTTGATCCCACACTAAGCTATAAGCTTGTGTCGTGGAAACCAAGCAAACGTGGTATATACTACACATATTATTACATATATATTTTACTATAGATATGTATATACACACCCAGACTGGAAAATGGAACCCTGTGTTCTTCACACAAAGTCCACCCCCACCGGGAATCGAACCCGGAACCTCTTGATTAACGGGCAGGCATGGTAACCATTGCGCCAATCGGGTCGTCATAAAAAGATAACGGAGATACATTAAATCGAAATATCGCGTGACGTCACGCCGTACTACAGTTTATAGCACGTTATGACGTCAAGAGCCCCCACTACTAAACTTTAATGCGTTTTATCTTACTATTTTTTCAATAATTTAAAAAGGTAAAAAAATACAGGTTTAGTATTTTTTTATTATCTAACTGACTCACTAAATAGAATTATGATTTTCATACCCTGGAAAATACCCTATTGGGATTGGTGATGGATGTACGCACATTATTATTTAATAATATCTATATAATAATAAAGTCACTTTCTCCCTTTGTATGACTGTGCGTTTGCTTAGTTCTTTTAATTTTTTTCTGTTTTGGTGCGGTTTTACTATGACTTACTGAACTTCTTGTGGAAAATTTATATTTATAATACGGAGGTGCCGAAGCAATCCCGAAACCCGCGCTAACCAGCTAATAATGAATGTGAAATTTAATTATAAGACAACTTCTGCACCATCGCCAAGTGCCAACCCTAGCAAACGAGAGGCAAGCCTCCAAACGACCGGTTTTTCGAGTTTCACAGCGTCGCTTGCAACATTATATCTCATGAATAAGCAATAGTTTTGAAGATATTGTACTTTAATACAAGCTGATAAAACTTGTTTTTCATTACTCCAACGTTGCACATAGCCCGCGAAAATTATTTCCATTGGGAACCTACATAGCGTGGTCTTTTTCCTCCTTATGGGGCCAAGTATTGCCTTTTCGGTCACGACACAGCAAACAAAGCGAGTTTTTACAAATATTGAAACTGTAAAATATGGTTATATCAGTGTCGTGTCGCATGTAGTTTATGACTCGTATATAAGTTGTGTGTTTTCATATGTAATGTGCATGTGAGAGGCGACCGGTCCGGGCTAAGAAGACACCGGATGAGCCGGTCTTACTTCTTTTAAGGGGCTCCCCCACGCCAATAACCTTGGGCGCGCGAGCTTTCTTTCGTCCCACCCTACCTGACTCACCTCTGTGTAATTACGACATTTGAGTTATAAAAGCGCCATCTTTTAAAAAGTATCACTATTACTAATTATAATGCTGAACGACATCTAACAGATTTTCCTCGTACTACAATAAACTGCGGTGCAAGCGATAGCGGGAGGTTGTGTTGCGCACGTCATTTCAGATTAGACAAGCTCTACCATTATAGACCCGGAGCCCAGGCACAAATTTTATCACACAATATCATCACAATATTAAATAAAACTATGTAAATTTACTAGAAAAATTTATTCATACAATTTGTTTATTGTAACAATCACAGTAAGTAACAGTAAAATAACTGTATTTTTAAATAAATAAAAAATGTAAAATACCTAGCCCGGAAGATTGCTTTTAAACAATAAGGTAACCAGTTGTTCTTTATTTAACCGACTTCAAAAAAGGAGGTTCTCTGTTTGACTTGTATGACTGTATTTATGTTTTTCCATGATAATCTTGCTTTTGACTGAACCGATTTTGATGTGGTTTTCGGAAAAGTATTTATTACACTTAAGAGCAGGTTTTGTAAAAGGTTATGAGTTTGAACCGTATGTATGTATGTTTGTCCGCGATTATCATGCATCTGCCTGAACTGATTTTGATGCAGTTTTCAGAAAAGTACAGTTTTTACATTAGGAGCAAGTTTTATTATTAACCGACTTCAAAAAAGGAGGAGGTTCACAATTTGTATGTTTGTATATTCATTTATTTATTTTATAAGTGTATGTACATGTAAAATCGATTGATAAACTACACCGATTTTGATGATTCTTTTTTTATTTGAAAGCTTATAGTTTCCCATTGGTCCCATATCAAGATCATCAGGATCTGAGTTCCACATCAGGGAGAAACCCTACTGCTCGGCATAAGTAGAACGATTAGATTAATACTGTTTCCATATTATGTATCTATACCTTGATCAAATTCGATTACCGGTAACAAAGTGACAAAATGGAGAAAACGAGAAACAGATGAAAACAAGGAAACAGGAGAAAACAAGATGGCTGCCATATAATTTTTAAAGTAAGTTTGAAAAGTTTTATCAGTTATATGAAATCAGAACAACAGATTACCTCTGCTGATACCCGAAGTATACATATTTTAAAAATTCGAAACAAAAGGTAACAATATTTATATGATTTATAAATAGGTACTAAAAAGTATGAAATAAATTGTTATTTTTAACAAAGTGTAAACCGCCTCCAAAAAGAATGAAATAACTTTTAATTTCTACCTACTTTACTTATTTGCTCATCACACTACTATAAATAGGTACATTAGGTACCTATTTCATTTTTTTAATCATGTTTCATGTCAACAAACCATAATCAGACACAAAGTAGGTAGGTGCAAACAAACATTTTATAACTTATATTATATATATACGTAGATAGGTACTTACTTTAATATTTTATTCATGTTTTTAGCGGTTTCTATTCTCCAATTCCGTCTTTTTTTTTTCTTGTTCCGATTATTTCCCATTTCACTGCACTTTTAATTTCTTAGGTGATAAGTCGGTGTAAGAGACGACAAGCGACGCAGGTTCCCCTTTCGAATGCCGGAGCGCGACTGAATTCAAGCGGTGAACGCGGTGAACTCGCAATATATCAGAATTTAATTTCTAATGGTAAGTTCACACGCGTGCGTTCAACTCTACATTCAACGTGCACATTCACATTCACGAGCGTGTAAACGGTACGCCCGAGCCCGTGAACGCGCCTGTGAACGTGAATGCCGCGAATCGGGCAAGTGTCGGTTTTTTGGCAAAGTTCAAAGGATGAATGTGCGGGCGCCCGGTGACTGTTTACACGCGCGCGGGCAGTCAGTCTGTCCCGCGCTTTCGCGACGAGTGGATCTTCATTCAACGTTGCTAAGAAAGTCGCTACGATCGGATATTACAACATGGCGGAATGGTCATAATTTTGTTTCTTTTTCCAATAAAAATAAGTTAAGCCAAAGGATATGGCAGCAACAACACCGAGATCCTCGCTGCTCGCCATTCTGGCACTGACTGACACGACGGCGTGCGTGTAAACAGCTTGAATGTCCGCCGGCCCGGGACGGGCTGCATGCCGCGCAGCCCGCCAGGCAGCCCGCCGGGCTGCACGGCGCGCGTGTGAACGTAGCATAACAAAAAACAAAAAAAACATAATTTTCAATTGAGATCACATAGTACACGTATTGTATTATGTTGAGTTTCTATACAAAGTTTAATTAGTATGGATAAATGATTCATTGACTTCTGCGGTTTATTTGTATAAATCAGAGGGAAGTTTGTGATTTTTTCTATCGAGAAAATTTTTAGTAATCGTGTTTTAACATCACATAGGACTTAGTGTATATCCTTAACTTTACTATATATTTTTTCAATATTATTGATTGAATACTTTTATTGATATACAGGTTCAAAAGTGAGAGGTGGGGCAGTTCTAGCCTCCTATGGGCCCTTAAATATTAAATATGAAAATCGATACTCCATCGAATTATCGTTCGAGTTTTTATTTTCAAATAGTCGCCAGTGACCAATAACTATTTACTGTTGGAGAGTTGAAGTTTCTTTGTTAATTATGACTATCGAGGAAAGCTTTGAAAGTTCTATCTAAAAAATAAATTCAATTTTTTATAGAGAATGATTCTGAATTTGAACTAAGCACTTTAACCACTAAACTCATGGTGGTAATTTATGTACATAACCATTGAGACACGCATAATGCGTGTCTCAATGGTTAATCTCAATCTCAATGAGTTTTTCCAACTTTCTTTTGTTTACAAAAGCTAATGCCATTACCGATTCCACATATCAATTCTATTTTCAAATCTCTATACCTAATAAAAAATCAAAAACTTTTACACTAATCGCTGGATTAACTTAACTCATCTGCTAAAAATATATTAAGTAAAGCTTGAAAAGAATGCTAATAGTAACTTTATTGGTCGGTTGGTTATACTTATCAGAAACAAAGCTTTCAATCCTGTCAGATACAAAGAGGTGACCGATAAATCGATTACAAATATGAATGGGAACTTGATGCTTTTTTGACATAAAATGGGAACTTGATGTCGTTTTGTCAATAACTTGTATAAGGCTTTCGGCTGTATTTTTTTATATTCTATTCTTTTTTTGCCTAATGAGGTGATTAAAAATTGAAATAAAGTATAGGTACTAAAATGTAAAAAATTTACAACATTATACACTAAAACTAATATTTTAAAAGGTACCTAAAGTTTGTAAGTTTCGATGAAGGATTGATCTCTGTAACTATTGAACCGATTAAAAAAATTATATACTTGGCAAAGGACACTTTTTATCCTGGAACGAAGGGTTCTCGAGGGAATACCGTAACTCATGTGGGTAAAACCTCGGAGTAACAGTTTGGTAAGTTATATTTTTGGACACCATTTGATTAACTCTAACGTTTTTTGTGTTTAAGTTTGTGTGCTGGATTTAACGAAAAAGCTTTATCTTACGCAATCACGGATATAATTATTATAACAATAGATACTTAGTAATTTGTTACAATTTTACACTTAAATATTCGTGCAGAAAAAACAAAACACACTTCGCCTCGTTGCTTCGCTCCGCCGCCGAATTTAATATCTACACACGTACCTACACTCGCTTAAATATAGTATAAACAAATCTATATTTTCAGACACCACACCAAGTTGCCAAGGGAATTTGTACTTAAATATCGTGCAAATAGGACAGTGTAAACAAAATTAGCGACAGCAATAGTAAGTTAGCTCTACAACACAAATAACGTTACGACGATAGCAACAGCTCAATGGTAACTCGCTAAATACAATTATAACCTTCAAATATATTTGATTAAAATGAGGACCATGGTTGGATATCAAGCAAGTACCTACCATAGAATATTATGTAGAGTACAGTGAGTGCAAACACAGAAAAGCCATTTCAAGTCAGGCTAAAAAGGAGTATATAAATAGATGTCCATGTGAGCGTGACCGAAGTTCTGACCGATAGATTGATTTTAACTCTCTGTATTTTTTATATTAGCTAGGTACAATTTGCTTTGTGTATTAACTTTTGTAAATAATATTCTCCCGTATTGCAGACCCACTGACTTGTCAGTCAGTCTTTTCAGCAGTTTTGCCTTCATACTATAGTATAGTAGGCATTTATTTCCTTCAGTAGGTATAACGAAACCACTTTCGATTTCTTTAAAATGAAATATATCCTAATAATATTATAAACGCGAAAGTTTATAAGTATGTATGGATGGATGGATGTTTGTTACTCTTTCACGCAAAAAATACTGGATGGATTTAAATGAAACTTTACAATAATATAGCTTATACATCAGATTAACACATAGGGTACTTTTTATCCCGGAATTCCCGCGGAAACTCTGAAATTAACGCGGGTGAAACCGCGGGGCACAACTAGTTAATTTATAATTACACTGTTTCTACATGTATTTTTACAGACTTCATATAAATTGTACTGTATAACGTGCTACTTCTTCGGCTGTTTACTATTATTTTATATTTTTATGAAATGAATGGATTATTATTATTAGAACAGTATTTTTTGGAGTGGCAACATTTTGGCCTTATTTTATTTTCAACAAATCCAAATATTGTATTAAAAGTAATTGTTTAACGAAGCCGAACCAAGACAATAGAACTAAGTACTTACGAGTACAAACATAATTAATTCAAGTCATGATAAATGTGTTTTGTTCGACAGAGTAATTGGATTATGTAAATCATTATAAGTTCCTTTTATTATTAAATATTTTTTTTACGCGCGTGTAATGGACGTATTAGGTACAAGTATATTTGAATCTTTGAATTCAATTTGGCACCTACATCCAAATGTCTGAAAATGTGATTTGATATTTTCTTATACTTACGCTCGGTGGATCCCATATTAAGACGAAAACAGTAATTTGGTGACCTAGATAGCTCGCTCCTGATTTTGCTGGTTATAAAAATAGGACTTTCCTCTATTATCGGATTACCAGGCACCAGAAAAAAGAGACATACTAATAGCTAACTGCTAAGATATAAGTATAATATATAATACTCGACGCCCACGATCGTTTAGAAATAATAAAGTCACAAGACAGAGCTCACTTTTTCTGTCCTACATTGTACAAGAGTTTCGGCGAAAGAGCTAATAAATTGAGCTTCGAATAATAGCCCATAAACTCCTGCAGGACCCGTCCGACCGCTCGTAGCGACGTCTCGCTCGCACGCGCGCGGTCCGAGCGGGACGGGCGCAGGTCACGAGCGGAGCCTATCCGTTTTATAGTTGTTTTGGTCTTTGTGTGGTGTTTAAGGTTTGTTGAGAATCTCGACCATCCACCCGCGCCGGGCGACGCTACGAGACCCTTTATGACGTCAGTATTGTCGTGTACCTATAGTTAAACAGGTGTAGGTCACATCGACTAACCAAAGTTTTATCGTAATCGGACGATTGGTATATTTCTACTTCTCTAAAGTATTACCGAACCATAAAACGGGACAATAGGCGTTGCAGGCTGCTTTCGCGAGACGCGTCTTCTGAAGCTCTAGAAGAGGGATCAATTACTTGCTTCTCGCGGCACAGTTGACAACCCTTACTAGGGTCTGAACGGGTGAAAAACTCGAGTTTACTTGCATCCAGCATAGTTCTACAGTTCCTGATAGATTTCAACAATAGTTCTGTTTAATTTACCGCAATTAAACGCAATTCAAAGTATATCGCAATCAATCTAATACATATAAAATCCTTTGTCCTGAATCACTGATGGATCAACGCACAGCCTAAACCGCTGACCGTAGAGACCTGAAACTTGAAGGGTGTATTCTTTGTATGACGTAGGCATCCGATACGAAAGGATTTTTGAAAATTCAACCCCTAAGGGGATGAAAAGGGGTTGAAAAGTGTGTATGGAACAATTCCGCGGGAACTTCAAAACTATCGCGGGTGAAACCGCGCGGGACAGCTAGTTAATAATAAAATAAACTCCCACTGACATACGGTGTAGTAAATGTTGTTATATTAAGGTGAAGGCGTATACTCACTCGGCTTAAGTCCATACATATGTATCATCATAATTATTTAAAAAAAAAATGTTAAAGCATGAATATGAGTTGGTTTTTGTGTGTGAGCGGTGTGTTAATGTTTTTACAAAAAAATCAATTGGTGGCAAATGATTTCCTAATCCAAATATATTATTTTTATGTACAATATGTAAGAGGTGCCATCTCTTGACATTCTGTTTAACTAACCCGACAGCTGTCAGACTGTTTACAAAATAAATTATGCAAGACGTGTATTGTAATTTATTAAGCAAACCAAATTGAATTAGCATAAAGCGTTACAAATATATGTCTAATACAGTGGAATATGAACATATTCACAGTTATTTCATACGGATCAGCTACTAATTTTTTTTTCTTTTCTTCGATTTTTCAAAACGAAGCTTCTCCTTAAAGCCCGGTAGCGGACCGGTTCTCTTAGCGCGCTTATCTTTTTAAAATTTATTTTTTGTTTTTTATTAACTCGCAGAATTAATTGCCTCGGCTTCATCGCTGACTTCGGCCCACAAACCGGTCCCGGACTCGACGCGATCACGGTTTGACTGTAAATATAATGTTACTAGCTGTTCCCCGCGGCTTTACCCGCGGTAATTTCGTAGGTCCCGCGTGAATCCCGGGATAAAAAGTACCCTATATCCTTTTGTCTACTCCTGACAACGGGTAGTATACGAAATTTTTTGCAGTATTTTCCGAATTCGCGCGTGATTTCCGGGATAAAAGTACCCTATGTCCTTTCCTGTGCCCCTGATAACGTCTATGAAAAATTTCACGATGATCGCTTGAGCCATTGAGGTGTAAAAGCTTAACAAACAAACAAACTCACTTCCGTATTTATAATAGTAAGGATTAAACAACCATCAATTTCCGGTCCGAGAACATTATATTCTTAAACGTAATGTATGACTATTAATTAAAAGAAATTGCTGAATCGATTCGACAGGAAGGAGTCTTTCGTGGCTTCAAAATACGAGATGACGTTGGTTCTGACTACTAATTTTGGAACTCCTTACTTACATTTAAAACTTTCAGAGAACAACTGAGAAAAAATCCATCAAAATACATTGCATATAATATTATGTAGTTTAGAATAATATGCATCTATGTGCCGTGGATGGAGACAGATGCAATATAATGCGATGGAATTTAACATAAAAAGTTCTAATTGCAAAATGGAAAAAATGGCCATTTTGGAACTTTTTATATCATGTTTAAACTGCAGAATTATCGTTTTCAATAACTTTATTAACCCTATTCTTAAAAAAACAAATCGATACAAGTAGAGTAGTAAGTAGAGTACTTATATCGATTCAAACTAAAATCGTTTAAACAAATTTTATCTTGGTAGTTAGATAGGATTTTTTTCTATAGAGGACGGCGCTAGTTTCCTTAATCCTAACTAATGTTGTAAATGGGGATGTGAGTTTATTTGTTACGCTTTCACGCCATAACTACTCGACCGATCATCGTGAAATTTTGCATACGTGTCCTGAGATATACGGAGAAGGACAGACTACTTTTCAAGCCAGAATTACCGCGAGAACTCCGAAATTAACGCGAGTGTAACCGCGGGGAACAGATAGTAAAAAAAAAAGAAATGAGTACCTTTGGTGAAGCGCCAACGTATGCGCGGTAAAATTAGGTAATTTTATAATTAAACAACAAGAAAACCTTGTATACGTGCATGGCTCACTCAATCTACCTTTCGTCCAGAGATGGCGTAATTGTCAACTTGTCAACTGTTTTATCGATGGTTCAATACCGTTCGATTAAAAGAGTTTCGAATTCGCGCTCTCGCTGATGATGGCGGTATAGCGTGCTCTGTGTAATTTGACGGAGTCGAAATTTTAAAAAACCTTGTAATTCCCCACGTGAGAGTGAAAATAAACCCGATCAATAATCTTTAGAAGGTCCTCCATCTTTGTGGACTATCGCCAGAGGAAAATCTCGAGTATTTCTCCGGATTCATCTAGATAAAGATTGGCCGGCCGGCCCACCAGCTCACCGTCTTCGACACCTCTTCAAGTCATCCTCGGATGCAAGGGAATCCAAGCCAAGAGTTCTCGCTTTGACGAACAGGTGAGTGGGCCTGTTTTATAAATTGCACAGACGGCATTTACTTGTGTTTTCTTGTTTTACTTTATTACGTGGTCGCCATTATTATAGGCGTAATAAATTACATAAAATATTTTCAGTACGCAAGTACACCCAGTGGTGTGGCTATTTACACGCTACACCATATTTTTGGTCCTAATCGAGCTCGGATTGTCCAGTTTTTTTTGAATACATAACATTAGTATTCGAACAAATTATTGGTTCGATCCATTTCAATTTGTTCCAGTCAAAACAATTTTGAGTGCATAACTTTAGTGTTCAAATATATAAAATTGTTTCAAGTACATAATTATTAGTACGGCGGTACAAATTTACCTAAAGTAGGTGCTACATAACGTTAGTAAGTACATACCTACATAATTAATTTGCTACCTAGCTAAGAATTTTAAGTATTGAAACGTATAGGTTTCGACTTAGGTATTTGAACTATAGGCAAGCACATAATTCTTAGTGCACATTTATTTGCCGTTCAAGTACAAACTTCGTAACGTAATACATAGGATTGATACATAAACGCGAGTAAGTAGGTAGGTACATAATTTTAGTACATTTGACTACTCGGTGCAAATTCTTAGCAAGGTAGATAGTAAGTACATTAACATTCTAGAAATTAAGTGCGTATTGAGGAAGCATACATAGGTATTTACATAGGTGTTTAGTATCTTTCTACTTCGTACGATCTTTTTCTGGTGTTTCACTAGGCAAGTACGTATCTTTGGTGCCTTGTATGATTTCGCGTTCAATATCAATTCATTTCTACCTACGAATGCATTGGTAGGTATAGTCACCGGCCAGCGAACTTTGTTCTTACTATTGCCGTGTTATATTTTTTGTATAGAATTTACAACTTACGAATAGGTAAGTATAATTAATTACAAACCAATCTCAACGCCGAAACAGTGCAGGTTGGGTATAGCGGTTATACATATACAATTCTAGAAGACGTTCTAGGTGTGTGCTTTTCTTCCTGCACTGCAAGTAGGTATAGTTTGTTGTTGTACTTAATAAATAAACCGTTGTAGGTATTTTGTGAATCCTTGTCAGAATTTTTTTGGAATTAATCGAACGTGAATCTTACCTGGATTATTCCTAGTGTTCATGAGAAGTGTTTATTAATTAAAATTACACCGTAAATTTCAAATGAACGTTTTTGTTGTTGCGATAGTACCTATTTACGCACCAGTATTCATGCTGAATTATTGATTAATTAAATTTAATTGACTTGCATTTTTAATTAAACTTATTAAAAATTCTTCGATTCTTACTCACCGTAGGTACCTAGATTGTCGGTTGATTCAAGTTGAGTCAATTGAATTAAAGTTAATTAAATTCAATTAAAATTTATTAAAGTTCGGAATCGGTTATTGTTAACGATGGCGTCGAGTAAAAAGACATCGGACTTAGAATCTAGATTAAAAATGCTGATTTGTAAAAAGGAGGCTCTTTTTGCTAGGCTGAATAATGCCTATGAGTTATCTACAAAAATTTCTATTTTTGAGGCGAAGTCGAACGAACATTTTTTGGCGGAGTCGGAAATTCTCGATGAATATCGCGAAAGGTTTGAACGTATAGTCGATGAGATTAACGAAATTAATTTATTGCTCAAGACTGAGGCAAACCCGAGTTACAATGACTTGATTAGTTTCGACGATTTATATGTCAGAGTGAAACGAGTCATGAATAAAATCGTTAAAAAATCCGACAGTGACTGTGCCACAGGATGTTCAAATTCGAATACTTCTAAGATCATAAAGTTACCGCCGATAGTGTTGCCTGGCTTTGACGGTCGAGCCGAAAACTGGCCTGTATTTTATGAATCGTTTCGGGCCAACGTTCACGACAATGCTCATTTGTCCGACTCGCAGCGTGTGCAATATTTAGTTGGAAAACTCACACATAAAGCGCAGCAGGTTTTAGCGGGCGTCGTACCTACCGGTGATACGTACTCAGTTATTTGGAATAGTCTAGTTAAAAAATATCAAGACAAACGCGCGTTAGGTACGCACTATTTGAATAATATTCTTGATTTAAAGAACTGTCAACATACCTCTAGTAGTCTCGATTCCTTTATTGAAAAATACTCAGCGTCTATATCGGCATTAAAACAATTAGATATACCGGATTTAACCGACTTTATTTTGATGCATTGTGCGCTTAGAAAGATCGACGCTCAAACTATGCAGGCGTTCGAACTCTCCGTCACGAATAAGGATATTCCGTCTTATAACGATTTAATATCCTTTGTGCAAAATCAAGTAAAAATATTAGATAGATCGCATATGAGTAATTCGAGTTCTTTGTCGAATTCGCGCGGGAAACCCAGTGGGAATAAAAGTCCCTCGTCGGCCGTTCGTGCGCATACGTTTGTCGTGAGTGAATCACGCGATTCTCACTCTTGTAGTCTCTGCCATAAGACCGATCATTCGGAGCTCAGCGAATGTTCTCAGTTTAAGAGTATGAAGTCGCCGAAGTTAAGATATAATTTTCTTAAATCAAAGCAAGGTTGTGTAAAGTGTTTAAGTGTTTCACACACGGTTTCCGATTGTTCGGCCCCCGCCAACTGCGAGATATGCAATAAGAGGCATCACACAATCTTACATTTTGGAAAACCGTTCAATGGCAATAAGAAGTTCGCTTTAAAATCTACTCACTCACACATACAAACTTCACGAACGTCGAATGCGCGTGCATGTTCCACGCACGGGTCGACTGGTGCTAGTGACACGAACGCGTCCACAGCATGCGCCGCATGCGCGCTTGTGTCGCACACTCCTGCGGCGAATCTCACTCAGGCGCTCTGTTTAAATGATAAGAGTACTGTCCGCGACTCATGTAATAATTCCGCGACGGCTTCAAATGTGCCACAGAGTAGTGAAATTGATGGAGCGGGCACTTTTCTATCGCATGAACCCTTTCACTCCTTGAGCGCGAATTGGAGTTCGCAGGCTAACGCGATTCTTTTGGCTACTGCCCAGGTCTATGCGAGAGCTATCAATAGCAGTAGTAAAATGTTAGTACGGTGCTTAATTGATAATGGCTCACAAAACCATTTAATAACGTGGGATTGTTGTAAAAAATTGAACTTACACGTTGCCCTTCTGAATAATTCTGTAATCAGGGGTGTTGGTTTATCTTCGCGACCAATTCACGGCTATGTAGATTTCGAAATTGAGTCTCGCGTCAGCCCTCATAATAAATATAAATTACACGCGTTAGTCGTTGACTGTATTACAGATCAATTGCCCTCGCACTTCATTGATAAGTGTGACATGGCTTACTTAAATAATATTTCCATGGCCGATTTGACATGGAACGTTCCCGGTAATGTGGATATTGTACTCGGTGCACAATTGTTTCCCCATATTTATTTAGGTGAAAAGGTAGACTCCGGTACTCAAGCGCCACCTGCCGTGTTAACTTCCTTCGGGTACGTGCTGATGGGAGATTGCCCTAAAGGTGCTCCTGCTGTCCCACATGACTCATCATTTTCTGCAATCGCACTGAATGATTTAAATTCGTCGTTGCAAAGGTTTTGGGAGATCGAGGAGATTCCATCAAGGGGTTTTTTGAGCCCAGAGGAGACGGAATGTGAGAATGCATTCGTTACCTCCGTGTCACGGGACGATGAAGGTCGTTATTCTGTCGCCTTACCTTTTTGTTCTGCTCCAGGCAACTTAGGCAATTCTAGAAGTACTGCTCTTCGCCGGTTCTTGCTATTGGAAAGAAAGTTCAAAAGGGCTCCTGGGCTTCGGGAGAATTATAATACTGTTATTAATGAGTATATTACAAAAGGATATCTTTCAGAAGTTGCTGATCAGGACATTAGGGATGTCGGATATTATATTCCCCATCATGCAGTGGTTCGTGCGGACAAGCCCAAACCCCGAATTGTGCTAGATGCTAGTGCGAAGACTCATACTGGTTTGTCGCTTAACGACGTTCTTCATTCTGGGCCCAATTTACAGGCTGATCTATTCCTCTTATTATTAGAATTCCGACTGTTTCCTGTCGCGATGACGGCAGACGTGCAGCAGATGTATTTGCAAGTTGGGGTTTCTCCCGATGATCGCAAATTTCTGAGAATTTTATTTCGCTTTAATGAAAATGAGGATATTCGTACATTTCAATTTGATCGAGTTCCCTTCGGTTTGAAATGTAGCCCGTATTTAGCGATGAGGACGTTGCGTCAATTAGCCACGGATATGTCCGCGCAGTTTCCAAATGCTGCGATCGTAACAAGATCCAAGTTCTACATGGATGACCTTGTTCAGTCCTGTCCTGATGAGTTGTCAGCTGTACGCTTAGCTAATGAGCTCATAACCATGTTTAAGTCAGGTTGCATGGATTTGATTAAATGGACGAGCAATTCGCCTACTCTGTTAGAGAATCTTCCTAAGTCGCATCGTAGTTCGATTAGTTTCGATGGGAGCGATCCTACTGCGCCCAGCTTAAAAGTATTGGGTCTCTCATGGAAGCCTGCTAACGATCATTTCCATTTTTCAACTATTGACGTTCAAGTAAAATGTACCAAACGAAACATACTTTCGGTTGTAGCTCGTTTATTCGATGTGCTGGGCTTAGTCGCACCAGTAATATTGTACGCCAAACTGTTAATTAAAGAGTTGTGGCTTGCCAAGATAGGTTGGGATGATCCCCCTCCTGAGAGCATTATTCGTCGTTTTTCTATTCTCACGCAGGAATTTCCGCTGCTTTCTACGCTAAGAATTCCTCGTCATGTGGGTGTGACGAGCTCCGGTCAAGTAAATGTCGTAGGATTTTGTGATGCAAGCTTAAATGGCTATGGTTGCGTCATTTATTTACATACCACTGATGCGTCAGGCAATATATCCGTTCGGTTGCTCTGCGCGAAATCAAAGGTTTCTCCTACGAAGGTTAGCACCTTAGCACGCTTAGAATTGTGCGCTGCAGTCTTGGTGTCTAAATTAATTAAACTTGTACTTGACACGTACCAGAATCGTGTTAAGATAGCTGATGTGTATGCCTTTTCGGATTCCACTATAGCTCTTTCCTGGATTAACTCTTCTCCACATCGTTGGTCGATTTTTGTTGCGAATCGAGTCGCGCAGTGTCAGGAGAATCTCTCTCCCCACAATTTCTATCATGTGGCTGGCACCGAAAATCCTAGTGATTGTGTTTCACGTGGGATGTTGCCATCGCAGTTGGTTTCCCACAATCTGTGGTGGGATGGTCCTCAGTGGCTCCAGAACCTTCCTTGTGAGTGGCCGATTCATAGAGTCGCACCTTCTGAGGATGAGGAATTACCAGAACATAAAGTCAATGTCATGACCACAACGGTGAAAGTTAAATCGTCTGTCTTATACGATCTCTCGTTGCGTATATCAGCGTGGAATAGATTGTTGAGAATTACGGTATACGTTCTGCGTTTCATAAAGAAAGTTAGAGTTCCTTCTCATCCCATAGAAAATTTGTCGATGGCCGAGAAGTATATCATTCAAATGGTCCAGCGAAATCATTTTGCTGATGATATCAAGTTAATAAATAAGAAAAAACGTCCATCAGGGAAGTTAAGTAAATTGTCGGTTTTCATTGATAATGAGGGAACCTTACGTATTGGAGGTCGTCTTTCTCGTTCTGACCTGCCTTTTGAGGTTAAGCATCCAGTACTTCTTCCTAAACATGATCATGTTGTGAACTTGATTGTGCGACATTTTCACGAGTTATACTGTCATGCAGGCCCTGATCTTCTGATGTCCCTTGTACGACAACGGTACTGGATTCTAGATGCTAGGACTGTCATTCGAGCTAGGGTTCGTGAATGTAATGCGTGTTTTCGCGTCAGTCCCTCGCATCCGACTCCTAAGATGGCGGATCTGCCTTCTTATCGTATAACCGAAGCCAAGGCATTCGTACACACGGGCGTCGATTATGCGGGTCCCCTGCGTATACTTCTTTCTCGCCGTCGTGGGCAACATGCTCAAAAGGCATATATCTGTTTATTCGTGTGTCTTGTCACGAAGGCTGTTCATATTGAACTTGTTACGGAACTTTCCAGCGACTGTTTCATAGCAGCGTTTAAGCGTTTCATTTCCCGTCGTGGCCCAGTGTCGTCGATCTATTCTGACAATGGCACAAATTTCATTGGTGCACGTGCGCAATTGGACGAAATGTATAATTTACTACTCAATTCTCAGCATAACGCTAATTTAAAGCGAGAGCTTGAGAAACACCGTATCCATTGGAAGTTCATTCCCCCTAGAGCTCCTCATTTCGGTGGGTTGTGGGAATCGAATATTAAAAGTTTGAAAACCCATCTTTATAGAGTGATAGGTGACCATTTGTTAACTTATGAGGAATTGCAGACGGTATTGGTGCAAATCGAATGCGTCATGAATTCTAGACCTCTGAGTGTCCTTAGTTCTGATCCCTATCCAGAAGTTCTGACGCCTGCCCATTTTTTAATGTCCACTCCTCTTAAATACTTACCGGCTTCTGATTTGTCGGATTCGCGTATGAATTTAGTGAAACGCAAACAATTGCTGGATAATATGGTAGCTTCCTATTGGAAAAAATGGAGTAGGGAGTATTTGCACACGTTGCAGGTGAAACAAAAATGGCATACTGACCATGGTCATCCCATCCAGGTGGGCACTGTCGTGTTGATCGGACAAGATGATGCTCCACCATTGTCATGGCCTCTAGGGGTCGTTACCGAACTATTTCCTGGTGCCGACGGGATAGTTCGGGTTGCTACAGTCAAGGCTGGGCACAGCTCTTACAAGCGTCCCATTGTTCGGCTGTATCCGTTGCCGAATCAATAAGCCTTTAATGAACATAATTTTAGTTCGTAAGATAGATTGTAGTTAATGTTAATTGTATCTTAATTCATAGGTTAGTGTATAACCATAGAATGTTAGTCCAACTTAAAGGAAATACATATGTACTTTGCTTAGTATTTAGCCGATAGGGTAGTAGCTTCACTTGAGCACTCAGCTTGTTTTGACATTGGAGCATTTTGCTTGGGTTGAAAGCCTCACGACCTTTCAAGGGGGGGTGCATGGTGAAGCGCCAACGTATGCGCGGTAAAATTAGGTAATTTTATAATTAAACAACAAGAAAACCTTGTATACGTGCATGGCTCACTCAATCTACCTTTCGTCCAGAGATGGCGTAATTGTCAACTTGTCAACTGTTTTATCGATGGTTCAATACCGTTCGATTAAAAGAGTTTCGAATTCGCGCTCTCGCTGATGATGGCGGTATAGCGTGCTCTGTGTAATTTGACGGAGTCGAAATTTTAAAAAACCTTGTAATTCCCCACGTGAGAGTGAAAATAAACCCGATCAATAATCTTTAGAAGGTCCTCCATCTTTGTGGACTATCGCCAGAGGAAAATCTCGAGTATTTCTCCGGATTCATCTAGATAAAGATTGGCCGGCCGGCCCACCAGCTCACCGTCTTCGACACCTCTTCAAGTCATCCTCGGATGCAAGGGAATCCAAGCCAAGAGTTCTCGCTTTGACGAACAGGTGAGTGGGCCTGTTTTATAAATTGCACAGACGGCATTTACTTGTGTTTTCTTGTTTTACTTTATTACGTGGTCGCCATTATTATAGGCGTAATAAATTACATAAAATATTTTCAGTACGCAAGTACACCCAGTGGTGTGGCTATTTACACGCTACACCAACCTTAATAAAAGTCTTCGCGGCTGAGTCACTCGTATCAGATATAAACTTGAACGCGAAGCGGCCCGGAGACGTATTTTTGAATCGCTCGAATTACTTTTCACGCACGGAATCGCAAGATGCGAATGCGTGAAATAGTATTTTTGAAATTTCATTTCAACGGAATTCGTGGACGGACCACTCTTATTTGAATTCATCGATCGACAGTTTGACGTTTAGTGGCATAACGTCATTTTCATAATTTGACATGACTGATAGTTCGACAACTTCAAGAACGTTGCGTTTCAAGTCCGATCACGTACCGGTTTATGCAAATGAAACAAATTTAAAGTTGTTTCAGAAAACAGCAATTCGAATGATACAAAAATATGACAAAATGGGATTCAGTGAATTTAATTTCAGATGTGAATTGATTTCACTTAAGATATTCGAGCGATTCAAAAATACGCCCCCGGCGGTTTAATTGCGTGTGTGTTCACGCTGCCATTAATATCAATTGGAAAGTGTCCGTACGTACGTCCTATATTGTACGCACGCATCCCTCTGTAGGTACACCTTTGAGATAATCACTCGGTAAACGCGTTAAACTGTGTTACAACTTACAAGTTACAACGGATGCATTCGTTTTTGGAAATGTTGCTGCCAAATTGTGGATATAATTTGTCCATTTACATACGACTTTTTGTGCACAGAAAATAACGGGGTTTCATACTTGAGAGCGCCTCGAAATGTTAGATTAGGTTAAGACGATTGTACCCGTAGGTGACTAGTTGTTCCACACGACGCATAATATGTTCTGTCATCTGCAGTATTATACCTTATATAATACTAGCTGACTCCCGCGGTAATTTCAGAGTTCCCTCGGGAATTCCGGAACAAAAAGTGCCCTCTACTCAGGATCACTTTAAATTCCTATACCTAAGTGAAACCGCGGGGCACAGCTAAGAGATAATAAATCCTAAAAGTTACAATATGCCGACGACATAATGGTATACACAATGTATTATGCAATACATATGTATGTTAACGTCTGTTTTAACGAGGCTTGATTAATTTGCGGTTTGCTGTTTTATTTCTTGCTATAGCCGATGTCCGCGGTTTTACACAATGGAAACTTCAACAGAATCCTTCAACTGAGAAAACCTAATTCAACCGCATTCAGAAGTTTTTACATCTTTGCCTATAACTATCTGGAACGTTCGGTTTAAACTTTTTGATATCATGTTTAAATGCTGCAGAATAATATTTATTTTTAATAGGTACTTTATTAACCAAAAATTACTGTTTAAAAACTGCTTACCACATTCTCCTATTGATTTCATCTATTATAAATATCTTGGAAGTTGGAAGGTATAACACGTAGAACGAGTTTTACCCCTGTAAGTGCCTTCGGTACGTATAAAGAATCTGAGGTCTTTTATTCTTTCTCTGCTTGGCAACACTCTGTAGCCATCCCGAGCGAGCCGTAGCAAAGATAACAACGTCGTAATACGGTGCGGTGTGCGCTCGAAGTGGGAGTGTTATCGGCGAGCAAGGCTGCGCGGGCGCTGGTCGAGAGGTGTACAATGTACATATGGGATAGAATAGCATATTAAAGCTTGGAAATCATCACAGAGCGTCTGGTCTGTGGTGTATCTGAGCAACCATCTAAGGGGACCTGACGACTAATTATCCTAATACTGTAAACGCGAATGTGAGTTTTTTATTTGTTTGTTAAGCATTCACACCTTAACTACTGTACCGATCATAGTGAAATTACGCATACACATTGTGAGAAGTACGGAAAAGGATATAGGGTATATTTTAGCCAGACTAAAAGTGCTTTCCCCGAGAGACAGAAAATCGACTAAGTATAGTAACTGTATAATCACAATAGTAGACAGTACCTACATGCTACTACACGCTAGTCACAAGATAATAAGTTTTGTTACAAATTAGAATTCAAAAATGACAATTAACGTTGCATTTTTTTGTGTAGGCAATGTTATCTCTCTTTAAATTTGTTCTTTCCCGTTTCCAGACAAACTGTAAGATACTTACTGCTTAGCATAAAACACAGTATTCTCTAGTTTAATTTTCTAACATCGCAAACGAGAAAGTATTATACGATCACACTTTATTTCGATGTCAACTGTACGACAACACTCCCTTCCCGACCGATGTTTGCTCTTACACGGTGCGTGTAACGTCTTTGTTTACTAAAACGGAGTCATTAATTATTGTTTTGTGCCTCCCTGTACTCAGCTACAAGTCCGGAGTTAAGCGGCCATTTTAATTACATGGGTTTTAAAGAAGCTCACGCAAGAACAAGAAATGATGGGGTCGCCGGTTCGATACGACCGCCAAAGACAAATGACGATCTAAATGTAGTAGGTACAGACAGCATCAGAATTATGTAATCACTTTTGACAGTCGGTGAATCTTATTGCAATAGTGATAAAGTTTAGCGAGTGGCAAAAATTTAAAAGAGTCGCTCATAAAGCCCCGAGACCACACATTTGACGCTTATAACAGTAATTTTAATGAAGTTTATTTGGACATAAATAAGCAATAGTGTGTTAACCCACACTGGAGAAATTTTGAGTAAATTAAAGTTTTAAAATTATAGTGCCATTTTGTGTCAACATTTTTATGCGCAATATTTAGTTACATATTTAAACAATGTAATAAGGTCAACACATAATTAAAAAAACGTTTTCTGCCTCTCACTAAATCGTTCTGAATCAATAACTTCATTTTGTGGGTTAACATGTTATTGCTTATCTGCGTCCATTTTGTAGTAGCGTAGTAGTTAGCTTTGGGACTTATTGAGTGACCTTTTGGACAGTATCCATTGTGACCAGTCATTACAACGAAACGTGATATTTCTTATTCCTCACCGTTTTATTACTAATATGATTCGCATTTGGAAAAAAACGAAGTCAAAAACTGTGCAAAATAAACAGATATTTATTGCGACTCCTTAGTCATGACCTTATTTCAGAGTTTGCGAAAATCTTAACCAAAATTGGTGATATTTATTTACGTATTTCTTGGAGCGTGAACTTATCAGCGGAAGAATCAAACGACGTGCTATCTGCGACCAACCTCAGCGGAGGGAGATAAGCGACGCACACGAGCGGTCTTCGAACAGAGTCGTCACGATGTGGGGTTAGTTGGTGACCTTCAGAGAAGACGCGATAATACTCTAATTAAGTCAAGGAAGAGAACAACATGCAGTCTTGGTGAATTGTGATAAGGGACCCGAGAAGGAAATTTACTTTTTACGTTTTGAAAAGCTTTTTTTTTGTAAATTCTTAACAGGTCAGGTGTCTGATTATGGTTGTCTGACGGTAAGCGATGGTATAGAGTATAGACGAAGATTGTAACCTAGCCTAGAATGAGAACTGGTTTTCAAGTGAGGCTGCCGAAACACAACATTACGTGCTCGCACCAAGCTGGTGGTACCGCATAGTATGGTAACCTCGCGATGTTTTCCTTCACCGTCAGCTATCAACTCAAGCTCATTGTTTGGATTTGAACCCACGTCATGCGGCGCGTGGCCTGAACGCACCAACCTATGAGCTATCATCGCATCTAATTTAATATAATTTTCACAAATTTTATTCGCAGTGACTGTACCAAATGCCGTCAAAATGCATAGCTTTAAAAACATACATACAATCGAACATAGAACCTCCTCCTTTTTGGAAGTCGGTTAAAAAAACCGCTGAGCTAGATACTTTTTCCATCAGCATTGTGTTACATGCGCGTCTAATTAACGACACGTCGATCTAGTGCTCGTTAGCAGCTAGCAACACTATTATCTCCAACTTTCGACGCTTTTTCCCCTGTATTGTGCTCGCGCGCAACTCGGCCGGGAACCGCCGAACAATGCCGCGCCACTGTCTCCGTGTACATAATTTGTAGTTAACATTCGCGGCAAGAAACCAAGAATCATGTTACAAAAACACGATCTTCTTGTTGTATAGAAACATAAATAAGCCATTTTATTATTTTCATTATTTTCTGTAATTGTGCAACTTTTGGAAAATGCAATACTTACCTAAATTGTCTTTAAATTTTACCTAAAGGAAGATCCCTGAAGGACTTAATTTTCTTTGAAATGAACATTGCGTTCGTTATAGCCATTACGGATATTCCATATCATCTTCAAACATCCAAATAAGATGCTTTCTCCTATCTTCCATCTTTCCCCTTAGTTTTATCATAATATGCGTCCTCAGATACTCTTCGAGCCCTCGCAAGAATCCCTCGAAGTCAGGTACCGTGTCTAGACATACCTATACCTACTAACTGTAGTCAACTGTACTTTTTAATACCTGCTATTTCCAGTGATGAAATCTCTTTAACACTATGGTTATAAACGCTCAGTAAAAACTTTAAATAATTTCCTAGAAAATCCTTGAATATATCTATAGATGAAGCCACAGGCAAGTGCTGTTTTATATAAATTAGGATTGTGTATTACATTTGTAAGTAAGGATAACATTGCTTAAAATGGTTCAACGTAGTTTCCCATCTCCTATCTAGTCTAACGGACTCTTAGATCAAGGAATGTAGATTGCGCCTGAAATCGAAGTCAGAAAATAGAGCGACTCATGGGATTAAATCACAGCGTACCCGTGCCGGTGCCGGTGCCGGTGCCGGTGGGGCGCGTAATGCCGTTTAACCGAAGACCCACAGCTGCTGACGAGTCAAGGTCTCTCTACACCTGATCCAATTGCCACGACCGACGTCGGGTCGCCGCAGCTGTATAAAGGTGACGATGACAACTAATCTGCGCAGAGCTAACTCACGGATAAGTTGGATTCTTGTACGAGTAGACTGTGCGACGTACGACGACGAAGAGATGGCAGATGTTTTTAGACATAGGAATGAAATGATCATGACACGCTTGATATTCATTAACAACTAACAAGCGAAAATATAGGCAGACCAGCAGGGCAATCATGTAACTTTTGTTTCTATCATATTTCAGTTTCAATAAGAAAAATTGTGATTTTTTGATTAATTTATCATGTTGAAACTGCTTCAACTTTTGAAGTAGGTAAGTTTATTTTGGTTGGTATTGTAGGTGTAAAAACGTGCACATTTTAAGCGCAAAACCATCATATTTTTGATTGCAACCGAAAAATGATAGAAACAAAAGTTACAGCAAAAACTTCTAGAATCTTCTAGAATTATAATTCTTCAATTATTATTTCTTCTGGCAATTTGACGGTATCTTTAATTTTAGCCCCTCAGATGGTCCGTTAAAACAAAATATTTTTAGAGAGAGTACGTGACTTGAGTCATGGTCTATGCAGGACTGAAAGAACAAAAATTACATATTCGTTTCGATACATGATATCGTTCGATGAAAAATAATTAATCAACGTTGATTAGATGTGATAGAACAAGACGCGTGGAAAATCCCCACGTTTGGTCCCAACCTTGGTCCCAACCCACTAATCATTTGACCGCCAAAAATGATGTAACCAATGGAACGGTTCCGCGAATCTTTTAATTAACTCATTTCTGTAATACCACTGCACCTCGACCAGGTTACCGGACCTCTCAACCTGTGCTCGCCGCTCCTTAACTCCTTCGGTCACAACCGATGTAGAGGGACGAGGAAGGCTGAGTTATGTTGGTTTTTCATTCGCAGTGCGTTGAACTTGCAAACTTGACAGGAGTACGAAGGTCAGAAGTTGAACGCGGTGACGTAAATCATTCATTGTGATTGACGGAGCGGGTGATTGGAGGTAGTGTCTAGTGGGGGCGGAGGGGGGGCGGCGTCGGACACGACTCCTGCGTAACTGCTTAAAGTTCTGTAAATCTAAATAATGAAAATGCGGCTATAAAACTGAAATATATCTAATATATATCACGTCACGTTGTTTGTCCGCGATGGACTCCGAAACTACTGAACGGATTTTGATAAAATTTTGTAACCATTTATAATATGGTCCAACTTAAAAATAGGATAGTTTTTATCCCGGAATTCTCGCAGGAACTCCGGAATTAATGCGGCTAACACACACACTACACACGTATAACTATAACTAACTATACACCTACCTTACCTCAGTCTTTTTGGTACCTACCTACCTAGCCTTAATTTAATTAATAAATTACATAATATGTATAAAAAGTAGGAATAGGTCGGAAGATCTGTGTATCTATCGACTGTTTAACACAGAGAATAACGTAAATAAATGTAGCCTCAAACCGTCGCAGTACATAGACAAACCAAATTTGGTTTTTGTTGCACTGTAAATATGTGAATTTTTGTTTTTTGTACTTATTGGTTTTTTTAATAAAAAAATAAAATAAAATGAAACAGATAATCATCGTAAACTACTGTCAGGGGTACAAAGAAGGACGTAGAGTACTTTTTTCCTGGAATTCCTCGGGAACTCCGAAATTACCGCGGATGAAATCGCGGGGGACAGCTAGTATTTTTATAAATTACATACATGACTATCAAGTATCAAGTCATTACAATCATGACTGCGACATAAAAATACATTGGCAAATCACAATTAAAAACTAACTCTAGAATATAACATTATAATGATATCGCCGAACTAAAATTAAGTTTAGGTCCACTGCGTTGAGTCAGTAGACGGTAAAAAAAGGAACAAAATAGAGTTATAATTTGACAGTCATCGCCTAAAAACACTAAAAGTAAAATACAAATCACGTCGCACCTAATTCTGGCTCGAACCTGTAAAAAGAACGGAACACCAAAAAACAACTTGAACTCTTTTTCAACGAACGAGCACTAATTGAAAATGTACTAATAGACACTATACTACGAACTAAATGAATAAAAACGAGATAAAACTTTACATTAGTTTGGATTTCTACTGCAATTGTCTCAGAATTAGAAACCTTTTATTTCTCTGACTGCAATCAAGTGTTTTAAGGTTTTAAGCTGATAATGATGTCCGAGTAGGAATCACTATCATTACATAATAGGTAGGTATAACAAAGTCGTTTCCCGCTGTCTGTCCCTATGTATTCTTAGATCTTTAAAACTACGAAACATATTTTCATGCAGCTTTCACCAGTAGATAGAATTATTCATGCGGAAGGTTTTTATCTATATTTTACCCTGAAATTCCCGCGGGAACTCCGAAATTACTGCGGGTAAAACCGCGGGGGACAGCTAGTAGATTTAGGTTGTTTAGTGTTGTGTTGTGAAGTGTGCGTATAAGTTTCTGTAATGACGGCATATCATAACAACAGCTCATTACCTACAGCTGGTGTGTTATAGGAGTTTTTGCGCTCGTTTTTTCATTCACCATGACATCAGCCTCGTAGGCACTGTGGAGCTCTCTATATTATTAGATATATTATATTCCATCGAAATACATCACATAGATATTTCTATACCTACATATTATTTAATATACTTACTACTTACATAATATGTTTTTATATTTTGAAGATTGCTATCATATATAACCTATTTTTCAAAGGCGGCGTTTTTGTGGCAGCGTATTTTTAACAACAATTACAAAAGAATTTCAGTTAATTTTTTGTTAAAAAAAATATTTTCATTATAAATGGCGTTTGTTAAAATATTTCCACCCAAAAGTATTCAATTTTCATATAGAGGGCGCCATCTATTAACAATCTGTTTAATTAACAGCTGACTTAGGCGTCAGTTTAACACTGCACAATATTTGGTAAGCTAAATATAAAATGTTACTGCACTGCTGATGAACACAATCACTGATTTTTTTTTATCTTTTTTGGAGATAAACCTATTCTCATTTGAAAAATAACCGTGAAAGATTCTCGCGAAGAATTTTTGAGTTTAAAATTAACGCTCACCATCTTTCACTTCATACAACAATTCAGTTACTGGAATGTGTATGCTTTTAGGTACCAGTGTTTCTACCGAAAATAGCAGTAAGATCAGAAATCTTTTTAGAAACTACGTTTTCAAAATAAAACCGATGGAAAAAGCTGTGTGGTATTGTGCTGGTTGGACAAGTCCTTCATTACATCGAACGTTCCTATACAGTTTTTTCTCGACAATTTTTTTGTTTGTGTAACCAACAAAAAATATCTTAATATTAATATAAATACAATCATTTTCTATCTCAATAATTATATTATTACGAATATTCAAGCCTCTGGGTTTTTTCTCACTTTAAAAGTGTTTACATAAGTACTTAATTATAAATCGATTTTTTGTAGGTAAGTATCATATGAAATAAGTTTATTTGATCGGTTTCACTTATAAATATATTAATTGTCACTCTACAATATCAAATTATTTTTAAAAAAACATGAACAAAGCTATTTTCAATCTAAAAAATACAAGTGTTGTTTGTTTGTTTGCGTTGCATCTTTTTGTCGATGGTGCTGGTGATATTATACCACCTATTCGTTTTGTTTTATACTTTATTTTTTATTCTTTCAATGCGTAACTTGTGAGCCGAGTCTGTTTCATAAGCTATATAATTATAAAAAACTCATCAAGAATGCACTGAGAAGGCATTTACTTATGCAGACGTGTATACATATGTGTAACGCCTTGATCATTCATTGCTCACAACCAGGATAGATCGAGGGCAAACTTCTGACCAGCCCATCGCCAATGCCTTGAAGCATAAATTACTATGGATCTATGCAATAACTTCTTTACCAACTTTGGAATACCTAAACAAATCCCCCTGACCGCGTCTTACATTGGTAAGGTCAAGGTTGGCACAAAATGCTTTCATAGATTTCAGCGATTAGTATGAAGGTGCCGACTCTTAAAACGTAGTGATTATTTGCTCAGCAGGGCTATTATGTAACTTTTGTTGCTATCATATTTCAGTTTCAATCAGAAAAATAGCGATTTTATGATCAATTAATCATGTTTAGACAGCTTCAACTTTTGAAGTATGTTTATTTTAGTTGATTGCTAGATATTGTAGATGTCAAAAAGTAAATTTTTTAATCGCAAAACCGCCATATTTTTTATTGCAACCGAAAAATGATAGAAACAAAAGTTACGTAATAGCCCCTCAGTGCTTCTGACCAAATATACATATATGAAAATATACATAAAGTGCGGCGTACATTCGCTCTTTGTGTAGTAGTCTGTAGTAGGGATGGAGGGCCGTGGAAAGATAACAACGTGTATTTAGATATAAGATACGAATGACAATATTTAATCCACCGCAAAGTGGACTCCAATGTTGAAAGATATGAAAACTATGTAGCACGAAAAATTGGTCATGAAAAATCAGTTCGGCACCGAGCAAACAGACAAATTAAAAATACGGTTATTAGGATTTTAAAAACGTGAATGGAAACCAGTTTTTACTTTGTTATAAGTAAAAATGGAGCCTACTTATAGATTTCGTTGATGAAAGTCAATATGCGGAATTATTTCGGAATATTACAATTGTTATATTCAAGCTATAGGTAATACGATACCGTTGTTTTCTTAAATCAACTAAAATAAAAATTAAAGTCTCACTGACGAATGCAAAACCTTTAGCGTCATAGGCTATACTGTTACCCAGAATTCCCGCGGGAACACCCATTAAATCCATAACTGCGTAACAAACTCCCCAGTAGTTGTATTATACTGGTCTCAACTCGTATTTCAACTAATTATCTGAGAACAAAGAGCAGTAGCTGTTACAAACTGAGGTAATTGAGCGAAAAAGTAATTTCATTGGATTACCATAGTAAACAAGACATGACCGGTACCAGCTGACGGCACGGGGGAAAGAAAGGTTGACTCCGTGGCATCTGGACAGATTCTCAACTAAACAAGATTAGCAACTGGACGGAACGACTGCCTACCTCGAATAATACAATGTTTATTCATAGTTCATCTACTGTTTTCAAATATTGCAGTGCGTTTTATGCACGTACGAGTGCGTAGCAACAGTCAGCAAGAGCGGCCGGCGCGGCGAGGCGAGGCGAGGCGACGTGGAGTCTACGGCGTGCGGTGAGTGAGTCACTGCCCACTTGCCCAGTGCCCGGTGCCCACAGTACATGTACTCTCGCGACCACTGTGTACTCGAGTGCAGCTCGGAGCTCCAGCGGCGCTCAAGGCTAACCGCCCATGTATGGACCGTAAATACATAATATTATTGTCATGTTATGAAGCTGCCTATTTACTTTTACATGCGTTTATTTAATCTCAAGTAGGTACGAGTACATATTATTATGTACAATGTATAATATATAATCCTACTAATATTATAAATGTGAAAGTGTGGATGTTTGGATGTTTGTTACTCAATCACGCAAAAATGGCTGAACGGATTTGGATGAAATTTGGCATGCTCGTTATCGAGAACTCGAGTCTCGGTACAGAGAAGGACATAGAGTACTTTTTATCCCGAAATTCCCGCGGGAACTCCAAAATCACCGCGGGTGAAACCGCGGGGCACAGCTAGTTATGTATAAATGCGAAAGTGAGTTGGTTTATTTATTTGTTACTAGTTTTGTCCCGCAGTTTTACCAGCATAAATTTCAGAGTATTCCGGGATAGAAAGTACCCTATGTGTTAATCTGATGTATAAGCTATATTATTGTAAAGTTTTATTTAAATCCATTCAGTAGTTTTTGCGTGAAAGAGTAACAAACATCCATCCATCCATCCATCCATACATACGATACTTACAAACTTTCACGTTTATAATATTAGTAGGATGTTTTCACGCTTTCAACTTAACCGATCATCATGTAATTTTGCGCACACGTAGTTAGTTTACAGAAATGGACGGGGTGCTTTTATCCCAGAATTTCTGTGGAAACTCCGGAATTGACGCGGTTGAATCCGCGGGGAACAGCTAGTTACTATACAAAACATACACACACACACACACACACACACACACCAGTAGTCTCCAATGGGAATAGAATTATAGATAATAGTTGTGGCTGCAATGTGAAATACACGGACATCTATTTCTTATAGTCCGTTTTGGTAATTGGGTTTAGTGATTGATTACCTAAAAGGGTTTTTTGTTCTGACCCGATAAACGTTCGTTGTTCTACTAAAATTTCAATTTTTGTTATTTTTATTAGGTACCTCCCACATTATTTGGAACTACTGTGGCTTAGCACTTCTTCTTTATTAGATAGAAAATAGAAAAAAACTGCATACAGATATCCTCACATCGTAAAATTAACTACTCTTCGTCTAGAACTCTAGACCACATCCAAGATTCAAGGGTGCACGCATGGATATCAAAAGATAAGCTACTGTATTCTTTGAGACTGACATAGCTCTACATTTCCATATTCGTCTCTACGTTCTTAACATCACGATTGTAGTAGACAAAGGACGCATTCATTTCCACATAACAAGCGATGCGATTCATACTCTACACGTATTGGGTTTGATTTAATATGAAACCCGAGATAAACCAATCAAATCCGACACACAGTTAGAGTAAAATATAAATCTTGACTTAAATGTAATAATAGTAATACAAAAAGCAATCGGATTCGATATGAAATGATTGCCAACTCTGTAATTGCCACCGACAGGAAGGTAGCAGCCATCATGTTATTATCTCGACCAGCTCACCAACAGTCATTTGATCCGCTGACCTAACTGCACGGTTCGGTCACGCGAAACAGATCCTTGTGCTCGATGCAAATCCACAGCACTAAGAACTATATTCCTGTGAAGGCGAGCAGAGTGACTGCGAGTGAGTGTATAAACTGTTAGCTGTGTACGAACGTGGTGCAGATTGTTGGCCTTGATTGGTCGTTACGCCTGTTAGCTTTGGTTAGGTCTCATATTGATCAGAAGTTCTATCGCTAGGTGACGATTGTTTGAAAAACATTGTGATTTAGGTCATGCTCTTTTCTGATATTTTACACTTTTTTGTTGAAGTTTATTTTCAATTCATAATACCTAGCTATTCTGACGGTAAAATTATTTATTTATTTATTTATAAAAAAAAAGTTCACAGCATTACAGTAAAACTAAGGCACTGTGAAGTTAATAATACAAATACGCTAAGACTACTAATAAACTACAACACGATAAAACCTAAGACGCTAAATTTTTGATGCATTCATCCGCTCGCAATACCTCAAACATTCATCGCGCACACACATCCATCGACTGGCAAACAAATCACAGTCAGGAGCCGATGCGAGGAGTGCATTGAGGCAGTGTAAGGCACGGACAAGCGGAGAGTTTCTATAGGACAATAATGGCACTATCGGATATCACTAATTTTAATTACAATTCAACGTGCAGAGTCCAAGACTTAATTAGTTTTTTTTTTTACATTCACCAAATAAAATCGTTGACGAGCTCCAACAATACCTCAACAGCATAACATCACTATAAACCGCGTGACGAAAGCTCGAAAGTAAACATCCAAGAATAGCCGTTTGAAGACGAGCTTGCAGGAGATATGGTAAACAAATGAAAAACGTGAACTCTCCATTTGGAAGTTAACACCGGAATAGATATGTATTGTGTATATTTATATTTGCGGTAGGTAGGAATATTAAAGTGGTACAATTTCGATGGTATCCACCATTATTTCAATATAAATTAATAAAATAAATATTATTGTCTGTACATCCTGCCTTTAATTACTGTGATGTATTCGTCGCCGAGCGGCTAAGTGTAGCATCTCTTGTTTTAACTGTTTTTAATGTTTTAACAGCTCACATCCTTTCTAGCTCGTCTATCCGTAACACTGTTTTATTAAACGAATCTCTCCCAATTGACGATGTCATGTATAGTTAGTTTCATAAACTAGACTACCGGATGAGGCATATAACAAGATTACCTCGCAATTAGGCCGTTACAATATTCACCTTGGTTTTGTCAACTAAAGACATAATTGTAAGTATACGTATTTATTAACATCACAAAATGTAAACTTGTCCAATTTAGGATGATTCCAATGCTATGGTGATTGACAAAATGGAGATCACATGTATCGTTGCCATTAGTTGTCCACTTTGAGACTAGAATCCATGGCCTACAAAGAAGTAGTACTACAACAATCGCCATATATTCAATTAAATGTATCTTTACTATCCTTCACGCCTACTATAATGTAGAGACGTTGTTCATCATTGTAAATAAAATCTTTTGTCCCAGTCTTAAACGCATATTTAGATAGCGATATGAGGCGACACGTATCATTAAAATGATCATAGTTTAGAAGCATAGATATGCTTAAAACTATTCTAGAATTTTCTTAAACTCTACTTACTCTCTTGGATGTAATTGTGCGTTTCTTGTTAGTATGTTGTTGCATAAATAACTTTGCCTGTACCGTTTAAAAAATAAAAAAAGGCATGTTCATTATTTATTGCTAGCAAAAGAAATGAACATTTTCGCTTCTTATCGGATGGTGTGCCGTAAATAATGCGCTGTTTCATGAGCTAAGAGCCGAGTCGTAGCTCGTTGTTCACGCAACGATCGCTTCCCACCGCTTATTTCTAAAGTCATACACATGAAATCTTGCATTGAAACAATGACTTAATTAGACGCGTTAGTAACACAGCCGATGCGGGAACTAAACGACAATACCAACAACGCTCTTAACCGTGCCGACTATAGATACATGCTCGCGTATCTCCCGAGAAAGGTAACGAAAGGCTAACATGAAGAGCACACAAATCCGATAGGCATGTATGCGAAGGCCTTTAATCATATAGAAGTGGATAATGTTGTGTAAAGAATATAATCATCCACATTAAAAATACAAAGGAATTTTGACCTTATATCTTTCTATTTTAAATGTGGATCTAGTTTGAATATCACAGTAAATATAATTTATTATTACCTACATACGGAGTCGTTGCTATCAAGTTATTTACAATTCAAACATCATTATGGGGAATGACTAATGAATTTGGGATACCGCTAAGTATTAAATATTGCTCTGTATTTCCTGTCAAAACTTAACCATCGTCAATATAAACCCTAGCTCGATTAATTCAATCAAATAATAACAACAATGATAAACGTGCAGGAAATGATACGACATTACCTACCGATAAAGAACAAGAATGGATGGAGAATGTACTAGAAAGACACTTCATGAATCAAGCAATACTTGCTTATCGCGGTAAAACAAACAAAGCGAAAATAAACCACTACAAATTACAAGAGCATTTCTTCAAACAAGATAGGTATCATAATACAGAAGTATGATTCGGTAATAGTGTGACTGGCTCGTCTTTGTTCCTTTGTAGTCAGGGACCGTATTCCGAACTAGTTCCTTACCGGATGGAAGTTAAAACTCAAAATATTGGTTAAGTTCATAATTATTGATCCAGGTCTACTTCTGTTGATTTCAATACATAACGTTTTTCAAAATTATTGATATTCATATCTGAGAGCGAGTTTAGAATAGTACTTCTTTACACGTGCCCAACCAAGAGAGGCTTGTTTACCATTTAATCGAGCATCGCGTTACTTTATCATATCGTTTTGTAAATTATATGAAACGCATGCGTATTCTACATCAGCTTCTGTAGTTAGCATGTCAGGGTCTATTTTTGAGTAGCCGCCGACAGCAGCTAAGGCTTTCTACATCGGAAACGCTGGTACTGTATGTCTATTCAGCGGGTCGGTACATAACGCGGAGCGGTCGGAGTTTATTGCCGGTCTTGTACATGTCAGTGTGTTGCATCGCATTCAGCCCGCACTAATGGATTTCGGAAAGTCAAAGAATTGAGTCGTAAACGAGAGCCTTTTAGCTTTCAGCCGACAAAACGATGTTTATTTTTCAACTTTTTCGAATCATCACCATTTCACATTTGTACAAACTTCTCTGATCTAAATGAATATGTATTCTAAATAATTTGGAACTATTCATAACAAATGTTACTGAATTATTATTTTCTTGTTCCGATGTATTACTCGCTTGCTCAAAGATCGAGCTATCTTGTTCATTAAAATGAATTTGAGCTACTTTAGTTGAAAAAGAAACTTCTTTATTATAATCTATATTGCTGAACTACTTAATATAAAAATGTTTAAACTATGGAAGTAAGTCTATCTTCTAAGTTTTCTCAACTAAACTACTGAACAAATTTCACAAACGTCCGATAGGTATGGACACGGGTACCTATGGAGATAGTATGGCCCGTATGGAAAAACATAGACTACCTTTACAGCTCCCGATGGAATCACAAAATTCCCACCAGTTTGTGTCAATCGTGATACGTGCTAACCTCCTTATGCGGTCGCCATTTACCAAAGAAATCACTTTTTTTTAAATCTAATATGCTGGTTTTACTATTGGGTTGTAAATACTGAACAGCGACTCTGTAGGTGATCGTTGGGTCGATAGGCACAGTTGCTATGGTAACGAGTTTTTTCTCCTCTACTCGTGCAGTGATTTGGCAAAACCTTGACTCGCCATGGTTTTTGCAGCATTATATCATAGCGTCAGTACCTATTCCTCATGTATCGCGCGCAATCTTATGTATTACAAAAATTATACCGGTTCTCAGTCGAATATGGACCTTATTTCCAACGCTATAAATTTGGTGACATAGTGTGTGAGCTTCGTTTTTAAATTAGTGTTTTTTGTTAATTTAAAAAATGTTCCGTGAATGTTTTTCTCTGTGCAAAAACAGGATTGCGTCATCACGCCACATTTCCTTTAGTAATAAATTTACAGGAGTTGTTTTTTGCCTCGTTTATGATTTTGATTAGAGATCGCTTGTAGTTTGTTTACTCACTCTACTAGAATTAATTTCTGCTAAAGTTATAAGTAGGTATTGTTCGTCGAATACTGTTGTCCGTTGTTTCACCCTTGTGTCAATTGCATTCTCTAGCCAAACCATTCCGCTCGTTCAGAGTTCGAATATTGGAAAACCATTTCTTTATTATCCGGATATAAACAATGTCAGGATTATTTAACCCCAAATTTGTATTTCTAACCTCAGTAAGAGATGCTTCTTCACTCCAAATTCAATGAAGCTATTACAACAGACTATATAATATATATATATATGCATAAGTTTCCACATTATATACGTATTGTGACACAGTATAATTTATTACATTTGCATACGGGCGGGCGAATAGTTCCGCATAATTAGGTTAGGTTAAGTTAGGCAAACAGCGAGCACACGCCGACGAGTTTAATAACGTTATTTGAGTGAAACAAACTGAATTAGTCGACAAACTCATTACGGACTATGGCATGGGCCAGCACTAGCCTTTAGGCGACACTGGTCACCAGATATAGGTATCTCCTTGATCAGATATTCTTGGTCATAATAGTTGTTTTGGGACCGGTTGACCTTAATCCTTAAACATGCTCTAAACGCTATTTCTAAATAGGTATTTTGTATTTCTATAATTTTGTAAACAAGACTTCGATGACTCATATTTGCAACTATAAAATAGTATGTATAGTTGACATATCAATTTTCATCGAGTCGTTAATAAAGTTTTCTGTGTGTTTTATGTTGTTTGTCTGACAATATGTAATAATGTGATAATATGACTGGAGCCGTGTCGAAGTCATGTTTCCTCGTTATTTATTTATGTTGATGTAACAATAGCCGATGTTGCCGACAATCTATATTAATAATAATTGTACGATGTATTTTCATTTCCTTTTTTAACCGAAACTTCAAAAAAAGACGAAGAATATTTTACGCGTTGTGTCCGTTTTTTGTAAAGCGTTTTTTATAATTATTTATTTCATAAAATTTACCTTCAAGCTCGTCTCATACAATTTGCATTACATCGTTCAAGATTTTATAAACATTTTGAAATCGATTATTACTTGTTGTTGCAGAACTATCAATCAACAGAAAACCACAGACTTCACTTGGATATTACCTATTATAAAAACTTATTTTTGTTTTAATAATATTTATCTTACATATATTATAAATGTGAGTGTGTGGATGTTTGGATGTTTAGATGTTTGGATGTTTGTTACTCAATCACGCAAAAACGGCGGAACGGATTTGGATGAAATTTGGCATGCACGTTGTAAGGGGTACAGAGAAGGACAACGGGTACTTTTTATCTAGGAATTCCCGCGGGAACTCCGAAATTACCGCGGGTGAAACCGCGGGGCACAGCTAGTAGTTAGTATAATAATTATATGATATGAATCCAGGTCTGTGAATGATATTCATTCGTAAATATGCATCAGATGCGAGATAAGAATAAAAAAACTCGACGTAAACGAAACAAGACAAGCATCTACGTAAACGTTGCTATATTTGGCGAGTGATATTTAATGAAGCCGTCAGCAGGAGACCGAGCCACGTGAGACCTTCTGCTGCCCGATCCGGAGTCAGCAACGGCGAGCCTCACAACAATATCCACTTACGTACCTAGCGGCCGGGCTGCGCGCTCGTTGTCCGACTTGTCCGTAACTAGGCTCGCTGTGTAGCGGCCTCGCCTTGAACCGGCGTGAATACTAAGCAGTGTTCACTCGTTTTGAGCATTATTATAACACTCGCTGAATATAATTAAAGTCTTTGTCTTTCGTCATCTTTGTGAAAAATATCAGGAAGTTTATCAAGAAATCTTTGACGCTTTTCGACTGTTAACTCGGCTCTCGTCAGCGATAGCTCAGCAGCTGGTTTAGTTTGGATGCGATATGTACTAAGTAGTCGACATATTCGTTACGACAATATACCCATAATGCCTTCCTTTTCAACTATGACGTTTCAGTCTATGAAGGCGTCTTCGTTCTTCCATCCCTAGTTTATAGTATCTGTTCCTACACCAATATACGTATCTATATAAAAGAAGAATTTGACTGCCTGACTGATTAACGGAATCAATGACTGACTGACTCACAGCCCAAAACTACTAAGTCTAGAACCTGGAATATTAGGCACGAGGATGCCGCTATATGTATAGCGCAGGCATGCAATAAGACGATGAAATGGGGGTAAAGAGGTTGTATGAGACTTTTATATGCTCTTATAGTCTTGAACTGGCTTGACAGTAGTTTGTAACTTAAGTTATTTTTACTTACTGTGTGCTGCTCGTGAAGCATGGAAAGGTAACAAACTCACATTCGTTTTTTTATATTAAAGATAGAAAGTAGATAATGAGTATCAGTATATTACAAGTGGACATAGATAAGCAATAGTGTGTTAACCCACACTGGAGAAATTTTGAGTAAAACGTGTTTTAAAATTATAGCGCCATTTTGTGTCAACATTTTTTTATGTTTAAAATTTTGTTACATATTTAAACAATGTAATAAGGTAAACACATAATTGAAAAACGTTCTGTAACTCTCAATAAATCGTTTTGTATCAATAACTTAATTTTGTGGGTTAACATGTTATTGCTTATCTGCGTCCAAGTATACCCAACGCAATCAAGTCACGATTGCAATCAAACATTTGACTATATTTGTGTAGCGGGGGAGGATTGGCGCGACGCGCGACGCCGCGTGTTGTGCATAGCAACACGGCCGCGGCCGGTGCACGGTGTGACAACACGCGTGTCACGCTCGCCCGTCGAGATCTCGCGGGCGGTTGTGGCAGCTCAATAGATCCCGACGTGAGATAGTCCGGAGCGTGCCACTCTATATGCATATCTATAAGTACACAGCACACTTCACGTACCTAGGACAATAGCGAGTTATGTCATCCGCTCCGCTCGCTGCGACGTATCGAATAAACGATTTGGTATTTTTTTAACTATATTGTCTTAGTTTTCTTATAATATACTGAGTCACAAAAATATCGTATCGACTTTTCAGATTTTCTACATGTAAATACCGAAGAAAAATAATAATGAGTACCTATAATATTATAAACTAACTATTCCCCGTGGTTTCACTCGCTCACTCACTGGTTTCACTTCAATTTCAGAGATTCCGGGACAAAAATTATCCTATGTCCTTCGTTGTACCTCTGACAACGTGTATGCAAAATTTCACGATGATCGGTTGAGTCCTTAAGGCGTGAAAGCGTAACAGACAGACGGACAGAGTTACTTTTGCAATATATAATACTAGCTGTTCCCCGCGGTTTCACCCGCGTTAATTTCGCAGTTCCCGAAGGAATCCCGGGACAAAAAGTACCCTATGTCCTTCTGTGTACCCCTGACAATGTGTATGCAAAATTTCATGATGACTGGTGGCGTGAAAGCGTAACAGATAGACAGACAGAGTTACTTTCGCATTTATAATATTATATAGTAGGGATTAGTAGGGATTTATCATCTAATGGTAAAAAATACTCGTACGACAAGAAACCGACTAAATTATATCTACGAAGAAGAATTCATTTTATACAAAGCAGATGTAGATTATAATATAAATTATATAAATGTAATATCGAGTTACCACTTTACCGATGATCATTATTCGAGTTGTAAGTTGTAACCGAACCCTCCCTCCCCCGCACCCGCGCCGCACCCCCGCACACCCCCGCGCGCGGTTCCCAAATAACATTCGCCAACTGGAGCCCCGAGCCCGCCCCGCTGCACGCGCTGGTCGTGCCTGATACCTATGTCGACTCTACATTGGTTCGTTTTCAATTTATGATTCAAATTATGATTTTAAGCAGTGACATCAGAAAAAAGCTGTGTGCGAAATTCCAGCTCGATTGGACGGTAAAAAAAGTGCTCATATTTCATATAAGTAAGCAAAAGTTTGTAAAACCGCATGTTGCCGTTAGAAATAAGCCATGAAACAGACATTCAATTCGACTGACTGTCGGCAAAAGTTGATTATAGACTAATTAATTATACTTATTAAACAAAACCTAACCAAATTTTAAAGATAAAAACATAACTATCTTGACTAACATTTGTTTAGTATTTCCATTTAGAATAAAAAACGGCTGGACCGATCTCCGTGAAATACTCGTGATCGTTCAAATTGGTTACGGTTCGCAGAGACAATTAGAGCGTGCGAGAGAGAAGTCGTGTCCAGTAGTGGATCTAGGTGGGCTGAATGGATGGATGGGCTGGTCGTGACCTGGATGGGTGTAGAGTGCGTCTTTCAGGCATCGAGGCCCTGTTTTTTACTGGGGTTAATTTGGAAGATCCGAGGTAAAAGTACCCTATGTTCTCCCCTGTACCCCTGACAACGTGTATGCAAAATTTCACGATGATCGGTTGAGTAGTTAAGGTGTAAAAGCGTAAAGAAGAACTTTTTTCGACACTTCCAACAAATTATTCGTTAAAATCTCGACAAATATCACTCTATCTATTGGTGAAAACCGCATGAAACTCCGTTCGTTTGTCGCGAACCGACATACATATTTGTTTTATTATCTTAATATATATAAATCACGTGTCACGTTGTTTGTCCGCGATGGACTCCGAAACTACTGAACGGATTTTGATAAAATTTTGTAACCATTCATAATATGGTCCAACTTAAAAATAGGATAGTTTTTATTCCGGAATTCCCGCGGGAACTTCAGAATTAATACGGGAAACTGCTTATCACCGTAAATTACAGCACTTTTTTCCCGGAATTACCGCAGGAACTCCGAAATTACCGCGGATGAAATCGCGGGGGACAGCTAGTAATAATATAATATTTAATATTGTAGTAATACTCTCATTTCCAAGTGAAGACCTTCAAGACTCCAACTTGTGCAGTGGCCCCGGCGGCCGCCAGCGATACGTATACACGTTGAACTGAAATATAATACTTTAATAAATTAATCACTAAATTATCTTGCCGTATACGACGACCGGGTTGGCTCAGCAGTGGTCGCCATGCCTCTTCTAAACAAAAGGCTCCGAGTTCGATTCCCTTTCCGTGTTGGACGTGTTTATATAATATGTATAGTTAAATATGTAAGGAATAATAATTATGTAGTATATGCCTGCGATCAAGTAGGTATGTGTAAATAAGCATAATTAATTATTTATTGTATTAGGTACATAAATATATATTGAAAGGTCTACGTTCGTGTTTATTAATTTTCACTTCAATATTATATGTATTGTATAGGTCCTGTTTAGGACATAGCATTTCTTTCTTGCCCGTTTTTAAAGGTTAAATAAACGAGTTAAATACTAAATAGCAATTGGTAGATAAAATTAACCGTGGCTTTTACCGCGTCCGTTACACATTTTTTGTATTGAAATAAAAGTATCTATAGGTAGTAGTTAGTTAAGCTCTACACTGCAAGTTTCATCCAATTCCGTCCAAGTTTCCTTGTGATGCGTGCACAGACAACGGACAAGACTGACGGGATCGATGCGTGGAAAAAAGATATTTAGCTCTCATTCTTCCACTTTTCTTTAAATTTCTTTTCCAATATCAGTTTCTCAAGTTTCAGAAACGTAACAAATTTTCAAATCGATATTGAAATTAAGGAATTAAACACATGTTATGTCAATATTTAATTGTATTCAGCTGCGATAAGTCGACCAAGAAACGTATTATGTCATACTAGAAGTATCCAAGGCCGCCTCACGCACACCATCACAACAAAGTAAATAATATTATGTGTATACAGTAAGTATATACGTGGTAGGTACTGCCTTCAGTCAACAGCAAGGTGCCCGTGTGGGCTTGGATTGAATAGCAACTAACACGTTAATGGAATTAAATCCATTATTGTCTACATTGAAACAGACATGACCCATATTTGGGACCAATGTTATTTACATTTGCTTACAATTAGATGTCTTTTTAAAACAAAACCATTGACTATATTTATTTCTATAGGTGTCTTTTAAAAACGTACATAGTATAATGTTGTTGTTTGTCTATTTGTATGTCTTCACATTACTCAAACTGGTAAGTGCTCCTGAGTCCTGTTCCTTAGCTGAAATTCTTTCCAATCCAAACCAATTTAAAATTTATATTTTAAGTTGATTTTCAGAAGTAACATTGAACGGTGGCTATACCCTTTGTCTTTGTATTTTTTCCGCGACTCCTCACTTGCTGAGCTCATTCGTGGACATAATATCTCGTCGGTTCTCAACAAATTATCTAGAGCTACATTACTAAAAACCGGTCTAATTCACTGCATTAGTCGTGAACGGACTGTAACGACGTGATATAATGGCCCATTTGAATGTAGATTGGGTATAACAACGCCATCCACCGCATTTGGTGAGCTCAATACACATGGAAAGGAAAAAACGATACTGCCTACCGTTTTTTGTGGACTTCAAGGCGAGCCGGTCGCGTTCAGTGCCGACGACACGACTACGGCACGACGTCGCGTTCAGTGCCGACGACACGACTACGGCACGACGTCTGACACGACACGTGCATACGACATATACGATTGGCTCCCCGGGTGAAATTTATTCTTTAGTCTCAATGGCTAATGAAGTCAACAAACCCTTTTTGATGCTATCTCAAGCAAATTTTGGCTGCAAAATTATCCTAACTAATAGGGATATTGACGACTTTTGAAAATCAAAATTCTAATTAGTCCGTCAGTTAGAAATTAAAAAAACAATAGACACATTTTTTTTGCATTTTCAAATTAATGAAAATACCTATACAGAGATAAAGCGCATCATAGTTTAGGGTGGGGGCTCATGACGTCATAAACCAGTAAGTATAAGCCCCCATACAAACTGCACCGGTTAGTGACATCACACGAAATTTCAACTCGATGTATCGCCGTTATTTTTTGATTACGTAAAAAAATAAAAAAATATGTGTCCAATATTTTTTATTAATCTACAAAAAAAATAGTCATCTAGCCTTATACTATCTAACTACCTACTAGGTATAATGAGATTCAGTCTTTTGTAGTCTTGTACAACCAAATGTGATGTAGGCACAAGTTATGTAATAGGTTGCTATGTAACATTTAATTGTAGGTTTTTATTTATTTAGTTCTCACCTCTTATATGTATGTATATTTGCTAGGTGAAGAAAATCTTGTGCGCATATCTACTTCAGATTCCGCAACTTCGTCGGAGGGTCACCGACACAGGCGTAAAACATCCACACACTCATACACAACATACTAATATTATACAGAGGTAAAGTTTGTGAATTGTGAGTTTGTGACGTTGTAGGGGGTAATCTCTCGATACAACGGAACCGATTTTGAAAATTCTTGACATAGGGCACTTTTTATCTTGTAATTTCCGCGGGAACTGCGAAATTGAAATCCGAAGGTGAAACTGCGTGGGACAGCTAGTCTATTATATCATCCTACTAATATTATGAATGTGTGTGTATGTGAAAGTGTGGATGTTTGGATGTTTAGATGTTTGTTACTCAATCACGCAAAAACGGCGGATCCGATTTGGATGAAATTTGGCATGCACGTTGTCAGTGATACAGAGAAGTACATAGGGTACTTTTTATCCCGGAATTCCCGCGGGAACTCCGAAATTACCGCGGGCGAAACCGCGGGGCACAGCTAGTACCTAATATGACACATCGCCCGCTCGCTGGAGACACGCAAGGGTCGGTTTTTGTGTAACATTAGCTTAACTCTGAGAATGACAATGTGATACTAACTAATTATGTTACAAGTAGGCATTTAGTGTTTTTGTCAGTGGATGCAATCAACCAGAACCGCGTCTCGCTGCCGCGCAACCTTCGGTGGAAGCTGCTTCTGTATTACCTGCATGGTATCACCTATATTATCTGTGGTATTACTTACAAAGTCCTCCGCCGCGTCTCTCCGTCTCGTCTGTATGTTCGCGATAAATTATATAAATAAACTAGTTGTCCCGCGCGATTTCATCCGCGGTAATTTCGGAGTTCCCGCGGAGGTTGCGGGAAAAAGTACTCTATGTCCTTCAGTTCCCGAGGGAATTACGGGATAAAAACTATCCTATCTTTTAAGTTGAACCATATTATAAATGGTTGCAAAATTTTATCAAAATCCGTTCAGTAGTTTCGGAGTCCATCGCGGACAAACAACGTGACACGTGATTTATATATATTAGATATAAATTATAATTACTGAACCTATTTCCATGCTGTTTTTACCAGAAAATAGAGTGATGAGGAAGGTAAAGGTACATAATATAATTTGTCAACGGTCTGTGTAAATTGGTTGATATATTATAACGATAGATATAATTAACTTCTCCTCACTTCAAACTTCAAAATGTCTTAACTCTTAGCACAATTGTTAACACAAATTGTTGTTGTTGTTACAAATTTGTATCGGTTATTTCTCCATTTAAATAAATAAATAAATAAATTATTGGAAGTGTCGGAAAACGTACTTTTCTTAGGCTTTCACGCGTCAACAACTCAACCAATTATTATGAAATTTTGCGAACACGTTATCAGGGGTACAGAAAATGACTTAGGGTACTTTTTACCCCGGAATTAACGTAGTTTAAACCGCGGGAAACAGCTAGTCTATACTAATATGTATTATAAAGAGGAAAAATTTGTTGGTTACGGTTTAACTCAAAAACTACCGGACCGATCACAAAAATTCCCACTACACTATCCCTAAGTAACATAATCCGGAATTCCCGCGGGAACTCCGAAATTATCGCAGGTGAACCCGCGCGGGACAGCTAGTATTATATTAAGTATGTCATACAGAACATTAAGTTGGTATTCGAAATTTAATCTCTACGGCGAAGGTTCATCGGATTGAAAGCTTAACGAGGATCAGAGGAATATTAATCCTATTAGCTCTGTGGTTATAATTCAGACCAATATCGGACAATTTGAGTTCACTCATCGGTCAAGTTTTCAATCGGTAAGTAAGATAAAGAGTAAATAAAGTAAAATAAAAATAAAATAAAAATAATCTATCTTTCGACGTGACGTCAACTCAGCAGTGAGGGAGCTGGTGCAAAAACTAAACAATATAATAGATAATAATATCAATACATAATATATTATTCTTTGAGTTAATCGTCTACTTAAGTTTTTTCGCGCGCGCCCACATCCTGCGCGGCTGAGTTTTTATGTGCGCGCAAATTACGTTGCAACCCAACGCTGTCATTAATTTCATTGCCTTTTCTGCACTAATTATGTTCAATTACAATGTCGTAATGACTCCCGCGCCGCTCCAAGGTCACGGCGGGCGTTGCGATGCCCCCGTCCCTTTCTAACTTTCGTTTCGACCTGAAACGGCGTTAGGAATGATTGATACGACGTTGTGTGGTTGGGTCGTGTTGCTCTGTCCTTTACTCGCGAATTATAATTGGCTGTCGCTGTCTCTGTCGCTCTCCACTCTGCTAGACAGAGCGTCGCCGGCTCGCTCGATGCGCGTCACTCTTGTGAAGACCTGTCCAGACTGGCGAAGTTTATCTCATACTAGCTGTGCCCGCGGTTTCATCCGCTATAATTTCAGAGTCCCCGCGAGAATTCCGGATCACAATACGGCCTATGACACTCACAATAACGTAACTTTCTATTGGTAAAAGATTTTCAAAATCGGTTCAGTAGATCCAGAGATTACTCCCTACAACCTCACAAACTCATAAACTTTGCCTCTTCATAATATTAGCAAGATAAAGTTGGCCTACAGTTTTGTAAGAAGTCTGATGCTACGGTCACACGCGCGCCGTGCAGCCCGGCGGGCTGCCTGGCGGGCTGCGCGGCATGCAGCCCGTCCCGGGCCGGCGGACATTCAAGCTGTTTACACGCACGCCGTCGTGTCAGTCAGTGCCAGAATGGCGAGCAGCGAGGATCTCGGTGTTGTTGCTGCCATATCCTTTGGCTTAACTTATTTTTATTGGAAAAAGAAACAAAATCAAAATTGTCTCGTTTGACCATTCCGCCATGTTGTAATATCCGATCGTAGCGACTTTCTTAGCAACGTTGAATGAAGATCCACTCGTCGCGAAAGCGCGGGACAGACTGACTGCCCGCGCGCGTGTAAACAGTCACCGGGCGCCCGCACATTCATCCTTTGAACTTTGCCAAAAAACCGACACTTGCCCGATTCGCGGCATTCACGTTCACAGGCGCGTTCACGGGCTCGGGCGTACCGTTTACACGCTCGTGAATGTGAATGTGCACGTTGAATGTAGAGTTGAACGCACGCGTGTGAACCTACCATGAAATTTCTTGTTGGCCGGAGTTTTTTTTTAATTTGTTTGCGAGTTGCCGCCGGGTCAATGGAAATGAATGACCAGCTGCCCGCGACTAGCCGCTTAGTGAATATAAGGTCTTAAAGTTATTTAGGCTACAGCCTTTACAGGTAGAAGCATGGTTAAACATTTTCCATGATGGGACTGAATAATGGGATGATCAGACTAGACTGGAACTGAATAAAAGCATTCAATCCCACGCTTCCAATCCAAGACTGAGAGACTGCATTTTCGCTGTTATTTTGCACGGTCGAGCGTAAGTTAAGCGGTTGTGCCTATCAAGTTTCGTCGCAACCGTTTATTACGTTTCACCCGCGGTCATTTCGGAGTTCCCGTGGGAGTTTCTAGATAAAAAGTACCATATGTCACTCAGAACAACCGTAGCTTCCTATAAATGAAAGAATTTTCAAAATCGCTTCAGTAGATTCAGATTACTCCCCTACAACGCCACAAACTCACAAACATTACCTCTTCATAGTATTAGTATAGATAAAATGACTATCACACCGTGAAGCAACAGTCTGTCCAACCCTTTACGTTCGCAGAATTGAATCCTGAGACTTTTTTGTAGCCCGTCGAGTTTTTGTCCATCGGTTTGTCTTCATTTCATGTGGGTTGCGATCCGTGAATTATTATTTATCTGTTGACAGTGACACATTTGCAGGTATCCAATATCTGCTAGTCATCAAACAAAAAACACTTTTTAAGCGTTTTTCTCATATAGGTACGTAATGATATTATGTTGGTATAGTTTCGACGCTGTTGGTTTTCTGTGATTTAAAAATTAAGAATAGGTACCTACCTATCTACATATTTAGTCGGCGGTGAAAAAAAACATTTTCATCAACGATAGTTATTAAAGGTGCCTCGCAAATAAAATGCCTCGATAGAATATCTTTGTGAAAATCGTTAATGAGATAGGTATTTTCAAAAATTTATATATTAACTTTGAATTTTAACAGTGAATATTTTCACTACGGAAACCATCACTGTTAATGGTTCGACACGCACTTGTCGGTTTCTATGGATTTAATGAACTTGACTGAAATGACTATATACACTAAAAGAAACAACTACATAAGAAGGTGAAAAATGAAAACCAAAAATATAACTTATAAAATATGCAAACAGACTTTATTCTCTCACAATAGAACTGCAGTGTTCAGTCCCCACTAAAGTTTCTTAAGAAGGTACTTTTGAGTATAAAATTGAACATAAATGTCTGTCAGTATGCCTCTAACAATGGGAGCTCAGAACTCACCTGCCTCCCTACTGTACCTGCTATGCCGTACAGCAGGTTGCCTTTTCATATTAAAAGAACATAAAAAAAACAGTATAATAAACCAATTTCGCAGGTAAATCCATCACATTCAACGACGCAGTCACGCCCACTCAAATTTCCACTCTATTTTATAAGTCTTCGAGTCTCTTTCGACTTAAAGCTACTGTTGCTACGGCAATAGAAGACGTTTAGTTTGTGCTCACAATACGCCCACGCCATAATTGTTATATTGTTGTCATGTTTTTCTGTTTTGAATAATTTTCGTCTAATTGCTACCTGAACTAAGTACGTAGTTAGTTGATTCGTTTCCAATTATCTTGCACTGATGCTCGTTTGTTTGCGTTTAATTTTCAATCTTCAAACGGAGGATCATTACTGTCCCACAATCGAGTACTTAGCTAATGAGTACCTTCTGGCAACAGTGTGAGAACTTTGTGTTGTTGAGAGCACAGCTGCAGATGCCGAATGTATTCCTGGACTCGGGAGAAGACAGAGACAACGCATAGGAGTAGCGCGGCGAGTGAGAGGGATGGCAGTGGAGCGGTGCGCTCGCGGCGTGTTGTTTTGGGTCACGGGTTCAGTGCTCGCGAAATGCACTGCACGTGTGGTACTCGCCCGCACTTTATATAGCTCGCTGTGGGCTGTGGGCTTCACGACCATTGTTTTGTAGGGCGCACATTTTGTGTTTAATAACGTGAGAAAACCCGTTCCTTTACACTTTGTATGCTCTGTACAAATAAGCTTGTCTATGTCTTGACACGAGAGTCGTACTTTTAACCTGTAAGTTGATCTGTTCGTGACATGAAGACTCGACAGCACTGGTCTAACCGGCACGTCCCCTTACAATTTTACTTATATAATTGATAATACCAACCGGGTAAATAGATTTTACTTAAGTAATATGCATCGATGTGTAGTGATGGATTGTTGAAGCCACCAATAAGTTGCTCGATCGATTGCACTGGAAAAGTTGTACCAACCTACACTAAAATTATTGTAATATGCCCTTGTAAGTTGTAAGAAAATATGTATGACTAGCTGTGCCCCGCGGTTTCATCCGCATGAGTTTCAAAACTCTTGCAGAAACTCCAAAGTAGCCTAATTTACTCCTTATAACATCAGCTAATTAATTAGCGATGAAAATCTGGTCAAAATCGGTCCAACCGTTTCGATGTTTCATCTGCGTTAATTTCGGAGTTCCAGCAGGAATTCTGGGATAAAAAAATCCTTAGTGTCCTTTTCTATACCCTCGCCAACGTATGTAAACTTTATAAAGATCGTTTGAGTAGTTGAGGCGTGAGTGCGTAACAAACAAACAGATTCGCATTTATGGTGTTGGTACTAAGTATATACTTAGGTAGATCTTTATGGGGAAATTTTGATCGTATAAAGTAACTCTTCAAGTTTTTCTACTATCTACCTCAGACGTAATTTCATTTTACTATCTACTTGTTTATTTGCGAATTCTAAACTTTGAAAGCATCGAAACTTCGATCAATTTAGGAGATACTTCTACTCCTTCTTCTACTAGGTAAGTAGTTACTTTTTGTGTTTTAAAAGCTTCCAGTGTTCCCGAGATTAAAAAAACTACAATAATTAAGTCATAGAAAACTATACACAAATAGCTAATTGAACGAACGATCTAAATAAGTAAAATGTAGAGACAACATAGAGATACTAAAAATATTTTCATTTAAATTTAAACTTGGAAGTTCGAAGCGCACCAGCTGGGTTGCCAGCGCACGGCGCGCGACGCGACGCGGTCACGACCCGACCTAGCCAACACACGGGCGGTAAGCGCTACGTGCTACATTGCTGTTTACTGCCCCAGCCGCGTTGCTAGCCGCGCCATAGGCACGTCCCACCGACACATTGCTCCCATTAGTCGTAAACAGGTAGCCGAAATGGAAACGTTGAACATGCAGGAGCTTGCAATAGGAGGCGACAAACACTGGCAAAGAATTGAATTACTTACTACGTTAAGTAGTGACTCTAGCCGGGTATTTAGCATCGCGAGCGGTTCGGACCGCGGTTTGAATTGCCCAAGAGCTCTTTTTGAATGTGTCCTTTCGCAGCGCGGTTCGAATCGCCCAAGAACTTTTGTAATGGGTCGAGTCGGACCACAGTAGGATACAATAATTGTCTTTTTGGATGGGTAAATTTTCGGACAGAAACTAACTTCGTACTGCGGTGTGAAGGAAAACATAAATTGAATTTGAAACTTTTTCCACTCGCACATACCCAGCATGTGTGCACACAAACCGCCCGCAGTAGTCGAAGCGAATCGCTGGTATGGAGTATTTAAGGTGTGCAACTGGGCTCTACACTTCGGCTTTGTTCACGAATGTTTGAGCCAACGTTTGCCGATGCTAAGGGGTGTCCTGACCTCGGGGTAGGTCACCCTGGACCCGGAGTCCGGGCAGGTCCGCAGGCAACATTTCTATTTTAGGCGCAGACGCTCACGTCACTCATTAAAAGTACCAGAGCATCGCGCACGTCACTCCAATAGGTACACAATGTAGTCAGGGAGCGGCTTTGTTTTGTTAATTTAGATCGGATTGTGATCCAATTCAAACAATACCTGTCCTTCTAAAGAGAGTGTATAGGTAAACCTATTCAATAATAATTTCCGCTTAAATTTGATATAGGTATTTCATCACCACGCCAGTTAGAGCAATCATTCTAATTAAACACCGACTGGACAAAAATGGACCAAATGGAGTATGAACAAATAAAAATGGAGTATGAAAAAAAAAAACACAAATAAACGTTTACTGGCGCCACCACCGACCATCGAACGTGCGACACAAAAGATTCATGCCGCGTCAACTTCTTAATTAACCCTCACCAGAGAGAAGGTAATTCAGAGGTCACGGCTGACAACTGACAGCTGTCACCCCAGTCTAGCATTACTGTATAATCAACAAGTGATTAGCGTGACACTTACTGGTCAGTAATTAAAATAACGGAACTATCACAGGAACTCCGTAGGCTACGGACTACGGAGAAAAAGAAGGGAAAGAAACTTCACAACACTACAGCGACATGCCGCCACGCCACCAAAGCCCGCAAAGGTCCAGCCACCAGCACATCTTTAAACTGACAGTGACTTTTAATATAAAAAGAAAGAGGAGGTGTTCAATTTGTCTATAGATTTTTATATACTACATACTTCGATATGTTACGTGATATCTCCGTCAACTGTGATCTGTGAACAGATTTTATGTTGTTTTATTTTTATTTATCTGAAGTCTGCCTTTTTTTAAAGCGTTTATTAGAACCCCACTCCACTTCTATGCGGGTGCGGCGCAGTACCTACGCTCGAATGTAAGTATTCAAATAACGCATGAAGAATGACGTTGGTTCTTCAAAACGTCAGTGCGTTATCTCGCCTGCATCGCCCCGCTGCAGCGCCCGAGTTGGCAGCGCCGCGCCTCGCCGCACAATACACGCGCCGAGAGATGTAATTAATGCCTGCTCTACATTATCGCCGATGATCGTTGATCATGTGATCGTGTGATCGGCGAAAATGTGGACACCTCAACGCGATCACAGGCGATTCCCTTTGATGCGTGCCCAAAAACCGACAATTCACGGGTCGCAGGCGATCATAGACAATGATCGACAAGTACAGCCGAGTATGCCCTCTACACTATCGTGCTCGCGTATAATCGTCTGTAGTCGGCGATAATTTAGTAGAGGCATAACACGTAGAGCGATAGTTTCATTCAAAAGTCCATTCGAAATTAAGTGCAAAGATTATTGATTATGCGTGAGCGGCGCGAAATAACGTTCGCGCCGAGACGTGGTAAAGTGATTCCACCACAGCTTAGATTTTTTTTTTTACCGATTGGTCAGACTCAAACATTTGGCCATGATGTCGCCTGATAATAAACGATGGTAAATCTCATGATTCTGCGTGCTCTGAATGCCTTTTAGTTCTGTGTGTTACCATATAGGTATTTTGCCACAAATTATGTACTTACAATCTGCAACTCATTTTGCCTACTCCTTTTTTTACTATAGTTGACATTCTACTGGTGATTAGGTGAAAGTCGATTATTACAGGCACTCTACTAGTTGTTGTCCGCGAATTCACCCGAGCCAATTTCGTGTACAATAAAATAGTATGTACCTACCTACCTATATTAACTAGAGAGGCAGTACAGGCGGAGCTACGGACTCACGACTCACGACACGATTACCTACAAATGACGTTAAAGCAATTAATGCTTTTACTTTCCTCAAATTTTCTCGTGAACGAAAATCACTCGGCGACACTAGTTTTTATACTAAACTGAATTCTTCTCCCTTCTACCTGTTGAGTGGTCATCTTTACATAGATGATTTACCTACTGGTTTAAAAATAAAATCCCTCAAACAGTTTTTTTCAAAAAAAAAATCGTCGATGGCAAAATTTTGATCGATTTTGAAACGTGAAATTGAAAAAAACCAATGTCCTTACCATTTAATATGAAGTGGAGCGTAAGGGCACTGATAATAAATATGGATACTAGTTAAGGGTATTGAAGCTATACAGTACCTACAGTATACACTGACTATTGTAATTCGTAATGCGAGTGCAAGCAGCATTAGATAATATAATGAACAAAAAAAGTTTGAATACCTATGAGTAATAATATCATTAATTGCTTTGTTATTGATCAGCACCAATAGGTAGGTATTGGAAATTCTGACGCAGAACATGCTCAGTTAATGCAACTTTAAAGTTGTTTACACGTAAGCAACCTGTTATGAACAAGTTTTAGCGCAAAACTAGACATAATATTATGTTACAATTATACGTATAAGTAATAGCACAAATAATACCTACTGGAACAGTTTTACTTTAGGTACACTAGTTTATCTGTTGATCATACTTGATTGTTCCTACATTTTACATGCTATTGTACTTTCAAGTTTATAAGATAGTGAGTTAGTGATGTCTCAGTGAAAAACGAAATCTAGTGTACCTATTGCATTATGTTAGCCACGCAGCACACCACCGCGCGGCACGCAGCAGAGCGGCAACGTCGCGCGCCGCCGCCGCCGCGCCGCCATCGCTCCGTCTCGCTCGCGTTCAGTACCGCTTCGGCGACGCTTCGGAGCGCGCGCTATATATCGCTCCGCAACAAAATGTCGGCCAACTACCGCGAGCGTCTCATCGAGGAGGTGAAGAAGTACCCGGTGCTGTACGACACGCGGCACGAGAACCACCACGACATCCCGGCCAGGGACCGCTGCTGGCTGGACATCGCCGACCGCCTGGGGGAGAACAGTGAGTCGGCCGCGGGCCGCGGGCCGCGCGGCGGTGCCTACATACATGCCTACTCAGTACTCAGTACTCACCACTCATCGACCGGTGACGCAATGCGAATATTGTTCACCAGTCACCACTCACCACGCAACTATATAAATGCATACCTACGTAGATGGGTGATTAGCCGAGTTTAAACTTTAAACCCGGTGCTCGGGTTGAACATTGTTGATTGTCCATTTCTATACACGCAACTAATGCATAGATCGGATTCTTCAATTGAGACTTAAATTTCTAACCGGTCAATAATAATTGTTGTTTACACAGAATTTTTATGATATCTCCTATCTTTAAAAGAGTAATTCTTGTAGATATAATCAGAGAGAAGGTAATCACTACGTGATATAATCATATGTATATATCATCATATAATATAATCATATTATATAATCTGAATCTCGGAAACGGCTACAACGATTTTCATGAAATTTAGTATCGGGTTTCGGGGGCGATTAATCGATCTAGCTAGCTTCATTTTTAGAAAACTTCGTTTTATCCGTATTTTCAGGAAATGAAAAATGAGTGTTCGTTTTTCTACTTAATAACAGATGGCGCTATACATAACGAGCGATGCTCGGTGACCCAGATATTTTATCATAATCGATCTAGATTTTGACAGATCCCTACTAATATTATAAATGCGAAAATAACTCTGTCTGTCTGTCTTTCTGTTACGTTTTTACGTCTAAACGACTCAACCGAACATGAAATTTTGCATACACGTTGTCAAGAGTACAGAGAGGACATAGGGTACTTTTTATCCCGGAACTCCCACGGGATCTCTAAAATTATCGCGAGTAAAACTGCGGGAACAGCTAGTTACCAACATAAAAAAGTCGTAACTTATAAGATCTATAAATAATATGCTGATAACACCGCGCCGCTTTCACATTGAAAGGCGATTGAGGAAAGCGAGGCGATTGTTTTTAAGCGAATATTATTTTTTTGCTTGTTCGTTCGTTGTGCTGGACTAGTGCTGTCTCGCTCGGTGCCGCTGAGTAAAGATAGCTGCGTCACTCTTTCGCGTAATTCATGCGATATGGCAGTAAGTACACTAGCTACTCTATGTTCGAGCTACAACTTTATAATATCGTTATTTTTTTTAGTTTTTGGACGAAGATTGTACACAAGATTGTTAACATCTTGAAGAAATCGCTAATAACCAAGTACTTAATTGCAAGTTAAAAGGTACTTAAATTTGGCTTTCACGGTTGTCTTTGGTGGTATAAATTATACAGGCCCCTAAAAGCGAAATAATAAATAATAGCTGACGAAGGGGTTAAGCAAGCATATTTATTTATTTATTTATTCTTTATTGCACAGTAAGTACAAATGGCGAACTTAATGCCTTACGGCATATTAACTTCTTATAAGTTATTCAAAGGCGACTTTGTTTTTTTTTTTTTTGTTTAAATCTTTAAAAGGACTCCTAAGTTTGTGCTCTGTTAACTTAGAACTCTATACAGAGTGTAAGGTTAAACACAAATACATTATTAATATCTTTGGTTAAACATATCTAATACAAGGGTTGCCACCCGTACTATATTATATAGTATCGTACTATATTTCAGTCAATTGTACTATATGTTATAGGAAAATAATATACTACGAAAAATACTATATTTTTATGCCTAATTCATTATTCAACTGTCGCGCTTTTTTATATTAACTGTGACTGGTCTGGAACGCACCCTCAGTGCAGTATTGGGAATTTCAGAACGGCATACCCGGCAACAAAAAGTCAACTGTCAAACTAGCAATAATTTGTAGAAATGCTGCCCGATACATAATGATAACAAAATATTTTGTATACTATTTTTTCCCTGCATTTCCCAAAAGTACTATATTTTTGCACATTTTTTCGGAAAAATACTATATTTTTTCCAAAAAAAGGCTGTAACTCTATCTGATACTGATAAATCACAGAACTTCCAATAAAATTTGGTATTTTCGCGGGTGAATGATTATGCTTCTTTAAATATTCGTAATGAGAATCGAATATTATATAATACCCTATTTCAATGCGTTAGTGTTACAACCAGTATACTATGTGGCACGTCCTATACTTAAGTACGTGTGGTCGGTCCCGTCCCCAGGCGAGGTGCTGAAGCGCGAGTGGAAGAGCCTGCGCGACTCTTACCGGCAGGCCATCAAGAAGAGCCGCAAGGGCGCCACCACCAAGGCGGGCGTACCTTGTAAGCCGTGGCGCTACCAGGCGCGCATGAACTTCATCCTGCCCTTCATGACGACGCGCAGGTGAGCCCCCGCCACCGAGGCGAGCGTGCCCTGCCAGCCGTGGCGCTACCAGGCGCGCATGAACTTCATCCTGCCCTTCATGACGACGCGCAGGTGAGCCCCCGCCACCGAGGCGAGCGTGCCCTGCCAGCCGTGGCGCTACCAGGCGCGCATGAACTTCATCCTGCCCTTCATGACGACGCGCAGGTGAGCCCCCGCCACCGAGGCGGGCGTGCCCTGCCAGCCGTGGCGCTACCAGGCGCGCATGAACTTCATCCTGCCCTTCATGACGACGCGCAGGTGAGCCCCCGCCACCGAGGCGAGCGTGCCCTGCCAGCCGTGGCGCTACCAGGCGCGCATGAACTTCATCCTGCCCTTCATGACGACGCGCAGGTGAGCCCCCGCCACCGAGGCGAGCGTGCCCTGCCAGCCGTGGCGCTACCAGGCGCGCATGAACTTCATCCTGCCCTTCATGACGACGCGCAGGTGAGCCCCCGCCACCGAGGCGAGCGTGCCCTGCCAGCCGTGGCGCTACCAGGCGCGCATGAACTTCATCCTGCCCTTCATGACGACGCGCAGGTGAGCCCCCGCCACCGAGGCGAGCGTGCCCTGCCAGCCGTGGCGCTACCAGGCGCGCATGAACATCATCCTGCCCTTCACGACGACGCGAAGGTGAGCGCCCACCCACCCGCGCCACCACCGAGGCGAGCGTGCCCTGCCAGCCGTGGCGCTACCAGGAGCGCATGAACTTCATCCTGCCCTTCATGACGACGCGCAGGTGAGCGCCTACTCACTCCCGCCACCACTGAGGTGAGCGTGCCCTGCCAGCCGTGGCGCTACCGGGCGCGCATGAACTTCATCCTGACCTTCATGACGTCGCGCAGGTGAGCCGATAGGTGAAAATACGTTATACGTTTAGATTTGTACGTACTAAGTAATTTATAAATGGCTTTCCAGGAAACACCGCCTGCTCAATAAAAGAGAGAACAGAAAGACCGAGGAGTCAGAGCCGGTGTCCGAGGTGGAACAGGAGGCGGAGTCCTGGGAGCCGGGCGGAGCCGATGACTCCCTGGACCTGTTCTTCGCCAGTCTCTGCCAGAGCACTAAGAGACTGCCCAGAAAGTACCAGAACCAGCTCAAGAGCCAGTTCCTCGACGCCCTGCTCAAGGTGGAGGAGGAAGCGGATGCGGAAATGGGAGATGCCAAAGCTGAGAGTGTAGACTTATAGTGTTTGATGCTGGTGCAGTCAGAACAGTTTTATGGGAGAGGATATCTTGGCCCAGATATCACGTCAGGGTGGGGGAAGTTAGAATGTGATCTGGTGGCCGATGTGATACATATACATAGTCGCCATGCCACTTCGTAATCAAGAGGTCTCGGGTGCGATACCGTCATAGTATAATATATTATATTATCCTAGGTGATTGGTTGTGATTGACGTTAGAGCGCTCACAGGGTAGAAGTCGTCGGTCAACTCAGTTTAACCAAAACGGCACATCTGAATCGTTTTGTTTATTATTTCCTTCGTCTTTTAAAGTCGCCTTATAGTTTAAATAGTACCTAAGTAGCTGGGACTCCAAAGTACCCTGATTTACTTCTTTACATCAGCTAATTAGCAGTGAAAGTCCCGACAAAATCGGCCCAACCGTTTCGGAAATTCACCTGCGTGAGTTTCAGGATTCCCGCAAGAATTCCAAACTTCTTTCATATAAACCTTTTCCTTACTATTAGAAACACAACAAAAAAGAATTAGCGAAATTGATCGAGCCGTTCATACGTGATGCCGTGACCAAGGGAAATGAGGATTCATTTTTATATTTAGAGATTGTTATACATTCGATAAGATTTTTTGAGAATGTGTTAAAAAATAAGGAAATACACTTACTCAATCCATACAACTTTCTAATTAAAATTGTAGGTATGAGTTAAGTAAAGCTTGGCCTAATTAAATCTATTCGAAAACAATGGAAGCGTAGGTATCTGACGGATTGTGGTATTTTAATTTTAAATGATATGACTTTAATGATTCGATTTTTTTGTCATTGTAAGACAGGCAGGGTCGCCACCTATATGAAGATTAATTTATAAGAAAACTGATTTTTCAATCTTTCCATAATAATTTTAAAAGATTACCGCAAAAGCCATCCAAAAAATTACACGTTACAAAAAAATAAGGAAAAAACGAAGAGAAAAAATAAAGAAAAGTAGTTGGCAGCACGTGGTTGACTCTTGACCTGATATTCTCGATTGGAGTCTATGGGTAGTTATTGAGCAAGTGTGCTCTCGGACGGATTGTATGTATCTTATTTGAATTTCAATTCCACCGCTGGAAAATTCAATCAAGTGTTTTACATTTTGTCATGGCTTAGCCCAAAGTTGCTATGTAATGTACATACTGTAGAATATTCTAACGTGGATTTATTTCATTGAAAAACATTGACTACCGTTCGACACGTTTGGTAGCGGGTGTGTGTGATTTGATGTAAGTATATGTATTAAGTTATTTTAGTAAGAAGTTAAGGAATAGACTGAAGTATCAATAAAGTCTGATCGTTTTTGACTGTTTGAAGTTTTAGATTATTTAATATCTGTTACTCCCCATAGTTTCCCTACGACGCGACGTCACAAGTGGCAACAAGTAGCGCCGTAACCCTGTATTTGCTGGGAACGCGCGCCGAGCGAGGGTAGGCAGGACAAAGAGCCATTGTCATGCACAAAAAGTATATTTCTAATTGCAAGGGGAATAACAGAGTTAATAAACGAACCCAAAATCCTTACTATACCTATTTATAAATGCGAAAATAACTCTGTCTGTTTGGCTCTCGTAAACTAATGAACCGATCATCATGAAATGCATACATTTGACGACCCCGTTTGGCGTAGTAGGTCACCATGCCTGCCCGCTAATCTTAAGGTTCCGGGTTCGATTCCCGGTGAGGGTGCACTTTATGAGATGAACACAAGGAAACAACTTTCCAGACTGGGTGTGTTTATATATCTATAGTATAATATATATGTAAGTCTATGTAGTATATACCACGTTTGCTTGGTTTCCACGACACAAGCTTATAGCTTAGTGTGGGATCTAGTAGATCTGTGTGTTGTGAAGTGGATTATAAAAAATAAAATTATAAATAAATAAATTGTAAGGGTAATATCAATCGGAAGTTCCGCCTTATCGGAGCTCCATAACACCCTTAATGTGTAGGTGTGTGGGCTACGCGCCGTAGTCCTGCTCCTTCCTCTTCTCCTCTTTCTTCTTCTGCTCGCCGAGCATGATCCTGGTGTGGAAGTCGATGATGTGCTCCACGGTGTAGGTGACGTCCACGTCCTTGCGCACCGCGTGCTCGTAGTGGTTGATGTGCTCGAACATGTACAGCTGCGTCAGGTTGCGGTGCTGCATGGTGTACATGCGCTGGATGTCGTACTTCATCGCCTCCAGCGTGCTGAAGATGAACGACATGCGGTAGTGGACGTCCTCCACGTACGGCGCCAGGATCGGCTGCACGTCCTGGCCACAGACCGCGTCGGCCATTAACCACGGGAGGCTCCAAAAGGCAAGGGGGTTCGGAAGTAATCACGCAATATCACAAGGAGGCAGGGCGAGGGTGTAGTGAGATATCTTTTTTTTGCAAGTAGTATATCAAAAATCAGCGCATGACCATGATTCGCAGTTGCCAGGCTACGATTTTCCGAATTTCCCCGCCCACTTTGACCACCGCTAAAATTTTAAAAATACTTTGTACCAAAAAAATACACGTGATATTGGGTGAGGGAGGGGCTGGTCCAGAACCTCACCGTGCATCCCCAGGAGGGTCAAAAGTTGTTAACAAACATCAGGTGATTAATAAAAGGCCCCTAAAGTAGAATAGGGATGTTGACTACTATTGTAAATCAAAATTCTAATTAGTCCGTCAGTTAGAAAATAAAAAAACAATAGACACGTATTTTTTGCTTTTTTAAATAAATTAAAATATACAGAGATAAAGCGCATTAAAGTTTAGGATGAGGAGGTCATGACGTCACTAACCACAACACCCCATTCAAACTGTCAGAATAGTGACGTCACGCGAAATTTCAACTCAATATATCGCCGTTATTTTTTTATTACGTAAAAAAAGAAAAAATACGTGTCCAATATTTTTTAATAATCTACAAGACGGACTAAAAAATAAAAATTAGTCAACATACCCATTGTTATATTTATCTATTTATACCTTCAAATACAGTTTTACTTCCAAGAAACTAGTGAGACAGACGGATTGACTCTGAAACACAATGGCATTAGCAATCACTTTTGACAATCTGTCGAAAATATTATTATTAAATTTTACATATCTACACGTTATCAGGGTACAGAGAAGGACATACTACAGGACACACTTGACACTTTTGTCTTGGAATTCTCGCGGGAAGTCCAAAGTACCGAGTTTTCGAGGTAAAAGCTTTCGAAAATTAAGCGAAAATTTGACTTTTATCAGATTTTGCGCCCTGTTGTTTTCTACCAGCACACTCTTGATTAAACTGAACACCACTCTTAATAATTAGAGCAGGCGGGGCGAACCATTAAGAAACCAATAATAATCGATCCAAAAACCATTAAATAACCAATAATTTCGCACCTATGACGCCGTGACGAAAAATTTCACCTAGCCCCTTTCTTACCGTGCGATAAAGAACTTCATTCTAAAAACGGTACTCGCCTTCAACCTCCTCTGAGCCTGGTAGACCAGTTGCTTCATGTTGTCCACCAGTTTGAAGTTGAGGTTGACGGGAGACGGGTCGTAGTACAAGTGGTCGTAGTACGGGCTGCCGTACTGGCGCCGCATGGCGGCCGGGCGGGCCGGCGCGGCGGGCGCCTGCCGCGCCGGCAGCCACGGCGACAGGTCCACGGTAAAATCGCCGTCGGCCGGCGTCGACGGGAGCCCGCTGCCGCCGGGGTCCGGTGACGATACGTTCCCGGCTCCTACGGTCGACGTCATCTGATTCGCTGAAGTTATTGTGGGTACATTATAGGTTTTTAATAAATTTAAGTTCTTACGTTACGTTTGAATGTTGTTTTTAAAATCTTACCTTATCATTAAGACGACTCTGAAAAATACCTATTCGACAAGTATCTACCAATTTTTTGTTTTTTAAAAGTATTCAATAAATAATGGCGATACGTTGAGCTGAAATATCGCGTGACGTCACGATCTTAGTTTACAGTCTACAGTCGAAACGAGTCTACGGTCTAGAGCAAGTCCATGGTCTAGAGAGATATTTTTATTAATTTGAAAAGCAAATTATACGTAACTATTATTTTTTATTGTGTAACTAACCAACTTAATAGAATTTTGATTTTCATACCCTGGCACTATGCCTATTACTGTAATGAGCTCTTTGTTCTAGTGGGAGAAAAAGTAGGTACTTATAAGTGGATCCGTTATAATATCTAAGCAAGCATCGACGTAAAAATAAAAAATGTAATTAATCTCCCCTATTGTAGAGCGCGACTCTACTGATTAGATATTATTATTATAGTGAGTACCATTGCTATGGGACCAACTCCATATTTGCAAAAAAAAATGGTTGTTTCATACACTTCATTCATTTTGGTCTATTCATTTACCTACTTGTTTACTTATTTACTAGGCAGACCAACAGCACACATTTCTATGTACCTACTACTGCTTTATTTTATTTTGTATTTTCTCGCTGATACAGTTTATAGCCAACGAGTTATATACAAAATTATGAACAGAGTTGTCTCTTTAGCTCTTTAAATTATTTTGGTGTAAAAAAAACTATGAACATGTGTCAAGTAAATGTACATTTAAGTACCTACCTCCAGATCGACCCCTACTTGGTTCTTTGTAATCTGTCCTACACTCACCCGATATAAAAGTTACCATCAGCCACAGCATGGCACCCACTACTTAGTATTTCTTACCGTAGAATGTTATCGAGCAATTACATAAATAATTCATTTAATGCGGTGTTTATTACATTTTTAAATTACCTACTTACATCTTTATTAGTTTCACGCACAGCACCGGTATGGACTGGCCGTGTGTGTAGGGACTTGGGCAAGCTTAGTTGAATGATCTTTTTTACTTAGAAATATTATTTTACTAGCTGTCCCCCGCGGTTTTAGCCGCGGTAATATTGGATTTCCCGCGGGAATTCCAGGATAAAATATAGATATAAACCTTCCTCATGAATCACTCTATCTATTGGCGAAAACCGCATGAAAATCCGTTGCGTAGTTTTAAAGATCTAAGCATACATAGGGACAGAAATACAGAGGGAAAAGACTTTGTTTTATACTATGTGATGATGTATTTTTATGATTAGCTCAAATGAAACGCCTAAAGTAAACTAGCCTCTAATACCTTATTTATTAGATTTATTTAATAAGAACAATGAAACGTTTAAGTCTTTGTATCTAAGGATTAATTATAACGAAGTAAACTGGGCTGCACCAAGCTAGCAGTGGCAGTAGATAGTCTTTTAGAACAATTTTTCAAAGCTGTCCGAGACATCTGTCGTGAACACACAGATGACTGTGTCTGTGCCGTGTCCTCGCGGCTCGCATATTGTATCTGACAGTCTCCCAGGTAATTCCCATGTCAATTGGAAACCTATGATATCGCAGCCCTGTCGCCGGCCGCCCCTCTCGACCCGCGTCCCCGCGCCCCCGCGCCCCCGCGCCCCCGCGCCCCCGCGCCCCCGCGCCCCCTGCCGCCGCCCCCGGCAGGTGCCATCGATCGGATGCCGCTCAGCAACAGGCTGGCGAGCGCAGCGAGTATTGGAAAATAGTTCCATATTTACAATATTACGTGTTTGACACGAGCGCCCATCTATACTTTATATGTATTGGACGGCGATCTGTAAAAAATTAAGGAGAAGGGTCACATTACATTAGAATCAAATACTTCGTTATGAACGTGTATGTGTACTAACTAACTAGGACTTGAAGTGACAGACCGGGCGTCAAAGTACACGAAGGAAATGGAAATGCAAATGCTTGATGCGCAAGATTAAGGAACAATTTGTGTGTGAAGTAATATATTAAAGTGACTAAAACATAGAGCGAAATGCTTTAATGGTTCGATCATTTAAAGAGGGATGAGACTAAGGAAGTATGTAGAGCAAGTAAGGGGATGTGTAAGAAGAGGTCGTGTACTGATCAGATAGAGGACGTCCTCAAAAGTCAAACATCAGCAAAAGTAGGAACCGAGAGGCGTGTGCGCTAATCATTGTCAACGAGGATGAAGAAAGGCAAAGTGTGTGTAGAACAAAGATCCCATCGCTATAATCGCTGCCATCCGGAAGTCAGGACTGAGGGCCTACCTACATTTAAGGTCAACTTGGAAGTTACCTGGCTTTTAAGTATGCTATAAGACGTGTTGAACTGAAACTTCTTTGGTCACGGGGAGAAACGAAATACCGCGTTATCGTGGCGTGGCGTGTTGTGGTCAAGAAGCAAGCCCCAGATCGTGACTCTATCTTGTGAGAGGTCTGCCCACATAATTATTGTAATTTGTAACGTTTTCGTACTTAATACCTATTATGTAACAAAATAAAGCCTCAACTCTTCAGGACAAATTGTAGCCATCCTCTAGCGATGTGATCTCAACGATTTTACCCATTATTATTTTTTTTTATTGATAGCTAATTTGATATGTACCAACGTGTATGGTATAGCACTGGTAGCTAGGTACTAGGCAGTGATAGGTACACCGCACACGGCACTCGGCAGCGCGGCGGTGTCGTGCCACTGATATAAATAGACGACCTCGCTCACTGCCAAGGTCGGCGCGGATCGATACCGCCCCGGGCGCAGGGGGGCGCGCAGGGGGCGGCCGCTGCAGGGGGGGCGCGGGGGTGCTGCACGCGGGGGCGCTGTTGCCATGCAGCTGCAGGTGCCCGGGGGGGACTCGTCGCGGTAATTATAGATTACACACTTTTTGTGATAGAAATTGAGTCGAATTGAAAAACACAAGAGGTGAGAACATTGAGTAAATCAATGGGCGATAAAGGTTCGATACTAGTACCCGTGATATAAACTTACAACCTATACCTAGTACCTACCTTTATAAAAAACTCCGGGTTCACCCACGGTAATTTCGGAGTTCCCGCGGGAATTCCGGGATAAAAAGTACCGTATATCCTTATTTGTACCACTGACAACGTGCATGCAAAATTTCATGATGATCAGTTTATCCGTTAAGATGTGAAAGCGTAACATGCATGCGTAGCATGCGTAGGATTATTCTAAAAGTACCTGAACATGTACTAACTTACCTAAGTTACCTACCTACCTACTTGTGTTTCATTTATCAATATTATACAGTAGGTATACGTATCTATACGTATATATACACACCGGCAGAATTAGCGGAACATAAAAAGGCAGAGTATAGAAATAATTACGTATATATATTAAAACAAATTATTATCAGGCATGAAGTAATAAACTTTTAACATCGATTTTAAGAAGTTTTTAGTTAAATTTTATTAAAAGTAATCAAAATTAAAAAAAAAACAAAAAAATCTCTAGTTTGTGAGAACACAGACAATGTTGCAAATAAAAGTGGAATCACGAAGGGGAAACACACGTTATTAATCGTTCATTTATTTAGTGTTAAAATCACAGTAATCTTTAATTTGCAACATTATTTGTGTGCCTACAAATTAGAGAAAAAGTGTTTTTTTTATTATTATTTTAAATAAAATTTTATAATTTAATTACAAACTTTTAAAGTGTTAAAAGATGTATATTAATTTATTACTTCACGTCTAATTATTATTTGTTTTAATATATATACGTAATAATTTCTATACTCTGCCTTCTTATGTTCCGCTAATTCTGCCGGTGTGTATATATTAAGTTACCTGGTCGAAGTTTCGTGGAGGGATTTGTGCCTATCTCTGTTTCCATTGTTACTCAAGAACTCTACATTATCTTAATAGCAAGCATAGAAAACTCTACCAGAAGTGGGAGAAATACTTTAAACCTATAGAAATTTTAAATCTTTATTTAGTGTCACAATTCCAGTTATTCCTTTTCCTTGTGCGAGCAAAACATTAGAAAAAACTATAATAATAAAATCTATACGAGAGAGGTAAAGTTTGTGAGTTTCTGAGTTTGTGACGTTGTAGGGCATAATCTTTGGATTTACTGAACAGATTTTGAAAATTCTTTTATCAATTGAAAGGCACGTTATTTGTGAGTGCCTTAGGCTTTATTGTAACACAGAATTCCCGTGGGAACTCCGAAATTACCGCGGACGACGCCGCGGGGGAACAGCTATTATAATATACATACCTACAAGTAAAAATGTATGGATTTTATTTTATTCACGAATACATATTTATGTGGAAAATATAATATAGTAAGTACGTAGTATATGCGAGTAGATGAAATTATGACCAGTGTTTACTCCAAAGTTTTTCTTGTATTAAAAAACAGTGGTGTACCTACCTACCTATCTAGAAACTAGACACAACACTAGTAAGCATCTAGATTCTAAATGCTTCAAGAACTCGGCAAAGGTCCTCAGTTATCAGCTGTTCTGTGCCGAGCCAAGGCTGCCGCAGTGCGACTTCGCGCGCGACCCGTCGGCCGACTGATCCGACGACTCGCGCCTCGCCACTGCGCGTGCCCCTTATCGACGCGAAAACCAACCCACTGAGCCATTCTAAAACCAATCGTAACGCGTCCGAACACAGTCGGTTACAGTTTGACAGTACAAGAAACATTTTAATCATAAATAACACGACTGTGAAACTTATTCGGTTGGTGTAAGCTCATTTTTTGACTGGCGATAGAGTTTCCTTTGGATGTAATACAATGTAGAGCCTTCAAGGACCTAAATCTTATTTCTACAGGTTCGGGAAGCTCAGGGCTAAACTGAAACGCCAATAAATTGCTCCAACGCGCAGATCGGTGCAATAAATAGTTGGTACATAAACTAGTACTCACGACCCGGCGCGGCCCGTCCGCGGCCCGCGGGGATCGAGTCGCGGGGGATTTGTTCCTTAGCACTTTTTGTACCTAAAATAAGTTTGATCTGATATCGCATTTTTGTAATGTTTTTGTAATATCATTCATAACATAACTTGAATTCAACTCAATTCAACTGTTCCACCATTTGCTACCAGCGAGTTCTAGTCCTTACATCCCGGCTCCATCATCAGATCAGATCAATGTTAACATAATATTGCATCGTTACCGAACTTTCATACCTACCGGCTACCTAGATAGCGGAAGCAAATAATATAGGTAGTAAAAATCGTTGGCAAATTTTGAAATGGACAACTCACTTACAAAAACATTACATGTCATATAAAAGCTTGTAGTCCATTCAACATACTATCATCTCAGACGAAATAACTTTTTATTAACCGACTTCCAAAAAGGAGGAGGTTCTATTTTCGATTGTATGTATGTTTTTTTTTTTTTTTTTTTTTTTTTTATGTATGTTCACCGATTACTCGAAGACGGTTGGACCGATTTCGAAAATTCTTTTTTTGTTTGAAAGGGTATACTCCCAATTAGGTCCCATTGCCACCAAGTCGGGATCTGATGATGGGATCTTGGAGAAATCGAGGGAACTCTTCAAAAATTATAGGCACACCTATAGCGATTTGGGTATTTTTGATAGTAAATCGTTCATTTGCTTTTGAAAAGCAAAATTTGAAGAAGTGGAACTGATGATGAAGACCACAGATGGTCATCGGAACTACTCAACAATAATACGTATTTCACGGGTTCCGATTGGAGCGATTTCGAAAATTGCTTTTTTGTTTGCAAGGGGATACTTCCAAATTGATACCATTATCACCAAGTCGAGATCTGATGATGGAATCTTGGAGTAATCGAGGGAACTCTTCAAAAATTATAGGTACACCTATAGCGATTTTTGTATTTTTTATAGTAAATCGTTTATTTGCTTTCGGAAAGTAAAATTTGAAGAAGTGGAACTGATGATGAAGACCACAGATGGTCATCGGAACTTACTAAATAATAGGTATTTCACAGATTCCGATTCGTTAACTTTAATGTGGTTTCTAAACAATTTATGTTCGTCACATTGTATATGGTGAAGTGGAACTGATGGTGGTGTACCAGCAGAACTCCTCAAAAATTAACGTCCCTGCATCGGGAAAAGCAATATATTGTATAAGGTTATGAGCAGTTGACATTAGGCTATTGTAACTTAGATAAATTACAAAGCGACTCACTAAAAAGCAAGAAATAAACAAATTTTTAACAAAAAAATTAAAACCGACTTCCAAAAACACAAAACTAATAAAAAGCTAAAAATAACAAAATATCGAATTAATCCAAATGACAAAAACACGCGTAATATTATTATTGGTTTGTGCTACCACTGATCGGTATGAAGTCGGTGACAAGCCAAATATGGAGGGTAGATGGGCTAAGGCGACTCCCGCCACCAGCTCTTCGTGAGCATAACCCAAGTGGGCAGACACCAGCGGGCTTGTCACCGAATTCAAACCGATCAGTGGTAGCACAAACCAATAATAATATTACGCGTGTTTTTGTCATTTGGATTATTCTGTAGATAATTCTAAACTTTGTGTTATATGCGTAGTATATACTAACTTGTATGCTTTACTTAGTTTATTTTATTAATTTAGTTACTTTTTAACCGACTTCCAAAAAGGAGGAGGTTCTATGTTCGATTGTATGTATGTTTTTTTTTTTTTTTTTTTTTTTTTTTATGTATGTTCACCGATTACTCGAAGACGGTTGGACCGATTTGAAAAATTCTTTTTTGTTTGAAAGGGTATACTCCCAATTAGGTCCCATTGCCACCAAGTCGGGATCTGATGATGGAATCTTGGAGAAATCGAGGAAACTCTTCAAAAATTATAGGCAAACCTATAGCGATTTGGGTATTTTTAATAGTAAATCATTCATTTGCTTTCGGAAAGCCAAATTTGAAGAAGTGGAACTGATGATGAAGACCACAGGTGGTCATTGGAACAACTCAAAAATAATACCTACGTATTTCACGGGTTCCGATTGAAGCGATTTCGAAAATTGTTTTTTTGTTTGAAAGGGGATACTCCCAAATTGATTCCATTGTCACCAAGTCGAGATCTGATGATGGGATCTTGGAGTAATCGAGGGAACTCTTCAAAAATTATGAGAACACTTATAGCGATTTTTGTATTTTTTATAGTAAAACGTTTCTTTGCTTTCGGAAAGCAAAATTTGAAGAAGAGAAACTGATGATGAAGACCACAGATGGTCATCGGAACTACTCAATAATGGGTATTTCACGGGATCCGAATCGTTAACTTTAATATGGTTTCTAAACAATTTATGCCCGTCACAATGTATATGGTGAAGTGGAACTGATGGTGATGCACTAGGAGAACTCCTCAACAATTAACGTCCCTGCGTCGGGAAAAGTAATATTTTGTAAAAGGTGATGAGCAGTTGACTTTAGGCTATTGTAACTTAGAGAAATTACGAACTAATTCACTTAAAAGCGAGAAATAAACAAAATTTTAACAAAAAAATTAAAACCGACTTCCAAAAACACAAAACTAAAAAACTAAAAATAAAAAGCTAAAAATAACAAAATACCGATTTAATCCAAAAGACAAAAACACACGTAATATTATTATTGGTTTGTGCTACCACGGATCGGTATGAAGTCGGTGACAAGCCAAATATGGAGGAGGAAGATGGGCTAAGTCGACTCCCGCCACCAGCTCTTCGTGATCAGGACAACCCAAGTGAGCAGACACCAGCGGGCTTGTCACCGAATTCAAACCGATCAGTGGTAGCACAAACCAATAATAATATTACGTGTTTTTTTGTCTTTTGGATTAAATCGGTATTTTGTTATTTTTAGCTTTTTATTTTTAGTTTTTTAGTTTTGTGTTTTTGGAAGTCGGTTTTAATTTTTTTTCGTCTCAGACTATCATACACAAGCACACACACATATATGCACACACTTACATAACTTTCGCAATTATATCATAATGTGACACAATAACAGCAGCGCTCAAAAAATAGACGATTTTGGCCATTTGAGATTTCAGACGAAAAATACAATTTCAGTTCCGAACTTACAGACCTAAAAATAGCTATCGAAATCAGTGACTTGCTTGGCTTGACACCCATACCTGACATTTTAAGGTATTTAATGAAGATGTCTGATTCGAGGCGCGCTTTGAATAATGCGCCCGTGCCACCGCGCACTCTTCCTCTGCTTATATTTCATGCAACAATGTAACACCACACAATAAGCCGATCGAAACCTTAATTCTTCCTAGCCTAAGATCTAAATCACATCATCCCAATATTTAATTTTAAAGAAAACTCGTTTCGGTTTCGCTATCGGAACTTCGTTCTTAATTTCAAGGCATCAGCCCGGTTTTGTGTTCGTTTGTTTGCTATCGTTTCGCGTTGCGAGCGGCACATAATGTCGCAGGTCGCAGTGTCGGCGGTGTCGAAGAGCTGCGTTGAGTGTCGCCGGTGACAGCTCGCGAGTGTCAGCTGGCCGGTGACAGCTAACACTTGTCAGATAGCCGGGTGACGTCATGACGCAGCCAGGGCTAGTCTGGGCTATCTAGGCTGTCACAGGTACGGGGATCTCGCCGGGGTAATCAACTTATGATTTCATACGTTATACGAAGCAGATTAATCGTTTTTTATCAAAATGACGCTTGAACTTATTGAGAAAAAGTAGTCAAACTTTTATTTAACACTTGTATCGACAATACAATTTGCCCGCTTCATATCTAGCAGAATTCAGAAGCGATCGATCAACTTATTCAGTTGATCACTTCGCGATAGGTACACTTGACATCCCTAACCTAAACTAGCTGTCTATAGCTGCTCATTTCGTCAGGTATTTATTAATCTCGCCACTCGTTACACGTGTCACCTGTGTGCTTATGTTTGCAGCATGTGACGTCGAGGCTGTCCATATTCTAATGCCACAACTCGATCTGGCTAACAATGCGTTGGATTCATGGCCAAAGATACTTCAATACCTCGACAGTATGGTAATTTATTAGGTACCTGTGCCTGGACTCTGTGAAGGCGGACGGAAGTTGGAACGATCGCATTCACGTTTTGCCGTCACTTTCTGTCATTTTGATCGTGTTCCTCGAAGTTAGGTGCGTTCCTAATATCTTCGGTGTTAACAGGTAATGTATCGTAGAAACTTGTACACAAACAAAGATATTGGAAGTACTATAGGTACCTATAGTTATACCAAAGCTTTTAGCAAAGCAAAGTTACCAACTATGTATAAATTATTTATTACAAACCCTTTGAAAATATAGTTAGACGCATATATGTATGTAGAGTCAATCTATGCTCAGAATATTTCTCAGATATTAGCACCCTCCTAAAAAATTACTTGTAAATTAACGCCCCAGAACGTTATTCGTAAATCCTAAATTAGGTGATACGGTTTATTCGATTTTCCCAAAACCAGGCTTCACGGATAGATCTATGAACAATATTTTCTTCTTCACAGGTGGATTCTTTACAGTATTTATGAATACTGTGGTAGATACCCTATCTAAATGCTGTAATTCAATTAACATTTTGTTCGGGTTTACTTGGTTAGACGTACCTAAACCAAGTCCAAGGATGCTTTAGTATTCAATTTTATCTACAACGTTGCAACGACGTCTCCTACACGTCCAGTAGCCGTTTCACGAAATAAAAATGCCTTTTCAACTCCCGTACCTATTAAATATATTTCGTGTCTCGCGTCAAAACAAATAAAATTTATTGGCCGGCTCCGCAGCTCGGAGCGACGAAGCGATAAATAATAGAAACGTTCACAGCAGACTACATAATGTTACACTGGCAGCACTGCTCACTGCTCAGTGCACATATCGCGTCGTGTGGCGGGGCGGGCAGGGGGGGACGCAAGCGCTCGCAGAGACATAAATCACATTAAAATTTCATTTCCTCATCGCCCCTCCCCCCGTCTCGCTCGCACTCACCACTCCGCAGCAGTCCGCGCCATGATTACTGATACTGATTACGACTTTAACAATATTGCCCTATTTGAATCAGTGCCACATTACTAACGGTCTCCAAAGAGAAGAAGACGAAAGTCCACGAAAAACAATTACCTACTGTCAGATTCATATTTTAACCGACTTCCAAAAAAGGAGGAGGTTCTCAATTCGACTGTTTGTTGTTTTTTTTTGCATGTTTGTTACGCAATTACTCGAAGACAGCAGGTCCGATTTGAAAAATTATTTATGTATTTGAAAGTGTTCACACCCGAGGGGGGATGGAACCACCCATTGTCATGAAGTCAGGATCTGATGATGCGATCTTTTTTTTTTGAGAAATCGAGGGAACTCTTCAAATATATAGTAAGTATTTCATGGTTTGCGATTCGATTACATAAATTGTCACTTTATAAATTATAAACCAACCCATTTAAAAGAGAAAAATAAATATAATTTTACAAAAAAATTAAAACCGACTTGAAAACTCGGTTTTAATTTTTTTTGTTACCTATATCTTGTTGTAATTAAAACCTAAAGAATGAAATAGCTCTAATCGCTTCAACTGTGATCGGAAGGCAGTCGCCCTTTGGGAAGTGAGCATGACTTATACCTACCTATAAAAGATAGCTTCTGTACCTACTACAGCAAATTGCGCAAATCCAAACGCCAGTTGAAACAACACGTCATATTATATGTATAATATACAGATTGCAAAGTTATAATTAGAAATCTTATCTCTATTTGTTACGTAGAGACTAGAATACCGTGGTAGGATGAAAGCAGCTGGCGTGTGCGTCGGGCGTGCGCAAGTTCCACATCGGAGCTGACCTCGGTCCCCTTGACATTCCCCCCGCCGCGCCCTTGAACCTGACAGCTGTCAACTGTCAGCCGTCATCGCGCCGAGAGCCCGCGGTTGCGCGTCATCAAACGATTACAGAGAAAAGGGTTAAATAAAAACTTTTCCCTCGGAACTGTTGCCAACTACTGCGCCGTTGCCAAAAAATATTATGAATATAATGAAAGAAAATGGTGGGTTTTTTTTCAAACTTATTGTCATAGGCACAGAAAAGAACATAGGATACTTTTTATACCGGAATTCCCGCAGGAACTACGAAAATAATGCAGGCGAAGCCGTAGGGAACGGCTAGTAATAGTAATAGAAAGAAGAAATCGACGTAGGAAAACGTATTTAATCAAGATACATCTGCCATCAGAATAAACCTAAGCGATGCGATTACGATTTTGTCCAAACCGCAGTTTAGTAGCGGAGCCGTAACCGTTTCGTTTCGCTGTGCATCGCCGAACAGGATATCTCTTCGGCGCGGATATTAAATTTTACAGCCTCGAGATTACTTCCCTTTATAAACCCCTCGGAAGTGTCGGGGGCCGCGTTCATTCGACGGCACTTCTTCCTAGAGTGTGGAGTGCCCGCACTAATCAACGGAGGAGTTTAGTTCTCAGCACTAATGGGGCTGTGGGGGGGGGGATGAGGGGCGGGGAGGCTTCCTGCGCAATTATGCAAATTCCAACCTTAATTCCATGCTTTCCCTCCATCGGCTGTGCCGCTCGGAGTGTAATACACAGTAATATTATATAATACACACCCCAAGTTAATGAAGAGATCAGCCGGTAACCCACCGCGCCCGAGCCCGGCACGTTGACTACACTCCATCAGTTTACTGTGAGTGCTATACGTATATGTACCAATCGATGTTCTAAGAGCTTCGCTCGATGGAACTGCACCTGGAGTTATTTAAACCGTATGAGTTCTAATATGAACAATGACAGTCATTTCGTTAGGGCATATTGTATTTTGTCCGCGTTAGAATTATGTTTTCGTGACCTTAGGATAGTAATTATTATATAAACCACATGTTAAATGTTAATGTGTTGTGTTACTTATATAGGTACAGGTTGCCTGGAAGAAATTGCTTAGAAGCAATAAGGCCGCCCTTTGTTGACTGCATTTCCCACCATGAATTTTTATATTTTTGTTTTTGATGACAATAAAGAATCAAATCAAATCAAATCAAATATACTTTATTGCACGCACACAGAAGAAAACACATATTACAAAGACACAGTTACATAGAAGGTACGTGCAATTTAGGTGACCTATATTGCTAAGAGCAATCTTTTCATAGGCAACCTAAGTTAGAGGGAGAGAGGAGAATATTTGATTTGATTTGATTAATGTGACCTTGATAAACGTTTTCTGAATTCCAATAAACCCACAGTCCGTTTTGAGTGTCGACGTCGAGAAGAAGTTTTATGCAAATCTATGTAAGGCCCGAAACCAGAGACAATGTAGTAGCTTCTTCCCAATGTGCACCAATGTCTACCTACTTAGGAACGGGAGATTAATGTTGAGCCCCTATCCCATGTATTAAAGACAGAATAAATTCACTGCTATGAATACGTTAAGTATCTCTTTCATCCTTAAGCGCACCGTCTTGCGTATTGGATGAAATAGCAACAGTCAGTTGCGAGATTTTACATTTACGATGTGCCCACCTTTATTGTGTCATTAATGTCTAAAATAACTCATCATATGTCGTTAAAAACACATGTTAATCCCGAAAGTAATAGACATCTAAAACCATAGCAGTCATTAAGTAGAGCAAAATAGAAAAATCCGTCAGAATCTTGTCGCACTTATTAACTAATTAAAAAATGTTGTTAACTCACTCCTTGTAACACATCAAAGAACAAACAACACCGACGTAAATGTGACCTTAATCAGCGTACAATAGAGTATACTTTGGCTGCGTTCGTTTGCGAGAATGATGCAAGCGACGGTCTTGCTCGTGTCAAGTGTGACAGGAGGTGACAGCGAGCGTGCCAAGCCGCACTTGGCCCTAGCTGTGACGGGGGACATACACACAGACACATTTAGAATTATTCTAATGAGAAACTTATGAGAAAGGTTACGCAATATCAAGTTGTTAAATGCGGCCACTTGATTCCTTTGTTACAGTTGCAAGATAAAACACAAGCCGTACGTACTTGCTGCCGCTATAGAACGGGCAGCCAACACTGAGTGTGGTGTGTGTTTGTCGGATTTTAATAACCGAGCATCGGATTTAAACCCTGTTGATTGCCCATCTATACCTAGCTGCCGCTGATACTATTATATGATACAAGCACATGTATTTATGTGGATCCCTAATTATTATCCCATCTTTTTCGGCTCTACGTTGATCGGACGGTCGGTCAATTAAAGTCCTAGCCTTGAAAAATCTCAGGTAGCTCCCACAGATAACATAGACTTGTAGGTAGGAACCTAAATATGCCAATAACCAGCCATCACACAGAGAAAGACGAATCAAAACGCTCCATGCGGATAGGCTATCGAATAATAAAACAAAATACAGAAAAATATAATGCCTTTTTTCCGCACAAAAGATAAACACATCTTGAAATACTTAATAAAACTGTCTCCTATAATAGCGCTTCTGTTCTGGCACAATGGTTTACGAGTCCGCCACGTGTAAGATTTACTATCATTTGGCAGTAGACGCTGGAAATTAACATTTGACATGACGTTAACTTCTAAATATACTCCCCGGGGTTGGCCGTAAGGCGCTCTACAATACACGAACGCGTGCACACCGACTCGTCAACATGGTGGTCGGCTGCCGGCGCGCGTTCTGTTGATTCCAAATTAATTAGGTATATTTTTTGTTTCACTCCAAACGACAAGACCACGAGGGTCTTTTAGCAAGCGAGTTTGAAATTCAAAACCTTATGCTGAAAACGCGAATGACTTCGCTCACTGTTAAAACTGTTTGTTTTTAATGATGTAAAGAATGACAGATGCGAAACATTGGCATTGTAAGATGGGCAAAGAATGCGCTGCCAGTTTCGTCTATTTCTTCCATATAATATGTATAATATATTTAATAAACATCTCAGAAGATACGATTTCTTACAATGGGTGGGGGAGCTTCACTCCTTTTATCATTTAGACCTCTAATTTACAATTTTTTTTTCTCATCTCATTTTTATTAAGTACTTTGTTAATTATAATTAAATGTTTTGAAAGGAAAATTCGCTTTTACCAAGTTGGCAAAGATACTATTAAATTCCCGCAGTTTCGTACTCCCTTGACCAACTCAATAAAAATCTTGTTTGCTATTGAGGTTGTTATAAAACAATTATGTTTCATTCTGTAAGTGCTAAGTGCATGCACTCTGCCGAGTTTAATTCGGGACGCCCCAGGGCCCGCGTGTTGCCCGCTGCCCGCTACAAACAAACCGATCGACCATTCGTCTGTCAACTCTGTTTTTTTATCATTTTGTTTCTCCATCCGAGCCCCATCTGCGTCATTTGTTATTGTCAGTCATATTCCGCTGTGCTCTTTTTACTTAGCTTTGTTATATTTTTCTTGAACGTTGGAATTGTTTCGCAAAAAGCGTTGCGCGTATCTAACCTTTTTCTAACTCATCCCTTTTCCCGGCTTCACTTGCAATTGTGTAGATTTTGTCAATCAATTATGTATCCCTGACGACGTGCAAGAGAAATTTCATGATGGTCCAGTAAGTTGTGAAAGAAAGAGTGTAATAACAATTACTAAATAGAAGTAAAGTCGAGGAATAGATGAAAATCGATCCGTCGTTCCATCTTTGTTATCGAATGGAGCACGCGTCGGCGTTTGAGGTGACACGGCTCTCGTAGGTTATCTATAAGGCACATCTCTTGTCTCTTGGTACCTACTAACCTAAACCACATAATATATTGCAGGCAAATAGGTTCGACCGGCAGATATAACGCTAATGTTACTTGTGTCGCCCGCAAAAGTTGGCAATAGGAATAGGACGAAGAATTCTGCAAATATGATATACTAGCTGTGCCCCGAGGTTTCACCCGCGTGAGTTTCAGAACGCCCATAGGAACAACAAAGGAGCCTATTCATTCCATATAACATAGTTAACAGTGAAAGTTCCGTCAAAATGATTCCAACCGTTTCGGCGATTGGAACGGTTTCAGTGTTAATTTCGGTGTTTCTGCGGGAATTCCGGGGTAAAAAGTACCCTATGTCCTTTTCTGTACCCCTGACAACGTGTATGCAAAATTTCATGATGATCGGTTTAGCCATCCTAAGCGTAAAAACGTAACAGACAGACAGAGTTACTTTCGCATATAACTATACATATAAAATGCTTTGTCCTGAATGACTGATGGATCAACGCACAGCCTAAACCGCTGATCGTAGAGACCTGAAACTTGAAGGATGTGTTCTTTGTATGCCGTAGGCATCAGATAAGAAAGGATTTTTGAAAATTTAACCCCTAAGGGAATGAAAAGGTAAGGTAATATTATATAATAGTGGGCATTAGTTAAGTACATACTTATACAACATACATGATACAGTCTATGAGGGATGAGGTAATTCCACTTATAATATTCGCACGGCAAATGGCGCGTGGTGCGGTTGGCTCCTCGCCGATCGCCGCTCGCCGCTCGCCGCCCGTCCGAGGCAGCGCCAGATAGTCTAGCGCGTCTCGGCCCAACCTCGACACGCCTCGCGCCGCCGCACTATACACCTTATCCACACGGGGACAAAGTACACGTTCCGTTGGCGGGGTGTCGTTGCGTGTCTCCAAGTCGTAAATAACCCATGACGCAAGCAGCAATTGGAACATGTCACCGTAATTCAATATTTGATCGCGCTCGAAGAGTTGCGGCGAGCGGTTTGATAAAGCGAAATCACCCTTTCGAGGGGCGGCGGCGCGCGGCGGTCGCGCGCTCGGGCGGTCGGTGCCCCGTCAGCCGAGTGATCGGGCCACCGGCACCGGCACCGGCACCGCGCCGCTCAACTGTGACATTGACTCGGTGGACTCGACGAAAAACTGGTGGAACCATAAATCCTCGGATAGGAATCGGATGCTTCTCTACTAAAAACACGGTTACAAATAGTTCTTTAAATTGTAGCATACCCTATACTTAGGTACATCAGCAATCCGAGTACTTTTGTTGTTTGACAGTGAACACACACCACGCAAACTACTCACTTATGACTTAATTGAGGTAAATAGGAAATAGGACCCTTTTTTATCTCTTTACATAAAAGTCAATCCTGAAACTCCCGAGCAACAGCCAATTAAATACAGAAATTGTTTCGATTTCACTGAATGAAGGCACGTTCATGAATAAGATATTGCATCAGTCGAGAATTGGCAGCCAGTCTTAATCAGAGTGTCGTCATCGGGCGAGCGAACTGAAGTTATTATGAACGTTTATTAATAGGACGCCATTATTGGTGTAGACTGTAGAGGGGTGTGTTGCAGGAGAGACCCAAGTCGATGTGGGGTAGATAAGTTAGGGGTGGGTAGCTAGCATAACATTAGCGCTTAGCATGCCAATTATCAAAAAGTATTAGCGGCTGCTTATTTATTTAAACTTTATGCACATCATGGTACAAAGGCGGACTTAATGCCACAGTGGCATTCTCTGCCAGTCAACCTTCAGGTAGTACAGAGTAATAAAGGCGTGAAGTCGTAAAGTAACTCACATTAGCTTAGGATGATTATATAAAAAATAACAACTAACCCGGCAACGACCGCTTATCTAGTTTGTATGTTTGTCTGAGAGTCTTTACACACATGGCTCTGATTATACTAAGTACTATCTGTGGCCTACCTAAGTGAATTTTATTAGATCTGAGACGTGAATGTCTTCTCTTGGGAGTAAAATGTATCGGTGTAAAATAGTACATTGTTATCCAAGGGGTGAAAGTAACTCATTTAGTGCCGAGACGGGGTTTGGCGCCCGAGCGTAGCGAGGGCGCCAATAGTTCGAGGCACTAAATAAGTTACTTTCTCCCGAGGGTAACACTGTGCTTTTCATTACGAATGCAAGGAAAGTCAAAATAAAAATAGGAATTAGCTAAAGAAAAAATGAGTGAAGATCGGATAGTCGCTTGACACTTTCCCACCTATTTCTTTTTCTTTGGCCGGCTAGCTATTCAGCCAGTATTTTTTATTTACATTGTGGCGACCTAAAAAAAATATTTTCTTTAATTATTAAGTATTAATTAAAGAAAATAAAAAAATATAAATAGGAATTAGCTTAAGAAAAAGTGAGTGAATTTTATTTTAATTAATACCTACTTAAACTTTACGTTATTTCAATTTTACATCGCGCTGGCTGTATAGAAAGTTGAAACATGGTTCAATAGAAATGTGAAAATAGACCTAGTTTTTTTTTAATAATTTGACAGTTGTCAGTTGAAAGCGATTCTCCCTAGGGCTGAAAAGGGCTACTTTCAACCCGCTTCTCAGGCAACTTCAGACCTACTTTCCGAGCATGAGTAATGAAAAGTATTTTACGCCACTTCTAGAACCCCAGCTTTGCTTTTCTATTTATATGCTAAGTGGGGGCCATTTTGGTGTACCTTATATATTTTAAAATTATTTAAGTTTGTGTTTAATTTTTGTACCAAATAAACTTCTACCTATTCTATTCTATTCTTTGCTCCGTTGCGATAAGGATAAAAAAGATTTGTAGTACTGGTGGTTTACGCGGGTGAAACCGCTTATATCAGCTTGTTAATAATATTAAAGTGTTCAGTGAGAAGTGAGAACAGATTAATAGATTACAGAGTTTTACGCCAATCATCGATTTGCGCACACTGCAGAACTAGTAGATAAATAGAACAAGCGCAAGCGAACGCATACCGACGCGACGTACACAGTGGATACACAGGGAGTAGAGGCGAAGCGTTTCTCATTAACTCAACAAGCTATTACGCGCCGCTGCCTCGGCGGGGCCCGATCAAATCTGTATCAACGACGCAGCGCAAGGCCCCGGGCACAAAGGGCCTCGACTTGTCCAATATCACGCGCCATTAGAGGCCCCCTTGGGAGCCTCGCGGGGGGCCGGGGCTCGCGCTACCGGGTTTACATTTGCGTTAGAAGCAATTATAATAATTTATAACTCGCCAGATATAGAAGGTGCACGCTGCACCTACATGGTGGTGCGGCGCCGTCTCAGCTACGGGACGCCGTGGTTTGCGCGTGTAGGTACCTACGAGAGTAAAATTGTGTTTGTTTTGATGTAAATGACAGATAATTGTAGATAAGTTTTAATCCGTTCAGTCAGTCGTGTCCCTAGGACAATAATTATGTAGGTAATGAACAAGAGAAAAATGCCTCAATTTTTAACCGACTTCCAAAAAGGAGGAGGTTCTATGTTCGATTGTATGTATGTTTTTTTTTTTTTTTTTTTTTTTGCTACCAGCGAGTTCTAGTCCTTACATCCCGGCTCCATCATCAGATCAGATCAATGTTAACATAATATTGCATCGTTACCGAACTTTCATACCTACCGGCTACCTAGATAGCGGAAGCAAATAATATAGGTAGTAAAAATCGTTGGCAAATTTTGAAATGGACAACTCACTTACAAAAACATTACATGTCATATAAAAGCTTGTAGTCCATTCAACATACTATCATCTCAGACGAAATAACTTTTTATTAACCGACTTCCAAAAAGGAGGAGGTTCTATTTTCGATTGTATGTATGTTTTTTTTTTTTTTTTTTTTTTTTTTTATGTATGTTCACCGATTACTCAAAGACGGTTGGACCGATTTGAAAAATTCTTTTTTTGTTTGAAAGGGTATACTCCCAATTAGGTCCCATTGCCACCAAGTTGGGATCTGATGATGGGATCTTGGAGAAATCGAGGGAACTCTTCAAAAATTATAGGCACACCTATAGCGATTTGGGTATTTTTGATAGTAAATCGTTCATTTGCTTTCGGAAAGCAAAATTTGAAGAAGTGGAACTGATGATGAAGACCACAGGTGGTCATCGGAACAACTCAAAAATAATACGTATTTCACGGGTTTCGATTGAAGCGATTTCGAAAATAGTTTTTTCGTTTAAAAGGGGATACTTCCAAATTGATTCCATTGTCACCAAGTCGAGATCTGATGATGGGATCTTGGAGTAATCGAGGGAACTCTTCAAAAATTATGAGAACACTTATAGCGATTTTTGTATTTTTCATATTAAAACGTTTCTTTTCTTTCGGAAAGCAAAATTTGAAGAAGAGGAACTGATGATGAAGACCACAGATGATCATCGGAACTACTCAATAATGGGTATTTCACGGGTTCCGAATCGTTAACTTTAATATGGTTTCTAAACAATTTATGCCCGTCACAATGTATATGGTGAAGTGGAACTGATGGTGATGTACTAGGAGAACTCCTCAACGATTAACGTCCCTGCGTCGGGAAAAGTAATATTTTGTAAAAGGTGATGAGCAGTTGACATTAGGCTATTGTAACTTAGAGAAATTACGAACTAAGTCACTTAAAAGTGAGAAATAAACAAAATTTTAACAAAAAAATTAAAACCGACTTCCAAAAACACAAAACTAAAAAACTAAAAATAAAAAGCTAAAAATAACAAAATACCGATTTAATCCAAAAGACAAAAACACACGTAATATTATTATTGGTTTGTGCTACCACTGATCGGTATGAAGTCGGTGACAAGCCAAATATGGAGGGGGAAGATGGGCTAAGTCGACTCCCACCACCAGCTCTTCGTGAGCAGAACAACCCAAGTGGGCAGACACCAGTGGGCTTGTCACCGAATTCAAACCGATCAGTGGTAGCACAAACCAATAATAATATTACGTGTGTTTTTGTCTTATGGATTAAATCGGTATTTTGTTATTTTTAGCTTTTTATTTTTAGTTTTTTAGTTTTGTGTTTTTGGAAGTCGGTTTTAATCTTCTTTGCAGTGCGGCTGCCATGGTGCGTCACGTCGCGTTCAATGCATGAAAATACCTACTTTACGAAGAAATGTGGTACCTAAGTGGGTATTAAGAGATGTGCTGAATCTCACACATTCATACGATCTCCTATCCTAATCACATGATTATACCTTCTCCATCAGCTGCGGCCGCGGGCGGGGGGCGGGGGGCGGAGACGAATGGCTCCCTGCAGGTTCTCCTCGAGGGCGCCGCCAGCGCGCCGCTTAGATTTAGCGTCACGTGCTGAGGCCTTCAACTCAAAAAGTAACTCCAGAATATACAAAAAGTTAGTTCTGTGTTCTGTTCTGAGGTTTCAATACTGAGAGCGCGGGACGGGTGCGGAGCGAGCGCGGGGCGGGCCGTGCGGCGAGGGCACAACAGGCGCACACGACGCGGGCGCGGGGCGAGCGCGGGGGCGGGCCGCGCGCGGGCGTGAGCGGGAGGACGTCGCGCGCGAGCGGGTCGGGCGCGGGGCGGGGCGGGGCGGAGCGGCGCGACGTGCCCGCGCGGCGCGCGTCGCGCGTCGCTCGCACTCGTCCAGCGCTACGGCGGCGGGAGTGACGCGGGAGCGGGTCGCGCGCAGCTTCGAGCGTTGCTATTAAATAAACATACTACCTAATATACACAATAACAGACAACATGACCGCCATGGAGCAAGAGCTGAGCGAGCGGATCATCGAGTGCGTTCGGAAACACAAGTGTCTGTACGACCCGAGCGATGTCAACTTTAAAAATGCAGCCATCAAGAAAAGAACGTGGATGTCGATCGCTTCCAAATTAAACGAAAAATGTGAGTATTTTCGAAGTTTTTTATATATTATGTCGTTTTATACGCATTTTGAGTAGGTACTGTCCATGACCGTGTAGCGTCGACCGCTCGCAGAGACAAGATGGCTGCCGGTCGGAGCGGCGCGCGGCGCGCGCGCACTCGGGCCGGCGTCCGTCCCACGACAGCCGTTACGAGTTGAGTTGTGGTAGCCTTTGGTCTGTGGCTGTTGTAACCAACAGCTATTCTCTCTGTGAACTCACTGAACACTGAACGGGTTTCAATGAAACCGAGCAGCCCACGGTTTCTAGTATACGGTCGTACGATCAGCGCGTACACGGTTCTAAGTGAAGACTAAAAAACGTTTCGACAGTTCATTTTTAATCGTTTAATTTTCATTGTTCGGTCTACTCGAATTTAAAATCAGATAATAATAACCACTCGTCAGGAGAGAATAATAAAACGAATACATCGGTCGTATTGCAGGCCACACGATAAAAACAAAATGGAAGACCTTCAGGGACGGGTATATAAAGTACAAGAAGCAGTCGCGGAGCGGCAGCGGCGCGCACTACATCTGGGCGGCGCACCTCGCCTTCCTGGACGGCAGCGTGCGCCTGCGGGGCGCGGCGCGGCGCTCCCCCGGCCGCGCCGCGTCGCCCGCGCCGGAGCTGGCCCCCGCCAAGTACGAGCAGCCCCTGCCGCTGGAGGTGGAGCTGGGGCCGTCGCAGGGGGAGCCCGACCTCCACAGGGTGATGTACGAGTACTTGAGCGCGAGGAGGCCGGAGAGGGAGGCGTACGATAGCGTCGATCATTTGTTTTTGAGTTACGCTCAGACCTTCAAGAGCCTCTCGCAGCGGACGCAAGCGACGCTGAAGGTGACCCTCGCCAAACTGTTCTCGGAGGCCGAGCTGAGCGAGATGCCTCTCCAAGAGGAGGAGAGTGTGCGACCCGCGCCGGACGCATACTCTTCGTCGCAGACGTAGCAGCGCTCAGTAGCCTATTTCGGCGTTTAACCTTGTTCGTTTGATCATGTTTTGATCCGATGGCGATGCCATATAAATTCTTCAAAAATGTTAGGAGTAAAGCTGCGTTCCACACTTTACACCGTTGATTGAACACCGGAATGTAGTGGTCGATGAGACTAGAATAATAATAATGTAATATACATCTAATTAAAGCTATTTCTAGCAGTTTAACTCGATATCAGTTGCAGGAGTTCGAGTTAAAAGATAAGAAATATAATATAGAAATGGTTCTCAAACTTAATATGGAAAATTTGGTCCCATAATGGACCAAATTCAAAGATGATTACAATTATGGAAGTAATTAAATTCGATGTTGATTTTAATCAATTTAATTACTTGTTCCATATGAGGTAATAATATTATGTAAATAATTTAAGTAGGTATATAAAACAGAATTATTAAATAGGTTCTGTAAATAAATGTTAAATATGCCTACATAATGTGTGTGAGTGTGAACACCGCAAGTCGGTGGTTTGTGTGTTCATATCTTGAATATATATTTTTGAAAATAAACTCATTCTCATTTAAATATAAAGTACCTACTTATATTTTTGTTTTTTTTTTTTGTAATATGCAACACATTGTTCTTATATTATGTTAGACTAGCTGTCCTGCGCGGTTTTACCCGCGATAATTTCGAAGTTCCCGCGGAATTGTTCCATACAAACTTTGCAACCCCTTTTCACTCCCTTAGGGGTTGAATTTTCAAAAATCCTTTCTTATCGGATGCCTACGTCATACAAAGAACACACGCTCCAAGTTTCAGGTCTCTACGATCAGCGGCTTAGGCTGTGCATTGACCCATCAGTCATTCAGGACAAAGCATTTTATATGTATAGACTATAATATACATTCATGACTCTACCGATGCAAAATTCAACACAACCACTCCCACGACTTGGTCAATTTAAATATTATTTTTTGCCTTTTATTATTAGTCAAGTTAGTGTTTTATGTTCATAATATTATGTTTCCTACCCAGTACAACGTTATTCAATTATTTATTCCGGGGTAACAATTTTAATAACAACTTACTGCGTCTACGTGTCGTATCGTGTCGTGTCGTGTCGCGTCGCGCCGTAAATTACGTTTTATGGACAAATGGTCTCCCGCGGCTCGCAGCGTTTCATCACGCCGAATGTAACCGAAACGAGGAGCGCTTTTCATAAAGCGACACAAAAAGTTCCACGCAAGATTTATGTGCTGCGTCTGTATAGCTAGGGAGCTGGTAGCAATTTAGGTATATGATTTCATCGTCGTCGATACCAAGACGTAATGTAGTCTGGACTTATATTAACTAGAAAAAATAGGTGGCGAGCTCAGCTGGTAGCTCTGATTTTTTTTATAAATAATTTTGAAATTGAAAAAAAAAACGTCATAAATTATATTATCGTTTCGTCATCAATTATATCTTATTAAATACGTTTCACAGATGGTGAAATTAAAGATGGCAGAAGTCAGGATGGTGGGAGTTTTTATAAAAATAACTGTAAGAAAAATAAGCTGGGATGCTGAATTAAGAAAAACTCCCACCATCCTAACTTCTGCCAGCTTTAATTTCACTATCTATGAAATGTGTTTAATAAGATATAATTGATGACAGAAACGATACCTAATATAATTTATGACAGTTTTTTTTTACAGTTTCAAAATTATTTGAAAAAATATCAGAGCTACCAGCTGAGCTCGCCACCTATTTTTTTTTTTGTTAATAATATAAGTCCAGACTACATTACGTCTTGGTATCAACGACGATGAAATCAAATAGCTAAATTGCCATTGCTAAATTGTCATATATACCATAATATACCATTTGGTGACTCAAATAAAAAAAAATAAAAAATAAATAAAAAATACCTAAATTGCCACCAGCTCCCTAGCTAGTATGTATGTACGTATTGTAACACGTAGGTATAGCTCCCAGCGTGCAGCGCCCGCACACCACACGCCGCACCGGCCGGCCGCTTCGCTTGCTGAAACTCATCACGGGAAATAACGAAATAACAACACACAATTTTGCGAACAATGTTCACTCCCATTGCAATGTACAACGAATACTGATTTGTCTTTTGTTCAGTATGTACTGGTTGGGACCAGGGATGTTGCGATGTAAATTTTTGAAGGCTCACATACGCGGATGCAAATGCGGATGTTCAAGAATTTATATAAATAGGTACTAGCTGTCCCCCGCGATTTCATCCGCGGTAATTTCGGAGTTCCCGCGGGAATTCCTGGATAAAAACTATCCTATCTTTTAAGTTCGACCATATTATAAATGGTTACAAAATTTTATCAAAATCCGTTCAGTAGTTTCGGAGTCAATCGCGGACAAACAACGTGACACGTGATTTATATATATTAAGATAAGAAGATATATGTAGTCATTATTAACATTTTTATTAATGAAAATTAGTAGGACCTATTAAAAATAATGCTCCTATTTTTTAACTTCACTTACTAATTTTCTTTGTTTTTGCAAATTGTAGTACATTCGTATCCGCATGAATATAATGCGGATGCGGATGCAGATGTCCAAATATGCGGAAGCTCCGCATTTGCTGATGCGGATGCGAATATTCGCAACATCTCTGGTTGGGATCAGCGTATCTGCTCGTGTCATCGATAGACGCTGCAGTTGCGAGCTGTCAGCTGATATCACTGACCCGCATAGAATCCAATTTGAATTTGATTTGACCGTGCTACTGAGGAGTTTGTTGCATAGCTTCTTTTCTGTGGGCTTAGCAATAGAAAGCGTTGATGGGAGGGCGTTTTTGTGGGTGATGATGTCAGCTGTAGCCTGTAAACCGTTACATAAGCTGCTCCCAATCCATCCAACAAACCATCAAATAAAATAGGAATGGATTAGAGAGACTACAAAAATCGGAGACCTACCGATGAAAGTAAGAAAGATGATGGATAAAAGAAAGAAAAATTATGCAGAATGAAATTACGAGAGGCATAAAAGTGAAAACTGGTATGAAAAGATTGTCCATGAATAGGTTCCGATTATGTTGGAGGTAGCGTATAAAAAAACTAAAGAACCTGAACTGATCCTTTAGGCTGTAACGCTCTATGGCAGAAGTTCGCAAGTTCGGTTAAAACACCGATCTTGCGTTGCCAAATGCCAATGTTTTAAGTTATGATATCATAAACATAAAAACATTTTATGTTCAATTCTACTTAAATAAACTTGAATTAGCCTGATTATCATGCGCGTGCACCTCCCCCCCCCCCCCAAGACTTTTTCACATAGGTTTTCCAAATCAAATCGCAAACTAGAGCTCATAGAGTTCATTATTTGATTCGGAGAGCTCAGTGTCGAGTACAATGGAGCTTGATTAGTAAAACAAAAGATAATTATCTTACACAAATACATTTTAATGTATTAATAACTTTTATTTTTTTTAAGCATCAATTGGTAATAATTTACTTGGTGACCCCGGGGACCCCAAATCAAGGGCTGGGCACGCGCCTGATCTGAAGTGTATGTTTTATTCAATCAACAGTCTTTTGTTAATTAAAATGGGTTGGTACAATCACTTATAATCATCAGCAGGTTCCCGAGATAATTCCGTCACGCAGGGGCGACAGTTTTTAGGTACTGTAGTTAAGAATGCAGTGAAAAAAGTGGGCACGTCCGTATCGTCCATCAATGGCGGGGGATCCTGGCAGCTGCCCCGCGCTGGCACGGGCTGACGCGAGCTGGAGGCGAGCTGGCTCGCTGCCCGCGCGGCACCCTCCTCCCTCCCCCCGGCGTGGAGTGGGGGGGGGGGGGGAGCGACGCCAACCTGTCTCACGTCCGCCGATAATTAGCACACGTCTGCGATAACCGTTGCACAACCTCGGCAACTGTCCAATATATTCTTCGACACGTTATCGGCATTACATTTCACATCATTATTCAGCTATTCTGCAGTTTTGGGGTTGCGGAGCTAGTCGACCAAAATATTTATATTTGTTCAAAACTTTTTTATATTTTTTATCCGACTTGAAATCAGCAAAATATGGACACAATCTATTCGTGATAATTTCAAGGGCGCGCGCCGTGCGGCGTACGCGCCGGTGTTGCAGCGGGAGTGAAAGCCCCTTCCGGGCGGAGTAGCCATAAAATCAAATTCAAAGTAGTAAACATCTCTCGTTAACGAGTTCTTAATTTTTTTGTACTAAGATGTCTTATCAAAATAAAAAATAGATGTGTAATAAAACTCACGTTTAATTTGCCAAAGTTTGCGCGCTGAATAAAAAATATCCCTGTAGGTATAGTTCCAAATGGTTCCAATATATGATAAGGTTTGTTTCCTCGATAGTGACGATCATAAGTACACCGTGGTTATATACTCACCGGAGTCACAGAAAGGTCGGCTGGAAATAAACTGACACGAAAATACACGCGTGGTGACCACCCGCCCCCGCCCCCGACGCGATGGGCCGCGGCTTTTAAATAGCCCGACCGGTCGGAGATACTTGTAACCCTTTCTGATAGTGTCTAACTGGCCTCGCGAGTTATCACTTTGCCATCCGATGCAGGGCGGCACTCGATCTAGCGGCAGCCGCGGTGTCACAAATACAGCACCTGTGATGCACACTTCGCACACTTCATTAGAGCCGCAGGTGTTAGATACGTGTTCACAGTTCATCTAAATTCTGTACGGGAGACACATTATGATGATATAACGATGTGCAAATCAATTCGAGTGCGATGTAGATAGGGAGGGGTGCGGGGGCGGGGGGCGGGGAGCGCGTCGGTCCATGATGGATGCGCGGAGGAAATTGCGCGGCCGCCGGAAATGGCCGCCGTAACGAATGGCGACCGGCGCGATAATTCATTTCTGTGTCGCCGACCACCGCTCGCGCCGCTCACACCACTCCGCTCGCTCCTGGCTCTACTCATCGGACGGAGGGGGACTCCCGGCGATGATCACTTTCGAACGTTTTGCAGACCATTGCCTCGATATTTTATGAGTTATTATATCCATTTATTTGTAGTCGTTCAAGCCCCAACAAACTCTGTTTGTTTGAAGGAAGGTTGAACCTGACCTATCCGTTATACTACAGGTCAAACACCAGCCAGTATCTGCTGAAACTTCAAATAGGTTTTCTGTTTTTATATAAAAAGATGTTTTATAACATTGTGTCGTCAGCACCATTGGATTCCAATCCTCGCGGGCTGTTTATGCAGATGACGTCGTTGCTGTAGAGCATGAATTAAAATGAAATAAAAAGGCGGGTCAGGCAATGGCGCGTGCGCTGCGCGTAATTGTTTAGCAGCGAGCAGCGAGGCGGGGGCCATCGGCGCCGCACCATTAGCTCAGCGCGGAGCGGCGTTATCGCGACACTAGGCCGCCGGCCGCGCCGCGCCGGGGCGCCGGTACTCGGCGCTGGCTGAGAGCACAAAGACACAAAAGCCCTCCGCGGGGAGTTTGCTGCTCGTTCGCTCATCGTACATATCAGTTACACTATTGGGTATTTTCCAGGGTATGAAAATCCAAATTCTAATTTAGTCCGTCAGAAAAAAAAAAAAAAACACGTATTTTTTTGTTTTACAAATCAATGAAAATAAAAATAGATATAGCCAAAGACATTCTACATAATAACTATCATTAGATAAAGCGCATTTTAAAATTTAGGGTGGGGGACTCGTGACGTCAGTATTCGGTCTAAGCCCCGTACAAACTGCACCGGGTTTTGACGTCACGCAAATTTCATCTCAATGACTTTTTATTTCGTCTGAGCTCAATGTATCACCGTTATTTTGGATTATGTAAAAAAAGAAAAAAATCGTGTCCAATAATTTTTATTAATTTACACGACGGACTAAAAAACATTTTTGTAAAGTAGCCAATTAGCTGCAGTTTGTCATTCTGCAGTTATAAAAATGGTCTAACTGGGAAAGTTTGAGGAAGCATTTTCGATTTTCAAGGAGAAATCTTAATCATTCTCATTTTTGAGAACAAATTTTATTCAAATTAGACAAATATTGTTTTTGTCATCGATACGACTACGAAAAACCAATTTGTGTAAATGCTGAACCAACTCGTCTATGTGGTTATTTCGTCGATCACGCAACACCGAATCGATCATCGCCTCCACTCGAAACACACGGCGAGGGCTGTTATCGGCGCGCGGCGTTACGAATTATGTTTCCATTTCGATGAGAAGCGAAATATTGTACGTCACATTTGAATTGTGAAATGTACTGTGCTGTTGAAGTGAACCGAGGCGGGCGACAGCTTTTGTGTTGATTTTAATGTCTGCGATGGAGCCCTTGAAGGGTGAGGTGGCCCCCTGTCGTGATGCAGGGCGCCGCCAGGGTTGCGGGGCGCGGGGCTGACGGCGCTGGTGACGTCAGGCGGGGTGTAGGTAAGTACACCTATTCAACTCGTACCTTAAGCCCGCTCCACATTCTCTTTATCTAACCCAAAGCGTGGCGCCACAGTCTTTGCGGCGGCGGCAGCGGCAAAAACAAATGGTAGACAACATAAGAAGTCGGCCGCAGCTATCAGCGGCGCGAGCTGTGGCCTACTTCTGCAAAGAGGTAAGCCTCGGGCCGCGGCCCAGGCAGGCTACCTACCCGTCCATATGAAGCTAATCAGTAACCATAGACAACGAATGACTACGAGCGCTCATCATGAAGAACTACCTATTTGTTTTTGTCTGTATTGGTAGTGGAGCCAGCGACTCATGTTCCTGTCACCGTGCTAATGCCGTACTAGTCCTACATATATATTATGTAACTTAACTGTGGGAAAGTTTAGGACATAAGTTATTATGTCTCGTAGTAATTTTCCTAACTTGTGTCTGGTATTTCTCCAATAAAGAAATAAATTTCGGCCCGATCCACACTATAATAATATATAGACATTATAGTGCGGATCAACCCTAAGCACCAAACATTTATTACATAACACATTATGTTTGTTAGAAAGAAAAACTATGACAGCGTGTTTTATTGTTTATCCCTTTTTGACGTCACAATGGGGCAACGGATTGGCGTCCACAGATGGTAAGAAAGCCGAGAACTTGCTTTTCAAGCACAATGCATTGTTATTTTGATCTAGCAAATGAATCAGCTAGATTAACACCTACCTATCGAGCACATTGCATTTATTTTACAACTAGGTACTGTGTGTATTTTTGAGCTAAATTGAACTCCCTATAGTTCAGTGTGAGATCGGCGAGCGGTTACTAAATACTGGGTCACTAGCGATCGCAGGTGGTTGGTTGTACAATGTACATGTACAGACTAGAGTGGCATTATAATTATTATCTTTATATGTGCTAGAGTCTACAATACACTACTGATCGCGCCACCTAGCTGCCTGGCGTGACTTTAACCTTTTTTTAAACGCAATCAAATAAAATAGCACATTAATAAATTATTATATTTCAATTAGTATATTATTTGCATAGGTAGATAGATGGCAGAGGACACACAGTATTATACAATGTATTTGACAGTATTTGACATTTGTAATTTGCAAAAAAAAAAGGGACTTTAATTAATTTTGTCAATAATAATTAAGTGGACTATTTCTCTTAAAAATATTTTTTATTATCTTTTTTAATGTAATATTTTGATTTAATGCAATTTAATTTCTTAAAGCTGATTTAATTTGATAATTTTGCATGTCACCTAATGACAGGACATGAGGACAATTTTACTCTTATATTATGTACCATCATTACAAGCTATGTCTTATGCAAATAAAGAATTTATTATTATTTATTTTAAAAAAATGTTGTAATCGAGAATAATTTATTTATAGCCGAATTTCGTGATCTGTAGCGACATCTCTGTTTGTGGCGAGGCACCACAATTTTTATCCCCACGAAACTGTTCTGAACTTCTGATCATGTAAATGAAGAAAGAGATGGTCTTCTAGATAACTAGAATAAATTAAAGGTAAAATGGTGTTACGTATATAAACCTACGTTCAAAAGTTAAACAATAAAAACAAAGTATCAGATAGAAAACGACCAGTGAAAGTACCTAGCCATAAGTTGGGAAGTGAACCTACGACCCGTGACCCGCGACCCGTAACCCCGCAGCCACAGCGCCGAATTGATCTGACGAGACAACCGATCTCTGTCCGTACTGCGCGGAAACTTTTTTCTATTTTTAACCGACTTCTAAAAAGGAGGAAGTCGGTGATAAGCCAACTATGGAGTGGGTAGATGGGCTAAGTCCACTCCCGCCACGAGCTCGTCGTGAGCAGTACAACCCAAGTGGGCAGACGTCAAGCGGGCTTGTCACCGAATTCACACCGACCAGTGGTAGCACAACGTCAAAATCCAATACCTACATAATATTATTATTACGTGTATTTTTGTCTTTTGAATTAAATCGGTATTTTGTAATTTTTAGCTTTTTAGTTTTGAATTTTTTGAAGTCGGTTCTAATAGTTTTTTTTTTATTATAACTAGCTGTTTCCCGCGGGTTACAATAGATAGCTTATGTAGCATTCTAAGAAAGAATTTAAGTTAAATCATAACAAATAACAAAAATTTAAATCTTTCCTCTTTATAATATTACTAGCTGTTCCCCGCGGTTTCACTCGCGTTAATTTCGGAGTTCCCGTGGGAATTCTGGAATAATAAGTACCCTATGTCTTTCTCTGTGCCCCTGAGAACGTGCATGCCCAATTTCATCCAAATCCGTTCAGTCGTTTTTGCGTGATTGAGTAACAAACATCCAAATATCAAAACATCCACACTCACATTTATAATATTAGTAGGATTTTATATTAGTTTAGATATTTTTTTATTCTGATTATTATAGATAATGTATTCAGCTCCACTATCTTTTTTTGGTTCTGTGAATAGTGATTTTCATTCCTTTATGTCATCAATACCTATTCATGTTATCTTTCTTCTCTTCAAAGAAAGTAACAAAGAAAGTTATGTAGCCGAATATTCTCTCTCTGGCGTCGCGTCGTGTGCACTGTGCGGTGTTCACAGGCACGCTATTTTTTCGCTAAAATACATATTGTGCTATAAATAAATACAATATATATCAGGTACCTACATAGATATTTTAAAGCACTTTTTGAACTCGTTATTGCACTGGGTACGGGTGGTACGGGGCTACGGGCACGGGCTAGGTACCCGCAGCGTGACACTGTGGGGACGCGAACTGATTTATGCATTCAATTAGCTGCGCGGATTTAACGACTGTGTCCGCATATTTACGACACGCCGCACCCCCCGCCGCCCGCCCGCCCCCCGCCCGCAGCCCACCGTCGCCACCGTCGCCACCGTCGCCAGTGCACGGTAGCACAGATAATATATATTATCCTACTAATATTATAAATGTGAGTGTGGAAGTTCGTATGTTTAGATGTTTGTTACTCAATCACGCAAAAATGGCTGAACGAATTTGGATGAAATTTGGCATGCACGTTGTCAGCGGTACAGAGAAGGACATAGGGTACTTTTTATCCTGGAATTCCCGCGGGAACTCCGAAATCACCGCGGGTGAAACCGCGGGGCACAGCATATAAACGCGAAAGTGTTATACTGCGGATTTCCCCGTTTAGGGCTAAAGGATTAGAACGTCAAAGGTTTCCCCAAGATTGAACGCCTAATAAATTAATTCGCGATGGCCGCGGCCAGCTCATGCCACGACCACATCAGGCGGGCATTCGCTTTCACCGAGCGGCCACAGCTCGGCTGCGGGGAACTGTTCCTATAGAGTATTATATTATCTGTGGTATAGGTACGAGTGTATACATATATTGACCGCAACTTTAATAAAGGAAACATCGTTGGGCAAACTTTGTACCGCGACTCTGAGACGAGGCTAGCAGTGTTACGGCCGTTACAGGTCAGTTGTATCATTATTAGGTAAATGTATTTTCTTCTTCTTCGTCTTCTTCTTCAGTGCGTGCGGCATCTGTTGTAGATGTCCGAATTCCGCAGCTTATTTTGACGCGACAGAGCCACAGAGGATAACAATATTATTATGTATTTTGCACTCGGGCGCGGTACGCGTACGACACGCGTATGAGTGACTGCAGCCGCAGCGCAGCGCTGGCAACCCTCCAGCCCGCTGATATTGAGTGGCTAATTATTATCGAGATGAAGATTTTGATGAAAATGTCTCTACACCAGCGTCTGTACATCCATAGTCCATACATCATACATCAATACATATAAAAAAATGAACTGTCTCTTTGTGATTCACTAAATGTGTCAATTTAGTGAATTACAGTGAAAGTAAGTACTTACATACGGTAGGTAATTGCATAAGAAATCTATTTTTAAAATTTTCGTTTGTCTGTCTGTCTGTGTTTGTTCCGGCTAATCTCTGAAACGGCAGGATCAATTTTAACGGGACTTTCACTGGCAGATAGCTGATGTTATAAGGAGTAACTTAGGATACTTTTATTTTAGAAAAAATGGTGCGGGAATTCCTGCGGGAATTCCGAAACTCACGCGGGTACCATGGGGTACGGCTAGTAAGTAATAAATTTGGAAGAAATTCGTCCAGGGATCTTATTTGTCTTCTGTTATAATTTATATAGAGACCGTTAAGAATGTTAAGATACACTTTGGTGGCAGATCTGTATTTTGGACCATGTTGAGCAACAAGGTTTAATTAAAATATAATTATTAATTAATACTTAACAAAAATGTTATTAGAATTGTTATTGGAAGTATGGAAGTTGGTATATAGACATTGACTAAGCCTGACAATCTCGATTTAATTGATTTGATTACCTCCCCCCCCCCCCCCACTAAGCTCACGAGGGGTAAACATCATACCCACGCTGCACGCTGTACGTACCCTTGGTGATGAACTCAGTTTCTGTTTAAATAAATAATGTATATTTATATTGTACCTATATTAATAGGTAAATATAGACTGAGGTCCGTCTGTACAATTAACATAAATAACAGAAAATAGTGCACAAATCCTAAATCTAAAAGTTAGCCGTAGAGGAGCTTAAGTATCATGTGCAGGGGGGACAGGCAGGGGAGGTCGGGTAAATGAGGATGAGCATGGTGATCGCGACGGGACCCGGCCGCCGCTTCCTCCACGACGATCATGACCTGCTGATAATTTATACGGTGCAGATACGGTCATAACTGCACCATTGACCCCTAGTAATCAACTTTTGAAAGTAATATCTAATTACGAAGGAATATTATGTGAATAACTAGTTGTGTCCCGCGGTTTCAGAGTTCCCGCGGGAATTCCGGGATAAAAAGTACCCTATGTGTTAATCTGATGTATAAGCTATGTAAAGTTTCATTTAAATCCATTCAGTAGTTTTTGCGTGAAAGAGTAACAAACATCCATCCATCCATCCATCCATCCATCCATACATTCTTACAAACTTTTGCGTTTATAATATTAGTAGGATAATAAAAATATGTAGTTACTTAGAGGTGTGTAGGTCTGTACGTACGTGCGCGGCGGTACTTGCAGCTGCAGTTGTGTTCTTATAATTAATTGCTATGAAGTCATCGCAGGCACTTCATAAAGACATTTCGATCTCTCCGAAAGCTCATCTCGAGAGCATCATCTAAATGTAACCTAAAGCTGCTACCCGATTTGTTTACAATCACGTTTTCAATCCACTCGCTGATAACATCTTTAGTCGTCCCATCGCAAACAATACTTTCGTTCGTCGAAGGTTCCGTTCGAGTAGGATGGTTAAATATTTCCTCTAAGATTTCTTTATTTGTCGCTGAAATCAAATTAGAGCGTGTGACTGAAGGGACTTTAAGTTGTTCGCCAATTTAGTGCTCGAGTGTGTGGCACAGGGTCGAGTTTGGTTTGTGTTCGCTGCTGCCTGCTACATTGTACGCAGGTAGTGGTTAGCTGTAGCCTGTAGTGTATCGGAGAAACCTGAAGGTGCCAACGGCTGAGAAGCAAGCAACTGATCAATGCTTAAAGTTAGTATAAAAATATTATACCTACCTATAGCGGTCAGTCGAACAGAGTGTATCTGCCAAGCCGCTAGCATAAGTGATAAGCACAACTAAATGAGTGGTATTGTGTATATTAAGACTATGCTATGGTGTGGCCATAATAATATACTTACCATAATATAAGGTAAGTACCTATCTTGTAGGTAAGTACCGTAGTCCTGAATGTACGTACCTACTTACATAATACCTACACATTTCTACTGGAATCGCCGAACTATGTAGAAGTCAATCGATCAGTCGATCTTATTATCTTATATCAAAATTCTAATTAGTCCGTCAGTTAGAAAATATTTTTTTTTTTTGCTATTTCAAATCAATGAAAATAAACATGGATAAAGCGCATCAAAGTTTAGGGTGGGGGACTCGTGTCGTCAATATTAAGTATTTTAAGCCCCATACAAACTGCACCAGGTTGCGAATTGTGACGTCACGCGAAATTTCAACACGTAGAAAATAAAAAATACGTGTCCAAAATTTTTTACTAATCTACACGACGGACTAAAAAAGTAAACGCTAATTACATTAGCGGTGTTACTTAAAGATAACTCCGCATTGGGTTAGGTAGAACTAGAAATGTAAAGCCCGTAAGTATAGTAGTAGCAGCAGCAGGCAGGCATCGGCGGGTCAGCACTGAGCAGAAACAAAACGAGCGCCTGGCTATTCCGCCATTAGCGTTATATTGCTGAAATTCAAGATAGTAAATTTGGAGAAACACTTTCCGTGTTTCACGAAGCTTTATCAAGACCCGGGCCATGTCGAAAAACCTAACCGACGGCATGAGCGGGAAAACCAGTTCAGCCTCAACTCGAACGAGCTTAGATGGTATTTCTAGTAGGTATACGAATTATTCCGGAGTTGAACAGTAACGGTTTAACTTAAACCCCACTAAATTGAATTTTAATAATTCATTTCCTCGGATATAAACAGGGAGCTCAAGAGTTGGGAACCGTCGAGCCTTTGTTGTAGATATTCTGAAGTTACTTAGATACTTATTTAATTAGTGTTTTAAGCGAACGGTAAAGTTGTTTTCGTTCAAGATCGTTTTGTTTGGGACGTCTGTATTAATAAATTCAAATCCAAATCTTTGAAACTATTCTATTGAACATTAAGCAGCTCGGTCACAATTCACAACTCGCCCCTTGTCGCATCATTCTTTTAGACGTATTTAATATTCACGTAATTTAATTTATTTATCTACTAGTTTCACCCTCGTCAAGGGGCAACTGCCGCGCCGGGCCGGCGCTGCACTGGTCTGGTACCAGACCACTACCATCTCCATAAATACGCAGCTCATCGCTGCTTGCAGTACCGGGCTGCCATGCCCACAGCCCACAGACAACACGTTACTTATTACTATTTAATCCCTATTGCCTAAGTACTTACTTTTACGTACTACTATTACTTTGACGACCCGATTGGCGCAATGGTCACCATGCCTGCCCGCTAATCAAGAGGTTGCGGGTTCGATTCCCGGTGGGGGTGGACTTTGTATGATGAACACAGGGTTCCATTTTCCAGTCTGGGTGTGTTTATATATATCTATAGTATAATATATATGTAATAATATGTGTAGTATATACCACGTTTGCTTGGTTTCCACGACACAAGCTTATAGCTTAGTGTGGGATCAAGTAGATCTGTGTGTTGTGAAGTGGATTATTATTATTATTATTATTCTACCATAGGTCTAGGTAGGTACTTCTAGGTACTACTTCGAACAAAATCATTGAATTACTCTTCCAATCGCAACCCAATTGTTAGCCCATTGTATTCTATGTCTCTTGTTAGTCGCTGGCGTGCCTGTACTGTACTCTTCCAGGCTGGCTGCTGCCGGTTGCCAGTTGCCAGTTGCCAGTTGCCGCTAGTTGCGGTCGAGTGCCGCCTGCCGGCTGGCGGGCGCCGGGCGGCGACTCGATGTGGCATATTGTGCCGACTGCCAAGCCACTAGTATAGTATTGTATTATCTGTGGCCGAGCTAAGCCGAGCCGAGCCGACGGACACCCGATTACCGACGACTCGAGTCCGCAGCGGCGCACGGGGCGGGCCGCGGGGAGCCGAGCCGCACACGAGCTCTGCCGAGTAGCGCCGAAGCCGGGCCGTGCCGGGGCAGCTGGACGCAGCGCGGGCAGCACGGCGCGGCGGTCGGCGCGCGCGGTGCACGGAGCGGCAACGTCGCGCCGCGCCGCGCCGCGCCGCGCGGGCTGACCGACCGCGGCCGGGGCCGCTGTTACCTTTTGCCGGCTGCTGCACACTTTTGTAGTACAAATATGAGCTTCAATGGCTGTGGGCTGTGGCCGCTGACCTGTGCCTGTGTAGTGCCGGCCCTAACCTTCGATCAGGGTCTTCCAGCGTCCTTCAGTCGGCGCTTTCACTTTAAGTACCTACATAAATTGTACTATGACACCTCAGACGAAATAAAAAGTCTGAGTATGACACTAGGTAAGTTAATAAATAATAATTTATTAACAATTTTTAAATACTTATTGCAAACATCGACTGATAAATATTAATTTATTTATTTATTAATTTAATAATCTAATAATTTACGCCCTTGCTGTCTGGCGCAAAGATAATAATAATCACTGGCGGCTGGCGCCCGGCGCGACTGCTCCCGTCGCTCTGCGGACTGCGGTCTGCGGTCTGTCGCGTGTCTGCCTGCCCCTGGAGTCTGGACCCGGGCCGGCGGCGCTGCGCGGGCGGTATTATAATGTAGACTAGCTGTCCCGCGCGGTTTCACTCGAAGTTCCCGCGGAATTGTTCCATACAAACTTTGTAACCCCTTTTCATCCCCTTAGGTGTTGAATTTTCAAAAATCCTTTCTTATCGGATGCCTACGTCATACAAAGAACACACCCTCCAAGTTTCAGGTCTCTACGATCAGCGGTTTAGGCTGTGTGTTGATCCATCAGTTATTCAGGACAAAGCATTTTATATGTATAGCTCAATGATACGAATGTCTTTGGTATAGCAAGATAAGTACTTGGATAAAATAGGCATGAAAGTTATCAGCAGTGAGCAGAGGTATTTTCTTTGGTTTAGCAGTGTTTATTTGGTTGGTAGCATCCTGAGGTTTATTCCCCGAAAAATTTTTTTATCATTGATTAGGGTCCATTTTTTTGGAATAACCATGCCAAAATATAGTAGGCTGTAGGTACTAGGTACCAGCTTTTGGGAAATGCAGGGGTAAAAATAGTGCGTACCTACCTAATATTTATTTTAATCACTAGCTGTGCCCCACGTTTTCACCCGCGGTAATTTCGGAGTTCCCGCGGGAATTTCGAGATAAAAATTACCCTATGTCCTTCTCTGTAACCCAGACAACGTGCATGCCAAATTTCATCTAAATCCGTTCCGCCGTTTTTGTGTGATTGAGTAACAAACATCCAAACATCCACACTTTCACATTTAATATTTTAGTAGGATTATGTAAGTATCCAATAAGTATACAAATTATTACTAGTTTGACAGTTGACGTGTTGTTGCCGCGTTAATGCGTAGGTGATTAGGTAGGATATGCATCTCGGAAGTTCCCCAATCCCCGTGCTGCGCTGCGGGTGCGTTCCAGATCAGTCACAGTTATTAAAAAAAAGCGTGACAGTTGAATTAGGGATAAAAATATAGTATTTTTCGTACCTACTAAGTAATTATTTTTCTATAATATATTATAGGTAGTACCTACAATTGGCTGAAATATAGTACGATAGGTACTATAATTATAATATAGTACGGGCTCAAACGAAATATTTCATCTGAGAGTACGGGTGGCAACCCTCTTTATGATACCGATTATTTTTAATCAGAAAAAGTAAATAGGTACTTTTACCTATCATAAGTATGCAGCTATGTACTATATATATTATATACCTATACATATACGCATATCTACTGATTCTAACTTCTAAGTATCGAATGAACAATGTGAGTGTTTGTTACGCTTTCACGCCTAACTAGGTAGGTAGGTACCTACCTACACAACTCTCTGGGGGACGAGGTAGGTACACGTTGTTAGAGAATAGGGATACAAAAAACGACATTGGGCAGGTACCTACCTTACGTCCCGGAAACTTCACGGGAACTCTGGAATAATGGAATTAAAACGGGGGAAGCCGCGGGGAAGAGTAAGTGTACTTACTTATATACATACTTAAGTACCTACCTATTGGTGAGAATAGAAGTGTTGTAAAAAAGTTCTATGGTTGTCTGTGAAGGTCGACGATCAAGTTATAATTGGTCGTGGACCCACATGGCCAGTGCCCAGTGCTGCTGATGGCATTCATTGACCTCCTGTGGGCCAAGGGATCCACCCACCACCACTTAAATACGTGCAAAAATATTTAATAAGATCTTGCGTGAGGAAATTAATTTTACAGTTTTGCCCATTTTGGCAAATAGGTACTTAGGTAAATAATTATCTACCCATCAAAGACCTAGGTAGGCTATCACCAAGACCCCAACCGTGTGCAAGATCAAGGTAGGTTACACCTGATAGTCTCGAACCATAAACAAAATTGGATATTCTCCAGGGTATGAAAATCGAAATTCTAATTAGTCCGTCAGTTAGAAAATAAAAATAATAATAGACACGTGTTTTTTGCTTTTTCAAATAAATGAAAATAAACATAGATACCTAAAGCGCATTAAAGTTTAGGGTGGGGGACTCGTGACGTCATTATTCAGCATAAGCCCCGTACAAACTGCACCGGACTGTGACGTCACGGGAAATTTCAACTCAATGTATCGCCGTTATTTTTTGATTACGTAAAAAAAGAACAAATACGTGTCCAATATTTTTTACTAATCTACACGACGCGACCTCAGACGAAATAAAAGTTTTTATTTCGTCTGAGGACGCGACGCACTAAAAAAAAATTTAGACAAGTAGCAAATTGCTCGTTATATGAACACTATCAATATTACCTAAATTGAGTCACTATTTAATATCGTAGGCTAATTACAAAATGAAATAAAAACTTGCGCTGGCAAAAATCGCAAACAAGTTATAACGGCACCAGCGTGCAACGTCGTCGGTGGCGGCGCGATGTTCCAACTTCCAGCGCGGCACAGAGCGAGCCGCGCGCAGAGCGGACAGGGCGGCTCGGCGGCTGGGCGGCCGCTGGGAGGCAGCGCATTGTTGCCGATCATACATTTCATTGTAACGACTAATGATGTATTGATATAAAACAGTTTGAAAATAATCAAAACACATTATAATGCTTCATAAATTACGTTTTATTTTAACACAGCTTAACTTACACTTTAAAATAAATACAGAAAAATAAAATTGAAACAATTTCGTATAAATAATGTTCTCTGAGCTGAATTGAAACCGTTAAGTACTTATCTACTTAATATATTAGTAACACAGTGATGTGAGGAGTGGCCGGCGCGCGAGCCGCAGTCAGGAGTCGGGGCTGGTGGGCTGCGGCTTGTGCTCGCGCTCGTCCTCGCTGCCGGCCGCCGAGCCGCTCAGGTTGACGGCGTCGCCTTGCTCGAATGACGTCACCCCTCTGTGCCCGGCCGCCTCCTCCTCGTCCAGCAAGTCGTGCAGCAGGTTGAGGCAGTGCCTCTTAAATAACCTCTGCTTCTTGGCTGGCAGCTCCTGATAATCGTTGTAAATGCCCCGGAAGAACTGGAAATAGGAACAGTTCTCCTCAGGGGCGAAGGACTGCGAGTTGGAGCTGTCTTCGTTGGCAAAATGCGGCTCGTGGGGCCGGTCGAAGGCGTGTGGCAGCGGGGGCGTGGACAGCGACAGCCACGGGTTGGATATGAAGGGCTTGATATCCACCGGGTCGTCCGCGCCACCGCCGACCCCGCCGCCTACCCCACCGCCGCCCTGCTCCGATATGTCCATCTCCAGGAAGTTGGGCACAAACGTCGGGTATGGCGACGATCGTCTGTAACAAACACGAACTTATGCGTCAGGGTGATGGACGCAGGCGCAGTGCTCGGGCAGTACATAATTATTATGTTTGTCTCCTCCTGTTGATCTCCTTATTTTTCAAACATATGAGCGAGATAGACAACATTCCGACCGTACCGGATTCTCGAATACTTATATGGTATGAGAAAACAGCGCAATTTACAGGCACTGTATGAGACAAGTAGTATGGGAGGTGGGGGGATGTTATTCAGTGGTGTTCGTGAAGAGTCAAAGAGGGTGTCTCACATGTCGGTGGCCATGTGCTCGCGCAGGAACTCCAGCTCGTCAGCGAGGTACCAGCGCGAGACGGCGCGGCCGCGGCCCGTGCGCGTACCGTGGATCTCGTTGCGCAGGTGCCGCGAGTACGAGTTGCGGATGTGCGACCACTTGCGCCGCACGTCCGCCACTGCGCACGCACATCACAACGGAGCCGTCAGTAGGTACCCGACCACGCTCCAGCCTCCGAGCATACACACTGTACAGTCTTTTATATCAGAGAATAGAGAATTTTATGAAATATAAGACTTCCTTGTTGCATAATATATTATTTATTTAACTGTTCTCCGCAGTTTCACCCGTAACTATTAATTTTGGAGTTCCCGTGGGAATTCCATAGTAAAAAGTACTATGTACCTAACTAACATATCTTTTTCTGTACCCCTGACAATGTGAATGCAAAATTTCATGATGATCGGTTGAGTAGTTGAGGCATGTAAGCGAAAATACAAACAAACATACAAACCAACTCACAATCTCGCTCATAATATAAGTAAGGATTTCATCCCTCTGTTGCTTTATTGCCACGAGATAGAAAAACATAATTTAAAAGTAAGAAATAAGAATAAAGGTAAAGAATAAGTAGGTACCTAATAAATAGATAGTACGTCTCTATAGGATGTGTCATAGTTCCCGGGCCGTTGTAGCGTAATCTAAATTTTATGTTCAGCCATCAAAGAGTTTAAAAGAGAACCCCGAAAGTCTCGCGTGTGAAACCGCGGGCAATCTCTAGTAACGGGAGGTTAGAAAGTAGGTTAGTACAGTAACTCACCCGACCAGCCCATTTGGTCGGCGACCTCCTTCCACAAGGAGCGCACCTGCGCGTAGAAGCTGGCGACGGGCAGGTTGTTGCGCGCGTACAGCAGGCTGCGCTCGCGCACCAGCCGGATCATGCGCCGGTCGTCCGCCTGGCTCGAGTCCACCAGCCGCCCCACCTCCGGCTTCACCTTCGCCTCCTTCGACATATTTACTTACTCTTTGACCGGAACGCCGATGAGCTAGAATTTTGATAGAAGCGGTAAAAAACTCGTTCGCGAGTCGCAATATGGAAACGGTAAGATACGCGAGTAGTGAACGATCGCACGTTACCGAATAATGTAATAGTGTAGCGTCACACGGCAGCAGCACGTCACACCGGGGCGGGCGCGCGATGCGGACACGGCGGCGCGCATGGCGGCAGACAGGCACGCGCAGCGGGAAGCAAGCGCGCAAACGCCGCCGTCCCGCTCGCACGCGCCGTGCCGCCGACGGAACGACGAGTGCGGACATACAAAACACGTGCAAAAGCAAGAGCGCAGACGCCCAGGCCGCCGGCGGCGGGGCGCGGGGCGGCGGGAGGGGCGGGGGAGACAGCTCGTCGGCTTTCGAATTCCAAATCGGTCGGGCAGCGGGGTGCGGGGCGCGGGGCGCGGGTATCGATTCGCCTCGGACGAGCGAGCTGAGGTTTTTAGTACGTTATTATGATGAGAATTTATTTTTATAACTTCAGCCTTGCCTCGCAACGAATTGTTTAGAATTGTTATCTTACCTTTTCCACAATGAACGTTAGTAGTACAAGTGACTAGTGAGTAACCTACTTACCTTACACACTAAAAATATGTATCAGGTAGGTACCTACTTACGAAAGGTTTAACTTGTTACCTACATAGTTACACAGGTAACGCTTGGTGACGATACTATTTCTATAGGTACATAGGCACTGGGTATGATAAAGAGGTAAAGTAAAGTTTGTTTGTTTGTAGGTAGGTATCTCTGGAACTAGGTACTGAACCGATTCTAAAAATTAGTTCACTGTATAAGTAACATACCTATCTACGCTAGAGTTCTCAAGGGAGTCTGGAAATTCAAAGGGTGAATCCGCGGGGAACAGCTTGTGAGTTCTACACGAAGACTCATACAGGTAGTTGTGAGGTCTTCGAACGGGAACGAGTAAGTAGGCCGCGAGGCGCGAGGCGCCCGGCGGCCGGTGGGCGCTGGGCAGTGGGCAGCAGGCAGTGCGCACTGCGCACGGTGGGCAGTGAGCAGCGGGCTCGGCTGCGCGGCGGCACGCCGGCCGAGAGGCTTCGCTTTGTCGTCAAGTCTAAACACGTCACTTGCACTAGTTGTGACTTGTGCGTATCTACCACGGTGCGTACATACCTACAGTCTCAGACGAAATAAAAGTTTTTAATTCGTCTGAGCGTACAGTGTGTAACAAACGCCTGTAACTCGAGTACCTACCTAGGTTGGTAAAATTGGTATTTAAATTAAATTGAATTATTTATCTATCTGTGCGGTCTGTGCCTACTGCGGACTCAGGACTGCCTCGGTAGTCGGTAGTACGACCGCGGTCCGCGACCGCGACCGGTACGACGACGACGCGCGCGTTCGTACCTACTTCGTTGATTGCTCGCTGAAATTAATGCTTTGTTGTAGCCCGCTGGCCGCTGGGCGCTGACGAGTGACGACCCACATTAAATAATAACTAGCTTTTCCCCGTGACTTCACCCGCGTTAATTTCGAAGATCCAGTGGGAATTCCTGGATAAAAGTTTCCAATATCCTTTTCTGTACCGGTGACAACGTGACAAGTGTTAGTTTTGAGTTCCCGCCGCGAGACTTCAGGGATGTCCTTTTCTGTACTTGACAAAATGAATCGTGAAAGTGTAACAAAAAAAAAAAAACTAACTTTCGCACTTTTAATAGCAACGTCACAGATAATATAATACTATCCTAAGTTGAGCTTAGGATATATAATATGAGATAGCAATAAGTGTCGGAGTCTGTCTCACAATCAGTTTCTTATTTACGACTTGCTAGCTGCGCACCGCGGTTTCACCCGCGTGAGTTTCGGAATAAAAAAATTGAATAAAAAATAAATTAGTAGGTACCTACCTACCTACTTAAGTACCGTATATTATACTTTCATAATTAGGTTTGCATTTAGTGAAAAGCTCTTAATTTGGAATCACAAACAACCGCCTAGAATAGTGGGTGTTTAGCGAAAGCACCGGCTTGAAACCCGATTGGTTGGTTTTATAATAATCCCTAGCCTTTCTACATTAAAATATTTATTTATTCATTTAAAGAACTTTATTGCACATTTATAAATATATATAATATATATATATTTTTTAATATCAAAGTGGTCTTAGAACAAGAGCTATTGAACGAGATTAAAAGTACCGCCTCTTCGCCTCGACTGTGTACCTACCCGGCTCCCAGGTATAGATAGTAGGTACTAGCAATTCTTCTGAGGTACAGACACTCACAGTAAAGTTGTCACGCCGCTCGGTCAGCTGTCATACACACCGCGTTGTCAGCTGTCACACACACCGCGTTGTCAGTTGTCACACACACCGACACCGTGCACTGCCGCGCGCCCTTGCCCGCGCCAGCCGAGCTAATTGAAATCGCAACATGAGTTTTACGACATTCTTAGCCACTTATCTTGCGACATTTTAAAAGTTGTGCGATAAATTCACACTTCTAGCTCCAAAGAGAACTCATTCCAATCCGAGCAGTTTTATGGAGACAAGTCCGGGGTGGCGGGGTGAAGGGAACGCGAAGCAGTAAAAGCGAAGCGCGGTTCCGTTTTTTATCGTGAATTGGTATCATTTTACGAGCTATGCGAACCTACCACCTATCTACCTACTTATTCGTCCCTTGGGCTTGAGTCGAAGGAAGCCAAATTTGGACATTTCTATATACTTACCTACGTTGCACGTTGGTAAATTACGTAGGTAATAAAATTAAGTAGGTAAACTGACAGAATTAAAGTGCAAAAAAGTAAAAAAAACATTACAATCGGTTGGGTTGCACGTGAGGTTGCACGATTGGGACTGTCAGTGAAGAGACCGAAAAAAAAACGCGTTAGGTAACTAGGTACCAGTATTATTTTTAACGTTATCGCTTAAAAAATTATATTTATTATAGAATGTCTTTGATTTTTAAGATAATGTCCGAGTCAGTTTCACCCAACGACTCTGAGCCCTCACCCCTACCTTTATTGATAAAACCTATTTGAACGGGTTCCTCATTACTATCCGTAGGTCATTTGTTCTTTTTTACTTAAAATTCAATGTGAGCTCGACTTTAAGGGCTTCCTGTTTTTAGAACACCCGTAAACGTTGCAATATAACGAGAAGAAATTCACAAAAAAAACTCCAAAGTTGGCATCACTGCAGTTTTAATGTTTGGCCATGTTTGCTCGTTGATTACAGTTAAGTAGGTGCCTATATGCAACTCACGTATTCAGTCACATCAGCCACAACACAACACAACAGACTTTAATATAAAATATAATTAGGTAATGCAAACCTGACTAATTGAATATCAAAATAACCTTATCTACCTACCTACTTAACCTACCTACATAATTATTAATTACTTTATAACAACACAGTCTTATGTAAACACTAAACATGTAAGAATTACTTATTATCTTTAAATTCGGAATCGACCTTTCCTATTACCGCGATTACAATTGGTTCGAGTATTGACGAGCACTTATGTTTCGTTCCAAACTTAAGGTACCTACACCTACTTACTCATAGAACAGCTATAAATAATATCGTAATAACAAGCTATAGCTTGATTAAACCACATAATTTACATTCTAATTCGAAATACTGGTATTAGGTAAATAATATTGACTTATGAGATCACAACATCATGACACCACACGGCACGACACGACAGTTGACGACGAGCGATGCGACCGTCGCATCTTGTCGCGGCGCGTCACGGTACGACCGTCGTGTAGTGTCGCGTCACGGTAAGACCGTCGTATCTCGTCGTGTCACGGTACGACCGTCGCATCGTGTCGCGACTCGCGGTGCGTCGCGGTACGACCGTCGTGTAGTGTCGCGTCACTTTACGACCGTCGTATCTCGTCGTGTCGCGGTACGACCGTCGCATCGTGTCGCGGCGCGTTGCGGTACGACTGTCGTGTAGTGTCGCGTCACGGTACGACCGTCGTATCTTATCGTGTCACGGTACGACCGTCGCATCGTGTCGCATCACGGTACGACCGTCGTATCTTGTCGTGTCACGGTACGACCGTCTTGTCATGTCGCGTCGTGTCACATAGCGGTACGACCGTCGTGTAGTGTCGCTTACGGTACGACCGTCCTGTCATCTCGCGTCGTGTCGCGTCGCGGTGCGACCGTCGCGTTGTCGTGTAGAGTCGCGTCACGGTACGACCGTCGCGTCGTGTCGCGTCACGATACGACCGTTTTGTAGTGTCGCGTCACGATATGACCGTCGTGAAGTGTCTTGTCGTGTTTTGGTACGGCCACCGTGTCGTGCCGCGTCTCCGGCTGGTGTAGAGATGCCCAAGGCTTTAATCTCGGTAGCATTCTATCTTTAATACACTATACTATAATTTTATTACTCTCCTCTGTACTACTGAAATCATAAAATCAAATTCTAACTAAAGTAGATAGAAATAGTATGTTTTACAATATGGTAAATTGAAAACTTTCACGATTATAGGTAGGTACATGACGTGCATTTTAAAATTTAGTTTTAAAAATTTGAATTCGATTTCAGTAATATAAGTTTTTCAGTTTAATATTTATTATTTAATTATTATTGTAATCTGGAGATCGTATTGCGACAATTATTTGGATTTCAAAGCTTAATATTCAAATCAAATCGCCGCCATTTTGTTTTTGCCTCTATAAATTATACTAGATCCTTTGAAGTAGGCCCTTCCCTTAACTAGTTTGTGCGTCGACATCGGCGAGGGCGGCGCTGGCGTACTGCGCGTAGCTGGCGTACAGCTGGCACAGCCACGGGTGGAGGCGGGCGGCGCGGGCGGCGCGGGGGGCGCGGGCTCAGAGCGACTTGCGGTCGTCGGCGTCGGGCGCGTCGCCGCGCTCGCCGGGCTCCGCGTCGCTGCTGGAGCTGGAGGCGGCGCCCTGCGCCCACAGCGACGCGTAGCTCTGCTGCTCCGCCACCAGCGCCTCCTCCGCCTCCGTCACCGCCTCGAACAGCACGCGCTTGATCTTAATCTGCGTCGGAAACGGGAACCGCTTCGCCGCCTGGCACATGCTGTTGAAGAATATGTCCAGCGGGTCCGGCACGGCGGGGAGCCCGGCCGGCTCGCGCCTGTACCCCGGGCCCTCGGCGAAGGAGCGCTTGCCGGCAGCGGCGCCGGGGCCGGCGGGCGCGGGGGCGGCGGGCGCGGTGGCGGCGTGCTTGCACAGGTAGTCCAGCTTGCGGTCGATGACGGTGAGCTGCGAGCACGCCTTGCGCTTGGCGGGCGGCGCGGACTCGGCCTCCGAGTCGGACTCGTCGCTGGAGGGCGCGTCGCCGAGCGGCGCGGGCGGCTCGTGGGCGGCCGGCTCGCCCCCCGCCGCGCCCCCGCCCGTCCCGTTGTGGGCGCCGTGGGCGGCCGAGTCACCGGGCTTCTTGCGGTTGCTCATGTGCGGCTGCAGGAACTGCATGCGGCCCATGTACTTCCAGGGGTAATTCTTCTTGGCGGGGTTGGCGGGCTCCTTGGCCAGCATGTCGCTCTGCCGCTTGAGCGCGTCGCGGTAGCTGTCGCGCAGCTTTTTCCACTTCAGCTTCACCTCCTTCACTAGAACGGACAAGGTGATGCAGCGTGAGTCGTCGCCTAATAGATGCAGGTCAGTTTCGTGTGAGCAGAGCTGGCTCTCAGCGGGGTCGCGGTGCACTGAACCATGCCTTCAAGGACATATTGTGTCGTGAAGGACATGGGTCGTATTCCACTTAACTTTGGGATACATGGGACAAAACGGTGAGAAGAGATGCCGCCTGTATTAGTTATATCAATTGAAATGTGTACATATTTACCTCAATCTACATAGTAGGTAAGACATATCTACATAGTAGGTAGGTTTGATCTTGATATTTTTATATTTTGATTTTGAGTTTATTAAAATTATTATTTATTAAATGTGACAAGAAAATAATAATGTTATGAATAAACTATATAAATAAACTATATAATGTATAGTTGCAACACCTGTAAAAGGTACCTAAGTCATAAGCTCACTGCATTAATATTTAAGACCTTACTCTGTACACTTAGTAAGCAATGAATAAATAAATAAATAAATAAATAAAGTATGGTTCACAACACGGGTTGCCAACCGTAGTGCACTGATTTGCGGGACTATAATATGATAATAATAATAAAATTGAAGTAAATTAATATCTATCTATAATAATCTACAATTAATAAAAAGTAACTTATAAATGTTAATAACTAAACTTAACCTAACCTAAAATAAAGTTAAAATATTTTATTAAAAGTAGTACGCTGATCGGTTGGACGGTCCGTTCTTAAGACACTGGATGTCATTGCACGCACCGGTTTCAAACAAAAATTACTTTAATTTAATTAATTTTACTAACAATATTGGACTAAAAAAAAAAAAGCGTCTGAATAAATGAATTAAAAAAAAAAAAAAAGGAGTCCCTTTAGGCAAGGTTCCGAAGATACTGGCAGCGTTCTCCCTTTGAATTTCTGCTATTCGATATCCGTAGATTGTTAGTAGGTATCTAGACACGCGGCAGCGTGTCAAGTCAAGTTCAAGCAAAGGAACTGGCTAGCCAGCGCCGATTGTAATATTACCGGAACCTCAGACGAATTCGTCTGAGACCGGAACCACTTGGTGCCACTTTTGACCCTTCTATAACTTAAAACATCTTTAACGTAAACACATAAAACTACGTATGTTTAATTATATCCATAAGCACATTTAGAAGCCTAAATTTAAGATATGAAGGTCAAAAAGTCGTTTTTAGCATTGACTGACTGACTGACATATAGTACCTAAATCTAACCTACTTTCAGATGACCTAGAAATATGAAATTTGTTATCTAGCTCGGTAATTGTGTGCAAGCATAGGAAAAAATCTAAAAATAAAAAAGTCAAAAAATATGTGGTGTCCTCATACAAAAAAACTATTATAATATAACTATTTTTTATATTCTTTACAAAAAGTAATGATATCCCACCAAAAACATAGGTAAATGTAAAAAAGGAGGGCCAAGTTCAATAAAAAACTATGTTTGGCAGTGGGCTTCGCCGCAAAAAGAATGGAGATCTAAATGAGTGCCAAGTTCTATGCAAAATCGAAATATGTATTTATAGTAACACAATAACATTTTGAACAAGCATTAAACTCTATTTCTTTGCTTTATTGGATACCTATAACAATTGCTGTTCTGTATGTTATGTTTATGTTATGTATTGCTGAGCTGTATCACTCACACTACACTAAATTGTATCCTAAATCGACTACTCTAGGTTACATTTTAATGTAGTGTGATCACTCACTCTCTCTCTCACTCACCGACCCTAAATTGGAACCAATTTAATTAATTTAAATTGGAACCAATTTAGGGTGTCCTGAAATTGCAAGGTGTAATAAGCGCTTTAGCGCGAGCAAAATTTCACCAGTTGAGTGTAAGTAAGACTTCTGTATGTAGTTAGCTCAGACGAAATAAAAACGTTTCGTCTGAGGTAGTTAGTATTTATTCTGTGGCTGTGGCTAACTCGGGCCATTGTTTAACGACGCGTTGCGCGTCGACGGCAGGGCTAGGGAGCTGGGAGGTACGCTGGAAGATGAAATATGAATACCTTTTAGGCGACGACTTAAGATACTATCATGGTAGATTATAATTAGATAGGTACTCCTCATAAACGAGGCACCTACCTAAGTACCTATCTGTCAAATATCAGCTTCATAGGCAGGTACCTAACATAGGAAGCTCTCGACATTTCGTCATTTGTAGTAAATTAATGAGTGGATATTTCGCTTTTATTACTAAATATTACACAAATTCAAATAATTTATTTCAACATCAAGAGTCATATTATTAAATTTATTAACAAGTTATAATTAATTTTTACCTAGTACTTAATTGATTTAATTGTTAAAAGGTAGATTCAGATTTCTCCTACTTATAAAATTATTTCCACGTCGATGTTGCCAAATGCCAATAGTCGCTTCGTAGTTCGTATCGTATTGTAGTGACCGCTTTTTAAATAAACCCTTTGTAGGTATTTGGAGCCGCTGAGGAGTGAGGGGTCACACTCACACCACACTACACACTGTACACTGTGGCTGTGCCGTGTGTGCCGTCGGCGGCGCAGTGGGGACGCGGGCGGCGCGGGGTGCGGCGCGGCGCGGCGCGGGGCGGGCAGGGTAGCAGCCGCGCACGCTCGACCGCGGTGAGCGGCGAGCGGCGAGCGGTGAGCGGTGAGCGGGGAGCACTGAGCACGGAACACTGAGCGCTAGTCGTGGGCAGGTGCAAACTGTAGACGTAGGTGTAGACTTAGGAAGTAGGCACACGCGCAACGACACAACTCACCTGACGACAAGTTGGTCTCCTTCATCACCTCCGTCCACGCGGCGTCCTTGAGCTCCTGGTCGCGGTACTCGATGGCCATCGTGTTCCACAGGCACGGGTACTTGCGGACCGTCTCGATGAAGTGCTCCATGGTGCGGCGCTGGTGCAGCGTTCGGCGGGCGGCGTGCGGCGTGCGGCGTGCGGCGGCGGGCTCGCGCGGCGTACTGGCGGCGGCGCGGCGCGGCCTGCGGCGGGCCCGGCCGGCGCCGCCGCTCGCGGCAGCCCGGCCGGCCCCCCGCGGCGCCGCACCGCACACCGCCCGCCGCGCGCCGCGCGCCGCCCCGGGCCCGCCTGGCGCCTGCCCGTGCACAGTGCACAGTGCACATGCCAGCGCCACGGGCACAGCCACACAGTACACACGCCCGCAGTCCGCACCGCCTCGGAGCGCCGCGCTGTTACCGGACCCGCGCACAACTCACGACAGGGCTGCTAACCCTACTATAACCTAATATCTCATTCGTACTCTCGACGATATTATGATTAAATCTGAACCTAATATAACATAACAAGTCTAAATATAATTAGCAATTAATTTGAAAGAAGTCGAATTAAGGGGCTATGCCGAAAAATAAAAGAAAAAGCTGATAGCAGTTACCTATGGCTGTTTGTGCGCGCAATGAAATAAAACGCTATAACATGGCTAAAACAAACGCTGTGTTCACACTAGAGTAGGTATTTATCTGACCATAAGTGAAACTTCAGAAACTTGCTTTGGTGATAGGTATTTGGTAAATGTTATCCGTTTATTTTAAATCGACGCTCGAATCGTTAATCCTTAATCCCGCAAAAACTCGAAAATGACTGGCTGATTTGTATACTTTTTTTGTCCGTTTATTAGTTTAAATTGAATTGAAATTGAAAAAACTTTATTTGACACAACACAGAGATTTACAGCATACGTATACAACAACTAGACATATATATGTAACTGATATTGTGGGTACGCTTCTCAACCGACGGACAGACGCCGCCAGCCGAAGATCTGTGGGCGGACTCCATCCGTCGACTGAGAAACGGACACCTACTTAAAATAGCGGAGACACATTTAAGTATTGTGATAAGACACAGTGTTGTGACAAAAAGGCGGCCAGCTCAGCATAAGTCGGGTGGTTGTAAGGACCACCCGGCGCTGATCTTCCGCTGGAGCCCTGCGGAGGCGTCACGGACGCAGGCAGACAAATTAATACACAGAATTGAACAAATACTATATATTACTACATACTACTATATACTAAATACCAATGACTATACATACTAATGATTACATAGACTATTGTAAATATATACTTATTGTAATGATTACATACATATTTTTATTTTTACCCACTAATTAATAATTTAAATAAGCGGTAGGGGGTAGTTTAGTGGGCCTAAGCCCTAACCATTGATATTTAATATATCGTAAAATGTTTTTCAAAGAAGCAAAATGAGTAATGACCTGCCTAGAAACAATTTAGATAAAACAAAGTATGTTAGTTATAAACTGACAGTCTTTATGATACTAGCTGTCCCGCGCGGTTTTACCCGCGATGATTTTGGAGTTCCCGCGGGAATTTCGGGATTACAATATACATACATAGCCTATGTTACTGAGGGATAATACGTAGGTAGTAGCTTTCTAATGGTGAAAGAATTTTTGAAATCGGTCCAGTAGTTTTTGAGTTAAATCATAACAAACAAAAAATCAAATCTTTCCTCTAGTAGGTACCTATAGACTATGATTTTGCTAAAAAAACAATTTCTTTTCTTATTTTTATGGAAGAATTTAAATAGAATTTGATAAACAAATTTCTTAAAAATATCTTAGGTCACGTGACAGCCAGAGAGAAGGTAATCAACAACCCTTGAGCAAGTAATCACTACGTTTTAATAGTAGCCCTCAGAAGAATAACTAACCGTCTACGCCGTAGATGGAGGATACAGTCTACGCCCTACGGTCTAATACTTAGGTACCTGCTTAAAGAGGTAGATTGGGGCAGATTGGGGCAAAGAGTAAAAAATGTTGTCATGCCATTGTGCCATATTGAAAAAAAGAAGAAGAAAAAATACTAAGTAAGCAGTAGGCACCAGAGAGAAGGTAATCCCTACGTGGTAGGCACTCGTAGTCCGTAGACGGGTAGACACTGTAGGAGTCCCTGTAATGTACAAAGATCATATTATAATCACTACGGTATTGTACAGCACCGGAAAAGGCGACACCGGAATGTACAACACGAGATTGTACGCCACCGGAATGTACAGCACCGGAAATGGTGACACCGGAATTCGAATCCCAGGCCGTTAAATGCTGTGCTGAGCATTCCGGTGTCGTACATTCCGGGGTGTACATTATCGGTACGTCGCGGATTTTATTTTATTTATTTTTACTTTATTTTTTTATTTTATTTACTTTGGAAAACTTACAGCTAAATTAACAATTATATTTAAGTCGCTACAGCCTTTAAGTTTTCACATACAGAAATATGTATAAGTAGTGTTGGGAGACTCGGTTTGGAGAGCGGCAACACTACGGGCAGCGCCATGACAGCGGTCGGCGCGTGAGACGGAACTACGGAAGTAGTCGCTGTGTGCAAGTCATTCCGTCGCATCGTCGTTCGTCGAGAAGTGTCGTTATATTAAGAGTTTATCATTTTTGTCTGTTCTTATAATTTATTTGGAAATTGAAGAAAGCTTACCTAAAATCAGAATTGGGATTGTCTCACGGATCACAAGTATTGGCATTCTGACATGACAATTTAATATTTGTGTAACTACCCGTTACTTATGGTTTGTCATTTTTATTGGTAAGTTTCAAGTGTGATTAAAATTATTTAATAATAGTTCTTCGTGTGTCTATTTTCTGTGTGATTGTGTGATTCTTATTATGTTTTGAACTACCTTTGTCGAGTCAAAAGATTGCGACAACGTCAACGAAGTTCGCGCGATCGGACGTCTTGTACGATGTAATCGCAGCAATACCTATTGTTGTCATTCGTTTTCTGTGTCTATGTAAATAAGTAGGTACTAAGCTACTTTCTCGATCCCTTTCTGCCGGTTAAATGTGTTTCTCCAGGAGTTTAAACGTTGATGCAAACATTGAGTGCGTGCGCCACGAGTGCAGGCGCCGCCGCGTCACTGAATCGCGACAGCGTGGCGTTAGCGCTAGCAGAGCGCCTCGCGGCGCGTTGCTTGGCCGCGACAGTCTGGCGCCACTGCGATGGAGTTGCCTGGGAGCTGACTCAGGGCAGATCACCATGTCCCACGGTGACAATACTGCGTTTGAGGTGCTGGATATGCTCTTAAGAGCTAATGATCGCTGCCTATTGAGTAAGACGTATCCATTACTTACTAGATACCTACAATCACATCGGTCAATCGGTATTGACTGCCGATGCAAAATTCCATTAATTTCACACTACACTTTGAATGAATTGGTTAAGGTAACTAAATACTTATGTTGCATTGTAAGTTACCCGAAGGAAGAGTATCACTTATGTGAATCAAAGAGTAAGCTACCAAAGTAAAAAATTAATGGAGTTAAAAAACATTGAATGGATAAATTACATCTTAACAATTGTATTTCTAATAAACATGAAATGAATATTTGTGCCCATAGTAGACTTATTGTCTGTCTGTATGTACCTACCTGTATATTGTTGTCGTGTGATATTTTCTTTTGAATAAATTTCATCACAGATTTTTAAAGCTGCGTACATACAAGTGTTGCTTTCAATGATATGGGAACATCCATGTTAAATATATGTAGGTAGCATGGAAATTATCTAGTTTGTGTCTCCTATATTTCTTATACCTAAGCATTTTATTGAAAAAGGAGTAGGTATGAGCAATAAGCTCACCCTAATAATAATTAGCAACTTATGTTTTTATTCATTCAAGAAATATTTTGATGACTGAACTTGACTCTTGTGATGAAATAATTTGTGATGAATTACATGTTAAGTTTATGTAATCCGAAATGTGAATCTGATATCTAGATGTGAATTTAATGTTAATTTTATGTAACCTGAAACGTGAATCCAATATCTAGATGTAAATCTAATGTTAAAGCTAATTTTAATCTTAAACAACATGATGTATTTAAAAACATTAATCTGAGTAATGTAATGTTGTAGTTGAACTGAAATGTATTTATGTAGATGCCTAGTAATTTAATTACTAGTGCGTCCTAATATTTTTGGAACACCTGTAAAAGATAGCTAAGTCTTAAGCTCACTGTAACAATGTATAAGACTCTGTTGTGCTATGTACACTTAGTAAGCAATAAATACTTGAATACTTGTTAGAAATGGTCAGGTTAGGCCGAGCTCAAGAAAGATCGAAGCCCTTGTGAAATTACTTAAAATGACTAAAGTTATGCAATTGTCAGTTCTGCGACTTGCAGTTTACTCTTAGGATGCGCATCTGAACCGAATGCTGGAATCAAGTGTCTGAAAGAAGTTCGACGTGGGACTCCAGTATGCACACGCCCGTACTGCCACGGACGTGCTGCTGCACCGCTACACTATAGTGCGCTGGTACAAATTGAGGCTGTGTGTTGCGTCCTGTGGGCGACATTACCGCGCCACCGTGCAACGTCGCTGTACAGATCGCGTCACAGCACGCCGTTGCGTCTGTGTCGGCGAAGCGTCACCGTCACCGCACTGTTTTGCATCTCGACTGTATGGCGTCGAGGTCATCTTGAAGCCGACCTACGAGTGGGTCGCTACGTTCGATGGTGATGACGATGAGGATGAAGAAGATGATGATGGTTGTGGAATTCTTCGTTGAGCGAAGTGTTACTGGGCACCGGATCCCTGCCCAAGGTTGAAACCTTTTCGTTATGCGAAGAGTCGCTGTGGTACCTGATCACTACCCAGTGTGTGAAAGCTTTTCGGTAATGGCCTAGGCCGAAGAGTCGCTGAGTGCGACTGTGAGAGTGTGCGACCGTGCAACGAAGAGACTCTCACAGTGCGGCTCAGTGTTGATTATTTTGCATGTGGTTGTGGATGTAGACGTAGATCTTGGTTTTATTTTGGTGTTGGTAATTCGTGTGACGAATATTAATTTGGATGAATATAACTGAAACTAACCTAACTGTGTACCTAAAACCTTGTCACTTTTGTTGTATCTGCGAATGTTGTTTAAATTTTGTTGCATCGCTATGACGAGATTGGATGCAGTCTGGAGACCCTTGTTAACCGATCTGTTACATGTACTGGATGTGCGAGACGAGTCTGATAAGACCTTATCAGATTGATCCTGACGAGGACGTCAGGGTGTCAGGAGAGGCCGTGTTGGGAGACTCGGTTTGGAGAGCGGCAACACTACGGGCAGCGCCATGACAGCGGTCGGCGCGTGAGACGGAACTACGGAAGTAGTCGCTGTGTGCAAGTCATTCCGTCGCATCGTCGTTCGTCGAGAAGTGTCGTTATATTAAGAGTTTATCATTTTTGTCTGTTCTTATAATTTATTTGGAAATTGAAGAAAGCTTACCTAAAAGTAGTATATATGTGAAATCAATGAAAACAAAGGTACAAGAGAAATACAATTAGGCGATCATTCATTGCAAAGTTCGGCTGCCAATGCCTTCCTCAACTTAGGGACAGCAGTGCAAAATAGGTCGCAATCCGTCCTGTCGCTAATCGAATTAAATAATCGAGTGACTCTAGCAAAGTAACTATTTTGCCTGTAATTAGACCACGCGCGGGGCACGTGCAACTTAACGCCTCTCCACGCGTTGACACTTCGTTGATTGTACGACACCGGAATTAAAGACACCACCACGCCCACATTTCAATCCTGTTCTTTAGATTATCAGCAGCGTCTGCTTGATTAGCAAGATCTAAAAGGAGCCATGACATGCCTAGACTCATGTTAAAATTATAGGTATAATTTATGAAAGAGAATTTCAATTTCACTTGTTAAATAAAACGCAAAACGCACTTTCAAAAATGCACAACTACTAAAAAAGGGACTTTTGTTCAACGACTCCCCACTTGCAAATTTTGACGTCTAATCGTTCCGAATCTATCGAGCAAATACGTCAAAAATTTGCAGAATATCGAAAGCGAAAAGTTCAAATTCGATTTACGTTCGACTTTCATACGCGAATACGAATTTACGCTAAAACGATTCGTTAGTCGAACTTCGATAGGATCGTTTCTACTTTAAGAAAATTTTTGTTACGAGAATAGCAAAACCCGTTTTGAGAGCTGAATCGCAGCGATATCGCTCAGATTTTATTACGAAAATTAGGCCACAGCTCGTGGTAAATAATTTTCTGAATTCCCTTTTCTTTGAAATTTTTATTTATTTTTTGTCGATGTATTGATACATCTAGAAATACAACAATGCATTATGATTAGCAAGAATAATAATATCTAAGTCTAGTTAATTTGTGACAGATCAAAATATTGCATTTATATGTGAATTGCGATTTGCGCTAAATTAAATTAACAATAAACCGTGATAGACGCGAAACAGTGTTTATATTCTCCTTGATCGACCGGAATCTAGACTAGAAGTAAAACGTAGTGATTATTTGCTCAGTGCTAGAAGTGATCTTTCTTTCTGAAGTGGTACCGACAACTACAAAAAACCAACCAACCAAAAAACCAAATAATTACTTGATTTTATTATTTTAGTTCGGGGTAAACGGCCTGAGTTTGTTATTGACAATGAATGTTAATGAAGCCAATGTAGGTACCTACCTAATCACCAATCAGAAATGTTAACGGAGTCGGAATTAACACTTGGGGTCAGTCTTGACCTGCTTGAGTTAATTGACTCCTTAGGGTAATACTTTACATTTGACTGAATTTGCTGTGGACTGAGCAGCACTTGCGGGTCAGTAGTTGGCAGTTGAGACTGACAAAATAACGTGGACTACCGATCCTGTTGTTGTTGACTTGTGTGCTGATGATCCGACGATGGTGGGGGTGAATTAGTAGCAGCAGTAATAATTGTCGCGAGCAGTGAGTGAGGAGTTGAGCATGGAGGGGAATGACGAGGGAGACCGGAACAGAGGCTTCTGAGTAGCGGCTTTAGCTACCCCTGTTTGGAATTTAGAAAGGTTATTTTAATGATAATAACTGACCAATGTCAGACCACATACAGTTGGGTTCTGTGGTAGAATGTTCACTTTTTATTTGATGTTACTAATAAAGTTTTAGCTTTTTATAAATAGGCTAGTTTCCTAAATTTTGTTTTTTAGTCCGTTTTGTAGATATTGGATTTTGTAAATATTGGACACGTATTTTTTAATTTTTTATGTAACCAAAAAATAACGGAGATATATCAAGTCGAAATTTCACATGACGTCACGCCTCGCTACAGTTTGTTCGCACGTTATAGCGAGCTGTGACGTCACGAGTCCCCCACCCTAAACTTTAATGCGCTTTATCTATGCATATATCCATTATTTTAAAAAAGCAAAAAATATGTGTCTTTTGTTTTTTTATTATCTAACTGACGGACTAAATAGAATTTTGATCTTTTTACCCAGGAAACTAGCCTATTGTACATTTAAAAACTATGTAACTAATTATTTAATTATGCCATTCTAATAAATGATTTAAGTGAGAGGTTTTCTTGATTTCTTAATTTGTATCTCAGCCCTTTGAGCTGGAGCGCAGGAAACAGCTTTCAATGAACCTATGCTTTTGAATCATTTGCATTTTTTCTACAAAAAATCCAACAACATGTAGACTTGCTGATTTGGTATCAATATTTGAATGTGTTTTAATTTCAAATTAATTGTAATTATACTAGCTATTAGTACTTAGAGTGTCCACTGTCCATGGTAATTGATATTGAAATGACTAAAATATATTATGTAATTAGCTGTCCCCCTGTGGTTTCACCCGCGGTAATTTTGGAGTTCCCGTGGTTTGGGATAAAAAGTACCTTATGTCACTCAGGAGTCAGGACTATCATAGCTTCCTATAAGTAAAAGAGTTTTTAAAATCGGTTCAGTAGATCAAGAGATTACTCCCTACAACGTCACAAACTCACAAACTAGCTCTTTATAATATTAGTATAGATATAGGTAGGTACTATGTGCTGTATTTTATTTTTGACTAGCGGTGCCCTGCGGTTACACCTGCGGTAATTTCGGAGTTCCCGCGGGAATTCCGGGATAAAAAATACCCTATTTCCTTCTCTGTACCCCTGACAACGTGCATGCGAAATTTCATTGCGAATTGACCTCTCTACAGTTTTATTATAAGTATAGATATTTTTTCTGTTACTGTTTTTTTTTTCAGTATATAAATATACAAAATATCAGCTGTAATTTACCACACCGAGTGTTATCTACAATCTCTCTTGCTATTATTGATTGGGTGTTGTTAATTTATTCTAGGGTGGGAGTGGAGAACAGTGCGGCCGAGGGCGATGGCGACCAGGGCAGATATAGGCGAGTATATCTCGTGGACGCCACCCCTCTGCAGCGGGGACCGGTCACCCTGAGATGAAACAGGAATTTGTGCTTTAATGACTTGTATCGATGTTCATTAAATAAATAAAGAAAGAAATGAATGTGGGGGTGCATTTGCAGCCTGATGGTGCGCTGCGCGTCGCAGTCGTCGCTGGACGAGAGCTCGCAGCGGCGCGGCTTAGGCGCGGCGCCGGACGGCGAGGGCGAGGGCGAGGGCGAGGCGGGCGCGGGGCACGCGGCGCGGCTGCTGGGCGCGCTGGCGGCGCTGCGGCGCGACGCGCTGCTGTGCGACGTGCGCCTGCAGGCCGAGCCCGCGCCCGCGCCCGCCGCCGGCCCGCCCGCGCCGCCGCCGCCGCCCGTGGCCGCGCACCGCGCGCTGCTGGCCGCCAGCTCGCCCTACTTCCGCGCGATGTTCACGCAGTTCGAGGAGCGCACGCAGCCCGCCGTCACCATCCGCAACGTGGAGCCGGCCGCGCTCGAGGCCATCGTGCAGTACGTGTACGAGCCGGACGCGCTGCGCGTCGCCGAGCACAACGTGCAGAGCCTGCTGGCGGCCGCGTCGCTGCTGCAGGTGGGCGGCGTGCGCGCCGCGTGCTGCGCCTTCCTCGCCGCCGCGCTCTCGCCCGACAACGCGCTCGGCATCCGCGCCTTCGCCGACCTGCACGCCTGCGCCGAGCTCGCGCGCGCCGCCGAGCGGTTCGTCGAGCGGCACTTCGTCGAGGTGCGTCCGCCGCCCGCCGCCCGCCGCCCAGCGCCCGCCGCCCGCCGCCCGCCTGGTCTGACCCGCTTCACGTTCCAGGTGGTCGAGACCGAGGAGTTCCTGGCGCTGTCGGCTGAGACCCTGGCGCAGCTGCTGGCCAGCGACCACCTCACGGTAAGCGCGGACCGCGCGTCGAGGCGGCACCTCTGGCTCTCGTGACGCCCCGCCGCCCGCAGGTGCCCGACGAGGAGACGGTGCTGGACGCGGTGATCCGCTGGATGCAGCACGCGCCGGCGGAGCGGCGCGCGGCGCTGGGCGCGCTGCTGGAGAGCGTGCGGCTGCCGCTGCTGGCGCGCGACGAGCTGGTGGCGCGTGCCGCCGCCGAGCCGCTGGCCAGCGCGCCCGTGCGCGTCAAGGACCTGCTCATCGAGGCGCTGTCCTTCCACCTGACGCGGCCCGAGCGGCGCGCCGCCGCCGCCGCCGCCGCCGCGGCCCGCGCCCGCCCGCGCCAGCCGCCGCGCGCGCCGCAGGCGCTGCTCGTGGTGGGCGGGCAGGCGCCCAAGGCCATCCGCGACGTGGAGGCCTACCGCCTGGACGCGGCGCGCTGGCGGGCCGCCGCCGCGCTGCCGTCGCGCCGCTGCCGCGCCGGCCTGGCCGCGGTGGGCGGCCGCGTGTTCGCCGTGGGCGGCTTCAACGGCACGCTGCGGGTGCGCAGCGTGGACGTGTACGACGTGGCGGCGGACGCGTGGGCCGCGGGCCCGCCGCTGGGCGCGCGCCGCTCCACGCTGGGCGTGGCGGTGCTCGAGCACACCATCTACGCGGTGGGCGGCTTCGACGGCGCCGCCGGGCTCAGCTCGGCCGAGGCGCTGGACACGCGCGGGGTGGCGGGCGGGGGCGGCTGGCGGCCCGTGGCGCCGATGAGCACGCGCCGCTCGTCGGTGGGCGTGGCCGTGCTGGGCGGCAAGGTGTACGCGGTGGGCGGCTACGACGGCGCGTCGCGGCAGTGCCTGCAGTCGGTGGAGCGCTACGACCCGGCGGCGGACGCGTGGGAGCCGGTGGCGGACATGGCGGCGCGCCGCTCCGGCGCCGGCGTGGGCGTGGTGCTGGGCGCGCTGTACGCGGTGGGCGGGCACGACGGGCCGGCCGTGCGCCGCTCCGTGGAGCGCTACTCGGCCGCGGCGGACGCGTGGCAGCCGGCCGCCGCCATGACGCACGCGCGCCGCAACGCGGGCGTGGCGGCGCACCGCGGCCGGCTGTACGCGGCGGGCGGCGACGACGGCGCCGCCAACCTGCCCAGCGTCGAGGTGTACGACCCGGTGGCCGACGCGTGGACGCTGCTCGGCGCCGACATGGCCGTGGGCCGCTCCTACGCCGGCGTGTGCGTCGTCGACGAGCCCGCCTGATGCCGCGAGCGCGCGCCGCCGCCGCCGCCGCCCGCCGCGCCCGCGTCGCCGCCGCCCGCGCGAGACGAGCCCGGGTGAGAGTCGACGGCCCCGACCGCTGCGACGGCCCTCGCCGGCCCGCCGCCGCGCTGTGCTGACGGCTCGTCCTCTCCGACAGGTACGCGAACGTCGCCGGGCCCGCGGCGGGGGCGGTGGGGGCGGCGCGCTGGCGGCCCGTGTACGTGCAGCGGCTGCCCCGCGCCGAGCTCGAGCAGGTGCGCGCGGCGGGCCGAGGGCGGCGGGCGGCAAGCGGCGGGCGGCGGGTCTCACCCAGCGTGCCGTGTGCAGGCGCAGGAGGACACGTACGAGAGCGCGGCCCCGGGCGGCGTGGCGGGCGGCGCGGCGTGGTGGTGGTGGCGCGCGGGCGGCGCGGCGCGCGGCTGCCGGCACGCGGCGCACGCGCGCGCCTCGCAGACGCTGGAGTTCAACGAGCGGCTGGAGCGGCTCGCCGCGCCGCCGGCCGAGCCGGGTGCGTGCCGGGCCGGGGCGGGGCCGGGCGCCGCGGAGGGGGAGGGCGCGCGAGTGAGGCGGGCGGTGTGCCGTGTGCGCAGGGACGGTGCCGGGCCGGCTGTGGCGGCGCGGCGTGTGCGGCGTGCGCGTCGAGGTGGTGGGCGCGGGCGCGGGCGGCGGGCGGCTGTCCTCGTCGTGCAGCACCATCGACGCGGAGCTGCCGCCGCGCCTGCTGCTGCAGCGGTGCCGCGCGCCCCCCGCCCCCGCCGCGCCCGCCGCGCCGCGCCCCTCCTGCTCGTACCACCTGCTGCCGGAGAGTCACCGCGCGCTCGCGCCGCGCTCCCACCACCACGTGAGTACCTCCCCGCGCGCCCCCCACCCCCACCCCCACCCGGCACCCGGCCCGGCGCCGCTGACCGGCCGGCCCCGGTTGCAGGGCGGCGGGCCGGCCTGCTGCGACCCGGCGCCGGCGAGCGGCTCCAGCGATGACGAGGACGGCGAGTCGACCTGAGCGGCGGGCGGCGAGCGGCCCGGCGCTGCCTCCGCACAAGAGAGCGACTCGCATCCGATGTCTTCGAGTGAAAACTTATGTGAATCCCGCCCTAGTGCCCTGCCCCCTGCCCCCTGCCCCTTGCCCCTGCCCCCGCCTCCTGCCCCCTGCCCCTTGCCCCTGCCCCTTGCCCCCTGCCCCTTGCCCCCTGCCCCTAGCCCGTGACCTGATATAAGGTATCTTCATTCCAAATAGCATAAAAATTCGTCCACTCGTTTCTGCGTAAATTTGAAGTGAAACAAACATCTCTATCTCTCCCGCACACCGACTTCCTCAGTTACATTACAGTGATTAGCGTTGATTGTAGTTGTCGGTTCTTGGAATGACAGCTAGTGTCGTTGTCGTGGCTCTGTTCGCTCATTTCAAAATATTACTATTTTGATGCACAAATTTCGAAAATATTGGTTACAGTAGAGTATCGGCCGTTGCCAACAGTCATCGTTTAATTTCACTGAAGCCACGTCGCGTGTCCGACTGTACGAGTCTCGAGCCGTTTCAGTGTCGTCGGTATCGATATCCATGTATAAATAAGTTCTTTATCAATCTTTATAAGATTGCCATACGACCATTGCAACAAAATTAGAAACAAAGTTTGTTCAATGAATACTTGTAGTGGTGGTCTTGAGATGTGAGAAGCTGTCGCCTGCCGACGTTAATACTACTTAGTTATTTATTTTTATTTAGCTTTATTGTTATATTATCGCAATTGGTGTATCCACACATTGTTATGTTACGAACTTGTTAGTATATACGACATACGTATGTAATTATAGCAACTAGTTGTTACTAGGTAGCTGCTATCCTAATGTAGATTAGTTAAGTTGATGACAACTCTCGTAGATGTTACGTCTCGGGGGTGATTGCCTGTCTGCCTGTCTGCCTGTCTGTCTGTATACTGATGTTGTTAATGCTCTGTTCATGTACAACAGCGACAGCGAGACTGCGGCGACGCAGGTACCTACTCGCAGCCGAACGATGGCCGACCGTGGTCTGATAATAATAAACTATTCATTTTGATATTGTCGTTTTATTTTCTGCTAGATAATACCTACATAAATGTATTTATTTATTTAAACTTTTTGCACAGTATCGTACAAAAGCTGGACTTAATGCCATTGTGGCATTCTCTGCCAGTCAACCTTGTGCAGAAAGTGTGTTTGGTAATTGGTGGTGCTTGTAAGGTCTTGATGATAATTAATTAAATTATTAATTCAATAATATGATTATTACATAATAAACAAACTAACTATACAGTTTAAGTAAGACCAAAATATTATTTTTCTTTTAATGGGTTATTGATGAAGGATAGAATAAAAGATCATAAAAGAACATAATCTTTTCCCGCTAAATAATTTAGCTTCTATCTTTAAATAGGTGCTTAGAGCAGTCTATATTAGGTTAGGAGGCGATTGATTTAATAAAGTGAAAATGACCAAAATACAAGTTATTGATACTTCACCGTCGATATAAAGTTTTCATTGCATAGCTCTTATACTTTAGATTTCATTCATATCTAAATAACCCTGATTTCGTCACTGACTCACTGATGATCATCAAAATTCTTAAGGTAGGTACTTCCTAATGTCCTAGAAAGCCGAAATTTGGCATGTAAGCTAGTAACACAAACAACAAAAAAAATAATAAAACTTGTAACTTTTATCCCCCAACCCCTTAAACTAGGGAATGGAAGTTTGTATGAGAATTCCGAAATTTTGACTTTCAAAAATACACCTTACGCCTTAGAATATGTGGCTTGGCTGTTTCGTTACTGCAAGAACCTTTGTACAACAGAATAGTAGTACATTATTGCAAAAGCAGCGAAATAGGCAATATAATATTGCAGGTCGAGTATGAGTTTGAAGGCCGAGCCGCAGGCGAGGACTTCAATGATACGAGACAGGCATTTGCCATTTCGGCCGAGGCATAGTGCGGCTTTTTTTTTTTTAAATAAATTTAATTTATTTATTTTATTTTATTTATTCATTTATTCAGCCAACAGAAATACACCAGCTTACAAATTACAACATACAAATCTATGGAAAGCATTGTTAGGGTATTTCCTATAATAGGCTAAAACAACATGCAAAAGGTATACAGGTGCCATAGGTATTTAAATTTACATACCTAGTATTTAAATTTACAAACATCAGTAGGCTATTGATTGACCACTTATGATGTGCTTCTAGACTTATACAGAATAGATTTGAACTCGTAAAGACTACAATTGAACAAGTCTATTTTTTGGTTACTTTGGAACAGCTCGTTGTGGCTGCGACAGATTCGAGGCAATATGCTGTGGTGACCGAGATTCGTTCTATAATTGTTTACTGAGAATGGTTTGAAATTGGTTATGCGAGCGCTGCTGCGTGGAACGGTAAAATTAAGCTTAGAAAGAAGTTCTGGACACTCAAAGTCACCCTGCAAAATTTTAAATAAAAAGATCTGAATAGCGATTTTATGATCAATTAATCATGTTTAGACAGCTTCAACTTTTGAAGTATGTTTATTTTAGTTGATTGCTAGATATTGTAGATGTCAAAAAGTAAATTTTTTAATCGCAAAACCGCCATATTTTTTATTGCAACCGAAAAATGATAGAAACAAAAGTTACGTAATAGCCCCTCTGGTCAATAATCAGACGGCGGTCACGAAGCGACATAAAATTAAAATGAGTCAGCCTGCTGCCGTAAGAACGGAGTACGTTAAGTTTCTTTTGATGAACCGTGAGAAAGAAGAGAAAGCGTTTTTGTACTCTCTCCAAGTTATCTATATGGCGCTGGTAATGTGGACTCCAAACACTTGAACAGTACTCCAAGAGGCTGCGAATTAGAGTGAAGAAAACTATTTTCAAGGGAATTATGCTTTTAAATGATTTACAGTTCCTCCACAAGAAACCCAACAACTTATATGACTTACTGATTATGGCGTCAATATGTGGTCTGAAGGAGAGCTGACCATCAATCAGGACACCCACCCACCCAGATCACGAATACAATTGACTTCAATTAATTTTTGGTTCTGAATATAATAACACGAATTAATTCGGTTTTTCTTTCGACAAAATTTTATATGTGTGCATTTGGCTGTATTTAATGGCAGTCTGTTATCCGATGACCAGGCAACAATGGCATCCAAATCTAGTTGAAGATTATGACAATCAGAAGAACTGTATATTGTTTTATAAATTTTTAAATCGTCCGCGAAAAGTGAAAATTTAGAATATTTTATTACTGATGATATATCGTTTATAAAGGCAAGAAACAATATAGGGCCAAGGTGCGAGCCCTGCGGGACTCCTGAAGCAGCAGGAAAGCAGGAAGATTCATACCCACATGCGACCACCTTCTGAGATCTCCCTGTAAGATAAGAGCGGAACCAGTGAAGTAAACTGCCGTGTATCCCCATGCCATGGAGCTTTTGTACAAAACAAACAAAATAATTACGAACTCCGCTTTACCGCCAATTTCTTTTTTCTTTTACTATTTGTGCAGAAAGGTAAACGCATCTGTGGCTATACAGCCACGAGAACGCAATGTGTACGATAGATGAAAGAGTTCTAAATTCAAACAGCACACCGTTTCATACAACATTGCCGGCGCGCTCTTCGTTCTAAATTCAAAGAACGCGCCGGGAAGTGATTTTGGTTTTTTTTTTTTGTTATGGCGTCGCGCGGTTTGTCAGTCTACGTAAATAATAAATGATACTTCGCGTGTTCTTTATTCAAAAGTAATGACAATATTTCCGCGCATGTTTAAGAAAAAGTAATTAACAATAGCAGTGGATAGATTTTTCACCTTACTCTCATGTGAATGGAGCGAAATGGCCAAGCCACATATTCGTACTATTAAGGTGTAGTTTGAGAAGTTAGGCTTTTTAGAGTTAGGGTGTGTAGAGTTATAAGCTTGGCTCTACATGAGATCTTATAACTTTTTGACAGTGCCTGTCATATGGACTCGTCTTGGCATCATTTTACATGAATATGTTTTTGGTGGGATTTTTATTTCCTTGTAATACTTATTCGCAAGTTAGCTTGTAGCTGGCGCGCTAGGACAGGCGAGAGGCGCTGGCGTCCGGTCGCTCTATTGTGCTCTGTCAGCTACCTTCTTCTCATGAACTGATTGCGAATTGCGATAAAACAAACGCGATAAACGAGTTCATAAATAAATTCCGGTGAGTACTGAGTACTACAGTTTTTGCACTTTTTGCGTCATGCGCGTACCTACAAAATACAAACGGACTTTCAAAAAAATTTAGAAATCATTGTTGGTTCCATCTAGTGATACAAATACAATCACCTTGCATTATTTTCACGCGCCTCTAGTTACATATTAAGTGCGTAGTATATTTACTTTGAGATATTAGACTACTATAGCCATCCCCCGCGGTTTTAGCTGCGGTAATTTCGAAGTTCCCGCAGTAATTCCAGAATAAACTAGGTATAGGTAGTATAAAGAGGAAAACCTCTTGAATCGCGATGAAGGACTCTGTTTTATAATATGTATTGCAAATGAGCACAAATAGATCCTAATAAAAATATTACCCAGTGCCATCAGTCGACTGTCGACCCAGTCATTGTTTTGGCCTAGACCTAATGAAATTCGCGGCAAAAAATATGACTGATCCTTCGACTGTCCTCGACTTCTCGGAGTGTAAAAGATAGATGTAGTAATCGGTAGGAAGGAGTTCTGGATGCCTGGCCCATGGCCCATGGAGGCTTCGTGCTTGGCCATGGAGCCATGCAGCGAGATGTGCTCGCGGCCCGTGGGCCGTGTCCCTGTCCCGACCCTCAGTCTGCGCCCGGCCGCCGCGCGCACCGCACGCGACTTGCGTGTGCGCTGCCTGCCCGCTCAGCGAGGAACGTGCGTGTTGTGTGTGTGTGTGTGTGTGTGTGCAGCTGCGCTGCTGCACCGCCGGCGCCCGCCAGGCGCCAGCTCGCTGCACGGTGAGCGGACGGCCCGGCGCGCGGCGCGAGCTCTCATTGTGTACCCACTCTGTAACATCAGCTGATGAGGGTCGCGTCGACGACCGGACTTCTAACATGTCGTTGAGGCCGCAGCCACCTGTTGGAAAATAAATATTTAGTTGCAATTCGCATTCTTAAATAAATTCATGCACGTTAGAAACTACGTAACTACGTTACCGGCCGAATGAATCTAAATCACGTCGCGTCGTCGCTATTGCTATTACGTAGGTAAGTAAGTATAATATTAGGTATGTCGGCCGCCACTTAACCGTCGTCGGTGGTACTCGAGCGCCGTAGTTCGCGGGTTCGATTCCTGCTGAAGATGGAAAGTCGCGTCAATATGTACCTACCTACCAATGATATTATTTATTTTATTTTATTTACTTTGAAAAACTTACAGCTAAATTAACAATTAGGTCTATATTTAAGTCACTACAGCCTTTAAGTTTTCACATACAGAAATATGTACAAGTAGTATACAACGTGTTAATGAATTAACTAAAAACCTGATACACCCCATTTAAAAAAATAAACAATAATATGATTAAAATATACTTTATGTCGAAAAAAATTATACTTTAAAAGTTATTCAACATTAGTTTGGAGGTGACCTATCTACGAAATTCCAAGCGCTACGCCCGCGCCTACCGCTTCGAATTTTTTTGCTGCGCCTAATATTTTATTATGGGCTAGTACAAATACATGGGCTAGTAAAAATGAAAAATATAACCTATATTACAACATAGTACGATCGATTCGCTAGTTGATTCTGAGCAAACTACTTTTTAGTTTTCAGTTAATTCATTAACACGTTGTATATGTGAAATCAATGAAAACATAGGTACAAGAGAAATACAATTAGGCGATCATTCGTTGCAAAGTTCGACTGCCAATGCCTTCCTCAACTTAGGGACAGCAGTGCAAAATAGGTCGCAATCTGTCCTGTCGCTAATATAAATAATAAATAATCGAGTGACTCTAGCAAAGTACTTAACTGTTTTGCCTGTAATTAGTATTATATAGAATGTCTTTGCTATCTACTTTGTCAGCTAGACGCCCTGTACGTTTGTAGCTTTACTTATTGTAGGTAGCTAGACGTGCGAGGCGGTCCCGTTGTGCGGCGCTGCGGCGTGACGCGCTGTGTACAGTTGGGGCGTGACGTCACGATGACATGACTACACAGTCAAGTGTAGCGAGCTAGCGAGTAGCGACACACCATTCACTACTCAACTCATTGACATTCGACACTCGGTCGCGCGGGATCGCTGATGGTCGAACGGTCGGAAATGCAGGGATACTTAGCCCACAACATTAGATATATATAATAGGTACCTACCTAACTGGTAGGTATGCAACAGTCTATTATATCGGTTGAGTGATACATCAACGATGCGATAGTACGTGGTATTCTCTAGTGGCAAGCTGGCAGCCAACTTCCCACCTAGGTAACTACTGATAGACACGGATCACTGACTGAACTCGAACCTTGCTACATGCTACAATAAACCAACCAAAAACCAACGGTTTGTTTGATAGGCGTTTGGGCGGCGGACCCGGGACCGGCGCGCGGCGGAGAACGGTTCCCTTCACAGAAGCCTTTTGAGGCACCCGGGCCGAGACTGGCGAAAAATAACTGAGCGATTATAAATAAGTTTTAGGTAATAATGTATTAAACGGCTAAATGCGGGAGAAAGTGACGGCTGCTGGCGCGCGACGCGCGACGCAGTGAAACGAAATAAGGTCGAAACAAATAATATTGATATTATACTCATATACCTACTTATACTGAAATTGTAGCTCAGTTAATATTTAGAAAATATCAATTAGAGATGTAACGGTATCCGGTAACTATGCGGACTATCCGGCCTCGTTTTCACTATCCGGCTGGAGACCGGATAGTAAAATTCAAATAATTCTCATTATTTTACACAAGGCAAGTCATACTCATCATCATCATCAAACAAAACTCATCTTCCAATGTTTAATTTTCACTTGATGTGTCTGTTTGTCCTAAAGTGTATTTAAATAGTAATAAGCGAGAACGCGGCCTGCCGATAAACTGTTTTTGCAGTTTGGCAGAAAGTAGTATTCAGGAAATATGTAGGTAGGTATTGCCTTTTTATAAACTTAAAAAAAAACTAGCTGTGCCCCGCGGTTTTACCCGCGGTAATTTCGGAGTTCCCGCGGGAATTCCGGTATAAAAGTACCAAATGTCCTCTGTACCCGTAACAACGCGCATGCCAAATTTCATCCAAATCCGTTCAGCCGTTTTTGCGTGATTGAGTAAACGTATGCGAGGATAAGAGCTCGAAAGCGCATTTCATCCGACTTGCTTCAAATTTATCGTCACTGCTCAGCTCCTATGCGTCTTAACGTTATGCTCAGCGTTATGCTTCGTCTGAGGCGTTATGTTATAAGCCTATAACCTGCCCAGGAGTATGGCCTACAATCGTATCAAGTTTGTTTAAAATCCCTTCAGTAGTTTTCGGCCCATGCGTGCACATACAGACAGACAGACAAAAAATTTACTGTTTGCATTTTTGGCATCAGTATCGATCACCATTCATCCTCCAATATTAATTTTGAATATATATTCAATGTACAGAATTGACCTCTCTACAGTTTTATTATAAGTATAGACATAGATAAAAAAAATACCACAACAACATAAAGCCGGGTACAGACTGCATTAACGTAACATGCAATGTTACTAATTTGCCGTCCACATTGTGGCAATGTATCATGTATGTAACAGAACTCCCATAGTGGGGACGCGACGCCTTGCGCGCACGAACCGCGCATTACAACTCGTGCGCGCCGCGATCCACCATTTGTCGGTTTTTTAACCGACTTCCAAAAAGGAGGAGGTTCTATGTTCGATTGTATGTATGTTTTTTTCTTTTTTTTTTTACCACGGATCGGTATGAGGTCGGTGACAAGCAAATATGGAGGGGGAAGATGGGCTAAGTCGACTCCCGTCACCAGCTCTTCGTGAGCAGAACAACCCAAGTGGGCAGACACCAGTGGGCTTGTCACCGAATTCAAACCGATCAGTGGTAGCACAAACCAATAATAATATTACGTGTGGTTTTGTCTTTTGGATTAAATCGGTATTTTGTTATTTTTAGCTTTTTATTTTTAGGTTTTTAGTTTTGTGTTTTTGGAAGTCGGTTTTAATTTTTTTGTTAAAATTTTTTCGCCGAACACAAAGGAGCGCGCACGGCGCAGAGTGCGCGGAGGCCGGAGCGCCATCGCCAGTGTGGACGGGACGACGGGCGTCTGTCTGTGTCTGTACGCGGGATCGCGGGTTCTCGGCAGACTCGCTGGAAAAGATGCGAGCATGTACATGCTCGGTTCGCGCGCGCTGCGTCCACACTTCTGAAATGCTCCTTTCATGTTACATAGCATGTTACGTTACAGCAGTTCGTACCCGGCAATGCAATGGAAACAAACGAATATAAATAAAACACAAACTGAAACGAGACTTATTCAAGTCTAGTTTCAGTTTGTGTTTTATTTGTTCAACACCGATTTTGTTTGTAGCATCATAGGATTTCTTCGCTCCGCTCCGTGGACGCTCGCCTCTCGACCCCGATCACGGTAATTTTACAGAACACATGCACATTGCACGTGCTTACAGAACTTTTAATTGGATAGTGTGGGCGTGTTATTGTAGTCGCATTGTAATATTTCGCAGATAGCTCGCGTGTCGGCGGCGCGAGGCGCGGGGCGCGGGGCGGCATGAAGAAGTTCATGCGCACGCGCGGCGCCGCGCCCCCGCCCCCGCCGCCGCCGCCGCCGCCGCCGCCGCCCGCCGCGCTCTACAAGGGCAACGGGCACGCGCACGCCAGTTGGTATTATTTTATTATTAGTTGTGGCATGGGACAAGCGCTTAAGCGCTTAAGCGCTTATTACACCTTGCAATTTCAGGGCACCAATTTAGTGCTCTGAATCGGATACAATTTAGGGTCGGTGAGTGAGAGAGAGAGAGCGAGTAATCACACTACACTAGATTGCACCCTAAATCGACTGTTGTAGGGTACATTTTCATGTAATGTGATCACTCGCTCTCTCTCTCACTCACCGACCCTAAATTGTATCCGATTTAGCGCCCTAAATTGGTGCTCTGAAATTGCAAAATGTAATAATCGTTTTAGCGCTCCCTCACCCGCGCACCCCCGCACCACCCGCACCACCCGCACACCCCGCACACCCCGCACACCCCGCACTCGGCTGCACCGCACACCGTCCCTTGACAGATGAGAAGCACCGTAGTGAGAATCACTAAGTAGGTACCCGGGAACCCATCAGCACTTTCGATCTCCCTTCACCGTCCCTGCTACTTGCAGCTCGTCCACAATATAACTAATGTATGATATTAAAAAAGCAAAAGAAAAAGCAATCTAGCGCACAAAGCTGCGCTGGATTGCCTTTTATAACACTACTACATTGCCGTTATTCTGTACGTAATACGTTTCATTACTTACCTATGCTAATTTTTTATACCTATGTAGATTTGCAAAGTTTACTTAGGATTTATGGTGTCTTTTTCTTGTAAGTGTGTGTGTGTGTTTCTGTGTACGTGCACGGCGATGGTGTCTTTTACCTGGCTTCACTTGTTTGTTCTACGCGTTCCGTCTTTAGTTTTTATTTGGTCTGAGTATCGATGGAAACAGTAGGTATCCAAAATAGTCATCGGTTTTATTACAGAATACTTTATACTTGTAACATATAGGGATTTACAAACATTCGAAATTTGATAACATGATAAAAAGGGAGATATATTTATTAAATACTAGCTGTTCCCCGCGGTTTCACCTGCGATAATTCTCACTTCTCTATTGTTTTTGACTCTCATATTACTTGACTCTTTATGAACCTTCGGCATTTCGTGCAGACGGCGGGGGTGCGGGCGGGGCCGGGAGCGGCGGCGCCGGCGCCGGCGCGTGGCGCGACGACCCACGCTCCGGCGGCTCCAGGTTTGTTCCGTTCCTTCCGCGAACGTGGGTCGGCATATTGTATTGTAAGTAACCAGCGAGAAAACGGGCCGGCCCGGTACGGGTCGTGGGGTCGCGGGGTCGCGTCGTGGGGTCGTGGGGGATATTACTGCCTACCGGCCGTCGCGTCGTCGCGCGTCGCGTCGCGGAATCTGAATTACTATAATTGTATAATGCTGTAGGTGCTGCGACAGTCGGTGTGAGGATGGCGGCGGGTGCGGGTGCGGGGGCGGGTGCGGGGGCGGGCGGCGGCGCGGGCGCGGGCGCTGGGGCGGCGCGCCGCTGTGGGAGGACGCGCAGTTCCCGTGCGACGCCGCGCTGGGCGACCGGCGGCTGCACGACCAGCTGCAGTGGCTGCGCCCGCACGTGAGTCGCAGCGACCGCACAACCACACAACCACACACAACCACACACAACCACACACAACCACAGAACCGCACAACCACACAACCGCCCGCCCCACTACGCTGTTGGCCGCTCTGTCTTTTTTTTTTTTTTTTTTTTATGTCATAGGGGGCAAACGGGCAAGTGGTACACCTGATGGTAAGTGATTACCGCCGCCCATGGACATCTGCAACACCAGAAGGCATGCAGGTGCGTTGCCGACCTGGAATGGGGATGGGAACTGGCTTTCAAGTGGGGCTGCCGGAACACACCGTTAGGTGCTCGGCGACAGGTTTGCAACTTGAAGGTGGTAGCTAGCCAGCCGGGCACTAGAGAGCGCCCTACCACCATGCTATGGTTTCCTCACGATGTTTTCCTTCACCGACAGCTCAAGCTCATTGTTAGGGTTTGAATCTACACCTTGCGGTGTTTAATCCGAACGCACCAACCACTGAGCTATCATCGCTGTAAAAAAACTGTACTGAGCTATCTTCGACCACCTGCGGTCACTAGGGCGTTGGGGTCGCACAATTTTCTAGACTAATCCCTACTAATTCCCTACTAATGCTTACTAATATTATAAATGCGTAAGCTCAACCGATCATCACGAAATTTGGCATTGACAGGGGTCGTTGACAGGGGTCCCCTCAGAAGAATGGGGTCCCCTTTTTACACGATTTTCTTTTGACACCCGCATCAACTTACCCGCCATTTTATATACCTACCTGCAAGTGTGTACCTATGTAATCTTATCTGAATTTAACTATCTATATTGTTTACTAGTTATTATTTGTACAACTTTAATGAACTGCATGTACCACCTCTCGTGGAATTTCGAGTGCGTTAGTAATTTTTTTTTTATATATCTTTTTCCTATGTGTGGAAACTTTAAGGTGTAAGAAACTTTTTATATTTTGTTATATTTTTACTTATGTTGTACCGTTTGTTTCCCAAATAAATAAATATACAGTACTTCTTATCTCGGAATTCCTGCGGGAACTCCCTACTCATCACGAATGAAACCGCGGGGAACAGCTAGTATTAAGTATAAAAAGAAAAGATTTTATTTTTTGTATGTTGGTTTGTTATGGATAAATGCAAAAGTTACTTAACTGATTTTTAAAATTCTTCACTCATAAGAAGCTACGATGCTCCTGAGTGACAAAGGGGACTTTTATCCATGAATTCCCAAGGGAACTCAGAAAATAACTCGCGTGAAACCTTGGGGGATAGACTAGTATTGAATTAAACGGTCGCCCTGCACTCTGCCGTTACCCAAATATAGTGGTGAGTATTCCGCATTAGCTCTCGAGCTAGTGAGTGATGATGATCTGCGGCGAAACAAGTGGACAATGGACATGTTACGTGTGTGAGTACTTAATGTGATCGCGTTACGTATCGTTATCTAAGAAAGTGAAAATGAGCGGCGCGCGGCGTCGGTTGGTCGCGCAACGACACAGCGCCAGCGCCAGCGCGCGGTAGGTACTCGTACGTAGCTGGAGCACACAGCCGCAGCCCGCGGCCCGCGGCCCGCAGCGGGCGTTCACCGCACGGCCTCGGCCACAGCCGCAGGGCCAGCCGTGCGCGACGAGAGCTCCTCGTCTCGGTCAGGGACGAGCGTGGCGTTTCCACTCAGCACTCCGCCGTCAGCACTCCGCCGCGCGCCGCTCAAACATAGCCTAAATAGCACGTGAACGCTCGCAAATACTGAATAATCATGCAGCGAACGTCGCTCGTGAACTAACGAATTATAAAAAATGCAAAGCGCAACGATATTATGAGCTCTATGGCTCGGGGGAGGTGGTGCCGCTGTATGTACAGGTAGCCGCAGCAATATATTATACACGATTGTGTCACACTTTATTACATACTAGCTGTGCCCGCGGTTTCTCTCACGGTAATTTCGGAGTTCTCAAGGGAGTTCCAGTATAAAAAGTAGCCTATGACATTCAGAAACACTGCAGCATTCTATTGGTAAAATTAAAAATCTTTTCAGTAGATCCAGAGATTACCCCCTACAAACTCACAAACTTTACCTCTTTATAATATTACTAGCTGTTCCCGTTTAAAAAGTACCATATGTCCTTCCCTGTACCCCTGACAATGTGGATGCAAAATTTCATGATGATCGGTTGAACCGTTAAGGCGTGAAAGCGTAACAAACAAACCCACTTTCACATTTAGAATATTAGTAAGGATTATAGATTACTAGCTGTGCCCTGCGGTTTCAACCGCGATAATTTCGGAGTTCCCGCGGGAGTTCCGGGATAAAAAGTACCCTATGTCCTTCTCTGTACCCCTGACAACAAGCATGCTAAATTTCATCCAAATCCGTTCAGCCGTTTTTGCGTGATTGAGTAACAAACATCCGAACACCTAACCATCCAAACATCCATCCACACTTTCACATTTATAATATTAGTAGGTAGGATAGTAATATTTTGTATTCTTTGTTTATTATCTACTACTACAATAAGATTCAATGACTGTCTACTGTCTAGTGTTTACATATTTCTGCAGCGGACTGTACCTTCAAGTGTACACTACACGTAGATATGTAACACGGTCACACGACGACACTAACAGTAGAAGGTTCGTGAGCGCAGCGTGGCCCGTGGCCTCGGGCCGCGCGGGTTCTGGACTCCGGGCCGACAATGTCAACCGGCAAAGCCACAACTCATTTTTTTATCCCATTGTACAATTATCACGTGTAAATCAGTTAGGTACTTCGGTAAGTTTCTTTAACGTAACGAACCAAGTATTACCTATACCTACATAAGTATATTATACATTCACACTCATGTCGTCCGCCTCCCGGAGGGGTAGGTAGAGACTATGGATGACTGTCATACTGAATACGTATGTAGAGATTATATTCTATTTTTTTTTTTCTTTATTTCGTCTGAGGTCGCACCCCGTGTCGTTGTGCGCGGTTGCGGTTTTATTATTCCATACTAAAGACATCAACGCGTGAAGCATATTGATTGATGATTTTTGATTCCGAATGGTCGAAAAACTATCGTATTATAAATTAACCGCTAATATCGGTGTATTTATTTATTTATTAGGAAGACCAGCAGCACAATTAAAATTTTATATATACATTTTTTAATTTATTTTATTTTACTTTATTATTTATATAATATGTACCTATGTAAATAAAACAAAATTGCCAATGATAGGTACATAATAGGAAGATACATGTAGCCTCAAATAACATTATCAGGATAGCACATAGCTCGAGCAATTCACTCCGCATTTTTTTTTTTTTCAATTTATTGGGTTTATTGGGTGCACTTACCGAGTAAAACGTTAGTTTTAATTAATTAAATATTTATGACTTTGCTCTTGATTTTTTTTCATCGGCATTTGACCTTTTAGAATTTCTTTTAGGCTCCAAAACTTTTTCCAAGTCGTTGTTATTCTTCTATCAACCTCTGCATCATTGTTTTGGTTTTGGAAGGAAATTTGTTTCCCTAGGTAGATATAGCTCTTAACGTACTCGACTGGTGTATTCTCGAGACATATAGAGTTTCGTGCGGCATTTGTCATGAGTTTTGTTTTGCTTAGGTTAATTTCTAGTCCTGCCTGGACTCATGTCTTTTACCTTCGTTAACCTACGCCTGTCAAACGTGGAAGTTCACCAAAAGAGTAAAAAATAAAATAACGTCCTGCCAACGAAGTATGGAGAGAAGTGTTACAAAAATCAGGAAACGTCAAAAAATTCGTCACACTACCATCAGGCAAAAGACGGGAGTAAAAGACGCTCTCACCTACGCTCTCAAGTTAAAATGGAGATGGGCAGGACACGTTGCGAGAATGAACGACGATCGATGGACAATTCGAATGACGTCATGGCCGGGTCCTATAGGCACTCGGAGAAGAGGGAGACCTGTAACTAGATGGGCAGACGATATCATACAAGTTGCAGGAAAAAACTGGATGACAGAAGCCAAAAACCGAGACTACTGGAATTCTCTGGAGGAGGCCTTCACCCTCACATGAGGGGTTCATGCATGCCAACTTTATTTTTACCATTTATATTTTACATTTTATTTTTTATTTTTTACAATTTTATTTTTTATTTTAAATATTACAAATCAATAATTTTACAAATACAATTAAAATCATTCAAATCAAATTTAATTTATAAATTTACTTATCATTGTATTTTTTTAAAAATAACCATAATTGTCTGAAATTAAAAGTAAATGGAAATTTTCTTCTAAACCAATTATTATTTTATTTTATTTTATTTTATTTATTGTTTTGTTATCAGGCAACATGGGCATTATGAATTGATATATAATTTTTCATTACTCATACTCGGAAAGTAGGTCTGAAGTTGCCTGAGAAGCGGGTTGAAAGTAACCCTTTTCAGCCCTAGGGAGAATCGCTTTCAACTGACAACTGTCAAATTATTAAAAAAAAACTAGGTCTATTTTCACATTTCTATTGAACCATGTTTCAACTTTCTATACAGCCAGCGCGATGTAAAATTGAAATAACGTAAAGTTTAAGTAGGTATTAATTAAAATAAAATTCACTCACTTTTTCTTAAGCTAATTCCTATTTATATTTTTTTATTTCCTTTAATTAATACTTAATAATTAAAGAAAATATTTTTTTTAGGTCGCCACAATGTAAATAAAAAATACTGGCTGAATAGCTAGCCGGCCAAAGAAAAAGAAATAGGTGGGAAAGTGTCAAGCGACTATCCGATCTTCACTCATTTTTTCTTTAGCTAATTCCTATTTTTATTTTGACTTTCCTTGCATTCGTAATGAAAAGCACAGTGTTACCCTCGGGAGAAAGTAACTTATTTAGTGCCTCGAACTATTGGCGCCCTCGCTACGCTCGGGCGCCAAACCCCGTCTCGGCACTAAATGAGTTACTTTCACCCCTTGGATAACAATGTACTATTAAATCATTGCCATTTTGTTTAAAAATAATGTACGGGAGCGTATAAAAGCATGGCAATGGCGATGATCGATGCACCAAAAATCCTTCGACGACTTTTATTTTATTTTTATTTTATTTTATTCGGAAAATCAACTGCTACAACAATATAATGAAAATTTAACATACATAACAAAAAAAAAGTTCGACAGCATCGGTCGCGCCGGTTAGCGAATCCGATTGTATGTCTACGACGTGGACGCAGGCGCATGTTTGATTCTCAACGTTCCCAGGAGCTGTGCGCGAGCCCCACGTACTGGTGCTCAGACGAGGACGAGCTGGACGATCTGGAGGAGGGCGGCGAGGGCCGGGGGGGCGGGGGCGACGCGCACGGGCGGTGGCTCGTGGGCGCGGGCGGGGGCGCGGCCAGCGGCGCGGGCGGCGCGGCGCTGGCGGCCGCGGCGGGCGCGCTGGCGCTGGCGGGCGCGCGGCGGCTGCTGGCCCGCGCCGCGCCGCCGCACTCGTTCCGCGCGCGCTACACGGGCGCCTTCCGGTTCCGCTTCTGGGTGTTCGGCGAGTGGCGGCAGGTGCTGGTGGACGACCGGCTGCCCGCGCGCCGCGGCGAGTGCCTCGCGCTGCGGCCCGCCGCGCGACACGACTTCACGCTGCCGCTGCTCGAGAAGGCGTACGCCAAGTGAGTGCCGGGCCCGGGCCAGGGGAGGCGGCCGGCCGCCCGCGCCCCGGCCCACGCTCACGGGTGCCCCGCGCGGTGTGCAGGCTGTACGGGTCGTACGCGGCGGTGCGCGGCTGCAGCCGGGCGCGCGCGCTGCAGGAGCTGACGGGCGGCATCGTGCAGAGCTTCGCGCCGGGCGCCCAGCCGCGCGCGCTCATGCGGCAGGTGCTCGCCTCGGCCGTGCCGCGCTCCACGCTGCTGGTGGCCAGCGCGCCCGCGCCGCCCGCCGCGCCGCCCTGCTGCGTCACGGGGCTGGGCCGCGCGCGCGACGGCGGCGCCGTGGTGCGCCTCCGGGGCCCCGGGCCCGGCCCCGACGCCGGCCCCCGACCGACCGAGTTCTGGTGAGTCGGCGCCGGCCGGGGAACGGTCGGGGCGTCGCGCGGGGGATAGCTGTATAATTTATAGTCGTAGTTTATATTTTTAACCGACTTCCAAAAAGGAGGAGGTTCTATGTTCGATTGTATGTAAGTATGTTTTTTTTTTTTATGTATGTTCACCGATTACTCGAAGACGGTTGGACCGATTTGAAAAATTCTTTTTTTGTTTGAAAGGGTATACTCCCAATTAGGTCTCATTGCCACCAAGTCGGGATCTGATGATGGGATCTTGGAGAAATCGAGGGAACTCTTCAAAAATTATAAGCACACCTATGGCGATTTGGGTATTTTTTATAGTAAATCGTTCATTTGCTTTCGGAAAGCAAAATTTGAAGAAGTGGAACTGATGATGAAGACCACAGGTGGTCATCGGAACAACTCACAAATAATACGTATTTCACGGGTTCCGATTGAAGCGATTTCGAAAATTGTTTTTTTGTTTGAAAGGGGATACTCCCAAATTGATTCCATTGTCACCAAGTCGAGATCTGATGATGGGATCTTGGAGTAATCGAGGGAACTCTTCAAAAATTATGAGAACACTTATAGCGATTTTTGTATTTTTTATAGTAAAACGTTTCTTTGCTTTCGGAAAGCAAAATTTGAAGAAGAGGAATTGATGATGAAGACCACAGATGGTCATCGGAACTACTCAATAATGGGTATTTCACGGGTTCCGAATCGTTAACTCTAATATGGTTTCTAAACAATTTATGCCCGTCACAATGTATATGGTGAATTGGAACTGATGGTGATGTACTAGGAGAACTCCTCAACAATTAACGTCCCTGCATCGGGAAAAGCAATATTTTGTAAAAGGTGATGAGCAGTTGACATTAGGCTATTGTAACTTAGAGAAATTACGAACTAAGTCACTTAAAAGCGAGAAATAAACAAAATTTTAACAAAAAAATTAAAACCGACTTCCAAAAACACAAAACTAAAAAACTAAAAATAAAAAGCTAAAAATAACAAAATACCGATTTAATCCAAAAGACAAAAACACGTAATATTATTATAAGTTTGTGCTACCACTGATCGGTATGAAGTCGGTGACAAGCCAAATATGGAGGGGGAAGATGGGCTAAGTCGACTCCCGCCACCAGCTCTTCGTGAGCAGAACAACCCAAGTGGGCAGACACCAGTGGGCTTGTCACCGAATTCAAACCGATCAGTGGTAGCACAAACCAACAATAATATGACGTGTGTTTTTGTCTTTTGGATTAAATCGGTATTTTGTTATTGCCTTTTATTTTTAGTTTTTTAGTTTTGTGTTTTTGGAAGTCGGTTTTAATTTTTTTGTTAAAATTTTGTTTATCTTATTGTGAATTCCGTGAACGGCTGTCGTTTGCCATTTTATATATTTAATGTTGTTACATTAGCCGTAAGGTTTTCCTTCAAAATAAAATAAATAAAAATGTTTTCCACTAAAATGAAAAATAAAATAAAAATAGAAAATAGTTCGAGGAATGTATCGCATCGATTCGGTCCGTCTTCGCTCGGTCGGCAGGATGCCATTCGAAGAGTTCTGCGCGCAGTTCTCGTCGCTGGAGCTGGTGCACGTGGGGCCCGACGACTGGGCGGGCGAGGCGGCGCTGCGCGGCCAGCGGCCCTGGCGCGCCGTGCTCGCGCGGCGGCGCTGGCGGCGCGGGCTCAGCGCGGGCGGCCCGCCCGGCGCGCCCACCGCCCACGCCAACCCCGCCTTCGGGCTGAGCGTGCCGCCCGCGCCCGCGCCCGCCGCCGGGGAGCCCGACGCGTGCCACGTGGTGGTGGCGCTGGCGCAGCGCTACAGCCCGCGGCGCGCCGCGCGCCTGCACGCCGTCGGGTTCGCGGTGTACGAGGGCGGCGCCGGCGGGCGCGCGCTGGACGTGACGCACGAGTGCCGCGCGCGCGAGGTGGCCACGTTCTTCACGCTGCCCGCGGGCCGCTACACCGTGGTGCCGTACACGCGCCCCGCCCACACCGACGCCGCCTTCCTGCTGCGCGTCTACACCGACCGCGTCGTGCACGTCTGGTCAGTGCCCGCCGCCGTCGCCGCCGCCCGCTCCCGGCGCGCGCCCGCTCACCGCCGTGCTCGTGTTGCAGGGAGGTGAACGAGGACAACGTCATCCACGGACCCACCTTCACGGATTTCTACGACGACCGCCCGCCGGTGAGCGCCCGAGGTCCGTCGCCCGTCGGCGGCGGCCGCGACGGGAAGGGGCGATCGTCGCGGAGTACTGTAGCGTCGCGCGATGCGTTCGCAGAGCTCGGCCGCGTCCGAGGCGGAGTCGGCGGGGTCGGAGCGCTCGGTGGAGGCGGGCGACGTGCAGGCGGCGCTGGCGGCGGCGCTGGGCGGCGCGCGCTGGGCGTGGCGCGGCGCGGGCGGCGGCGCGCGGCGGCGGCTGGGCGGCGCGCTGGTGGCGCTGCGCGACGCGGCGCTGCGCGGGCGGCTGGCGGCGCGCGAGCTGCCCGCGCTGCTGCGGCTGGCGCGCGCGTGGCGCGGCGCGTGGCCGGCCCGCCCCGCCGCGCGGCTGTCCTCGTACCGGCTGCGCGGGCTGCTGCGCGGCGCGGGCGTGGCCGCCTCCAACAAGGTGCTGGAGGCGCTGGCGCTGCGCCTGCCGCGCCGCGACTCCGTCTCGCTCGACGACTTCCTGCTCGCGCTCGCCACGCTGCACCTGGCGCACGGTAACAGCTCGCCGCTCCCCGCCCCCCCGCCCCCCGCCCGACCCCACCTGATGGCGCGTCGTTACCGTGTTTCAGAGCGCTACCGGCACCTCGACGCCCGGATGAAGTGGAATCCTGTGTCCCTGGAAGAGGTGCGCGCCGGGGCCGACGGGCCCCTCGATGTCCGGTTCGACGATCCAAGTTCCCAGCAGTTTAATGTGTGTTCCCCGCTCTGAGCGGGCGTTGCAGATGATCCTGATGACGATCTACTCGTGACGATCGGTCCGGAGTCCGATTGCGAACGGTTCCAAAGGCAGGGCGGGCGGCGGGCGGCGGGCGGCGGGCGGCGGCGCGCTCCCTGCTGCTGGCTGCACCGTTTGCAGTACAGCCTACACAGTACATTACGTAATCTGCGCTTGTGAGGTGACCGCACACAAGCCCCGCCCCGCCCCGCCCCGCCATCGCCGAGGGCGCGGGGCGCGGGGCGAGCCGGGCGCGCGGCGCCGTCGAGGGGAGACGCGAGTTGCAGTACTTACATATTTTAATCAATCTGTTTAAACCTAACAGTCTCGTCTGGAATATCGAAACATCTATTGCCTTTGACGAACTTCTAAATAAATTAGAGTTTATATTACAGATGAAACGAATATCCGGTAACTATCCGGTATCCGGCCTATCCGGCCTCGTTTTCGCTATTCGGCCGCATACCGGATAGTTAAAATTCAAATAATTTCCATTATTTTACACATGGCAAATCATACCACAACAACATAAAACCACGACGACAAGTACAAAAACAATGGAATATTTCAGATCTCGTTCGAAGCACACTGATCGCATCATGTAACGCGATAAAGGGCCGAATATCCGGTGCCGGATATCCGACGCTCCAGCCTTGTAACTTGCCGAATATCCGATATCCAGCTAAACCACTATCCGTTTCATCCCTAGTTTATATTAGAAACGGCTGCTTGCTTACACGTATACACGTGCAGCAGTTCATCGAGTTGAATGAGTATGAGTGTTACTATTCACGGATTGACTGACTCGATAATTATGCCGAATACCTGTCTATCGATGTTACTAAGCACTTCCATTCAGGGTACGAGTAGAAGGTGGAAACGTCAATTGAACACGGATGTAACTCTCGTTCCTTCTTATCGATGTTATTGACGGTTAAGATAAGTTGTTTCGATAGTAAGTCCCTCAGTGTTACAATTTCAATTTCAAAAAACATCTTCATCGTGATCTCGATCACATAAGTAGGTATATCGTAACAATTCCAAATGCATTCCAAAAATAATTTCTAGATTTTGAAATATCTACACATAATGTAAAATAACGTAAACATATTAAGTGGCTTAAGGCTTTAATGAATTACGAGTAGGTATAGAGGCACATATTTTTTGTAAGTAGTTGTTGTTTATTTATTTATAAGAAAAAGGTACCTACAGATATACAATATTATTATTTTTGAATAAAAAAATTATAATAGATAATAATTGATGAGATTTTAAATGAAGTTGTAAATCCTTACTAATGTTATAAATGCGAAAGTGAGTTTGTTTGTTTGTTTATTATGCTTCACGCCTCAACGGCTCAACGGTATTATTGGTAAAAAAAGACTATTATTATTATTATTATTATCAAAAAAAATTGCATGCACGTTGTCAGGGATATAGGGTACTTCTTATGCTACTGCTACACCTGCGTGTTAGGTAACGCGTAAATTAGTGCGCTAATTAAGGCATTACGTAGATGTGGCCAACATTTTAACGGGTTAACTTACTAACGGCATTACTATGACGTTAAACGTTAAGCGATAGCTCGGGTGTCGGTTTTTTGGACACATCAAAGGGTTTTAGCGCGTTATTTAGCGCACTAAGCGGTGTTGGCTACATTAACACCTTCTCATTCTGCGTGGCGCACGTGCGGAGCAAGACTGTATTTACTTTGTTTTGGCGGGAACAATAAAAATATGGAATGGTCTAAAATTACAGCTGCTTCTACCTCCATTGCAAAAAACAGCTGTTTGAAGACCTCCATTTTGTGTTAACGCGTTATTTCACTAGAAATTAACGCTTAACGGCACGTTGCAAACTAAATGTAGCCAACACGTATTTTAATGCCTTAATTAACGCGTAGTTGGACATTAACATCAACGTTAACGTTAACGCAGGTGGAGCAGTAGCATTATATCGGAATAGGGATGTTGACTACTATTGAAAATCAAAATTCTAATTAGTCCGTCAGTTAGAAAATAAAAAAACAATAGACACGTATTTTTTGCTTTTTTAAATAAATTAAAATATACAGAAATAAAGGGCATTAAAGTTTAGGATGAGGAGGTCATGACGCTACTAACCGCAAAACCGCCATACAAACTGTCAGAATAGTGACGTCACGCGAAATTTCAACTCAATATAATATCGCCGTTATTATTTGATTACGTAAAAAAAGAAAAAATACGTGTCCAATATTTTTTAATCATCTACAAGAGTACAAGACGGACTAAAAAATAAAAAATTAGTCAACATGCCCATTCCCGCGAATACTGTTGTCAAGGATAGGTAGGAATAAAATATAGGACGTAGTGTTGGGGTAGTGTTTTATCTCGGAATATCCGCGGGATCTCCGAAATTAACGCTGATGAAACTGCGAGCAACAGCTAGTAAGAGACTACCCCCCCACACTAGCGTCTCTCGAGCGAGCGTCGTCGTCGTGCCAGCGTCCGCGCAACGTCGACGCGACGTCAACGCCGCGGCGAAGCCAGCGGGTCGGTCGGCTGCCGAACGCCGAGCTCACGCAGCGCTGGCGTCGCGTTACCGCGGCCGCGGCACCTGTCGCATACAATCTGTGTGAAAATGCATTCCGACGAAAAAATACTGCTGTTGACATTACTGATTCAAAAATTACGTTAACGAAAAAGAAAAAAATATTTTAAAAATTGAGATGATCCTCTGTGTGGTTTCCGAGTTCAGGAAAGCGATTATTTCCTATTGTATTACAAACTGATGGGAAGCGTGCGGCGCGAGAGGGCGAGGTGAGCCGGTGGGGAGCGGGGCAAGTGGATTACGTTGTGCATTGTACTTGGTCGCAAAAAACGTTGAAGCGCCGCGCAAGCTCGGCGTTCGAATAAAAAGTTTTTATTTCGTCTGAGGTAAGTAGCTACTTGTGTGTACGTATGTAAGTATGTGTGTTCGGAGCGGAAGGCGCGAGGCGCGAGGGCGCGGGGGCGCGGGGGCGCAGGGTCACCCCACCGCGCCTCCGGGCTCCGTCACACAGAGTACAGACCACAGTGCCAACTGCCGCCGCATGCCGCATGCTGCCGCGTGACTCCTCCAACTTCCTCCTGCTTATATTATGCTGGTGCCTGGCGCGTGGCGCGTGGCCCCCACTCCCCGGCACCGGCATGCGTCAGCGAAATAAACGGAATCGTGCCAAATGGCACCGGAAGTGAAGGAAGGAAGTATGATACGAGTGCAGCTGCTGGCAACTTACATTTTATTTATTTATTTATTCATTTATTCAGCCAACAGAAATACACCAGCTTACAAATTACAACGTACAAATCTATGGAAAGCATTTTTTAAATCGTTTAGTATATATTCTATCTCTAATTCCATAAAGAAAACCTATTTTAAAAACTATAGATGCACGAAAATAAAGTGTCACGATTACCTTAAAATACACACTTGCACTTTTTGCCTTTTCACGCACTTTTAACGCACTGTCGCACTATTTTTTTATATTTCAAATTGGGTTTTTTTTTCGTCCGGGTCGCCGCCTCGCCGTGACAGCCGACTTTGTATCCTCCTCACAAATTCTCCATTTATCTCCTTCCTTATCCACCTTTTGTGGCACTTTTTATAATTTTTCACTGCAAAAATTACTATGACTATTCCAAGTATAATCACAATCACCGTCAGTAGAATGCTGTTCGTATACATGTGTTCTATTGGGGCGGAGGATGCCTGTGCCGTGTTGCTTCCAGCCGAGTTAATAATGATTTCTTTTTCTTCTTGTTTCGAGTATGTTTTTCCCATATTTTGTATTTTTGTTTTTTCGTCGTACAGTCAAACTCCTTTATTTAATTTTATTTTTCTTTAAACACACTTGTCTTGTATCACTTATGCAGTCCGAATGCAGTAGGTAGTTGCCACGCACTGTTATTATAGAATACCGCTGATGTAGCTTCCCGCAGCGCGCGGGCGCACACCTGCGCGAGGCAGGGTCGCCATGTCGGGATGTAGAAATGAGTAGTCCGGTGTCTCAGTAACGAATGATGTCATTTATTAGAGTGTTCACATTAATTTACGTTCTAAGGAATGCATATACGTAGCTATACCTATACATTACACACTACAGGGTATTTCCTATAATAGGCTAAAACAACATGCAAAAGGTATAGGTACAGGTGCCATAGGTAGTTACCTAGTATTTAAATTTACAAACATTAGTAGGCTATTGATTGACCATTTATCATGTGCTCCTAGACAGAATAGATTTTAACTCGTAAAGACTAAGTACAATTGAACAAGTCTATTTTTTGGTTACTTTGGAACAGCTCGTTGTGGCTGAGACAGATTCGAGGCATACCTCGCTATGTAGTACATGCATTACCTACCTACCTTCTGTGTAATTATAACGAAACGTATCATTTAACAAGCCAAGGGTACTTACTTAACTATGTAGTTGGAAATTGCCTTTCCGCACATGCCATCTGCGATCTATAGGGTCTATAAATCTATCAATTACAATTTACATAGATTACAATATTGTCTTCAGTTAAAGGAGTTGCCCTAAACGATATCCCTCGCTATAGTAAAATCTCGATCTACCCCCCCCCCCCCCCCGCGCTCTTTTAAATTTAAACTATCTATTCACGAGTTGCGCCCAAAAGTTCCGGCAGCATCGAAAGTTGAAATGCACCTCATTATTGCATTAGTTACAAAAAAGAAAACATCTGACTAGACTTAATTTGCCTTCCCCGAAAGATAAAAAAGCAAGTTGGCCTTTTAGAGGGATTTGAGCACAAACGGAAAGTGGAAACGTCAGTCTCTTTGTTTTACAAATATATCGTGGTTTCTATTGTGTGTATTCTTCTGAGACCTCAGTGTAGTGGTATCTAACGTAGTGGTTATAATGGTTATAGTGGTTATAATTCAAAAACGTAAATAATTAGTAAATAAATAAATATAACATAATTATAATTAATTGATTAAAATAGTTAAAAAATAGTTAAAATAGTTAAATGTAATCTATGGGACTATGGACTTCTGAAATAAAGATTTCTTCTTTGGCCCCGGATTTGCGGATTTGCCAGTTTCGAGTTTTTGTGATTCTTGCGACGATTTGATTTTGTTATCGAAGTTTGTTATGTACATTGTAGGTAATTAAAAATTAGGGAAGCAAATTATTTACAATTTTTCAAATTTTTACAAATATTTACATGAAAACGGAATTTGGAAAAGGAAAGGATCAGGGAAGTATGACGGGTAAGTATGGATGGAAAATATATTAAATAAAATAAAATATCTAAGCAATAAAAGATATAAAACTGTCAAAGTTTTACGTTATTTTCAATAATAAAACAAGACAAGAGTCTGTACACAGATGGATCTCTAGATATTAATAAGCAGGGAATACTTGTTGGGAACTCCACAGATAACGAAGCTAAATCATCATAAAATTTGTTAACATTGTTCAGAGGGCATCCAAGAAAAATGTGATTAATGTCAGCGTAGTCGCAACCACAGGCACAAGCCGCACTATCAACAACCCCAATCCTGCTCAAGAAAGCTGGGCTACATACATGGCCAAGCCGGGCTCTGATCAAGATTGAAGTTGATACCTTGTCTAGTTTGATTTTGTTAAACCAAGGTTTTCTACATGTTTTAGGTTGAATGGCAAAGTAGCTTTTTCCTTTTATTTTAGCACTCTCGGTCCAAACCCTATCCCAGGCATTTTGAAGAGTAATAGCGGGCAAACACTGCAGATCATGAGGGAAATTGACAAATGGATTGACATCTCCACAATTTATAGCATCTTTTGCCAATTCATCAGCTTTTTCATTCCCTTTAATTCCTGCATGACCAGGAATCCACGCAAATACAACAGAATAGCCTCTCTTCGAACATTCATACAATTTAGATTATTATATACTCTTTGTATCTGCTTAAAAACAATAGGGCTGCCAGCAAATAAATCGCGATTATACGGTTCCTATCTGCAATTAGGTATACGAAGTTTGGTCGCATTATACATAACTATTTTGTAAATCGATTTTTCTTCATAATTTCATAAAACATCATAAAACTAACATAGTTACTAACATTTAAATCTGAAAAAGTGCAAAGGCGCCTACGGCAAGAAAGAATAAGAATAAATGGTCTAATAAAATTGGCGATCATTGATTCGATTGATAAAAATCTATGCTTCCAGATTGATAATAACAGTTTTACATAGGTATTTTAGAACTTTATAAATCATTCCAGAAATTTTATCGATCTTTCTCGATCATTCTAAATCGATTAGAATAGTTTGCACTCATTTCAGAATTTTCTAAATCATTCCAGATATTTTTAGAACTTTATAGAATATTCCAGATCGATAAAAAGTTTCACTAATTTTAGAATTATCTAAAACATTCCAGAAATTTTTAGATTTAATTTTTTTGTTCAAAAACTTTTGATATTTTTTTATTGTAGCATTAACCTTGTAACATGTTACTAAACAAAGATTTTCCGAAATGGTTAGTCCTTAGAAAACTTAAAACACTACGTGAGTGTCGGGAACACTTGATTAGAACGAGGTCCATTATGTCTGAAGCGTGAAAAGAGGCAAAATTACAACAAAAAAGCAAACTCATTTTGAAAAAAATGACAGTTGCTTTGTTTTTCCGCAGAGCAGCCGTATCCACTGTGACGAAAAATGAATTTTTATTCCCATCCGTACTTCGTTTTAAAAAAAAGGTATATTAAGTAGTAGAATTGGTAAGAATTTAGGAAACTACCTACTAACTTTTGAAATGGCACTGGCAAACTTCGAGTTTGCAACACTGTCTCGAAGAAACTTAAAAAGTTCTGTCAGAAGCATAATTTCAAATTCAAAACTTGTCAAAACTTTGCTCTAGGCGGGACTGTCGAACCATCTCTAAGTAGTTTGAATGATCCATCTCGAACTGCAATGTTGTTTCGGGCGGTGATGTTGGCGCTGGCGTGGGGCGCGGGCGCGGCGTCGGCGGAGCCAGCGGCGCGGGCGGCGGTGTGCGCGGGCGCCGGCGCCACCTACGGCGTGGAGAGCACGGTGCTGCTGAACGAGGCGGAGCGCCACGCCGGGGAGTTGGGCTACCGGCTGAGCGCGCGTCTGGCGCTGCGCCCCGTCTGGAGCCACGGGGCCCAGCACCTGCTGCGTCTGCAGGTCAGCCGTCTGCTGCTGCTCGTGCCTCCTACTGCCTACACAACTCATTGTCCAGGTTATCTCACTAGCGAGACAAACTGTGGTGGATCAACTGGATCCTGTGTTTGGCATGTAGCAAATAAATTCTAAATCTATGGTTTGGCACATACAAATAAATCTTCCAACTTCTTTAAAACTATGGTATTGCATGTTCGCAGTTTGAGTGATGTAATCTCCTCAACAAAACATCATAAAAAATTATTATAATAAATATAATAAAACTACTTATCTGTGGAAACCAATTATATGTATAGTGTTATAGTTTTGGATGGATAGTTTATGGTCCTCTTTTTGATCACTGGTGGTTTACTTATTTCTAACCTTGCATTTAATTTGGTGATATTTTATGGTATACCTTACCCAAATTACCTAGGTGCCTAAAAATATAGCTAACAAAGATTGCCTAGAAAAAAACCCTTCTAAAATAAAATATGTTTAACTTTGTAAATTTTTACAATTTTTTTTTATTAAACATGTCTTATGGCCATTACCTATTTCAATAAACTTGATTATGGATGATTGAAATGATGATCGCTACAAGGTGTGATGTGCCCCAACAGCTGGAGGGCCCACAGCTGCTCCTCCGAGGGAAGAACGCTAATGCTCCCTTTGTGCCACACAAGTCAGTGTGGGACTCCTTCCCCAGCACCGAGTTCTATGCACACTTGAACGAAGGTGTGGTGGAAGCTGCCTACTTGGACCCCAGGGAGCCCCTCGACATCCTCAACTATAAGAGGTCTCTCATCAGCCTGTTCCAGGTACACATTTGAGTCACCGGTTGGTGTATTAACTCAGCGTTCATTATATTTCTTATCGTTGAAATTATCAGCTGCATCTTAACTTTAAGGTCCAGGTGACAGAAGAGGAGCACAATGAGACTGACATATCGGGAACCTGTGAAGTGTCCTATGAAACTCTCTCTGAAAATGTTGTAAGGAAAATTAAGGTGAGTCATTTTTAAGTCAATTTTTAAAATCTTAATTGTGAGTTAACCATATTCCTCCTGTAGTGTTTGTATGTAACATCGGTGTAGTGCTAAGTTGACTGGTGGCCATGCCTGGTGATGAAGATTGGTGACCATGCCTGGCGATGCGGGTTCGGGTTCAATCAGGATCCGAACATTAATGTTTACCCCGACTCTGGGTGTATTTAATATATGTCGTAAGTATGTACAAGAGTATGTAAGTATTATGTATCAGTAGGATGGGGCTCGAGGCCACAGTACAAGTTTTGCGAAGTTCGAGCACAGGTGGCGATGTGTGATAATGTCCGAGCCTTAGTTTACCTATTTTTATTTAGTTTTCGGCGTTTTTGATAAAAATTTCTTTTCTATTTTAAGGCCGAGCTATAATTTTACCCACTGCTTTAATTCTACGTTTGTTTATGGACATAATTTCATATAATCGCAGGCCATGCAGATGCATAGATAGAGTCCCCTTCGGGAGAGTGATGTGTGAGGGGTTTTGGGTGTGCGTACAGCGGCGTTGCGCGTGGGGCGGCGAGGCGCTGGACGACGAGGCGCTGCGCGCGCGCCGCCTGCTGCGCTACGAGCTGGGCGCGTGCGGCGCGGGCGCGGGCGAGGGCGGGGGCGGGGGCGGGGTGCGCGCGCTGCACGCCGAGGAGCTGGTGGAGCTGCGCGGCGCGGGCGGCGGGCTCAAGGCGCGCGCCTGGACGCAGCTGCGGCGCGAGGCGGGCGGGGGCGGGGGCGGGGGCGGGGACGCGCAGCACGACTCGCTGCGCGCGGCGCTGGGCGCGCTGCCGCCCGGCCTCGCGCCGCACCAGCTGCCGCTGCACGCCGCGCCCGACGCACCCGACGCGCCCGACGCGCCCGACCAGGTGCGTGCCAGCTGTGAATAACACGATATGCACACATTGTTTCTAAGATCGGATTTTTACAACATATTGTACTAGATAGGAATACTATAATTATGTATTACTTATACGATATACGTTATGCACGATTAAAACTCTCATTCTCAACTTAACCTTGAGCTCGATATACCGTTAACATGGCGATGCGCAAAATGAAACGTTCAGTCGGAATGTAGGTCCCAATATAGGATTTATTTATATGGGTATGAGCATTATTATGGCCATTTTCTTTAGTACGAAGTGGGGTCTAGTACGTATCGGTTCTGTTATAACGCAAAATGTCTTTAACTGATACTAAAGAATTCTAAATCGATTGTAACAACTCATAAATGTAAGTAAGATAAGAGTATTTAAATGACTCCGACATATTCGTTTTGTAATCAGTACACTTAGGTACTTAATGGGAAAAACATAAAACGATGACATTCAATTTGTTTATCTCGTCATTAGAAAGTAAGCATCTGGTAATGTAATATTAATCGGGATTCGGGAGTTGCGGAGCGGCGATAGGTATAGAACATGATGTCACGACGGCTACGAGGCGCGACGTGGCTGTGCGTATGCGGGCGGCGTGCTGTCGGGCCGCGTTATCATGCTAATGAACTATAGACTGACCGTGCGCGTTATCGCCGCGCCGCGCTGTGAGTGTAGTTGTGTGCTGTACGCGCGGGGCGCGGGGGGGCGCGCGGGGCGGGGCGGGGTCACGCCGGCTGATAGCGGAGCGACCCGGGGCTCGCCCCCCGCGCCCCGCGCCCCGCGCCGCGCCCCGCACGCTGCGTCCTAGTGACGTGCACACCGCGCGCCGCGCGGTGCACTCGGTGCAGTGTAGCTAGGGACGAAGGCAGTATAACTAGTATGATTTCATCGTCGTTGATACTAAGACGTAACTAACACCACCAACATTAGGCTATAACCGCTACATACATTACACTTACCTCATAACTTTCGTCTGCGTGAACCGATTTTGATGATTCTTTTTTAACAGACTTCCAAAAAGGAGGAGGTTATGCATTCGATTGTATGTATGTTTTTTTTTATGTATGTTCACCGATTACTCGAAGACGGTATTACCGATTTCGAAAATTATATTATATACTAGTATACTCACAATTAGGTCCCATTGTCACCAAGTCGGGATCTGATGATGAGATCCTGGAGAAATCGAGAGAACTCTTAAAAATTATAGGCACGCCTATAGCGATTTGGGTATTTTTTAAAGTAAATCGTTAATTTGCTTTCGGAAAGCAAAATTTGAAGAAGTGGAACTGATGATAAAAATCTGATGATTTGTATCTGTTTTTCTCCATTTAAATAAATAAATAAATAAATAAGACCACATCACAGTATATAGTGAAATGGAACTGATGGTGATGTCCCAGGAGAACTCCTCAACAATTAACGTCCCTGCCTCGGGAAAAGCAATACATATATTGTAAAAGGTGATAAGCAGTTGACATTAAGCTATTGTTACTTAGTTAAATTACAAACCGACCTACATAAAAGCGAGAAATAAATAAAATTTTAACAAAAAATTAAAACCGACTTCCAAAAACACAAAATTAAAAAGTTAAAAATAACATAATCGAGAACCCCATTATATACCCGGGCGTGATCGTTCGCGACCAGCTCGTCCCGTCGCGCCTGCGCCTACAGCCTACGAGCTACGTAGGCGCGAGGCGTCGGGCGGGCGATGTTCTGTTATCGAACGCCGGCTCAGGTTGGCGCGGAGCGGCTGCGCGCCGCGGCGGAGCGCTGGCCCGAGGCGCTGGCGGGAGACGAGGCGGGCGGCGGCGGCGGCGCGGCGCAGGCGCTCGCGGCGCTGCGCCTGCTGCGCGTGCTGCGCGCTCAGCCCGCCGCCGCGCTGCGCCCGCTGCTGGAGCGCGGCGCGGGCCCCACGCCGGCGCTGTGCCGGCTGCTGGGCGCGGCGGGCGCGCCGGGCGCGCCGCTGGCGCTGCGGCTGCGCGCGCCCGGCGAGGACGGCGCGCCCGCGCGCTGCGCCGCCGCCTACCTGGCCGGGCTGGCGCTGGCGCCCGCGCCGCCCGAGCGGCTAGCACGCGACGCGCTGGCGCTGGCCGACGAGGCGCGCGAGCCGGAGCTGCGCGACCTGGCGCTGCTGGCGGGCGCGGCCGCGGCGCGGGCCGGCGCGCCCGACCTGCGCCAGCACGCCCGGGAACTGCTGCTCAAGGGGCTCGCGAGGTGCAAGGTGCGCTCGCCCCCTATACTTCATATTCAGTTCGTATCGAGCGCTTGTCTGGGCAGCACGCATGCCGTGTCATTCGAAGTTTTCAGAGATAGTCAACCTTTTCTCCGCTTAGTCAACTCATAAGTTCAACTCACACAAGTACTATACAAATTATACAATGAAGAAGTGTGCCACTTGTCTTGATTCATTCCACGATGGAGTTCAGTGCTCACTGTGTAGGAAGTTCCTTGATTTTTCCTGCGCTAGCATCTCCGAGGCCAGTCTTCGCAAGATGAGCTCGGACAGACGTGCTTCCTGGAGATGTCCTCAATGTAAGGTTACCTCGCCTAAGCCGGCCTCAAACCCAGAGTCCGATACAGTATCGCTGGACACTATATTTTATTTTATTTTACTTTATTTGGAAAATCAACAGCTACAAAAATATAATGAACATTTGAGTGTCAAAAAAAAAAGCCGATTACACATTTTCGCACATGGGTAGTGGAATAATAAACAAAAACATCAATTGCTCAATAGGCAGCAGCAATTTACACAGTGGGAACTAAGTCCGACCATGTATTATTTTTTGGTTACAAAAAACGAATTTTCTAATACTCGCCTCGCCGACTCACAGCTAGTGTTAAACAAATCAAAGTCATATTCTTTGGATAATTTGTTGAAGGATATTGAAGGAGGTGCGTGTATTTATTTTTTTGTGCATAAATTTTTTTGTGTGTGTAGGGAATAATGATAGGAATATGAAACTATAATAAGCAATGGCACCAACATAGTTATAGATAATACAGCATACCAGATATCCGTAGGGAACACGGAGCAGTGCCTGGGACTTACGACCCAGGTGTAGGTTTAATGGGACCCCTTTACAATGCATGAACGCTCACCTCCACTGCCCGCGCTCCCGACTTAAGCAAACCTCTGGAAACAACTAGATGACACAGCACACGTAATCACTATTAGATTGATACGACACTATAACTGCACTGAACCGAACACAAAGTAACAATGAACCGTGGCTTACGCATACCCGCGTTTTATATCAAGTTCTAACAAAGACGAGTCGGGCAATGGAGTGGAGCGGGGGAACGGACGAGTTACGACCGCTATACGTCGGCGGGACATGTTATTGATAACGAAACTACCCTCACGCCGACATGTGCATATATTTTATTTTATTTTATTTTATTCGGAAAATCAACTGCTACAACAATATAATAAAAATTTAACTGTTCAACAAATAGCCGATAACAGATTTTCGCAAGTAGGTAGTAGAATTACAAAAAAAAATCAAGTGCCCAAAAGGCAGCAGCATCATACACCGTGGGATCAAAGTCAGATTATTAATTATTTTTAGCTTTCATAAAACGAATTTTGTAATACTCGCCTCGCCGACTCACAGCTAGTGTTAAATAGATCAAAATCATAATCCTTGAATAATTTATTGAAATTGTCACTCGCTCGCCAGATAAAGGAATTCTGCCTGTAGTTGGTGGAGACTAGTTCAGTGTGCAGCGGCGGATTGTATCTGCAGCTTCTGGCAGGTGTCCTAAGCGCAATAAGGTACAGGAGCTCAGAACAGTCAATCGTGCCGTTGCATATCTTCAATAGAAAAGAGAGATCGAGAATCTCGCGTCGACTCGCCAATGGAAGCAGGTGATGCTTTTTGCAGATGTCGAGATATTGCGATGAATCATATCGGTCATTGGTACGGTAGCACAGGTAACGAATGAATTTCTTCTGTACTCTTTCAATTCGCATTATATAGGTGTCATATCTAGGATTCCAAACTTGACACGCATAATCCAGGTGACTTCTAACCAAAGCGCAATATAAGATTTTAAGTGTCTTGGCTTGTGTAAAGTCAATCGAACTGCGCATGAGAAATCCCAAAGCCCTGTTCGCTTTACTGATAATATGATCGATATGCGAGTCAAACAAGAGCTTCGAGTCATGGAGGACACCAAGATCACGGACTGACGACGCTCTCTCGAGCACTTGGTCTTTAAGCATGTAATCATAGTGGATCGGGTTCGGGTGACGCTTACGACTGAAGGTAATAATGCTACACTTGGACGGATTAAGGTCAAGACAGTTCTCAATACTGTACGAGCTAGCTCGACACTATTTTTGGCCCAGATTAAACTTAGCTGATCGCGCTACTAATTTGGCCCAGATTAAACTTAGCTGATCGCGCTACTCGTGCATGCCCCCGCCACCAACAAAAATGTGTATAAAAGGCCACAACTCAGAAATAAAAGGCGTGTTCCACGGCGACAACAACAAGAAGTACTCGTTTACTTTCGGCCACCCTTCCCGTGGGCATCAACCAGTGACCACAGCCACAAGTCACTGAATCTATGCAGGAGCAAACAGCCCCTACACAATACAATAAGCTTCAAGTTGTTTCAAATCCCTCTGCAGTGCTTCAGCGTCATGGATAGATAGGACGTTAGTGAATATTTTCATGTCATCCGCAAAGTACAGCAGCCAGGAGCCTCCCAGGCAGTGGTCAATATCATTAATAAAAATAGTAAACAATAAGGGCCCCAGCAAGGATCCCTGAGGGACACCGCTGGGGATGGAAACCCACCCAGAAATGTAATTATTAACAACCACAGCCTGCGAGCGATTGTCGATGTAAGACGAAAACCATCTTAAAAGATCCCCTGAGATCCCAATCCCCCGAAGCTTGATCAGAAGCAGGTCATGCCGAATGCGATCAAAAGCCTTGCTGTAGTCGGTGTACACAACATCGGTTTGACCGCCACAATCCATGGAACGTGTGACATAATCATCAGAGATGTGCAAAATAGGTTATAAAATGTATTTAAATGCAAAATGCAAATACTTTTTGTATTTTGTTATTTCAAATACAAAATACAAAATAGTTTTTCATTTTATTTTCATTTTATATTTAAAATACTAAATGCAAAATACGTATTTACAAAATGCTTTATTAAAATAAAATACTTTTAGTTTTAAATTATCTTTATTTTGTTGAAAAGTTTATTTATTTTAGCCAGCTAACAGGCTGGTAAATTTACTTTGATAACTTACTTAAATTAAATTTATTTAACAGATTTTAATAAAATAATTTGCTCAAATACACTGTCGCTCATCTTTCTCCTGTGTGGTCTCATAATCATGCCACCATAAGAAAAAAGCCTCTCTACTGGCGCAGAACTAGGCAAGCAGGTATTATATTTCCAGAATAACATCTTTACTGTAGGATATTTATTCTTCGATGTTTACAAAACTTAGCAAAAAGTATTTTGCATTTTGCAAATACAAAATATGTCCTAAAAGGTATTTCAAATAAAATATAAAATGCTTTTCTAAAAAAAGTATTTAAATACAAAATGGAAATAGGTATTTTGTATTTTGTATTTTGCATTTCAAATACTGTTATTTTTAAAATGTCACATCTCTGATAATCATTGAGTACGACAAGATTAGAGACCGTCGAACGTCCCCTCAAGAAGCCGTGCTGGAACGGACTAAATGAGCTCCTCAGCGCAGCGTAAAGTTGGTTGTGTATAATCCTCTCAAGGACTTTGGAAACAATGCATAGCTTTGAGATAGGTCTATAATTGGTTATATCGGTTTTAGAACCCTTCTTGTGGACTGGAGTGATAAAGGCTTGTTTCCAGATCTTTGGCACAACACCCTCGGAAACGGATCTCCGGAACAGCAGGGCAATGGGCACTGCAATGGTTTTAGCACAGTTAATAAAGAAACAGGCAGGCAACCGGTCAGGTCCAGCAGGCTTAGACGGGTCGAGTCCTTGCAGTAGTTTAAACACAGTCTCTAGTTCGATCTCTATGGCAGAAATATCAGATGAAGAATTATAAGTACAAACGCGGTCATCGAGTCGTGGTGAGCCGCTGCCGGTATTAGATTCGATTAAGAAAGTAGAATGGAAATATTGTGAGAATCCGTTACAGATCGAATCGCCATCATTAAGAGAGTCATTGCCGTAAGTTAACTGGCTAGGCATTGAGCTGGATCTCGACAGACTTGACAAATGACCAGAAATGTTTCGGGTTACTGAGGACTGAGCTCTCAACCGATGCGACATAACTGTCGTAGCATGATTTCTCAAGAGTTTTTACACGATCTCGTAGTACCTAACCTAAACGACTCATAATCGGCTCCGTTGCCATAAAGTTTAAACTTACGATGGTATTTATACTTTTCCCTAATGGCTTTTATCAAAGCAGATGAAAACCATTTTGGGTAGTTATTCTTTTTAAGGCGCTTAGACGGTACAAATTTGTCTCTCAATTCATAACAAAAATTATAAAAGTAGTCAACAGAATCATCCAGAGTACCGGAAAATAATCTTTCATTCCAGTTATTTCGTATAATCGCATCATTGATGCAATCATAGTCACCGCGATGGAATAAAAATTGTGTAAAGGGTGGGCAGATAAGAGGGGCACAGTTGGCATCGTTTAACTGCATTGAGAGAGCTCCATGATGCTGATCGATGGGGACCAGGGCTTCAGCACTGCAATCATTAACAGAAACACTGTCACTAGATAGAACCAAATCGAGTATCTTGTCATGCTTGTTCTTAACGCCATTAAACTGGTGAAGGCCGAGGGAACCGATCCAATCAATCAACATAATTTCGTCAGGAGTAGAGTAATTAATTAGATGGCATCAGTAAATTACTATCGGCATCGGAACATGGAGACCATAAGATACCGCTCAGATTAAAATCACCAATTAGGAGGTAGAAATCAGAAGGGCTGTTCATTATAATATCATGAGTATTAGTCAAAAAGTTAGTTAACTGTTCCGAGAAGGATGATCCCTGATTTTGTTTGCACAAATATAATACACATAAATGTAGTCTAATTGGTGATTTAACGCCGCGGTCATTCAGCAGTATCGTCACCCAAAGATCTTCAGCTCCAGAACAAAAACCAGGCTGAAAACTAGCATTCAAATCTCTGCGGATCGCTATTAGAACGCCACCTCCCTTTGTTTGATCCGTCAAGTCATAGTCATATTTTTTTCTATTTCTTGCTTTGTTTAAGTAGGCCATATATCTTTAAAATAGACAAAAAAATATTCATGCAAACGCTATTGTATTTTTGTAGCAGTAGATTTTCCAAATAAAGTAAAAAAAAATCCCGACTCGGACTCGAAGCCCTCGTCGTCATTATACAGCTCGTGGTTCCATAAAACTATACTATCGTCTCGTCCCGTCGCTCTCGGCAGGAGGAGGCGTGCCGCGAGGTGCGGCTGCACGCGCTCGGCAACCTGCGCGACCCAGCCGCCGCCGAAGCCGTGCTGCGCCGCGCGGAGGGCGGCTCCCGGCGCGAGGCGCTCGCCGCGCTCGCCGCGCTCGGCCGGCTGCAGGGCGCGGGCGCGGGCGCGGCTGCGGGCCCGGGCGCCGGCGGGGCGGACGCGCCGCCCGGGCTGCGCGCGCGGCTCGCCCGCCTGGCGCTGGGCGCGGCGCGCTCGCTGGAGCTGCGCGCCGCCGCGCTCGAGCTGCTGGCGGCGCGCTGCCGTCGGCCCGAGCACGCGGCGCCGCTGGCGCTCCTCGCGCTGCAGCTCGACGAGCGCGGCCCGCCCGAACTGCGCCGCCTGCTGCGCATGAGGCTGCGCGCGCTGGCCGACGGCGGCGGCGGCTGCGGCCCGGCGCTACGCCCGCTGCTGCCGGCGCTAGGCGGTGGCGGGTCGCGCGGCTGGGCGGGGCGCGCGGCTGAGCACGAGGCCACGTCGTCGGTGCTGGCGCGCCGGCCGGGCTGGGGCGGCGCGTCGGCGGCCGGCTGGCGCGCGCGGCTCGACTCGGTGCAAGTGGCGGCGGGCGCGGTGCTGCGCCGCGGCGCCGTGGCGCTGCTGGCCGAGCCGCCCGACGCGCCGGATGCGCTCGACGAGCCCGGGGAGTCGTTGCCTCTGCTCGCGGTGAGGCGCGCCCCCGCGATATCCTAAGTTTTACGCTTCTAGTTCGAATCAGTCCGGTCTCGAGCCGTCTACGAGACACACGCATTTAATGTACCTACTAAATTCATAATTGTATACTGCAACAAACCAGTGGTTCTCAATCTGACGCCGTGACTAAATCGTGACAATAACTGAAATGTATAAGTGCAGTGAATGTGGCAATAAATTTACAGAAGGAGTAAAATGTTGCGTATGTCTAAATTCCTTTGATTTTGCTTGTGCTGGCATCACTGAGTCTAACTACCGTAAACTTGGGAAAAATAGATCTTCTTGGCGTTGTCCTAAGTGTAAGATACGTGCTCCATCACCGCAAGTCGAACCAAAAAGCGTCTCTAGCCCTATTAACTTGAGCCCAGTAAGTCGTGCTTCGAATCCGGTGCATGACGAGCTGTTTAAAATCACTTCTAGGCTCGCCGTGCTTGACATACTATCAGAAGATCTAAAATCGATAAGGGCCGACATTGCATTACTAAAGAATTCTGTAGAGCTGGCCAACGAATCCATTAAGAGCTTCACTGAGAGGGTTGACGTGTTGGAACGCCGAGTTGACAAGATTGAAGTGCAGGCGACTGAAATTCCAAACCTACAGTCAATAGTAGCTAGGCTTCAACAGAATATACATGAGCAAGAGCAATGGTTACGTGCGAATAACGTCGAGATAAAGGGTGTTCCTATTAAAAAGAACGAGAATCTTTTTAACGTGGTCCGGGGAATCTCTGAAGCTCTCGATTATCCTATAAAAAAGGAGGACATAAATCTGATTACCAGAGTGCAAACACGCAGGAAGGACACCGACAAACCAATAATCGTATCATTCACTAATAGATATCTAAAGGAGGACTTGCTCGCTGCTGTGCGCAAATACAGAGACCTCCGTCTGAGCAACATTGGATACGACGGGGATAGCAGGATCTATGTAAACGATCATCTGACAGTATACTACAAGAACCTACTATTAAAGGCCAAAAATCTCAAAAAGGAATCGGATTTTCAATTTATATGGGTCAAAAATAGCAAAATTCTTGCGCGAAAATCTCCTACATCAAACATTTTTTCCATCAACAGTGAAGCTGATCTTCTGAAAATTCACTAAATCAAAGTGCTTTTTTCTTCATAGTATTGTTGTATGGTTGCTGGCTTATTTCTTAACTGTTTAATTTAATTACTCTCGTACTCGACTATATTGTGCATAAATCTATTTAAATTCATTATTTTAGGTTTGAGAAGCACTGTCGCCTACTTGTGGTTAAACGTGTTTGCCTTTTGTTAGATCCTTGTATGCAAATTAATGACCCTAGCGACACTTATTGAACCATTCGATAACTTTCTATCTGCCATAGTATTAGGGTGCATTGTGCGTTGCGGGGTGCTTGACGTTACTCTTATTCTTAATTTTGTATCTTTTTATCTCACCCATCGTTTAACGATATTTTTTCTTATTCCTTTGTGTAGGTATTAATAAAATTGACAGTAACAAAACAGAACAATATTATTATCTCGAATTCTAGTGATTCACTTCCTTATGCACTTATGCAGACGGATTATTTATACTGCTATTGTTATGGATAATTATTCATCCAGGTGTAATTATTGAGAAATGATTGTTATTTACGTTATAGTACCTACCTAACAACTTAAAATGTCGCAACTAAATATCTATTATCAGAATACTCACGGGTTGCGGACAAAAACCACTACTTTTAAAAGAAATCTTTTATTATCAAACTACGATGTTGTATGCATTACGGAGACTTGGCTGCCGGATAGCATCTTCGATAAAGAACTTTTTAGCGATGATTATATTGTGTGGAGGCGCGACAGAAATTACGAAACAATTGGCCAGTCCTTGGGCGGTGGAGTTTTGATAGCAGTACGTCGGAACTTAGCAGCTTGTGGTCGAGTAGAGTGACACTCCACCGCCGAAGATATATGGGTCTCAATATGTATAAACCATCTAGTAAATAAAAATAATCAGCGTAATAAAACTAGCATACACATCTGCACTCTATACTTGTGTCCACAAAATGACGGGTACTCGTTCTCAGCACAACTTAACAATTTCACTGATAAATTATTCGACATATATACCGCGTGTCCTAATGATAAGTTTATCATAATGGGGGATTTCAATCTAAGTAACATCGGCTGGCAGCTAAAAAATGATCAGCTTGTGCCCACTAATGCAACCGGTGACTCACAACTTTACTTCCTTGACACAATTGAGCAATGTAATTTGTCACAATTTAATAATAAGCCCAATTGCAACGATCGTATTCTAGACTTGGTCTTCTCTAATTGCAATCTAACGCTGGAGGCCAGCAAGGACCCGCTCGTTTCTGAAGATTCTCATCACAGATCTTTAGAAATAAGTCTGGGTCTGGTTTCCACCACATACTTATCATCCAAAAGTGTGGCCAAATATATTTATTCTAGAGGAGATTACGATTCAATAAGCTTGAAGTTAGGCGAGATTCCCTGGAATGAGAGATTTGAGTCGCAATCAGACATCAACACGAGTGTGACATTCTTCTATGACACTCTCTATAAGCTGCGAGACGAATATATACCCCGTAAACATATTCCAAGAAATACCTTTCCACCTTGGTACAGTTCAGCTCTAAAGAGAATACTCAATGACAAGCATAAGTTTCATCGCAAATACAAGCTATACGGTAGGCAGTCTGATTATGAATCTTTTTCATGCCTCAGGAGGAGAGTGAAGGAGGTCGAACGATCCTGTTTCAAGGACTACATTCTAAATGTAGAAGACCGTATAACCAAAAATCCCAAAGCATTTTGGAGTTATGTTAGCTCATCAAAAACTAGCAAAGGTACATACCCGACCACTATGCACTACGACGACACAACTGCTTACTCCGGTGAGCAAGTGTGTACTCTCTTTTCGGATTATTTTCAGTCAACATTTCAAGATTTCAGCAATGCAGTGAACGATGATGATGTCCTCGAGTCGGAAAGTTCTATACTCATAAACGGCATCCAAGTTGACTATGAGCGCGTTTTACGGTGTTTAAATTCTTTGGATCTGGACAAGGGCCCAGGTCCAGATGGTATACCACCGCTTTTCATTGTGAGATGTGCCGAAGGCCTGGCTGGTCCTCTGTGTTTACTTTTTCGTAAATCGCTTAACGATGGTATGGTGCCCGATTTATGGAAATCCGCGTATATCACACCCGTTCATAAGAAAGGTAATAAAAACGACATACGGAATTACCGACCCATTTCGAAACTCTGTATTTTTTCTAAAATTCTTGAAAAAATTGTTCACCAACAACTGTATTTCGCAATTTCTCCGTCCTTAACCACCAAGCAACATGGATTTCTGAAGAATCGCTCAACCGCGTCCAACCTATTACTCTTCAATGACTATGTAACAACTGTCATGGCTTCTGGTGCACAGGTCGATACCATATTCACGGACTACTGTAAATGTTTTGATCGAATAAATCATTCTGTTCTATTACAAAAGCTTTACTCGGCCGGCGTCCATGGTAGCTTGTTCCGATGGTTCTGCTCTTATATCCAGAATAGGTCCCAAGCGGTTGCATTACTCGGCTCCAGGTCTGCATGGAGAATTGTACCCTCCGGAGTACCACAGGGTTCCATTCTGGGGCCTTTGCTGTTTGTTATTTTTATAAATGACGTCAGTAGCTGCTTCAGGCACGCAGAGGTTCTTCTATTCGCCGACGATATGAAAATCTTCACAAAAATCAGTTGTGAAAACGATTGCAATTTATTACAGGACGACCTCGACCGATTTGACGCCTACTGTAGTTCTAATAAACTCGATCTTAATGTATCCAAATGCTTCTCAATGACCTTCACACGTAAAAAGAATGCCATAAATTTCAACTACCAGCTACAGAACCATCCATTAACAAAGGTAAACAAAATGAGGGACCTGGGCGTAATCGAAGATTCAAAATTTTTGTATTCCAACCATGTTGATTACATTGTCAATAAAGCTTCCAAGGCACTTGGCTTTCTTATGAGATCCTGTACTCTTTTCAAAAGTGCCAAAACTATAAAAATCTTGTATTGCTTACATGTCCGTAGTATCTTGGAGTATGGTTCCCAGGTATGGAGTCCGCGATATTCAGTTTATACTAAGCGTTTAGAGTCAGTCCAGAAGAGGTTTATGCGTTACTTAGAGTACAAAACTAAAGTTTACGACATCACGTACAAAGCACGGTGTCTACGACATCATCTTCTCCCGCTTGCGATACGAAGAGACATCTCTGATCTGACGTATTTGTATAAGATTTTGAATGGCATTGTGGATTCGAGCGAGCTCCTGGAATCCGTTGGACTTCTCGTACCGCGCAGTGTCAATGCTAGGAGTAAATTACGACTGCATATTCCCTTAGCACGCACCAATTACAGGCAGAATAGCTACCTTATCCGCACATGTAATCTGTTCAACTCAATAAGTGACGACGCTAATATCGATCTGTTCAACACTAATATTGCAGGATTAAGACGCATACTGTCGACTGAGCTTCTCAAATCATATAACCAAAATTAAAAATCATATTTATAACTACTCTTTGTCCAAAACTCTTTATACATTTCACACTTTTTATCTATTTGTGAATTCCGCGAATGGCTGTTGTATGCTATTTTATATATTATTTCTGTTACAATAGCCGTAAGGTTTTCCTCCAAAATAAAATAAAATGAAAATAAAAAAATCGATTAGAATAAATGTCTCGTCATCAGGTGGAGCTGTGGACGCAGGGACTGGAGGCGCTCACCGGGAGTGGGGCGGGCGCGGGGGCGGGCGAGGACGCGGACATGTGCGTGGGCGAGGACGGGGAGGAGGGCGCCGGGGAGGCGGCCGCGGAGCTCGCGCTCAGCGTGGGCGGCGTGCGGCTGCGCGGCGCCGCGCTGTTCGCGGGGCAGGCCGAGCTGCTGGCGCACGTGTGGGCCGGCGCGGGCAGCGAGCCCACCCCCGTGCTGCGCGCGCTGCAGCCGTCGCGGCCGCGCCGCCGCCAGCTCCCGCTGCTGGCCGGCGTCGAGCTGCGCGCCGAGCTGCACCAGGCGGCGCTGTACGCTCTGGACGCGCAAGCGCAGGTGTCGCTGTGGGGCCGCACGGCGCGCTCGCTGCTCGAGCTGCGCGCGGCGGCGGCGCAGCTAGCGGAGCTGCGCGTGCGCACCGCGTGGGGCGAGCTGCGCGCCGACAGCACGCAAAGCGCCGACGCCTCGCTCGACGTCGCCGCCGACCTCGACTTCTACGACGGCGTGGCGCTGTGCGTGCGCGTGTCCGCCGCCGGCCAGCGCCTGTGGAGCAACGCGACGCTGCAGGCGCAGCTGGGCGCGGCGCCGGGCCGGCGAGTGCGGCGCGGGCGCGCCTGGGAGCTGCAAGCCGCGGGCCGCACGCTGGCGCTGGGCGCGCCCAACGATGCCGCGTGCCGCACGCTGGCGGCCGCCTGAGCATCTGCATTCCTAGAATTGAAGTCTCCGCAATCTCCGATCGCTTCCAAAGAAATTATCCTTCCGCTAGTCTCTGGCGAAAATCGTTCCCAGAAATACTTCGAAGGTCTACGTGATAATCTCATAAATATTAGTATATCGTGTTATTTTTAAATATTGTACTTTTATGCTATACATTTTCTGTAATAAAAACTTTATGTTTTTGCTAATTTAAAAACTTCTGTTATTTATTGCGGGTCCATATTGTATTTGGGGAATGGAGAACGTTTGTGATGTCTAAAAATAGTCCAGCATACCATAGAGTATCGAAGACACAGAGAGCATTGGTCATCAGTGTGGCCGCTAGGGTTGCCACCCTGTACTATATTATACAACGTGTTAATGAATTAACTGAAAACTGAAAAGAAACTGAAACTAAAGTTTGCTCAGAATAAACTAGCGAATCGATTGCAATTTAATATAGGTTATATTTTTTCATTTTTACTGGCCCATGTCTAAATTATTTATAATACTATATTAGGCGCGTACGCCGCCCGCAGCAAAAAAATTGGACACAGTAGGCGCGGACATAGCGCTTGGAATTTTGTAGAACAAACAAACAAAAAAAAAAAAAAAAAACAAACAAACAAACAAACAAACAAACAAACAAACAAACAAACAAACAAACAAACCAACAACAACAACAACAACAACAACAACAACAACAACAACAACAACAACAACAACAACAACAACAACAACAACAACAACAACAACAACAACAACAACAACAACAACAACAACAACAACAACAACAACAACAACAACAACAACAACAACAACAACAACAACAACAACAACAACAACAACAACTAGGTTAGGTTAGGTTTTTTTTTTTTTTTTTTTTTTTTTTTTTTTTTTTTTTATAATGCCTAGCCTTTAACATAGTCAAAGCCCTTATCTACTACACACATTCATTCCAGTTCTCGCAATTGCTACTTCTCGTACGTCCATTCTGCATACTTGTTCTTTCTTTCATCCTTCTTATCTTTTATTCCTACTTGGTGGGTTACCAAGCTATCTAATCTATCTCTATCTATATCCTTTTTTATCTATTTTACACGGGGATGGGTCGGGGTATCCTTTTATTTCTATTTATTAACTTTATTTTAAAGAATTATCCTCTACATTTTTTGCTACTTTTCTTATATATTATCTATTACTATTACATTATATCTTATTTTATTTATTACCATCTCTACATTTAGTCTGTTTATTACCTTCTATTATTATATCTTTCTTAGTTTACTACATCTCTATTTTCTTATTTGTTATCTATTACATTATCTTTTCTTATATTTTAATTAGCTTATTCATCTATACAACTCTTTTCTTGTTTGACACAAGCAACTCCCTTATATCAAATAATATTTTAACAATTTCCTATTTTCTACTTATATTCCTATCCTATATTTATTCAGCTATTTATTCTGTTTATGATATCTTTTATATATATCAATATATAGTATATCATAATACTTATACTGTTTTGTTCCTCTTGTTTACCTTTTTAACAATTTGACAACAATAGTCAAGGAATTTATCCCTATTTTTGTCCCTTAGAATGCCTGGGACACTCTCCGCCACGATCCTTTCGCCTACCTCCATCTCCGCTTTATAGCGGTCCAAGATGAAGGCGGGACAATCGAAGAGGACGTGAGGGACAGTCTCCCACACATCGGGGTCACAGATACACGATGGGCTCTCCTTACACTTGAAGCGATTCAAGTATTCGGAGAACCCACCGTGTCCCGTCATCACCTGAGTAGTGAGATTGCTGTGCTCTATCCTCCTCACAATCCTGTACGCGGCAACTGCATCAGGGAAGAATATTTTTGTGATTGCCGCGGTGTCCCCAGAGATGTATCTCCGGTTCCATTCGGCAAGCGACTCCGTACGGAGTATTCGCTTGACGAACGAGACCGGACACACATCATAATCTGGTCGCTTTTTGGACCCGAGGGCGGCCTCTTTAGCGAGCGCGTCGGCTCTCTCGTTTCCCTCCAATCCTGCGTGGGCTTTGATCCAGAATAAGGAGACACTCTTATTCTGGATGTGACAGTTGGCGATGGTGTCCCTTGTTTCCACGGCCAGGGGATGGAGGCAAGCGGGATTCGACACGGTCTGGAGAGCCGCCATCGAGTCACTATATATGGCGTAGGACGTGTCCCCGCCCCTCAGGGCCTCCCTAGCCGCTCTACATATAGCCAGGAGCTCTGCCTGGTAGACGGTACAGTACGATGATAGAGCAAGCTTGATGGCACGGGTTTCGGTTTCTCTATTCCATAAGGATAGAGCTGCGCCGACCCTGCCATCAATCTTGCTCCCATCTGTAAAAATGCGGACGTTAAAATCGCTGTGACTAAGATAGAGTTCCTCGTCTACCAGGTTTGTGAACTCCAGTCTAATACGTTTCGCGGGGTGAGGGGCCCGGAGCGCCGAGGACATGACCTCGACCTCTCTGTCACCTAGTGCTGTCTGGGGTACCCCCTTTTTAGCCTCATACAATGATGCGGCCTCTCGAACGCGAAGGTCGAGAGGGAGTATCCCAGACAACACCAGTGCTGAGTGCAGCGAGACAGTTCTGTACGCGCGACAAAGCTTCTGCGCGAAACCACGCTGCACGCTCGCGAGATATTTACGGACGCCTAATTTGTTGGCAGCTGGTGCCCAAGCACTTGCCGCGTACAGGACTATGGGTTCCACTGCCGCCACATAAATGGACCTGATGACGTCCGGGTTTAAGCCCCAACTAGCTTTAGCCGCCCTAGCCAACTGCTTATATACGTTAATGGCCCTTTTACCGACTTGCGCAACATGGGAGCCAAAGGTCAGGTGGTCATCGAGGATGAGCCCCAAGACCCTCATCTCCCTGGTCATGCCAATGCTCGCCCCGCCCATGCTCAGGCGCGGGACGTCGTACTTAAGCCTTCGCGTAATAACCATAGCACTAGTTTTGTGTGGTGCGAATTTGAGCTTATTTCGGACGCCCCACGCCCGGACATACTCGAGGGAAGCATTGGCACGCCTCTCGATCTCTAGTGCAGAGTCCCCGTCAAAGACCAAAACTATGTCGTCGGCATAGGCTTGGCAGTAGTCGCCACGATCAACCAGGTCCCTGAGGAGGGGATCCAGCAACAAATTCCAGAGGATCGGCCCACCTATGGACCCCTGGATGCATCCCTTTTCCGTGGCCCTGTTGTGCTCCTCGCCCGCGTATCTCACAACCACCGTTCGGTCGCTGAGGTAGCTGTCGATCACTCGCCTCAGGTTTACCGGACACTGTTCCTCAGCCAGCCGGACCCGTATAGCTGGCCACCATGCACTGTCAAAGGCGCCCTCTATATCCAGCGAGACGATCACCACTATTCGCTTTCGGTCCAGCTTTTCTCGAATTCGGCCCACCAGTGTATAGAGAGCGTCTTCAGTACTCTTTTGGGGCATGAATCCGTACTGGCGAGTACTCATCCTGGGTAAAAGATGAAACCTGAGGCGAGCAACCAGCATCTTTTCGTAAATTTTCCCCAGAACTGGCAACAAACCGATGGGTCTATACGACTTCGGAGTTGTATAGTCGTCCTTGCCCGGCTTCCTCAATATTACTACGGTTGCCCTCTTCCAGGTGTGCGGGAAGAGTCCGTGCTCCAGACACTTGTTGAGGAGTGCGAGGAACACCCCAGGGTCACTTCCAATGGCTCGGCTGCAAATGTCCGAAGTAAAGCCCTCAGCCCCCGGCGCTTTCTTCGGGTTGAAGGATGAGCATGCCGCTTCCAACTCGGATATTGTGAACGGCGGGTCACACGACTCGCCGCGACACCACACGTTCACCCTCGAGGCCTCACTGCGGATCCTCCGATGCTCATCGTCGTCTTCCTCCGCCCTGTCACCGGGGTAGAGCGATTCAGCAAGAAGTCGGACTGACTCCTTCGCATCCAGCTGTCTCCCATTCTTTTTCAGAAGCAGATCCTCCCCTCTGAAGGCAGTTTTCCCCATAATCCTATAGATTCCTTCCCATACCCCCTCCCTATCCTGTTTCCGGCAGAAATCCATCCAACTCTCGGTTTGGGCTTTTCTCACTTTTTCCTCATACCGCTCCTTCTGTTCCAGGTACAGGCTGACTACCCCCTCTCTTCGGACCGGCGCTGCGTTCCTGATCCTGCGTTTCCTGGTGGCGACTTCCCTCTTCATCTTCGCGAGCTCATCGGACCACCACGGCAAGGTAAGTATATTTTTATTTTGTTTTACAGGTATGTTTTCTTTACAGGTTTCCTCAATTACTTGAATATAATTTTGTAGAGTTATCTCCAAATTTGTTTTATTATTAATTTTGTCTATTTGTGCCAAATCTATGTTGTTTTCGCGGAGTAACTGGGGCAGTTTTCCACAAAACTGAACCCAATTAGCTTTTCTAGTGTTGTATATCCTTGTGGTCCGCTCTATTCTAATACCTTTTGATCTTTGTAGTGAAAGCCGAAACGTTATGCTGTTGTGATCCGATCCAGTGAGGCTCTCGTCGACTTCCCAGTCCACCACCAGGTCCAGCAGATCGGCCGAACAGGCCGTTACGTCCACGTAGCTCCTGTACCGTGTTCCGCCTCTGATGACGTCAAAAGTAGGAGTGTTTCCGTGGTTGAGGATGTGCAGCCCAAGTTCCCCGAGAGTTCCGCTCATTTCCTCGCCCCTTGTGTCCTCGATGTCACTGCCCCACCAGATGCTCTTTGCGTTGCAGTCACCTCCTATGACCAACCTTCCAGGTCCCATCTTATGCTCTATCTTCCTGAGATGTTCCAGGTATGGCCCAAGTGGTTTGTCGGGCTCAAAGTAGTAGGACACCAGCGTGATTGTCCAGGCTCTGGTTCGGATTCCCACCACAACGATGTTATTTGTGGTGAGTTGCGGGTACTGTATGATGTCGAGATCCTGGTCAAAGACCAGGATCGCGGCTTTTACAGTCCCATCTCCGCGGCCAGAGTTCTGGACAACCCTAACGCCCTGGTAGTTCCTCATACATCCAGCCCCCCCCACGTACGGCTCCTGGAGCAGTGCCACGGATGCTCTTCTCTTCGTGGCTTCCATGAGGAGTTCCTGGGTCGCCAGCTGCTTCCTCTGGAGGTTGGCCTGGATGACTAAATACGGGACGTTGACATCTGGGGCGCCCTTAGCAGTAGGCTATAGTCGCTCTAGCAAGAGCGTCCCACCTCCTCCTGATGGGGCAGTCGGCGCTGAAGGTGTTGTGCTCCCTGTTCTGGAGTTTTGACCTTGCGCAGTTCTTGCAGGACGGCGGCGTCCCCGCAAACCAATCAGGACAGTCCGCCTTCAAGTGTGGGCCACCACAGTGGCTGCAGACGTCGATGGTCTCTGTGCAGAAACGCCTACCGTGGCCATATCCAAGGCAGCGAGAACATTGAACCAGTGGTGATTGGTCCGCCACCTTGACGCGCTGTAAATCGATGCGCATCTCACCAGCGTCCACCGCTCTCTGCCAGATCTTTGGTGACGTACTGACCACCACATGAGCGACGTGTGGGTTACGGGCCTTCTTCCGATATTTGATCTCAATCCTACCTTCCTCGCTGTCGAGGCCGCGAAAAACCTCCCCGTTCTGGTTCCTGAGGGCTTTAATGATGTCATCGTCGCTGTGATACGACATGACGCCCACAAGAACCAGAAGAGGGTCCCGGTTCTTCACGTCCTCGACAGTGAGGTGGTCTTCTGCTTTCTTTAGTCTCTCCCTAACCTTCTCTCTCTCCTCTCTTGTCCCACAGCTCATTATTACTTTGCGATCCCTTGCCTTTCTGACTCTATCAATTTTGACCCATCCCTCTTTAGCTTCTACCACCTTCCGAACCCTTCCCAACACATCCTCGCTCGTTTCCTGGTCGTCCTTAGAGGTGACGATGATAGAGTGCAGGGCTCCCCGTTCTGCGGGTCGCCTGCTCGGCTGAGTCGCTGCCACTCTAGCATACGTCACCTTTTCAATTTCCTCACTCTGCCTGTCCATCTTTTCCTTCAGCTCCTCCAGCCTCTTCCCATTCTCTACCAAGAGTCTGGTATGCTCTTCCAGTTTTTCCGCAATTTTATCCACATCCGGTTCCTTTCTCCTTCCTTCCTTCACCTCATCCTCCCCTTTCTCTCTCTCCTTACTCATTCCTGACTCTGTCCCACTCCCCAAGTTCTCCTTTTCCTTGTCCTTCTTCCTTTCCATCTCGGCATCTTTAACGAGCTGGTAGAGCCGCTCTATCGCCTGCGTTATGCCGACTTTTAAGTCGGTTTTGAGGTTTCTGGAGTCTCCCAAATGCGTCTTTGCTCTAACGAGGCAACCGCGAGCCTCGGCGACACGATCGATGTGGATGTCTACTCTTGGAGAGGTTCCAGAAACCTCCGCGGAAGGCCTTCTCGTCTTCTCCCTCTGGGACATCGCTGGTCTCTGCTTAGTTCCGAGGGTGGCTACCTTACTTGGCTCCTGAGACCTCGCTTTAGGCGATGTCCTTGGACCAGTCTCTACACCAGTAGTCTCCCACATCCCTATACTTCTTCTCACAGTGGAGGGTTCCGTAAGCACAATCGTCCTATCATTGGCCTTCGACGGGGATCTCTCAGTAGAGTCGCTGTCCATATTTTTCGAGACTGGGGTCCTAATCCCAAACATGGCTAGGCACACGTCAATATGTATATATGATAATCAAATTTGTAAATGTTGTATATAGGGTGTATATAGTTGCAATTGTAAAAAGTGTAAAAAGTGTAAAAAGTGTAAAAAAGTGTAAAGAAAAAGGTCAACAATGGTCAATAAAAGTCACAAGGCTGTATATAATATATTTTACCTTGCTCTACTATCACAAAACAGTCAATAAAACCAGTAAAATCGAAGTTTATACTGTGAAAAACTCTATGTCTCTAGGTAGAGTCGCTCTAAGCAGTTGGCTAGAAGGGCCTCCACCAGCCCTGGTCATCAAAGAAAACCCCGTTGTCGCACGACGGTCGCGAGCGAAGTTATAGGCAATTTAAAATTTCAAAGATGGCCGACAAAATGGCGGCCAAATTTTCAAAAATTTACTGCTCAGCAGCCGTAAGTCCGACAGCGCCGTACGACGGCTCAAATCAAATGCCCCTGTAAGGTCTGTCAGATGACAGTGTCAAAAAAAGGGGGGGGTCAAGGCCAAAAATAAAAACGTGTTTTTGGCGTCCCAGCCGATCCGGTAAGACCTCCCGAGGTCAACAGTGAAAATCCTACCGCTGTAGGATAACTTAGAGCGAAGTTACAGCCGAAAAACTAAAAACAAGATGGCCGCCAAGATGGCCGCCACAATTTTGGAACGACCGCAACTCCGGTGTTTTTGGTCGTACAGTGCCGAACGACGGCTTAAATGACTCGCCCCCACCAGGCCTATAACCTTATTGTATAAAAAGGGGGGGGTAAAATTCACAAATTAAATTGCGCAATAGGGTATCTCAGGGGATGCAGTATCCCCTCCCGAGACCAACAGTGAAAACCCCAAAGCTGTACGTTATCCCTGACCCGAGTTACAGTTAAAATAAAATATACAAAATGGCCGCCAATATGGCCGCCTAAAACCTATCTCAGGACCCGCTTAAGATAGATAGGTCGAGTTTGGGCTCGTTCGATAGGGCTCTGAATCCTCTATCTATAGTCACAAGAAACGAGCTTGTAAAAGCAACCCCCGATTTTTAAAATGCTAAAAACACAAATTTTTTACAAAGACTTAAATAATTCTTAAAGTTAGCACTGAAAGGTCCAGGCTATTATTATGAACCGTGGAAACACTACTACTATAATATGTTAATTTTATTTTTCTGTTTCAGGTGGCGTGGCGGCGACGGGGCGACGGCGACGACGGCGACAGTGAAGACGACGACGGCGGCGGCGCCAACGACGGCGACAGAAAAATCCTTCCAGAAAATTTTTCTGCTCTATCTAGAGCTAATGTCTCTACTAGGATAGCGGGACCCTATCTAACCGTGCCTCCGGTGAGTCAACCGAGTTTCTAATTGAAATATTTTTCTACAAAACTCTCTCTGCTCTACATAGAGCTCCCTGCTCTACAGGGGTGTACGGCTCTCTCTCTCCCAAACTCCCAGGTCCAGGTCTGGTGTCCCTAGGTGCTCTGGTTCCGGGTCTACGATTTTTTAAAGATTTTTCCAATTTTACCTGGGACTTAGAATGGTTAAGATTGAACCGCACTAGGGGTCAGGCTGGGCTGGACTGTTATGCAAACTAAGGGGTAGGGGGTTGAAATTTTTAGGGTAGGTGCGGGAAGGGTAGGTTTATTGAGTGCTTTAGCACGATGGGGGGGGGGGGTTTAGGGGGGGGGGGGCCGAAAAGTGGTCAGAATTGAGCTACGACCCTTAGTTTCCGAGATATTAGGGGTTTTTTAAATTAACCCTTGTCTTTACAAACTTATCCTTTGCGGCTGGGGTGTTGGTGCAGTCGCCTATTCCCGGTCCTGTAAAAACCGAACGGAAGGTCCGATCTTAGTGGAACAAATTTGTAAAGACAGCCCAGAGTCCCGCGCAGCCAGCCCCACAAAAAGCTGGAGAATAATCCCGCGGGTTCCTTACTTACTAATCCGGGAATATTAAGGGTAGTTGTTTGCCAACTTTAAACGGTTGGTTTCGGCCTTAGGATTGAGATATCGAATTGGGAAAAGTTTCTATGGGGTAGTACGGGGTCCAAATTTAGCGTCAGCGGTCTGAACGAGTTTCAGGGGACCCTAGAAACCTGAAATTTTTCAAAAAGTTTCCAAAAATCTTCCCGGGGGTGGTTTTTGGGGGTGGGTATAGATAGGTTGCCCCAATGATCGCTGCATAGAAAATGCACCGATCCGACGTTATTTTTTCGATATCTCTTACCGTTTAGCCGCTAGGGGGTTGGCAAACTTAGTTGGTAATGGCGTCGATGGGTGTTTTCCCGCTTAAAAATTCCCAGAATTAAAACTAATTAAAAATAATTAAAACTAAAAATTTTAAAATACAGTCTGATAGCGCCCCCTTCCGATGCCGTAGCCTCCGTGCTCGTAGGTCGCGCCGCTTTCCCACAGGAACGTTTGCAAAAAAGGGGTGGCTGACAACTTTCTGCAAATAGCCCCTGGAGTCCCGACTATGGGTCGGGGTGAGTTTCTCCGGAACAAAAGTTGCGCAGCTGGGCCCCAGGAATCGATTCCGGGTGGTCTGGATGCGATCCGCAAGGGTTGATTTTTCCCCTAGTAACCAGCTGGTAGGTACTGTGGGTTACAAAGTTACAGGTGCGGTCCGCGAACACAACACGTTTCACTATAAGAGTCAGCGCTCGGTCAGTTTTTGCCGGAAAAATCCGGAGTCACTATAAATAGTTGGGGGATAGCACGCACTTGTCACTGCAAACACAAAACACGCTGGTCACCGATCTAGATTTCGGGATATAAGATCCCGAAATTCAGCAATGTTTTTCCGCGGCTTTTGGGTGTTTGCTTTCGCACTTCCCGCTGTCCAATTTTCAAAATAAAAGTTTCTACACTATGGTCCTAGACTACACAACACCAACACAGTTTCAGTTTCAGCGATTTCGCTGAAAAAACTGAAGAGCACTCCACGTGGTTTTAAGTTTTTGGCCCACAGTTTCCACAGTTTTCACCGGAAAAATCCAAACGATGTGTCGAATTGTCCGGGCCGTCGACACGCTTCGAACTGCAGTCCGAAAATCAGGGGTCATCGATCACTTTTCGGCGTTTTGACCTCGAAACGTAACTTTTGGAGGTTATGTCACATGGATTTTTCGCGAAAAGTTGACCGATTTCCACTCACGATACGTCGTTTGAAAGGTCTTTTGAGCGCGATTCCAACGATATATGTCACTTATCAAATTTCGCGAAAATGCCCGTATCTGCGGATTTTTAGCTGCGGAACGGCTTAAAAACGTGGCGCTCGGCGCGTGGTTAGGTTAGGTTAGGTTAGGTTAGGTTAGGTTAGGTTAGGTTAGGTTAGGTTAGGTTAGGTTAGGTTAGGTTAGGTTAGGTTAGGTTAGGTTAGGTTAGGTTAGGTTAGGTTAGGTTAGGTTAGGTTAGGTTAGGTTAGGTTCCCCCCCGAATTGGGTTTCCGCCTTGTCGTGGCGGGGGGGCTCAGTAGCCGTGGGCAGTGACGACCCACGGTGAAGCCAAGAGGAACCCAGAGGCGGGGCCAGTATGGTCGGTTGCGGCGCCGGTACGCACTCCCGGTGCCGCCCTTCCCGAGGCCACGGGCCGCTTCCTCGGGGTGTGTGGACAGCCCGGACGAAGTGGCCCGAGTGGGAGGCGCTGCTGCCCTCTCGGGCGGCGGCGTGGAGGGTCTGTGGGGGAGGGGGAGCGTCGGCCTGACCAGCCGAGCTTCCCAACCCCTGCGGCCTTTTGGCGGCGGGTCCCCATCCCGCCGCCGGGGACTTCGGGCGTCGGACGTGGGGCCGTTCGGCGCCCACTACATGGAGTCCCCGAGAAGGAGAGATGGCGGTGTGTCGCGTGTTCCGATGCATCGTCATCACGGAGGAGGTGCCCGTCTCGGGCTGGCGCCGTCGGGGCTGCGGAGCATGCGAAAGCGATCCCATGGCCCCGGCAACAGGCGCAGAGGCGGTGAACACCCCAGGGTTTTTAGTGGGTAGTATTCCCGCCCTTCTTCGCGGGTCGCCCTTTTCAGGGCGGAGTCCCACATAACCATCGCCCGCCCCAGGGCGGTGGTATGCATAAAGCATTTTCCCTGGGTCAAAAAAAAAAAAAAAAAAAAAAGGTTAGGTTAGGTTAGGTTAGGTTAGGTTAGGTTCCCCCCCGAATTGGGTTCCCGCCTTGTCGTGGCGGGGGGGCTTAGTAGCCGTGGGTACTGTCCACCCACGGTGAAGCCAAGAGGAACCCTGAGGCGGGCCGGAATGCCGGTGAGTGCGGCGCTGAGAAGGGCCAGCGCTGCGCCCGACATGAGGCACCGAGACGGGTAGGTTGCGCCTCTCGGGCGCTTTGGCGTGGGGGCGCGACTGAGGCGGGTCGCGGCGTAAAAACCGTGGCCGGGAGAGGGGACGGTAGGTTGCGCCTCTCGGGCGCTTTGGCGTGGGGGTGCAACTGAGGTGGGCCGCGGCGTAAAAAACCGTGGCCGGGAGAGGGGAGCGTAGGCCGTGCCTCTCGGGCGCTTTGGCGTGGGGGCGCGGCTGAGGCGGGTCGCGGCGTAAAAACCGTGGCCGGGAGAAGGGCCGGAATGTTCGGGTGCGGCGCCGTCGATTTCATCCGACGCCGCGCCCGGCATGCGGCACCGGGACGGGTAGGCCGTGCCTCTCGGGCGCTTTGGCGTGGGGGCGCGGCTGAGGCGGGTCGCGGCGTAAAAACCGTGGCCGGGAGAAGGGCCGGAATGCTCGGGTGCGGCGCCGTCGATTTCATCCGACGCCGCGCCCGGCATGCGGCACCGGGACGGGTAGGCCGTGCCTCTCGGGCGCTTTGGCGTGGGGGCGCGGCTGAGGCGGGTCGCGGCGTAAAAACCGTGGCCGGGAGAAGGGCCGGAATGTTCGGGTGCGGCGCCGTCGATTTCATCCGACGCCGCGCCCGGCATGAGGCACCGGGAGGGGGCCGTCTCACCCACTTGCAGGCAGCAAGCACGTGGTCGAGGCGGCCCTTGTAGGTGGCGCTGTCGTCCTCCGGGGCGGCGGCGCCACTGAGGCGGGCTGCGGCGTAGCTCGAGCGCCGCGGCCGGGGGTTGGAGGCCGCGGGGGTGTTTTCCTCTGCGACCTCGACGGGGCCGCCCCGGTGAGTGGCGGCGTGGAGGGGCTTCGGGGGGAGGGGAGTGCTGGCGCGGAGCTAGTCGGCCCTCCTCACCCCCTGCGGCCGTCGTGGTGGGCGGCGGGGCCACTGGCCCGACCCGTCGCAGGGGGCCTTGGGCGCCGGTCATGGGCCCGACCGGCGTCCTCTGCACAAGGTCCCCGAGAGAGGGAGGAGGGCGGCGGTGCGTCGCGTGTTCCGGCGCATCGTCGTCATTCTGAGGGGCACTCGTGCCCCTCGAGGAGGAGCCCGGCAACGGGCTGGCGTCGTCGGGGCTGCGGAGCATGCGAAAGCGATTCCCGCGGCCCCGGCAACAGGCGCGGAGGAGGAACACCCCAGGGTTTTTAGTGGGTAGCATTCCCGCCCTTTTCAGGGCGGGTTGCCCTTTTCAGGGCAGAGTCCCACATAACCATCGCCCCGGCCCGGGGGCGGTGGTATGCATAAAGCATTTTCCCTGGGTCAAAAAAAAAAAAAAAAAAAAAAAAAAGGTTAGGTTAGGTTAGGTTAGGTTAGGTTAGGTTAGGTTAGGTTAGGTTAGGTTAGGTTAGGTTAGGTTAGGTTAGGTTAGGTTAGGTTAGGTTAGGTTAGGTTCCCCCCCGAATTGGGTTCCCGCCTTGTCGTGGCGGGGGGGCTTAGTAACCGTGGACTGTCCACCCACGGTGAAGCCAAGAGGAACCCAGAGGCGGGCCAGAATGCCGGCGAGTGCGGCGCTGACTAGGAATGACCAGCGCTGCGCCCGACATGAGGCACCGTGACGGGTAGGCCGTGCCTCTCGGGCGCTTTGGCGTGGGGGCGCGGCTGAGGCGGGTCGCGGCGTAAAAACCGTGGCCGGGAGAAGGGCCGGAATGTTCGGGTGCGGCGCCGTCGATTTCATCCGACGCCGCGCCCGGCATGCGGCACCGGGACGGGTAGGCCGTGCCTCTCGGGCGCTTTGGCGTGGGGGCGCGGCTGAGGCGGGTCGCGGCGTGAAAACCGTGGCCGGGAGAAGGGCCGGAATGTTCGGGTGCGGCGCCGTCGATTTCATCCGACGCCGCGCCCGGCATGCGGCACCGGGACGGGTAGGCCGTGCCTCTCGGGCGCTTTGGCGTGGGGGCGCGGCTGAGGCGGGTCGCGGCGTAAAAACCGTGGCCGGGAGAGGGGCCGGAATGTTCGGGTGCGGCGCCGTCGATTTCATCCGACGCCGCGCCCGGCATGAGGCACCGGGATGGGGCCGTCTCACCCACTTGCAGGCAGCAAGCACGTGGTCGAGGCGGCCCATGTAGGTGGCGCTGTCGTCCTCCGGGGCGGCGGCGCCACTGAGGCGGGCTGCGGCGTAGCTCGAGCGCCGCGGCCGGGGGTTGGAGGCCGTGGGGGTGTTTTCCTCTGCGACCTCGACGGGGCCGCCCCGGTGAGTGGCGGCGTGGAGGGGCTTCGGGGGGAGGGGAGTGCTGGCGCGGAGCTAGTCGGCCCTCCTCACCCCCTGCGGCCGTCGTGGTGGGCGGCGGGGCCACTGGCCCGACCCGTCGCAGGGGGCCTTGGGCGCCGGTCATGGGCCCGACCGGCGTCCTCTGCACAAGGTCCCCGAGAGAGGGAGGAGGGCGGCGGTGCGTCGCGTGTTCCGGCGCATCGTCGTCATTCTGAGGGGCACTCGTGCCCCTCGAGGAGGAGCCCGGCAACGGGCTGGCGCCGTCGGGGCTGCGGAGCATGCGAAAGCGATTCCCGCGGCCCCGGCAACAGGCGCGGAGGAGGAACACCCCAGGGTTTTTAGTGGGTAGCATTCCCGCCCTTTTCAGGGCGGGTTGCCCTTTTCAGGGCAGAGTCCCACATAACCATCGCCCCGGCCCGGGGGCGGTGGTATGCATAAAGCATTTTCCCTGGGTCAAAAAAAAAAAAAAAAAAAGGTTAGGTTAGGTTAGGTTAGGTTAGGTTAGGTTAGGTTAGGTTAGGTTAGGTTAGGTTAGGTTAGGTTAGGTTAGGTTAGGTTAGGTTAGGTTAGGTTAGGTTAGGTTAGGTTAGGTTAGGTTAGGTTAGGTTAGGTTAGGTTAGGTTAGGTTAGGTTAGGTTAGGTTAGGTTAGGTTAGGTTAGGTTAGGTTAGGTTAGGTTAGGTTAGGTTAGGTTAGGTTAGGTTAGGTTAGGTTAGGTTAGGTTAGGTTAGGTTAGGTTAGGTTAGGTTAGGTTAGGTTAGGTTAGGTTAGGTTAGGTTAGGTTAGGTTAGGTTAGGTTAGGTTAGGTTAGGTTAGGTTAGGTTAGGTTAGGTTAGGTTAGGTTAGGTTAGGTTAGGTTAGGTTAGGTTAGGTTAGGTTAGGTTAGGTTAGGTTAGGTTAGGTTAGGTTAGGTTAGGTTAGGTTAGGTTAGGTTAGGTTAGGTTAGGTTAGGTTAGGTTAGGTTAGGTTAGGTTAGGTTAGGTTAGGTTAGGTTAGGTTAGGTTAGGTTAGGTTAGGTTAGGTTAGGTTAGGTTAGGTTAGGTTAGGTTAGGTTAGGTTAGGTTAGGTTAGGTTAGGTTAGGTTAGGTTAGGTTAGGTTAGGTTAGGTTAGGTTAGGTTAGGTTAGGTTAGGTTAGGTTAGGTTAGGTTAGGTTAGGTTAGGTTAGGTTTTTTTTTTTTTTTTTTTTTTTTTTTTTTTTTTTTTTTTTTTTTTTTTTTCTAACTCCGCCAACATAATCGGCGCCTTTGATATTAGTGTTCTCATTCATACTAGTTCTCGCTTAAATTCCTCTCGCACTTTCATTCCGCATACTTGTTCTTTCTAGCATCCATCATCATTCTTACTTGCGCCGGTGGGACTCCGACCTATCTGTATCTAACTATTCCTAGCTATTTCTTAACTTGTATATTATACTCGGGACGGGTTGAGGGGCTATTTTTATTTACTTTATTTTCATACATTTTTATTATCCTTAATTAATCTTATTTCCTTTATTTCAGATTACACCGCCGCCGCCATACTGGTGACACGCGCCGCCGGCGGCACGCGCCGCCATTCCGGCGACACGCGCCACCGGCGGCATGCGCCACCATACTGGTGACATGCGCCGCCGTCGGCACGCGCCGCCAGCGGCAAGCGCCGTGGAGGCACCCGTCACCGGCGGCGCACGCCACCCCAGCTGGAACCAGTTATAACAAACTCAATTTTAACAATTACTTATATTATCTTATATTTAATTATTGCTAAGTTAGTACCTACTGTCTATTTACTATATTAGTTACTTAGCCCTAATTTTTATCCTATTTTTAACCTTATGATACAAAATGTATATAAACAATATACCCTGTATCATAATTTAAATGCATTATTCCTATTATTACAATACAAATTTTATGACAATTTAGGAGCCTTTCGCTTCTTTGCCCTTTTGTTATGTCTTGGATGTTTTCCTCCACATTTCTTTCGCCTGTCAATTTTACTCTGCTGAGACAATAATTCTTACGGACGGGACGTTCAGAAAGAATGTGAAGGAGGGTTACCATTATAATTGGACAACAGATGTTTTTAATAGCAAAAGTACAGGGCACCACCTCAGCAATAGGCTACCGACGCTCTAGCCAATGCGTCCCACTTTTTCCTTACGGTACAGTCATCGCTAAAGGCGTTGTGCTGACTGTTGGGCAGCTTGGCTTTAACGCAGTTCCTGCAGCTCGGCAGCTCTCCCGCGAGCCAGTCCGCGCAGTCAGTTTTAAGGTGCGGCCCACTGCAATGGCTACACACGTCAGCTGGTTCCATACAAAACCTTCTGCCGTGTCCATAGCCAAGGCAGCGGGAGCACTGCACGAGCGGGGACTGGTCCGCGACCCTTACCCGCTGCAGGTCAATGCACGCTTCGCCTGCCTCTACCGCTCTTCTCCAAATCGATGGGGATGTGCTGAGCACGATGTGGCTGGCATGTGGATTCCTGGCTTTTTTCCTGTATTTGACGGTGACACGATCTTCACCGTCAGCAAGGTCACGGAAGAAGCCCCTATTCTGGTTCCTGAGGGCCCTCATGACGTCCTCATCACTGTGGTACGCCATGACACCCACAAGAACCAGAAGAGGGTCTTTATTTTTGACATCTTCTACTACGAGGCAGTCATTTGCCTTTTCTAACTTTTCCTTAACTTTTTTCCTTTGTTCCTCTGTCCTACAGCTCATAATTATTTTCCGATCCCTTGCTTTCCGCACTTTCTCAACCTGGATCGAACCTTCCGTTGCCTCCACTGCCTTCCTCACCCTGCTCAACACATCCTCCCCGGTTTCCATCTCATCCTTCGAGGAGACGACGACCGAGTGCAGAGCACCCCGCTCTGGCAATGGCTTACCAGGTCGGGCCGCCACTACGCCCGCATACGTCGCCTTCCCGACTACCTCACTCTGCTTCTCCATTATCCCTTTGAGCTCTTCCATTCTGTCCCTATTTTCTTTTAATAACCTAGTTTGATCATCTAGTTTTTCTATAATAATCCTGCTTATCCCCCTCTCCCTCAGTTCTGATTCCCCGGACTCCATCGCTATCGTTTCGACCATCTCTGTGCCCATCTCCCTTGTTTCCAGCGTTTTTTCACCCTTATTCATTTTCTTGTCCGCCTCTGCTTCCTTTACTAATTCGTACAGTCGTTCAATGGCACGTGTAATTCCTATTTTCAGTTCCGTTTTCAGGTTGCGGGACTCTGTCAAGTGGGTTTTTGCCCTTACTAGGCAACCTCTGGCCTCTGCGACCCTGTCCACATGCATGCTAACCTTAGGGGACGTTATTGCCGGTTCGACTGAAGGTCGTTTCGGTCTATCTTTTTGAGATGGTGGAGCTGGTTTATGTTTTGTCCCTAGAAGAGCTGCCAAAGCCGCTTTTGCCGTCTCCTCCGGAACTGGGGTTCTAGGTCTCACGCTTCCCGGGGATTTATTACGGGGGTCGGCGTCAACACTTTTCCGAATAGGGCTTCTTATCCCGAACATGTTTGGGGAGCACGTCTGTACAATTGTTAAAATAAATTTGTAAAATAAATTTGTAAAAGTTGTAAAAAGATTTAAATATAAAATAAAATAAGGTAAAAATATAACGGTCAAATTGTCAATAAAAAGGTCAAATTGTTTGTCAGTGTCAATCTAGGATCAACCTAGAGTCATGAAGTCAGTCCGGGCTTCGCGCTCAATCCGAGTGTCCCGACTCAGAAATATTTACACAATTTACATTCACTTATTATATATATACACTTATTCTAATCTATCCTAATTAATATTGTCTTTTTATGTTTCAGGTGGTGTGGCGGTGCAAGGCACGGCGAGTGTCACGGCGGCACGGGTCACCGCGGCGGGCGCAGCAACAGCGGCGCAAGCCGTCGCGGCACGAGCCCCGACGACGCGCGCCCCAGCGGCAAGAGCCTCGGCGGTGGACGCCTCGGCGAGGTACGCCTCAGCGGCGGACGCCTCAGCGGTGCGAGTCACCGCGGCGGGTGCCTCAGCAACAAACGCCTCGGCGGCAAGCCACCACAGTGGGAACCTAGGTTGCGTAAGTCACCGCGGCGAAGGTAACGCGGCGAAGATCACCGCGGTGCTGGTCACTAACCAAATATCAGAGTTTCACAGTTTCTCTTTTTTCACAGGGGGGTCACGGTATAATTTACACTATATGCACCCTATATGGACACTTTTTCACCCTTACACTATCACTAATAGTTTCAGGGACCAATTCACCTTTATTGTTCCACGTGGCCGCACTCCTGCCACGTGTTTGGCGGCGGGGGTCACTGCGGCGCAGGTCACAACTTATACCCTAAATGTAATATGTCTTTTCTAACACTAAAGCTATTAAAATAACAGTCAACCGCGTCACTTTGTCACTGATTATCATAAACACTATCACCGTTCGACTAGTTCACCTCAATCTTTGTTGCAGGGCAAAGCGGCAGGAAGGCGAAGCCCCACACTGCAGACCACCAGCAGCAGGAACAGCGATCCAACGCCGAGGCTCAAGCCCTGGCCCGCGGCGCACAGCGCGATCCAGCGAGCAAAGGCCCAGGCCCCAGTGAATACACCGAAGGCGCCTCCAGTGCTGCAGGCTGGTGATGGGTGCAGGTAGGCGAAGCCCCAGGCCGCTGGCGTCGGCCGAGGCCAATGTTGACAAGTTGTCAACCTCGGCAGCCGAAGCGGACAATATCGTCAACACGGGCAACCGAAGTTGACAACTTGGTGGCGCACGTCACCAAAACGGTGACCACTGCCGCGAACTGGTTGCGCACGTCACCAAAATGGTGACCACTGCCGCGAATTGGTGGCCGATGTCACCAGCAACACGAAACGCTGCTGCTCGGGCGGCGGACGGATCCGGACTCGGTTAGGTTAGGTTAGGTTAGGTTAGGTTAGGTTAGGTTAGGTTAGGTTAGGTTAGGTTAGGTTAGGTTAGGTTAGGTTAGGTTAGGTTAGGTTAGGTTAGGTTAGGTTAGGTTAGGTTAGGTTAGGTTAGGTTAGGTTAGGTTAGGTTAGGTTAGGTTAGGTTAGGTTAGGTTAGGTTAGGTTAGGTTAGGTTAGGTTAGGTTAGGTTAGGTTAGGTTAGGTTAGGTTAGGTTAGGTTAGGTTAGGTTAGGTTAGGTTAGGTTAGGTTAGGTTAGGTTAGGTTAGGTTAGGTTAGGTTAGGTTAGGTTAGGTTAGGTTAGGTTAGGTTAGGTTAGGTTAGGTTAGGTTAGGTTAGGTTAGGTTAGGTTAGGTTAGGTTAGGTTAGGTTAGGTTAGGTTAGGTTAGGTTAGGTTAGGTTAGGTTAGGTTAGGTTAGGTTAGGTTAGGTTAGGTTAGGTTAGGTTAGGTTAGGTTAGGTTAGGTTAGGTTAGGTTAGGTTAGGTTAGGTTAGGTTAGGTTAGGTTAGGTTAGGTTAGGTTAGGTTAGGTTAGGTTAGGTTAGGTTAGGTTAGGTTAGGTTAGGTTAGGTTAGGTTAGGTTAGGTTAGGTTAGGTTAGGTTAGGTTAGGTTAGGTTAGGTTAGGTTAGGTTAGGTTAGGTTAGGTTAGGTTAGGTTAGGTTAGGTTAGGTTAGGTTAGGTTAGGTTAGGTTAGGTTAGGTTAGGTTAGGTTAGGTTAGGTTAGGTTAGGTTAGGTTAGGTTAGGTTAGGTTAGGTTAGGTTAGGTTAGGTTAGGTTAGGTTAGGTTAGGTTAGGTTAGGTTAGGTTAGGTTAGGTTAGGTTAGGTTAGGTTAGGTTAGGTTAGGTTAGGTTAGGTTAGGTTAGGTTAGGTTAGGTTAGGTTAGGTTAGGTTAGGTTAGGTTAGGTTAGGTTAGGTTAGGTTAGGTTAGGTTAGGTTAGGTTAGGTTAGGTTAGGTTAGGTTAGGTTAGGTTAGGTTAGGTTAGGTTAGGTTAGGTTAGGTTAGGTTAGGTTAGGTTAGGTTAGGTTAGGTTAGGTTAGGTTAGGTTAGGTTAGGTTAGGTTAGGTTAGGTTAGGTTAGGTTAGGTTAGGTTAGGTTAGGTTAGGTTAGGTTAGGTTAGGTTAGGTTAGGTTAGGTTAGGTTAGGTTAGGTTAGGTTAGGTTAGGTTAGGTTAGGTTAGGTTAGGTTAGGTTAGGTTAGGTTAGGTTAGGTTAGGTTAGGTTAGGTTAGGTTAGGTTAGGTTAGGTTAGGTTAGGTTAGGTTAGGTTAGGTTAGGTTAGGTTAGGTTAGGTTAGGTTAGGTTAGGTTAGGTTAGGTTAGGTTAGGTTAGGTTAGGTTAGGTTAGGTTAGGTTAGGTTAGGTTAGGTTAGGTTAGGTTAGGTTAGGTTAGGTTAGGTTAGGTTAGGTTAGGTTAGGTTAGGTTAGGTTAGGTTAGGTTAGGTTAGGTTAGGTTAGGTTAGGTTAGGTTAGGTTAGGTTAGGTTAGGTTAGGTTAGGTTAGGTTAGGTTAGGTTAGGTTAGGTTAGGTTAGGTTAGGTTAGGTTAGGTTAGGTTAGGTTAGGTTAGGTTAGGTTAGGTTAGGTTAGGTTAGGTTAGGTTAGGTTAGGTTAGGTTAGGTTAGGTTAGGTTAGGTTAGGTTAGGTTAGGTTAGGTTAGGTTAGGTTAGGTTAGGTTAGGTTAGGTTAGGTTAGGTTAGGTTAGGTTAGGTTAGGTTAGGTTAGGTTAGGTTAGGTTAGGTTAGGTTAGGTTAGGTTAGGTTAGGTTAGGTTAGGTTAGGTTAGGTTAGGTTAGGTTAGGTTAGGTTAGGTTAGGTTAGGTTAGGTTAGGTTAGGTTAGGTTAGGTTAGGTTAGGTTAGGTTAGGTTAGGTTAGGTTAGGTTAGGTTAGGTTAGGTTAGGTTAGGTTAGGTTAGGTTAGGTTAGGTTAGGTTAGGTTAGGTTAGGTTAGGTTAGGTTAGGTTAGGTTAGGTTAGGTTAGGTTAGGTTAGGTTAGGTTAGGTTAGGTTAGGTTAGGTTAGGTTAGGTTAGGTTAGGTTAGGTTAGGTTAGGTTAGGTTAGGTTAGGTTAGGTTAGGTTAGGTTAGGTTAGGTTAGGTTAGGTTAGGTTAGGTTAGGTTAGGTTAGGTTAGGTTAGGTTAGGTTAGGTTAGGTTAGGTTAGGTTAGGTTAGGTTAGGTTAGGTTAGGTTAGGTTAGGTTAGGTTAGGTTAGGTTAGGTTAGGTTAGGTTAGGTTAGGTTAGGTTAGGTTAGGTTAGGTTAGGTTAGGTTAGGTTAGGTTAGGTTAGGTTAGGTTAGGTTAGGTTAGGTTAGGTTAGGTTAGGTTAGGTTAGGTTAGGTTAGGTTAGGTTAGGTTAGGTTAGGTTAGGTTAGGTTAGGTTAGGTTAGGTTAGGTTAGGTTAGGTTAGGTTAGGTTAGGTTAGGTTAGGTTAGGTTAGGTTAGGTTAGGTTAGGTTAGGTTAGGTTAGGTTAGGTTAGGTTAGGTTAGGTTAGGTTAGGTTAGGTTAGGTTAGGTTAGGTTAGGTTAGGTTAGGTTAGGTTAGGTTAGGTTAGGTTAGGTTAGGTTAGGTTAGGTTAGGTTAGGTTAGGTTAGGTTAGGTTAGGTTAGGTTAGGTTAGGTTAGGTTAGGTTAGGTTAGGTTAGGTTAGGTTAGGTTAGGTTAGGTTAGGTTAGGTTAGGTTAGGTTAGGTTAGGTTAGGTTAGGTTAGGTTAGGTTAGGTTAGGTTAGGTTAGGTTAGGTTAGGTTAGGTTAGGTTAGGTTAGGTTAGGTTAGGTTAGGTTAGGTTAGGTTAGGTTAGGTTAGGTTAGGTTAGGTTAGGTTAGGTTAGGTTAGGTTAGGTTAGGTTAGGTTAGGTTAGGTTAGGTTAGGTTAGGTTAGGTTAGGTTAGGTTAGGTTAGGTTAGGTTAGGTTAGGTTAGGTTAGGTTAGGTTAGGTTAGGTTAGGTTAGGTTAGGTTAGGTTAGGTTAGGTTAGGTTAGGTTAGGTTAGGTTAGGTTAGGTTAGGTTAGGTTAGGTTAGGTTAGGTTAGGTTAGGTTAGGTTAGGTTAGGTTAGGTTAGGTTAGGTTAGGTTAGGTTAGGTTAGGTTAGGTTAGGTTAGGTTAGGTTAGGTTAGGTTAGGTTAGGTTAGGTTAGGTTAGGTTAGGTTAGGTTAGGTTAGGTTAGGTTAGGTTAGGTTAGGTTAGGTTAGGTTAGGTTAGGTTAGGTTAGGTTAGGTTAGGTTAGGTTAGGTTAGGTTAGGTTAGGTTAGGTTAGGTTAGGTTAGGTTAGGTTAGGTTAGGTTAGGTTAGGTTAGGTTAGGTTAGGTTAGGTTAGGTTAGGTTAGGTTAGGTTAGGTTAGGTTAGGTTAGGTTAGGTTAGGTTAGGTTAGGTTAGGTTAGGTTAGGTTAGGTTAGGTTAGGTTAGGTTAGGTTAGGTTAGGTTAGGTTAGGTTAGGTTAGGTTAGGTTAGGTTAGGTTAGGTTAGGTTAGGTTAGGTTAGGTTAGGTTAGGTTAGGTTAGGTTAGGTTAGGTTAGGTTAGGTTAGGTTAGGTTAGGTTAGGTTAGGTTAGGTTAGGTTAGGTTAGGTTAGGTTAGGTTAGGTTAGGTTAGGTTAGGTTAGGTTAGGTTAGGTTAGGTTAGGTTAGGTTAGGTTAGGTTAGGTTAGGTTAGGTTAGGTTAGGTTAGGTTAGGTTAGGTTAGGTTAGGTTAGGTTAGGTTAGGTTAGGTTAGGTTAGGTTAGGTTAGGTTAGGTTAGGTTAGGTTAGGTTAGGTTAGGTTAGGTTAGGTTAGGTTAGGTTAGGTTAGGTTAGGTTAGGTTAGGTTAGGTTAGGTTAGGTTAGGTTAGGTTAGGTTAGGTTAGGTTAGGTTAGGTTAGGTTAGGTTAGGTTAGGTTAGGTTAGGTTAGGTTAGGTTAGGTTAGGTTAGGTTAGGTTAGGTTAGGTTAGGTTAGGTTAGGTTAGGTTAGGTTAGGTTAGGTTAGGTTAGGTTAGGTTAGGTTAGGTTAGGTTAGGTTAGGTTAGGTTAGGTTAGGTTAGGTTAGGTTAGGTTAGGTTAGGTTAGGTTAGGTTAGGTTAGGTTAGGTTAGGTTAGGTTAGGTTAGGTTAGGTTAGGTTAGGTTAGGTTAGGTTAGGTTAGGTTAGGTTAGGTTAGGTTAGGTTAGGTTAGGTTAGGTTAGGTTAGGTTAGGTTAGGTTAGGTTAGGTTAGGTTAGGTTAGGTTAGGTTAGGTTAGGTTAGGTTAGGTTAGGTTAGGTTAGGTTAGGTTAGGTTAGGTTAGGTTAGGTTAGGTTAGGTTAGGTTAGGTTAGGTTAGGTTAGGTTAGGTTAGGTTAGGTTAGGTTAGGTTAGGTTAGGTTAGGTTAGGTTAGGTTAGGTTAGGTTAGGTTAGGTTAGGTTAGGTTAGGTTAGGTTAGGTTAGGTTAGGTTAGGTTAGGTTAGGTTAGGTTAGGTTAGGTTAGGTTAGGTTAGGTTAGGTTAGGTTAGGTTAGGTTAGGTTAGGTTAGGTTAGGTTAGGTTAGGTTAGGTTAGGTTAGGTTAGGTTAGGTTAGGTTAGGTTAGGTTAGGTTAGGTTAGGTTAGGTTAGGTTAGGTTAGGTTAGGTTAGGTTAGGTTAGGTTAGGTTAGGTTAGGTTAGGTTAGGTTAGGTTAGGTTAGGTTAGGTTAGGTTAGGTTAGGTTAGGTTAGGTTAGGTTAGGTTAGGTTAGGTTAGGTTAGGTTAGGTTAGGTTAGGTTAGGTTAGGTTAGGTTAGGTTAGGTTAGGTTAGGTTAGGTTAGGTTAGGTTAGGTTAGGTTAGGTTAGGTTAGGTTAGGTTAGGTTAGGTTAGGTTAGGTTAGGTTAGGTTAGGTTAGGTTAGGTTAGGTTAGGTTAGGTTAGGTTAGGTTAGGTTAGGTTAGGTTAGGTTAGGTTAGGTTAGGTTAGGTTAGGTTAGGTTAGGTTAGGTTAGGTTAGGTTAGGTTAGGTTAGGTTAGGTTAGGTTAGGTTAGGTTAGGTTAGGTTAGGTTAGGTTAGGTTAGGTTAGGTTAGGTTAGGTTAGGTTAGGTTAGGTTAGGTTAGGTTAGGTTAGGTTAGGTTAGGTTAGGTTAGGTTAGGTTAGGTTAGGTTAGGTTAGGTTAGGTTAGGTTAGGTTAGGTTAGGTTAGGTTAGGTTAGGTTAGGTTAGGTTAGGTTAGGTTAGGTTAGGTTAGGTTAGGTTAGGTTAGGTTAGGTTAGGTTAGGTTAGGTTAGGTTAGGTTAGGTTAGGTTAGGTTAGGTTAGGTTAGGTTAGGTTAGGTTAGGTTAGGTTAGGTTAGGTTAGGTTAGGTTAGGTTAGGTTAGGTTAGGTTAGGTTAGGTTAGGTTAGGTTAGGTTAGGTTAGGTTAGGTTAGGTTAGGTTAGGTTAGGTTAGGTTAGGTTAGGTTAGGTTAGGTTAGGTTAGGTTAGGTTAGGTTAGGTTAGGTTAGGTTAGGTTAGGTTAGGTTAGGTTAGGTTAGGTTAGGTTAGGTTAGGTTAGGTTAGGTTAGGTTAGGTTAGGTTAGGTTAGGTTAGGTTAGGTTAGGTTAGGTTAGGTTAGGATAGGTTAGGTTAGGTTAGGTTAGGTTAGGTTAGGTTAGGTTAGGTTAGGTTAGGTTAGGTTAGGTTAGGTTAGGTTAGGTTAGGTTAGGTTAGGTTAGGTTAGGTTAGGTTAGGTTAGGTTAGGTTAGGTTAGGTTAGGTTAGGTTAGGTTAGGTTAGGTTAGGTTAGGTTAGGTTAGGTTAGGTTAGGTTAGGTTAGGTTAGGTTAGGTTAGGTTAGGTTAGGTTAGGTTAGGTTAGGTTAGGTTAGGTTAGGTTAGGTTAGGTTAGGTTAGGTTAGGTTAGGTTAGGTTAGGTTAGGTTAGGTTAGGTTAGGTTAGGTTAGGTTAGGTTAGGTTAGGTTAGGTTAGGTTAGGTTAGGTTAGGTTAGGTTAGGTTAGGTTAGGTTAGGTTAGGTTAGGTTAGGTTAGGTTAGGTTAGGTTAGGTTAGGTTAGGTTAGGTTAGGTTAGGTTAGGTTAGGTTAGGTTAGGTTAGGTTAGGTTAGGTTAGGTTAGGTTAGGTTAGGTTAGGTTAGGTTAGGTTAGGTTAGGTTAGGTTAGGTTAGGTTAGGTTAGGTTAGGTTAGGTTAGGTTAGGTTAGGTTAGGTTAGGTTAGGTTAGGTTAGGTTAGGTTAGGTTAGGTTAGGTTAGGTTAGGTTAGGTTAGGTTAGGTTAGGTTAGGTTAGGTTAGGTTAGGTTAGGTTAGGTTAGGTTAGGTTAGGTTAGGTTAGGTTAGGTTAGGTTAGGTTAGGTTAGGTTAGGTTAGGTTAGGTTAGGTTAGGTTAGGTTAGGTTAGGTTAGGTTAGGTTAGGTTAGGTTAGGTTAGGTTAGGTTAGGTTAGGTTAGGTTAGGTTAGGTTAGGTTAGGTTAGGTTAGGTTAGGTTAGGTTAGGTTAGGTTAGGTTAGGTTAGGTTAGGTTAGGTTAGGTTAGGTTAGGTTAGGTTAGGTTAGGTTAGGTTAGGTTAGGTTAGGTTAGGTTAGGTTAGGTTAGGTTAGGTTAGGTTAGGTTAGGTTAGGTTAGGTTAGGTTAGGTTAGGTTAGGTTAGGTTAGGTTAGGTTAGGTTAGGTTAGGTTAGGTTAGGTTAGGTTAGGTTAGGTTAGGTTAGGTTAGGTTAGGTTAGGTTAGGTTAGGTTAGGTTAGGTTAGGTTAGGTTAGGTTAGGTTAGGTTAGGTTAGGTTAGGTTAGGTTAGGTTAGGTTAGGTTAGGTTAGGTTAGGTTAGGTTAGGTTAGGTTAGGTTAGGTTAGGTTAGGTTAGGTTAGGTTAGGTTAGGTTAGGTTAGGTTAGGTTAGGTTAGGTTAGGTTAGGTTAGGTTAGGTTAGGTTAGGTTAGGTTAGGTTAGGTTAGGTTAGGTTAGGTTAGGTTAGGTTAGGTTAGGTTAGGTTAGGTTAGGTTAGGTTAGGTTAGGTTAGGTTAGGTTAGGTTAGGTTAGGTTAGGTTAGGTTAGGTTAGGTTAGGTTAGGTTAGGTTAGGTTAGGTTAGGTTAGGTTAGGTTAGGTTAGGTTAGGTTAGGTTAGGTTAGGTTAGGTTAGGTTAGGTTAGGTTAGGTTAGGTTAGGTTAGGTTAGGTTAGGTTAGGTTAGGTTAGGTTAGGTTAGGTTAGGTTAGGTTAGGTTAGGTTAGGTTAGGTTAGGTTAGGTTAGGTTAGGTTAGGTTAGGTTAGGTTAGGTTAGGTTAGGTTAGGTTAGGTTAGGTTAGGTTAGGTTAGGTTAGGTTAGGTTAGGTTAGGTTAGGTTAGGTTAGGTTAGGTTAGGTTAGGTTAGGTTAGGTTAGGTTAGGTTAGGTTAGGTTAGGTTAGGTTAGGTTAGGTTAGGTTAGGTTAGGTTAGGTTAGGTTAGGTTAGGTTAGGTTAGGTTAGGTTAGGTTAGGTTAGGTTAGGTTAGGTTAGGTTAGGTTAGGTTAGGTTAGGTTAGGTTAGGTTAGGTTAGGTTAGGTTAGGTTAGGTTAGGTTAGGTTAGGTTAGGTTAGGTTAGGTTAGGTTAGGTTAGGTTAGGTTAGGTTAGGTTAGGTTAGGTTAGGTTAGGTTAGATTAGGTTAGGTTAGGTTAGGTTAGGTTAGGTTAGGTTAGGTTAGGTTAGGTTAGGTTAGGTTAGGTTAGGTTAGGTTAGGTTAGGTTAGGTTAGGTTAGGTTAGGTTAGGTTAGGTTAGGTTAGGTTAGGTTAGGTTAGGTTAGGTTAGGTTAGGTTAGGTTAGGTTAGGTTAGGTTAGGTTAGGTTAGGTTAGGTTAGGTTAGGTTAGGTTAGGTTAGGTTAGGTTAGGTTAGGTTAGGTTAGGTTAGGTTAGGTTAGGTTAGGTTAGGTTAGGTTAGGTTAGGTTAGGTTAGGTTAGGTTAGGTTAGGTTAGGTTAGGTTAGGTTAGGTTAGGTTAGGTTAGGTTAGGTTAGGTTAGGTTAGGTTAGGTTAGGTTAGGTTAGGTTAGGTTAGGTTAGGTTAGGTTAGGTTAGGTTAGGTTAGGTTAGGTTAGGTTAGGTTAGGTTAGGTTAGGTTAGGTTAGGTTAGGTTAGGTTAGGTTAGGTTAGGTTAGGTTAGGTTAGGTTAGGTTAGGTTAGGTTAGGTTAGGTTAGGTTAGGTTAGGTTAGGTTAGGTTAGGTTAGGTTAGGTTAGGTTAGGTTAGGTTAGGTTAGGTTAGGTTAGGTTAGGTTAGGTTAGGTTAGGTTAGGTTAGGTTAGGTTAGGTTAGGTTAGGTTAGGTTAGGTTAGGTTAGGTTAGGTTAGGTTAGGTTAGGTTAGGTTAGGTTAGGTTAGGTTAGGTTAGGTTAGGTTAGGTTAGGTTAGGTTAGGTTAGGTTAGGTTAGGTTAGGTTAGGTTAGGTTAGGTTAGGTTAGGTTAGGTTAGGTTAGGTTAGGTTAGGTTAGGTTAGGTTAGGTTAGGTTAGGTTAGGTTAGGTTAGGTTAGGTTAGGTTAGGTTAGGTTAGGTTAGGTTAGGTTAGGTTAGGTTAGGTTAGGTTAGGTTAGGTTAGGTTAGGTTAGGTTAGGTTAGGTTAGGTTAGGTTAGGTTAGGTTAGGTTAGGTTAGGTTAGGTTAGGTTAGGTTAGGTTAGGTTAGGTTAGGTTAGGTTAGGTTAGGTTAGGTTAGGTTAGGTTAGGTTAGGTTAGGTTAGGTTAGGTTAGGTTAGGTTAGGTTAGGTTAGGTTAGGTTAGGTTAGGTTAGGTTAGGTTAGGTTAGGTTAGGTTAGGTTAGGTTAGGTTAGGTTAGGTTAGGTTAGGTTAGGTTAGGTTAGGTTAGGTTAGGTTAGGTTAGGTTAGGTTAGGTTAGGTTAGGTTAGGTTAGGTTAGGTTAGGTTAGGTTAGGTTAGGTTAGGTTAGGTTAGGTTAGGTTAGGTTAGGTTAGGTTAGGTTAGGTTAGGTTAGGTTAGGTTAGGTTAGGTTAGGTTAGGTTAGGTTAGGTTAGGTTAGGTTAGGTTAGGTTAGGTTAGGTTAGGTTAGGTTAGGTTAGGTTAGGTTAGGTTAGGTTAGGTTAGGTTAGGTTAGGTTAGGTTAGGTTAGGTTAGGTTAGGTTAGGTTAGGTTAGGTTAGGTTAGGTTAGGTTAGGTTAGGTTAGGTTAGGTTAGGTTAGGTTAGGTTAGGTTAGGTTAGGTTAGGTTAGGTTAGGTTAGGTTAGGTTAGGTTAGGTTAGGTTAGGTTAGGTTAGGTTAGGTTAGGTTAGGTTAGGTTAGGTTAGGTTAGGTTAGGTTAGGTTAGGTTAGGTTAGGTTAGGTTAGGTTAGGTTAGGTTAGGTTAGGTTAGGTTAGGTTAGGTTAGGTTAGGTTAGGTTAGGTTAGGTTAGGTTAGGTTAGGTTAGGTTAGGTTAGGTTAGGTTAGGTTAGGTTAGGTTAGGTTAGGTTAGGTTAGGTTAGGTTAGGTTAGGTTAGGTTAGGTTAGGTTAGGTTAGGTTAGGTTAGGTTAGGTTAGGTTAGGTTAGGTTAGGTTAGGTTAGGTTAGGTTAGGTTAGGTTAGGTTAGGTTAGGTTAGGTTAGGTTAGGTTAGGTTAGGTTAGGTTAGGTTAGGTTAGGTTAGGTTAGGTTAGGTTAGGTTAGGTTAGGTTAGGTTAGGTTAGGTTAGGTTAGGTTAGGTTAGGTTAGGTTAGGTTAGGTTAGGTTAGGTTAGGTTAGGTTAGGTTAGGTTAGGTTAGGTTAGGTTAGGTTAGGTTAGGTTAGGTTAGGTTAGGTTAGGTTAGGTTAGGTTAGGTTAGGTTAGGTTAGGTTAGGTTAGGTTAGGTTAGGTTAGGTTAGGTTAGGTTAGGTTAGGTTAGGTTAGGTTAGGTTAGGTTAGGTTAGGTTAGGTTAGGTTAGGTTAGGTTAGGTTAGGTTAGGTTAGGTTAGGTTAGGTTAGGTTAGGTTAGGTTAGGTTAGGTTAGGTTAGGTTAGGTTAGGTTAGGTTAGGTTAGGTTAGGTTAGGTTAGGTTAGGTTAGGTTAGGTTAGGTTAGGTTAGGTTAGGTTAGGTTAGGTTAGGTTAGGTTAGGTTAGGTTAGGTTAGGTTAGGTTAGGTTAGGTTAGGTTAGGTTAGGTTAGGTTAGGTTAGGTTAGGTTAGGTTAGGTTAGGTTAGGTTAGGTTAGGTTAGGTTAGGTTAGGTTAGGTTAGGTTAGGTTAGGTTAGGTTAGGTTAGGTTAGGTTAGGTTAGGTTAGGTTAGGTTAGGTTAGGTTAGGTTAGGTTAGGTTAGGTTAGGTTAGGTTAGGTTAGGTTAGGTTAGGTTAGGTTAGGTTAGGTTAGGTTAGGTTAGGTTAGGTTAGGTTAGGTTAGGTTAGGTTAGGTTAGGTTAGGTTAGGTTAGGTTAGGTTAGGTTAGGTTAGGTTAGGTTAGGTTAGGTTAGGTTAGGTTAGGTTAGGTTAGGTTAGGTTAGGTTAGGTTAGGTTAGGTTAGGTTAGGTTAGGTTAGGTTAGGTTAGGTTAGGTTAGGTTAGGT